>OY728139.1:1530133696-1531582847 GCA_963277665.1 Viscum album | reverse complement strand
CCCCAATACCTAAACTCTTAAACCTAAAATCTAAATACCGAACCTAAAAACTATTCCCTATACCCTCCTCTCAAAATAATAAACCCTAGACATTAAAACCTAAACCCTAACCCTCAAATCATAAAACTTAAACCTGAAAACAATACCAAAAAAATACTAAAAACAATACCCAAAACCCTATATCCAAAACCCTATATCCAAAACCCTAATCTCTAACTCCTAAAACCGAAAAGATGAACCTCAAACCCAAAACAACTTCCCATACCCTAATCTAAAAATTATAAACCCTAAACCTTAAAAGATAAACCCTACCCCTGAAATCATCAACCAAAACCCCAAAACTGAACAAAATAACCCTAAATCTTGGATCCAAAACACTATATCTGAAACCCTAATACCTGAACTCTAAAACCTAACATCTGAACCCTAAACATAAAAACCCATTACCTATACCCCAACCTCAAAATAATAAACCCTAAATCTTAAAACCTAAACCCTATCACTGAAATCATAAACCTAAACCTGAAAACCATACCAAAAAATCCTAAAACCTATACCCAAAACCCTATATCCTAAACTATAATCTCTAACCCCAAAAACCAAAAAGCTGAACTCTGAACCCAAAAACATCTTCCACATTCCCTAATATAAAAATTATAAACACTAAAACTTAAAACATAAACCCTACCCCTGAAATCATAAACCGAAATCCCAAAACCGAACAAATAAAATCCTAAATCCAGGATCCAAAACACTATATCTGAAACCCTAATACCTAAACTCTAAGACCTAAAATCTGAACCCTCAACCTAAAAACGTATTAAATATACCCTAATCTCAAAATAATATACCCTAAACCTTAAAACCTAAACCCTAACCCAGAAATCATAAACCTAAACCCGAAAACCATACCCAAAAAATCCTAAAACCTATACCTGAAACCCTATATCTGAAACCCTAATCTCTAAACCCAAAAACCTAAAATTTGAAATCTGAACCCAAAAAAATCTTCCACATACCCTGATATAAAAATTCTTAACACTAAACCTTAAAATTAAACCCTACTCTTGAAATCATAAACCGAAACCTCAAAACCGAACAAACAAATCCTAAATGCTGGACCCAAAACACTATATCCGAAACCTTAATACCGGAAATCTAAGACCTAAAAGAAGAACCCTAAACCAAAAAACCTATTCCCTATACCCTAACCTAAAAATAATATACCCTAAACCTTAAAACCTAAACCCTAACCCCAAAATAGTAAACCTAAACCCGAAAACCATTCCAAAAAAATCCTAAAACCTATTCCCAAAACACTATATCCTTAACCCTAATATCTAAACCGTAAAACTGAAAAATCTGAACACAAAACCCAAAAACGTATTCCTCATACCCTAATATAAATATTCTAAACCCCAAACCTTAAAACATAAAACCTAACCCTAAAATCATAAACTGAAACCCTGAAACCGAACAAAAAAATCCTAAATCATGATCCCAAAACATTATATCTGAAACCCTAATACCTGAACTCTAAAACCTAAAAGCCGAACCCTGAACCTAAAAACCTACTCCCTATACCCTACTCTCAACATAGTAAACCCTAAACCTTAAAACCTAAACCCTAACCCTGAAATCATAAAACTAAACCAGAAAACCATACCAAAAAAATATATTAAAACCTAGACCCAAAACCCAATACCAAAACCCTAATCTCTAAAATCTAAAACCTAAAAGATCAAACCTGAACCCCAAAACATATTTCCCATACCCTAATCTCAAAATTCTAAACCCTAAACCTTCAAACATAAACCCTACCCTGAAAATCGTAAACCGAACCCCCAAAACCGAACAAAAAAATCCAAAATCCTGGACCCAAAAGAGTGTATCCGAAAACCTAATACCTGAACACTAAAACCGAAAAGCTGAACCATGAACCTAAAAACTTATTCCAAAACCCTACTCTCAAAATACTAAACCCCAAACCTTAAAAACTAAACCCTAACACAGAAACCATAAACCTAAACCAGAAAACCATGCAAACAAATCATAAAAGGTATAAGCAAAACCATATATCTCAAACCCTAACCTCTAAACCCTAAAACATAAAACCTAAACCCCAAACCCGAAAAACTATTCCCCTTAACCAAATATGAAAAATCTACACCCTAAACCTTAAAACATAAACCCTAGCTCTAAAATCATAAACTGAAACCCCAAAAATGAACAAAAAAATCCATAAATCCTGGACCCAAAACACTATATCTTAAACCCCAATACCTAAACTCTTAAACCTAAAATCTAAATACCGAACCTAAAAACTATTCCCTATACCCTCCTCTCAAAATAATAAACCCTAGACATTAAAACCTAAACCCTAACCCTCAAATCATAAAACTTAAACCTGAAAACAATACCAAAAAAATACTAAAAACAATACCCAAAACCCTATATCCAAAACCCTATATCCAAAACCCTAATCTCTAACTCCTAAAACCGAAAAGATGAACCTCAAACCCAAAACAACTTCCCATACCCTAATCTAAAAATTATAAACCCTAAACCTTAAAAGATAAACCCTACCCCTGAAATCATCAACCAAAACCCCAAAACTGAACAAAATAACCCTAAATCTTGGATCCAAAACACTATATCTGAAACCCTAATACCTGAACTCTAAAACCTAACATCTGAACCCTAAACATAAAAACCCATTACCTATACCCCAACCTCAAAATAATAAACCCTAAATCTTAAAACCTAAACCCTATCACTGAAATCATAAACCTAAACCTGAAAACCATACCAAAAAATCCTAAAACCTATACCCAAAACCCTATATCCTAAACTATAATCTCTAACCCCAAAAACCAAAAAGCTGAACTCTGAACCCAAAAACATCTTCCACATTCCCTAATATAAAAATTATAAACACTAAAACTTAAAACATAAACCCTACCCCTGAAATCATAAACCGAAATCCCAAAACCGAACAAATAAAATCCTAAATCCAGGATCCAAAACACTATATCTGAAACCCTAATACCTAAACTCTAAGACCTAAAATCTGAACCCTCAACCTAAAAACGTATTAAATATACCCTAATCTCAAAATAATATACCCTAAACCTTAAAACCTAAACCCTAACCCAGAAATCATAAACCTAAACCCGAAAACCATACCCAAAAAATCCTAAAACCTATACCTGAAACCCTATATCTGAAACCCTAATCTCTAAACCCAAAAACCTAAAATTTGAAATCTGAACCCAAAAAAATCTTCCACATACCCTGATATAAAAATTCTTAACACTAAACCTTAAAAATTAAACCCTACTCTTGAAATCATAAACCGAAACCTCAAAACCGAACAAACAAATCCTAAATGCTGGACCCAAAACACTATATCCGAAACCTTAATACCGGAAATCTAAGACCTAAAAGAAGAACCCTAAACCAAAAAACCTATTCCCTATACCCTAACCTAAAAATAATATACCCTAAACCTTAAAACCTAAACCCTAACCCCAAAATAGTAAACCTAAACCCGAAAACCATTCCAAAAAAATCCTAAAACCTATTCCCAAAACACTATATCCTTAACCCTAATATCTAAACCGTAAAACTGAAAATCTGAACACAAAACCCAAAAACGTATTCCTCATACCCTAATATAAATATTCTAAACCCCAAACCTTAAAACATAAAACCTAACCCTAAAATCATAAACTGAAACCCTGAAACCGAACAAAAAAATCCTAAATCATGATCCCAAAACATTATATCTGAAACCCTAATACCTGAACTCTAAAACCTAAAAGCCGAACCCTGAACCTAAAAACCTACTCCCTATACCCTACTCTCAACATAGTAAACCCTAAACCTTAAAACCTAAACCCTAACCCTGAAATCATAAAACTAAACCAGAAAACCATACCAAAAAAATATATTAAAACCTAGACCCAAAACCCAATACCAAAACCCTAATCTCTAAAATCTAAAACCTAAAAGATCAAACCTGAACCCCAAAACATATTTCCCATACCCTAATCTCAAAATTCTAAACCCTAAACCTTCAAACATAAACCCTACCCTGAAAATCGTAAACCGAACCCCCAAAACCGAACAAAAAAATCCAAAATCCTGGACCCAAAAGAGTGTATCCGAAAACCTAATACCTGAACACTAAAACCGAAAAGCTGAACCATGAACCTAAAAACTTATTCCCAAAACCCTACTCTCAAAATACTAAACCCCAAACCTTAAAAACTAAACCCTAACACAGAAACCATAAACCTAAACCAGAAAACCATGCAAACAAATCATAAAAGGTATAAGCAAAACCATATATCTCAAACCCTAACCTCTAAACCCTAAAACATAAAACCTAAACCCCAAACCCGAAAAACTATTCCCCTTAACCAAATATGAAAAATCTACACCCTAAACCTTAAAACATAAACCCTAGCTCTAAAATCATAAACTGAAACCCCAAAAATGAACAAAAAAATCCATAAATCCTGGACCCAAAACACTATATCTTAAACCCCAATACCTAAACTCTTAAACCTAAAATCTAAATACCGAACCTAAAAAACTATTCCCTATACCCTCCTCTCAAAATAATAAACCCTAGACATTAAAACCTAAACCCTAACCCTCAAATCATAAAACTTAAACCTGAAAACAATACCAAAAAAATACTAAAAACAATACCCAAAACCCTATATCCAAAACCCTATATCCAAAACCCTAATCTCTAACTCCTAAAACCGAAAAGATGAACCTCAAACCCAAAACAACTTCCCATACCCTAATCTAAAAATTATAAACCCTAAACCTTAAAAGATAAACCCTACCCCTGAAATCATCAACCAAAACCCCAAAACTGAACAAAATAACCCTAAATCTTGGATCCAAAACACTATATCTGAAACCCTAATACCTGAACTCTAAAACCTAACATCTGAACCCTAAACATAAAAACCCATTACCTATACCCCAACCTCAAAATAATAAACCCTAAATCTTAAAACCTAAACCCTATCACTGAAATCATAAACCTAAACCTGAAAACCATACCAAAAAATCCTAAAACCTATACCCAAAACCCTATATCCTAAACTATAATCTCTAACCCCAAAAACCAAAAAGCTGAACTCTGAACCCAAAAACATCTTCCACATTCCCTAATATAAAAATTATAAACACTAAAACTTAAAACATAAACCCTACCCCTGAAATCATAAACCGAAATCCCAAAACCGAACAAATAAAATCCTAAATCCAGGATCCAAAACACTATATCTGAAACCCTAATACCTAAACTCTAAGACCTAAAATCTGAACCCTCAACCTAAAAACGTATTAAATATACCCTAATCTCAAAATAATATACCCTAAACCTTAAAACCTAAACCCTAACCCAGAAATCATAAACCTAAACCCGAAAACCATACCCAAAAAATCCTAAAACCTATACCTGAAACCCTATATCTGAAACCCTAATCTCTAAACCCAAAAACCTAAAATTTGAAATCTGAACCCAAAAAAATCTTCCACATACCCTGATATAAAAATTCTTAACACTAAACCTTAAAAATTAAACCCTACTCTTGAAATCATAAACCGAAACCTCAAAACCGAACAAACAAATCCTAAATGCTGGACCCAAAACACTATATCCGAAACCTTAATACCGGAAATCTAAGACCTAAAAGAAGAACCCTAAACCAAAAAACCTATTCCCTATACCCTAACCTAAAAATAATATACCCTAAACCTTAAAACCTAAACCCTAACCCCAAAATAGTAAACCTAAACCCGAAAACCATTCCAAAAAAATCCTAAAACCTATTCCCAAAACACTATATCCTTAACCCTAATATCTAAACCGTAAAACTGAAAATCTGAACACAAAACCCAAAAACGTATTCCTCATACCCTAATATAAATATTCTAAACCCCAAACCTTAAAACATAAAACCTAACCCTAAAATCATAAACTGAAACCCTGAAACCGAACAAAAAAATCCTAAATCATGATCCCAAAACATTATATCTGAAACCCTAATACCTGAACTCTAAAACCTAAAAGCCGAACCCTGAACCTAAAAACCTACTCCCTATACCCTACTCTCAACATAGTAAACCCTAAACCTTAAAACCTAAACCCTAACCCTGAAATCATAAAACTAAACCAGAAAACCATACCAAAAAAATATATTAAAACCTAGACCCAAAACCCAATACCAAAACCCTAATCTCTAAAATCTAAAACCTAAAAGATCAAACCTGAACCCCAAAACATATTTCCCATACCCTAATCTCAAAATTCTAAACCCTAAACCTTCAAACATAAACCCTACCCTGAAAATCGTAAACCGAACCCCCAAAACCGAACAAAAAAATCCAAAATCCTGGACCCAAAAGAGTGTATCCGAAAACCTAATACCTGAACACTAAAACCGAAAAGCTGAACCATGAACCTAAAAACTTATTCCCAAAACCCTACTCTCAAAATACTAAACCCCAAACCTTAAAAACTAAACCCTAACACAGAAACCATAAACCTAAACCAGAAAACCATGCAAACAAATCATAAAAGGTATAAGCAAAACCATATATCTCAAACCCTAACCTCTAAACCCTAAAACATAAAACCTAAACCCCAAACCCGAAAAACTATTCCCCTTAACCAAATATGAAAAATCTACACCCTAAACCTTAAAACATAAACCCTAGCTCTAAAATCATAAACTGAAACCCCAAAAATGAACAAAAAAATCCATAAATCCTGGACCCAAAACACTATATCTTAAACCCCAATACCTAAACTCTTAAACCTAAAATCTAAATACCGAACCTAAAAAACTATTCCCTATACCCTCCTCTCAAAATAATAAACCCTAGACATTAAAACCTAAACCCTAACCCTCAAATCATAAAACTTAAACCTGAAAACAATACCAAAAAAATACTAAAAACAATACCCAAAACCCTATATCCAAAACCCTATATCCAAAACCCTAATCTCTAACTCCTAAAACCGAAAAGATGAACCTCAAACCCAAAACAACTTCCCATACCCTAATCTAAAAATTATAAACCCTAAACCTTAAAAGATAAACCCTACCCCTGAAATCATCAACCAAAACCCCAAAACTGAACAAAATAACCCTAAATCTTGGATCCAAAACACTATATCTGAAACCCTAATACCTGAACTCTAAAACCTAACATCTGAACCCTAAACATAAAAACCCATTACCTATACCCCAACCTCAAAATAATAAACCCTAAATCTTAAAACCTAAACCCTATCACTGAAATCATAAACCTAAACCTGAAAACCATACCAAAAAATCCTAAAACCTATACCCAAAACCCTATATCCTAAACTATAATCTCTAACCCCAAAAACCAAAAAGCTGAACTCTGAACCCAAAAACATCTTCCACATTCCCTAATATAAAAATTATAAACACTAAAACTTAAAACATAAACCCTACCCCTGAAATCATAAACCGAAATCCCAAAACCGAACAAATAAAATCCTAAATCCAGGATCCAAAACACTATATCTGAAACCCTAATACCTAAACTCTAAGACCTAAAATCTAAACCCTCAACCTAAAAACGTATTAAATATACCCTAATCTCAAAATAATATACCCTAAACCTTAAAACCTAAACCCTAACCCAGAAATCATAAACCTAAACCCGAAAACCATACCCAAAAAATCCTAAAACCTATACCTGAAACCCTATATCTGAAACCCTAATCTCTAAACCCAAAAACCTAAAATTTGAAATCTGAACCCAAAAAAATCTTCCACATACCCTGATATAAAAATTCTTAACACTAAACCTTAAAAATTAAACCCTACTCTTGAAATCATAAACCGAAACCTCAAAACCGAACAAACAAATCCTAAATGCTGGACCCAAAACACTATATCCGAAACCTTAATACCGGAAATCTAAGACCTAAAAGAAGAACCCTAAACCAAAAAACCTATTCCCTATACCCTAACCTAAAAATAATATACCCTAAACCTTAAAACCTAAACCCTAACCCCAAAATAGTAAACCTAAACCCGAAAACCATTCCAAAAAAATCCTAAAACCTATTCCCAAAACACTATATCCTTAACCCTAATATCTAAACCGTAAAACTGAAAATCTGAACACAAAACCCAAAAACGTATTCCTCATACCCTAATATAAATATTCTAAACCCCAAACCTTAAAACATAAAACCTAACCCTAAAATCATAAACTGAAACCCTGAAACCGAACAAAAAAATCCTAAATCATGATCCCAAAACATTATATCTGAAACCCTAATACCTGAACTCTAAAACCTAAAAGCCGAACCCTGAACCTAAAAACCTACTCCCTATACCCTACTCTCAACATAGTAAACCCTAAACCTTAAAACCTAAACCCTAACCCTGAAATCATAAAACTAAACCAGAAAACCATACCAAAAAAATATATTAAAACCTAGACCCAAAACCCAATACCAAAACCCTAATCTCTAAAATCTAAAACCTAAAAGATCAAACCTGAACCCCAAAACATCTTTCCCATATCCCAATCTAAAAATTCGAAACCCTAAACCTTGAAACCAAAACCCTACCTCGAAAAACGTAAACCGAAACCCCAAAACCGAACAAAAAAATCAAGAATCCACGACCCAAAACAGTGTATCTGAAACCCTAATACATGAACTCTAAAACCTAAAATTTGAACCATGAACCTAAAAACCTTTTACCAATACCCTAATCTCAAAATACTAAACCCTATACCTTAAAACCTAAACCCCAACCCAGAAATCCTAAACCTAAACCAGAAAACCATGTAAAAAAATCCTAAAACGTATGAGCAAAACCCTATATCCCAAACCCAAACCTCTAAACCCTAAAACATAAAACCTAAACCCTGAACCCAAAAAACTCTTCCCCTTACCCAAATCTAAAAATTCTACACCCTAAACCTTAAAACATAAACCCTACCTCTAAAATCATGTACTTAAACGCCAAAAATGAACAAAAAAATCCTAAATCCTGGACCCAAAACACTATATCTGAAACCCTAATACCTAAACTCTAAAACCTAAAACCTAAGACCGAACCTAAAAAACTATTCCCTATAACCTACTCTCAAAATAATAAACCCTAGAACCTAAAACATAAACAACTACCCTCAAATCATAAAACTAGACCTGAAAACCATACCAAAACAATACTAAAAACAATACCCAAAACCCTATATCCAAAGCCATAATCTCTAAGTCCTAAAACCAAAAACCTGAAACTCAAACCCAAAAAAACTTCCCATAACCTAATATAAATATTATAAACCCTAAACCTTAAAAGATAAACCCTACCCCTGAAATCATAAACCAAAACCCCAAAACTGGACAAAATAACCCTAAATCTTGGACCCAAAACACTATATCCGAAACCCAAATACCTGAACTCTAAAACCTTACATATAAACCCTAAAACTAAAAACCCATTAACTATACCCTACCCTAAAAATAATAAACCCCAAATCCCAAAACCTAAACCCTAACACTGAAATCATAAACCTAAACCCAAAAACCATACCAAAAAATCCTAAAACCTATACCCAAAACCCTATATCCTAAACTATAATCTCTAACCCCAGAAACCAAAAAGTTGAACTTTGAACCCAAAAACATCTTCCAAATTCCCTAATATAAAAATTATAAACATTGAACCTTAAAACATAAACCCTACCCCTAAAATCATAAATCGAAATCCCAAAACCGAACAAAAAAATCCTAAATCCAGGATCCAAAACACTATATCTGAAACCCCAATACCTAAACTCTAAGACCGAAAAGCTGAACCCTCAACCTAAAAACGTATTAAATATACCCTAATATCAAAATAATATACCCAAAACCTTAAAACCTAAACCCAAACCCAGAAATCATAAACCTAAACCCGAAAACCATTAAAAAAAAATCATAAAACCTATTCATAAAACCCTATATCCTAAACCCTAATCTCTAAACCGTAAAACCGAAAAGCTTAACTCCAAACCCAAAAACATTATTCTCATACCGTGATATAAATATTATACACCCTAAACCTTAAAACATAAACCCTAACCCTGAAATCATAAACTAAAACACAAAAACAGAAAAAAACAAATCCTAATTCATGCACCCAAAACACTACATCTGAAACACTAATACCTGAACTCTAAAACCTCAAAGTAGAAACCTAAACTTAAAAACCTATTCCCTATACAATAAACTCAACATAATAAACCCTAAACCATAAAACCCAAACCCCAACCCTTAAATCATAAACCTAAACCCGAAAACCATACCAAAAAATCCTAAAACCTAGAACAAAAACCCTATATCCTAAACCATAATCTCTAAACCCTAAAAGCTAAATGTTGAATCCCAAACCCAAAAACATATTCCCCATACCCCAATCTCAAAATTATAAACCCTAATCCTTAAAAGATAAACCCTACCCTTGAAACCATAAACTGAAACCCCAAAACTGAACACAAAAATCCTAAATCTTGGACCGAAAACACTGTATCCAAAACCCTAATACTAGAAATCTAAAACCTAAAAGCTGAATCATGAACCTTAAAACCTATTCCCTATACCCAACTCTAAAAAACATAAACCCTAAAACTTAAAACATAAACCCTAACCCTGAAATCATAAACCCAAAAATGAAAACCATTCAGAAAAAAATCCTAAAACCTATACCCAAAACCCTATATCCTAAACCCTAATCTCTAAACCCTAAAACCTAATAGCTGAAACTTCAACACAAAAAACTATCACCCATACTCTAATCTAAAAATTATAAACCCTAAAACTTAAAACATAAACCCTACCTCTAAAATTGTAAACCGAAATCCCAAAACAGAACAAAAAAAATCTTAAATCCTAGACCCCAAACACTATATATGAAACCCTAATACATGAAATCTAAAACCTAAAAGCTGAATCCCGAACCTAAAAAACTATTTAATAAACCCTCAAAAAAATTTAATAAACCCTAAACCATAAAACCTAATCCCTAAACCTGAAACCATATACCTAAACTTCAAAACCATACCAAAGAAATCCTAAAAACTATACCCGAAACCCCATATCATAAACCCTAATCTCTAAACTCTAAAACCTAAAAGATGAACCCAGAACACAAAAACAACTTCCCCATACCAAAATCTAAAAATTCTAAACCCTAAACCTTAAAACATATACCCTACCCCTGAAATCATAAACCGAAACCCCAAAACTAAACCAAGAAAAATCCAAAATTTTAGACCCAAAACACTATATCTGAAACCCCAATACCTGAACTCTAAAACCTAAAACCTAAACCCTACACCTAAAAACCCATTAACTATAACCCACTCTCAAAATAATAAACCCTAAATATTAAAACCTAAACCCTAACCATAAAATCTTAAACCTAAACCCAAAAACCATACCAAAAACATCCTAAAACCTATACCCAAAACCCTATATCCTAAACCCTAATCTCTAAACCCTAAAACCTAAAAGCTGAACCCTGAACCCAAAAAAATCTTCCACAAACCCTAATCTTAAAATTCTAAACACGAAACCTTAAAACGTAAACCCTACCCCTGAAATCATAAACCAAAACCCCAAAACTAAACAAAATAATCCTAAATCCTGGACCCAAAACACTATATTCGAAACCCTAATACCTAAACTATAATACCTAAAAGCTGAAGCTTGAACCTAAAAACCTATTTCCTATACCCCACCCTCAAAATAATATACCCTAAACCTTAAAACCTAAACCCTAACCCTGAAATCATAAACTTAAACCGAAAACCATACCAAAAAAATCCTAAAACATATTCTCAAAACCCTAAATCCTAAACCTTAATCTCCAAACCGTAAAACCAAAAATCTTAACCCCAGAACCAAAATCATATTACCCATACCTTAATATAAATATTCTAAACACTAATCCTTAAAACATAAACCCTACCCCAAAAATTATAAACTCAAACCCCAATATCGAACAAAACAATCCTAAATTATGGACCCAAAACACTATATCTGAAACCCTAATATCTGAACTCTAAAACCTAAAAGCAGTACCCTAAACCTAAAATCCTATTCCCTATACCCTACTCTAAAAATAATAGACCCAAAACCTTAAAACCTAAACCCTAATCCTGAAATCATAAACCTAAACCTGAAAACCATACCAAAAAATATTAAAACCTAGACCTGAAACCCTAAAACTTAAACCCTAATATCTAAAAACTGAAACCTAAAAGCTGAACGAAGAACCCAAAAAAATATTCCCCATTCCCTAATCTCAAAATTCTAAAGTATAAACCTTAAAACATAAACCCTACCCCTGAAATCATAAACCAAAACCCCAAAATGGAACAAAAAAATCCTAAATCTTGGACACAAAACACTATATCTGAAACCCTAATAACTAAAATCTAAAACCTAAAATCTGAACCCCGAACCTAAAAACCTATTCCCTATACCCTACTCTCAAAATAATAAACTCTAAACCTTAAAACATAGACCCTAACTCCTGAAATCATAAACTTAAACCTGATAACCATACCAAAAAATCCTAAAAACTATACCAAAAACCCCATATCCTAAACCCTAAACCTAAAATGTAATGACCCACCAATTATCATTTTCTTGATAGTAAAAAGATTCATTACTAGGCCTTAAGAGACACCCCCAAGACGCCAAATGCTGGTAATAAATTCCAAAGGGTTTCAAATACAAGTGGGGGACGGTTTACCCTTTAAGAAATAAATCAATAAACCTACCAACCATAACCAAACATTCAATATATGATGCCTGTAAAAATGAAAGACAACTCAAAAACTTCATGCACTCAAAACCACATCAAAGTAAGCAAAAACGAAAGAATAAAAAAGTATCAGAGTACACAACAGATAAACTACACAAGACTCTCCAAAGACCTCAAGACTCCATGCTCCACAAGCTCCAAGATCCAAAATCTCTGAAATGCCCAAACATCATGAGGCAGTTCTAAACACGTGTGAAACATTACCTTTGACCCTGTCCTAGAAGATAGTATTTGAAAAATCACCAAAGTTCCAAATCAGGGGTGAGTATCAAACTCAATAGGTTTTCCCCAATGACTTCTCTACTCACACCACTAGGATAGAAGAGTTAGAAAAAATTATATAAAATGGTTTATATAAAACAATTTCTCAAAAGCAATTTATAAATAAATATAAACAAGTTTACAAAACCATTCATTATCAAAAATCATACAAGTGCAATTGAAATCAATTTTCCTAGAAAGATATTTTTCCAGAAAAATAACTAAACAATATTTACAACTATTCCCCAATATCCCTATATTGGCATACCCAACCATTCCTCAAAACCATAAATCCTACCATGCATGCTACATTATGACAGTTCCATACTCATGAGAGATTTCTCGTTGATCTACCAAGTTTTCACATGGCAATTGTTTCCCATGTGCCATTAATCCTTTGGCACTGAGCACAAGGTCATATTTCAACCAAGCCTCGTATTTTCAATTCTCATGTGCCATTAAACCTTTGGCACTGATCACAAGTTCATATTTTAACCAAGCCCCATATATGCAATATGAACACACAACACATATTCCCAACGATCAATCCAAAATAAACCTTTCAATAAAAACACCTTTTTATTGAAAATTATTTCCGTCAAAACCATTTCAATGCCAAACCATTTCAACTCCAAACCATTTCAATAAAACTCCATTTTTATTGAAAAAAATTTATATTGAAAACCCCTTTTTTATTAAACATTTAGAAATTCCAAAAAATACATAATTTAAAACCATCATTTTAAATTAAACCCCCTTTTGCACAACTATTCCCCAAGATCACACAATTTCAAAAAAACCATAAATCATCACAAATGAGTATTTTTACATAAATTTCACAATAAATAAACCAATTTTAATCTAAGAAATTCAATTCTAGAAAGATTATTTGAGATAGAAGCCTCCTACCTTAAATGTTTTGATGAAACTTTGACAACAGACGAAGAACGCACAAGGAAGCGGGTCGATTCTCCAAGAACGACCTTAGTTCTCTTATCCTAGCAAGATAATGACTCAAAATTGAATTATTTGGCATCCAAAAACATATATATACCCACTATAGGTTCAGATCTGAGAAAGAATGGAGATCGGAGAATTAGATCTAAGCTGATATAAGAAAACATGACAAATCCGGAAAGAATGGTGACATACCTCAAAAACCAAACTCGAAATCACCAAGGGAAGGATCTGGGATGGATCCAACTCATGTGGGGAGGGTTCTCCAGCCTTCTAGGGAGATTAATGTTTAAATAGGGGCATTTTGAAGCCAAAAAGAAATATATAGAGCAAAAACGAGTAAGATCCTAGAAAATAGGATCTAGATTTGACCTCTATGCAAGGTTTGACCACACAGTTTAGGCCAACCGTGTATGGATCGTGCAACCTTCCTTTTGGACCCAACAATACTTATAAAACCCCAAAACTTTCCCATCCTTCACCTTTACCCTTTTTATGGAAACACATTTTTTTTATGGAAACATACCACTTTATGGAAACACCCCACATTATGAAAACAACCCATTTTATAGAAACAACCCACTTTATGGAAACAACCCACTTTATGGAAACACCCCACATTATGGAAACAAACAACTTTATGGAAAAAACCAACATTATAGAAACACCCAACTTAATTGAAACTCTCTATATTATGGAACCTATTTATTTTATGGAAACTCTCTATTTTATGGAAACTCTCTATTTTATAGAAACTCTCTATTTTATGGAAACTCTCTATTTTATGGAAACTCTCTATTTTATCGAAACTCTCTATTTTATGCACAAAAATTAAAAATATGTGAGAAAAGGGGTTATGTACCCAAAACTGGGGGTACTACATTCTCCCCACCATTGGTCTTTCCGTCCTCGGAAAGTAGAAAACCCTCGCTGGCCAAAAAGAGTTCCGGTCATTGCTCTTTAATTTACTTCTCAAGTTCCCAAGTCTCTTCCTGAATCTGACCATGTTGCTATAAAACCTACACTAGGCCGATGCTTTTCCCATTCAAGAATTTCTATTGTCTATCCATGATCTGCACTGGGATATGTACCAGTGATGCATCCAGTTCTAGCTCAACGTGATCCCATCTGATCACATGGTCAGGATCAGGGTGATACTTTTTAAACTGGGATAAATGGAACACATTAGACACCAAACTAAACTGTGGTGGTAATTCCAACCGATATTCCACCTCTCCAACCCATTCCAATATCTCAAAAAGGCCAATGTATCTAGAAGATAACTTTCCATGCTTCCCGAAACGGCGATGTCCAAGCCTTGGAGAGATCCTAAAGAAGTCATGATCACCCAAAACGAAAGACAATGGTCTTCGACAATGATCTTCATAATATTTCTGATGAATCTGAGCTGTCTCCATCCTCTTTCTAATCATCTGGATCTTCTATGTTGTTTCTTGCACAAGGCTTGGCCCGACTAGTGATGTTTCACCCGTTTCCACCCAACATAGTGGAGAACGACAATGATGCCCATACAATGCTTCAAATGGATCCATGTGTATCAAGTATTGATAACTGTTATTGTATGAGAACTCCACTAAGGGTATATTCTCCTCCCATGAGCCATAAAAATCCATTACACAAGAACGTAACATGTCTTCCTCCATTTGTATCGTCCGATCAGATTTCCCATCCATCTGAGGATGATACGCCGTGCTCATAGTCAACTGAGTCCCAAGGGTTTGCTGTAAGGATTTCTAGAAACAAGATGTGAACCTAAGATCTCTATCTAAGACTATTAATACAGGTACACCATGACTCTTTACCACTTCTCGAATATAGATTTTTTAAAGAACCTTCACCATATGAGTTTCACTAATAGGGATGAAATGGGATGACATGGTTAGACGATCCACTATCTCCCAAATGGAATCATGTTTTTGGACCGTTCTTGGAAGAATCATAACAAAATACATTTCTATCTGATCCCATTTCCACACTAGGATGGGAAAAGATTGTAACATACCAGCTGGTCTTTGATTCTATTCTTTAACCTGCTGACAAATTAAGCACCATGAAATGAATTCGGCCACCTTCCTTTTCATGCCTCTCCACCAAAACTGCGCGTTCAATGCCTTATACATCTTCTATGTACCTGGATGTACAACCCATCTTGAATAGTTGTAAGAATGAAGGAGTTGTTCCTAACAAACCATAGGTATAACCATCCTATTTCTGAAACACAAAATTGAACCCCCATCAAGTTTTCAGTCCTCAATGGTCTCCCCACCATTGAGTTTTGAACTTACAACCAGAAATTCTGCATCAGATGTTTGTGCCTCTTTGATCATTTTTACTAAATCAGGAACAACTGTAGCTTAAAATAAAACTACAACATCACCTCGGTCTTCACATTCCACATGAATGTCGGCTAAGACCAACATCAACTGCCATTCATCTAAAGCTTCTTTCGCCAACTGATCATATGACTTTCTACTCAATCCATCTGCCTCCGAATATCCTTTCCCCGGTGCGTACATCAAGTCAAAGTAAAACATTTGGAGATATGCCATCCATATCCTTTGACTCAGATTCAAATATCACCGTGAGAAAATGTGTTTCAAGCTTTTGTGATCTATAAACATGGTAAATTTCTCACCAAATAGATAATGTCTCCATGTTTTCAAATCATGGACGACTGCAACTAACTCCAAATCATGTGTTGGGAAATTCTTCTCATGAACCCTCAACTTCCTTGAACCATAAGCAACCACATGATATCTTTGCATGAGAACACAACTTAACCCTGATACCGAAGCATCACAATCCACCACATACCCCTGTCCTGATTCTGGAAAGATCAAGATTAGTGCCGATGTAATCTGAACTTTTAGTTCTTGGAAATACTTCTGACATTCCTCTATCCATTGGAATGGATAATTATTCTTTGTCAGAGATGTCATTGGTGAAGCTAGTCGTGAGAAATCACACACAAAGTGTCAGTAGTAACCAATTAGACCAAGAAAACTTCGTATCTCGAACACATTCTTCGGTGGTTTCCAAGAGATAACAAATTCTATCTTTTTAGGATCAACAGAAATGCCTTTCTCAGAAATGACATGGCCAAGGAAACGTACTTCCTGTATCCAAAAATCACACTTTGATAATTTGGCATACAAATGATGATCTCTCAAGATCTGTAACACTGTTTCCAGGTGCACCTCATGATCAACCCTTGTCTTTAAATAGACCAAAATTTCGTCCACAAACACCACAAAAAATAATCCAGATATTGTTGAAATATCCAATTCATCAATTCCATGAAGACTGCTGGTGCATTAATTAGACTGAAAGGCATGACTACATATTCATAGTGGCCATATCTACTTTTGAAATCTGTATTTGGAATATCCTCTTTCTGAACTCTCAATTGGTTATATCCTGATCACAATTCAATCTTGGATAACTACTGATCTCCCCTTAATTGATTGAACAGATCATCAATGCATGGAAGTGAATATTTTTTCTTTATCGTAACTTGGTTAATCTTACGATAATCAATACATATCCAAAGAGTTCTATCTACCTTCTTCACGAACAAAACTGGTGCTTCCCATGGAGACGTACTTGGTCAAATGAAACCCTTGCTTTTCAGCTCTATAACTGCACTTTAAATTCCCATAACTCTTTTAGTGCCATCCTATAGGATGTAAGGGAAATAAGACTGATCCTCAGAAGGAGATCAATCGTAAACTCCACTTCCCTTAGAGGTGGTAACCCTGAGAAGTTCTTGGGAAAGACATCTGGAAATTGACCCACAACAGTTGGAAAACTATTGTCCTCAATCTATTCCATTGATGCCAAAGTCAATGATGCCAATTGGTAAGAGATCATTCCCACCATTGGTTCCAACAAGCTCTTTTCACCCTTCTTTACAATCCTCTCTCCTATAAAGAGATGCTCGATTCCATCCTCAATCATGGAACTAATTGTTCTCCTATAACATTCAATTTGATCCTTGAACATTGTCAACCAATCCATACCCAGGATTACATCATATACATCCATATCTAACATCGAGAAGTCCCATTTTAGCTCATCTCCATCAACAATTATAGCACATGCTCTACACAAAAAGGCTTGACATTCTCTTTCACCAAGAAGAGTTTGTAGTCTTATCATAGAAGGCATAATTTCAAGTTTTAAACATAGAAAATAGGTTCCCCACTTCCCCATCATCTTAGTGTTAGAGTTCTCAAATCCTCTAGTGAAGACAACCGTACTTCCTACACTTAGATTTTTAGTAGTGAAAAAATACCGTAAACGGGGTATCTGGTTTCAGTCCCAACTCAACGGTTTGAATAGCCTGAGTGATGCTTTGGACCAAAAGGTGGTTCACCTGTGGCTCAGGTGCAACCAAATTCTCAACAGACTCTTATGACTAGTTCTTCTGACACCTATCAGGTGCCATTTTCTAAACCAACAACAAACTCTACAAGTCTCACTCTCTAGAAACTGATGGCTTAGCATTTCAAATTCTATCACATCAAATATCACAACATTGTTTTCCAAAACAACCTTTTTCCAATGTTCAACCATTTTTGAAAACACTTCACATGCTTTTGAAAATTAAACTATTTTCAAAATATGATAAGAATTAAATTTTTCAAAATCTTTCATTTGAAAACCAATTCCACACTTTTTCAAAAATCAAGACTCTTTTTTTTCACAATATGAATCATTCCTCGAAATGATGTATGCACTCATAGTGGGAATTCATTCCTCTACAATGCATGTCATGCTCATCTCATTGGCTAAACCCATGACAATGAGATTTAAAAATCCTATAATTGTCTCCAAACACTTATTTAACCAACTCTCTGGTAACTTGATGTTCAGCATAAAAGGGTTGGCTGCGTCCTTTTATGCTATATATTTCAAGTTCTGACAATCCTACTCCTGTCTAAGATTCCCACCCAAGGAATAGAATAAAAGGGATTTCATCTCCAAAACTAGAAACATCTATGACTACTTGTTAGGAAAGGACCGAACAAGCTCATACCATTTGTAATGACCCGCAAATTCTCATTGTCTTGAGAGTACAATGAGTCATTACTAGGCCTTAAGAGACATCCCCAAGACACCAAAGGCTGGTAATAAATGCCGAAGGGTTTCAAATACAAGTGGGGGATGATTTAACCTTTAATAAATAAATCAATAAACCAACCAACAGTAACCAAACATTCACTATATGATGCATGAACAAATTAAATAAAACTCAACAACTTCATGCACTCAAAACCACGTCAAAGTAAGCAACAAAAGAAGGATAACCAAGTATCAGAGTACACAGTGGATAAACTACACAAGACTCTCCAAAGACCTCAAGACTCCATGCTCCACAAGCTCCAAGCTCCAAAATCTCCAAAAAGTACAGACATCATGAGGTAGTGCTAAACATGTGTAAAAAATTACCTTTTCCCCTGTCCTGGAAGATAGCATCTGCAAAAGCACCAAAATGCCAAAGTAGGGGTGAGTATCAAACTCAGTAGGTTTTCCCCAATGACTTCCCTACTCACGCCACTAGGATATAATAGTTAACAACAATTATATAAAATGGTTTATATTTTTTTTTATCAAAATCAATTTATAACTAAATATAAACAAGCTTCCAAAACCATTCATTACCAAAATCATACAAGTGAAATTGAAACCAATTTTCCCAGTAAGATATTTTTTCAGAAAAATAACTAAAAAATCTTTACAACCATTCCCCAATATCCCTATATAAGCATACCCAACAATTCATACAACCCATGAAACTAACCATGCATGCTACGTTATGACAGTTCCATACTCATGAGTGGTTTCTCGTCGATCTACCAAGTCATCACAAGGTAATTGTTCCCATGTGCCATTAATCCTTTGACACCGAGCATAAGGTCATGATTCAACCAAGCCCCGTATATGCAATTCCCATGTTCCATTAAACATTTGGCACCAAGAACAAGGTCATATTTCAAACAAGACCCATATATGAAATAAGAACACACAACACATATACCCAATGATCAAGCCAAAATAAACCTTTCAATAAAAACACATTTTTATTGAAAACTATTTCCGTCAAAACCATTTCAATTCCAAACCATTTAAAATCCAAAAAATTTCAATAAAACTCAATTTTTATTGAAAATAATTTATATTGAAAACCCATTTTTCATCAACCATTTAGAAATTCCAAAAAATCCATTATTTAAAATCATCATTTTAAATTAAACCCCCTTTTGTACAACTATTCACCAAGATCACACAATTTCACAAAAACCATAAATCATCACAAATGAATATTTTTCCATGAATTTCAAAATAAATAAACCAATTTGAATCTAAGACAATCAATTATAGCAAGAGGAGTCGAGAGAGAATCCTCCTACCTCGAAGGTTTTGATGAAACTTTGACAATAGATGAAGAACACACAAGGAAGCAGGTCGATTCTCCAAGAATGACCTTAGTTCTCTTATCCTAGAAACATCATGACTCAACATTGAATTATTCAGCATCCAAAAACGTATATCTACCAACTATAGGTTCATATATGAGAATAAATTGAGATCGGAGAAGTAGATCTAAGCAGATCTAAGAAAACATGAAAAATCCAGAAAGAATGGTGACATACCTCAAAAATTGGACTCGAAATCACCAAGGGAGGGCTCTGGGATGGCTCCAACTCGTTTGGGAAGGGTTCTACAACCTTCTAGGGAGCATAATGTCGAAATAGGGGCGTTTTGAAGCCAAAAAGAAATATATAGAGAAAAAATGAGTAAGCTCCTAGAAAATAAGATCTAGATTTGACCTCTGCACAATGTTTGACCACATGGTTTGGGCCAACTGTGTATGGATCGTGCAACCTTCCTTTTGGACCCAACACTCCTTATAAAACCCAAAAAACCTCCCATCCTTCACCTTTACACTTTTTATGGAAACAAATTTTTATAAGGAAACATCCCACTTTATGAAAACACCCCACATTATGGAAACAACCCATTTTATAGAAACACCCCACTTTATGGAAACAACCCACTTTATGGAAACAACCCACATTATAGAAAAACCCACTTTATGAAAAAAAAACCAACATTATGGAAACACCCAACTTAAGGTGCTTGTGGCTTCCTAGGTAGGTCAACTAATGCTCCAAAAAGTGGGATACTGTTTCCCATACATTATAGAATAAAAAAACCTACTATTACTTAGTGAGGAACTTTGAGATAATAAATTTAATAGATGCATATGGAAAAAAAGGATTCATAGCTAGTCAGAATCCAAGAGTCTCCTCAAGTCCTTGGGTTCATTACTATAAGGGTTATTCTAACCATGGACGAACCATACCCCAATTTTCATAAGCTGAGAAATTGGTGGTGGCACTGATGTAGGTCTTCTTTATTGCTGATTTATAGGGAGAGGGGTGCCACATCGACCAAATATCTACTGCATGTTGGAAAGTATCTCAGAGGTCAGGTAAACATCAAGATCATATCCACAAATGAAGGGTTGTTTACTAACTTATCATGAGGGAGTATGAAAAAATATATTTGGGGATTAGTGGAGTTCCCAAAATCATCTGAGTGTGTCAATTTAGACTCTAATGTATCTCCATTTTCTAGAGTAGAGGTAGAGAGGAGGGAACCTGGTGTAAATGGGGACAGTTGCACTATGAGTCCTTGGAATAAGTCCAGAACATCCTCCGCCTATAGGTACCTATGGAGGGATTATCAAATATTTTGGACCTCAAATTTAGGGATCATAAGCCCTAGTTTATGGGAATCCTCTCCCATCTCTGGTAGCATGGGTGGAGGTTACCACAGAGAGTCGTCAACCATATCAAAGTCTGAGAGATTGACGATTAAATGAAAATTACTAGGGTCATGCCTCTGACGATTAAAAACATCTCCAAGTGCATGTTGTTGATATTCTCTTTGGATTCCTTAACGGGTGTTGTGACATTATCCATAGGCATGAACCCCATAATGGTTTTTTACCCTCCCACCCAGTGACAGATCTTTAGAGAGGGGCATATATTTAGAATGGGGAGGACCTCTACACTGGATGATGGTAGTGTGGGTAGAACCTAAGTCTAAGAGAGTCAACCATGCCTTCTTAAAATGCATATGAGGTCTCAATCTCAAGAGGGAGAATTTTTTTTTTGCAAAGCAACTGTGGGGTGTGATAGGATAAGCCGGTGGTGGTGAGGGACACTAGAGCTACATAAGTTTTCTCCTACCAAGTGATGTTATGGGACTACCCCCGATGTCGGAATTGGGTTTTATAGATTGGGGTCAGTGGTGTGGGGATGGTGTCAACCCACTCATCAACCTTTTGGATCGATTAGTGTTAGCGCTCACATTGCCATGTGGGATCCCTCATAGGTAGTTCCTAGGTAGTGAAACTATATGTTTGGATTAAAAATTGCATACATCCTCATGAACCTAAAAACCCATTCCCTATACCATACTGTCAAAATAATAAACCCTAAATCTTAAAACCTAAACCCTAACCTTAAAATCATAAACCTAAACCCGCAAACCATACAAAAAAAATCCTAAAACCTAGACCCAAAACCTTATAACGCAAAGCCTAATATCTAAATCCTAAATCCTAAAATATGAAAATTGAACCCAAAAACATCTTTCCCATACCATAATCTAAAATTAGAAACCCAAAACATTAAAACATAAAACCTACCTCTGAAATCATAAACGAAAACCACAAAACTAAACCAAACAAATCCTAAATCCTAGTCCCAAAACACAATATCTGAAACCCAAATAATAGAAATATATAACCTAAAAGCTAACCCTTGAATGTAGAAACCTATTCTCTATACCATAATCTCAAATTAATAAACCCTAATCCTTAAAACCTAAACCCTACCTCGAAATCATAAACCTAAAACCAAAAACCATAACAAAAAATCATAAAACCTAGACCCAAAACCCTATATCTCAAACACTAATCTCTGAAACATAAAACATAAAAGTTTAACCAATACCCCAAAAACATATTCCATATACCCTAATCTAAAAATTATAAACCCTAAACCTTGAAACATAATCCATACCCCTGAAATCCTAAACCAAAACCACAAAACCGAACCAAAAAATCCTAAATCCTAGCCCTAAAACACAATATCTGAAACCCTAATACCTGACCTCTAAAACCTAAAATAAGAACCCTAAACCTAAAAACCTATTCGATATACCCTTAAATCAAATTAATAAACCCTAAAACCTAGATCATAAACCCTAACCCTGAAATCATAAACCTAAACATGAAAACCATACCAAAAAAATCCTAAATCCTAGACCCAAAACCCTATATCAGAAACCTTAATATCTAAACCCTAAAACAAAAAAACTGAAACAAGACCCCAAAAACATATTCCCCATACCAAAATATAAAAATTATAAATCCTAAACCTTAAAACCCAAACCATACCCCTGAAATCAAAAACCAAAACCACCAAACCAAACCAAAAAAATCCTAAATCCTAGTCCCAAAACACTATATCTGAAACCATAATACCTGAAATATAAAACCTAAAAGCTAAGACATGAACCTAAAAATCTATTCCATATACCATACTCAGAAAATAACAAACCCTAAAAGTTAAATCCAAAACCCTAACCCTGAGATCATAAACCTAAACCAGAAACCCATACAAAAAAAATCCTAAAACCTAGACCCAAAACCCTATGTCCAAAACCTTAATCTCTAAACCCTAAGAACTAAAAGTTGAACCCCAAACCCAAAAAAATATTACCTCTACCCTAATATAAAAACTATAAATTCTAAACCTTAAAACATAAACACTACCCTAAAAATCATAAACCAAAACCTCAAAACCGAACTAAAATATCATAAATCCTAGTCCCAAAACACTATATCTGAAACCCAAATACCTAAAATCTAAAACCTAAAATCTGAACCCTAAACCCAAAAAACAATTCCCTATACCATAATTTAAAAATTATAAACCCTAAACCATAAAACCTAAACCCTAACCCTGAAATCATCAACCTAAACCTGAAAACAATACCAAAAAAAAAAATCCTAAAACCAAGACCCAAAACCCTATATCCCAAACACTAATATCTAAACCCTAAAACCTAAAAAATAAAGCCCGAAAAAAAAACATCTTCCCCATACCCTAATTTAAAATTTATAAACCCTAAACCATAAAACATAAACCCTACCACTGAAATCATAAACCAAAACCACAAAATCGAAGCAAAAAATCGTAAATCTTAGTCTCAAAATACTATACTTGAAACCCTGCTACCTAAAATCTAAAACCTAAAAGCAGAACCCTGAACCTAAAAATCTATTAAATATACCCTAATCCTAAAATAATAAACCAAAACCTTAAAACCAAAACCCTAACCCTGAAATCATAAACCTAAACCCGAAAACCATAAAAAAAACTTAAAACCTAGACCCAAAACCCTATATCCAAAACCCAAATCTCTAAACCCTAAAGCCTAAAATATGAACCCCGAAAACAAAAAAATCTTCCCAACACCCTAATATAAAAATTATAAAACCTAAATCATAAAACATAAACCCTACCCTTGAAATAATAAATTAAAACCACAAAACTGAACCAAAAAGATCCTAAATCCTCGTCCCAAAACACTATATCTGATACCCTAATACCTGAACTCTAAAACATAAAATCTACCCCTGAAAATAAAAACCTATTCCCTATACCCTAATATTAAAATAATATACCCTAAACATTAAAACCTAAACCCAAACCCAAAAATCATAAATCTAAACCAGAAAACCATACGAAAAATCCTAAAACCTAGTCCCGAAACCCTATATTTGAAACCCTAATCTCTAAAACCTAAAACCTAAAAGCTAAAACCCAAACACAAAAACATCTTCTAAATACCCTAATAAAAAAATTCTAAACCCTAAACATTAAAACATAAACCCTACCCCTGAAATCATAAACCAAAACCAGAAAACCGAACCAAACAATCCTAAATCCTAGTCCTAAAACACCAATTCCAAAACACTAATACATGAAATCAAAAACATAAAAGCTAACACCAGAACCTAAAAACATATTCCCTATAACCTAATCTCAAAATAATAAACCATAAATCTTGAAACTTTAACCCTAACCCTGAAATCAAAAACCTAAACATGAAAACCATACCAAAAAAATCCTAAAACCTAGACCCAAAACCATATATCTAAAACCTAATCTCTAAACCCTAAAACATAAAATCTAAACCCTAAACCCAAAAAAATATTAAAAATACCCTAATATAAAAATTCTAAATGCCTAAACCTTAAAACATAAACCCCACCCCTGAAATCATAAACCAAAACCACAGAAAAGAACCAAAAAATCCTAAATCCTAGTCCCAAAACACTATATCTGAAAACCTAATACCTAAACTATAAAACCTAATGAGGTTAAAATGGGTAAGGAAAAACTTGGAAATGATTAACTTAGTTTGATTTTTCTAGTAAAGGGTTCAGTAGGTGAACTGGCTCAGAAGCCTTTTCATGCATGATAGAAACTTTCTTTTCATTCAAAGGACTTCTCAATGGTGATGGAAGGGGTAATGTGTACATCCATTACTATGTATGATGTAAGGATTCATCCAAATGGTGATCCTTTTCTGTGAACTCTTGAAACACACCTAGATAATTCTAGGAAATGGGCATAAGGATTATCCCAGGTTTTACATTCTCTATGCAAATCATGAGTAGTTATTCCTAAGAAAGTGACATGTCAAGAAAATACACGAGTCCCTTTCACTAGGAAATGAAGTCACTAACTCATTCATAGAGCCTATATTTTTCATTTGGAGAGAAAAAATGCTCGATTTTTACAAGGTGGAGATGAAATTATAGAGGAACTATCTGTGGAGATCTTCCCTATCCAAAAATGGATCCAAAAGCCAACTATCTTTACCACATTAGTACTTCAAGGGTTTGAAAAAAACATCAAAGAATACCAACTTCTTGATATTTCAAAATACCAAAAATTAGGCTACACCTTGAGGTGAAGTGGGTTAGATGTTTCAACAGATAACCCCTACCATTAAATATGATAAAAAACATATTTTTGAATTCCAATGGTGGGAACATCTGGTCTACCCATGCCAGATACTGATTCCCATCAGGTAGAATTGACACCTATCTCATTTCAAGAGCATCATGAAAGGAAGTGAGAGAAAATATCACATAATAATAAAGAGTATTTGTCATAACCATTTATCTAAATGGATCATTGTCCTAGGAGACGGTGAAACCTTGATCTCTAGGAGGATAAGTGTGTTGCTCAGATAGAGTGGGAGACTAATAACTTAGTCATTTTCCATCACCCTAAGTTTTACTTGATCAATAAATGGGGAAACCTGGTTCAAATCTAGTCATCATGACAAGATGTACTAGGTGACCAAGTAGAGTAGACACGAGGTCTCAGACATAATCTCAAATTAAACCACTTGTACCCTGTTTCTCCTAGAGAAAAGCGGCTATACTAATATATTGGATGTAATTTGAAAATGTATCTTTGGGGGGACTCCCACGACTCATTTCCAATCTCTACAGATGAGTGCGAGTGCCCATCGTGGTGTCTTTTTTGTATTGTGTAACTCCTTGAAGTGTATTTTACCTATCATTCCCTTTTTTTATGAGCCAATTTCATTGATCCTCAAGAGGGTAAATAATTACTAATGTCACCATGGATATGGAATGAGGATAATTTTCACCATCGGTCAATATGCTTATTTTATGGTCCCATTATTACCATGAGATAGGGCTGAAATAGAGGGCCGCGTACTACTCTCATCCTATGATCTACACATGTTATGCTGACTCTATCATGAAATGATGGAGAATAATAAGGCTCTTGATATAGTTCTACTAGAGTGTTTAATGATAATCAAATTATTCTTAGTGTTGAGCTACTGGGAGAACTGCTATGTCAACCCTATTTCAGTATTAGTGAATGGAATTAAGGTGCTTGTGGATTCCTAGGTAGGTCAACTAATGCTCCAAAAAGTGGGATACTGTTTCCCATATATTATAGAATAAAAAAACCTACTAGTCCTTAGTGAGGAACTTCAAGATAATAAATTTAATAGATGTAGATGGAAAAACAAGATTCATAGCTAGTCAGAATCCAAGAGTCTCCTCAAGTCCTTGGGTTCATTACTATAAGGGTTATTATAACCATGGACGACCCATACCCCAATTTTCATAAACTTAGAAATTGGTGGTGGCACTGATGTAGGTCTTCTTTGTTGCTGATTTATAGGGAGAGGGGTGCCACATTGGCCAAATATCTACTGTATGTTGGAAAGTATCTCAGAGGTCAGGTCAACATCAAGATCATATCCACAAATGAAGGGTTGTTTACTAACTTATCATGAGGGAGTATGAAAAAATCTCTTTGGGGATTAGTGGAGTTCCCAACATCATCTGAGTGTGCCAATTTAGACCCTAATGTCTCTCCATTTTCTAGAGTAGAGGTAGAGAGGAGGGAACCTGGTGTAAATGGGGACAACTTCACTATGAGTCCTTGGAATAAGGCCAGAACATCCTCTGCCTATAGGTACCTATGGAGGGATTATCAAATATTTTGGACCTCAAATTTAGGGATCATAAGCCCTAGTTTATGGGCATCCTCTCCCATCTATGGTAGCATGGGTGGAGGTTACCACATAGAGTCATCAACCATATCAAAGTCTGAGAGGTTGACGATGAAATGAAAACTACTAGGGTCTTGCCTCTGATGATTCATAACATCTCCAAGTGCATGTTATTGATATTCTCTTTGGATTCCTTAATGGGTGTTGTGACATTATCCATAGGCATGAACCCCATAATAGTTTTTTACCCTCCAAGCCAGTGACAGATCTTTAGAGCGGGGAATATATTTAGAATGGGGATGACCTCTACGCTGGATGATGGTAGTGTGGGGATCACCTAAGTCTAAGAGAGTCAAACATGCCTTCTTAAAAGGCATATGGGGTCTCAATCCCAAGAGGGAGAAAAAAATTTCTGCAAAGCAACTGTTGGGTGTGATAGGATAAGCCAGTGGTGGTGAGGGACACTAGAGCTACATAAGTTTTCTCCTACCAAGTGATGTTATGGGACTACCCCCGATGTTGGCATTGGGTTTTATAGATTGGGGTCAGTGGTGTGGGGATGGTGTCAACCCACTCATCAAACTTTTGGATCGATTAGTGTTAGCGCTCACATTGCCATGTGGGATCCCTCATAGGTAGTTCCTAGGTAGTGAACCTGTATGTTTGGATTAAACATTGCATACATCCTCATCACAGTGGAGTGAGATATTTAAACACTTTGGGGAGAGGATCCCAAAGTGGTTTGTTGTTGGAATGAGGGGTGGTTTCCCCCTGTGCGACCACCGGGGGTGGAAATGTTGGGTTGGTGCTGATGATTGTATCCTTGTGGGCCATATCCCCACTAGGAATAACCCATTCTTGTTTATATGGACAATCAAAGGCATTGATCACCTAACACTGGATGAGCTTGGAGGGAGAAATAGGGCATGGTATCCTATTATCTGAAGAGTCGGCATCTGTTGTGTATGGGACGTAATCATGTGGGATTTATACAATAAAATTCCTCCCACCCCCTTGACTATTGGAGTTATGTTTTCTAATCTTCTGTAGCTTGATTCCTAAAAGTAATATGGAACTAGCCATCAATACATATCTGGTGAAAGCAAGTCCAAATTCCCTAACTCTATCTATTCATTATGAGGCAGAAAAAGGATCCACATTGATGATGTTGCAAACCAAGGAATCACATCATTATCTTCCCCAAGTGATAGGTGAGTGTCATACTGGGCCCACAACTAATTTGGTAGTAATTGATGCTGAAATTCTAGATTTGATGGCATGAAAATATGATGGTACCTCAATGTTACTATTTCTAATAGTATATAGAGAAGAGTTTAATATCGAGCTTATTGTTTTTATTTCTGATGATTTCCTCTGGAGATGCGCATCACGTGTGGTTTTATCCACATTAAAACTTTACAAAGGTGGGTGCCTACACCACCATGGTTGGTGATGTCATCTCCTTGATCAAAACATAATGATAAGATGATGGTTCCACCTTCCATGGATTCATCTTTGGTTATCTTCTCCTAGTATGGTTCTCCCACAATGATTTAATTCATGTTTGTGAAAATCATTCCTAGTTCCATCTTGAGTTGGATACTGGTTAATTATTTTTCTTTGGTCTCGATAGGGCATCAACCATTGGTAATATTAGATAGTAATATTCAGAATTTATGAGAATTTCTAGATGTTGGGTATGTTCAGCACTTATAAATTCCTTCTCTTTTGGAGTGGAAGTCATCTCATGTGTGAGGAATCATAGGTGCAGAACCAAAGGCATCATGTTTCATCCATTTGGTATTTGATGCTAGGGTTATAAGTCTCCTAAGGATTTTTACCCTGGTAATCCCATGTTTATTTTATGGGCACATATTTTGGAATAGTTCACAGGTCTAATGTCTTGTGGAGGGGGATGGGTCACATGTTTAATGTTTTATAGGGATAGGTAGGTCAATGGATTACCTTCTTGTGGGGAAAAGTTGGTGGTTATGTGTTTCCCTAGGGGGTAAGATGATCAAACTTGAGGGTTTGGTTATGTGTGTCCCCATGGGGGGAGATTTTACACATGAGGGTTTGGTTAAGTGTGGGGGGGTATATTTCACACTTGAGGGTTTGGTTAAGTGTGTCCCAAGGTGGAATATTTCACACTTAGGTGTTTTAATTTAATGTTGGGGGCATTGGGACTAAACCTTTGATAGGTATACCAAATTTTTTTAGATGTCAATATTAAACCTCATGGAAGTTCCCTACGCACCCTAATAGTATACAAGGATCAAAACCCATGTAATTTTATGCTGTAGTTTAAGGTCGTGTGACAGGATCATTGATGTAGTTTAACATCATGTGGTAAGGAAACTCACATTGCAAAAGCATCATCAATGATGGATGTTATGGGGGTTATACATGGAATTTACCTAAAGAAAGAGGACTATCCCATGGTGGGGAGAATTTAACATCCCATGATTATCATACGTGGGACATCATGTGTTCATCATAAAAGGTAAGGCTATTGTTTAATTTAATGTTCCTAGGATTTTTTTCATTCAGTTTACTTTCATGTGACTAGGATGACAGGCTATACAATTTTAAATAATGAAACTTGGACGTTGATGGAATCTACTTATGGGAAGAAAATATCAATGTTGAATAGGAAGATCTAACATAATACCTCTATACCAGAAAATTTTGGTTGTTTCATACGATGATACCACCTTCAGAGCTTATATGTTTAGTAATCATACTCTTCAAGTTAGAGAATGGTGTTAACACCACTACAGAGGAGTGGAAATTAGGGGTCCCCATGTTTGGGTGGATATGCTTAGGATAAAAAGGCATTAGGGTTCCAATGCATAGGAGAAAAAGGTGAAGAAATAGTACAGGACATGCTTGAAGAAATGGGGTTAGACATGAGGGTTAATGATACTTTTCATGTGAGAATTTGATGTTTTAATGGACTAGTTTGAATAGGTATAGGTTACCTAGGCACACAACATGCACAAAACAATGTTTGGTATAAGTAGAAAACATGTCAAAGTCACAAATTTTGTTCCATGAAAATATGCTATTCTCCATGCAAATGGGGTTTCTTGATACATGGGATCCATCACAAGGTCATTGCATAGATCATAGGGGTATATGCACACAAAACTTCTAAGTTTCCTATGGTATAGGGTTTCATGATGTTAGATCCTCTTGCTTGAACCCGACTATCCTTACACGATGTTGTTCTAGGAACTCTCAAACACACATCAAGAGATGTTGAGGCCCATGAAAGGTCATTAATGAAAGTTCCCCTACCTTTTTGAATCCATGTAAGTATAAAGTTGTATGATTTAATTAAAGAGGGGTTTGCATGAGTGATATATGACACATTTTATTCTGGAGATCCATACGTAATGTGTGTGTGTGTGTGGGGGGGGGGGGGGGGGTGCAGTTCTATTTATTGATGAAATGGGAAGCAATATGCATGCAATGCCAACTCGGTCATTCAACTAGGTTTCAGGCTTCCCATTAAATTTACATTGGGGTGTGACCATTAAAGTGGGTGGTTTTACATCATATTTCTTATGAAAATCACATTAGGCTTTATTTATTGGATTGGGCACAAATGTATTATGTTTCGTATAAATACCGTTCCCAATTTTCTAGGGCTCTTGGAGCATAATATAACATTAATTTTTAGAATCATATTTTATAGAAAAATGGGTTTCGTGCAGGATATGAAAGATATATGTAGCTAAATCCTAGTCCCAAAACATTATATCCAAAACCCTAATACCTAAACTATAAAACCAAAAATCTAACCCCTGAACCTAAAAAAATATTACCTTTACCCTATTCTCAAAATAATATTCCCTAAACCTTAAAACCTAAACCCTAACCCTAAAATCATAATCCTAAACCCGAAAACCATACAAAAAAATCCTAAAACCTAGACCCAAAACCTTATATCTGAAACCCTAATCTCTAAAACCTAAAACCTAAAAGCTGAACCGCGAACCCAAAAATATCTTCCCCATACCCTAATATAAAAAACTTAAACCCTAAACCTTAAAATATAAACCCTAACCCTCAAATCATAAACCAAAACCACAAATTCGAACAAAAAATTCCAAAATCATAGTCCCAAACCACTATATCCGAAACCCAAATACCTGAACTCTAAAACCTAAAAGCTGAAATCTAAACATAAAAAATTATTCCCTATACCCTAAAATCAAAATAATAAACCCTAAACCTTAAAATCTAAACCCTAACCTCGATACCATAAACCTAAAAATAAAAACCATACCAAAAAAATCATAACACCTAGACCCAAAACCCCATATCTGAAACCCTAATCTCTAAACCCTAAAACCAAAAAGATAAACCCCAAACCCAAAAAAATATTCCCCATATCTTAATATAAAAATTTAAAACCCTAAACATTAAAACATAAACCCTACTCCTGAAATCATAAACCAAAACCATAAAACAGAAAAAAAATCCTAAATCATAGTCCCAAAACACTATATCCAAAACCCTAATACCTAAACTCTAAAATCTAAAAGCTGACCCCTGAATCTAAAAACATATTTCTTATACCCTACTCTCAAAATAATAGACCCTAAAACTTAAACCTAAACCCTAACCCGGAAATCATAAACCAAAACCCGAAAACCGTACCAAAACAAATCCTAAAACCACGACCCAAAACCCTATATCCGAAACCCTAATCTCTAAACCCTAAAACCTAAAATTTAAAACCCGAACCCAAAACATCTTCCCCATACCCTAATATAGAAATTTCAAACCCCAAACCTTGAAACATAAACCCTACCCCTGAAATCATAAACCAAAACCACAAAACTGAAAAAAAATATCCTAAATCATAGTCCTAATACACTATATCTAAAACCCTAATACCTGAACTCTAAAACATAAAAGCTGACCCATGAACCTAAAAACCCATTCCCTATACCATACTCTAAAAATAATAAACCCAAAAACTTAAAACCTAAACCATAACCTTGAAATCATAAACATAAACCCGTAAACCATACAAAAAAAATCCTAAAACCTAGACCCAAAACCTTATATCTCAAAGCCAAATATCTAAACCCTAAAACCTAAAATCTGAAAACTGAACCCAAAAACATCTTTCCCATACCATAATATAAAAATTATAAACCCAAAACTTTAAAACATAAACCCTACCTCTGAAATCATAAAACAAAACCACAAAACTGAACCAAACAAATCCTAAATCCTAGTCCCAAAACAATATATATGAAACCCTAATACTTGAAATATACAACCTAAAAGCTGAAGCTTAAACGTAAAAACCATTTCCCTATACCATACTCTCAAATTAATAAACCCTAATCCTTAAAACCTAAACCCTACCCTGAAATCATAAACCTAAACCTGAAAACCATACCAAAAAAGCATAAAACCCAGACGCAAAACCCTATATCTGAAACTATAATATCTGAAACCTAAAACCTAAAAGTTGAACCTCAAACCCAAAAATAGCTTACCCATACAAAAATATAAAAATTATAAAAACTAAACCTTAAAACATAATCCCTACCCCTGAAATCCTAAACCCAAACCACAAAACCGAACAAAAAATCCTAAATCCTAGTCCCAAAACACTATATCGGAAACCCTAATACCTGAAATATAAAACCTAAAAGCTAACCCCTAAACCTAAAAACATATTCCCTATACCATAAACTCAAATTAATAAACCCTAAACCCCAGCTCCTAAACCCTAACCCTGAAATCATAAACCTAAACATGAAAACCTAACAAAAAAAAAATCCTAAATCCTAAATCCTAGACCCAAAACCCTCTATCTGAAACCCTAATCTCCAAACCCTAAAACCAAAAAAACAGAACCAAGAAATCAAAAAAATCTTTTCCATACCGAAATATAAAAATTATAAACCCTAAACCTTAAAACACAAACCCTACCCCTGAAATCAAAAACCAAAACCACCAAACCAAACCAAAAAATCCTAAATCCTAGTCCCAAAACACAATATCTGAAACCCCAATACCTAAACACTAAAACCTAAAAGCTAAAACCATAACCTAAAAACCTATTCCCTATACCCTAATCAGAAAATAAGAAACCCTAAAAATTAAAACCAAAAACCTAACCCTGAAATCATCAACCTAAACCAGAAACCCATACCAAAAAAATCCTAAAACCTAGACCCAAAACCCAATATTGAAAACTTTAATCTCAAAACCCTAAAACCAAAATGTAGAACCCCAAACCAAAAAAAATCTTCCCTATACCCAAATCTAAAAATTATAAACTCTAAACCTTAAAACATAAACACTACCCCAGAAATCATAAACCAAACCTCAAAATCGAACCAAAATATCCTAAATCCTAGTCTCAAAACACAATATCCGAAACCCTAATACATAAAATATAAAACATAAAATCTGAAACCAAAACCTAAAAAAAAATTCCCCATAAAATACTATCAAAATTATAAACCCTAAACCTTAAAACCTAAACCCTAACCCTGAAATTATCAACCTAAACCCAAAAACCATATCAAAAAAAAAAATCCTAAAACCAAGACCCAAAACACTATATTCCAAACCCGAATTTCTAAACCCTAAAACTTAAAATATAAATCCCAAACACAAAAAAAAATTCCCATGCCCTAATTTAAAATTTATAAACCCTAAACCATAAAACATAAACCCTACCCCAGAAATCATAAACCAAAACCACAAAATTGAAACAGAAAATCATAAATCTTAACCCCAAAAAAATATACCTGAAACCCTACTACCTGAAATCTAAAACCAAAAATCTGACCCCTAAACCTAAAAACGTGTTAAATATACCCTAATATCAAAATAATAAACCCTAAAATTAAAACCTAAACCCTAACCCAGAAATCTTAAACCTAAACCTGAAAAACATAAAAAAAACCTAAAATCTAGACCCAAAACCCTATATCAAAAACCCTAATATCTAAACCCAAAAACCTAAAAGATGAAAACCAAACCCAAAAACACCTTCCTTACACCCTAATATAAAAATTATAAACTCTAAATCATAAAACATAAACCCTACCCCTAAAATAATAAACCAAAACCAAAAAACTGAAAAACAAATTCCTAAATCCTCGTCCAAAAACACTATATCTGAAAGACTAATACCTGAACTCTAATTCCTAAAAGATTACCCCTGAACCTAAAAACCTATTAAATATACCCTAATATCAAAATAATATACCATAACCATTAAAACCTAAACCATAACCTTGAAATCATAAACCTAAACTAGACAACCATACGAAAAAATCTAAAAACCTAGACCCGGAACCCATTATCTGAAACCCTAATCTATAAACCCTAAAACCTAAAATCTGAAACCCGAAATCAAAAAAATCTTACACATACCGTAATATAAAACTTATAAACCTTAAACCTTAAAACATAAACCCTAACCCTAAAATCATAAACCAAAACTAGAAAACTGAACCAAACAATCCTAAATCCTAGTCCCAAAACACTAAATCCAAAACCCTAATATATGAAATGTAAAACCTAAAAGCTGACCCCGAAACCTAAAAAAATATTAACTATACCCTAATATCAAAATAATAAAACATAAACCTTAAAAACTTAACCCTAACCCTGGAATCATAAGCCTAAACCCGAAAACCATACAACAAAAAACCTAAAACCCAGACCCAAAACCCTATATCTGAAACCCAGATCTCTAAAACCTAAAACATAAAATCTAAACCCCAAACCCCAAAAAATATTCCACATACTCTAATATAAAAATTCTAAACCCTAAACCTTAAAACATAAACCCCACCCCTGAAATCATAAACCAAAACCACAAAACCGAACCAAAAATTCCTAAATCCCAGTCCCAAAACACCATATCTGAAAACCTAATTCCTGAAATCTAAAACCTAATGAGGCTAAAATGGGTGAGAAAAAACTTGGAAATTATTCACTTAGTAGGATTTTTCTAGTAAAGGGGTCAGTAGGTGAACCAGCTCAGAGGCCTTTGCATGCATGATAGAAACTTTCTTTTCATTCAAAGGCCTTCTCATTGGTGATGGAAGGGGTAATGTGTACATCTATTGCTTAGTATGCTATAAGAATTCATCCAAATGATGATCCTTTTCTGTGAGCTCTTGAAACACAAATAGATAGTTCTAGGATATGTGCATAAGGATCATCCCATGTTTTACATTCTCTAGGAAAATAATGAGTAGTTATTCCTAAGAAAGTGACATATCAAGAAAATACGTGAGTCCCTTTCACTGTGAAATGAAGTCACTAACTCGTTCATCGATCCTATATTTTCATTTGGAGAGAAAAAATGCTGGATTTTTACAAGGTGGAAATTAAATTATTGAGGAACTATTTGTGGAGATCTTTCCCATCCAAAAATGGATCGAAAATCCAACTATCTTTACCACATTAGTCCTTTAAGGGTTTGGTAAAAACATCGAAGCATACCAAATTCTTGATATTTCAAAATCCCAAACATTAAGATGCAACTTGTGGTGAATTGGGATATATGTTTCAATAGATAACCCCTACCATTAAATATTATAAAAACATATTTTTGAATTCCAATGGTGGGAACATCTAGTCTACCCATGCCAGATACTGATTCCCATTAGGTAGAATTGACACCTATCTCATTTCAAGATCATCATGCAAGGAAGTGAGAGAAAATATCACATAATAATAATGAGTATTTTTCATAACCATTTATCTAAATGGATCATTGTCCTAGGAGGATATTAAACCTTGATCTCTAGGAGGATAAGTGTGTTGCTCAGATGGAGTGGGAGACTAATAACTTAGTCATTTTCCATCACCCTAAGTTTTTCCTTGATTAATAAATGGGGAAACTTGGTTCAAATCTAGTCACCATGACAAGATGGATTAGGTGACCAACTAGAGTAGAGACGAGGTCTCTTTTGACATTTTTACGACATAAATACTTCTCATACATAATCTCAAAGTAAACCACTTGTACCCCTATTTCTCCTAGAGAAAAGCAGCTATCCTATCATCTGACTAAGTTAATAGAGAAATATTTTATGGATTGATAATATCAGTGACCCCCTTTCCCTTTTGAATATATTGTATGGAATATGGAAATGTATCTTTGGGGGGACTCCCACGACTCATTTCCAATATCTACAGATGAGTGCGAGTGCCCATCAGGGTGTCTTCTTTGTACTGTGTGACTCCATGAAGTGTATTTTACCTATCATTCCCTTTTTTTTTCTGGGCCAATTTCAATGATCCTCAAGAGGGTAAATAGTGATTAATGTCACCATGTATATTGCATGGGGATAATTTTCACCATCGGTCGATATGCTGATTTTATGGTCCCGTTATTACCATGAGATAGGGATGAAATAGAGGGCCGCATACTAATATCATCTTATGATGTGCACATGTTATACTGACTCTATCATGAAATGATGGAGAACAATAAGGATCTTTATGCAGTTCTACTGGAGTGTTTAATAATAATTATATTATTCATAGTGTTGAGCTATTGGGAGAACTACTATGTCAACCCTCTTTCAGTATTAGTGAATGGAATTAAGGTGCTTGTGGCTTCCTAGGTAGTTCAACTGATGCTCCCAAATGTGGGAGAAAGTTTCCCATATATTATAGAAGAAAAAAACTTACTAGTCCTTAGTGAGGAACTCCGAGATAAGAAATTTTAGAGATGCATATGAAAAAACAAGATTCATAGCTAGTCAGAATCCAAGAGTCTCCTCAACTCCTTGGGTTCATTACTATAAGGGTTATTCTAACCATGGAAGACCCATACTCCGATTTTCATAAGATGATAAATTAGTGGTGGTACTGATGTAGGTCTTCTTTGCTGCTGATTTATAGAGAGAGGGGTGCCACATCGGCTAAAAGTCTACTGCATGTTGGAATGTCTCTCAGAGGTCAGGTCAACATCAAGATCATATCCAAAAATGAAGGTTTGTTTACTAACTTCTCATGAGGGAGTATGACAACATCTCTTTGGGGATTAGTGGAGTTCCCAACATCATCTGAGTGTGTCAATTCATACCCTGATGTCTCTCCATTTTCTAGTGTAGAGGTAGAGAGGAGGTAACCTGGTGTAAATGGGGACAATTTCACTATGAGTCATTAGAATGAGGCCAAAACATCCTTCTTCTATAGGTTACTATGGAGGGATTATCAAATATTTTGGACCTCAAATTTAGGGATCATAAGCCCTAGTTTATGGGCATCCTCTCCCATCTCTGGTAGCATGGGTGGAGGTTACCACATAGAGTCATCAACCATATCAAAGTCTGAGAGGTTGATGATGAAATAAAAACTACTAGGGTCCTACCTCTGATGATTCATAACATATCCAAGTGCATGTTGTTGATATTATATTTGGATTCCTTAATGGGTGTTGTGACCTTATCCATAGGCATGAACCCCATAATGGTTGTTCACCCTCCCACCCAGTGACAGATCTTCAGAGTGGGGCATATATTCAGAATGGGGAGGACCTCTATGCTGGATGATGGTAGTGTGGGGAGCACCTAAGTATAATAGAGGCAACCGTGCCTTCTTAAATGTCATATGGGGTCTTAATCCCAAGATGTAGAAAACAATTTCTACAAAGTGACTGTGGGGTGTGATAGGATAAGCCAGTGGTGGTGAGGGACACTAGAGCTACATAAGTTTTCTCCTACCAAGTGATGTTATGTGACTACCCCCGATGTTGGCATTGGGTTTTATAGATTGGGGCTAGTGGTGTGGGGATGGTGTCAACCCACTCATCAAAATTTTGGATTGATTAGTGTTAGTGCTCAAATTGCCGGGTGGGAGCCCTCATAGGTAGTTCCTGGGTAGTGAACTTGTATGTTTGGATTAAACATTGCATACATCCTTATCACAGTGGAGTGATCTATTGAAACACTTTGAGGAGAGGATCCCAAAGTGGTTTGTTGTTGGAATAAGGGGTGGTTTCCCCCTATGCGACCACCAGGTGTGGAAATGTTGGGTTGGTGCTGATGATTGAATCCTTGTGGGCCATATCCCCCAAAGGAATAACCCATTCTTGTTTATATGGACAATAAAAGGCATTGATCACCATACACTAGATGAGCTTTGAGGGAGAAATGGGGCATGGTATCCTATTGTCTGAAGAGTTGGCATTTGTTGTGGTTGGGACATAATCGTGTGGGATTTCTACACTAACATTCCTCCCACCCCCATGACTATTGGAGTTATGTTTTCCTAATTCCCCAAATTCATCTATTCATTATGAAGCAGAGAAAGGATCCACATTGATGATGTTGTAGACCAAGGATTCACATCATTATCTTCCCCAAGTGATAGGTGAGTTTCATGCTTGGCCCACAACTAATTTGGTATGAATTGATGAAGAAATTCTAGATTTGGTGGTATGAAAATATGATGGTACCTCAACGTTACTAGTTCTAATAGTATATGGAGAAGAGTTTAATATCGAGTTTAATATTTTTATTTCTGATGAATTCCTCTAGGGATGTGCATCATGCGTGGTTTTACCCACATTCAAACTTTATAAAGGCGGGTTCCTCCACCACCATGGTTAGTGATGTCAGCTCCTTGATCAAAACATAATGATAGGATATTGGTTCCACCTTCCATGCATTCATCTTTGGTTATCTTCTCCTAGTATGGGTCTCCCACAATTATTTAGTTCATGTTTGTGAAAATAATTCCTAGTTCCATCTTGAGTTGGATACTGGTTAATTATTTTTCTTTGGTCTCGGTAGGGTATCAACCTTTGGTAAGATTAGATAGTAATATTCACCATGTATGGGAATTTCTAGATGCTGGGTATGTTCGACACTTATAAATTCCTTCTATTTTGGAGTGGAAGTCATCTCATGTGTGAGGAATTGTAGGTGCAGAACCCAAGGAATCATGTGTCATCCATGTGGTATTAGATACTAGGGGTATAAGTCTCCTAAGGATTTTTACCCTGGGAATCCCATGTTTATTTTATGGGCACATATTTTAGACTAGGTCACATGTATAATGTCTTGTAGAGGGGAATGGGTCACATGTTTAATGTCTTATGGGGATAGGTAGGTCATTGGATTACCTTCTTGTGGGGAAAATTATGTGGTTATGTGTGTACATAGGGGGTAAGATTATCAAACTTGAGGGTTTGGTTATGTGTGTCCCCATGGGGGAAGATTTTACACATGAGGGTTTGGTTAAGTGTGTGTGGGGGGGGGGGATATTTCACACTTGAGGGTTTGGTTAAGTGTGTCCCTAGGGGGGATATTTCACACTTAGGGGTTTTATGGTAATTTTGGGGGTATTGGGATTAAACCTTAGATAGGTATACCAAATTTTTTGAAATGTCAATATTAAAACTCATGGAAGTTCCCTATGCACCCTACTAGTATATCAGGATCAAAACCCATGTAATTTTATGCTGTAGTTTAAGGTCGTGTGGAAGGATCAATGATTTAGTTTAAAATCATGTGGTAAGGAAAATAACATTGCAAAAGCATCATCAATGAGGAATTTTTTGGGGGTTATGCATGGAATTTACCTAAATAAATAGGACCATCACATGGTGGGAAGAAGTTATCATCCCATGATGATCATACATGGGACATCATGTGTTCATCCCACAAGTTAAGGCTATAGTTTAATTTAATGTTCCTGGTATTTTTTTCATTTAGTTTACATTCATGTGACTAGGATTCTAGGATATATAGTTTTAAATAATGAAACTTGGACGTTAATGTAATCTACATCTAGGAAGAAAATTTCAATGTTTAAGAAGAAGATCTAACATAATACCTCTATACGAGGAAATTTTGGTTGTTTCGTACGATGATTCCACCTTCAGAGCTTATATGTTTAGTAATAACACTATTCAAGGTAAGGAATGATGTTAACACCACTACAGAGGAGTGGAAATTAGGGGTCCCCATGTTTGGGTGGCTATGATTAGGAGAAAAAGGCGTCAGGGTTTCAATTCATAGGAGAAAAAGGTGAAGAAACAGTCCAGGACATGCTTGAAGAAAAGGGGTTGGACATGAGGGATAATGATACTTTTCATGTGAGAATTTGATGTTTATATTAACCAGTTTGAATAGGTATAGGTTACCTAGGCACACAACATAGACACAACAATTTTTGGTATAAGTACACAACATGTCAGAGTCACAAAGGTTGTTCTATGAAACTCTGCTATTCTCTATGTAAATGGGGTTGCGTGATACAAGGGATCCACCACAAGTTCATTTCATAGATAATAGGGGTATATGCACACCAAAATTCTAAGTTTCCTATGGTATAGGGTTGTGTGAAGTTAGATCCTCTTGCATGAACCTGACTATCCTTAAGCGATGTTGTTCTAGGAACTCTCAAACACACATCAAGAGATGTTGAGGTCTATGAAAGGTCATTAATGAAAGTTCCCCTACCTTTGGTAATCCATGTAAGTATAGAGTTATATGATTTAATTAAAGATGGGTTTCCATGAGCGATAGATGACACATTTTCTTCTGGATATCCATACCTAATTTGGGGGGGGGGGGTGCAGTTCTATTTATTGCGGAAATGGGCAGCAATATGCACGCTACACCAACTAGGTCATGCAACTAGGTTTCATGCTTCCCATTACTTTTACACTAGGGTATGTCCATTAAATTTGGTAATTTTACTTCATCTTTCTTATGAAAATCACATTAGGCTTCATTGATTGGATTGGGAAAAAATGTATGATGTTTCATATAAATGACTTTTCCACTTTTCTAGGGCTCTTGGAGCAAAATATAACATTGATTTTTAGAATCACATTTCATAGAAAAATGGGTTGCGTGCAGGATATGAAAGATATATGCAAGTAATTGCAGTTGCATTACCCAGTTCTATTGGTTTCAGAATAGAAATTTGGACTGTCATTGACATTTTCTAATGGAAAATCAACCTTTCAGGGATTGAGACATGTTTTTACACCAATAATGTTTTGTTTATGAAATCAATTAGAATTATAGCGAATCATGCATAGATTAAAGAATATTAATTCATGATGAATATTTTTTAATTAATATAATGTTAACATGTGATTTTGGTCAGTTAGAACAAGATTTTTTAATAGAAAATATTTTTATCCTTAAGAATAATTAAAAATACCTGAAAAATTATCATGTAAAACACCATCCATCACTTGAATTTGAACATATCTATTTATTTTAGGTACACATCAACCCTAGTTGAGAGTGTCTCTTACTACTAGGTTTTTTTATTAAAGTTTTGGTTTAAATTAACTAATTTTGACAGGAAATAAGAATGCAAAACTAGAATTTTGAACCTTTATATCTAAAGTATTTGATAATGCAATGTTACTATTTAAAAAAGATGAGACTTCACTCAACAAATTAAGGAATTGTGAGTAAATTTGTTTGGATGTCTAAATGCCTAACTAGAAAATTTTAGAACAGTGACATGTCCATCAATTGGACTATGAGGAGGGGTTTTTAAGGATCCATCCACTAGAATATTCAAATGACAAAATATTCTTTTCTAGGAGTTTAGGACTGCTATGATTTGATAAAATATAGGGATATAATTATAGATTAGTTAATCAATAATTATTATTCTTAATCATGATAAATTTTTAATATACTAAAGTTTATTTACTATAGATAAAATGTAAATCAACACCACCAATTTAATTAAATTTTAGTTAATTTTTTTAAAGGAAATATCCCAACCAACCATAAATTCTGGGAGTGGTACAAGAACTTGTTCATAATACCATTCTAAGAAATAAATTTATATGCGTCAAAATCACCACATCCCACTAATACCCCACATAGAGAAAGTAAGGAAAAAATAAAAAAATAAAAGAATCATATATATGATTCACTAGATATCTAGGGCTTTATGTTTTCATATGTGTCCAGTGAGTTGCAGAAAATGCATGGGGACAAAGATGCCTTCAAAATGTTGTCTCACCTCCACGAGTTAAACTAAGAGGGTGCTCAAAAAGAAAGATATGATATATCTAGTGCACTTTATAGTTGTATTCTAGTAGAACATATTTAGGATGGACCTCATATACACAAAGTTATTAGGTAGATTGAGATTCTAGAATCCCTTGAGTTCATGATAAACCATGAACTAGCGACCTTTATCATTCTTGCCACATTAATATGATACTGTATGGATTTTATTTTGAATGATAATATGAATAACATGGAAAAGTCACTATCCAATCAATTAAATTATTTTTTTTGGAAAAATAATGATATAGTGAACTCCACTTCTTCTATACTTATGGCGAACAAAATGATGAAGGGTAAGGTGAAGGGTTCTGAGGCTATGTTTATGCCAAATACTCCAATGAACTTCCCTTCCATGAAGAGAAAGATGCAAAGGGAGACCATTGAGAGGGAAGTGGAATAATTTTTTTGGGGAATGAATGGCCATTAAAAGAAGAATTTCATGTCTAGGAAAAGGAACCATGGTAATTATTCTGCTTCAGGTATATTTTTTCATTCAATTCAACTTTTCTATTTTTACAAGTGGGGTATTTTATATTTTATGTGGTTTGCACATTTGTATTAAAATATAAGAACCAAGTAGATTCAAGATGATTGTAAAGGGTGAGGTTGAACTCCATGAAGTGAATGGTGAAAGACTCACAACATTAGTAGTTGTTGATTATCATATTACATTTCCTAGTAGAATGGTTCTTATATTAAATAATTTTAATCATGTACCATATGTTATTAGAAACATTATTTATGTGTTGAGTTTAGTCACTATGGGATCCTATTTTATGTTTGGAAATAAATTTTGACTACTTTATATAAATTATATATGTTATTCCATAACATATAATAACAATGGGCTATATATACTTGAACATGAAAATTGAGTTTTCAAAATCATTGATAAATCTAGTATGAACGACTCCTATCCTACCCACCTATGGAACTTTGGGCTTGGTCATGTAAACAAAAAAACATTTAAGAAAACCACATTAAGTTGGGTATTTAGACTCTATTTATTGAAAACAATTGTATGAATGTCACACATGTTTTCAATGTAAAATGAGCAAAGAAACATTTATTGGTAAAGGATAAAGGGAAAAAATAACTATTGGAGTTATTTTATACTGATATATGTGGAACATTTCTAGTGGTGAAAAGGGGTGGTTTTTATTACTTCATTAGTTTAACTGATGACTATATTAGATTTGGATATATATAAATTATGAGGTATAATTCAGATTCAATTATCATGTTTAATGAATATCATAATTATGTATAAAATTAAATTTTTAATAAGATTACGAAACTATACTCAAATTAGGTTAGAGAATATTTTAACCAAGATTTTATTGACCATTTAAAGGAGTCCAGGATAATCACACAACTCATTAATCCTTATAAACCTAAGTGGAATGGTTTTAGTTAAATAAGTAATTAGACCCTTCATGACATGGTTAGATCATTGATAAGTCATGAAACTCTATATTTATCCTTTTTGGGGAATTCACTACAGACAAAGACATATACACTAAACTGAGTACCAATTAAAGTGAAAGATGAAATTCCACATGTTTTGTGGTATGGAAAGAAACATGGGTTGTCACACATATGTGTACAGGGATGTGAGGATTTTATAAGATTATTCCTATTGATAAACTAACATCTCATTTCATGAAGTGAGACTTTGCAGGTTATCCTAAGTAGACTAAAAGATTTATATAAATAAACCTTAAGATAGAAAGGTGATTATGGAAAGGCTTTCCATATTTATAGAAAGGTAATATATTCCCAATGTAAATAGTTGTATAAATGTTGACTGTTTTGAATTAAATATTATAGATTCAAATAAGTTAGTATGATAATATCCCCCACAAGAGACAACGAGAGAGGAAGAAGTTCTCATGATATAGGTACTGTGTAGGTCTTCTAGAGAGGTTAGGGAACCTAAGATATATGGTTTCTTTATTACTAAGTTAGATGGAACATTATTCCACGAGGATAATGAACCTATAACCTATAAGTATATAGTACATGAAAAATATGATTCTAAATGGAATGAATCCAAGCATTCTGAAATATAGTACATTTTAAAAAATAAAGTTTGGATTTTAGTATACCCTCTAGAAAATGTAAAACCTGTTGGGGTTAAAATGGAATTGAAGAAAAATGTGGACATGGATGGTAATGTTAGTATCAATAAATAAAGAAAAGTTTCATAGGGTTTTATGCAACATCATGGTATTGATTATGATGAATCCTTCTAACCAATTTCAATATTGAAATCCATCATAATATTACATGCAATAATAGGTATCCATAATTATGAAATTTTTGAAATAGATGTGAAAAATACTTTTATAAATGGGTTGTTGGTTGAAGAAGTATATATGGCATAAAATAAAGGGTTTATAAGGTCTAATAATTCTAATAAATCATGAAATCTACAGAGATACATAAATGGGTTGAACTATGCATCACGATCATGGAATGTTCATTTCCAATGAAGTTGTCATTTTTATGAAGCCATTAGAAAATTTGGGTTTTTAAGAATTATATAAATCCATGTTTTAATATGAGGTTTAGTGGTTGTTCCATAATTTTCCTATTATTATATTTTATGTAATTTTATTAATGGGGAATTAAGTATAAGTCTTATAGTTGGTGAAAATTTAATTAAATGAATACTTATACCTAAAAGAATTAGGAAAATAAAAATACATTCTAGGTATCAAGATCTATGAATATAGATGTAAAATTATACATTTTATAATTCAAATTACATATATTTACAAAGGTACCCAAAAGGTATAATAATAGAATAATCCAAGAGAGGATTGAAACCAAAGTCACTTTTCATAAAACCCTCTAAAAAATATGTCCAAAAATATAGAAGGATGTGTATATAATGAGTAGAGTACCTTATTCCATGGAAGTGGGATATATAATGTATGATATATAATTTACAAGGTATGATGTTTCTTTTCTCTAAGAATGGAGGGAAGATACCCAAATAATCTAGGGGAGTTTTATTGTGTAGCTGTAAAAACTATCCCGAATTAATTAATATGTACAAGGGATATGTTTCCAGTTTATGGAGGAGATGGAGAGCTAGTGATGAGTGGATAAAATATATCTATTTTTTAGTTACATAATTATGATCTAAAATTATATCCCATATATGTGTGTATTTTAAATGGTGGTGCAGTGAGTGGAGAAGCACAATGAAATCCATAGTCGTTGATTTTATAGCAGAATCCAAGTATATAGTGGATTCTAATGTAGCTATGTAAAATATTTTGATATACAAATTTGTTTTTGATATTGTAATTTTTACTATTATGAAAAAATATATTATGGTTTACTCTCATAATATTGTAGTAGTGGTACTTTTAATGGAGCCTAGGTCACACCATAGGATAAATCACATACTTTATATGTTTCATCACTGAAGAGATTTTAATTTGAGAGGAGAGTCACAGTTAACAGAGTATCCACATAGGATAATGTGGAATTGTCCCTTAATAAATATATATCTCATTAGAAGCATGATTTTTATATGATAGATTACAAGTTGAGAATTGCAACTAGTTTTTATGGGGTATTGCGGAAAGATCATCAGTTTCATTGGATAGAGTTTATTGGATGTAGTCCATTATAAATAGATTATCAGATGCAGATCACCAATTAGAGACCACCATATTGATGTTTTCTATTTTCTTAGTTTTATCATGGTCTAGGTATAATAGTTTTCATTGGATAGATTCCATCATAAGAAGTTCAATTGGGTAGATTCATCAAACAAATATGATTAAATAGAAGAATACTAAGATGCGTCATTGATGTAATTAGAAAGAGATAAACAGAAAAATATCATCAGATTAATTTATCACATATGGTGTTCACTGAGGGTGGTGACTCAACTTGTGTTCTACATTCATGGTGTCCAATAGTATGTTGTTTTATTAGATGGTTTAATAGTGTATCAACAGTTTTCAAATCAATGGTAGGTTGACCATGAATCTCGGAGGTTGGTACAACCTATTTCACTAGATGATGATCTCTATAAGGAGGGGGTGGTGTCCCATATATGAGTTGTATAAACAAATTATGATTATATTATAGAATACTGAATGTTTTAAATAAAATTTTGGAGACTTCCTAAAGTGGGGTGGGTGAAAGAGTGTATGTTTTATTCTCTTATATCTCCTAGAATAAAAATGTTTCAAGTGTTCTCCCATGGATGCAATACATTTTTATAAACCACAAAAATATTTTTAATATATTTACTTTTCTATTTTTTTGAAGTGTTTTTATAATATTTTTTTATTTGGTTGTTTCTCATCCATGTTCTAATGAAATATCTCAGAGGAGGTGATTATCAAACAAACCTATGTATGGTATCATTGGGAATATTTATGTTGGGTAATATGAGGATGGTTAGATGAACCACTATTTAGTGTATTTTACTATTTTTAGGTATGTCCTTTGGCTAAAAAGAAAGGAGTGTTTGTTGACACCCACAAAATAAGCATCAAAAAAACAAAAAACGAAGAAAAATTTGAACGTGGATATTATTTTACCTCTAAGAGAAAGGAAGAAAAGTATGGTTAAAGAATCACAATTGCATGAACATTTCAAGGTCACGTGAAGTATCTACACAAGGCGCCTAACCCACATCAAGTCCTATGGATCCCTCATCAATGAGAACCCTTCTTCTCTAGTGGCCGGACAACGACATATGGTTGATCATCCCCCATTCTGTTCAGTTTTTCATTAGAAAGTACTTTTAAAACCATCCTAAATCCTTGGAAAATCAAGGGAAATGACATTTCAAGGAAGAGACCCATGGTTGTCACAAATATCACACACCAAATCGTCATTGGGAAGAATAAAATCCCAAGATGATATCCAAACCATCTTGCGATACCTCCAATACTTCTTCACAAATAATGAAAGAGATAACTAGGAGTATGTGAGAGGGGATTGTGGTTGAAAAAGGACATGTGGCACACCCCTGAAGACATGCGACGACCTGTCCCATGCACCTCGCAAAACCCCTTCAACTTGTTAGCCATGCCACATGGAAACCTCCAGAAAATTATACAGTGCTCTAAGGACAGACACATGGTTTTTTCCACAATACTTGCACACTATCATATGATCCACATTAGTAATGTGAGAAACCACTATAAAATTGATTAAATATCATAGACATTACTCGAGAAAACTCACATACCTCCCAACCCTTATCACATAAAAAAAGGGGATAAAAAGGGAGGAGGCGAGTGGTGTTCAAGTTCATTGAAGGACATGAGATGCGCGCCTTGAGTGATCCGTGAGACACCATGAGACCTAGAAGTCATGACTTCCTCACCTCGTGAAGTCCATTTGGCTTATTAGACTCACCGCTTGGAAGCTCTCACATGCGTCCAGGAAACTCTGCAGTGCTCTAAAGATAAATGAATATAATTTTCCCCTACATGCTCTCATGATCACCATAAGCCCCATATTGGTCAAGCGAAACATCCCCCAAAAATCAGGCATAAAGCCCAAACATTGATCATGAAATCCCGCATAACCCCACATGTTTGTGAAATTAAAAAAAGGAGATAGAAAAAGGGGAATCTAGAGGTGTCTGCGGTCCCTGAAAGACATGAGACACGCCCCTGAAGACCCATGCAGCACCACAAGCCCTCAGTGACATGCTCACCTCACCTCGTAGAATCCCTTTGGCTGGAGGACTTGTCCAAAAAATTCTTGCACACTATACGACCCATACTGATCATGTGATGCTTCTCCAAAAAATAGAGGAAATACCCTCAATACCATATGTAAAATCTCATGTGACTCCCAACCTTCGTCACATAAAACAAAGGAGATAGGAAAGGAGAAGTTAATCAAGGTTCAAAATCATCGAAGGTAATGCGATGTGCCCAGAGCACCCTTAGTGTGGTCTCATGAGACCCAGAGAAAATCCATCTAAGGACTCATGAATGCATTACAATAATAATTTAGATCTCATGAAGACCCTCTTACATGTCAACATGACGACATGGAATTCCTTCAAAGCGCAAGTCATCAATATTCAACAATAATATGATAAAGAACATATGGGAATGTGACAACTAAAAATCAGGTGGCACCCTTGACGTGGTCCACCACAGAGACTCGCAAAACCTTATAACCCCAGACCCCGCGTCAACTCCAACTTAGACTCTTACTAGATGCCTCGCAAAAACCTGCAAGTACACAGATGGATATGACTATAAATTTCCTACTCAAACTAAAAAAAATGGTTCGTTTGGTTGGTTTGGTGGTTGACTAATCAAACGCTAGAAGTTTGGACCCATACCACCGCTATGCACATCAGCGCTCAAACTTTGGGATTTTTCACACATCCGATCATGTGACCGGTATACTTTACACTTGGTAATACACCGATGGACTGTTAGAGCATTCATGCACCATGAATAAATCCTTATGCGAGATCAATAAAAGATCTTGTGAAAGACTTCTAGAGAGACATGTGAAAACCATATCGTAAGTCCTCCAAATCACGCAAGACCCAAAAAAATGACACTGAACCGAACTAAGTCCCTCGCAACATAAGAAAAAAAAACAGGATTCAAAGTGGAAAACCCAAGCAGAATACATGATCTTGGACCTCTGCGTGCTTCACATGTGTCAATAAAGAACACGTGATGGTACTAAGTTTCACCACTCGAACCTCGTGACATCCCTTCGACATGTCATATGGGATATGCAGAACACCCCAGACATGTTAGGACAAGTCTTACAGACCCTTATTAGACACCACTTGGATCCTGATAACCCTCTAGGTTCATAACCCTAGACTAAAGACATCCTCAAGATGCACCACCTAACTTATATAACGACGAACACTCATGTCATCTGATTATCATCGACACATCTTGATATGAAAATCCAACTCTTGCGGTGTACCCTCTAGACATTTCATTCTGGCCCCACAATGTCCCCCCCTAAGGCGTCATCCAAGACATGCGACACCATATGGACATGTTGGCCCAGTCCTGTGATGTCCTCCCATGGTTTCATCCAAGACATGTGACACCCCTCAAATCATGCCACCATAACTCTCATGACACCCTCCACATGTGTCAATCCATTTCATGCAATAACCACAAGGGTATTCCAACATGATCATGAAAAAACTTCTAGATAAGAATGTATATTATCTAGGTCAGCCTCAGTGTGTAAGCCCCACCATATCCAAGAGAACTATGAGGACTCCGATTCATTCCATAACTGGGATACGTAGGACACCTCATAAAAGGAACGATCTCTATATTAAACACTACAAGGAATGACCCAATACATAGGTCCCATATCCATATGCCATGAGACTGATCATGAACTCTAACTTATTTCTCATAATGATCATGGATCATGTGGGCTTAGGGGGGGTGAAATGAACACCTCATTAGGCATAAAATACCCATTCACCAGGGCATCCTCAGTGTGTAAGCCCCAACACCTCTAAGAAAACTACGAGGAATATGATTCCCTCTATAATTGGGATATGTAGGAAACCTTTTTAAAGGACCGAGCTCCATATAAAACACTCTAAAAAATACCCCAATATACAGATCCCATGTCCATATGTCATGAGGCTAATTATGCACCCCCTTATTTCTCACAATGAGCATGGATCATGTGGGATTAAAGGGATGCAACAAACACCTCATTAGAAATCAAATACCCATTCATCGGGGTATCCTCAGTGTGTAATCCCCAACATCTTCAAGAGAACTATGAGGACTCTGATTCCCAGCATAACTGGGTTATGTAGGAAACCTCCTTAAAGGCATGATATCCATATCAAATACTCCAAGGACTACCCCAATACGTAGGTCCCATGTCCATATGACATGAGGATGATCATGTACTCCCCCTTATTTTTCACAATGAGAATGGATCACGTGGGATTAGGGGGATGCAACGAACACCTGATTTGGAATCAAATACCCATTCACTTGGGCAGCCTCATTGTGTAAGACCCGATATCGAACAAACTATGATGACTCTAATTCCTTCCATAACCAGGATACGTAGGATGTCTCTTCCAAACTCGAGCTCAAATATTTGGTGTTTCGACACCCCCCATATTAGTCCTTAATGCACAATGTTAAACTACATATATCAACCGAACTATGTGGGTTTTGATTCCTGTAATAACTAGGATATATAGGATGCCTCATAATGGATCAATTACATCCTCAGAATATCAATTGCCTCCATAAAAGGGAGCATGGACTGAAACACTTGGACATATGGTTTCAAATTATAAGCGACCAATCAATACTAGGAAATGATTAATATCCTCAGATACATACATATGGATTCACAAAAGAGATCCCATTACATCGCACATAAAAGAGAGTTAACTCATAGCCATTTTGTTAGTGTAACCGATCCCACATCAGGATTATGAAGAGATTCATAAACAAGTCTTAAATCAATAAGAGTGTCCTGAAGTAGGCAATAATTCTCCCCAAAAGGGTGATATGAGACCAAACTTCCATCCTCTCGACCAATGTGAGTGTCCAAGAGTCACTGGTCCTGAAAACCCAGACAACCACTGGCCTTTGGAAAGAAGTTTTGTACCCAGCTATGGATAGGGGAAACATTGGGAGTTTCAGGGAAAAGTGTCAATGGTAATGTGTTGGAACCAGAAAACGTGTCCCCAAAATTTTCCAAATGCTTCAATACATGATCCAAGATTGTATCCCATTTATCAAGATTCGATTTGGTAGGTCGTAGGGCCCTAACGGAGTTACAGATTAGGAGTTATGGACATTTTAAGTTGGGTTGGAAAGCTGGTTCGCGAAGCCCATTCGTGAAGCCTCCTCCGTGAGCGCGGAGAACTGCCACGAATCAAGGAGTTGGGATGATCCGCAAACATATTTGAATTTCGCGACGTGCTGCGAAGACCCTCCATGAAGTAAGGAGGAGGGAAGCTCCAAGACCATGTTTTATGTTCGCAATGCGCCGTGAAGACCCACCGCGAAGCAAGGAGGTGGGATGCTCCGCGACCACATTTGACGTTCGTGATCCGCCACAGAGCAAGCTCCGTCTTCACACCGAGCGAGATTTGTTTCACGTAGCCCCTTGCCTATAAATACCCAGCTCGCCCCCCTTCTCTAGACGACCACTTCGCCCCTTGGATAGAGACTTCACCCCTTGGGTGGCCGATCTACCGGTTCGCGGAGCTCGACTTTCCTTCGTGAAGTGGCTCCACGAAGCCATGCTCCGCGAGCAGCTTCTTTCGTGTTGCTTCTCCACGAGTTCCTTATATGAAAGAAGCTTACTTCGCATTGCTACTCTGTGAGCCTATCCTCCGCGAGCCCATGCTCCACGAGTCCATGCTCTGTGATGATGCTCCGTGAGTCCATGCTCCGCGATGCTGCTCCGCGAGTCTATGCTCCGCGAGGCCATGCTCCGAGAGACCCGATGCTCCCCGAGCCCCTTTGCTCCGTGAAGCTCCTTTTCTAAGACCTATCCTTCGCACCCACCGGTCCATACCATGAGGGCTACGCCCTCAGAACCCCGCTTGGGGTAACTGCCAGGCTGCAGTCCTGGCCCTTCGGGCCAGTCCCTTTGCTACCGTCACAGACCCCTAGTCGCACCACGAACTTTTTGGGCCAGGATGTCGGGATTTTCCATTGCGCCCTTATACACACCCATATTCCACCTATGGAATACCATGATTTGAGATACTCCTCCACACACCATGAAACACCTTGAGTCAACATATTCATCTTGGTTTCATTCCCATGTCGTGAGTTGAGTTTCCCATCATCAATTCCCCGAGTACCTTGAGTCGAACCATTCCTCAGGCAACTCCTCCAAACCCTATCACTTGGCTCCTATGCCAGGTTGAACCAGAAAGGTCCGCCCTCATGTAAGACCCAACACCATCCATTCCCAGGAGCCTTATGCCACCAGTCCTTTCTACATGACTATAAACTGTAGTTCTCACTATGTTACAAACATAGGACACCTATTGCTCCAAACAAGGGATGCCTTATGCTCCAAGCATGAGATTCCAACAATCCTTTCTACATGACTCTAAACTGTATCACACCCTATGTGCCAATCATAGGACGCCTCTTGCACCAAACAAGATATTCCTAATGCCATGATTACAATGGCATAATTTCATGAGCGTTGGAATCCGTTAAAACATTCCATCACTCCACCTCATGCTTTTTATGTCCTTCATTCAGATCCTCATCCACTTCCATGTCTAAAGGGACCCCCTAACGGCCTGGTCCCATACCGCATCAGCTCACCTACCGTCCCGGGACAACGCCCTGGAAGAATTTGGACAACACTTCAGGTTAGGTCCTGTGTTTCGAACACGGTCAATAGTCGACCCTCATTTGGTTGACCCCACTTCAGGATAACGCGATATGGATGTTGTGTTTCGAACATAGTCAACAGTCATCCTCCATAGTCACGCCACCCTCACCACGTTTCTAATGTCGAGCATGTGATTCACACATTTCATATCCCTTTTTTCAGACTAATTCTAACGCCCTTGGTGTTATCCTGCTTGTGCACTAGTGCATAGGTAAATGCCTCAACCCACCAGTGAGTTGGGATACCCTCATGGCCAGACATGAGGAAGACACACAGACATATTCCTTGCGTAAGCCCCATTCACCAGTGCCGCTCCATAGCGGCACTCGGGCAACTTCCTTGCGTAAGCCCCATCCACCGTTGTCATTCCATAGCGGCACCCAGGTAGCTTCCTCACGTAAGCCCCCCTCCACCGTTGTCGCTCCATAGCGGCACCTGGGAAGCTTCCTCGCGTAAGCCCCATCCACCATTGCTGCTCCCTAGCGGCACACAAGCCTCCATCCTATTGTAAGTCCTGACACCTTGGGCCGCCTCAGAGCGCAAGCCCCACTCCATTCCACATCCCAAGGACGCACCCTTCATGACGTGATCTTCAGGTCCCTACAACCTCTTATTTCTCACACTGAGAAATACTCCCATGAGCTTAGAGTGAGCACCGACCAGGACACACCTTGGTCCGCCTTAGAGCATAAGCCCCAAATGCCCCCGTCCCACATGACGCTAAACTATACCCCTGAACTACGTGGTCTTTGATCCATGTCAAGGCATGGTACGTAGGAAGCCTTCACGAGGTTCAAGCCCACCACCCGTTGGTCGCTCCGACCCACTTCACGTCGGTTCACCAACACTTGGGAAGCCTAGAGTGTATGCCCCACACCATCCTGAACTGCGTGGTCCTTGATCCATGTAAAGGCATGGTACGTAGGAAGCCTCACGGGGTTCAATCTCACCACCCATCGGACCAAGGTCCTTATTCACGTCGGTTCGCCGACACCCACACCAATCTGAACTATGTGGTCTTTGATCCTTGCCAAGGCATGGTACGTAGGAAGCCTCACGATGTTCAAGCCCAACATCCATCGGACCAAGGTCCTCATTCACATCAGTTCGCCAACACACCCTAATCTGAACTACGTGGTCTTTGATCCTTGCCAAGGCACGATATGTAGGAAGCCTCATGAGGTTCAAGCCCAACACCCATCGGACCCCCGGTCCATCTTCACATCGGTTCACCGACACGCCCATCCCAAACTACGGAGACTTTGATCCATGTCAAGGCATGGTACGTAGGAATCCTCCATGAGGTTCAAGCCCACCACTTGGGCGTTCCGACCCCCTTAATGTCGGTTCACCCCCATCCCATACGACGTTAAACTGCGGACCTCCATTCAGTGGTAAGCCATTGTCAACTTCATTCGGCAGTAAGCCGTCGTCAGATGAACTACGTGGACTTTGATTCCTTGCCACAGGGATATGTAGGAAGCCTCTATGAGGCTCAAGCCTATCAGTCATGTCTGATCCTGATCTCTCCCTCGATCCTATGTGTCTCGGGAAGGTCATGCCCCAACCCAGAGGTTACAATTTCTCTGGGTCCCATGCATGCGTCCATTCTCACAGGGCGCCTCCTCAGGTGTTCCATCGTCCCACCGAACTACGCGGACTTTGATTCCCTGCCATGAGGATACGTAGGGGGTCTCTTCGAGTCTCAAGCCCAACTTCACCGTCGCCCTTGTGAGGTTCCACTTCCTCTGGGTCCCATGCATGCGTCCATTCTCACAGGGCGCCTCCTCAGGTGTTCCATCGTCACAGCGAACTACGCGGACTTTGATTCCCTTTCCATGAGGATACGTAGGGGGTCTCTTAGAGTGATCATGCCATACACCTTTTCACTAATACTAGTAGTACTTGGGTAGCTAACCATGCGTAATCCCCAGTATGTATTCGGGTCTTTGTCCTCTGTGTACACCCCGATTCATCACCCCTTCGAACTACATGAGTTTTGATCCCTATCCTCTACCCAGGGTTTGTAGGAAACCTCCATGAGGTTCAATCCCACCCAATGGTAAACCGTGGTGTCCCCCATCCTGGGGTGCACTTTCCATGATATGCCCTTAGTGGTGTTTAGATCATCCATTACAGTGTGACATCTCCCCTCCATGGGGCGCACCACCTCGGATCCGTCCTCATTGTGCGTTATGATCCATCCATCTTCCAGGTGTTCCCTAATTGGGATGTACCAATATGATCCGTATCTATGGGGCGTTATGATCACTCTTATACCGTCTCTGCAAGACGTTAAACTCATGGCCTACCTCATGATAAACATGAGATGCCTGAGGAAAACCTTGGACGACACGCCTTTGGCGTAACCGTCTCTACAAGACGTTAAACTCGCGGCCTACCTCGTGATAAACATGAGATGCCTTAGGAAAACCTTGGATGACATGCCTTTGGTGCAACCGTCTTCACAAGATGTTAAACATGCGTCATACCCTATGTTAATCATGAGAATTTGAGGAAAACCTCAGATGCATTCCCATTGAATATGATTCGCCGCATTCGACGTGGGATGTCTTGGGTTCTGCACCCTTGAGATGCCCTCTTATGAGGAAGAATATAGGTTCCCCAATGTCCACGCACCCAGAGATGCCCCGACATGCCTGATGTTGTCATCTACTCTGACCTAAGGTCACTACCATATCAAGACCCCATGGAATGTCTTGAAGGAAGTAGTGTAATTAACCGGAATCCATGAAGATATGACACCTGGAACGAGATTCACGAACCACGACTTAAATCTATGAGGGAGACCCGGACTATGTGACAAGTTCTGAGGAGGAATCCACAGAAGGAAGAACCGACATCCCATAATCCCATTTCGATCAAGGAGAAAACAACCCTAAACAAGGAGCGAATTCTGCCTGCCTTTGGAAAGTGGGAATTCAGGGTAACAAAAAGTCGCGTCCTTCATCCCCAAACGATACAGATGCGTGCGCCCCAGCGAAAGTGTCAGAAACATAATGCAAGGAGAAAAATCCATTCAACACCACAAAATCCTGACGAAAAAAATAGTGAAGTTGATGAGAAGCTCTAAAATAACAAAATTATCAGGTTATAATCCATCATACCATTATGTTTATCCCCATGCTCAAACAAAAATGATGAATCTGATGTGAATCCCTCCAATAACAGACAATTGGGTTATAATATATCAAGTTGTGTTTATTGACCCTTATATGAAAACAACACTGATAAGATCGACATGGACCTATTACCCCAATTTTCTTTGTAAACCATATACATACAAATAAACAAGTCCATCATAAATCTAGATTCCTATAAGTCCATCCTCATGCTGATAAGTCCACGTAAGCAGAATGACCAAAAAGGGAATACATGAAAATTGTGTTAAACCATGCATATTTGATTGGGAATTATTATGCCTATAATATTGCACTAATTGGTGGCCTTGTTCCTTGTTGTCTGCATGATATTAGACTCCCAATCCAAGAGAACGTCTTCATATTCCAGCACTCATTCTAGTACTTCATCCCCTGCCATGACCCCCACAGGTCGTAAAACGGTCTCATATGCCAAATGAATCCAGCAGTAGGTAGCGATCATGATGATTAGGGAGTACCACTGATATGGTATAATCTCGACTATGGAAGATTATCATGAGATTCTATAAGTGTGTTAGCCGGTGAGTCCATGTCACTCAATGAAGGTTGCCGCTAAACCGGTGACCCACATCACCACGACCAATCACTTCGGGAGCTTATACCTAGAGGACAATCGCCATCTTCTATACCTAATAAAGGTGGATCAAGGAGAAAGATACGGATTACTCACTATTCAAGAACCACCAAGAAGGGATCCTGCTAATTTTTATCGCTAACATCATCATACTGGTACCTATCAGCCGCCTGCTGAGTGTACCTCTTGACAAAAATCCACCTAGGACACCCATGCATGAGCTTCTCTGAGGAAGACTGATCAGATAAAGAAGACACTGGATAACCAGAAACGGTCTAATACCCCTACTCTTGTTGACATCTCCCTTCATCATACTCTAGAAAGGACCAACTAGAATGCTCAAATCTCTTCTCACTCAAAACTAGTATGTGTCCATATTCCCATAGAAAACATGGGGGAGGCTCATTCTCCTACCCCCGTCCGTGAATCCCATCAGCATATTTCGATGGAAAATAGAGGACAAAAGTGGGTTCACATCCCCGATTAAATAGAAGACATCTGTCAATAGGTTGTGGAGATGGGAAATGTGCATGCTTATATCCCTACACACACTTTTTTAAAATTACAATACATTTTAGCAACAGCTGAAGAACTCCACCGACATATTTTGATACTATTGAAGATCAAGGGACATGTGAATACACCTATATCTATAGTCAAGATGACTCAACACTCTAATCATCATGATCAAGTGGTTGTACCAGAGTGAGTGCACATTCTTGCTCTCTCTTGGGAGGATTATCGGCATATCCCGATGAAGGGAGAGGCATCGAACCCAGCTCATAATCCCATTCCAACTGGGGCCAACCAGGTGATATTGAAACATGCCTTGAGACAAGGGAACATGCCTGTCGAAGAATTCCTACGACATAATATAGAGGCCCAAGATCAAGCTCATATCCTTGTTTTGGATGAGGCTAACTAGGTGAGAGTTGAACAATCCTTGGGATAAGCTCATATTCCTGTTAATGAATCTTCACAACATACTCTAGTAGATCAAATAAGTAAGGAACATATTCCTACTTATTCCAATGAACAACTATTCCAGTATCATTTCAAGGAAATGCAGGAGGAGGCTCACATTCCATATCCCATTTTGGAGGTTTTTCGACATATTCCGATTGGGAATGAATATTCAGAACAAGATTATATTCCTGATCCAATCTAGGACAACCAGGTGATGGTGACACATGCCTCGGGGCAGGCACATAATCCTACCAATAAAGACCTACGACATATCCTAAAGGCTCAAGATCAGGACCATTCCTCCATCTTGATTGAGGCTTACCAAGTGAGTGTGGAACCTACCTCAGGATAGGCTCATATACCTATTGAAAATGTGGTATATTATCGATATATTCTATAAAAATCCTTAGTAGTGGGATTATATCCCCACAACACCATGCAGTTATATACAATTTTCAGAAACCGCCACACAGTAGGCCCATATCCCCCCACTACCACAAAACACAGGTCAACATAATCCAACCACAATAAAAAACATGACTAATATTTCTAATTTGATCAATTATAGTGTCCTTGAGGTTGTTCGAGACACACTATCAACACCACAAGGGTATGGAGACTCTTATATCTAAGCAGAAGCAGTAGATGTTCATTACTATAATATTCCTCCTATTGGTAATGTGGATATGGATTGAAAGGAATACACTTCTAACATCCACTGTGTTTAACCTCCCCACAGTGATATCTCCCACGAGCAAGGCAGTCCTCCATTTTTCCAGACTCCTCCATATAGAGAGGTGAACCAAACATAAACACCTTATTATAGTTAGGTGAACAAAACAATAGGGCCAATAGTATATAGTTCCCCATCAGCATCCAACAACACACCACTCCCGTCAGTAGGTGACCATCATAGTCATCTTCTATGTTCTGACTAAATGGAGGCATGTAAGTCTGACGAAGAAGAGACTGACATTGACATATGAAGATATTTATCTAGAAACAACCTCCCCATCATTTTCTATCCCCTTTCTACTTCCAACTATGAGATCCTGAACAATCTAGAAAAGGAGTGCATTCCTTACCTACTCCAAAATACATAGGCTAATCATCAGTGAATGAAGGATCAGAATATCCCTTATCTAGGATATGAGTGTCAACTTCAGAACATCATGATACTCTATTTCCAGCTTGACTTAACTGCTATCTCCATGGCCCAAGATCCAAAACCAAAAGATAATAATGGAAATTTACAACACACTTACCACTATTTCGTCATTACACTTCGATAGCTGATCTCTAAAGCCATGTTAGGAATCTGAATTTGAATATGGGGAAAGTATGGATCGTTACACTTCTTCGCTCCCATGGAATAGAAGATCCCCTCAGACACAACATCCTGCAATGTTATATCCTCCGACGAGGTTAGGGGAACAGAAAATGCTCAGTCTAGTTGGTCACTATAACATAATTTCCCCACTCCAACAACACCCAGACATCACATACAGGAAGAGAGGATAGCCAAAATGACTTCAAACTGGGCCCTAAAGATAATAGAAGGATGTTCCAAACATAGAGATCAATGTTTCAATCACATAGAAAAGTACCCGCAAAGAACGATCCTCATCATGGGATGCCATCGCACCCATCTCTCACACAAGCACAACTGCACCACATAATAGAGACCTTAGTGGCAACTGTAATAGTGACCATTCCAGAATGGACTCAGTCCCCTGAGCTAGGAGAATATTTTCCACTACCTCTACCCATCGGGTCATTAGTTCCTTAGAAAATTCAGGATGTTTTTTCAATAGTCTCAGATAATCCCCATCCCATTGGATTGGTTGCATTTATATATCAATCACTATCACTAAATTCATTATCCCCTAAAAAGGGATGGGAGACATCAATGGAGATTCTAGATCACCTCAACCCCAATGGGATGGGGACAACTACATCTTCATGTCTAATGAAAACCCCAGATAAAATCCATCCCACAAGGATGGGGGAATTTTTATCATTACTGGAAAGATATAGGGAATAAGTATTCTATAGGTTGGGAGGGAGAGATCGATGGTTATCATCCCACTAGATCCTCCCGCCGCATTACAAACCTTTTTTGGTTGGTGCTTGTTCGAAAAACCCAAACATAAATTCCCTCAGGGTCACAATTCATTAACCAATAAGAAAGGAGAGTACAGTGAATGCAATCAAGTCCCACTGGGTTCGCAATCCAAAATGGCCCAATAAGTCCATGGGTTCTAATAATGACTCTAATGAAATCCTTATAGAACCAGATTGTCATGTGGAAAGAAATGACACAACCACCATTTCTCGATATGCCTCTATGAATGTCATCACTGTTAACATGGTGTAAATGGATCAAGATCTAAATGCAGTGATTCGCAATAGGGTAGAAATACCCCAGAAGGAGGGTGAGTTGGATACACCAAATGAGGTTGCGCAAACCGAAAATAAAAGAAGGCTCCATAATTTTGCACCACCAAAAAATGAGTTGCCACATCCCTGGCGGAATGTCTCTAAAGATAAAGGGAGAGAAGTGACCAAACCTAAGTTTCCATCTTTATAAGAGAAATTTTCACAATATGAGAGTGAAATACGAGCTCTAGTAGCTCAATGAGGAGATACTCAGAGGATATATTCATGATGGGTATCATCTCTATCCAGAGGTAAATATTCTCCCTCCTATGGTTGATCCCCCAACCAAAGCAGTGTCTAAAAATCATACTGTCTATGGGTATAGAAAACCCAACCATATAAATGAGGAAGTAGGGAAAGATTAAGACTTCCCCTCACTGCAGTGATAGCCACTCCCTCTTTAGGGTAACTCAACAGTAATATGACAAATATAGGATTATCAGGAGATGAATGTGGGACCACTTTATCGGCCCCCACCCACTTATTCCCCGTACCCTAATCTAAAAATAATAAACCCTAAACCTTAAAACCTAAACCTTAACCCTAAAATCATAAACCTAAACCCGAAAACCATACCAAAAAAATCCTAAAACATACACCCAAAACCTTATATCTGAAACCATAATATCTAAAACCTAAAACCTAAAAGCAGAACCGCGAACCCAAAAACATATTACCCATACCCTAATACAAAAATCCTAAACCCTAAACCTTAAAACATAAACCCTACTCCTGAAATCATAAACCAAAACCACAAATTCGAACAAAAAATTTCTAAATCATACTCCCAAAAACTATACCTGAAACCCGAATAACTGAACTCTAAAACCTAAAAGTTGAACCCTGAACAAAAAAACGTATTCCATATACCCTAAAATCAAAATAATAAACCCTAAAACTTAAAATCTAAACCCTAACCCAGATATCATAAACCTAAACCCAAAACCCATACCAAAAAAAATCATAAAACCTAGACCCAAAACCCTATATCTGAAACCCTAATCTCTAAACTCTAAAACCTAAAAGTTGAACCCTGAACCCAAAAAAATATTCCCCAAAAATTAATCTAAAAATTCCAAACCCCAAACATTAAAACATAAACCCTACTCTTGAAATCATAAACCAAAACCACAAAACCGAAAAAATCCCTAAATCCTAGTCCCAAAGCACTATATCCAAAACCCTAATACCTGAACTCTAAAACATAAAATCTGACCCCTAAACCTAAAAACCTATTTAATATACCATAATCTCAAAATAATTGACCCTAACCCTTAAAAATAAACCTTAACCTGGAAATCAAAAACCAAAACCCAAAAACTATACCAAAACAAATACTAAAAGCTCAACCCAAAACCCTATATCTGAAACCCTAATCTCTAAACTCTAAAACCTAAAAGCTAAAACCCGAACCCAAAACATCTTCCACATACCCTAATCTAAAAATTTTAAACCCTAAACCTTAAAACATAAACCCTACCCCTGAAATCATAAACCAAAACCACAAAAATGAAAAAAAAATACAAAATCCTAGTAACAAAAGACTATATCTGAAACCCTAATACCAGAAATCTAAAACATAAAAGCTGACCCATGAACCTAAAAACCCATTCCCTAAACCATAATCTCAAAATAATAAAACCTAAACCTTAAATCCTAAACCCAAACCATAAAATCATAAACTTAAACCCGCAAACCATACAAAAAAAATCCTAAAACCTAGACCCAAAACCTTATATCTTAAAGCCTAATATCTAAATCCTATATCCTAAAATCTGAAAACTAAACCCAAAAACATATTTTCCATACCATAATCTAAAAATTCGAAACCCAAAACAATAAAACATAAACCCTACCTCTGAAATCATAAACCAAAACCACAAAAATGAACCAAACAAATCCTAAATCCTAGTCCCAAAACACTATATTAGAAACCCTAATACCAGAAATATGTAACCTAAAAGCTAACCCTTGAATGTAAAAACCAATTTTCTATACCATACTCTCAAATTAATAAACCCTAATCCTTAAAACCTAAACCCTACCCTGAAATCATAAATCTAAAACCGAAAACCATACTAAAAAATCATAAAACCTAGACCCAAAAACCTATATCTGAAACTCTAATCTCTGAAACCTAAAACATAAAAGTTTAACCTAGAACCCAAAAACATATTCCCTATACACAAATCTAAAAATTATAAACTCTATACCTTGAAACATAATCCGTACCCCTGAAATCCTAAACCAAAACCACAAAACCGAACCAAAAAATCCTAAATCCTAGTCCCAAAAAACTATATCTGAAACCCTAATACCTAACCTCTAAAACCTAAAATATGAACCCTAAACCTAATAGCCTATTCCCTATACCCTAACCTCAAATTAATAAACCCTAAAACCTAGATCATAAACCCTAACCCTAAAATCATAAACCTAAACATGAAAACCATACCAAAAAAATCCTAAATCCTAGACCCAAAACCCTATATCAGAAACCCTAATATCTAAACCCTAAAACAAAAAAACTGAACCAAGAACCCAAAAAAATATTCCCCATACCAAAATATAAAAATTATAAATCCGAAACCTTAAAACACAAACCATACTCCTGAAATCAAAAACCAAAACCACCAAACTAAACCAAAAAAATCCTAAATCCTAGTCCCAAAACACTATATCTGAAACCATAATACCTGAACTATAAAACCTAAAAGTTAACCCCTAAACCTAAAAACCTATTCCATATACCATACTAAGAAAATAAAAAACCCTAAAAGTTAAATCCAAAACCCTAACCCTGAGATCATCAACCAAAACCAGAAACCCATACCAAAAAATCCTAAAACCTAGAGCCAAAACCCTATGTCCAAAACCTTAATCTCTAAACCCTAAGAAAAAAAAGTTGAACCCCAAACCCAAAAAAATATTACCTATACCCTAATATAAAAACTATAAACTGTAAACCTTAAAACATAAACACTACCCTAAAAATCATAAACCAAAACCTCAAAACTGAACCAAAATATCATAAATCCTAGTCCCAAAACACCATATCCGAAACCCAAATACCTAAAATCTAAAACCTAAAATCTGAACCCTAAACCTAAAAACCAATTCTCTATACCATAATATAAAAATTATAAACCCTAAACCATAAATCCTAAACCCTAACCCTAAAATCATCAACCTAAACCCGAAAACAACACCAAAAAAAAATCCTAAAACCAAGACCCAAAACCCCATATCCCAAACACTAATCTCTAAAACCTAAAACATAAAAAATAAATCCTGAAAAAAAAAATAATCTTCCCCATACTCGAATTTAAAATTTATAAACCCTAAAACTTAAAACATAAACCCTACCACTGAAATCATAAACCAAAACCACAAAATCAAAGCAAAAAATCGTAAATCTTAGTCCCAAAATACTATACATGAAACCCTACTACCTGAAATCTAAAAGCCAAAAGCAGAAACCTGAACCTAAAAATCTATTAAATATACCCTAATATTAAAATAATAAACCAAAACCTTAAAACCTAAACCCTAACCCCGAAATCATAAACCTAAACCTGAAAACCATACAAAAAAACCTAAAACCTAGACCCAAAACCCTATATCCAAAGCCCAAATCTCTAAACCCAAAAACCTAAAAGATGAACCCCGAAAACAAAAAAATATTCCCCACACCCTAATATAAAAATTCTAAACCCTAAATCATAAAACATAAACCCTACCTTTGAAATAATAAATTAAAACCCCAAAACTGAACCCAAAAAACCTAAATCCTCATCCCAAAACACTATATCTGAAACCCTAATACCTGAACTCTAAAACCTAAAAGCTACCCCCTGAACCTAAAACCCTATTCCCTATACCCTAATATCAAAATAATATACCCTAAACATTAAAACCTAAACCCAAACCCAAAAATCATAAACCTAAAACAGAAAACCATACGAAAATATCCTAAAACCTAGACCTGAAACCCTTTATTTGAAACCCTAATCTCTAAACCCTAAAACCTAAAAGCTAAAACCCAAACCCAAAAACATCTTCCACATACCCTAATAAAAAAATTCTAAACCCTAAACCTTGAAACATAAACCCTACCTCTAAAATCCTAAACCAAAATCAGAAAACCGAACCAAACAATCCTAAATCCTAGTCCTAAAACACTAATTCCAACACCCTAATACATGAAATAGAAAATATAAAAGCTAACCCCGAAACCTAAAAACATATTCCCTATAACCTAATATCAAAATAATAAACTCTAAATCTTGAAACCTTAACCCTAACCCTGGAATCAAAAACCTAAACCCGAAAACCATATCAAAAAAATCCTAAAACCTAGACCCAAAACCCTATATCTAAAACTTAATCTCTAAAACCTAAAACATAAAATATAAACCCTGAACCTAAAAAAATATTACACATACCCTAATATAAAAATTCTAAACGCCTAACCCTTAAAACATAAACCCCACCCCTGAAATCATAAACCAAAACCACAGAACCGAACCCAAAAATCCTAAATCCTAGTCCCAAAACACTATATTTGAAACCCTAATACCTGAACTCTAAAACCTAATGAGGCTACAATGGGTGAGGAAAAAATTGGAAATGATTAACTTAGTTGTATTTTTCTATTAAAGGAGTCAGTAGGTGAACTGTCTCAGAATCCTTTGCATGCATGATAGAAACTTTCTTTTCATTCAAAGGACTTCTCAATGGTGATGGAAGGGGTAATGTGTACATCCATTACTACGTATGATGTAAGGATTAATCCAAATGATGATCCTTTTCTGTGAACTCTTGAAGCACACCTAGATAATTCTAGGAAGTTGGCATAAGGATCATCCCATGTTTTACATTCTCTATGCAAATTATGAGTAGTTATTCCTAAGAAAGTGACATGTAAAGAAAATACATGAGTACCTTTCACTAGGAAATGAAGTCACTAACTCATTCATAGAGCCTATATTTTCATTTGGAGAGAAAAAATGCTTGATTTTTACAAGGTGGAGATGAAATTATAGAGGAACTATCTGTGGAGATCTTCCCTATCCAAAAATGGATCCAAAAGCCAACTATCTTTACCACATTAGTCCTTCAAGGGTTTGGAAAAAACATCAAAGAATACCAACTTCTTGATATTACAAAATCCCAAACATTAGGCTACACCTTGAGGTGAAGTGGTCTAGATGTTTCAACAGATAACCCTTACCAATAAATATGATAAAAAACATATTTTTGAATTCCAATGGTGGGAACATCTGGTCTACCCATGCCAGATACTGATTCCCATCAGGTAGAATTGACACATATCTCATTTAAAGAGCATCATGAAAGGAAGTGAGAGAAAATATCACATAATAATAATGAGTATTTTTCATAACCATTAATCTAAATGGATCATTGTCCTAGGAGAGGGTGAAACCTTGATCTCTAGGAGGATAAGTGTGTTGCTCAGATGGAGTGGGGGACTAATAACTTAGTCATTTTCCATCACCCTAAGTTTTTACTTGATCAACAAATGGGGAAACTCGGTTCAAATCTAGTCACCATGACAAGATGGACTAGGTGACCAAGTATAGTAGACACGGGGTCTCTTTTGACATTTTTACGGCACAAATACTTCTCAGACATAATCTCAAAGTAAACCACTTGTACCCCGTTTATCCTAGCGAAAAGCGGATATCCTAACATCTGATTAAGTCAATGGAGATATATTTTATGGATTGATAATATCAGTGACCCCCTTTCCCTTTTTAATATATTTTATGTAATGTGAAAATGTATCTTTGGGGGGACTCCTACGACTCATTTCCAATCTCTACAGATAAGTGCGAGTGCCCAGCGGGGTGTCTTTTTTGTATTGTGTAACTCCTTGAAGTGTATTTTACCTATCATTCCCTTTTTTCTAGGCCAATTTCATTGATCCCCAAGAGGGTAAATAATTACTAATGTCATCATGGATATGGCATGAGGATAATTTTCACCGTCGATCAATATGCCGATTTTATGGTCCCATTATTACTATGAGATAGGGCTGAAATAGAGGGCCACATACTACTCTCATCCTATGATCTACACATGTTATGCTGACTCTATCATGAAATGATGGAGAATAATAAGGTTCTTGATATAGTTCTACTAGAGTGTTTAATGATAATCAAATTATTCTTAGTGTTGAGCTACTGGGAGAACTGCAATGTCAACCCTCTTTCAGTATTGGTGAATGTAATTAAGGTGCTTGTGTATTCCTAGGTAGGTCAACTAATGCTCCCAAAGTTGGGATACTGTTTCCCATATATTATAGAATAAAAAACCTACTAGTCCTTAGTGAGGAACTTCGAGATAATAAATTTAATAGATTCAGATGGAAAAACAAGATTCATAGCTAGTCAGAATCCACGAGTCTCCTCAAGTCCTTGGGTTCGTTACTATAAGGGTTATTCTAACCATGGATGACCCATACCCCAATTTCTATAAGCTGAGAAATTGGTGGTGGCACTGATGTAGGTCTTCTTTGTTGCTGATTTATAGGGAGAGGGGTGCCACATCGGCCAAATATCTACTGCATGTTGGAAAGTCTCTCAGAGGTCAGGTCAACATCAATATCATATCCACAAATGAAGGGATGTTTACTAACTTCTCGTGAGGGAGTATGAAAAAATCTCTTTGGGGATTAGTGGAGTTACCAACATCATCTGAGTGTGTCAATTTAGACCCTAATGTCTCTCCATTTTCTATATTAGAGGTAGAGAGGAGGGAACTTTGTGTAAATGGGGACAGTTGCACTATGAGTCCTTGGAATAAGGCCGGAACAACCTCTGAATATAGGTACCTATGGTGGGATTATCAAATATTTTGGACCTCAAATTTAGGGATCATAAGCCCTAGTTTATGGGAATCCTCTCCCATCTCTGGTAGCATGGGTTGAGGTTAACACATAGAGTCATCAACCATATCAAAGTCTGAGAGGTTGACGATGAAATGAAAACTACTAGGGTCTTGCCTCTGACGATTCATAACATCTCCAAGTGCATGTTATTGATATTCTCTTTGGATTCCTTAATGGGTGTTGTGACATTATCCATAGGCATGAACCCCATAATGGTTTTTTACCCACCCACCCAGTGACAGATCTTCAGAGCGGGGCATATATTTAGAATGGGGAGGACCTCTACACTGGATGATGGTAGTGTGGGGAGCAACTAAGTCTAAGAGAGTCAACCATGCCTTCTTAAAAGGCATATGGGGTATCAATCCCAAGATGGAGAAAAACATTTCTGCAAAGCAACTGTGGGGTGTGATAGGATAATCCAGTGGTGGTGAGGGACACTAGAGCTACATAATTTTTCTCCTACCAAGTGATGTTATGGGACTACCCCCGATGTTGGCATCGGGTTTTATAGATTGGGGTCAGTGGTGTGGGGATGGTGTCAACCCACTCACCAACCTTTTGGATCGATTAGTGTTAGCGCTCACATTGCCATGTGGGAGCCCTCATAGGTAGTTCCTAGGTAGTGAACCTGTATGTTTGGATTAAACATTGCATGCATCCTCATCACAGTGGAGTGAGCTATTGAGACACTTCGGGGAGAGGATCCCAAAGTGGCTTGTTGTTTGAATGAGGGGTGGTTTCCCCCTGTGCGACCACCAGGGGTGGAAATGTTGGGTTTTTGCTGATGATTGAATCCTTGTGGGCCATATACCCACTTGGAATAACCTATTATTGTTTATATAGACAATCAAATGCATTGATCACCTAACACTGGATGATCTTGGAGGGAGAAATGGTGCATGGTATCCTATTATCTGAAGAGTCGGCATCTATTGTGGTTGGGATGTAATCATGTGGGATTTATACACTAACATTACTCCCACCCTTTTGACTATTGGAGTTATGTTTTCTAATCTTTTGTAGCTTGATTCCTATAAGGAATATGGAAATAGCCATCAATACATATCTGGTGAAAGAAAGTCCAAATTCCCTAACTTCATCAATTCATTATGAGGCAGAAAAAGGATCCACATTGATGATGTTGCAGACCAAGGAATCACATCATTATCTTCCCCAAGTGATAGGTGAGTGTCATGCTAGGCCCACAACTAATTTGGTAGGAATTGATGCTGAAATTCTAGATTTGGTGGCATGAAAATATGATGGTACCTCAATGTTACTTGTTCTAATAGTATATAGAGAAGAGTTTAATATCGAGCTTACTATTTTTATTTAGGATGATTTCCTCTAGAGATGCGCATCACATGTGGTTTTATCCACATTCAAACTTTACAAAGGTGGGTTCCTCCACCACAATGGTTGGTGATGTCACCTCCTTGATCAAAACATAATGATAAGATGATGGTTCCACCTTCCATGGATTCATCTTTGGTTATCTTCTCCTAGTATGGTTCTCCCACAATGATTTAATTCATGTTTGTGAAAATAATTCCTAGTTCCATATTGAGTTGGATACTGGTTAATTATTTTTCTTTGGTCTCGATAGGGCATCAAACTTTGGTAAGATTAGATAGTAATATTCAGCTTGTATGGGAATTTCTAGATGTTGGGTATGTTCAGCACTTATAAATTCCTTCTCTTTTGGAGTGGAAGTCATCTCATGTGCGAGGAATCTTAGGTGTAGATCCCAAGGCATCATGTTTCATCCATTTGGTATTGGATGCTAGGGGTATAAGTCACCTAAGGATTTTTACCCTAGGAATCCCATACCGAAATATAAAAATTATAAACCCTAAACCTTAAAACACAAACCCTACCCCTGAAATCAAAAACCAAAACCACCAAACCAAACCAAAAAATCCAAAATCCTAGTCCCAAAACACAATATCTGAAACCCAAATACCTAAACACTAAAACCTAAAAGCTAAACCCATAACCTAAAAACCTATTCCCTATACCCTAATCAGAAAATAATAGACCCTAAAATTTAAAACCAAAACCCTAACCCTGAAATCATCAACCTAAAACAGAAACCCATACCAAAAAAATCCTAAAACCTAGACCCAAAACCCTATATCGAAAACTTTAATCTCAAAACCCTAAAACCAAAATGTTGAACCCCAAACCCAAAAAAATCTTCCCTATACCCAAATCTAAAAATTATAAACTCTAAACCTTAAAACATAAACACTACCCCAGAAATCATAAACCAAACCTCAAAACCGAACCAAAATATCCTAAATCCTAGTCTCAAAACACTATATCTGAAACCCTAATACCTAAAATATAATGCATAAAATCTGAAACCAAAACCTAAAAAAAAATTCCCCATAAACTAATCTCAAAATTATAAACCCTAAACCTTAAAACCTAAACCCTAACCCTGAAATTATCAACCTAAACCCGAAAACCATATCAAAAAAAATCCTAAAACCAAGACCCAAAACACTATATCCCAAACCCTAATCTCTAAACCCTAAAACTTAAAAGATAAATCCCAAAAAAAAACTTACCCATACCTTAATTTAAAATTTATAAACCCTAAACCTTAAAAGATAAACCCTACCCCTAAAATTATAAACCAAAACCACAAAATTGAAACAGAAAATCGTAAATCTTAGTCCCAAAACACTATACCTGAAACCCTACTATCTGAAATATAAAACCAAAAAGCTTACCCCTGAACCTAAAAACGTGTTAAATATACCCTAATATCAAAATAATAAACCCTAACCTTAAAAACTAAACCCTAACCCAGAAATCCTAATCCTAAACCTGAAAAACATACAAAAAAACCTAAAACCTAGACCCAAAACCCTATATCCAAAACCATAATATCTAAACCCAAAGACCTAAAATATGAAACACAAACCCAAAAACACCTTACCCACACCCTAATATAAAAATTATAAACCCTAAATCATAAAACATAAACCCTAACCCTGAAATAATAAACCAAAACCACAAAACTAAAAAAACAAATTCCTAAATCCTCGTCCAAAAACACTATATCTGAAACAATAATACCTGAACTCTAAGACCTAAAAGATACCCCATGAACCTAAAAACCTATTAACTATACCCTAATATCAAAATAATATACCATAAACTTTAAAACCTAAACCCTAACCCTGAAAGCATAAACCTAAACCAGACAACCATACGAAAAAAATCTAAAAACCTTGACCCAAAACCGTATATCTGAAACCCTAATCTATAAACCCTAAAACCTAAAAGCTTAAACCCGAAATCAAAAAAATATTCCACATACCATATTATAAAAATTATAAACCTTAAACCTTAAAACATAAACCCTAACCCTAAAATCATAAACCAAAACCATAAAACCGAACCAAACAATCCTAAATCCTAGTCCCAAAACACTAAATACAAAACCATAATACATGAAATATAAAACCTAAAAGCTGACCCCGGAACCTAAAAAAATATTACCTATACCCTAATCTCAAAATAATAAACCATAAACCTTAAAACCTTAACCCTAACCCTGGAATCATAAACCTAAACCCGAAAACCATACAAAAAAACCCTAAAACCCAGACCCAAAACCCTATATCTGAAACCCAGATCTCTAAACCCTAAAACATAAAATCTAAACCCCAAAACCAAAAAAATATTCCACATACCCTAATATAAAAATTCTAAAACCTAAAACTTAAAACATAAACCCCACCCCTGAAATCATAAACCAAAACCACAAAACCGAACAAAAAATTCCTAAATTCTAGTTCCAAAACACTATATCTGAAAACCTAATACCTGAAATCTAAAACCTAATGAGGCTAAAATAGGTGAGAAAAAACATGGAAATGATTCACTTAGTAGGATTTTTCTAGTAAAGGGGTCAGTAGGTGAACCGGCTCAGAGGCCTTTGCATGCATGATAGAAACTTTCTTTTCATTCAAAGGCCTTCTCATTGGTGATGGAAGGGGTAATGTGTACATATATTGCTTAGTATGCTATAAGAATTCATCCAAATGATGATCCTTTTCTGTGAGCTCTTGAAACACACCTATATCGTTCTAGGATATGGGCATAAGGATCATCCCATGTTTTACATTCTCTAGGAAAATCATGAATAGTTATTCCTAAGAAAGTGACATATTAAGAAAATACGTGAGTCCCTTTCACTATGAAATGAAGTCACTGACTCATTCATCGAGCTTCTATTTTCATTTGGAGATAAAAAATGATTGATTTTTATAAGGTAGAAATGAAATTATCGAGGAACTATTTTTGGAGATCTTCCCCATCCAAAAAATGGATCGAAAAGCCAACTATCTTTAAGGGTTTGGAGAAAACATCGAAGCATACCAACTTCTTGATATTTCAAAATCCCAAACATTATTATGAACCTTGAGGTGAAGTGGGATATATGTTTCAACAGATAACCCCTACCATTAAATATGATAAAAACGTATTTTTGAATTCCAATGGTGGGAACATCTGGTCTACCCATGCCAGATACTAATTCTCATCAGGTAGAATTGACACCTATCTCATTTTAAGATCATCATGCAAGGAAGTGAAAGAAAATATCACATAATAATAATGAGTATTTTTCATAACCATTTATCTAAATTGATCATTATCCTAGGAGGATATAAAACCTTGATCTATAGGAGGATAACTGTGTTCCTCAGATGGAGTGGGAGACTAATAACTTAGTCATTTTCCATCACCCTAAGTTTTTCCTTGATCAATAAATGGGGAAAGTTGGTTCAAATCTAGTCACCATGACAAGATGGACTAGGTGACCAACTAGAGTAGAGACGGGGTCTCTTTTGAAATTTTTACGGCCTAAATACTTCTCAGACATAATCTCAAAGTAAACCACTTGTACCCCTGTTTCTCCTAGAGAAAAGCGGCTATCCTAGCATCTGACTAAGTTAATAGAGAAATATTTTATGGATTGATAATATCAGTGATCTCCTTTAAATTTTTAATATATTGGATGTAATACGGAAATGTATCTTTGGGGGGACTCCCACGACTCATTTCCAATCTCTACAGATGAGTGCGAGTGCCCATCGGGGTGTCTTCTTTGTACTGTGTGACTCCATGAAGTGTATTTTACCTATAATTCCATTTTTTTGGGGCCAATTTCATTGATCCTCAAGAGGTTACCACATATATTCATCAACCATATCAACCTTTTGTGACTCTATGAAGTGTATTTCATTGAGGTTACCACATAGATTCATCAACCATATCAAAGCCTGAGAGGTTGACGATGAAATAAAAACTACTAGGGTCCTACCTCTGATGATTCATAACATATCCAAGTGCATGTTGTTGATATTCTATTTGGATTCCTTAATGGGTGTTGTGACCTTATCCATAGGCATGAACCCCATAATTGTTGTTCACCCTCCCACCCAGTGACAGATCTTCAGAGCAGGACATATATTCAGAATGGGGAGGACCTCTATGTTCGATGATGGTAGTGTGGGGAGCACCTAAGTATAAGAGAGGCAACCATGCCTTATTAAAATGCATATGGGGTCTTAATCCCAAGAGGGAGAAAACAATTTCTACAAAGTGACTGTGGGGTGTGATAGGATAAGCCAGTGGTGGTGAGGGACACTAGAGCTACATAAGTTTTCTCCTACCAAGTGATGTTATGGGACTACCCCCGATGTTGGAATTGGGTTTTATAGATTGGGGTTAGTGGTGTGGGGATGGTGTCAACACACTCATAAAACTTTTGGATTGATTAGTGTTAGTGATCACATTGCCGGGTGGGAGCCCTCAAAGGTAGTTCCTCGGTAGTGAACCTGTACGTTTGGATTAAACATTGCATACATCCTCATCATAGTGGAGTGAGCTATTGAAACAATTTGAGGAGAGGATCCCAAAGTGGTTTGTTGTTGGAATGAGGGGTGGTTTCCCCCTGTGTGACCACCAGGGGTGGAAATGTTGGGTTGGATGTGATGATTGAATCCTTGTGGGCCATATCCCCTGTAGGAATAACCCATTCTTGTTTATATGGACAATCAAAGGCATTGATCACCATACACTGGATGAGCTTGGAGGGAGAAATGGGGCATGGTATCCTATTATCTGAAGAGTTCGCATCTGTTGTGATTGGGACATAATCGTGTGGGATTTCTACACTAACATTCCTCCCACCCCCATGACTATTGGAGTTATGTTTTCTAATATCATGTAGCTTGGTTCCTATAAGGAATATGGAACGAGTCATCAATACATATCAGGTGAAATCAAGTCCTAATTCCCCAAATTAATCTATTCATTATGAATAAAAGAAAGGATACACATTGATGATGTTGTAGACCAAGGATTCACATCAGTATGTTCCCCAAGTGATAGGTGAGTGTCATGCTAGGCCCACAACTAATTTGGTATGAATTGATGCAGAAATTATATATTTGGTGGTATGAAAATATGATGGTACCTCAACGTTACTAGTTCTAATAGTATATGGAGAAGAGTTTAATATCGAGTTTAATATTTTAATTTTGATGATTTCCTCTAGGGATGTGCATCACGCGTGGTTTTACCCACATTAAAACTTTACAAAGGTGGGTTCCTCCACCACCATGGTTGGTTATGTCAGATCCTTGATCAAAACATAATTATAGGATGTTGGTTCCACCTTCCATGGATTCATCTTTGGTTATCTTCTCCTAGTATGGGTATCCCACAATGATTAAATTCATGTTTGTGAAAATCATTCCTAGTTCTATATTGAGTTGGACACTGGTTAATTATTTTTCTTTGGTCTCGATAGGGCATCAACCTTTGGTAATATTAGATAGTAATATTGACCATGTATGGGAATTTCTAGATGTTGGGTATGTTCGACACTTATAAATTCCATCTATTTTGGAGTAGAAGTCATCTCATGTGTGAGGAATCGTAGGTGAAGAACCCAAGGCATCATGTGTCATCCATGTGGTATTGGACGCTAGGGGTATAAGTCTCCTAATGATTTTTACCCTGGGAATCCCATGTTTATTTTATGGGCACATATTTTAGACTAGGTCACATGTCTAATATCTTGTGGAGGGGAATGGGTCACATGTTTAATGTCTTATGGGGATAGGTAGGTCATTGTATTACCTTCTTGTGGGGAAAATTATGTGGTTATGTGTATCCATAGGGGGTAATATTATCAAACTTGAGGTTTTGGTTATGTGTGTCCCCATGGGGAAAGATTTTACACATGAGGGTTTGGTTAAGTGTGTGTGTGGGGGGGTGATATTTCACACTTGAGGGTTTGGTTAAGTGTGTCCCTAGGGGGAATATTTCACACTTAGGGGTTTTATGGTAATGTTGGGGGTATTGTGATTAAACCTTATATAGTTATACCAATTTTTTTGAAATGTCAATATTAAACCTCATGGAAGTTCCCTACGTACCCTACTAGTATATCGGGATCAAAACCCATGTAATTTTATGCTGCAGTTTAAGGTCGTGTGGCAGGATCAATGATTTAGTTTAACATCATGTGGTAAGGAAAATCACATTGCAAAATCATCATTAATGAGGGATGTTTTGGGGGTTATTCATGGAATTTACCTAAATAAATAGGACCATCACATGGTGGGAAGAAGTTATCATCCCATGATGATCATACATGGGACATCATGTGTTCATCCCACAAGGTAAGGCTATAGTTTAATTTAATGTTCTTGGTATTTTTTTCATTTAGTTTACATTCATGTGACTAGGATGATAGGATATATAGTTTTAAATAATGAAACTTGGATGTTAATGTAATTTACATCAAGGAAGAAAATTTCAATGTTTAAGAGGAAGATCTAACATAATACCTCTATACCAGGAAATTTTGGTAGTTTCATACGATGATGCCACCTTCAGAGCTTATATGTTTAGTAATTATACTCTTCAAGGTAGGTAATGGTGTTAACACCACTACAGAGGAGTGGAAATTAGGGGTCCCCATGTTTGTGTGGCTATGCTTAGGAGAAAAATGCATCAGGGTTCCAATTCATAGGAGAAAAAGGTGAAGAAACAGTCCAGGACATGCTTGAAGAAAAGGGGTTGGACATGAGGGTTAATGATACTTTTCATGTGAGAATTTGATGTTTCGATTAACCAGTTTGAATAGGTATAGTTTACCTAGGCACACAACATGGACACAATAATGTTCGGTAGAAGTAGACAACATGTCAGAGTCACAAAGGTTGTTCTATGAAACTCTGCTATTCTCTATGTAAATGGGGTTGCGTTATACATGGGATCCATCACAAGTTCATTGCATAGATCATAGGGGTATATGCATACAAAAATTCTGAGTTTCCTATCCTATAGGGTTGTGTGAAGTCAGATCCTCTTGCATGAACTTTACTATCCTTAATTGATGTTGTTCTAGGAACTCTCAAACACACATCAAGAGATGTTGAGGTCTATGAAAGGCCATTAATTAAAGTTTCCATACCTTTGGTAATCCATGTAAGTATAGAGTTATATGATTTAATTAAATATGGTTTTCCATGAGCGATAGATGACACATTTTCTTCTTTATATCCATACCTAATGTGGGGGGGGGGAGTTCTATTTATTGCTGAAATGGGCAGCAATATGCACGCTACACAAACTAGGTCATGCAACTGGGTTTCATGCTTCCCATTACTTTTACACTAGTGTGTGTCCATTAAAGTTGGTGGTTTTACTTCATCTTTATTATGAAAATCACATTAGGCTTCATCGATTGGATTGAAAAAAAATGTATGATGTTTCATATAAATGACTTTTCCAATTTTCTAGGGCTCTTGGAGCATAATATAACATTGATTTTTAGAATAACACTTCATAGAAAAATGGGTTGCGTGCAAGATATGAAAGATATATGCAATTAATTTCAGTTGCAATACCCAGTTCTATTGGTTTGAGAATAGACCTTTGGACTGTCATTGACATTTTTTAATGGAAAATTAACCTTTCAGGGATTGAGAAATGTTTTTACACCAATAATGTTATGTTTATGAAATCAATTATAATTATAGCGAAGAATGAATAGATTAAAGAAGATTAATTCATGATGACTATTTTTTAATTAATATAATGTTAATATGTGAGTTTGTTCTGTTAGAACAAGCATTTTTTAATAGAAAATATTTTTATCCTTAAGAATAATTAAAAATACCTTAAACAATATCATGTAAAACACTGTCCATCACTTGAATTTGAACATATCTATTTATTTTAGGTACACATCAACCCTAGTTGAGAGTGTCTCTTACTACTGGGGTTTTTTATTAAAGTTTTGGTTTAAATTAACTAATTTTGATACGAAATAAGAATTCAAAACTAGAATTTTGAACCTTTATATCTAAAGTATTTGATAATGCAATGTTACTATTTGAAAAAGATGAGACTTCACTCAACAAATTAAGGAATTGTGAGTAAATTTGTTTGGATGTCCAAATGCCTAACTGGAAAATTTTAGAAGAGTGACATATCCATCAATTGGACTATGAGGAGGGGTTTTTAAGGATCCATCCACTAGAATATTCAAATGACAAAATATTCTTTTCTAGGAGTTTAAGACTGCTATGATTTGATAAAATATAGGGATATAATTATAGATTAGTTAATCAATAATTCTTATTCTTAATAGTGATAAATTTTTAATATAGTAAAGTTTATTTATTGTAGATAAAATTTAAATCACCAACACCAATTTAATTAAATTGTAGTTAATTTTTTAAAAGGAAATATACCAACTAACCATAAATTCTAGGAGTGGTACAAGAACTTGTTCATAATACCATTCTAAGAAATAAATTTATATGCGTCAAAATCACCACATCCCACTAATACCCCACATAGAGAAAGTAAGGAAAAAATAAAAAATAAAAGAATCATATATATGATGCACTAGATATCTAGGGCTTTATGTTTTCATCTGTGTCCAGTGTGTTGCAGAAAATGCATGGGGACAAAGATGCCTTCAAAATGTTGTCTCACCTCCAATAGTTAAACTAGGAGGGTGCTGAGAAAGAAAGATATGAGATATCTAGTGCACTTTATAGTTGTATTCTAGTAGAACATATTTATGATGGACCTCATATACAAAAAGTTATTAGGTAGATTAAGATTCTATAATCCCTTGAGTTCATGATAAACCATGAACTAGTGACCTTTATCATTCTTTCCACATTAATATGATACTTTATGGATTTTATTTTGAATGATAATATGAATAACATGGAAAAGTCACTGTCCAATCAATTAAATTATTTTTTTTGAAAAAATAATGATATAGTGAACTCCAATTCTTCTATACTGATGGTGAAGAAAATGATGAAGGGTAAGGTGAAGGGGTCTGAGGCTATGTTTATGCCAAAGACTCAAATGAACTTCCCTTCCATGAAGAGAAAGATGCAAAGGAAGACCATTGAGAGGGAAGTGGAATGATTTTTTTGTGGAATCAATGGCCATTGGAAGAAGAATTGTGTGTCTAGAAAAAGAAACCATGGTAATTATTCTACTTCAGGTATATTTTTTCATTCAATTCAACTTGTCTATTTTTACAAGTGGGGTATTTTATATTTTATGTGGTTTTCACATTTGTATTAAAATATAAGAACCAAGTAGATTCAAGATGATTTGTAAAGGGTGAGGTTGAAATCTAGGAAGTTAATGGTGAAAGACTTACAACATAAGTAGTTGGTGATTATCATATTACATTTCCTAGTGGAATGGTTCTTATATTAAATAATTTTAATCATGTACCATATGTTATTAGAAACATTATTTATGTGTTGAGTTTAGTCACTATGGGATCCTATTTTATGTTTGGAAATAAATTTTGACTACTTTATATAAATTATATATGTTATTCCATAACATATCATAACAATGGTATATATATACTAGAACATGAAAATTGAGTTTTCTAAATCATTGATAAATCTAGTATGAACGACTCCTATCCTAACCACCTATGGAACTTCGGGCTTGGTCATGTAAACAAAAAAACATTTAAGAAAACCACATTAAGTTGGGTATTTAGACTCTATTTATTGAAAACCATTGTATGAATTTCACACATGTTTTCAATGTAAAACGAGTAAAGAAACATTTATTGGTAAAGGATAAAGGGAAAAAAGAACTATTGGAGTTATTTTATACTGATATATGTGGAACATTTCCAGTGGTGAAAAGGGTTGGTTTTTATTACTTCATTAGTTTAACTGATGACTATATTAGATTTGGATATATATAAATTATGAGGTATAATTAATATTCAATTATCATGTTTAATTAATATCATAATTATGTAGAAAATTAAATTTTTAATAAGATTACGAAACTATACTCAAATTAGGTTAGAGAATATTTTAACCAAGCTTTTATTGACCATTTAAAGGAGTCTAGGATAATCACACAAATCATTAATCCTTATAAAACTAAGTGGAATGGTTTTAGTTAAATAAGTAATAAGACCATTCATGACATGGTTAGATCATTGATAAGTCATGCAACTCTATATTTATCCTTTTGGGGGAATTCACTACAGACAAATACATATACACTAAACTGAGTACCAATTAAAGTGACAGATAAAATTCCACATGTTTTGTTGTATGGAAAGAAACATGGGTTGTCACACATATGTTTACAGGGATGTGAGGATTTTTTAAGATTATTCCTATTGATAAACTAACATCTCATTGCATAAAGTGAGACTTTGCAGGTTATCCTAAGTAGACTAAAAGATTTATATATATAACCCTTAAGATGGAAAGGTGATTATGGAAAGGCTTTCCATATTTCTAGAAAGGTAATATATTCCCAACGTAAATAGTTGGAGAAATGTTGAATATTATGAATTAAATATTATAGATTCAAATAAGTTAGTATGATAATATCCCCCACAAGAGACAATGAGAGAGGAAGAAGTTCTCATGATATAGGTACTGTGTAGGTCTTCTAGAGAGGTTAGGGAACCTAAGATATATGGTTTCTTTATTAGTGAGTTATGTGGAACATTATTCGACGAGGATAATGAACCTATAACCTATAAGTATGTAGTACATGAAAAATATTATTCTAAATGGAATGAATCCAAGCATTCTGAAATATAGTACATTTTCAAAAATAAAGTTTTTATTTTAGTATACCCTCTGGAAAATGTAAAACCTCTTGGGGTTAAAATGGAATTGAAGAAAAATGTGGACATGGATGGTAATGTTAGTATTTATAAATAAAGAAAAGTTTCAAAGGGTTTTATGCTACATCATGGTATTGATTATGATGAATCCTTCCAACTAATTTCAATATTGAAATCCATCATAATATTACATGAAATAATAGGTGTCCATAATTATGAAATTTTTGAAATAGATGTGAAAAATACTTTTATAAATGGGTTTTTGGTTGAAGAAGTATATATGTCATAAAATAAAGGGTTTATAATGTCTAATAATTCTAATAAAGCATGAAATCTACAGAGATACATAAATGGGTTGAAGTAGGCATCACGATCATGGAATGTTCATTTCCAATGAAGCTGTCATTTTTATGAAGCCATTAGAAAATTTTGTTTTTTAAGAATTATAGAAATCCATGTTTTAATATGAGGGTGAGTGGTAGTTCCATAATTTTCCTATTATTGTATTTTACGGAATTTTATTAATGGGGAATTAAGTGTAAGTCTTATAATTGGTGAAAATTTAATTAAATGAATACTTATACCTAAAAGATTTAGGAAAAGAAAAATACATTCTAGGGATCAAGATCTATGAAGATAGATGTAAAATTATACATTTTCTAATTCAAATTACATATATTTACAAAGGTACCCAAAAGGTATAATAATAGAATAATCCAAGAGAGGATTGAAACAAAAGTCACTTTGCATAAAACCCTCTAAAAACATGTCCAAAAATATAGAAGGATATGTATATAATGAGTAGAGTACATTATTCCATGGAAGTGGGATATATAATGTATGATATATAATTTACAAGGTATCATGTTTCTTTTCTCTAAGCATGGAGGGAAGATACCCAAATAATCTAGGAGAGTTTCATTGTGTAGCTGTAAAAACTATCCTGAATTAATTAATATGTACAAGGGATATGTTTCCAGTTTATGGAGGAGATGGAGAGCTAGTGATGAGTGGATAAACTATATCTATTTTTTAGTTACATAATTATGATCTAAAATTATATCTCATTTATGTGTGTATTTTAAATGGTGGCGCAGTGAGTGGAGAAGCACAATGAAATCCATAGTCATTGATTTTATAGCAGAATCCAAGTATATAGTGGATTCCAATGTAGCTATGTAAACTATTTTTATATAAAAATTTGTTTTTGATATTGTAATTTTTACTACTATGAAAAAATATATTATGGTATACTCTCATAATATTGCAGTAGTGGTACTTTTAATGGAGCCTGGGTCACACTATAGGATAAATCACATACTTTATATGTTTCATCACTAGAGAGATTTTAATTCGAGAGGAGAGTCAAAGTTAACAGAGTAGCCACATAGGATAATGTGGAATTGTCCCTTAATAAATATATATCTCATTAGAAGCATTATTTTTATATGATAGATTACAAGTTGAGAATTGCAACTAGTTTTTATGGTGTCTTGTGGAAAGATCATCAGTTTCATTGGATAGATTTTATTGGATGTAGTCCATTATAAATAGATTATCAGATGCAGATCACCAATTAGAGACCACCATATTGATTTTTTCTATTTTCTTAGTTTTATCATGGTCTAGGTATAATAGTTTTCATTGGATAGATTCCATCATAAGAAGTTCAATTGGGTAGATTCATCAAACAAATATGATTAAATAGAGGAATACTAAGATGCGTCATTGATGTAATTAGAAAGAGATAACCAGAAAAAGATCATCAGATTAATTTATCACAGATGGTGTTCAATGAGGGTGGTGAATCAACTTGTGTTCTACATTCATGGTGTCCAGTAGTATGTTGTTTTATTAAATGGTTTAATAGTGTATCGGCAGTTTCCAAATCAATGGTAGGTTGACCATGAATCTTGGAGGTTGGTACAACCTATTTCACTAGATGATGATTTCTATAAGGAGGGGGTGGTGTCCCATATATGAGTTGTATGAATAAATTATGATTATATTATATAATAGTGAATGTTTTAAATAAAATTTTGTAGACTTCCTAAAGTGGGGTGGGTGAAAGAGTGTGTGTTTTATTCTCTTATATCTCCTAAAATAAAAAGGTTTCAAGTGTTCTCCCATGGATGCAATACATTTTTATGAACCAAAAAAATATTTTTAATCTATTTACTTTTCTCTTTTTTTGAAGTGTTTTTATAATATTTTTTTTGATTTGGTTGTTTCTCATCCATGTTCTAATGAAATATCTCAGAGGAGGAAATTATCAAACAAACCTATGTATGATATCATTGGGAATATTTATGCTGGGTAGGATGAGGATGGTTAGATGAACCACTATTTAGTTTATTTTATTGTTTCTAGGTATGTCCTTTGGCTAAAAAGAAAGGAGTGTTTGTTGAAACCCACAAAATAATCATAAAAAAACCAAAAAGGAAGAAAAATTTGAACGTTGATATTATTTTCCCTCTAAGAGAAAGGAAGAAGAGGATGGTTAAAGAATCAGAATTTCATGACCATTTCAAGGTCATGTGAAGTCTCTACACAAGGCGCCTAACCCACATCAAGTCCTTTGGAGCCCTCATCAATGAGAACCCTTCTTCTCCTGTGGCCGGACAACGACATATGGTTGATCATCCCCCATTCTGCTCAGTTTTTCATTAGAAAGTACTTTAAAAACCATCTGAAATCCTTGGAAAATCAAGGGAAATGACATTTCAAGGAAGATACCCATGGTTTTCACAAATATCACACACCAAATCGTCATTGGGAAGAATAAAATCCCAAGATGATATCCAAACCATCTCGCGATACCTATAAGACTTCTTCACAAATAATGAAAGAGATAACTAGTAGTATGTGAGAGGGGCTTGTGGTTACTTGAGAAAACTCACATACCTCCCAACCCTTATCACATAAGGGGATAAAATGGGAGGAGGCGAGTGGTGTTCAAGTTCATTGAAGGATATGCGATGTGCGTCTTGAGTGATCCGTGAGACACCATGAGACCTAGAAGTCATGGCTACCTCAGCTCGTGAAGTCCATTTGGCTTGTTAGCCTGACCACTTGGAAGCTCGCACATGCATCCAGAAAACTCTGTAGTGCTCTGAAGATAAACGAATAGACTTTTCCCCTACTTGCTCTCATGATCACCATAATCCCCATATTGGTCAAGTGAAACATCGCCAAAAAATAAGGAATAAAGACCAAACATTGATCATGAAATCCCGCATAACCCCAGACGTTTGTGAAATTAAAAAAAGAAGATAGAAAAAGGGGAAGCTATAGGTGTCTGCGGTCCCTGAAAGACATGAGACACGCCCCTGAAGACCCATGCAACACCACAAGCCCTCAGTGACATGATCACCTCACCTCGTAGAATCCCTTTGGCTGGAGGACTTGTCCAAAAAATTCTTGCACACTATACGACCCATACTGATCATGTGACGCTTCTCCAAAAAATAGAGGAAATACCCTCAATACCATATGTAAAATCTCATGCGACTCCCAAACTTCGTCACATAAAACAAAAGAGACAAGAAATGAGAAGTTGATCAAGGTTCAAAATCATCGAAGGGAATGCGATGCGCCCAGAGCACCCTCAGTGTGGTCTCATGAGACTGAGAGAAAATCCATCCAAGGACTCATGAATGCATTACAATAATCATTTAAATCTCACGAAGACCCTCTTACATGTCAACATGACGACATGGAATTCCTTCTAAGCGCAAGTCATCAATATTCAACAATAATATGATAAAGGACATATGGGAATGCGACCACTAAAAATTAGGTGGTACCCTTAACGTGGTCCACCACAGAGACTCGCAAAACCTTATAACCCCAGACCCCGCGTCGACTCCAACTTAGACTCGTACTAGATGCCTTGCAAAAACCTGTGAGTACACAGATGGATATGACTATAAATTTCCTACTCAAACTCAAAAAAGGGTTCGTTTGGTTGGTTTGGTGGTTGAATAATCAAACGCTAGAAGTTTGGACCCATACCACCGCTATGCACATCAGCGCTCAAACTTCGGGATTTTTCACACATCCGATCATGTGACCAGTATACTTTACACTTGGTAATACACCGATGGACTATCAGAGCATTCATGCACCATGAATAAATCCTTCCGTGAGATCAATAAAAGATCTTGTGAAATACTTCTAGAGAGACATGTGAAAACCATATCGTAAGTCCTCCAAATCACGCAAGACCCAAAAAATTGACACTGAACCGAACCAAGTCCCTTGCAACATAAGAAAAAAAAAACAGGATTCAAAGTGGAAAACCCAAGAAGAATACATGATCTTGGACCTCTGCGTGATTCACTTGTGTCAATAAAGAACACGTGATGGTACTAAGTCGCACCACTCAAACCTCGTGACATCCCTTAGGCATGTCATATGGGATATGTAGAACACCCCAGACATGTTAGGACAAGTCTTATGGACCCTTATTAGACACCAATTGGATCCTGAGAACCCTCTAGGTTCATAACCCTAGACTAAAGACATCCTCAAGATGCACCACCTAACTTATATAAAGACACACACTCATGTCATCCTATTCTCATCGACACATCTTGATATGAAAATCCAACTCTTGCGGTATACCCTCTAGACATTTCATTCTCGCCCCACAATGTCCCCCCCTAAGGCGTCAGCCAAGACATGCGACACCATATGGACATGTCGGCCTAGTCCTGTGATGTCCTCCCATGGTTTCATCCAAGACATGATACACCCCTCAAATCATGCCACCATAACTCTCATGACACCCTCCACATGTGTCAATCCATTTCATGCAATAACCACAAGGGTATTCCAACATGATCCTGAAAAACCTTCTAGATAAGAATGTATATTATCCAGGGCATCCTCAGTGTGTAATCCCCACCATATCCAAGAGAAATATGAGGAATCTGATTCCCTCCATAACTGGGATACGTAGGACACCTCCTAAAAGGCACGAGCTCTATATTAAACACTACAAGGAATGCCCCAATACACAGGTCCCATATCCATATTCCATGAGACTGATCATGCACTCCACCTTATTTCTCATAATGATCATGGATCATGTGGGCTTAGGGGGGTGAAATGAACACCTCATTAGGCATAAAATACCCATTCACCAGGGCATCCTCAGTGTGTAGGCCCCAACATCTCTAAGATAACTACGAGGAATCAGATTCCCTCTATAATTGGGATATGTAGGAAACCTTTTTAAAGGACCGAGATCCATATAAAACACTCCAAAAACTACCTCAATATGTAGGTCCCATGTCCATATGTCATGAGGCTAATTATAGACCCCCTTATTTCTCACAATGATCATGGATCATGTGGGATTAACGGGATGCAACAAACACCTCATTAGACATCAAATACCCATTCATCGGGGTATCCTCAGTGTGTAAGCCCCAACATCTCTAAGAGAACTATGAGGACTCTGATTCCCAGCATAACTGGGTTATGTAGGAAACCTCCTTAAAGGCCTGATATCCATATCAAATACTCCGAGGACTGCCCCAATACGCAGGTCCCATGTCTATATGCCATGAGGCTGATCATGTACTCCCCCTTATTTTTCACAATGAGCATGGATCACGTGGGCTTAGGGGGATGCAAAGAACACATCATTAGGAATCAAATACCCATTCACTTGGGCAGCCTCAGTGTGTAAGACCCAATATCAAACAAACTATAACGACTCTAATTCCTTCCATAACCAGGATACGTAGAATGTCTCTTCCAAACTCGAGCTCAAATATTTGGTGTTTCGACACCCCCCATATTAGTCCTTAATGCATAACGTTAAACTAAATAGATCAACCGAACTATGTGGGTTTTGATTCCTATAATAACTAGGATATGTAGGATGCCTCATAATGGCTCAATTACATCCTCAGAATATCAATTGCCTCCATAAAAGGGAGCATGGACTGAAACACTTGGACATATGGTTTCAACATATAAGCGACCAAGCAATACTGGAAAATGATGAATATCCTCAGATACATACATATGGATTCACAAAAGAGATCCCATTACATCACACATAAAATAGAGTTAACTCATAGCCATTTTGTTAGTGTAACCGATCCCACATCAGGATTATGACGAGATTCATAAACATGTCTTAAATAAATAAGGGTGGTTTGAAGTAGGAAATAATTCTCCTCAAAAGGGTGATATGAGACCAAACTTCCATCCTCTTGACCAATGTGAGTCTCCAAGAGTCACTGGGCCTGAAAAACCAGACAACCACTGGCCTTTGGAAAGAAGTTTTGTACCCAGCTATGGATAGGGGAACCATTGGGAGTTTCAGGGAAAAGTTTCAATGGTAATGTGTTGGAACCATAAAACGCATCCCAAAAATTTTCCAAATGCTTCCGTACATGATGCAAGATCGTATCCCATTTTGAAAGCTTCGATTTTGTAGTTCGTAGGGCCCGAACGGAGTTACAGATTAGGAGTTATGGACATTTGAAGTTGGGTTGGAAAGCTGGTTCGCGAAGCCCGTTCGTGAAGCCTCCTCCGTGAGCGCGGAGCACCGCCACGAAGCAAGGAGGCAGGACGCTCCATGACCATGTTTGATGTTCGCAATGCGCTGCGAAGACCCTCCGCGAAGCAAGGAGGTGGGATGCTCCGCGACCTCATTTGACGTTTGCGATCCGCCACAGAGCAAGCTCCGTCTTCGCGCCGAGTGAGCTTTGATTCACGTTGCCCCTTGCCTATAAATACCCAACTTGCCCCCCCTTCTCTGGACGACCACTTCGCCCCTTGGATAGAGACTTCGCCCCTTGGGAGGCCGATCTCTCAGTTCGTGGAGCTCCACTTTCCTTCATGAAGTGGCTCCGCAAAGCCATGCTCCACGAGCAGCTTCCTTCGTGTTGCTGCTCCGCGAGTTCCTGCTCCGCGAGCAGCTTCGTTCTCATTGCTTCTCTGTGAGCCTGTGCTCCCGAGCCCATGCTCCATGAGTCCATGATCTGTGATGATGCTCCGTGATTCCATGCTCCGCGATGCTGCTCCGCGAGTCTATGCTTCGCGAGGCCATGCTCCGCGAGACCCCATGCTCCCCGAGCCCCTTTGCTCCGCGAAGCTACTTTGCTAAGACCTATCCTTCACACCCACTGGTCCATACCGTGAGGGTTGCGCCCTTGGACCCCTGCTCGGGGTAACTGCCGGGCTACGGTCCCGGCCCTTCGGGCCGGTCCCTTTGCTACTGTCACAGACCCCCATCTAAAATAGAGAGTTGCACCGTGAACTTTTTGGGCCAGGATGTCGGGATTTTCCATTGCGCCCTTATGCACACCCATCTTCCACCTATGGAATACGATGATTTGAGATACTCCTCCACACACCATGAAACACCTTGAGTTGACATATTCCTCTTGGTTTCATTCCCATGTCATGAGTTGAGTTTCCCATCATCAATTCCCCGAGTACCTTGAGTCGAACCATTCCTCAGGAAACTCCTCCAAACCCTATCACTTGGCTCCTATGCCAGGTTGAACCAGAAAGGGACACCCTCGCGTAAGACCCAACACCATCTATTCCCAGGCACCTTATTCCACCCGTCCTTTCTACATGACTATAAACTATAGTTCTCCCTATGTTCCAAACATAGGACACCTCTTGCTCCAAACAAGGGATGCCTTATTCTCCAAGCATGAGATGCCAATAGTCCTTTCTACATGACTCTAAATTGTAGCACACCCTATGTGCCAATCATAGGATGCCTCTTGCACCAAACAAGAGATGCCTTATGCTCCAAGCATGAGATGCCTAATGACATGATTACAGTGGCGTAATTTCATGAGCGTTGTAATCTGTTAAAACATTCCATCACTCCACCTCATGATTTGCGTGTCCTTCATTCATATCCTCATCCACTTCCATGTCTGAAGGGACCCCCTAATGGCCTAGTCCCATACCGCATCCTCTCACATACCGTCCTGGGACAACGCCCTGGAAGACTTTGGACAACACTTCAAGTCAGGTCCTGTGTTTCGAACACGGTCAATAGTCGACCCTCATTTGTTTGTCCCCACTTCAGTCTAACGCGATATGGATGTTGTGATTCTAACACGTTCAACAGTCATCCTCCATATTCACGCCACCCTCACCACATTCTGAATGTCAAGCATGTGATTCACACATTTCATCTCCCTTTGTTCGAACTGATTCCAATGCCCTTGGCGTTATCCTGCTTGTGCACTAGCGCATAGGTAAATTCCTCAACCCACCAGTGAGTTGGGATGCCCTCATGGCCAGACATGAGGAAGACACACGAACATCTTCCTTGAGTAAGACCCATTCACCAGTGCCGCTCCATAGAGGCACCCAAGCAGCTTCCTTGCGTAAGCCCCATCCACCGTTTTCATTCCATAGCGGCACCCAGGTAGCTTCCTCACGTAATCCCCCCTCCATCGTTGTCGCTCCATAGCGGCACCTGGGAAGCTTCTTCGCGTGAGCCCCATCCACCATTGCTGCTCCCTAGCAGCACATGACCCTCTATCCTAGAGTAAGTCCCGACACCTTGGGCCGCCTCAGAGCGTAAGCCCCACTCCACTCCACATCCCACGGACGCACCCTTCATGACGTGATCGTCAGGTCCCTACAACCTCTTGTTTCTCACACTGAGCATGAATCCCATGAGCTTAGAGTGAGCACCGACCATGACACACCTTGGACCGCCTTAGAGCATAATCCCCAAATTCCCCCGTCCCGCATGACATTAAACTATACCCCTAAATGTGTGGTCTTTGATCCATGTCAAGGCATGGTACGTAGGAAGACTTCACGAGGTTCAATCCCACCACCCGTTGGTCGCTAAGACCCACTTCACATCGGTTCACCAACACTTGGGAAACCTAGAGTGTAAGCCCTACACCATCCTGAACTACATGGTATTTGATCCATGTCAAGGCATGGTATGTAGGAAGCCTCACAAGGTTCAAGCCCACCACCCATCGGACCAAGGTCCTTATTCACGTCGGTTCGCCGACACCCACACCAATATGAACTATGTGGTCTTTGATCCTTGCCAAGGCATGGTACGTAGGAAGCCTCGCGAGGTTCAAGCCCAACATCCATCGGACCAAGGTCCTCATTTACATCGGTTCACCGACACACCCTAATCTGAACTATGTGGTCTTTGATCCTTGCCAAGGCACGGTACGTAGGAAGCATCACAAGGTTCAAGCCCAACACCCATTGGACCCCTGGTCTATCTTCACGTTGGTTCGATGAAACGCCCATCCCGAACTACGGAGAATTTGATCCATGTCATGGCATGGTACGTAGGAAGCCTCCACAAGGTTCAAGCCCACCACTTGGGCGTTCTGACCAACTTAACATCGGTTCACCCCCATCCCGCATGATGTTAAACTACGTACCTCCATTCAGTGGTAAGTTGTTGTCAACTTAATTCGGCGGTAAGCCGTCGTCAGATGAACTACGCAGACTTTGATTACCTTCCACAGGGATACGTAGGAAGCCTCCATGATGCTCAAGCCTATCAGTCATGTCTGATCCTGATCTCTCCCTGAAGCCTATGTATCTCAGGAAGGTCATGCCTCAACCTAGAGGTTCCACTTCCTCTGGGTCCCATCCATGCATCCATTCTCACAGGGCGCCTCCTCAGGTGTTCCATCATCCCACCAAACTACGTGGACTTTGATTCCCTGCCACGAGGATACGTAGGAGGTCTCTTCGAGTCTCAAGACTAACTTCACCATCACCCTTGTGATGGTCCCATCTCATTCCCCATCCACTTCATTCATCCATCCATTACCCATCCCGATTCTTACTCGGGCCGCCACATCCCGGTGGGATCTTGTCATCCACCTCTTCGCTGCTCCTATCAGTACTTGGGCAGCTAACCATGCGTAAGCCCTAGTATGTCTTCGGGTCATTTTCCTCTGTGTACACCCCGATTCATCACCCCTTCGAACTACATGAGTTTTGATCCCTATCCATTATACAGGGTATGTAGGAAACCTCCATGAGGTTCAATCCTACCCAATGGTAAACTATGGTGCCCCCCATCCCGGGGTGCACTTTCCCTGATACGCCCTTAGTTGTGTTTAGATCATCCATTATGGTGTGACATCTCCCCTCCATGGGGCGCACCACCTCGGATCCTTCCTCATTGGGCGTTCTGATCCATCCATCTTCCAGATGTTCCCTCATTAGGATGTACCAATATGATCCGTATCTATGGGGCGTTATGATCACTCTCATACCATCTCTGCAAGACATTAAACTCATGGCCTACCTCGTGATAAACATGAGATTCCTGAGGAAAAACCTTGGGCGACACGCCTTTGGTGTAAGCATCTCTGCAATATGTTAAACTAACGACCTACCTCGTGATAAACATGAGATGCCTGAGGAAAACCTCGGATGACATGAATTTGACGTAACCATCTTCGCAAGACGTTAAACATGCGTCATACCCTGTGTTAATCATGGGAAACTGAGGAAAACCACAGATGCATGCCCATGGAATATGATTCCCCGCATTCGACGTGGGATGTCTTGGGTTATGCACCCTTGAGATGTCCTCTTATGAGGAAGAATACAGGTTCCCCAATGTCTATGCACCCACAGATGCCCCGACACGCCTGATGTTGTCATCTACTCTGACCGAAGGTCGCTGCCATGTCAAGACCCCATGGAATGTCTTGAAGGAAGTAGTGTAATTAACCGACGTCCATGAAGATATGGAACCTGGAATGAGATTCACAAACCACGACATAAATCTATGAGGGAGACCTGAACTAGGTGACAAGTTCTGAGGAGGAATCCATAGAAGGAAGAACTGACATCTCATCATCCCATTTCGATTAAGGAGCAAACATCCCTAAACAAGGAGCGAATGCCGCCTGCCTTTGGAAAGTGGGAATTCGGGGTAACAAAAAGTTTCATCCTTCATCCCCGAATGAGACAGATGTGCATTCCCCAATGAAAGTGTCGGAAACATAATGCAAGGAGAAAAATCCATTCCACGCCACAAAATCCTGACGAAAAAAATAGTGAAGCTAATTAGAAGTTCTAAAATAACAAAATTATCAGGTTATAATCTGTCAGACCATTATGTTTGTCCCCATGCACAAACAAAAATGATGAATCTGATGTGAATCCCTCCAATAACAGACAATTGGGTTATAATATATCAAGCTGTGTTTATTTACCCTTATATGAAAACAACACTGATAAGATCGACATAGAACTATTACCCCACTTTTCTTTGTAAACCATATACATACAAATAAACAAGTCCATCATAAACCAATATTCCTATAAGTCTATCCTCATGCTGATAAGTCCACGCGAGCAGAATGGCCAAAAAGGGAATACATGAAAATTGTGTTAAACCATGCATATTTGATTCGGAATTGTTATGCCTATAATATTGCACTAATTGGTGGACTTGTTCCTTGTTGTCTGCATGATATTAGACTCCCAATCCAAGATAATGTCTTCATATTCCAGCACTCATTATAGTACTTCATCCCCTTCCATGACCTCCACAGGTCGTAAAACAGTCTCATATGCCAAACGACTCCAATAGTAGGTAGCGATCATGATGATTTAGGAGTACCACTGATATGGTATAATCTCGACTATGGAAGATTCTCATGAGATTCTATAAGTGTGTTAGCTGGCGAGTCCATGTCACTCGATGAATGTTACCGCTAAACCGGTGACCCACATCACCACGGCCAATCACTTCGGGAGCTTATACCTAGAGGACAATCGCCATCTTCTGTACCTAATAAAGGTGGATCAGGTAGCCAAATACGGCTTACCCACTATTCAAGAACCACCAAGAAGGGATCCTGCTAATTTTTTTCGCTAACATCATCATATTGGTACCTATAATCCGCTTGCTGAGTGTACCTCTTCACAAAAATCCACCTAGGACACCCATGTACTAGCTTCTCTGAGGAAGACTCATCAGATAAATAAGACACTGGATAACCAGAAATGGTCTAATACCCCTACTCTTGTTGACATCTCCCTTAATCATACACTAGAAAGGAACAACTAGGATGCTCAAATCCCTTCTCAATCAAAACTAGTATGTGGCCATATTACCATAGAAAACATGGGGGAGGCTCATTCTCCTACCCCCCTGCGTGAATCCAATCAGCATATCTCGATGGAAAATAGAGGACAGAAGTGGGTTCACATACCAGATTCAATAGAAGATATCTGTCAATAGGTTGTGGAGATGGGAAATGTTCATGCTTATATCCCCACACACACTTTTTTAAAATTCTAATACATTTTAGCAACAGATGAAGAACTCCACCGATATATTTTGATACTATTTAAGATCAAGGGACATGTGAATACACCTATATCTATAGTCAAGATGACTCAACACTCTAATCATCATGATCATGTGGTTGTACCAGAGTGAGTGCACATTATTGCTCCCTCTTGGGAGGATTATCGACATATACCGATGAAGGGAGAGGCATCAGACCAGGCTCATATTCCCATTACAACTGGGGCCAACCAGGTGATATTGGAACATGCCTTGAGACAAGGGCACATGCCTGTCAAAGAAGTCCTACGACATAATTTAGAGGCCCAAGATCAAGCCAATATCCTCATTTTGGCTGAGGCTAACTAGGTGAGAGTGGAACAAGCCTTGGGATAAGCTCATATTCCTGTTAATGAATCTTCACAGCATACTCTAGTAGATCACAGAAGTAAGGAACATATTCCTACTTATTCCAATGAACAACTATGCCAGTATCATTTCAAGGAAATGTAGGAGGAGGCTCACATTCCATATCCCATTTTGGAGGTTTTTAGACACATTTCGACTAGGAATGAATATTCAGAACAAGATTATATTCCTGATCCAATCTAGGACAACCGGGTGAGGGTGACACATGCCTCGGGGTAGGCTCATAATACTGCCAATAACGACCTACGACATATCCCAAAGGCTCAAGATCAGGACCATTCCTCCATCTTGACTGAGGCTCACCAAGTGAGTGTGGCACCTGCCTCAGGATAGGCTCATATACCAATTGACAAAGTGGTATATTATTGATATATTCTATAAAAATCCTTAGTAGTGGGATTATATCCCCATAACACCATGCAGTTATATAAAATTTTCAGAAACTGCCACACAGTAGGCCCATATCCCCCCACTACCACAAAACATAGGTCAACATAATCCAACCACAATAAAATACATTACTAATATTTCTAATCTGATCAATTCTAGTATCCTTGAGGTTGTTCGAGACACAATATCAACACCACAAGGGTATGGAGACTCTTATATCTAAGCGGAAGAAGGAGATGTTCATTACTATAATATTCCTCCTCTTGGTAATGTGGATATGGATTGCAAGGAATACACTCCTGACATCCACTGTGTTTAACTTCCCCACAGTGATATCTCCCATGAGAAAGGCATTCCTCCATTTTTCAAGACTCCTCCATATAGAGAGGTGAACCAAACACAAACACCTTCTTATAGTTAGGTGATAAAAACAATAGGGCCAATAGTATATAGTTCCCCATAAGCATCCAACAACACACCACTCCCGTCAGTAGGCGACCATCATAGTCATCTTCTATGTTCTGACTAAATGGAGTCATGTAAGTCTGACGAAGAAGAGACCGACATTGACATATGAAGATATTTATCTAGAAACAACCTCCCCAACATTTTCTGGCCCCTTTCTACTTCCAACTATGAGATCCTGAATGATCTAGTAAAGGAGTGCATTCCTTACCTACTCCATAATACATAGACTAATCATCAACAAATGAAGGATCAGAATATCCCTTATCTAGGATATGAGTGTCACCTTCAGAACATCATGATACTCTATTTCCAGCTTGACTTAACTACTATCTCCATGGCCCAAGATCCAAAACCAAAATAGAACAATGGAAATTTGCAACACACTTACCACTATTTCATCATTACACTTAGGTAGCTGATCTCCAAAGCTATGTTAGGAATCTGAATTTGAATATGGGGAAAGTATGGATCGTTACACTTATTCGCTCCCATGGAATAGAAGATCCCCTCAGACCCAACATCCTGCAATGTTATATCCTTCGACGAGGTTAGGGGACCAGGAAATGCTCAGTCTAGTTGGTCACTGTAACATAATTTACCCACTCCAACAATATCCAGACATCACATACAGGAAGATAGGATAGCCAACATGACTTCAAACTGGGCCCTAAAGATAATATAAGGATGTTCCAAACAAAGAGATCAAAGTTTCAATCACATAGAAAAGTACCTGCAAAGAACGATCCTCATCATTGGATGCCATCACACCCATCTCTCACACAAGCACAACTGCACCACATCATAGAGACCTTAGTGGCAACTGTAATAGTAACCATTCCAGAATGGACTCAGTCCCCTGAGCCAGGAGAATATTTTCCACTACCTCCACCCCTCGGGTCCTTAGTTCCTTAGAAAATTCAGGTTGTTTTTTCAATAGTCTCAGATAATCCCCATCCCATAGGATTGGTTGCATTTATATATCAATAACCATCTCTAAATTCATTATCCCCTAAAAAGGGATGGGAGACATCAATGGAGATTATAGATCACCTCAACCCCAATGGGGACAACTACATCTTCATGTCTAATGAAAACCCCAGATAAACTCCATCCCACAAGGCTGGGGGAATTTTTATCATTATTGGAAAGCTATAGGGAATCAGTATTCTATAGGTTGGGAGGAAGAGATCGATAGTTATCATCCCACTAGATCCTCCCACCGCATGACAAACCTTTTTTGTTTGGTGCTTGTTCGAAAAACCCAAACATAAATTCCCTCAGGGTCACCATTCATTAACCAATAAGAAAGGAGCGTACAATGAATGCAATCAAGCCCCACTGGGTTCGCAATCCAAAATGGCCCAATAAGTCCATGGCTTCTAATAATGACTCTAATGAAATCCTTATAGAACCAGATTGTTATGTGGAAAGCAATGACACAAACACCATTTCTAGATATGCCTATATGAATGTCATCAATGTTAACATGGTGGAAATTGATCAAGATATAAATTCAGTGATTCGCAATAGGGAAGAAATACCCCAGAAGGAGGGTGAGTTTGACACACCAAATGAGGTTGCGCACACCCAAAATAAAAGAAGGCTCCATAATTTGGCACCACCAAAAAATGAGTTGCCACATCCCTGGCGGAATGTCTCTAAAGATAAAGGGAGAGAAGTGACCAAACCTAAATTTCCATCTTTATAAGAGAAATTTTCACAATATGAGAGTGAAATACGAGCTCTCTAGTAGCTCAATGAGGAGCTACTCAGAGGAAATATTCATGATGGGTATCATCTCTATCCAGAGGTGAATATTCTCCCTCCTATGTTTGATCCCCCAACCAAAGAAGTGTATAAAAATAATATTGTCTATGGGTCTAGAAAACCCATCCATATTAATGAGGAAGTTGGGAAAGATTAAGACTTCCCCTCGCTGCGGTGATAGCCACTCCCTCTCTAGGGCAACTCCTCAGTAATAAGACAAATAGAGGATTATCAAGAGATGAATGTGGGACCACATTATCGGCCCCCACCCACTTATTCCCTTTACCCTAATCTAAAATTAATAAAACCTAAACCTTAAAACCTAAACCCTAACCCTAAAATCATAAACCTAAACCCGAAAACCATACCAAAAAAATCCTAAAACCTAGACCCAAAACCTTATATCTGAAACCCAAATCTCTAAACCCTAAAACCTAAAAGCAGAACCGCGAAACCAAAAACATATTACCCATAACCTAATATGAAAATCCTAAATCCTAAACCTTAAAACATAAACCCTACCCCTGAAATCATAAACCAAAACCACAAATTTGAAAAAAAAATTCCTAAATCATAGTCCCAAACACTATATCCGAAACCCGAATACCTGAACTCTAAAACCTAAAAGTTGAACCCTGAACAAAAAAACGTATTCCATATACCCTAAAATCAAAATAATAAACCCTACACCTTAAAATCTAAAACCTAACCTAGATATCATAAACCTAAACCCAAAAACCATACCAAAAAAAATCATAAAACCTAGACCCAAAACCCTATATCTGAAACCCTAATCTCTAAACTCTAAAACCTAAAAGATGAACCCTGAACCCAAAAAAATATTCCCCAAAAATTAATCTAAAAATTCCAAACCCCGAACATGAAAACATAAACCCTACTCCTGAAATCATAAACCAAAACCACAAAACCAAAAAAACCCCCTAAATCCTAGTCCCAAAGAACTATATCCAAAACCCTAATACCTGAACTCTAAAACCTAAAATCTGACCCCTAAACCTAAAAAACTATTTAGTATACCATAATCTCAAAATAATTGACCCTAAACCTTAAAACTAAACCCTAACCTGGAAATCATAAACCAAAACCCAAAAACTATTCCAAAACAAATAATAAAACATCAACCCAAAACCCTATATCTGAAACCCTAATATCAAAACTTTAAAACATAAAAGCTAAAACCCGAACCCAAAACATCTTCCACATACCCTAATCTAAAAATTTTAAACCCTAAACCTTAAAACATAAACCCTACCCCTGAAATCATAAACCAAAACCACAAAACCAAAAACAAATCCAAAATCCTAGTCCCAAAACACTATATCTGAAACCCTAATACCATAACTCTAAAACATAAAATCTGACCCATGAACCTAAAAACCCATTCCCTATACCATAATCTCAAAATAATAAACACTAAACCTTAAAACCTAAACCCAAACCTTAAAATCATAAACCTAAACCCGCAAACCATAAAAAACAAATCTTAAAACCAAGACCCAAAACCTTAGATCTCAAAGCCTAAAATATAAATCCTAAATCCTAAAATCTGGAAACTGAACCCAAAAACATCTTTCCCATACCATAATCTAAAACTTAGAAACCCAAAACATTAAAACCTAAACCCTACCTCTGAAATCATAAACCAAAAAAACAAAACTGAACCAAAAAAATCCTAAATCCTAGTCCCAAAACACTATATCTGAAACCCTAATACCAGAAATATATAACCTAAAAGCTAAAACTTGAATGTAAAAACCTATTCTCTATACCATACTCTCAAATTAATATACCCAAATCCTTGAAACCTAAACCCTACCCTGAAATCATAAACCTAAAACTGAAAACCATACCAAAAAATCATAAAACCTAGACCCAAAACCCTATATATGAAACTATAATCTCTGAAACCTAAGACATAAAAGTTTAACCTAGAACCCAAAAACATATTCCCTATACCATAATCTAAAAATTATAAACCCTAAACCCTGAAACATAATCCATACCCCTAAAATCCTAAACCAAAACCACAAAACCGAACCAAAAATCCTAAATCCTAGTCCCAAAACACTATATCTGAAGCCCTAATACCTGACCTCTAAAACCAAAAATATGAACCCTAAACCTAATAACTATTCCCTATACCATAAAATCATATTAATAATCCCTAAATTCTAGATCATAAACCCTAACCCTGAAATCATAAACCTAAACATGAAAACCATACCAAAAAAATCCTAAATCCTAGACCCAAAACCCTATATCAGAAACCCTAATATCTAAACCCTAAAACAAAAAAACTAAACCAAGAACCGAAAACCATATTCCACATAAAAAAATATAAAAATTATAAATCCTAAACCTTAAAACAAAAACTATACCCATGAAATCAAAAACCAAAACCACCAAACCAAACCAAAAAAATCCTAAATCCTAGTCCCAAAACACTATATCTGAAACCATAATACTTGAACTCTAAAACCTAAAATCTAACCCCTGAAACTAAAACCCTATTCCATATACCATACTCAGAAAATAACAAACCCTAAAAGTTAAATCCAAAACCCTAACCCTGAGATCATCAACCTAAACCAGAAACCCATACCAAAAAATCCTTAAACCTAGACCCAAAACCCTGTGTCCAAAACCTTAATCTCTAAACCATAAGAACTAAAAGTTGAAACCCAAACCCCAAAAATTATTACCTATACCCTAATATAAAAACTATAAACTCTAAACCTTAAAAAATAAACAATACCCTAAAAATCATAAACCAAAACCTCAAAACTGAACCAAAATATCATAAATCCTAGTCCCAAAACACTATATCCGAAACCCAAATACCTAAAATCTAAAACCTAAAATCTGAAACCTAAACCTAAAAACAAATTCCCTATACCATAATAGAAAAATTATAAACCCTAAATCATAAAACCTAAACCCTAACCCTGAAATCCTCAACCTAGACCCGAAAAAAATACAAAAAAAAATCCTAAAACCAAGACCCAAAACCCTATATCCCAAACACTAATCTCTAAACCCTAAAACCTAAATGATAAATCCTAAGAAAAAAAACATATTCCCCATATCCTAATTTAAAATTAATAAATCCTAAAACTTAAAACATAAACCCTACCACTGAAATCATAAACCAAAACCACAAAATCGAAGCAAACAATCGTAAATCTTAGTCACAAAATACTATACTTGAAACCCTACTACCTGAAATATAAAACCTAAAAGCATTACCATGAACCTAAAAATCTATTAAATTTACCCTAATCTTAAAATAATAAACCAAAACCTTACAAACTAAACCCTAACCCCGAAATTATAAACCTAAACCCGAAAACCATACAAAAAAACCTAAAACCTAGACCCAAAACCCTATATCCAAAACCCAAATCTATAAACCCTAAAACATAAAATATGAACCCCGAAAACAAACAAATATTCCCCACACCCTAATATAAAAATTCTAAACCCAAAATCATAATACATAAACCCTACCCTGGAAATAATAAATTAAAACCACAAAACTGAACCAAAAAATCCTAAATCCTCATCCCAAAACACTATATCTGAAACCCTAATACCTGAACTCTAAAACCTGAAAGCTAACCCCTGAACCTAAAAAACTATTCCCTATACCCCAATATCAAAATAAAATACCCAAAACATTAAAAAGTAAACCCAATCCCAAAAATCATAAACCTAAACCAGAAAACCATACGAAAAAATCCTAAAACCTGGACCCGAAACCCTATATTTGAAACCCTAATCTCTAAACCCTAAAACCTAAAAGCTAAAACCCAAACCCAAAAAAATATTCCACATACACTAATAAAAAAATTATAAACCCTAAACCTTAAAACATAAACCCTACCCCTGAAATCGTAAACCAAAACCAGAAAACTGAACCAAACGATCCTAAATCCCAGTCCTAAAACACTAATTCAAAAACCCTAATACATGAAATCAAAAACATAAAAGCTAAACCCAGAACCTAAAAACATATTCCCTATACCCTAATCTCAAAATAATAAACTCTAAATCTTGAAACCTTAACCCTAACCCTGGAATCAAAAACCTAAACCCGAAAACCATACCAAAAAAATACTAAAACCTAGACCCAAAACCCTATATCTAAAACCTAATATCTAAACCCTAAAACATAAAATCTAAACCCCGAACCCAAAAAAATATTACACATACCCTAATATAAAAATTATAAATTCCTAAACCTTAAAACATAAACCCCACCCCTGAAATCATAAACCAAAACCACAGAACCGAACCAAAAAATCCTAAATCCTAGTCCCAAAACACTATATATGAAACCCTAATACCTTAACTCTAAAACCTAATGAGGATAAAATGGGTGAGAAAAAACTTGTAAATGATTAACTTAGTTGTATTTTTCTAGTAAAGGGGTCAGTAGGTGAACTGGCTTAGAATCCTTTGTATGCATGATAGAAACTTTATTTTCATTCAAAGGACTTTTCAATGGTGATGGAAGGGGTAAAGTGTACATCCATTACTACGTATGCTGTAAAGATTAATCCAAATGATGATCCTTTTCTGTGAACTCTTGAAACACACCTAGATAATTCTAGGATATGGGCATAAGTATCATCCCATGTTTTACATTCTCTATGAAAATCATGAGTAGTTATTCCTAATAAAGTGACATGTCAAGAAAATACATGAGTCCCTTTCACTAGGAAATGAAGTCACTAACTCATTCATAGAGCCTATATTTTCATTTGGAGAGAAAAAAATGCTTTATTTTTACAATGTGGAGATGAAATTATAGAGGAACTATCCATGGAGATCTTCCCTATCCAAAAATGGATCCAAAATCCAACTATCTTTACCACATTAGTCCTTAAAGGGTTTGGAAAAAACATCAAAGCATACCAAATTCTTTATATTTCAAAATCCCAAACATTTGGCTACACCTTGAGGTGAAGTGGGATAGATTTTTCAATAGATAACCCCTACCATTAAATATGATAAAAAACATATTTTTGAATTTTAGTGGTGGGAACATCTGGTCTACCCATGCCAGATACTGATTCCCATAAGGTAGAATTGACACCTATCTCATTTCAAGAGCATCATGAAAGGAAGTGAGAGAAAATATCACATTATAATAATGAGTATTTTTCATAACCATTTTTCCAAATGGATCATTGTCCTAGGAGACGGTGAAACCTTGATCTCTAGGAGGATAAGTGTGTTGCTTAGATGGAGTGGGAGACTAATAACTTAGTCATTTTCCATCACCCTAAGTTTTTCCCTGATCAATAAATGGGGAAACTTGGTTCAAATCTAGTCACAATGACAAGATGGACTAGGTGACCAAGTAGAGTAGACACGAGGTCTCTTTTGACATTTTTACGACACAAATACTTCTCAGACATAATCTCAAAGTAAACCACCTATACCCTGTTTCTCCTAGAGAAAAGCGGCTATCCTAACATCTGATTAAGTCAATGTATATATATTTTATGGATTGATAATATCAGTGACCCCCTTTCCCTTTTTAATATATTGGATGGAATGTGAAAATGTATCTTTTGGGGGACTCCCACGGCTCATTTCCAATCTCTACAGATGAGTGTGAGTGCCCATCGGGGTGTCTTTTTTTGTATTGTGTAACTCCTTGAAGTGTATTTTAACTATCATTCCCTTTTTTTTGGGGCCAATTTCATTGATCCTCAAGATGGTAAATAATGACTAATGTCACCATGGATATGGCATGAGGATAATTTTCACCATCAGTCAATATGCCAATTTTATGGTCCCATTATTACCATGAGATAAGGATGAAATAGAGGGCCGCGTACTACTCTCATACTATGATCTACACATGTTATGCTGACTCTATCATGAAATTATAGAGAATAATAAGTCTCTTGATATAGTTCTACTAGAGTGTTTAATGATAATCAAATTATTCTTAGTGTTGAGCTACTGGGAGAACTGCTATGTCAACCCTATTTCAGTATTAGTGAATGAAATTAAGGTGCTTGTGGCTTCCTAGGTAGGTCAACTAATGCTCCCAAAGGTGGGATACTGTTTCCCATATATTATAGAATAAAAAAACCTACTAGTCCTTAGTGAGGAACTGCGAGATAATAAGTTTAATAAATGCAGATGGAAAAACAAGATTCATTGCTATTCAGAATCCAAGAGTCTTTTCAAGTCCTTGGGTTCATTACTATAAGGGTTATTCTAACCATGGATGACCCATACCCCAATTTTTATAAGTTTAGAAATCAGTGGGGGCACTGATGTAGGTCTTCTTGGTTGCTGATTTATAGGGAGAGGGGTGCCACATCGGCCAAATATCTACTGTATGTTGGAAATTCTCTCAGTGGTCAGGTCAACATCAAGATCATATCCACAAATGAAGGGTTTTTTACTAAATTCTCATGAGGGAGTATGAAAAAATCTCTTTGGAGATTAGTGGAGTTCCCAACATCATCTGAGTGTGTCAATTTAGACACTAATGTCTCTCTATTTTTTAGAGTAGAGGTAGAGAGGAGGGAACCTGGTGTAAATGGGGACAGTTGCACTATGAGTCCTTGGAATAAGGCCAGAACATCCTCCGCCTATAGGTACCTATGGAGGGATTATCAAATATTTTGTACCTTAAATTTGGGGATTATAATCCCTAGTTTATGGGCATCCTCTCCCATCTCTGGTAGCATGGGTGGAGGTTACCACAGATAGTCATCAACCATATCAAAGTCTGAGAGGTTGATGATGAAATGAAAACTACTAGGGTCTTGCCTCTGACGATTCATAACATCTCCAAGTTCATGTTGTTGATATTCTCTTTGGATTCCTTAATGGGTGTTGTGACATTATCCATAGGCATGAACCCCATAATGGTTTTTTACCCTCCCACCTAGGGACAGATCTTCAGAGCGGGGAATATATTTAGAATGGGGAGGAACTCTATACTGGATGATGGTAGTGTGGGGAGCACCTAAGTCTAAGAGAGTCAACCATGCCTTCTTAAAAGGCATATGGGGTCTCAATCCCAAGAGGGAGAAAAAAAATTCTGCAAAGCAACTGTGGGGTGTGATAGGATAAGCCAATGGTGGTGAGGGACACTAGAGCTACATACTTTTTCTCCTACCAAGTGATGTTATGGGACTACCCCCGATGTTGTCATTGGGTTTTATATATTGGTGTCAGTGGTGTGGGGATGGTGTTAACCCACTCATCAAACTTTTGGATATATTAGTGTTAGCGCTCACATTGCCATGTGGGAGCCCTCATAGGTAGTTCCTGGGTAGTGAACCTGTATGTTTGGATTAAACATTGCATACATCCTCATCACAGTGGAGTGAGCTATTGAAACACTTCAGGGAGAGGATACCAAAGTGGTTTGTTGTTGGAATGAGGGGTGGTTTCCCCCTATGCGACCACCAGGGGTGGAAATGTTGGGTTGGTGCTGATGATTGAATCCTTGTGGGCCATATCCCCACTAGGAATAACCCATTATTGTTTATATGGACAATCAAAGGCATTGATCACCTAACACTGAATGAGATTGGAGGGAGAAATGGGGCATGATATCCTGTTATCTGAAGAGTCAACATCTGTTGTAGTTGGGATGTAATCATGTGGGATTTATACACTAAAATTCTTCCCACCCACTTGACTATTGCAGTTATGTTTTCTAATCTTATGTATCTTGATTCCTATAAGGAATATGGAACTAGACATAAATACATATTTGGTGAAAGCAAGTCCAAATTCCCCAACTTCATATATTCCTTATGAGGCAGAAAAAGGATCCACATTGATGATGTTGCAGACCAAGGAATCACATCATTATCTTCCCCAAGTGATAGGTGAGTGTCATGCTGGGCCCACAACTAATTTGGTAGGAATTGATGCTGAAATTCTAGATTTAGTGGCATGAAAATATGACGGTACCTCAATGTTACTAGTTATAATAGTATATAGAGAATATTTTAATATCGAGCTTATTATTTTTATTTCTGATGATTTCCTCTAGAGATGCGCATCACGTGTGGTTTTATCCACATTCAAACTTTACAAAGGTGGGTGCCTCCACCACCATGGTTGGTGATGTCATCTACTTGATAAAAACATAATGATAAGATGATGGTTCCACCTTCCATGGATTCATATTTTGTTATCTTCTCCTAGTATGGTTCTCCCACAATGATTTAATTCATGTTTGTGAAAATCATTCCTAGTTCCATCTTGAGTTGGATACTGGTTAATTATTTTTCTTTGGTCTCGATAGGGCATCAACATTTGGTAAGATTACATAGTAATATTCAGCATGTATGGGAATTTCTAGATGTTGGGTATGTTCAGAACTTATAAATTCCCTCCCTTTTGGAGTGGAAGTCATCTCATGTGTGAAGAATCGTAGGTGCAGAACCCAAGGCATCATGTTTCATCCATTTGGTATTGGATGCTAGGGGTATAAGTCTCCTTAGTATTTTTACCCTGGGAATCCCATGTTTATTTTATGGGCACATATTTGGGACTAGGTCACAGGTCTAATGTCTTGTGGAGGGCGATGGGTCACATGTTTAATGTCTTATAGGGATAACTAGGTCAATGTATTACCTTATTGTGGGGAAAAGTAGGTGGTTATGTGTTTCCCTAGGTGGTAAGATGATCAAACTTGAGGATTTGGTTATGTGTGTCCCCATGGGGGAAGATTTTACACCTGAGTGTTTGGTTAAGTGTGGGGGGGTATATTTCACACTTGAGGGTATGGTTAAGTGTGTCCCTAGGTGGAATATTTCACACTTAGGTGTTTTAATTTAATGTTGGGGGTATTGGGACTAAACCTTAGATAGGTATACCAAATTTTTCTAGATGTCAATATTAAACCACATGGAAGTTCCCTACGCACCCTAATAGTATACAAGGATCAAAACCCATGTAATTTTATGCTGTAGTTTAAGGTCGTGTGACATGATCAATGATGTAGTTTAACATCATGTGGTAAGGAAACTCACATTTCAAAAGCATCATCAATGATGGATGTTGTGGGGGTTATGCATGGAATTTACCTAAAGAAAGAGGACCATCCCATGGTGGGGAGAAGTTAGAATCCCATGATGATCATACGTGGGACATCATGTGTTCATCACACAAGGTAAGGAAATAGTTTAATTTAATTTTACTAGGATTTTTTTCATTCAGTTTACTTTCATGTAACTAGGATGCCAGGCTATACAATTTTAAATAATGAAACTTAGACGTTGATGGAATATACTTATGGGAAGAAAATATCAATGTTGAAGAGGAATATCTAACATAATACCTCTATACCAGAAAATTTTGGTTGTTTCATACGATGATGCCACCTTCAGAGCTTATATGTTTAGTAATCATACTCTTCAAGTTAGGGAATGGTGTTAACACCACTACAGAGGAGTGGAAATTAGGGGTCCCCATATTTGGGAGGATATGCTTAGGATAAAAAGGCATTAGGGTTCCAATGCAAATGAGAAAAAGGTGAATAAATAGTCCAGGACATGCTTGAAGAAATGGGGTTGGACATGAGGGTTAATGATACTTTTCATGTGAGAATTTGATGTTTCAATGAACTAGTTTGAATAGGTATAGGTTACCTAGGCACACAACATGGACACAACAATGTTTCTTAGAAGTAGAAAACATGTCAAAGTCACAAAGGTTGTTCTATGAAACTTTTCTATTCTCCATGAAAATGGGGTTGCGTGATACATGGGATCCATCACAAGGTCATTGCATAGATCATAGGGGTATAGGCACACAAAACTTCTAAGTTTCCTATAGTATAGGGTTTCATGATGTTAGATCCCCTTGCATGAACCTGACTATCCTTACACGATGTTTTTCTAGGAACTCTCAAACACACATCAAGAGATGTTGAGGCCCATGAAAGGTCATTAATGAAAGTTCCCCTACCTTTTGGAATCCATGTAAGTATAAAGTTGTATGATTTAATTAAAGAGGGGTTTTAATGAGTGATAGATGACACATTTTCTTCTGGAGATCCATACGTAATGTGTGTGTGTGTGTGTGGGGGGGGGGGGGTGCAGTTCTATTTATTGATGAAATGGGCAGCAATATGCATGCAATGCCAACTGGGTCATGCAACTGGGTTTCATTCTTCCCATTACATTTACATTGGGGTGTGACCATTAAAGTGGGTGGTTTTACTTCATATTTCTTATGAAAATAACATTAGGATTCATTTATTGGATTGGGCACAAATGTATTATGTTTCGTATAAATACCTTTCCCAATTTTCTAGGGCTGTTGGAGCATAATATAACATTAATTTTTAGAATCATATTTCAAAGAAAAATGGGTAGCGTGCAGGATATGAAAGATATATGCAGCTAAATCCAAGTCCCAAAACATTATATCCAAAACCCTAATACCTAAACTATAAAACCTAAAATCTAACCCCTGAACCTAAAAACATATTACCCTTACCCTATTCTCAAAATAATATTCCCTAAACCTTAACACCTAAAAACTAACCCTGAAATCATAATCCTAAACCCGAAAACCATACAAAAAAAATCCTAAAACCTAGACCCAAAACATTATATCTGAAACCCTAATCTCTAAAACCTAAAACCTAAAAGATGAAACGCGAACCCAAAAACATCTTCCCCATACCCTAATATAAAAAACTCAAACCCTAAACCTTAAAATATAAACCCTACCCCTCAAATCATAAACCAAAACCACAAATTCGAACAAAAAATTCCAAAATCATAGCCCCAAAACACTATATCCGAAACCCGAATACCTGAACTCTAAAACCTAAAATCTGAACTCTAAACCTAAAAAATTATTCCCTATACCCTAAAATCAAAATAATAAACAATAAAACTTAAAATCTAAACCCTAACCTCGATATCATAAACCTAAACCTAAAAACCATACCAAAAAAAATCATAAAACCTAGACCCAAAACCCCATATCTGAAACCCTAATCTCTAAATCCTAAAACCTAAAAGATGAACCCAAAAACCAAAAAAATATTCCCCATACCTTAATATAAAAATTTAAAACCCTAAACATTAAAACATAAAACCTACATCTGAAATCATAAACCAAAACCATAAAACCAAAAACAAAATTCTAAATCATAGTCCCAAAACACTATATCCAAAACCCTAATACCTGAACTCTAAAATCTAAAAGCTAACCCCTGAATCTAAAAACATATTTAATATACCCTACTCTAAAAATAATAGACCCTAAAACTTAAACATAAACCATAACCCAAAAATCATAAACCAAAACCCAAAAGCCGTACCAAAACAAATCCTAAAACAACGACCCAAAACCCTATATCTGAAACCCTAATTTCTGAACCCTAAAAACTAAAAGCTAAAACCCTAACCCAAAACATCTTCCCCATACCCTAATATACAAATTTCAAACCCCAAACCTTGAAACATAAACCCTACCAGTGAAATCATAAACCAAAACCACAAAACCGAAAAAAAATCCTAAATCCTAGTCCCAATACACTATATCTGAAACACTAATTCCTAAACTCTAAAACATAAAAGCTGACCCATGAACCTAAAAACCAATTCCCTATACCATAATCTAAAAATAATAAACCCTAAAACTTAAAACCTAAACCCTAACCGTGAAACCATAAACATAAACCCGCAAACCATACAAAATGAATCCTAAAACCTAGACCCAAAACCTTATATCTCAAAGCCTAATATCTAAACCATAAAACCTAAAATATGAAAAATGAACCCAAAAAAATCTTTCCCATACCATAATATAAAAAATATAAACCCAAAACTTTAAAACATAAACACTACCTCTGAAAGCATAAACCAAAACCACAAAACTGAACCAAACAAATCCTAAATCCTAGTCCCAAAACACTATATCTGAAACCCTAATACTTGAAATCTATAACCTAAAATCTGACCCTTGAACGTAAAAACCATTTAACTATACCATACTCTCAAATTAATAAACCCTAATTCTTAAAACCTAAACCCTACCCTGAAATCATAAACCTAAACATGAAAACCATACCAAAAAAGCATAAAACCTAGACCCAAAATCCTATATCTGAAACTATAATCTCTGAAACCTAAAACATAAAAGTTGAACCTTAAACCCAAAAACATCTTACCAATACAAAAATATAAAAATTATAAACCCTAAACCTTAAAACATAATCCCTACCCCTGAAATCCTAAACCCAAACCACAAAACTGAACCAAAAAATCCTAAATCCTAATCCCAAAACACTATATCAGAAACCCAAAAACCTGAAATCTAAAACCTAAAAGCTGACCCCTAAACCTAAAAACTTATTACCTATACCATAACCTCAAATTAATAAACACTAAACCCTAGCTCCTAAACCCTAACCCTGAAATCATAAACCTAAACACGAAAACCTTACAAAAAAATCCTAAATCCTAGACCCAAAACCCTCTATCTAAAACACTAATCTCTAAACCCTAAAACCAAAAAACAGAACCACGAAATCAAAAACATCTTCTCTATACCAAAATATAAAAATTATAAACCCTAAACCATAAAACACAAACCCTACCCCTGAAATCAAAAACCAAAACCACCAAACCAAAGCAAAAAATCCTAAATCCTAGTCCCAAAACACAATATCTGAAACCCCAATACCTACACACTAAAACCCAAAAGCTAAACCCATAACCTAAAAACATAATCCATATACCATAATCAGAAAATAATAAACCCTTAAAATTAAGACCAAAACCCTAACCCTGAAATCATCAACCTAAACCAGAAACCCATACCAAAAAAATCCTAAAACCAAGACCCAAAACCCTATATCGAAAACTTTAATCTCAAAACCCTAAAACCAAAATGTTGAATCCCAAACCCAAAAAAATCTTCCCTATACCGTAATCTAAAAATTATAAACTCTAAACCTTAAAACATAAACACTACCCCAGAAATCATAAACCAAACCTCAAAACTAAACCAAAATATCCTAAATCCAAGTCTCAAAACACTATATCCGAAACCCTAATACCTAAAATATAAAACATAAAATCTGAAACCAAAACCTAAAAACAAATTCCCCATAAAATACTCTCAAAATTATAAACCCTAAACCTTAAAACCTAAACTTAACCCTGAAATTATCAACCTAAACCCGATAACCATATCAAAAAAAATCCTAAAACCAAGACCCAAAAAACTATATCCCAAACCCTAATCTCTAAACCCTAAAACTTATAAGATAAATCCCAAACACAAAAACAAATTCCCCATACACTAATTTAAAATTTATAAACACTAAAACTTAAAACATAAACCCTACCCCTAAAGTCATAAACCAAAACCACAAAATTGAAACAGAAAATCATAAATCTTAGTCCCAAAACACTATACCAGAAACCCTACTACCTAAAATCTAAAACCAAAAAGCTGACCCATGAGCCTAAAAACGTGTTAAATATACCCTAATATCAAAATAATAAACCCTAACCTTTAAAACTAAACCCTAACCAAGAAATCCTAAACCTAAACCAGAAAAACATACAAAAAAACCTAAAACCTAGACCCAAAACCCTATATCCAAAACCATAATATCTAAAACCAAAAACCTAAAATATGAAACCAAAACCCAAAAAAACCTTCCACACACCATAATATAAAAATTATAAACCCTAAATCATAAAACATAAACCCTACCCCTAAAATAATAAACCATAACCACAAAACTGAAAAAACAAATTCCTAAATCCTCGTCCAAAAACACTATATTTGAAACACTAATACCTGAACTCTAAGACCTAAACGCTAACCCCTGAACCTAAAAACCTATCAAATATACCCTACTATAAAAATAATATACCATAAAAATTAAAACCTAAACCCTAACCCTGAAATCATAAACCTAAACTAGACAACCACACAAAAAAATCTAAAAACCTAGACCTGAAACCCTATATCTGAAACCCTAATCTATAAAACCTAAAACCTAAAAGCTGAAACCCAAAATCAAAAACATCTTCCACATACCCTAATATAAAAATTATAAAACTTAAACCTGAAAACATAAACCCTAACCTCAAAATCATAAACCAAAACCAGAAAACCGAACCAAACAATCCTAAATCCTAGTCCCAAAACACTAAATCCAAAACCCTAATACATGAAATGTAAAACCTAAAATCTGACCTCGGAACCTAAAAAAATATTACCTATACCCTAATATAAAAATAATAAACCATAAACCATAAACCTTAAAACCTTAACCCTAACCCTGGAATCATAAACCTAAACCCGAAAACCATACAAAAAAAAACCTAAAACCCAGACCCAAAACCCTATATCTGAAACCCAGATCTCTAAACCCTAAAACATAAAGTCTAAAACCCGAACCCAAAAACATATTCCACATAACCTAATATAAACAATATAATCCCTAAAACTTAAAACATAAACCCCACCCCTGAAATCATAAACCAAAACCACAAAACCGAACCAAAAATTCCTAAATCCTAGTCCCAAAATACTATATCTGAAAACCTAATACCGGAAATCTAAAAAATAATGAGGATAAAATGGGTGAGAAAAAACTTGGAAATGATTCACTTAGTAGGATTTTTCTAGTAAATGGGTCAGTAGGTGAACCGGCTCAGAGGCCTTTGCATGCATGATAGAAACTTTATTTTCATTCAAAGGCCTTCTCATTGGTGATGGAAGGGGTAATGTGTACATCTATTGCTTACTATGCTATAAGAATTCATCCAAATGATGATCCTTTTCTGTGAGCTCTTGAAACACACCTAGATAGTTCTAGGATATGGGCATAAGGATCATCCCATGTTTTACATTCTTTAGGAAAATCATGAGTAGTTATTCCTAAGAAAGTGACATATCAAGAAAATACGTGAGTCCCTTTCACTATGCAATGAAGTCACTAACTCGTTCATGAAGCCTCTATTTTCATTTGGAGAGAAAAAATGCTGGATTTTTACAAGTTGGAAATGAAATGATCTAGGAACTATTTGTAGAGATCTTCCCCATCCAAAAAATGGATCGAAAAGCCAACTATCTTTACCACATTAGTCCTTTAAGGGTTTGGAAAAAACATCGAAGAATACCAACTTATTGATATTTCAAAATCCCAAAAATTAAGATTCACCTTGAGGTGAAGTGGGATAGATGTTTCAAAAGATAACCCCTACTATTAAATATGATAAAAACATATTTTTGAATTCCAATGGTGGGAACATCTGGTCTACCCATGCCAGATACTGATTCCCATCAGGTAGAATTGACACCTATATCATTTCAAGATCATCATGCAAGGAAGTGAGAAAAAATATAACATAATAATAATGAGTATTTTTCATAACCATTTATCTAAATGGATCATTTTCCTAGGAGGATATGAAACCTTGATCTCTAGGAGGAAAAGTGTGTTGCTCAGATGGAGTGGAAGACTAATAACTTAGTCATTTTCCATCACCCTAAGTTTTTCCTTAATCAATAAATGGGGAAACTTGGTTAAAATCTAGTAACCATGACAAGATGGACTAGGTGACCAACTAGAGTAGAGACGAGGTCTCTTTTGACATTTTTACGGCATAAATAGTTCTCAGACATAATCTCAAAGTAAACCACCTGTACCCCTGTTTCTCCTAGAGAAAAGCAGCTATCCGAGCATCTGACTAAGTTAATAGAGAAATATTTGATGGATTGATAATATCAGTGATCCCCTTTACCTTTTTAATATATTTGATGGAATATGGAAATGTATCTTTGGGGGGACTCCCACGGCTCATTTCCAATCTCTACAGATGAGTGTGAGTGCCCATCGAGGTGTCTTCTTTGTACTGTGTGACTCCATGAAGTGTATTTTACCTATCATTACCTTTTTTTATGGGACAATTTCATTTATCCTCAAGAGGGTAAATAGTGATTAATGTCACCATGGATATCACATGGGGATAATTTTCACCATCGGTCGATATGCTGATTTTATGGTCCCGTTATTACCATGAGATAGGGCTGAAATAGAGGGCCGCATACTACCCTCATCCTATGATGTGCGCATGTTATACTAACTCTATCATGAAATGATGGAGAACAATAAGGATCTTTATGCAGTTATACTTGAGTGTTTAATAATAATTATATTATTCATAGTGTTGAGCTATTGGGAGAACTGCTATGTCAACCCTCTTTCAGTATTAGTGAATGGAATTAAGGTGCTTGTGGCTTCCTAGGTAGTTCAACTGATTCTCCCAAACGTGGGAGAATGTTTCCCATATATTATAGAAGAAAAAAACTTACTAGTCCTTAGTGAGGAACTCCGAGATAAGAAATTTTAGAGATATAGATGAAAAAACAAGATTCATATCTAGTCAGAATCCAAGAGTCTCCTCAACTCCTTGGGTTCATTACTATAAGGGTTATTCTAACCATGGAAGACCCATACCCCGATTTTCATAAGCTGAGAAATTAGTGGTGGTACTGATGTAGTTCTTTTTTGCTGCTGATTTATAGGAAGAGGGGTGCCACATCAGCTAAACGTCTACTGCATGTTGGAATGTCTCTCAGATGTTAGGTCAACATCAACATCATATCCACAAATGAAGGTTTGTTTAATAACTTCTCATGAGGTAGTATGAAAACATATCTTTGGGTATTATTGGAGTTCCCAACATCATCTGAGTGTGTCAATTCATACCCTGATGTCTCTCCATTTTCTAGTGTAGAGGTAGAGAGGAGGTAACCTGGTGTAAATGAGGACAATTTCACTATGAGTCATTGGAATGAGGCCAAAACATCCTTCGCCTATAGGTAACTATCGAGGGATTATCAAATATTTTGGACCTCAAATTTAGGGATCATAAGCCCTAGTTTATGGGAATCCTCTCCCATCTCTAGTAGCATGGGTGGAGGTTACCACATAGTCATCAACCATATCAAAGTCTGATAGGTTGACGATGAAATAAAAACTACTAGGGTCCTGCATCTGATAATTCATAACATATCCAAGTGCATGTTGTTGATATTATCTTTGGTTTACTTAATGGGAGTTGTGACCTTATCCATAGGCATGAACCCCATAATGGTTTTTCACCCTCCCACCCAGTGACAGATCTTCAGAGCGGGGTATATATTCAGAATGGGGAGGACCTCTATGCTGGATGATGGTAGTGTGGGGAGCACCTAAGTATAAGAGAGGCAACCGTGCCTTCTTAAAAGGCATATGGGGTCTTAATCCCAAGAGGGAGAAAAAAATTTCTACAAAGTGACTGCGGGGTGTGATAGGATAATCCAATGGTGGTGAGGGACACTAGAGCTACATAAGTTTTCTCCTACCAAGTGATGTTATGGGACTACCCCCGATGTTGGCATTGGGTTTTATAGATTGGGGTTAGTGGTGTGGGGATGGTGTCAACCCACTCATAAACCTTTTGGATTGATTAGTGTTAGCGCTCACATTGCCGGGTGGGAGCCCTCATAGGTAGTTCCTGGGTAGTAAACCTGTATGTTTGGATTAAACATTTCATACATCCTCATCACAGTGGAGTGAGCTATTGAAACACTTTGAGGAGAGGATCCCAAAGTGGGTTATTGTTGGAATGAGGGGTGGTTTCTCCCTGTGCGACCACCATGGGTGGAAATTTTTGGTTGGTGCTGATTATTGAATCCTTGTGGTCCATATCCCCCACAGGAATAACCCATTCTTATTTATATGGACAATCAAAGGCATTGATCACCATACACTGGATGAGCTTGGAGGGAGAAATGGGTCATGGTATCCTATTATCTAAAGAGTTGGAATCTGTTGTGCTTGGGACATAATCGTGTGGGATTTCTACACTAACATTCCTCCCACCCCCATGACTATTGGAGTTATGTTTTCTAATCTCGTGTAGCTCGATTACTATAAGGAATATGGAACTAGTCATCAATACATATCTGGTTAAATCAAGTCCTAATTCCCCAAATTCATCTATTCATTATGAAGCAGAGAAAGGATCCACATTGATGATGTTGTAGACCAAGGATTCACATCATTATCTTCCCCAAGTGATAGGTGAGTGTCATGCTAGGCCCACAACTAATTTGGTATGAATTGATGCAGAAATTCTAGATTTGGTGGTATGAAAATATGATGGTACCTCAACGTTACTAGTTCTAATAGTATATGGTGAAGAGTTTAATATTGAGTTTAATATTTTTATTTCTGATGATTTCCTCTAGGGATGTGCATCACGCGTGGTTTTACCCACATTCAAACTTTACAAAGGAGGTTTCCTCCACCACCATGGTTGGTGATGTCATCTCCTTGATCAAAACATAATGATAGGATGTTGGTTCCACCTTCCATGGATTCATCTTTGGTTATCTTCTCCTAGTATGGGTCTCCTACAATGATTTAATTCATGTTTGTGAAAATCATTCCTAGTTCCATCTTGAGTTGGATACTGGATAATTATTTTTCTTTGGTCTCGATAGGGTATCAACCTTTGGTAAGATTAGATAGTAATATTCACCATGTATGGGAATTTCTAGATGTTGGGTATGTTCCACACTTATAAATTCCTTTTATTTTGGAGTGGAAGTCATCTCATGTGTGAGGAATCGTAGGTGCATAACCCAAGGCATCATGTTTCATCCATGTGGTATTGGACGCTAGGGGTATAAGTCTCCTAAGGATTTTTACCCTGGGAATCCCATGTTTATTTTATGGGCACATATTTTAGACTAGGTCACATGTCTAATGTCTTGTGAAGGGGAATGGGTCACATGTTTAATGTCTTATGAGGATAGGTAGGTCATTGTATTACCTTCTTATGGGGAAAATTATGTGGTTATGTGTGTCCATAGGGGGTAATATTATCAAACTGGAGGGTTTGGTTATGTGTGTCCCCATGGGGGAATATTTTACACATGAGGGTTTGGTTAAGTGTGTGTGTGTGGGGGGGGGGGATATTTTACACTTGAGGGTTTGGTTAAGTGTGTCCCTAGGGGGAATATTTCACACTTAGGGGTTTTATGGTAATGTTGGGGGTATTGGGATTAAACATTAGATAGGTATACCGAATTTTTTGAAATGTCAATATTAAACCTCATGGAAGTTTCCTACGTACCCTACTAGTATATTGGGATCAAAACCCATGTAATTTTATGCTGCAATTTAAGGTCGTGTGGCAGGATCAATGATTTAGTTTAACATCATGTGGTAAGGAAAATCACATTGAAAAAGCATCATCAATGAGGGATGTTTTGGGGGTTATGCATGTAATTTACCTAAATAAATAGGACCATCACATGGTGGGAAGAAGTTATCATCCCATGATGATCTTACATGGGACATCATGTGTTCATCCCACAAGGTAAGGCTATAGTTTAATTTAATGTTCCTGGTATTTTTTTCATTTAGTTTATATTCATGTGACTAGGATGCTAGGATATACAGTTTTAAATAATGAAACTTGGACGTTAATGTAATCTTCATCTAGGATGAAAATTTCAATGTTTAAGAGGAAGATCTAACATAATACCTCTATACCAGGAAATTTTGGTAGTTTCATATGATGATTCCACCTTCAGAGCTTATATGTTTAGTAATCATACTATTCAAGGTAGGTAATGGTGTTAACACCACTACAGAGGAGTGGAAATTAGGGGTCCCCATGTTTGGGTGGCTATGCTTAGGAGAAAAAGGCATCAGGGTTTCAATTCATAGGAGAAAAAGGTGAAGAAACAGTCCAGGACATGCTTGAAGAAAAGGGGTTGGACATGAGGGCTAATGATACTTTTCATGTGAGAATTTGATGTTTCGATTAACCAGTTTGAATAGGTATAGGTTACCTAGGCACACAACATGGACACAACAATGTTTGGTAGAAGTAGACAACAAGTCAGAGTCACAAAGGTTGTTCTATGAAACTCTGATATTCTTATGTAAATGGGGTTGCGTGATACATGAGATCCATCACAAGTTCATTGCATATATCATAAAGGTATATGAACACAAAAATTCTAAGTTTCCTATGGTATAGGGTTGTGTGACGTCAGATCCTCTTGCATGAACTTGACTATCCTTAAGCGATGTTGTTCTAGGAACTCTCAAACACACATCAAGAGATGTTGAGGTCTATGAAAGGTCATTAATGAAAGTTCCCCTACCTTTGGTAATCCATGTAAGTATAGATTTATATGATTTAATTAAATATGGGTTTCCATGAGTGATATATGACACATTTTCTTCTAGATATCCATACCTAATGTGGGGGGGGGGGGGGTGCAATTCTATTTATTGCTGAAATGGACAGAAATATGCATGCTACACCAACTAGGTCATGCAACTAGGTTTCATGTTTCCCATTATTTTTACACTAGGGTGTGTCCATTAAAGTTGGTGGTTTTACTTAATCTTTCTTATGAAAATCACATTAGGCTTCATTGATTGGATTGGACAAAAATGTATGATGTTTCATATAAATGACTTTTTCAATTTTCTAGGGATCTTGGAGCATAATATAACATTGATTTTTAGAATCACATTTCATAGAAAAATGGGTTGCATGCAGGATATGAAAGATATATGAAAGTAATTGCAGTTGCATTACCCAGTTCTATTGGTTTCAGAATAGACCTTTGAAATGTCATTGACATTTTTTAATGGAAAATTAACCTTTCAGGGATTGAGACATGTTTTTACACCAATAATGTTATGTTTATGAAATCAATTATAATTATAGCGAAGCATGCATATATTAAAGAATGTTAATTCATGATGACTATTTTTTAATTAATATAATGTTAACATGTGAGTTTGGTCTGTTAGAACAATATTTTTTAATAGAAAATATTTTTATCCTTAAGAATAATTAAAAATACCTTAAACAATATCATGTAAAACACCGTCCATCACTTGAATTTGAACATATCTATTTATTTTAGTTACACATCAACCCTAGTTGAGAGTGTCTCTTACTACTGGGGTTTTTTTATTAAAGTTTTGGTTTAAATTAACTAATTTTGACAGGAAATAAGAATGCAAAACTAGAATTTTTAACCTTTATATCTAAAGTATTTGATAATTAAATGTTACTATTTGAAAAAGATGAGACTTCACTCAACAAATTAAGGAATTGTGAGTAAATTTGTTTGGATGTCCAAATGCCTAACTGGAAAATTTTAGAACAGTGACATATCCATCAATTGGACTATGAGGATGGGTTTTTAAGGATCCACCCACTAGAATATTCAAATGATAAAATTTTATTTTATAGGAGTTTATGACTACTATGATTTGAGAAAATATAGGGATATAATTATAGACTAGTTAATCAATAATTCTTTTTCTTAATCATGATAAATTTTTAATATACTAAAGTTTATTTATTATAGATAAAATGTAAATCACCACCACCAATTTAATTAATGTAGTTAAATTTTTTAAAGGAAATATCCCAACCAACCATAAATTCTGGGAGTGGTACAAGAACTTGTTCATAATACCATTCTAAGAAATAAATTTATATGCGTCAAAATCACCACATCCCACTAATACCCCACATAGAGAAAGTAAGGAAAAAAACAATCATGTATATGATGCACTAGATATCTAGGGCTTTATGTTTTCATCTGTGTCCAGTGAGTTGCAGAAAATGCATGGGGACAAAGATTCCTTCAAAATGTTGTCTCACCTCTAAGAGTTAAACTAGGAGGGTGATCAGAAAGAAAGATATGAGATATCTAGTGCACATTATAGTTGTATTCTAGTAGAAAATATTTAGGATGGACCTCATATACACAAAGTTATTAGGTAGATTGAGATTCTAGAATCCCTTGAGTTCATGATAAACCATGAACTAGTGAACTTTATCATTCTTGCCACATTAATATGATACTTTATGGATTTTATTTTGAATTATAATATGAATAACATGGAAAAGTCACCATCTAATCAATTAAATTATTTTTTTGGAAAAATAATGATATAGTGAACTCTACTTCTTCTATACTTATGGTGATAAAAATGATGAAGGGTAAGGTGATGGGGTATGAGGCTATGTTTATGCCAAAGACTCCAATGAACTTCCCTTAGATGAAGATAAAGATGAAAAGGGAGACCATTGAGAGGGAAGTGGAGTGATTTTTTTGAGGAATGAAAGGCCATTGGAAGAAGAATTATGTGTCTAGGAAAATAAACCATGATAATTATTCTGATTTAGGTATATTTTTTTCATTCAATTCAACTTGTCTATTTTTACAAGTGGGGTATTTTATATTTTATGTGGTTTGCACATTTGTATTAAAATATAAGAACCAAGTGGATTCAAGATGATTGTAAAGGGTTAGGTTGAAATCCATGAAGTGAATGGTGAAAGACTCACAACATCAGTAGTTGGTGATTATCATATTACATTTCCTAGTGGAATGGTTCTTATATTAAATAATTTTAATCATATACCATATGTTATTAGAAACATTATTTATGTGTCGAGTTTAGTCACTATGGGATCCTATTTTATGTTTGGAAATAAATTTTGACTACTTTATATAAATTATATATGTTATTCCATAACATATCATAACAATGGGCTATATATACTTGAACATGAAAATCGAGTTTTCGAAATCATTGATAAATCTAGTATGAACGACTCCTATCCTACCCACCTATGGAACTTCGGGCTTGGTCATGTAAACAAAAAAACATTTAAGAAAACCACATTAAGTTGGGTATTTAGACTCTATTTATTGAAAACCATTGTATGAATGTCACACATGTTTTCAATGTAAAATGAGAAAAGAAACATTTATTGGTAAAGGATAAAGGGAAAAAACAACTATTGGAGTTATTTTATACTGATATATGTGGAACAGTTCCAGTGGTGAAAATGGGTGGTTTTTATTACTTCATTAGTTTAACTGATGACTATATTAGATTTTGATATATATAAATTATGAGGTATAATTCACATTCAATTATAATGTTTAATGAATATCATAATTATGTATAAAATTAAATTTTTAATAAGATTACGAAACTATACTCAAATTAGGTTAGAGAATATTTTAGCCAAGCTTTTATTGACTATTTGAAGGAGTATAGGATAATCACACAACTCATTAATCCTTATAAACCTAAGTGGAATGGTTTTAGTTAAATAAGTAATTAGACCCTTCACAACATGGTTAGATCATTGATAAGTCATGAAAATCTATATTTATCCTTTTGGGGGAATTCACTACAGACAAATACATATACACTAAACTGAGTACCAATTAAAGTGACAGATGAAATTCGACATGCTTTGTGGTATGGAAAGAAACATGGGTTTTCAAACATATGTGTATAGGGATGTGAGGATTTTTTAAGATTATTCCTATTGATAAACTAACATCTCATTTCATGAAGTGAGACTTTTCAGGTTATCCTAAGTAGACTAAAAGATTTATATATATAACCATTAAGATAGAAAGGTGATTATGGAAAGGATTTACATATTTCTAGAAAGGTAATATATTCCCAATGTAAATAGTTGGAGAAATGTTGAATATTATGAATTAAATATTATAGATTCAAATAAGTTAGTATGATAATATCCCCCACAAGATACAACGAGAGAGGAAGAAGTTCTCATGATATAGGTACTGTGTAGGTCTTCTAGAGAGGTTAGGGAACCTAAGATATATGGTTTATTTATTATTGAGTTAGGTGGAACATTATTCCATGAGTATAATGAACCTATAACCTATAAGTATGTAGTACATAAAAAATATGATTCTAAATGGAATGAATCCAAGAATTCTGAAATATAGTACATTTTCAAAAATAAAGTTTGTATTTTAGTATACCCTCTAGAAAATGTAAAACCTTTTGGGGTTAAAATGGAATTGAAGAAAAATGTGGACATGGATGGTAATGTTAGTATCTATAAATAAATAAAAGTTTCAAAGGGTTTTATGCAACATCATGGTATTGATTATGATGAATCCTTCCAACCAATTTAAATATTGAAATCCATCATAATATTACATGCAATAATAGGTATCCATAATTATGAAATTTTTGAAATAGATGTGAAAAATAATTTTATAAATGCGTTGTTGGTTGAATAAGTATATATGGAATAAAATAAAGGGTTTATAAGTTCTAATAATTCTAATAAAGAATGAAATCTACAGAGGTACATAAATGGGTTGAAGTAGGAATCACGATCACGGAATGTTCATTTCCAATGAAGCTGTCATTTTTATGAAGCCATTAGAAAATTTGATTTTTTAATAATGATATAAATCCATGTTTTAATATGAGGGTTAGTGGTAGTTCCATAATTTTCCTATTATTATATTTTATGGAATTTTATTAATGGGTAATTAAGTATAAGTCTTATAGTTGGTGAAAATTTAATTAAATGAATACTTATACATAAAAGACTTTGGAAAAGAAAAATACTTTCTAGGGATCAAGATCTATGAAGATAGATGTAAAATTATACATTTTATAATTCAAATTACATATATTTACAAAGGTACCCAAAAGGTATAATAATAGAATAATCCAAGAGAGGATTGAAACCAAAGTCACTTTGCATAAAACCCTCTAAAAAATATGTCCAAAAATATAGAAGGATGTGTATATAATTAGTAGAGTTCCTTATTCCATGTAAGTGGGATATATAATGTATGATATATAATTTACAAGGTATGATGTTTATTTTCTCTAAGCATGGAGGAAAGATACCCAAATAATCTAGGAGAGTTTCATTGTGTAGCTGTAAAAACTATACTGAATTAATTAATATGTACAATGGATATGTTTCCAATTTATGGAGGAGATGGAGATCTAGTGATGAGTGGATAAACTATATCTATTTTTTAGTTACATAATTATGATCTAAAATTATATCCCATCTATGTGTGTATTTTAAATGGTGGTTCAATGAGTGGAGAAGTACAATGAAATCCATAGTCGTTGATCTCATAGCAGAATCCAATTATATAGTGGATTCCAATGTAGCTATGTAAACTATTTTGATATACAAATTTGTTTTTGATATTGTAATTTTTCCTATTATGAAAAAATCTATTATGTTTTACTCTCATAATATTGTAGTAGTGGTACTTTTAATGGAGCCTAGTTCACACCATAGGATAAATCGCATACTTTATAAGTTTCATCACTAGAGAGATTTTAATTCGAGAGGAGAGTCACAGTTAATAGAGTAGCCACATAGGATAATGTGGAATTGTCCCTTAATAAATATAATCTCATTAGAATCATGATTTTTATATGATAGATTATAAGTTGAGAATTGCAACCAGTTTTTATGGGGTCTTGTGGAAAGATCATCAGTTTCATTGGGTAGATTTTATTGGATGTAGTCCATTATAAATAGATTATCAGATGAAGATCACCAATTAGAGACCACCATATTGATGTTTTATATTTTCTTAGTTTTATCATGGTCTAGGTATAATAGTTTTCATTGGATAGATTCCATCATAAGAAGTTCAATGGGGTAGATTCATCAAAAAAATATGATTAAATAGAGTAATACTAAGATGCGTCTTTGATGTAATTAGAAAGAGATAACCAGAAAAATATCATCAGATTAATTTATCACAGATGGTGTTCACTAAGGGTGGTGACTCAACTTGTGTTCTAAATTCATGGTGGCTAGTAGTATGTTGTTTTATTAGATGGTTTAATAGTGTATCAGCAATTTCCAAATCAATGGTAGGTTGAACATGAATCTCGGAGGTTGGTACAACCTATTTCACTAGATTATGATCTCTATAAAGAGGGGGTGGTGTCCCATATATGAGTTGTATGAACAAATTATGATTATATTATAGAATAGTGAATGTTTTAAATAAAATTTTGGAGACTTCCTAAAGTGGGGTGGGTGAAAGAGTGTGTGTTTTATTCTGTTATATCTCCTAAAATAAAAATGTTTCAAGTGTTCTCCCATGGATGCAATACATTTTTAGGAACCACAAAAATATTTTTAATCTATTTAATTTACCAATTTTTGAAGTGTTTTTATAATATTTTTTTTGATTTGGTTGTTTCTCATCCATGTTTTAATGAAATATCTCAGAGGAGGCGATTATCAAACAAACCTATGTATGGTATCATTGGGAATATTTATGTTGGGTAGGATGAGGATGGTTATATGAACCACTATTTAGTGTATTTTATTGTTTCTAGGTATGTCCTCTGGCTAAAAAGAAAAGAGTGTTTGTTGACACCCACAAAATAAGCATAAAAAAAACCAAAAAGGAAGAAAAATTTGAACATGGATATTATTTTCCCTCTAAGAGAAAGGAAGAAGAGGATGGTTAAAGAATCACAATTTCATGACCATTTCAAGGTCACGTGAAGTCTCTACACAAGGTGCTTAACCCACATCAAGTCTTGTGGAGCTCTCATCAATGAGAACCCTTCTTCTCCAGTGGCCGGACAACAACATATGGTTGATCATCCCCCATTCTGCTCAGTTTTTCATTAGAATGTACTTTAAAAACCATCCGAAATCCTTGGAAAATCAAGGGAAATGACATTTCAAGGAAGAGACCCATGGTTGTCACAAATATCACACACCAAATCATCATTGGGAAGAATAAAATCCCAAGATGATATCCAAACCATCTCGCAATACCTCCAAGACTTCTTCACAAATAATGAAAGAGATAACTAGGAGTATGAGAGAGTGGCTTGTGGTTGCCAAAGGACATGTGGCACACCCCTGAAGACATGCGACGACTTGTCCCATGCACCTCGCAAAACCCCTTTAACTTGTTAGCCATGCCACATGGAAACCTCCAGAAAATTATGCAGTGATCTAAGGATAGACACATGGTTTTTTCCACAATACTTTCACACTCTCATATGATCCACATTGTCATGTGATACACCACTATAAAATTGATTAAATATCATAGATATTACTCGAGAAAGCTCACATACCTCCTAACCCTTATCACATAAAAAAGGGGATAAAAAAGGAGGAGGCGAGTGGTGTTCAAGTTCATTGAATGACATGCGATGCGCGCCTTGAGTGATCCGTGAGACAACATGAGACCTAGAAGTCATGAATACCTCACCTCGTGAAGTTCATTTGGCTTGTTACCCTCACCGCTTGGAAGCTCGCACATGCATCCAGGAAACTCTGCAGTGCTCTAAAGATAAACGAATAGACTTTTCCCCTACATGCTCTCATGATCACCATAAGCCCCATATTGGTCAAGAGAAACATCCCCCATAAATCAGGCATAAATCCCAAACATTGATCATGAAATCCCGCATAACCCCTGACGTTTGTGAAATTAAAAAAAGGAGATAGAAAAAGGAGAAGCTAGAGGTGTCTGCGGTCCCTGAAAGACATGAGACACGCCCCTGAAGAACCATGCAGCACCACAAGCCCTCAGTGACATGCTCACCTCACCTCGTAGAATCCCTTTGGCTAGAGGACTTGTCCAAAAAATTCTTTCACACTATACGATCCATACTGATCATGTGACACTTCTTCAAAAAATAGAGGAAATACCCTCAATACCATATGTAAAATCTCATGTGACTCCCAACCTTCGTCTCATAAAACAAAGGAGATAGGAAAGGAGAAGTAGATCAAGGTTCACAATCATCGAAGGGAATGCGATGTGCCTAGAGCACCCTCAGTGTGGTCTCATGAGACCCAGAGAAAATCCATCCAAGGACTCGTGAATGCATTACAATAATCATTTAGATCTCACGAAGACCTTCTTACATGTCAACATGATGACATGGAATTCCTTCGAAGCGCAAGTCATCAATATTCAACAATAATATGATAAAGGACATATGGGAATGCGACCACCGAAAATATGGTGGCACCCTTGACGTGGTCCACCACAGAGACTCGCAAAACCTTATAACCCCAGACCCCGCGTCGACTCCAACTTAGACTCGTACTAGATGCCTCACAAAAACCTGAGAGTACACAGATGGATATGACTATAAATTTCCTACTCAAACTCAAAAAAGGGGTTTGTTTGGTTGGTTTGGTGGTTGACTAATCAAACACTAGAAGTTTGGACCCATACCACTGCTATGCACATCAGTGCTCAAACTTTGGGCTTTTTCACACATCCGATCATGTGAATGGTATACTTTACACTTGGTAATACACCGACGGACTTTCAGAGCATTCATGCACCATTAATAAATCCTTCCGCGAGATCAATAAAAGATCTTGTGAAAGGATTCTAGAGAGACATGTGAAAACCATATCGTAAGTCCTCCAAATCACGCAAGACCCAAAAAATTGACACTGAACCGAACCAAGTCCCTCACAACATAAGAAAAAACAAACAGGATTCAAAGTGGAAAACCCAAGCGGAATACATGATCTTGGACCTCTGTGTGCTTCACATGTGTCAATAAAGAACACGTGATGGTACTAAGTCGCACCACTTGAACCTGGTGAAATCCCTTCGACATGTCATATGGGATATGCAGAACACCCTAGACATGTTAGGATAAGTCTTATAGACCCTTATTAGACACCACTTGGATCCTGAGAACCCTCTAGGTTCATGACCCTAGACTAAAGACATACTCAAGATGCACAACCTTACTTATATAATGATGCACACTCATGTCATCTGATTCTCATCGACACATCTTGATATGAAAATCAAACTCATGCGGTGTACCCGCTAGACATTTAATTATGGCCCCACAATTTCCCACCCTAAGGCGTCAGCCAAGACATGCGACACCATATGGACATGTCGGCCTAGTCCTGTGATGTCCTCCCATGGTTTCATCCAAGACATGCGACACCCCTTAAATCATGCCACCATAACTCTCATGACACCCTCCACATGTGTCAATCCATTTCATGCAATAACCACAAGGGTATTCCAACATGATCATGAAAAACCTTCTAGATAAGAATGTATATTATCCAGGGCAGCCTCAGTGTGTAATCCCCACCATATCCAAGAGAACTATGAGGACTCTGACTCCCTCCATAACTGGGATACGTAGGACACCTCCTAAGAGGCACAAGCTCTATATTAAACACTACAAGGAATGCCCCAATACATAGGTCCCATATCCATATGCCATGAGACTGATCATGCACTCCGCCTTATTTCTCATAATGATCATGGATCATGTGGGCTTAGGGGGGTGAAATGAACACCTCATTAGGCATAAAAAACCCATTCACCAGGGCTTCCTCAGTGTGTAAGCCCCAACATCTCTAAGAGAACTACGAGGAATATGATTCCCTCTATAATTGGGATATGTAGAAAACCTTTTTAAAGGACTGAGCTCCATATCAAACACTCCAAAAACTACCCCAATATGCAGGTCCCATGTACATATTTCATGAGGCTAATTATGCACCCCCTTATTTCTCACAATGATCATGGATCATGTGGGATTAAAGGGATGCAACAAACACCTCATTAGACATCAAATACCCATTCATCGAGGTATACTCAGTGTGTAAGCCCCAACATCTCTAAGAGAACTATGAGGACTCTGATTCCCAGCATAACTTTATTATGTAGGAAACCTCCTTAAAGGCCTGATATCCATATCAAATACTCCAAGTACTGCCCCAATACGTAGGTACCATGTCTATATGCCATGTGGCAGATCATGTACGCCCCCTTATTTTTCAGAATGGGCATGGATCACGTGGGATTAGGGGGATGCAACGAACACCTCATTAGGAATCAAATACCCATTCACTTGGGCACCCTCAGTGTGTAAGACCTGATATCAGACAAACTATGATGACTCTAATTCCTTCCATAACCAGGATACGTAGGATGTCTCTTCTAAACTCGAGCTGAAATATTTGGTGTTTCGACACCCCCCATATTAGTCCTTAATGAATAACGTTAAACTACATAGATCAACCAAACTATGTGGGTTTTGATTCTTGTAATAACTAGGATATGTAGGATGCCTCATAATGGCTCAATTACATCCTCAGAATATCAATTGCCTCCATAAAAGGGAGCATGGATTGAAACACTTGGACATATGGTTTCAACATATAAGCGATGAATCAATACTGGAAAATGATGAATATCCTCATATACATACATATGGATTCACAAAATAGATCCCATTACATCGCACATAAAAGAGAGTTAACTCATAGCCATTTTGTTAGTGTAACCGATCCCACATCAGGATTATGAAGAGATTCATAAACATGCCTTAAATCAATAAGAGTGTCCTGAAGTAGGAAATAATTCTCCCCAAAAGGGTGATATGAGACCAACCTTCTATCCTCCTAACCAATGTGAGTCTCCAAGAGTCACTGGTCCTGAAAACCTAGACAACCACTGGCCTTTGGAAAGAAGTTTTGTAACCAGCTATGGATAGGGGAACCATTGGGAGTTTCAGGGAAAAGTGTCAATGGTAATGTGTTGGAACCAGAAAACGCGTCCCCAAAATTTTCCAAATGCTTCCATACATGATCCAAGATCGTATACCATTTCTCAAGCTTCTATTTGGTAGGTCGTAGGGCCCGAACGGAGTAACGGATTAGGAGTTATAAAAATTTAAAGTTGGGTTGGAAAGATGGTTTGCGAAGCCCGTTCGCGAAGCCTCCTCCGTGAGCACAGAGCACCGCCGCGAAGCAAGGAGGCAGGATGATCTGCGAACCTATTTGACGTTCGTGACGTGCCGCGAAGACCTTCCACGAAGCAAGGAGGTGGGATGGTCCATGACCGTGTTTGATGTTTGCAATGCGCCATGAAGACCCGCCGCGAAGCAAGGAGGTGGGATGCTCCGCGACCGCATTTGACGTTCGCGATCCTCCAAGGATCAAGCGCCGTCTTCGTGCCGAATGAGATTTTCTTCAAGGAACCCCTTGCCTATAAATACCCAGATCTCCCCCCTTCTCTGGACGACCACTTTTGCCCTTGGATAGAGACTTCTCCCCTTGGGCGGCTGATCTCCAGGTTCGCGAAGCTCCACTTTTCTTCGTGAAGTGGCTCCGTGAAGCCATGCTCCACGAGCAGCTTCTTTAGTGTTGCTGCTTCACGGGTTCCTACTCCGTGAGAAGCTTCCTTTGCGTTGCTGCTCTATGATCCTATGATCCGCGAGCCCATTCTCCACGAGTCCGTGCTCCGTGATGATGCTCCGTGAGTCCATGCTTCACGATGTTGCTCCGCGAGTCTATACTCCGCGAGGCCATGATCCGCGAGACCCCATGCTCCCAGATCCCCTTTTCTCTACGAAGCTAATTTTCTAAGACCTATCCTTCACACCCACCGGTCCATACCACGAGGGATATGACCTTGGAACCCCACTCGGGGTAACTGATGGGCTGTGGTCCCGCCCTTCGGGCCCGTCCCTTTACTACCGTCACAGACCCCCATGAAAAATGGAGAGTCGCACCGTGGACTTTTTGGGCTGGGATGTCGGGATTTTCCATTGTGCCCTTATGCGCACCCATCTTCCACCTATGGAATACCATGATTTTAGATACTCCTCCACACACCATGAAACACCTTGAGTCGACATATTCCTCTTGGTTTCATTCCTATGTCATGAGTTGAGTTTCCCATCATCAATTCCCCGAGTACCTTGAGTTGAACCATTCCTCAGGCAACTCCTCCAAACCCTATCACTTGGCTCCTATGCCAGGTTGAACAAGAAAGGGCCTCCCTCGCATAAGACCCAACACCATCCATTCCCAGGCACCTTATGCCACCAGTCCTTTCTACATGACTATAAACTGTAGTTCTCCCTATGTTCCAAACATAGGAAACCTCTTGCTCCAAACAAGGGATGCCTTATGCTCTAAGCATGAGATGCCAATAGTCCTTTCTACATGACTCTAAACTGTAGCACACCCTATGTGCCAATCATAGGATTCCTCTTGCACCAAACAAGATATTCCTTATGATCCAAGCATGATATGCCTAATGCCATGATTACAGTGGCGTAATTTCATGAGCGTTGGAATCCGTTAAAACATTCCATCAATCCACCTCATGCTTTGTGTGTCCTTTATTCGGATCCTCATCCACTTCCATGTTTGAAGGGACCCCCAAACGGCCTGGTCCCATACCGCATCAGCTCACCTACCGTCCTGGGAAAACGCCCTGGAAGACTTTGGAAAACACTTCAAGTCAGGTCCTGTGTTTCGAACATGGTCAATAGTCAACCCTCGTTTGTTTTTCCCAGTTCAGGCTAACGCGATATGGATGCTGTGTTTCAAACATGATCAATAGTCATCCTCCATAGTCACACCACCCTCACCACATTCCGAATGGCGAGAATGTGATTCACACATTTCATCTCCCTTTATTCAGGATTCCAACGCCCTTGGCGTTATCCTGCTTGTGCACTAGGGCCTAGGTAAATGCCTCAACCCACCAGTGATTTGGGATTCCCTCATGGACAGACATGATGAAGACACACAGACATCTTCCTTGCGTAAGCCCCATTCACCAGTGCCGCTCCATAGCATCACCCAGGAAGCTTCCTTGCGTAAGCCCCATCCACCATTTCCATTCCATAGCGGCACTCGGGTAGCTTCCTCATGTAATCCCCCTCCACCTTTGACACTCCATAGCGGCACCCGGGAAGCTTGCTCGCCTAACCCCATCCACCATTTCTTCTCCCTAGCGGCACACGGGCCTCCATCCTAGAGTAAGTCCCAACACCTTGGGCCACCTCAGAGAGTAATCCCCACTCCACTCCACATCCCATGGACGCACCCTTCATGACGTGATCGTTAGGTCCCTACAACCTCTTGTTTCTCACACTGAGCATGACTCCCATGAGCTTAGAGTGAGCACCGACCATGACACACCTTGGACCGCCTTAGAGCATAAGCCCCAAATTCCCCCGTCCCGCATGACATTAAACTGTACCCCTAAACTACGTGGTCTTTGATCCATGTCATGGCATGGTACGCAGGAAGTCGTCACGAGGTTCAATCCCACCACCCGTTGGTCGCTCCGACCCACTTCACATCAGTTCACCAACACTTGGGCAACCTAGAGTGTAAGCCCCACACCATCCTGAACTATGTGGTCTTTGATCCATGTCAAGGAATGGTACGTAGGAAGCCTCACGAGGTTCAAGCCTGCCACCCATCGGACCAAGGTCCTTATTCACGTCAGTTCGCCAACACCCACAACAATCTGAACTATGTGGTCTTTGATCCTTACCAAGGCATGGTACATAGGAAGCCTCACGAGGTTCAATCCCAACATCCATCGGACCAAGGTCCTCATTCACATCAGTTCGCTGACTCACCCTAATCTGAACTATGTGGTCTTTGATCCTTGCCAAGGCATGGTACGTAGGAAGCCTCACGAGGTTCAAGCCCAACACCCATCGGACCCCCCAGTCCATCTTCACATCGGTTCGCCGATACGCCCATCCCGAACTATGGAGGCTTTGATCCATGTCAAGGCATGGTACGTAGGAAGCCTCCACGAGGTTCAAGCCCACCACCCGGGCGTTCCGACCCCCTTAACGTCGGTTCACCCCCATCCCGCATGATGTTAAACTGCGGACCTCCATTCAGTGGTAAGCCATTGTCAACTTCATTCGGTGGTAAGATGACATCAGATGAACTACGCAGACTTTGATTCTATGCCACATGGATACGTAGGAAGCCTCCATAAGGCTCAAGCCTATCAGTCATGTCTGATCCCGATCTCTCCCTCGAGCCTATGTGTCTCGGGAAGGTCATGCCCCAACCCAGAGGTTCCACTTCCTCTGGGTCCCATCCATGCGTCCATTCTGATAGGGTGCCTCCTCAGGTGTTCCATCGTCCCACCGAACTACGCGGACTTTGATTCCCTGCCATGGGGATACATAGGAGGTCTCTTCGAGTCTCAAGCCCAAATTCACCGTCGCCCTTGTGATGTTCCCATCTCATTCCCCCTCCACTTCATTCATCCATCCATTACCTATCCTGATTCTTACCCGGGCCGCCACATCCCAGTGGGATAATGCCATCCACCTCTTCACTGCTCCTAGTAGTACTTGGGCAGCTAACCATGCATAAGCCCCAGTATGTCTTCGGGTCGTTGTCCTCTGTGTACACCCCAATTCATCACCCCTTCGAACTATATGAGTTTTGATCCCTGTCCTCTACACAGGGTATGTAGGAAACCTCAATGAGGTTCAATCCCACCCAATGGTAAACCATGGTTTCTCCCATCAGGGGGTGTACTTTCCTTGATACGCCCTTAGTGGTGTTTAGATCATCCATTATGGTGTGACATCTCCCCTCCATGGGGCGCACCACCTCGGATCCGTCCTCATTGGGAGTTCTGATCCATCCATCTTCCAGGTGTTCCCTCATTGGGATGTACCAATATGATCTGTCCTTATGGGGCGTTATGATCACTCTCATACCGTCTCTGCAAGATGTTAAACTCGCGGCCTACCTCGTGATAAACATGAGATTTCTGAGGAAAACCTTGGATGACACACCTTTGGCGTAACCATCTCTGCAAGACGTTAAACTCACGGCCTACCTCATGATATACATGAGATGCCCGAGGAAAACCTCAGATGACATGCCTTTGGAATAACCGTCTTTGCAAGATGTTAAACATGCATCATACCCTGTGTTAATCATGGAAATATGAGGAAAAACTCAGATGCATGCCCATGGAATATGATTCCCCACATTTGACGTGGGATGTCTTGGGTTATGCACCCTTGAGATGCCCTCTTATGAGGAAGAATATAGGTTCCCCAATGTCCACGCATCCAGAGATTCCCCGACATGCCTGATGTTGTCATCTACTCTGACCGAAGGTCGCTACCATGTTAAGACCCCATGAAATTTCTTGAAGGAAGTAGTGTAATTAACCAGCGTCCATGAAGATATGGCACCTGGAATGAGATTCACGAACCATGACTTAAATCTATGAGGGAGACCCGGACTAGGTGACAAGTTCTGAGGAGGAATCCACAGAAGGAAGAACTAACATCCCATCATCCCGTTTCGATCAAGGAGAAAACATCCCTAAACAAGGAGCGAATGCCGCCTGCCTTTGGAAAGCGGGAATTCGGGGTAACAAAAAGCCGCATCCTTCATCCCCGAATGAGAGAGATGTGTGCGCCCCAGTGAAAGCATCAGAAACATAATGCAAGGAGAAAAATCCATTCCAAGCCACAAAATCCTGACAAAAAAAATAGTGAAGCTGATGAGAAGCTCTAAAATAACAAAATTATCAGGTTATAATCCGTCAGACCATTATGTTTGTCCCCATGTGCAAACAAAAATGATGAATCTGATGTGAATCCCTCCAATAACAGACAATTGGGTTATAATATATCAGGATGTGTTTATTGACCCTTATATGAAAACAACACCGATAAGATCGACATGGTCCTATTACCCCACTTTTATTTTTAAACCATATACATACAAATAAAAAATTCCATCATAAACCTAGATTCCTATAAGTCCATCCTCATGCTGATAAGTCCACGTGAGTAGAATGGCCAAAAAGAGAATACATAAAAATTGTGTTAAACCATGCATATTTGATTGGGAATTGTTATGCCTATAATATTACACTAATTGGTGGCCTTGTTCCTTGTTGTATGCATGATATTAGACTCCCAATCCAAGAGAATTTCTTCATATTCCATCACTCATTCTAGTACTTCATCCCCTTCCATGACCCCCACAGGTCGTAAAATGGTCTCATATGCCAAACGACTCCAGTAGTAGGTAGTGATCATGATGATTAGGGTGTACCACTGATATGGTATAATCTCGACTATGGAATATTCTCATGAGATTCTATAAGTGTGTTAGTCGGTGAGTCCATGGCACTCGATGAAGGTTGCTGCTAAACTAGTGACCCACATCACCATGACCAATCACTTCGGGAGCTTATACCTATAGGACAATCGTCATCTTCTGTACCTAATAAAGGTGGATCAGGGAGCCGGATACGGCCTACCCACTATTCATGAACCACCAAGAAGGGATCCTGCTAATTTTTGTCACTAACATCATCATACTAGTACCTATCAGCCACCTGATGAGTGTACCTCTTGACAAAAATCCACCTAGGACACCCATGCACGAGCTTCTCCGAGGAAGACTCATCAGATAAAGAAGACACTGGATAACCAGAAATGGTCTAATACCCCTACTCTTGTTGACATCTCCCTTCATCATACTCTAGAAAGGACCAACTAGCATGCTCAAATCCCTTCTCACTCAAAACTAGTATGTGGGCATATTCCCATAGAAAACATGGGGGAGGCTCATTGTCCTACCCCCATGCGTGAATCCCATCAGCATATCTCGATGGAAAATAGAGGACAGAAGTGGGTTCACATCCCCGATTCAATAGAAGATATCTGTCAATAGGTTGTGGAGATGGGAAATGTGCATGCTTATATCCCCACACAAATTTTTTTAAAATTCCAATACATTTTAGAAACAGCTGAAGAACTCCACCAACATATTTTGATACTATTGAAGATCAAGGGACATGTGAATACACCTATATCTATAGTCAAGATGACTCAACACTCTAATCATCATGATCAAGTGGTTGTACCAGAGTGAGTGCACATTCTTGCTCCCTCTTGGGAGGATTATAAGCATATCCCGATGAAGGGAGAGGCATAAGCCAAGCTCATAATACCATTCCAGCTGGGGCCAACCAGGTGAGATTGGAACATGCCTTGAGAAAAGGGAACATGCCTGTCGAAGAAGTCCTACGACATAATCTAGAGGCCCAAGATCAAGCCCATATCCTTGTTTTGGCCGAGGCTAACTAGGTGAGAGTGGAACAAGCCTTGGGATAAGCTCATATTCCTGTTAATGAATCTTCACGGCATAATCTAGTAGATCACAGAAGTAAGGAACATATTCCTACTTATTCCAATGAACAATTATGCTAGTATCATTTCAAGGAAATGCAAGAGGAGGCTCACATTCCATATCCCATTTTGGAGGTTTTTCGACATATTCCGACTGGGAATGAATATTCAGAACAAGATTATATTCCTGATCCAATCTAGGATAATCGGGTGAGGGTGACACATGCCTCAGGGCAGGCTCATAATCCCGCCAATAAAGACCTATGACATATCCCAAAGGCTCAAGATCAGGACCATTCCTCTATCTTGACTGAGGCTCACCAAGTGAGTGTGGCACTTGCCTCAGGATAGGCTCATATACCTATTGACAATGTGGTAGATTATCGATATATTCTATACAAATCCTTAGTAGTGGGATTATATCCCCACAACACCGTGCAGTTATATACAATTTTCAGAAACCACCACACAGTAGGCCCATATCCCCCCACTACCACAAAACACAGGTCAACATAATCCAACCACAATAAAAAAACATGACTAATATTTCTAATATGATCAATTCTAGTGTCCTTGAGGTTGTTCGAGACACACTATCAACACCACAGGGGTATGTAGACTCTTATATCTAAGAGGAATCAGGAGATGTTCATTACTATAATATTCCTCCTCTTGGTATTGTGGATATGGATTTCAAGGAATACACTCCTGACATCCATTGTGTTTAACCTCCCCACAATGATATCTCCGATGAGCAAGGTAGTCCTCCATTTTTCCAGACTCCTCCATATAGAGAGGTGAACCAAACATAAACACCTTCTTATAGTTAGGTGATCAAAACAATAGGGCCAATAGTATATAGTTCCCCATCAGCATCCAACAACACACCACTCCCGTCAGTAGGCGACTATCATAGTCATCTTCTATGTTCTGACTAAATAGAGGCATGTAAGTCTGACAAAGAAGAGACCGACATTGACATATGAAGATATTTATCTAGAAACAACCTCCCCATCATTTTCTGGCCCCTCGCTACTTCTAACTATGAGATCCTGAACGATCTAGAAAAGGAGTGAATTCCTTACCTACTCCATAATACATAGGCTAATCATCAGCGAATGAAGGATCCGAATATCCCTTATCTAGGATATGAGTGTCACTTTCAGAACATCATGATACTCTATTTCCAGCTTGACTTAACTGCTATCTCCATGGACCAAGATCCAAAACCAAAATAGAACAATGGAAATTTGCAACACACTTACCACTATTGCATCATTACACTTAGGTAGCTGATCTCCAAAGCCATGTTAGGAATATGAATTTGAATATGGGGAAAGTATGGATCATTACACTTCTTTGCTCCCATGGAATATAAGATCCCCTCAGACACAACATCCTGCAATGTTATATCCTCCGATGAGGTTAGGGGACCGAGAAATGATCAGTATAGTTGGTCACTGTAACATAATTTCCCCAATCCAACAATACCCAGACATCACATACAGGAATATAGGACAGCCAACATGACTTCAAACTGGGCCCTAAAGATAATAGAAGGATCTTCCGAACATAGAGATGAAAGTTTCAATCACATAGAAAAGTACCCGCAAAGAACGATCCTCATCATGGGATGCCATCGCACCCATATCTCACACAAGAACAACTACACCACATCATAGAGACCTTAGTGGAAACTGTAATAGTGACCATTCTAGAATGGACTCTGTCCCCTGAGCTAGGAGAATATTTTCCACTACCTCCACCACCCGGGTCATTAGTTCCTAAAAAAAATTCAGGATGTTTTTTCAATAGTCTCAAATAATCCCCATCCCACAGGATTGGTTGCATTTATATATCAATCACCATCTCTAAATTCATTATCCCCTAAAAAGGGATGGGAGACATCAATGGAGATTCTAGATCACCTAAACCCCAATGGGATGGGGACAACTACATCTTCATGTCTAATGAAAACCCCAGATAAACTCCATCCCACAAGGCTGGGGGAATTTTTATCATTATTGGAAAGCTATAGGGAATTAGTATTCTATAGGTTGGGAGGAAGAGATCGACGGTTATCATCCCACTACATCCTCCCGCCGCATGACAAACCTTTTTTGGTTTTTTCTTGTTCAGAAACCCCAGACATAAATTCCCTCGGGGTCACCATTCATTAACCAATAAGAAAGGAGCGTACAGTGAATGCAATCAAGCCCCACTGGGTTCTCAATACAAAATGGCCCAATAAGTCCATGGGTTCCAATAATGAATCTAATGAAATCCTTATAGAACCTGATTTTCATGTGGAAATCAATGACACAACCACCATTTCTCGATATGCCTATATGAATGTCATCACTGTTAACATGGTGGAAATGGATCAAGATCTAAATGTAGTGATTCACAATAGGGAAGAAATACCCCAGAAGGAGGGTGAGTTGGACACACCAAATGAGTTTGCGCACACCCAAAATAAAAGAAGGCTCCATAATTTTGCACCACCAAAAAATGAGTTGCCACATCCCTGGAAGAATGTCTCTAAAGATAAAGGGAGAGAAGTGACCAAACCTAAGTTTCCATCTTTATAAGAAAAATTGTCACAATATGAGAGTGAAATACGAGCTCTCTAGTAGCTCAATGAGGAGATACTCAGAGGAAATATTCATGATGGGTATCATCTCTATCTAGAGGTGAATATTCTCCCTCCTATGGTTGACCCCCCAACCAAAACAGTGTCTAAAAATCATATTGTCTATGGGTCTACAAAACCCATCCATATAAATGAGGAAGTTGGGAAAGATTAAGACTTCCCCTCACTGCGGTGATAGACACTCCCTCTCTAGGGTAACTCCTCAGTAATAGGACAAATAGAGGATTATCATGAGATGAATGTTGGACCACATTATCGGCCCCCACCCACTTACTACTGATGAAAGGCCACTCAAACAATAGTGCCTCAAGAATTTCTCACTGCCATTGAATCCATGGCTACTTGCATGGAAGCCATGGAAGGGAGACACGTTCCAGTGTAGCCTGAGGAGAATCCATATCCTAAATGGGTAGATGATACCCTAACTCCACACAACTTTTTAAATACTATATTTTCTAGCTTCGATGGTGTAGGTGATCTAGAGTATCATCTCACACACTTCGTGTCTCGATGCAGGCCAATGATGGGCCCTCGAGATCAGTCGAAGGTGACCAAGATGAGGTGTTTCGTACATAAATTGATAGGGGCATCCTTCATTTGGTATAAAAGTTTGTTCGCAGGATATATCATGGTATGGGAAGGCCTTCATCATCACTTCCTTTACCAATTTAGTTCAACACTGAGGAAGTCAACGATCATCAACCAGACAAACTGCAAGTAGCGTGAGAATGAAAGGGTTTCTGACTTCATATAAAGGTAGAAGGTTTTACATATTCTCTCAACATCCCTCTCTCACAAGATTAAATAATGGAAATTTGTGCTAAAAATCTTAGGGATGAGCTACAAACACCCCTAATCCCCATGAAAAACATAGGTGGATTTAGAGAGTTCACAAAAACAACACAACGTCTTGAAGAGTCTATTCAAAAAACCCAATACAAGTCTAGGACCATGCCCACAACATAAGTAAAGAGGCTAGGAATAGAAGAAGTTGTAGTTTTCACCCTAAATCCCACAATAGTCCAAGCACCCAGGAAAGCTCTGAACCTCCCAACACATCCTGCTGATCGACGTCAGTCGCAAAATATCCCTCAGTCGGAAGCACAAAGAAAATAGGGCCACCCAAGATTTTAGGAATGAATGAACAAGGTATAATCCTTTTTAAATTATAGAGTCCCAAGATACTTCTTTGAAGTCATGGACAACAACCTTCACAGGCTTCCATATCCCAAGAATCCTGATGGATTTAACCTCACTGATCATCCCGATTACTACCCTTTCCACAGAAGGTTGGGTCATAATATCCATAACTATTTCATTATTAATGATGTTCATCAATGAATGGTTGACTCAGTACATGTGACATTAGATGGTCCTCCATAAAAAGTGGTTTTCATAACCATTTCCTAGTCAGATGAATAGAAATAATGGAAGAAAATTCATACTAGGAAAGCACAAAAGTTTGATAGTTGGCTGACTTGTAAAACATTTGATCGATCTCACAGTGCCTTAAGGGAAACATTTCTCAAACTCGCAAAAGTTCCACCACCTAAAAAGAAGAAGTTTTATGTACAACTCAAGGGTGAGTGTGACCACCGGAAGCAGGAAGAAACAAAAGAGGAAGAGTCATATTATTCTCTACAGAAGACGCTAACTCTTGCAGATTTCTTCCCCAAAACTTCTGTTGCACGGGCACCACCACACCAAATGGAATCCTCATTAGGAAAATAGCTCGTATTTGGTTCTGTAAACATAGTACACTTGATGAACCCCTTATCCAATGATGAGTATTACCCAAATACGATTTTACCACATATAACAGGGTAATAAGAGGCTGCATGCGCCAAAGCTGAGGATACAAGGGATAGAAAAAATATGTCCAGAGGTATTATCATATCCATATCCCCATATAAGACACATATACAACCAAGACCTGTGGGTAAGCACTACAGCAGGTTCAAAAAAAGTAGGGAGGTCCCTCAGAGCCCTCCAGTAGTCACCCACACCCAATTTTCTTTCATTACTACTTAACAGGGATTCAACCTGATCAAATCAGAAAATAGGGAAGGTCGACACAACCTATTCCACTGGCAGTAGATATTCCCTCAACCTCCACACAAGCCCTGGATCTATCGAACTTAGCTACTCCAGCTTCTGAGCTGCATGCCCCATACCAACCCCATGTCGGGAAGCAGTGACCTTTGGTGAAAAAGTATGATGTTCTGAAATATAAAGATATAATCCCATCCAATCTCTCAGTCCTTGATGCACATTGTCTTTTGAGAGAACTCAGTGAGGCACTTGTTGAAGCCCTCTAAATCCCATAGGAATTTTAAATAGAAGTCACTGTGACCTAGGTCTATCAAGTGGAGACCATGTCCTTAGAATGTCATGTATCCATCTCATTTAATGATCAAGATCAGGATGACCTCCAGGGACACATCAGACCCTTGTAAATCTCATGAAAACTCAATAATGTCAACTTCCAAAGGGTGTTGATCAAAAATGGATTTGGGATTAATCTCATCCCAACCCAAACCCTCATACATTTTTGGTATGGAAAAGGGGAATTATCCCCTACAAATATTACCATCCAAGGGTATGATAAGAATGAGGAAAGGCCCCTAGAAAATATTAAGCTAGAGACCCAATTTGGGGAGCTCACATCTGATGCTGATTTCATGGTCATCCAGTAAGACACCGCATATAATTTATTCCTTGGGAGGCCCTAGATCTATAGACACTTTGAGATACCATTAACATTCCATAAATGTTTCAAGTACCCCATTAATGGAAAGTTCGACATAATTCACAATGACAATGCCCCCTTGAAGACTTATGGATTTTTTTAAAAGGTGGCGCCTCATTCAAAGACCAAGGCACACTTGTGGATCTATACATGCTGAAGCATATTTCTAAAAGAAGGGAGGAAAAAAACTGATGGCATATGATGTTATATAGGTTTCTTCCCCCAATGGTTTAGGGACCGCCCCTATAAATCCCTAGAGCATGCTCGATGAGGATTACATGTTCCCCATAAACATGGTTGAAATATAAGACTCAGTCCCAGAGGTACAAGTCTCTCTTATCCTTAGTGACAATCATCTTTATCATGTATCTACCAAAACTTAGATGAAAAGAGATGACTCAGAAATAGAAGAATATGAGTATAATCTCAGAAACTCCCTTATATCATTCGAGGAAGGTTTTTCCACCACAATAGATGATATCTGACACCCAGGGATAGAGGAAGATCCATGACCTACCTTGATTTGCATCACCATTCCCCATGAAGAGTAGGAGATGTGTATCACATTCTGGAAGCAACACCGATATGAGTTTTCCTATAACTATATAGAAATGCTAGGATTGAATCTAGATGTGGCTACACACCATCTCAGACTACTCGAGAGGATCAAGGCTTCAAGTAGGTGGCTAGAAGAATGCACCCATCTCATGATAAAAATGTGGAGGTAGAAGTTGACAAGTTGATCAAATCCAACTTTTTCTAAAAAGTAAAATACCTGAAATGGCTCACCAACATCATCTCCATCAAGAAAAAGAGTGGGTAGATTAGGGTATGAATTTATTTCAGAGACTTTAATCAGTATTTTATTAAGGATGAATTACCATTTCTAATCTTAGAATTCTTGATTGATGCAACTATTGGCCTTCAAGTCCTTTCTATCATGGATGGGTACTCGGGGTACAATCAGATCAAAATGGCCCCTAAGGATGAAGAAGAAACTGCCTTCCTAGAACCCTGGGGGATATTCTTCTACTAGGAAATTCCCTTAGGATTAAATAATTATGATGCTACATATTAGTGTACCATTCATCACATCTTTAATCCATTCTTGGGAAGGATAGCTGAGTGTTATGTTGACAACCTAGTCATCAAATCCTGGAAACAAAGTGATCACTTCATGGATCTATAATAAATCTTAAACAAGTTGCGATAGAATAATCTAAAGATGAATCCGCTAAAATATGATTTTAGGGTAACATCAGGTAAATTCCTCAGTTTTGTGGAATGCTACTATAGTATCAAGGCAAACCTGGAGAAGACTAGTTCTATCCTAGAAATGTCACCATTAGAAATTTAAAATAACTTAGGGGGATCTAAGGGAACCTACCCTAAATTTATTGATTCATATGTATGTATCTGAGGACTGAGGCAGTGCTACCCATAGAGGAATAGTTTCCCCCACTATTAATATAGATTTGTGGGAAACCCTCAGATGATGAACATGCACAGAAATGACTGGATGAGTTGGAGTGGCTATATGAGAAGAGGTTGTGCACACTTCAAAACCTTGAGATCCACCACAACCGAATAACATGAGCCTTCAATAAAAAAGTTTTCCTTCGTTCTTTCCTCCCGTGAGAACTGATTCTAGATATAAAAACCCCAATGATACCTGGGAAGAAACCCCTGAAGTTGGAACCCAAGTGAGAGGGACCTTACGTCAGACATAAAGTCTATCATAATGGAGAACATTTACTGGCCACCATGGATGGGGAGCGTTTCACACCACCCATAAATGTGAGATTTTTCAAGAAATAATTTTCACAATATCTATAAATAGGGAATCCATGATGGAGTAAGACCCATATTATTCCTTTTCACATGATGTTAAACTACATGGAATGTCTCGTACATGATGATAAACTATGAAATTACATCCTCACTAACCCCCCCCCCCCCAAAAAAAACTATGTACGACTTGATTCTCATTTCCAATGGTATAAGTGGGGATGCATTGATCCTATATATTGGAAAAGCCACCATACAACATAAATACTCCTATATTATCCTCCACACCACTAAATAGTTGAAGGGACCCTTATCAGTCCTTGTTTCTCCCACTGACCATAGCTCATCTGAGCTTAGGAATTCTGGTAAGGGTTTTCCTACAAACAATAGGGCATGAAGGCTTGGGAGAATCTCATTATCATCATAATTATAAGGAGTTAAAGGGAATGTGATGAGTCCTCACTGAATGATGTTAAACTACATGGTCAATGTACCCTACATGATATACAACTATACAACAAGAACACCATCACTGGTGCCGGTCTCATACCGCACCAGTATCCCAAGAACTACATATGGCTGGAATCCTATAATCACATGATACATAGTGATGCTTGAACCCCTATTTATGGTCCCAACCAAAGTATTGTTATACTTTCATGTCATATGATCCAATTTATTTACCGCAATACATTAAAATACATGGACAATATCCTTACCACATGACGTAAAACTGCACAAACCCATGAAATCCATATCCACTCATGTCGGGTGACCCATGTCATTACCTCATGATGTTAAGATGCACATAAATTCATCCTATTCATATTATGTCAATCTGCACAGTGATTCTAGAACTATGTATGACTTCATTCCCACCCTTATGGGATATATAGGAACACCTGAACATTTAATCCTTAGGTCCAGCCCCAAGTACCAAAAATCCTACCTTATTTTTGGCCTCTTGGACTGATCCTCTTTTAGAGATATATGGCTTGGTGTAGATCTATTTGTTCTTCATTCATGTCATGTTTTCTTTATCATTCCATACACATCCCCTTCGTGACCTCATCCCATACCTTTGTTCTTATCCCATGATGTTAAACTGCATGGAATTCTAAGAACTACGTGTAGCTTGATTCTCACTCCCATGAGATAAGTAGTGACACTTGGATCTCCAATCCCAGGCCTAGATACAACTATAAATAGGGGATAATGCCCACCTATACATATGGGATAGACCTTCAAGGAGTACCTACTATTCTAATAACTATGTGGACTTTGATACCAAACCAGTTGGGGTATGTAGGAAACCTTCTTGGGGTTCAAGTCGGATGTTTCATGGACCTTATTGTGAGCCTCAACGACTCCATGGAGAAACTTGAAACCCCATAGTGTTAAGGAACATACCTGGTATGTCTACCCCATTCCATATCACCCGACTCTGAATTTTTTATTGTGACTTACATCACTCATATTCCAACTATCCAGGAAGGCCTAGATTCCCTTGTATTTAACCCTCAGCCATATTCACCCCATGAATCTTCCATAGCCCTTGGATAAGAGTAGAGATTATATTTTACTAGCCATGACACTGAACCACAAGGTACTTAACCCACCAGATAAAAGTATCTCCCCCTTTAAAAATAAATCATATCCTCGTGATCCCTATCAGTACCATGGCAGAACTCAACACCCCATAGTGTTTTGTAAAATTTCTGGATATCCAGCCCTATATTCCATTAAGGTCTGAGCTGAAAGAACCTAACCTAAATCAAAAAAAGGTCTGAGCTAAAAGACCCTAAACTAAAGCAAAAATTTTTTTGAGCTAAAAGTCCCAGATATAAAGAAATACAAGATCCAAACTAAAAGACCCTAAACTAAAGAAACAGAAGGTCTGAGCTAAAATTCAAAAATCTAAGCAATTGAAGTTCCAAGATAAAAGACCATAAAATAAATCAATATAAGGTTTGATCTAAAATACCCTAAACTAATGAAACAAAAGGTCCAAACTAAAAGACACAAAACTAAAGCAATAGAAGGTCCGAGCTAAAAGACCCTAAAATAAATCAACAGAAGGTCCATGCTAAAAGACCCTAAACAAAAGAAACATAAGGTTTAAGATAAAAGAACCAAAAATAAAGCATGTGATAGTTGTTGTGAGGATATTTATATGGCCCTATCATGCCTGAGATGCTCTCTGTGGATATTCAAATCACTCATCCTTCAGTACATATCTCCTGCTCGAATGAAATGTCAACCACACCCCCTATATATAGGCGGTTATCAAAATACCAATGGTGTACTCATAGACCAAATGTTACCTGAGAGCATGGTTTCGTGACACTATTAAGGACTCTGGAAATAATTTAGTTTTCCTTAGGATAGAGTCCTTGTCCCCTCAGACATCTCTCTGGAGTGGGGAGGGGGTCATTTGTTGACACCTGCCAAATAAGCATCAGCAAAAACCACAAAGGAAGAAACATTCAAACATGGATTTAATATTCCCCATGATGGAAAGGAAGATGAGTAAGATTAAATAATTTTGATTGCGTGACCATTGAAAGGTCACATGAAGTCTCCATGCAAGGTGTCTAACCCACAACATGTCTTGCAGAGTCCTCCTCAATGAGAACCCTTGTTCACCAGTGGACGAATGATGGAAAATGGATGAGAATCCCCTAGGACGCATGGTTTGTCATTGGAAAGTACTTTAATAACAATATAAAATCTTTGTAAAATCAAGGGAAGCGACATTTCAAGGAATATACCCCTGGTGTTCACACAGATCACACACCAAATTGTCATTGGGAAGAATAAAATACCTAGATGATATTTGATAAATCTTGCAATACCTCTAATAATTCCTCAAAAATAACAAAGGAGATAACTAGGAGGAGGTGAGAGGGGTTAACAGTCACCAAAGGACATGCAGAGAGACCTTGAAGGCATGCAACGACCTATCTGATGCACCTTACGAAACCCCTTTGGCTTGTCAGCTGCGCAACATGGAAACCTCCAGAAAATTCTACGGTTCTCTAAAGACAGAAACATGGTTTTTTCTACAATAAGTGAGCACTCTCATATGATCCACATTGTTCACGCGAGACACCACAAGAAAATTGATTAAAAATCATAGATATTACTTGAGAAAACTCATATACCTTGCAACCCTTGTTACATAAAACAAAGGGGATCAAAAGGGAAAAGGTGAGTGGTGTATGCGGACCTTGAAGGATATGATATGTGCACCTTGAGTGATATGAGAGACACCAAGAGACCTCGATGGCATGAAAACCTCACCTCATGAAGTCCCTTTGTCTTTTCAACCTCACAGCTCGGAATTCCGCACATGCATCCATACAACTCTACGATGCTCTAAAGATAGACATACAAACTTGTCCCCTACATGCTCACACAATATTTATATTCCCCATATTGGTAAAGTAAAACATCACCCAAAAATCGGGTATAAACCCAGAAAATGATCATGAAATACCGCATAAACCTAGAAATTTTTGAAATAAAACAAAGGAGACAAAAAAAGGGGAAGCGAGAGGAGTCCACAGTCGCTAAAAGACATGCATTGTGCCCCTAATGACCCATGAAACACCACGATCCCTCGATGAAATGACATCCTAACCTAGAAGAATCCCTTTGGCTTGCGGAAATGCCCAAAAAATGATCACATACCATACATCCCATACTAGTCATGAGATACATCTCCAAAAAAATAGAAAAAACACCCACAATACCATACTTACAATCTCGTGTGTCTCCCAAAATTCATCACATTAAACGAAGGAGATAGGAATGGAGAAGGAAAACATGGTTCATGATTTCTGAAGGGCATGTGATGTGCCCAATGCACCCTCAACGTGATCTTGCGAGACCCCAAGACAAGCCATACAAGGACTTGAAGATGCCTTCCAACAGTCATTTGGATCTCACAAATACCCTTTGACATGTTGACATGATGAAATGGAATTCCTTCAAAGCGTAATTTCTCAATAGTGGGAAACAATTCGATAGCATACAAATAGAATTGAGGCCACTAAAAATTAGGTGGCACCCTTGACACGGTCCACCGTAGAGACTTGCGAAACCGTGTAATGCCAGATCCCATGTCGAATCTAGCATGGACTCGTTCCAGATGCCCCACACAAACTGGTGAGTATATAGATGGATACACCTATAAATTCCCTAATCCAATTTAGAAAAAGGGTTTGGTTGGTTGGTTCATTGGTTTACTGATTGAATGCTATAATTTTGGACCGAAACCACTGCTACGCACGTTGGTGCTCAAACTTCGGGCTTTTGCAAACATTTGATCACATGATCGATCAACATTACGCCAAGTAATACATCAGTGGACCACCAGAGCATTAATGTACTAGACATAAATCCCTCTATAATATCAATAAAAAATCACACGAAGTACTTCTGGCGAGTCATGTGAAAACTGTATCTCATGTCCTCCAAATCACACGAGACCCAAAAAAACTGACACTAAACCAAACCAAGGAACTCACAACCCAAGGGAAAAATCCCAGGATTCAAATTGTAAAACCCAAGAAGAATACATTATTTTGGACCTCTATGTGCTTCGCATGTGTCAATCAAGAATACATGATGGTACCAAGTCGTGCCACCCAAACATCATGACATCCCTTCAACATGTCATCTGGGATATGTCGAATGCTCTGGACATGTTGGGAAAAGTCTTGTAGAACCTTCATAGAAACCACTCGGATCCTTTGAGCCCTCTAGGTTTGTCGCGCCAGACTAGAGATGTCCTTAAGACACACCAAATGAATCATATAACAGTTCCCCCTCATGTTAGATGAGTCTCATCGACACATCTGGATATGACAATCCATCTCTCACAACGTACCCTATGGAAATATTGACCTGGCCCCATGATGTCCCCAAGGTGTCAGCCAAGACATGTGGCAACCTCTGTACATGTCATCCTGGTCCTGCGATGTCCTCCCAAGGTGTCATCCAAGACACAAGACATCCCTTGGATCATGCTACCAAGACTCTCATAAAACCCTACACATGTGTCGAGCCAGGTCATGCGATGATCTTCTAGGTATTCCAATAGGATCATGCAACACCTTGAAGATAAGAAGGCATATTAACCAGGTTAACCTCAGTGTGTAAGCCCCAAAATCTCCAAGAGAACTATGAGGTCTATGATTCCTTCCAAACTAGGATATGCGGGACACCTTCTTAAAGGCTTAAGATCGATATCAAACACTCCAAGGACTTCCCCAATACGCAGGTCCCATATCTATATTCCATGAGGTTGATAATTCACCCCCCTTGTTTCTCACAATGAGAATTGATCACATGGGATTAGGGGGATACAATGAAAACCACCTTAGGCATCAAATACCCATTCACTAGGGCATACTCAGTGTGTAAGCCCCAACATCTCCAAGAGAACTACAAGGACTCTGATTCCTTCCATAATTAGGATACATAGGATGACTCCATAAATGCCCAAGATCTATATCAAAAACTCCATAAACTTACCTAATATGTGGATCCCATTTCCATATTCCAAGAGGCTAATCATTCACTTCCACTTATTTCTCACAACGATCATGGCTAACATGGGCTTAGGGGGGATGCAATGAACACATAATTAGGCTCAAATACCCAATCACCAAGGCATCCTCAATGTGTAAGCCCCAACATCTCCAAGAGGACTTTGAGGACTCTGATTCCCTCCATAACTAGGATACATAGGACGCCTCCTTAAAGGCCTGAAATCCATATCAAACACTCTAGGGACTATCTCAATACACAGGTCCCATGACCATATTCCATGAGGCTAATCATGCACCCCCTTGTTTCTCACAATGAGCATGGATCACATGGGCTTAGGGGGATGCAACAAACACTGCATTAGGTATCAAATACACATTTACCAGGGCAGCCTCAGTGTGTAGTCCCCAACATAAACCGAACTATGATGACTCTGATTCCCACTGTAACTAGAATACATAGGATGTCTATTCCATACTCGGGTTCAAATATTTTATTTTTCAACATCCCTCATATTGGTCCTTATCGAATTATTTTAAACTACATTGATCAATATAACTACATGGGTTTTGTTTCCTTCAATAACTAGTATACATAGGATGCCTCATAATGGATCAATCCCATCACAGGAATATCAACCGCATACATAAAAGGGATCATGGCATGAAACAATTGGTCATATGGTTTCAAAATATAACCAAACACTCATTACTGGAAAATGATGAAGAACCTCAGATACATACAGATGAATTCAAAAAATAGATCCCAGTCTATCATACATAAAAGAGAGTTAACCCATAACCATTTTTTAGGGTAACTAGACCCACATTGGGATTAGGAATAAATTCATGATCATGCCTTAAATCTATAAGAGAGTCTCAGAGTAAGAAAAAATTAGCCCCCAAAAGGGTGCGATGAGACAGAAATCCCATCCTCTTGACCAATGATATCCCCAAGATTCACTGGGCTTGAAAACCCAGATGATCGCTGAAATTTTGAAAGCAGGTCCGTACCCAACTACGGATGGGGGAACTATTGGGAGTTTCAGGGAAAAGTTACAATGGTAATGCAATGAGAAAAATCCATTCCACGCTAAAAAATCGAAAAAATAGTGTTTCATCATTGGATCTACCCCAAAAAGTGTCATCAAAGGGTGATTCTACTTGCTAACAACATTTATCTTTCTTCTTCACTTGGATTATAAGTTATTTGATTTAAGTTGGATTTACTATTATCAGAATAATGACTTGGAAGGAAAGAAAGGTTCATATCAACAAGTTTAATATAAAATATTTTACCTTTTGGAGAATTTAACTGGAGGATATTTTTGATACAAAGAGATATGGATTATTCTTTATCTATTATATGTTCCATGATAAAGGATAGAAAAAAAGGAGAATGGCTAGATAGGAAGCCTTTTTCCATGATCAAGATATCACTTAATCAACTTCTTGTGTTCATTAATATATAGATGAAAACTATAAATGGGTTTATGAAATCATTGGATAAAATACATTAAAAGACAAAGTCTCTTAAAAATTCTTTCATGATGCAAAGATTTTTCATATTGGGGTTATCAGATTGAATCCCAAAAGATGATCACATGAATGAATTCAATATGATATGGGGGATACTCAAATTAGTGAAGTTAATATTGAAAGATTTTGTTTTTCTTTTTCTTATTCTGTAATGAATTCTAAAGAGTTGGTATTCTATGTTGAGAGTGGTGAGAAACTATAGTGGGAAAGAATATAATGTGTTTGATGACATTCAAAACATGATCTTGAATGTGGAGTTGACGTTGGTTGAATTTCAGACTCTATTTGGAAGTGCTCACAATGCTACCGACCTGTGAAGATCACGCCATCAGAAGTACCCTCAAAATAATAAGTATTTAGATGATATTTCCTAGAGAATAATTCAAGGGAAATCAACCAATCCTGGACCTATATGGCGGATTTGTGTAAAAAACACACATATCAACAAATATTATAGGAATTTTATGGAGTATTTCAAATTTGAACACACATAGTCAATTGGTAAAATGGATGAAGGATCCAATTTGATACTCAATATGATCATTCTAGAGGATTCATGGGTTATTGTAGTAGGAACATATTTTAATAAAAATAGAGTGCATGGGTGCATAGTTGATTATGTTCCCAAAATCACGGACCCAGTACATCTAGAATATGATGAATCTTTATAAATTGTTGGAAAAGGTGATGTTAATATTTGAATTGAAAATGGAAGTGTCTTGGAACTAAAATATTTTAAACATATTCAAAGCCTTCAAAATAAACTCATATTAATGGGACAACATGATGATGCTAGTTTGGGGATGAATTTTTTGAATAGAGTTTGGGAGATAAAAAAATGATACTTGGTGATTACTTACTGAGTAATGAATGGAACCTTATACTTGAGAAAATGGAGGGATGATATTGCAGTGGCTAGAAAAACTTGATTGGACAATCCAAAAATGTGGAATTATAGGTTTTTTCACCTCAGTGAAAGGAGTATGAAAGTTCTAGTAGTGAATGAAATACATAATATGAATCACATCGACCTTGTAACATTTAAGAGTTGTATGTTAGTAAAACATTAAAATAGTTTGGTTCAACTTGGATATTATAAAGGAAGGGAATCAAATTTTTTAACTTGACCATTTTGATGTATGGGGACTATCCCCTATTCACTAAAATGGAGGATCACTATCATTTTTAAAATTCACTAAATATATTCCTTGAAAGATCCAGGTTTACTTACTAATGAATAAATTTGATTTGTTTTAGACATTTATTCATTGGAATATTTTTCACAAGAAAAAGTGTTATGAAAATTGAAATATATATAAACAAAAATGGTGGGTAATAAACCTGAAACAACATTCAATTTTTTTTTCAAAGGAATGGAATCATTCATGAGAATACTGTTCTAGTAACTCTAAAAAAATAGTGTAGCTAAAAGGATTAATCAAACTCTGATATATAATTTTTAGAGTATGGAGCTTCAATCTAGAATGACTAAGAGAATTTGGACATAGTTAATAATTACAAGAGTGTATTTAGTGATTATAATTCTAGAATTAGCTATGGTGTAATGAATTCTTGAGGAAAATTGTTTCATTTAGATAATATAGGTGATAAATCTCAATGTCATTGGATGTGTTTAATATATTCATATCAATGATAAATATATAGATAAGTTGGAGGTTAAATCCAACTTGTGTTTTCTTATCGGCTATGGTGACGAGAATGTTGGTTATCACCTGTAGAATAATTAAAAGAAAATTTCATCTAGAGATGATAATTTTTTTCAATGAATAAAAACTATGGAAAGATCAGAATATGGATAGGAATGAAGTTGAGAATAGATCATCTATCAATGTTCTAAATGATCAAACATATGTTACTATATAAACATTTATTCCAAAAAGTTTGTGGGAATCATTAGTGTATGGAACTATGATAGTTAGGATACTTGAAATAGGATGATCATAAATACAACTACTAGATGAATAATTATTTGGATGATCGCTACCATATGGAGAAAAATAATGAATACCTCTTCCTAATATAGAAAGGTTAGATAGAAATGTCTTAGGTGGAGAAAGTGGGGAGAAAAAAATATCAAATAAAGAGTTTAAAATGGGAAAAAATATAGGTTATGGTGTGGATATTCACTCATATTAGAATAATATTTTATAATATTGAATATGATTTATATTTTTACTTATAACTAATTTAGGGAAATTAGAGTGTCTAGAAGAGGTAGCTACTCTCAGAGGCTTAAAACAATGGGTCCCATCTATTAATGAAGATGAAAATTCCTAAAATCTCATAAATACTTGGGAGTTTGATGAAATAATTAAAGGAAAGTTCTATCGTGAAAAACTGGGCTTATCATTTGAAAGGGGAAGCATATGGAAGTAAATTGTATAAATAAATACAAGTGGTGAAGGTATTTCAGCAAAAGGAAGGGATAAAATTTTCTGAAATTTTCTCACCAGTGATGAAACACACAACCATTCAAATAGTTATTATCATTGTTTCATCTGATGATATACACTTGGAGTATATGGATTGAAATACATACTTTCTTCATGATGACTTAGAGGAATAAATTTACATGATGTAGCCAAAGGTTTATAAATCTCATTAAATGGAGGGTTTGGTTTATAAGTTTAAATGAAGTGATTATGGATAGAAAAAAGGTCTAAGATAGTGGAATCATAATTTTGAAACTCTTATACGTAAAAAATGTTTTAGTAAATGTAATTTTGATCAATATTGTTACAAGAATAAATGGGGTGATGGAACATATATCATAAAGTTGTTATATGTGGATGATATGTTCATTGATGGCCTAGAATTCTATCATATTAAGGAAATATCTAGGAGGATATCAAGAAGGTTTAATATAATGAACCTTAGAAAATCTAAGAAGATCTTTGGGATACGAATCACAAGGGATAAGAAAAATATCACCTTGCTTTTATCCCATAAGAAATACATAAGATAGGTCATCGAAATATTCATAATGACTAGTTTTAAACTTTTCTCAATACCCCTCAATAGACAATAAAATTCTAATTGAAATGAACCATAAATTAGAAGAGATGTTTGTGATAGAAGAAAATTTAATTTTACCTTATCCTTAGTAATTTTTATGTATGAAATGGTTACTACTTTATCAGAAATTTCTTTTATGGTGGGAGTTGTTAACCATTTATTTTAAAATACTAGAAGAAAAAATTGGGAAGATATGAAATGAATCATTCAATACATGAAGGAGTGATATCATGAAACATTATATTTTAGATATGATGGTAAGTTGAATGGATTTATTTATATAGATTTTACTAGTTACAAGGACTCAAAAAAGTACAACATGTTTGGTATTTACTATTTTTTGAGAAGATGATAAATGGATGTCTTAGTTGCTGCTTGTTTTTACTTTATCTTCAATGGAAGTAGAGTATGTTGGTACTATTGAAGCAAAGAAATAGTTTATTTGGTAGGTTCACTTTATGAATGAACTTAAAAAGGGATTAGATATAGGAATGTTATTATGTGATACTCATAGTTCCATTTATCTTACATGTAATCATGTGTTTCATAAATGAACGAAACACATTTACCTACAATATCAATTTATTCAAATCTTCTAGAAGATAAAGTGTTAGAGATATATAAGGTTAATATGAAGAAGAATATAATAGACATGTTTACAATGGTGATATTCTATGAAATTATTAGGATACATTGAACATTTGTGGGACTCATTCGATCAGATAGGGTGGAGGACACTGCATGCATCAGATAGAGTATGAGATTAGGTTTTGTTTGATAAAGTCTAGTGATGTTATGGAATAATTTCCAAATGGTCTATTGTTGGATTTTGTGGAAAGTTATTTAGTTTATATAGTAAGATTTTACTATATGCACTTCACTATAAAATGATGATCATTCCAAGATCAGGAGACATAGATCACAAGAATGTTGGTTTTTTTTGTTTCGGTTTTATTGCAGTCATGGTAGAAATGATGCCATCATAAAATATCTATCAGATAGACTTCCATTTTAAAGATTCATCAGACATAAATGAATAGAAAAAGGTATCCTTTATTGAGGATTCAATATAATAGACATATATGATCAGATAGAGATCATTATATTTCTCACAAATAGTGTTCAATACGTTTTGAGACTCAATGCATGGTCATAGACAATTGGAGGTCTCTTAGGATGTTTCAAAAATATCAATAGATGCCCGGGTCAATGGGAGGTTGACCATGAATTTCAGAGCTCAGTGAAACCTATTTAACTAGATGGATACCTCTATAATTAAGTGGTGGTGGTCCAGCTCTGGGATGTATAAACGTAGTGTGATTCTAAATATGAATAGTGAATGTTTCCAGCTGAATTTTCTAGGACTTTGTAATATGTAGAGGGTGTAGGCGAGTGTGTTTAATTGGACTATATCACTTGAAATGAAAATATTTTCCATGTTATCCCATGGATGTATGATTTTTTTCCGAGCCACATAAATATTCTGTTTTTTTGTTTTTTTTCTATTTTTTGTGATGTATTTTTATGATCTTTGTGTGGTGATTAGGCGGGATCTCATATTTGTTATAGTTAAATAACTTAGAAGAGGAAATTACTAGAAAAATAATTTTCCAGTAACATTGTGAAAATTATTTCTACATAGAATGAGGATGATGGAAAATCCTTTGTCTGATGTACACTATGCTTTCCAAGTCCATCCATTAGATAAAACAGATGAAGTGCTGCTTCCTTGGATCCTCCCAAAGAGTTGGTTGAAGGAATATAGGAGTGTTGTGGGAATGAGATCCCTAGATCCAACTCCTATGTGCACATTTATTACCATTAAAAGTATGAAATTTGATATATACATGTTATTTCACTTAATACGATAGTATAATTACTTATTTAGGTACTATTTAAATAGTAATTTCCTTAGAATACATATCGTATCAAGAAGATATAGAAGTTCCCATAAAAATGAGAACATGAGATTATATTAAAGTAATCTTAAATATATTTCATATGGTCCAGATACATCATTATAACCTGACACATATGATTTGTGACTCTTAGGTGCTGGGGGATAATTTTCATTGAAACTTATTCTCTTGAAGTTAACACTTGGTGATTTCGACCAGATGAGATCATAAGGACTGGACCACCAACAGGGACACCACATGTTTTAGGTGTCAATAGTACTTCTAATATATGAATGAGTGTATTTTATTCCATCTTGAGATCAATATCAATGCATACCATTTTATCATTTACTTTTATCCAAGATAAAAATAGGGACATTCGTGTTGTGGGGAGGTTGCTTAATTTGGGTGAGTCATTAGTGGTTTGACATTGATTGAATGATCAACATTAAAATTGTAACTTTTGAAAGAAAGTGATATATGGGGTCTAGTTAATCAGGATTGTTATACCATTACTAAATCCATGGCCATGATAGAATAAGGTAAGTCTATTGAGAAAGTTTAGTGGATAGGTAAATCATTTGGGATGGTAAAAAAATTGATTCCTCATACTTTACAAGATATCATGAGGCAAATAGAATATACTACACAATGTGTTCATTAGAAAGGTTTCTATTTCTATGTAAATAACTTGTCTCCTTAGGGGAATTTATGGGTTTCTAGACTCTAATCATATTTTATGTGTACTACTAAATTCTATCGAGATAAAGACTTAGAGGGTCACACACTAAGAATATTCAAGAGTATAAACTATTTTAATAAATAATACATTAGGATATGACGATCCTTTTCGTGGGGTTCATAGGATTTCTGAGTTTTACCAATATATATATAATATAAATTTAATAATATTTATGTTTAAAAAAAATAAGTTTTTGAATTTATTTACTCATTTTATTTACATTTAATTAAGTGAATAGAAAATAAATATTTTTTTAATTAATATTATTATTCATGGTTAATTATATATTTCATTGGATAAGAAAGACACATTAATGAATTTAATTTTATCACATAACATATAATTGATGTTACAAGTATGTGATAAAATTTAAATGACATTTCTAAAAAATTTATTAATTCATTTAGTGTCATTTAGGGTTTGTTTATAAGGTTTAAGTTACTTGGGGGAATAAGTTCAATTTTTGGGGATTTAAATCTACTTATATAATATAAAAAAATCCCAAATTCTATATACTATTCATTTGCTCAAATTTTACAGCATCTAACTCTTCTATCCAAAATTCTATAATGATAAAATTTATTTCCATGAATCTCAATTGAATTTATTTATTACATATCAAAGAAATAGTGATCCAATGACCAACAAGACATCATAAGTGTATTATTATATCTACTCTAGCACCCATATATTTGTTGGAACCACTTTGTGTATAAGGTTGTATTTTTTGTCAATAGTTGTCAATGAAGATCAAAATGAAGGAGATCAAGAAGTACTCCAATGAAATAGAGGAATGTAAATTCAGATGATTGTTGTACTGATCATAAGTTCAAAGAACATGTGTCAAAGGTGACACATTGTTTACAACAATGAATAAGTGAGGTATAATCCATATGAGGATGATTAAAGAAGAATGGGGTTTTGATGAAGTCCATGCAATTACTCATGATTGCATGAGAACCATGCAAGAGACTTCTTGAAGAACTGAATCATATGTTTTGCATGAAGTAGATAATGATGGTTGAAGAAGAAGACAATGTGCAAGTGATTGGAATTCTAAGATGTTCATGCGGGGATTGGAATTATGAGATGGCCATGCACATCACATTGTCATAGAATATGATGATGCTAAAGATGTTCCTTCAAGGAATACATATCACGATAGTGGAGTTTGTGATGAAAGCAGAAGAGTTGCTGAAGGATACAAATCACTGAGAAGAAGTGTTTTTGAGGTGATCGTGCTTATTGAAAAAGCAAACAAATGACATACAAATTTGTTGACAAAGGAGATTTCATGGTGGAATGTCGAGTTCAAGGGATCTGGTTAATGATCCATGTTTGGTCAGAGAATGTCGACAAAGGAATAGATGATCTGGAGGCAGTACAAAAAGAGTAGATACAAGGTGGTGCTGTTTCCTAGTGTTTTCCAAATTTTTAGGCCTCAAAATCGGAAAATGAATACATGGATTGTCTGCAAAAGTAGGTGCACACAAAGAGGAAGTGGTGAATGGAAAATAAGGGGTGTGCACGAAATTATTGAGTTGGGTGTGAAAAACAGCGTGGTGCGCGAAATAAGTGGAGCGAAGTTTTTCGCGCAAATAGTGTTTCAGAATCAGAACATTGAAAAATGGTAAAGGCACGGGCTGCGCGAAAAACCAAAGCTGTGCGTGAAAAAATGGGAATGTGCGTGGAAAATGTTGTGCACAGAATAGCTGGGTGAATTTTTTTCACAAGTAGTGTATCGAATCAGAAATATAGAAAATCAATAAAGGCAAGAGGCGCACGAAAAATCGGAGATGTTCGCACCATGTGCGCGGAAAATCAAACTGGTGCGCATAAAGTTGGTTGTGCGCAAAATGTGGGTTTGACGTTTTACGCGCAAGAGAGGATTCATGTTCAGAATGATGAAAAATGTAGAATTAATGAGATGCACGAAAAACCAAGGTGGTGTGCGAGAATAAAAGGAAGGTGCGCGTAATTCAAAGAACCGAGAGATAGTTTTACGCGTAGGAAGGGGTTTTACGCGTAGGATCAAAAACGCCTATAAATATGAGGTGAACCCCTCTCATTCGGAGAGGCTCGACACTTAGAAAAATCCCGAGCTCTGACACGCGGAAAAATTGAGGTATAGAGTGTTGCGTGAAAAGCCGAAGGGTTGCGCGAAAAAGAAGGTGTTGCGCGAAAAAGGGAAGTTCTGCGCGAAAAAAAGATTTTCGCGAAAAGCCTCTTTCGCGCCAAAAAGGTATTTTTACGCGCAAGGTTTTAATTTTACGCGCAAGACACGGGGAAGGGTGCGTGAAAAATTTAGGGGACCCGCTGGCCTTTGATAGGTGCTTAGAACTCTCAAATCTGCTTTACGAAGACGGAAGAACAATGAACCATTTGGTTTTACGAAGAGAATTAGTACCGCACACACAAGACTGGTGTTTAACACCCTCGTTGTGCTTTGCAAAGAGAATAAGAACGATTCGTGAAACTAAACTCAGATCTTCACATAAATATGGGAACATATCAATACACTCAGGTGTTAGTATTGGGAATCAAAGGAAGAGAAGAAGAAGATTTAGTGCATTCAGTTATTGCACTAAAGGAGAAGATTGAATACAAAAGAGCATCAAATCAGTACTCTGATGCAAGAATTGTCTCATGCTAAAAAGGAGACAAAGACTTCAATGAAAATCTATTGAAGAGACCTTCACATCTATAAACTGAGTGGGAATTCACCAAAGGCAGTGAGCCAGAGGGAGTCAACGGGAGTGACCCGAGGGACGCAGTGAGCCATCCCTGAACTTTTGTAAAGGCAGTGAGCTTGGGACAGAGTGACTGTGCCCGAACCTTTGTAATCTACAGCTAGTGAAGTATAGTGGATTTTGGTATGACCTACAACTTATCGGTGTATTCTCCTTGGACGTAGCCCTTAGTGGTGAACCATGTAAAAATAGTTGTGTTATCTCATTGCATGTGAATGTTTCATTATTGATCATATCCATCATACATGTTTAATCAGTTCCTACCAACGTGGGAACAAGATCCACAACTTTAAGAAGAAAAAGTTGACACCCTGATTCACCCCTCCCCTCTCAGGGTGTCCCTGGGTCCTACAATATTGATGTTTGATTTACTAGTACTATCTTAAAGGATATGTGGATGATCTAAAGGGATCAAATCTTTGTTCCTTAAAGCAGTGATCATCGATGAAGAGTGAAACATGTTTGCATATACAAGTTGAATAAGTTATCAGTTCGATTTTAATTTTATTATAGATTATATAAAAATGATTTCATCATGTTGTAACTGGTCATTTCACATTATATTAGGCGAGGTTATGATATTTGAATTGGTGAGAGAATTTTTAAATTATGCTGATTAATTTTTTTGGTGAGTCTGGAACCAATTACCTTGACATTCAATTTTCAAATATAATTATCATAGATAAAGCCATGACATGTAAAATTTATATGTATTTATCATGATGATTGGTTTGAATTTTTTTTATATACCATTTATAGATGTCAATCATTCCTCATTGGAATAGTCTTGAACAATAATGTCTTGTTTCTCTACTTAAATACCCACCTAAGATATTAATCCATTAAAAACACCAAAATAGAGTCATCATTAATTTTGTTTCATGTAATCCATTATTGAATTAAAATCATGCATGTTAATATTAACTTATTTCCTATTATGGATTCCTTAAATTATCCATTATTCATAAAAATAATAATATATCTCCCAACATGGTAAATAATAAAACCATGTTTGGTTTTAATTATCAATGTATGTGTCTCTAAAATAATTCCTCCCACTGACCTTAATGGTGTTCAGTGTTTCTATCCCAAATCATGTACATACAAATCATATAATTAATTATAATCAAGATTTATCTAAATATCTATTAAAGATAATATTCCCTATTTATAAAATTTATGTTGCTTTTAACTAATTTTGGGATGTTAATAACCTACATGGAATAGAGTCAGTCTTGACTGATTATTTAATGTTAATGTCTTGTATGGAAATAAAATAATTAATAGAGATTCACATAGTATTAATCCCCCTAATCTTTGTTAACAAATATAATATATCAAAATAATTTTATGATGGAAAAAATTCAGAATCATATTAATATGATATCCATTAGTTAATATGTTTAGCATTTGGATAGTTGTACTACTATTTTCATAATAACTCTAGGAATAAATCATTAATGATTTATAATATATATATTATTAATCATAGATTCTTCTTTTACCACCATCAATATATTGACTCATAAGGAAATGTTAGTTTGGTAACACCTTTAATCAAAATAAAAATTACTAATGACTACTTGAATAAGATATTCTCTAAAAAACATGCTCAGAGGATCTGATATATTTTATAGAGTTTATTCATTTATTCATTGAGAATTCCAAAAATTTAATGAATTATTCTTATAAAGTTTATGAATTTAACCTTAACATATCCTCAAAATAGTTTATGTGATCTTATAGAACTGATTATAAGGAATTAAGGAAAACCATTTCTAAAAGTTTCTTTATTTAAAACATGAAATGGTTTTTTATCAATATAATTAGTGTCCTAGTTCAAGAGATAATGGAAACCATTTTTTATATAACATTGTAAAATACTATTAGTTTTACATTAAAAAATTACCTTTCTATATCCGTGTAAAAGTCTTCTATTATTTATATTAATAATTAATTTTTGATATTTATATCCATGATTCAAGAATTATTGAACCATTAATTGATTATGAAAGACCAAAACAACATTCACCCAAAAAAAATAATGTATCATTGTGTTTAAATGAAAGTTAAGATAAATGATTTCAAATATTCAATAAATAATAATAGTTTCACATGAATAATTCCTTTATATAATCTAGAAGTTTCCTAATTCTCTTTTACTAATAAAAGAATCAACCTTCTTTTTCTCTATTTAATAAAGCATGTTACTTATTGTAATCTTTATATTCTCAGTTAATTATTATATTTAAATACATATATGTAGAAAGAATATTTTATTTTAACACTTAATAAGTAGAATATAAATATTACAATGAATATAACTAATGTAGATTCTTATATAATATTCTTCTTTAAATCATTACAATTCCTCCTTCCACGAAATTTCTTTCCAAATGAAAAGAAAATAAAATCCAACACATTCTGCTTCTTTGAATGATTTATCTCTTTAAGGAGAGCTATAAAGACACCATATACTTTGAAATGTTAATGGATTCTTCTACATTTCCATATTCATTATTTATCATAAGGTATAATGAACCAAAAAACAAATTTTTCTAGTGAAACAAAGATAATATATTCATGAATGATTTATCCATATTATTCATCCTATATTGGATGAATATGGGTAACCTTTTTGGTAAGTATGATAAAATGAGATTAATTGGTAATTTATTATCTACATTGAATCCTAATTTCTCTAACATATAAATTTACTCCAATATTTTAAATCCATGATCATTAGGTAGGTTACTTTATTCTAGCTTAAACTGACATCGAGCATTGAAAATCTCATTTATATAAATCATTCTCCCTCTAAAGTGATAAGAGATGAGATATAATTGTGTACACATCCATTTTCTTTTGTTGTATCACATTATCTCTAGACATAGTTGATAACATGATATAATTGATGTAAGAATAATCCTTTATAAATCACTAATAGGAATCCTTTTCACATTCTCTTTCTCATTGGGGTGCCTAATCAAGAATAGGGGATTCCAAAACATAATTCAACTTTTCTTATAGTAATTAATTTTATAAACAACTATGACACTATTTAGAATTTGTGTATGTGAGGAAATTCCCTATGTTATGGAATAATCATAGTATTCTCACGGTTTCACTTAATATTTTTATATAAAAATTAATTATATTATTAGTTCATTATAATTATTACCATGTGGGGCATAATAAATTTTATTATCTTATTTGTCTCCCATAATTTTATCAAGTCCCCAAAACCATCATTGTTAGACTTAGAATGCATTTTCTTGTGGAAATTCTAGTTACAATAAATGATATTTCCTTTCTCATAACCCAAATGAGGGTTTGGTTAGTTATTTGAAAGTATTAACATAGGTGGTGATGCCAACTACAGTCTCACCACTCCTAGATCCAATGAGTGGACTCTCCAATCCTAAAATCCTATATTATTTTTCATAAAATATTTCATCCAAGATACACCAAGTCTATTTATGGATACTAATATTATTGTGAAAATGTATAATCTATCCCAAACACCTGATAATAACTCCTCGATAAAAGTATTATGAAATAAATCCAAACCAACACTTATATCTATAGTTTCATACTTAATTAAGTAAAGTAAGGCCTATAATAATTAATATTTATTTAAATTACTTTTGTTTATTTAGTCATAAATGATCACTTATTTTATCAATCACATGATTTTTTATATAATATAGATTTTACATTATTAATTAACCCTGCATTGATAAAATATTTATGCATAATCCACTTTAATTATTTTATCTCATATGTTATTATATTATTTATTTAAGTTATTTCATCCAATAATCCAATAATTAAAGATGAAAAATAAAATAAAATGACTTGATCATGAGTTATATAGTGATTAATTTATCGAATAGATGATAAATAAACCTAGGACCATAGGGGAAAAACTTCATGAACCTATCTTGGAACAAGTTACCGCAACTCACTATCAACCAATGCATCTTCTTGGTTGGTTTTACCTCAGCTCCATCATATACCACCTCTACAAAACTGGGAGATCATTACTTTACATACTCATTTAAATCACACACAAGTGTAGGGAAATAATGGAATGGTTAAGTAATTTTAAATAATTAAATCATGGACACAATGACCATACATGTTAGAGGAGGTAGGGATGAAACAGAAATGATAATATTTAATTTAATAATAAATTATTTATAACCCATATAATAATTAAATTAATTTTAACCAATAGATACATTAGTCATTAAATGATCATGATCAATTAGATACACGTAAAACACATTCATACATTACTATAATTGATATCCAATTTATTTATTAATTAAGATAAATTTATCTTGAATCAATAATTAACGATCTTAAAAATTAATTGATTTTTATCATAATTTTTCCCAAGAATTTGAGAGATACATAAGATTATGATCTAATGTAAATTTAAATAATTTTTTTTAATTAAAATTATGAAATTATATTGATTATACTAACAAGGGATACAAAAAATACCCATTTAGTTAGTCTAAATCCGAACATGAATTTATTACATGGCCTGTACTGAAGGAAACAAATCATGTTCCATTCTTTCTTACTTACACGACATGTAATATTACACTACACAATGTGTAAAACACACTATCTATGGATTTGGTTGTGTAAAGTATACTTATATGACGTGTCTGAATACATAGTGTAAAATTAATTACATTGTGTGTAATTAATCACATGGTGTGTAATTCCATTTTTAAATTCATATAATTTCATGATGATTTTTTCTACATGAAACACTATTAGTTCACACAACACATTTTTCTGTAAAGTACACAACATATACTACCACCATACATTACATGTATTCGCAAAAAATGTGAAATTTATTAATTTACACCATTTTCCATATAGGTATCTAAAAATTACTAAACTCATAGAGAAAACCTATCACATTATGTGTACAATATCTATACATTGTTTATTTTGGTTTAGATAAAATTAATTAATGTATTAAACACATTATATGTGTAATTACATAAAAATGGTTAACGCATGTATCTCATACAAGATGACATGAATTACATGATGTGTACACAAAAAAAAAGATGTGTAATCCATTTTGGACAATCCACACAACAAAACTAAAGAGAAGGTATTCAATCCATGATAACTTTAATGTGTTATGTTGTGTATAATAATATATTATAGGTCCTATCATTCTAACTAAACCCTTTGTCATATGACTAACATTAATTTATATGGTCCATATTAAATACATTATATATAAATTAATTAAATGGCCACTATATTTGTAACAACAAGATATTTCTAAATATATTTATCATTAAATAAATTCAATCTCTGATATCTTTTGATGCACACAAAACCGAGTTTAAATGAAACACAATACTCTATTAAAATATTATTATTTTAACATGGCTATTGTAACCTAGCCATTAAGTTGGTGGTTATGAATAATACTAACTAAATTATTAATATTATATTTTTTATACATAAATAAAAGTAATTAAATGATTATTTATTTGTTATAAACAATATAGAAACCATTTCAATGGAAAAAAATGTTTTTTTAAAAACTATATTTTTTTAAAATACGGTTTAGTCATGCTTTGTGTGCATAATTTAAAATTAATTTTTACCACTTTTATAAAATGTATTTCATAAAAAAGCATCATTTTTTAAATCTAAATGGTAAAATTATCTTTGGAGAAATATTTAACAATTTTTTGAAATGATTATTATTTTTCATGAATGATGATAAATAATGTATTTAATAAAAGAAGCCTTTTCATTTAAAGAATTTAAAGGCCCCCATTTTATTGAAATTTTTCTTTAAAGTAATATTAATTCAATTATATATTAATTAATCCAAATTTGTCCATTGGAATCAATTTCATGTTATATTTTTATATAAAAACTTATTAAACTTTTCAATGATTTTATTTTGGAAAACCATTTTTTCATCACATATGTGGGTTTAATTTTAAATTATGTTCTACCAATTCTATGATTTTAATTTTCAAAAAATTATTAAATATTATTAATCAGCATAATTTATATTATCTTATATGGAAAAACATAATTGTAGAACATAATGAATAATGAAAATAAAAAAATTTATTTACCATGGTTAAGGTAAAAACACGTTTATGAGGGGATAAAATAAAATGATATGGGTTAAAAATAACCCAATACTTATCTAATTACTATTTTAGGTAATATTTAGACCACATATCTTATATTTTTTGAAAAATTTCATGTCATGATAAAAACAGGGGTGTAATTGTTTCTGTTTAAAAATTACAAGTGTGTCCTCTCCCCCACTTATAAATGGCCACCAACTCTCCTCTACTTTCCACACATCCAAAAATAATTGTATCATACCAAACCTGAAAAATTCAATTAAGTAATTATATACCCTTATCCTAGAATCCTTGGTTTTTTCATAAATTTATCCTAGGAATTATTTTGGTGCAAACCAATAGACGTTTTCCGAAGGATTGGTAGCATAATTAACCGAGTGTTTTATTTTACTTCTTCTTCCACCTCTCCAAATATTATTAAACCATGATGATATAATGAAATCATTATATTATATATAATTATATTTTTTTTCTGTTAATATAATTACCTAAAACCATTTCCTCCTCCCTCAAAAGGAAAATGAAACTATTGATCGTGTGTATAGCGGACTACCACCTCACGAACCGACGTAATTTGTTATCCATCACTTATTATCAAATCTGGATATAATTATTTATATAATGGTTTTATATGATATTTATTATATAATTATACTTATTTAATTATAATATCACATATACATCCTTACATCCCATTCGATAGAGAATACGATAACACCCGCAGGACTACCAATTCCCAAAGCAAAGTGATTTGTTTTTCACTTACACTTTACATGAAAGGTAATAAGGATTAACATTATGTTGAAATATTATATTTATTACATATTAATAATTATTCAAAATAAATATATCATATAATTTATTACCTTACCATCCATTTCATAAATGATAATTTCATTCAGGTGTACGGAGGACTGCAGCCTCGCGAAGCAATGCAATTTGTTTTTTAGTAACACTTTTCATGGAATGTAATAAAGGATAAATTTAAAGAATATATGTGATATATATGAAATTATATTGATTATATAATATTAATATAAAATCCAAATCCTCACCCTTTCACCTGTTAATAAATGATAATGTCACTCATGCATACGTACGACCAAAAGTCTCCGTGTAGCGATGTGATTCATTCTCAATATTAAAAATTAAATAATGATTATGATGATGTATATAATGAATAGAAATGGTATTTATAACATTAATATAATTATTTATATAATGTAACTATATCCTATGTTTTAGATCCAAATCATTCATGAAAAAATGCGCTTGATAAAATAATGCAATTAGCACCCAAAACAATATTGATAACCAAATATTATTAAAAAATGGGTGATAAGATGTTATAAAAAGGATAATATATGAAATTATACATAATAATATGATTCTTATATAATATAATTAAATGTTTCAAACCACTATACATGATGTTAAATAACGCTCATCCAAATGGAAGCACAAGGTAAATGGTTTCTTAACTCAATTTTCATTCATTGGGTTATTTGTCTACTTCATTGATTATATTATGATAAGATTATGTATGAAACGAATTATAAATTAATTATGTTATATTTAAAATTTATTTGTGGGGATATAAGTTTTATAAATATAATTAAACATGAAGGGGTTTCATCCCAATCTTCATTCTTTGAGACACTTATTCTCTTATGTACATAATTTTGTTGGAATCGTTTGCACACTTTCCATTTATATACTATAACATGAATAATTACTAAATATTGGTATTTCAAGCTAAAATAAATATACATAATTATTAATATTTTATGATTCAAAATTTACCATAGTGATAATGGTTTATGTTTCAATATCATTTTAATCGAGATTACTTATTCTTGAATTTACATTAAAGGAAATTATTTGATCATTGTACAATAAAAAAATTATATTTTCTACTCATATGGTTATTCATGAAGTTTATAATTTAATATTACAATTTACCTCTCTTTTCTACTTATAATTATTGAGAAATATTTTTTATGAAAATCCAACTTAATTTCCCTCTTCGATCGAAAATCATTCTTCTTCCAAAGCCATGGTTTTAAAAAAAATCAAAAATATTTTAATATGACTATGTAAAGTAATTTTTACCCATAATTGTATTAAAAAAGGTTTCAAATACAATGTTCCCATAATTTTATAAACAAGGTAAATTTCTACTTTTTGCACAAAAAATCTTAAATAAACCCTTGTTTTTTTTATTTTTTTTTAGTTTGAAAGGAACTCTTCTTCCACCATGACCACTCAATGTTCAAAAGACACATTTTTAAGTCTAAAAGGTTATTTTTAAAAATAAGTTTTTATTTAATGTTTTGATATTTTTATATTTTAGATAAGTGTTTTCAAAATGGTAGTGATATTTTCCTCTAGAAATGTTTAAAGAGATCTTTCAAAAACATTTTCTATATAAGATGACATCTATTGATCTTAATCATAGTGAAAAAATAATTTTCTTCAATTTTTTAACCCTTTTAAAAGTATTATCAACAAAAATAACCTATAATGTTATATATTTCATATAAATTATGTATATATTTTTCTCACATATATAACTAGTTTATTCTACCTTCATTTCATGGGGAAATACATGCATTACGATCATTTCCCAAATTACTTCATTATGAAATTTCCATTAAACATGATATGAAGCAAGATTATGCAACCAATTTTCCTTCCATTGGTAATTATTATATTCATTCCTTCTGATTTATGTCATTATGTGGCACATATATGCATGTACATGAAATTAATGTTACAAGTGGTCTTAGAATTATATAACCCACCAATGCATTGGGTAAAGTTTTAGTATCATGGGACATCATGAATGGGATTAGGGAGAGAACTTAATCCATTATTTGACACAGTTCACCATGTGTTGTTGTCTTAGAAGTTAGTCTTCACATATGCTTATGTCATGTTTTATATTTTGGCACATTTCCTACGATGACATGATCTTTTGATACCATGTTATTTACATTATGCTTCTATTATATTACTCGTGTGATATATCTTTTATGATATCATGTTATACCTTTGACTCACATGTCTTGTTTCCTTATCATGATTATTCCCTTACTGAGATTTTTACCTCACCCCTTTCTATATGTATTATCTAGGTTATCCCATGCAGATTTAGAAGCTCAAATGAATTATAGGAGCTCACTATGAAAAATAATACAAGTATGATATGTTTTATTCATTAAGAAACTAATCTATAAAATACACTAGGAATTTATAGTCCTTTTGTGGCAATTATTGTGTATTTATATTTACGATTCATGTAATAATATGTATAAAATTATTAGGTTTATATATTTGGTATAATAGGAATGATTTAGTTATCCTTTCAAAACTAGGATAAGAAAACTTTATTGAGAACCTTAGGGATAAGTCTTATAATAAGTCTACGTATATAAAATTAAACTGGAATCTTGGTGAAGTATAGAGCGAGTGTTTTCCATGAAATTACATCCATCTCTAGATACTAAAAGTAGAAATGGTTCTATCACATATGTACATAGGGTTAATAACTCCAAAAATGTACATCAGACTTGACTCGAGCATTGTTGGGTACACAAAAATGGGCCTTGCATTACACTTGTTTTGACACTCACTGGGGATATTCATTGTAATTTCATAAATCATTTATAAACCATCATGAAGGATTTTAATAGATTATAACCATGAATGAAGTTGGATAAACCTGAGGTTTCTTTGTTTGAAATGAAGGTGTCATTATTTAGACATCTTATAGATTATTTTTCAAGATTATGTGGTATTCCACTATGATTATTATTTCTATTAGCATGCTTTGTGGTTTTAGTAAATTGATGGAACTAGGAGTATCAATGTTAACACTGAATGAGATGGACACTCGAGTGATTATGAGAAACCTAATTGGATTATGACTGGAGAGAAAGATATTGTGATTATTTTTAATTATCTATCACTACATATGATTACAAATGTGAACTTTAGTGATATTCCAAACAAGTCAAATAAGATGTGGATGGAATTTTATGAATGTTCATGTGGTAATTAATGTTGGGGAAAGAAGATTCAGATTAATACATGTCAATAAGATAAGAATAAGGACATAGAAGAATATATCAAATGGAGGGGAAAATATTTTCTAATTTAGAATAGAGGTCATAGAGTGATGAATTGAAAATTTCTTCGATGTATTATATTTGGTTAAATGAGGAATTATCTATTTCAATGCCCTAAAATAAGGGTTAAATACTAGTAAAAGGAATTACATATGTTATAGAAAATTATTGAAGTAAAAGGGTTAAAGTATTTATGTATTTGTATTTAAGAATTACATTGTAGAATTATTTTTACCAATGGTATTTTGATTATAATAGCCATGAAACATATAATTATTCTATTTATTTTGGAAACATAAATTTATTCATGATATATAATATTAATATTAATGGATACCATAATGGGTTTATGAGTTTATGGTTGATCATAAGTCTAATGTATTAGAAACCCAAATTTAGGTTCCTGGTAACAGTATCTCAAGGCTATTAATGATATTTTTGGAAGATTTTATTGGGTCAAATTATATATAATCATTTTTTAAGGAAAAGGATTATTTTGGAAGAACACTATTATGTTTTTAGAGAAGTATTTTGAAATGGTATAGAATAAACTTTGAGGGTAAAACATTCTATCATGATGATGTTATTGAAGTTATTTGGGTTATAAGGTTTTTTATTTAAGGAATGATCAATGTTAAGAATTTGGTTTTATTGTTGAATTTCGGAGATTAGTATATTCATATTAATTTGGTTATTATCTTACCTTTTTACAAACAATTTTGGTTTTAATAAATATTAGAGGAATATATTGTTACTATTTTATGGATCTTATGATATGTTAAAAGTTAATTTTAGTGCTTCAAGCATAAAAATATTCATATTGGATATTCATTTCTATAGACTAAGTGGTAAAGTGGAAATTGATTAAAGTATAATTAATGCATGAAATTGTGTTTATGAAATACAAAATATCAAGTAAGTACATTATCTACTATTCACTATCCTGATACAAAAAAATAATCCCTAAACATTAGGAAAAAAATTAAAACAAAAATGTTATCATATTACCTTCATATATGATGAAACAATAGCCTTTTAATTCATAATAGATTTATGGGTTTTTGGTTGTTGAATTTATCATGATCATTCACTTTCTTGTGATCAATGATCTCTACCACCCTCCATAATCATTTACACTTTTCTTCAATGTCCATGTTTTCACCACACACCAATGATCTCCATATTAGAACCATAGATTTGTGTTATTCCAAATTAACTTCATATTTCCAGTTTCTTCTTTTAATTGGATTTTTTATTAACCATTTTTGGGATGTTTTTTTTCCACAAAGGAATTTTTTGAATACCAAACCTTTGATTATTGAGAACAAGTTCAAATTGTTAGGGAAAATTTTATTTTTGGGCATATAATAAAAAACCACAATCATTTTGAATATATTTATATTTAAATAAATTCAATATATTCTTTGAATTTTGATGTACACAACACTCAGTTTAATCAAAATGTGGCACTCTATTAAAATTTTATTATCTAAACATGACCATTATAACCTAGCCGCTAAGTCGGTGGATATGAATATAACTATTTTTTTTAAAATTTATATGGTTTACTATTGTATAAAATAAATTCAATGGTTATCTATTTATTATAAATATAATAAGAATGATATGAAATAAAAACAAATGTTTATTTTGAAAAACTATATTTTTCTAAAAGGAATTTCAATCATGCTTAGTACAAAAATTAAAATTATTTTTTTAACACTTTTAAAAAAATGTTTTCCAAAAAATATTCATTCTATCATATATATATTTCAAAATTATCTTTTGGTGATTTTTTGATAATTTTATGAAAAGATTAATTTTTTGATGAATAGTGAAAAATTCTGTTTTTTATTTAAAAATACCTTTTCATTTGAAGAATTTACAGCAAACATTTTATTTTAATGTGATTTAAATAGTAAAATAATTTCAATTATATATTTATTTATAAAAAATATATTATTTTAATCAATTTTATATCAATTTTTATATAATATTTTTTAAAAATTTGAAATTGTTTCTTTTAGAAAACCGTTTATTCGACATGTCCGAGGGTTTAATTTTCAATTAAATCCTTAAAATTATGTGATTTGAATTTAGAAAATTGGATTCCATTTTTTTAATTAGAATAATTTACATTATCTAACAAGGTAAACATAATTTTTTATTAAAATGAATAGAGAAAGTATTAAAAATTATTTAGAACGATCGTGGTAAAACGAGTTTAATGAGGGTTAAACTAAAATGTTAATGGTTAAAAATGACTCAAAAAATTTATAAGTACTATTATATTGTAATATGTATACCTTATATATTCTATGTTTCTAAAATGGTTCACTATTTATCCTTTTGGTGTGAGATAAACATGGTTGGAATTCATTCTTTTTAAATATTCTAATTGTGCCCTCTCCCCCACTTTTGAAAAGACACCCCCTCTCCTCTCATTTAAAAACTTCCTAAACCGATTGGTTAGTAAATAAATTACCAAAAAATTTTCCTAATTCCATCATATAATCCTAAAATACTTGTTTTGAGCATAAATCCAACTTAGGAATTATTATGGTGAAAACTAAAATAAGTTGTCCGAAGAAGAGGTAATGTCCTTAAATGAGCATTTTATTTTATTTATTCCTCAACCACCTCCTAATATTATTAAAACAAAATGGTATAATAACCATAGTATCTTATATATACTTATATGTTGATATGTTAAGTTCATGACCTAAAACCATATCCTCCTCCCTCAAATGGGAAACAAAACTATTGATCATTTGTACGAAAGACTACTACCTCATGAATCGATGTAATTTTGTTTTCCATCAATGCTTCTCATAGATTAATATAATGATATATATAATTACCATATATTATATTTATTTTATAATTATAATTTTTTAATTATAATATCACATATACATTCTTAATCCTCATTTCATATAGAATACGATAATATCGCTCGTGTGTACGACAACCTATCACCCCATGAAGTGATGTGATTCATTTTTCACATATGATTTACATGGAAGGTAATAAGGAATAATTTGATAATTATATATGATATTCAGGAAATATTAATCATTATAGTAAATAAATATATCATAAAATTTATTTCCTTACCATCCTTTAAATAAATGATAACATTGTTCATGTGTGTGGCAGACTATCAACCTACAAAGCGATGTAATTTGTTTCCAATAAATATTTACCTGGAAGGTAATAAAGGGTAAATTTAATGAATATATGTGATATTTATAAAATTATATTTATTATAAAAATTAATATAAAATAAAATTTCTCACAATTTCACCCCTTACATAAACGATACAGTTGCTCTTGTGTATGTATGGCCTACCGTCTCTGAGAAGAGATGTGATTCATTCTCAATGTTAAAAATGAAATAATTATTATAAATATGTATCTAATGAAAAATGGTATTTATAACATTAATATATTTTTAGATATGATGTAACTGTATCCTATGGACAAGATCCAGAACATTCACAGTGCAATTAAAACCCAAAATAACAGTGATAATGAATGATTATTAACAAATGGGTGATACGATGCTATAAAATGGATCATATATGATATTATAAATTATAATATGATTATTATATAATTTAATAACATTTTTAAAACAACTATAATAGAGTGAAAAAAATATAAACTAAAGGTAAGTGTGAGGTAAGGGGTTTCTTAACATAATTTTCATTTATTGGGTTACATGTATACTTAACTGATTATATTAATCCAGGATTATGTGTGAAATTAAGTTTTATTGATTTATGATTTGTTTAAATTTTATTTTTATGGATAATTTACACACAATAACCTTATTTATTGACTCTTACCTCAGTTATACAAACTTTGTAAGTGTTTCATCTAAAATTCCCTTCTTTGAGACACATGTTTTTTATGAACCTAATTCCTTTTGAATGATGTATATAATACCCATTTATTTAATATTTGATGAAAAATTACTATATATTGAGGTTTCATTTAAAATTCATTAACTTATTTCATGTGATGTTATGATTCAACTTTTATGAAAGTGATAAGAGTTTATGTTTTAATCTTATTTTATTTGATATTTCTTATGATTTAATTCCCATTGAAGAAAATTATTTGATTATTTTATAATAAACCACTTAAAATTTATTCTACTCAAATATATTTTATGAGATCACTATGGAAAATAAAAAGAGGAAGTGATGTTTAATGTATTAAAAAACTTGTATTCCAAAAACAGTTGGACTTTGCGATCCTTGTGTTTTAATTATTGGATATTTATTTTTAATAATAATGTAATAATATGTTTAAAAGGCATGTTTCCCTATAGTAAAAAGTTAGGTTACGTGCAATGTATGCATGTAGATTTCCATGTATCCCATCTTGTAGTGTTCTATCATGGCAGTCAACACATGATTTCTTAATGACCTAGTGTAATGAAACTGTACATGTGTAGCTATGATTAATGTGATCGTAGAATCGTATAGTTGAACAAGATTAAATGACATGTAATTAGGGCACATTTAATGTAATATAGTAATTTAAATAGGTTATATGGTACCTTTGGATGGATTCTCAATGTATTCTTCTCCTGTTCTTGGCCTATTCTCAATTATATAATAGTGAATAAAAATATTATCTCCAAATTATTGATTGATAATAATAATAAAAAGAACATATAACAATATAATTTTTGAAAATGATAAAAAAAATTAAACAATTATAAATTTTAACATTACCACTTTGATATAATTTAAAGGATCTGGGAGTAGCGAAACCCATGACCAAGTCCATTCCCAATTGTGCTTTTTGTCGAATCCAATGAATATTATGCTAAACATGAAAACAAATAGTAATTACTAAATATATACATGATGACACACAACAATAATTATAGAATCAAGAGATATTAATTTTCACAATAAATTTATAAAAAATTTAAATAATTACAAAATAAATCAATGTTGAATTTTTTATTTGAAGAAGATATTGATCTTAGGAATCCTATTTGAGTTTATTTTCTATTGTATGATGGGAAAAAATAGCCCCTCTGGTGGTGACCCACATGTGTTATTTAACCTTAAAATTACATCATTATCTCTTTGGGATCTAGTGAAAAGATGTTGATCATTTTGTGTTGTATTTTTTGAGTGATACTAGGATCCATTTAGATTGGAAGGATAATCTCTTAGTAAATATGTCTTGAGGGGGAGGAGTATAAATTCCACTTCTCTCATATCAGTATCTCTATAAATAAAATAAAAAGGTATATATAATCCTAGGGGCCGGTTTTAAGATTATTTAATTGTAAAAAGACCCTCAATCATATTATAATCCCATAATACACCCCATTAAACATAATAAAAAATAATATCATTATTATTATCTCTTATGGAATGAACCAATATTCACTATAAAGAAATATTTATAAATATTCACGTTCTTGTGAATAAATATATATTACCATACCTAATACTTCATCCATCTTACTCAGTATTTATTGAACCAAAAATAATTATTTAAATAAATGTTGTTCAATTAATTAATTAATTAATATTTTATTTATGGAATAATGAATAAATATTTATTTAATATTCAATTCACACAAAGTGATTAAATATTTTTGATAAACCAATCTTGAATAAATAATACTTCTCAGTGTTGATAATATTATTTACTATAACTATTAAATTCAAAAATAATTTCCCATATTATGAATACACATTGTATGTTCCCCTTCTAGCATATTTCTTAGTGGCATTAGTCAGGATTTACTACTATCCAATATTACTCTCATGCAATGGGTCAAGGAACCCCTCATTATATAATATAATCCCATTAGTTATTCCACTATGACATACGACCACGTAAAACCCCTCATTATATAATATAATCCCATTTTCTCGATATCTATAATCATGCAGGTTGTATGATTCATGTCATCAACCTATGTTCTTGATTTCACTTCATTTGAATATCTAGAATGAAATTTTTGAATACTATGTCCATGAAACTTATCTGACATTTACATCCCAACCAATGAATGAGATATAAAATTCCATAAAGATGGAAGTGAAAAATCCTTGCTCGATTTATTTGTCAATTAATATCATTTGTGATCCACCCAACATGTCCTACCTTATCGTGAGTGAATATCATCATGGTTTTCATCAATATATTAAATTACACGACTCATGACACACATCAATGAAAATATTAAAGTATAAGGGTCGTTGCACACATTTTTTATGGAAATATCCAACAGCGCACAAACATTTTAAATTCAAATGGTTGGTTCTATTATAATAATCTACCATCCTGGATATTAAAAAGTGTGAACATTATTAGATGAAGTCTCATACACTTATGAGTAATCATAACTGATAGTGAACATACTATGTGTCCCATCATAGAATGTTATCCGAAATTTATGAATAATATTTAAGATATATTGAAAAACATTTAGAGGATATCATTATTAAGGGGAACTTCTATTTCCTTCTGATTAAAAAACCCAAAGGAAATTTTCACATTAATATTTAAGACTTTGAATATTTTATATAAAATTTAAACAAAAATGTAGTTTTTTATAGGGAAACAATTCCAGTAGTTGGATCATTTATTAATTATTTTTTTATTCCATTTATGTTGTTTGATTCCTCTTAAAAACTCCAAAAAATGTGTTTCATAATTTTTTTTTTATTTTATGATTTTAATATATATATATATATGTATGTATAAACTATAACATAATAAATATTATTTATACACAAAAAAGTCTTGTAAAATTAAAATTGAATCATTTGGAGGATGGGGATTCCCATCCAATCCCTCAAAAAATTACTAAATTTTCAAAATACAGGTAGACCATGAATGGAGGGGGGAATTTGACACATAATTAGGGTATTCTTGTTACCCCAAATATGGTATTTTTTTATATTAACATTATTACTTCGGGTGTGTCTGTCATGTACTTGCTAAAATTTATAATTTTTTTAATAATAGTATACAATATGTGTATATATTTATATATATACACAAATAAAGTCCCAGGTAATTATCAAATATTTTTTTAAAATATTATAATAAATAGAATAAAATAAAATAATATAAATATTTTAAATAAAATATCATTATCTTTGGCCTATTTTCTACCAAATTAACTTTGATTTAGACATGATCACAACAATTGAAACAAGAACTGGACTGTTGAGATAAATTTTAATCAATATAATTTAAATAATAATTAAAAATTAGTGAAACTAATTTGATAACACTTGAAGAATCCAGAGGAAGTGGATGTTGATTGTTGTGATTCCTATTTAAAATATCTCCCACATAAATATGATGAAATTGACCTAAATACTCTAATAGGATCATCAAATGTTATTTATAATTAATCATAAAAAGATAAATTCCTTCATTGTTTAATAATTGATTTTATTTTTGATCATTTTTTGAATCACTTACCTAATCCTTGATTATGTTGGAATTATTTTAGTTCATGAATCCATATCATAATTCTTATAGTGATATCCACACATTTTATATAAAGCTTCAGACACACTTCTTGATATCTTGTTTTCTAAGATTAGGGAATAAAGTGCTTGAAATCATTCATTATTGACCATAATTAAAATATCATACTTTAACTCGATAGAAACTTTTGAAAATAATGATGATTTTTTATAATTCTCTCTCTTGACAAAGAGAGGAGAATTAGAAAAAATAGGATCCACATTTCAAACAAATTAAGTATCTTAGATTTTATACTTGGATAAAATATGAAATAATTATATTAAATACCTTTATTCTAATTGGACTATAATAAAAACCACATTCCACCTCCCTAAAAATAGAAATAAAACTATATTTATTTCAAAATACACGTATTATTATAATATTTTTTCATAAATATGTTGATAAAAAAATATTTAAGCTATATTAAATATATTTATTAGATCATTAATTTAGTCAAAATTATAATTTCTTTGGTTTCTACTATGTAGAGAATTATTTTTCACTATGGTGGGTGTAGTTGTGGCATAGAGAATTGACTATGGTGTAGAGGTAGGAAGTTTGAAATCAACCAGTTCATCCAAATTCAGTGTCACTACACCATGTACAGGTGACTATGAAATAGTGTTTATATGAGGGATTGGGGCTACAATTTAGTAATAACCATTTCACCATAGTACTTTATATGGTTTGTAGGATCTCACTATTGAACAAGATATATATTATAGATTCAATTTTAACCAGGCACAACCATGCCATGACCAACTCTATTGTGTCGTAGTCCTAGCTGTTTTGGGGAACATTATGGAACAACCCTTTAATTTGTGCCACAATTCTTATTTTTCAACAATGTCTATAAATTCTTGAGACCCTGAACCCCATCCATATCTCATACTTTCCTCTCATACTTAGAGAAATCCAAGTGTTCATCAGAGGATATTCCAGCCCCTAGGATCTTGGAATCATCCTTTACTATGGTAGATCTACTCTTGATAGTTCTTGACGAGTTCTTCCTATTCTTCTTGGTTTTCCTCCTTTATATTGGGATGGACCAAATTTATAATCCTATGTTGATACCTTATTCCAAGATGATGATATTGATCCTCTTTTGTGATGAAATGGGATCAGTTCTAGGACTCTCATGGCACGCAGGCTTGTTTCAGCTAGTGTGAGATTGTGGTTTGAGTGATGACACTCCTGAAAAACCTTGCTTTTGATGTTAAAAAACTTGAGTTAGGTTTTTCCTTACCATTTTTGGGATATTTTATGCTCATGTATCCATTTAATTATTCTTTCACTATCATACTTTGATGACTATGCTTGACTTTTATTATATGTGGGCATTTGTATATCCCATTAAAACCGTTTGTGATACATGTTTCCATAAGAATTATTTTAATTTATTTGATCATGTTTGATATTGAGGAAATTTATTGTATATTTCTACTATTTTATCATGATGATATGCTATGGTTTTCTTGTGTTATGTACCCTTTTATGTATGTTACCACACATTTAGAGGTATTGCTCTTAGTGCTCAAAAAATGTGGGTCGTCCTAACATGGTATCCCTTGAATGGGGAGTGCACATAAACTAAGATGATTGATCTATGTACAGGGTAGGTGTACAATGATTCCTCATGGATTCCATGTGATTCACTTGATTCATAGTGGATTCCAAGTAACTTTTCTATTCAAGTATTAGTGGATGTTGAGTATCACGATCACTTGATGCCCAGTGGATACCAAATAGTTTGACTCAATTGATGACTAATTGATGATGAGAAGCTTGTGAACACGATTTGGACCTGTATGATTACTATACTTTTGGATTTTTCTTGATGAATTCTAATATCTCAATATTCTATTTAGCATGTTGTCGAAGTAGGTATGGTCGGGGCTTATGGTGTCTTGGTTAGAAAATGAGTGTTTGGTATGTGATTTTTTATGATTTATTTTTCATTTATTATTACCATGGAATAAACCTACTATACATGTGCACTTTTTATAAGGATGCATTATTGGTGTCAAACTAGGTTTTATTAATCATACCCAAAATGGGAATCTTGATGGGGATGCAAACTTCATGTATGGGGATCCAAAGAGGAATGGATTCATCAATGATGGTTGATCCATGGAAAATGGAGATGGTGGAGGAATTGGGACATATTTTAAAGTATTTTCTTAGTGTTACTTTATTTAGTTATCATCCTGAACTCATTACTCCAGTCTAGGTTTCCACACTAGGAGCCCATTCATTTTGTTACATGACATGTGTGTTGTGTGGCATTATATTCTTCCACCTTTATTATTATAAGTTGTTTATAATTTTTTATTTATTATTATCATTATTATTGGTGTGATGATATGATGATAAGGGTATAGGCTTCCCACTGATTGCATTTAGACCCTCGATACTATTCGATAACCTCTTGTGTATGATAAGGTGTGCTTGAGGTCTTATGACTACATTTTGGACCCAGTGGTTGGGGCCATGGAGTTAAAAAATGGTATCAGAGAGAAATAACCTTATTTTATTTTGACCAACCTAGTATATGGTAGAAAGGATATCATCTATGTGGGACTCAGGTAGGGGAGTTTCCGTGTTCTTATCCAACTCATGTGTAACGGAGCTTTGAATTACCATTGACGAGATTGATGTCATTATTTTATGGGATTTTGGTTTCATTCATTCATCATGATTATGCATGTGGGATAACTTTACATATATACACACACCCATTTTGTGTTGTATATTAGTTCAATAATTTAATATAGTGATGTTTGAAACTTTTTTGAGATATACTTATATTCTTGATTGTGTGATATATTTATTTTTCATATTTTTGTGAATATATGTTGGAATTAAATAGTTGAACATTAGCATGCTATTACGTTATATATATATATGAATAATTTATAGGTATGGAGAGCATGATTAGTGTTGGGAGGGATATACCATGGGTTATGGGTAGAATCCTAGGAAAAACTTGTGTAACCCATTAGACTAATTAGGATTTATCCTAAGGAATTTGGTTTTTCCAAACATTTCCCTCATGTTTTAGAGGATGCATCCCCAAAGGAGAATGATGGGAATAACATTTCAAATGTTCTATTATTCTCCCTCCTATGATGATACCTGTTTTCCAAAAATTATTATATAGAAGAGTGTACCAGAGAATTATTCCACACCTACTCCAGTAGTGTAGATTTTGTTCCCACCTTAGTTGGGAGTCCTTCCATTTGTTCATGTATAGGAAAAAGGTGTACTAAGTTCCCTGGTTGACAATAATAGATACATATAACACTAGAATTAACCATTATTTCATGTAACCAGGGAACCTCATGATGAATAGGTCCGGATCGACATCATTGAGGGTTCATTTGACCTCATTTAGACACCTGAGAAAAGGTGTCCAGACATAATGGTATCACCTAGGTGGTCATGAAGGAAATATTCTTTGGGGAATTATATGATGAAGCTAGACTAATAAAAAAAGTTCATAGAGCTAAAAAATGGTCTATAATAGTATTTACATACTCATATTTTTTACTAGGATAATATTATTTTCTCATATCTTCTTCATAAATGATTCATAGAAGGTTAGGATGTTAGAGATCAGACTTTATCCCAAAATTAGTTGGAAGGTTATATCCTTCGACATTGCTACATACATGGATATTATGATCAAGTCCTTGAGAATATATAAGGGTATAAAAATGGATATGGGAGTTGGAATTCTTCCATCCTTTACTATTCAGGCATGGTGACCTCTTACCACTGTGATGATTTCTAATTCTTTTAGTAGGAAGAAAAAGACAAGTGATGTGCAACAGAGTAGTGGTATGTCAGTAGTGAAGAGTTTTGAATTATTCTTTTCCTTGAGAAGGAGTACCATAGTGCTTAAACTGTATGAAGGTCATTCATTACCATAGGGTTTTCACAAAACATTAGATCCTATATAATAACTATGGAATGATAGGGATTCTCATGTAGTTTTGATCAGGTTCTATGAGGTTAGGTTTCCACATAGGATTAAAGCAGACATAATTACAGAACCAAGGATCTAGCTGGGGATCTTAGTAGTAGGATTAGATAATGGAGACTCAGGTGAACCAAGGGTTCACTGGACTAAGTCCAGTCATGTATATATAGTAGAGTAGACTTGAGAAGATATAGGTGAGGGACCATCTACTACATGTGCTCCAGTCTTGATCAATTTTACATTATCTACTGGTTTGTTTTATACTGGTGCTTCACATTCCATTATATATTCAAAATTTGTTGTTTTTACCTAACCTAATGACCACATTTTATTCTGAGTTACTTTCCATTAATACACTATTGAGAGTTAAATTGGACCATCTTATGTAATTTCCAAAGTATCATATAATTGTTTATGGTTATGGACATATGTGGGACTTCATGACTCTAGGTATAATGGTATTTTAAGCGATTCTTGGAATGTATTGGATAAATAGTTTTTGAGACCACATCGACTACAATCGAAGATGAGTATCATTTACATCACCCAAGAGATAGAGATATTTGATGACCAAATAATGGGAAGTAGGAATAGGTAGAGTTGGTCTATACATGATTCATTTTTTGAAGATTATAAAATAAATTATGATCTGACTTCTTTCCATAGGATGAGTGAAAAACCCCTAATAGTTTCCTCCAGTTTTGGATATATATCATGAAATCATTCAAAAATATTTCAACCGACATCCTCCTGATAAAGGTAATGAGTTTGAGATAGAATTCATGTAAGGTATGAATCAAATTTTGATACCCCCTTATTGTATGGTTCCGGTTAATCTGAAAGAGATTAATTTATAGATTGAGGATTTGAAACAGAAGGGATGAATGGGGAAAAGTAATTCACCATGGGGTGTACCTATTTTGTAAACCATGAAGTTTGAAATTATTCTTTGACTCTTCATAGATTACCATAAGCTGAATAATGTGACATTGAATAATATATATAATTTTCTTTGGATCAATGATCTCTTTGATAATTTGTGGATTTCCCAATGGTTCTTAAAGAATGGTCATCAATCAAGAAATCACCAATTATAGTTTGTATGGGAGGAAATATTGAAGATTACATTTTAGAGTAGGCATGAGAAATATGAGCACTTTGTGATTCCATTTGGATTGGAAAATGTGATGTAAATGTTAATGGATCTCGTGAATAAGATCTTCCACTCATATATTGACTTATTCTTTCTGGTGCTCATTAATGCAATCTTCATCAACCCATTGATCCTAGAATATATATACCATAAATATTTAGATAGTATAGAGTACACATTGTTCACATCAACATTATGGTAATATGTCAAAGTTTAACTTTTGGATTAAGAAGGTAAAATTATTAGGGAATGTGGTTTCTGATTATGGTATAACCGTAGACTAGGATAAAGTTGAGATAGTGATATCCTAAACATGCACCCAGAATATGTTTGTGATCAAGTGGTTTTTGGTTTTAGTGGGATATTATTTTTGTTTTAACAGTGAATTATTCCCTTTATCAACACCCATAACTGCACTAAAAATAGAAGGGATTGAAGTTCCAGTGGTCTAAATGGTATGGAGATGCATTTCTTGAGCAGAACATGAGGTTGAATATAGGTACATTGTTGATACTTCCTAAGATATGTATCAATTATGCTGAATAATTCAATGGTTCAGATTTTGGTTTGGGGTTATTATTGATTCATAGGGATTATTTATTAGAATATGGGTCATATCAGATGTGAAACCATGAGAATAATTATCGTACCCTTGAATGTAACATAAAAAGTGGTCTATATCCTAGAGTATTAACAAAACTATCTCTTTGATGACAGGTTTTTTATCTACATGGACCATATGATAATTCATTACATATTTAAATAGTGGGACCATAATTTTTGGGGAATCAACTAGGTAGGGTATCTGCAAATGTTTATATTTGGTATGGAATCTTCACCAAGTAACAGTAATGTTGTTTATAATTCTCTTTACCATAAGAAAATCATAGCTTAGGAACTTAGTGAGAAACCTTTAAGGGAATAATAGATCTTGATGAGCTTGTTGTATGATTTGTGGGTGGATGATTTTGAAGATTAGGTATCAATGAAGTGTTCTCTATTGGTGGTCAAATATTTTTTAGTAGACTGAGTAAAGGTTGGTCTAGAGGCTTACCATAAGTGTTTTGTGATGCCAAAACTACTAGGAAGTGGTGAAATAATACTCGGGGGGGGGGGGGTATTAGATGATAATGATGTGATTCTTGCACATGAGATATTTTTAGTACCTAATTAAATAATGGAATAGTGGATAAAATAATTCAATACCTCTAAGTGGATGGTGTATCTTAGAAGAAAAAAATGTACCATGATTTCATGTGTCAGTTCTGGTGGTCACAGATGAATATGGACATTGATGGGTTTGTTTCCCAATGCCTTACCCAATAGAGTATAAAGGAAAAGTGTCAATGTCTTGGTATTTTTCTTTAACCACTTCCCATTACCATGTTCAAGTAGAAGGATTTCATGATGGACTTTGTGAAAGGGTTCCCTTGTAACCCGAGTAGATATGAAATTGTCTTAGTGATTAATGACTGGTTAACACACATTTCTTATTTCTTACTGATCCTTATTTCAAACATAGTGGATGTGATAGAAAACCTACATAACCATGAGATATTAAACTTATATGGAGTTTCCATGAGAATATTATTTGATCGAGATACATGTTTTATATCATGGTTCTGGTAAATATTGTAGAAGGCCTGAGGGACTCAATTGATATTGAGTACAACATGCAACCCTTAAACATATGGACAACTAGAGAAGATAATTTTGATATTGGAGCATATGATTCAAGGATGTATTCTATAATTCAATGGATCTTGGTATGATCAAATAGACATGGTTTAATTTTTATACAATAAAAGTTCCTAGGAATCAATTCATATGGCTCCCTATGAGGCTCTTTTTGGAAGGTCATGTCATTCATCTCTTTATTGGAATGAGGTTGGAGAGGTAGAAGTTTTGGGTTCTATCATGGTGATAAGAACTATAAGAAATTAAAATTGATTCATAAGAGGTTGGTTATAATTAAAATATGTAAATGATCACATACTGACCATTGTAGAAGGATTATTTTTATTGTTATTGGTTATTATATTTTTCTTTGAGTGACTCATCGGATAGGACATCAATATTTTTGAAATAAAGGGATGTTATCCCCATGTTATGTTAGATACTTTGAAATCATTTAACATATTGGGACAATATCATACCATCTAGATCTTCCTTGTAGATATCATAGTCTTCACAATGTGTTCCATGTGTCTTAGATCTAGAGGTACATGCCTAATCCTGTGCATGCTATCAACTTCGATGATGTTGAGATAGATCATGATGCATCATAAATGGCATGCTTGAGTAATATTATAGAACATAGTAAATAAGTACTTTATGGTAATATAGTTCAATTATTCTAGATTCTATAGTGTCATGGAAAGATCAGGGAGGAGACTTGGAGCAAGGGATCCATATATTCGGGCTTAATGGCCTAAGTTGTCTGAGTGAGATTCCTAGAGATGCTTTCCAGGGATTGGAGATCTTTATAAGGGATAATTGAAACACCATATATTACTAAAACATAGTATAAATTTTTTATTATGGTGGTTATAACTAAGGAATGGAGGTAGGAAGATGGAAATCAGGCAGTTCTGCTGAATTCAGGGTCACTATGTCATGGAGTGGTGGTTATGTAGTAATTTTCATCTGAGTGCATGAGGGTTGTAGTGTATTAATAACCATTTCACCATGGTATTTTCCATGGTTTACAGGATCTATGCATTTACTATATTAAAGATCCTATATGATATTCTAAAAAGGAAAAACTATAGTTTTACCTACTCCATTTTTCTATAGTCTTGTCTATTTTGGGAAACATTATGATATATCCCTATGAGACACACTGTAATGCCTATTTTTTCATAATGTCTATAAATTACCAAGTAACTTCAAATAAAACCTTCTTTTATCATTTATTATCAAATATATAGACACTAAATGGCTTATTTAGAATATATCCTAGTTCCCAAGCTCTTGAAATCACCCCAAACAATGGTAGATTGACTCTTGATGATTCTGGATGAGTTCTACCATTATTCTTGGTTTTATTGCATTCTATTGGGATGGATCACATGTCTAATACAATTTCACTATGTACTTCTATAATCATGATTTATAATATTTTTTATAAAAAATCAGGTTTAGTTTAAGGAATATCATAGTGTACAAGAATGTTCGGGTTTGAGAGAGAACATGGTTTGGGTGATGACACTCTTGGTGAACCTTGGTATCAACATGAAAAACCATTAGGTAAGATTCCACATACCATTTGGGGATCTTAGATTCACTTGATTCCTTGGTATGATTCTTGTGTTGGCATAAATTGATGACCATCCATGATTGGGTTCACATTTGGATGTGTTTGTAGATCATGAGACCCATTTATGATTTTGGCTTCCATGAAAATTCTTTTATCTCATTTGATCATTTTTATGTTGATCACATATATTTTATGTTGTTAAGATTTTATTATTATGATATGTTTTCATTTTATTATAAGATATACCTTATTATTTATGTTTCCATTGATTTAGATGTATTTTTATTAGTTCTTGAAATTGGTGGAGCATCGTGAATGGTATCCATTAGAGGGGGAGTGTACATGACTTACGATAATAGACCCAAGAATATAGTAGGTATATGATGATGCCTCAAGGATATTATGTGATTCACTCAACTCTAAGTCGATTAAAAGTAGCATGCTTACTTAGATACTAGTGGATTCTAAGTATCATGACCACTCGATGCCTAGTGGGTTCCAACTAACATGACTCACCTGATGCCTAGTGGATCCTGACTAACTATTTCACAAAATTCCCAATTGTATGTTTACCATCCTTGTGGAAATTTCTTTATTATTTCGGATATATTGATATTACTTCTAGTATGGAGCTAAAATAGGCATGGTTGGTTCTCGTGGTGGCTTGGTTAGAACACGAGTACTCGGTATGTGATTATTTATACTTGATTTATTATTTATTATTATCATGGAATACACCTATTATAAATTTGTTAAGGATAAATTGGTATTTTCTGGAAGGGTTTTATTTCTCACACCCAAGAACTTCATCTTGATGTGTGTGAATAATTCATGTATAGGGATCCATGAAAGGTCACTGTGCCCACGAAATATAGTTGAGCTATGTATCATGGAGATGAAGGTAAAAAATGAGATGGAATATAAAGGTTTTCGACAATGTAACTCTTGTTACTTATTTTCCAAAACATATTACTCTAGTTTGTATTTTCACACTGGGATCCCATTCATTTTACTATATGACATTTGTGCCATCCATAATTTTATTCTTCCACATTATTTACTCTAAGTTATTTCAATTTAATTATTATTATTATTGGTGCATTGATATGATAATTTGGGTATTTTTTCCCAGTTAATGAATTAATACCTTCATTGATATTTAGCAGGATCTTGCATATGAGGATTCTCACATAATGATTTGTGACTCTCTAGTTCGGACCCCATGGTTTACATAAGGATGTTACAAAAATACTCCTTTAAAATTTATTAAACATTGAACAACAAAATTAGGCTTGTTAAATATAATAAATTTTAATTTTAGTAAACTTGTGAATACAAATAATTTTCACTTAAGTTATAAATGAATAAATATCATATCCACTCATCTCATGGATAAATAAATTTTATAATTATTTATCTTATGAATAAATAGTTTATAAAATTTTAATATATTATTATTTGTTTAAATAACCTTATAATTACATTTATGATCAATATAACTTGAATAAATATTATACCACAGATAAGGAATAAATTTATTTTTAAACATAGATTTAATTGAATATAATAATCTTCTAGATACATTAAAATGTAACCCTTTAATATATTTTATTAATGGATGTATGTAACAAAACAACCTTGGTCGACATTACATGTCACCCGACCGAACTCACCACATACCCAAAAGCTTGATTCTGACCACCAAAGGTAGGAGACATGCACTAGGGTATCAAAACATTAACCAGAAGAATGATTTCACCCTAGGATAACAATGAAAATTTAGTAAAAACTATAAAAAAATTGATGTGAGGAATCCATACATTGGATCTTTATATATATATATAATTTAATGACCTAGAATTTTTTTTTCTTTAACAATGATCATTTCATTAGTCAGCTATGAAACCAATTAAAATTACCAACATTACAATTGAAAAAAAAATATAAAATAGAACAACTAATATGGGAAAGTATGTATCACCCTAATCTAATATAATCATTATCCCCACTACAAAATTTATATAAATGAAATAAAATATCGGTAAAACAATCAATATATTAAGAAATAAAAATACAACCATTGAGAGAATTTGTGGTAAATTTTGAGAGAAATGATGAAGTGGAATTTATATGGTATAAAGGGAAATGTTACCATTGGGATTCTACCGTTACATGAACATTGGTCAATATGATCAATGGAAACTATACCCTTAGTTGATAATTTTTCCATTATAAATAGTGTTTATAAGTTGTAATGCCAAATGATAATTGATACATAAATGAGAATCAAGGGCCTCAACTGGTATATTTGTGTCATTTGAAGCCCATTTGTAAGAACATGGGAGGGAAGTATCATCACTGGGGTATACCCTTGTCAATGCTCAATATGATATTCAACAAGTGAAGATTTAATGGAATATCCTATATAAGAATTTCAAGTTAGTGGATATTACCACTTGATCGATGCTAGTCAAGCCACCCCATGAAACCACCATCATCAGACACCTTACCCTTAGGGAATATGTTGGTGTAATAAGGGGTTACATATCCAAACATTAGTTAAATAAAGTGTAAATTAATTTGTATAAATAAAATTTTTATTTCATAAATTCCTCTTAAGAATATATTTTCTTAATAAAATATATTTTTAATTGATATGAATTTGATAATTTTATTTTTAGACGCAAATAAAACATTATTTTATTTTTCTAGAAAATATAAACATTTTTATAATGAACCAATTTATTCTGAATAGTATTTTTTAATTAAATATTATTTTAAAAGAATTTATTTAAATAATAAATGAAAAAATAATTGCATATTGTCCTAGGAAAGTTTTATAAGTGTCAGAAATTTGACTTCCTTAAAAGCTTCTATTATTAAATAAAGATTTTTTTTATTTTCAAAAGTTAAAATTATCATATATATATATAATTTTTCTAATAAAATAAACATAATTTTTGAAATAATCACATAAAAATTAGATTAGGGTGAATTTATGAGAATTTTCTAAAATAATTTTTTTTACGAATGGTAAAAAATACAGTTTTTGGGTTTCGATATATTTTATGACATAATATTTATTTAATAATGATTTAGTAATTAATTAAGGAAAATTAAAGACCTAAAATAGGTTATTTTATTAATATTATGTATTTTATTATATTTTAATCAATTTCTAAAACTATAAGTCTCTTCTGAAGTCTAGAAAGGAAAATTTAATTCTTAAAAACATTACATTGTGAATATTTACTTTTCCATTCCAAAAGATGCATAAAAAGTGGTTTTATGTTATTGTGGATTAAAATAACTTAAATTTGACCCAAAATTCTAAAACCATGAGGCAAAACCTTGGGTAGGCCAATGGTTTTTCATTTTCCACATCCTAGTTTTCCAAGACCTATATTTGCAAATAATTTAATAATTTCTCCAACTTTGATAAAAATACCCACCCGTTTATACATTACCCTTCACTAAAAATCCAAAATCAATGAATTTATGGCGATTTAACTATTCAAGGATTCCCCCCCAAGGTGTCCTCATGCACCCAAGGTTTCATCCTCAAGTTTTAGGAATAAATCTTCAAGGTAAAGGAATTTTCACTTCACTTTTCCTTTCAGGTTCCCTTTTTTATGTAGTATGTATTCTAATTTCCCAAATAAGTTATTTTTTCCACTTTATATCAACCCATTACTTTAATAGAAGTATTTTATAAATGGGGAGTTTCATTTTATCTCATTTTACTTTTTCTAAAAACATGTTTTATACCCATCATTTTCTTGAATTTATATCCAAAATTTCTCTCTTTTACATGAGAAATTACCATTTCATTTTTATTTGAATAAAAAAACCTATTTTATTTTAAATGGTTATTCAAAAATATTTAAACATGAAATTATTATTTAGGGATTTAAATATATGAAACTAATTTATTTTTAGAGGTTAAAAATGACATAATGATCATGCCATTAAGATCTATTCTATGCCATGTTTTTTTATAAGAAACCCATTATTTATTCTACATGAGTTTTTAATGAAATGATTTATTCTGATATATGTGGATTACATGAAATTAATAAATATTAAGGGTGAAACCTAATAGTGATCCAATGAATTGAGTGATGAATTTAATCTCTATAGATGACATGTTTTATGATACCTTGGTGAATAACCTTAGTAATTTTTATTTATGAAAACTTAGTGATAAACCTTGGTGATATGATTATAAATGTCTAATTTAAAATTTTTATCCACATTTCCATGTTTTGATTCACAATATTATTATTATTATTATATGAATCTTTTTAATTCCTTACTTCTATGACTCATTTTCTTTTTGATATGTCTCAAGATCACATGTTATATGTCCCTCTAGCTTATTACCTTACTGGGTTTCATGTTGGACTGTTTTCATTGATGTATGTCCCCAAGATTTGAGATAAAATAAAAGTTACATAGAGTGTAACCATTAATATTTCTGTCAAGTGGGTTTATAATAATGTTTATGTTTTTATTTATCATGTGCTTTATTTCTAAGAAAATACACTTTAAGAGATACTCTTTTTATACCATGTATTGAAATGTTATGTAATAAAAATGTGGGATGAAATAATTAGTATCAAAGGATAGTTTAGTTATTTGTGGAAATTAGGATTTTAAATCTTTAGAAATAACCCTAGGAAAATTTCTAGATGTGTGAAAAAATCCTAGTATTTAGGTAAGTATTAAGTAAGTGGTTTTCAAAAAAATACACACCATTATGGATACTACAAGTAGATATGAATTTGGAATAGATGTATGTAGGGGTAAAACCTGAAAAAAATTATTTGAGATAGACTCAAATAGGAACTGGTGCACAACAATGGGCCTTAATGCACACATGGTTTGAAACTCCTGGGGGATATGTTTGTTTAACTATAATATTTTTATAAAACTTTATGAATCATTTGGAAGATATGAGATGAATAATGCATGAATTTATTGATAAACCTATAGCTTTGTTATGGATCCAAAGGGAAAGGTTGATAGATTATTCATTGGACTGAGGCCCCATCTATGGAGGAATATAGAAAATCATCACTATGAAAGCTATGATAAGATGTTGTAGAGTGCTATGAAGGTTGAATTAGAGTTTTTAGAGATGCAGTGGTCAAATAGATTGATTGAAAAAAATAGATCAATGGATCCAAACTTATGGAGGAACATTGATCAAGGAAGAAGATGAAAGAAAGTGAAACTTCCCACATGAAACAAATTCAGGAAGAAGCATTTGGGTAACTTCTTTCTTGGGAGTGGAAAGTGCTACAAGTATGGAAGAGATAACCATATAGTTCAAAACTATCATGGTGAGGTGAAGCCTCAAATTCTTAACACTAACAACATAGGGATGATGTTGGAGTCATATCTATAAGTTCAATGCTTAATGTGTAGAAAATATTAGCACTTTTTCAATAAATTTCTAAATTAGATGATAATGTAGGGGAACCACCGACAACCTTAGAATAGGATAAGGGATAAAGGTTGGGTATTTTCTATAATAACAGATAAATTGGAAGCTCTGTATGATGTGATGACAAGTACACTCTTTGTGATCTCCAAGCTATAAAGTACATTATTTGATTCTGGGATTACACATTTTCATCAATGTTTTTAAAGAATATAGAATCAATCCCTGAACTGATATAAGTAGAGCTATCAGTCAAGACTCCTAGAGGGGTTATACTAGCATAAATAGTGTAAAAAAACTCTAGTATTAAATTTAGAGATTACAATATCTTCCCAAATATAGTATCCATTCCCTCTATGGAATTCAACACTATAATAGGGATGAACTAGATCTCAAAATATCATTCTTAGATCAACTATATAAGTACGGAAAATTTAATAGTCTTGAATGGACATCCTACATTCAGTTTCAAAGGAGATATATCTCAGCCTGAGATTTTCCTAGAATCACCTCCCATAGCCTTCTTTATGGAGATTATCAATGAAGAGGGATAAGTAAATGAATGTATAAAGATAGATAATGTTCCTATCATTTGGGAATACATTGATGTATTTCCTGAAGATATACCTGGATCACCCCTATAAAGAGAGTTAGAGTCCCTCATTGAACTCATACATGTATCCATGATGATATCAAAGACCCCATATAGAATGTTAAATATGGAGTTAGATGAATTAAAGAAAAAAACCAAGTTATTCTAGATAAGGCATTTATCTGACCAAGTATTCCATCTTGGGGAGCACCTATTCTCTTTGTAAAGAATAAGGATGGATCAATGTGGATATGCATTGATTATAGATAACTTAATGTGGTCACATTGAAGAACAACTACCCTTTGATTGCATTATCGAGCGCGTCAAATTAATTGTTTAGTTTTTACTATAATTTCTACAGTATAGAAGCATCCCTAGGTCGTCTATCGACGGAGCCTCAGATCATTAATTGAAAAAGAGGGTTTTGATTATAAATATAGAAGGGGAATGGGATTTAATAAAACTTTGGGTTTGATGATTAAATATTACAATAGAAAAACTAAAGCGATAAAATAAGGTAGAAATGAACAAGATTAATTAAACGTGATCAACCCAATGGAGTATTGTGATGATCATCCTTTATCGCTTTAAGAGAAAGGGTATATATATTTTAATCCATGGTTTGTAACACCTATTACCATAATTTTATTGAGTTTATACTAGGATACCTCCTAGGGTTTAGTTGAAAACACATAATGATTCACCGAACTCCACCGATGATTGGGTGATTTGTGTTCGACTTCATAATCAAAACTCACCAAGGCAACACACGAAGAACTCAATGTGTTGTCCAGGTTTGTATGTTATTTATGTATGATACCATGAAATAAATGTACATGGCCTTAATAGTGCATATATGAGTTCAATTTACTAATATTAACCACACAAACACCACAATTGAATGAGGGAGGAAAAATGGATGAACAATGTGTGAAAATAACATGAAAGGGTACCCCCAAACATGATCATTTGAGTTTGAGTATAAAATACCAGTATATAACTCAATTAAATAAAAGGATAGGATGAAGAAAAATAACATACAACTTGGAATTAAAAAGATCATTCAAAAAAATACAAGTATAAATCTCGGCATTATATCACGTTCCTCCCTGGGTGATCACAAGGGGTTTAGAAACCCATGGGAGGGGAGGAAGAAGAAGATGTTGAAGTAGAACTTCCCATAGACTCCAGAACTTTTAAGAATGATGGGGAGACACCTTTGGGACTCCAAAATGGTAGCACCTTGACTCCTACATTAAAATCATCAAAACAAGTAACATTGCCCAGTTTAATAGTGATAAACATAAAATAATGGAATCAAATATGAAGTTCAATTTGTTTTTATTTTTATAATTTTAAATACAAAACAAATTTAGCACAGTGGTGTAAGTGTGAAAATGAAATAGTGAATCATTGTACGATAACACCCACACACCTAAACATTTTCACTCCTGGTAAAATTATAATATCCTAATCATGTCTCATTCCTAAATCAATGGTGTGAAAACATCCAAGATTCTTTTTAAATGAAATTCATCATGTCTCGTTTATGGAATCAATTTTTCTATCATTTTTCTTTTCTCACATTCAAATTTGTTCAACTTCATTTGTTAACCCATGTGACATGTTGTAACCTACCTCACCTAAAAATTTTCCCTCTTCACTCAAGGAACATATGAAAGTGGATTTATGCTCTTATACTAGAGTTAATGTGATCTTACCATATGCTTTCCAAGATTCTCATTTCTCTACCAGTATAAACTATTTTTCTACTCAAGAGGACTTCCAACAGGTTGTTCTAAGGTTCAAGGGTTGGTAGGATTTAATGTTTAAAAATATAAGGTAGAAGATGAGTGTTTAATCTCTTATGTACAAAACATGTCAAAATTCAGCAAGTGTTCACAATGAATGTGCACACTCAACCCATAAAAAAGTGTATCACCTCCAACTCACTCACCCCATTGTCTATTTTTGTGGGTCACAACCAAGAAGTGAATAATAATGAGTAAACATCATCTTTTCTCAATTTTTTTATTTTGTTCTATTTTTTATTCAATTTATAGAAATATTTTGTTAATGTATAGTTTTTTGGAGATAAATAGGGAAGCATGGGTAAAACAATAATTTAATATGGATTGTGAACCCATTTCCCAAGGAAAATGTAGGAAACCTTTATATCAACCCATAACGATGATTCTCTCCCCAAAATTACCATGGAAACACCCTATCTCACACACTTGTTGAAAATAAAATAAGAATATACACTAGATATGGGTAGGTAGGGATATATTAGATTTTAATGTGGATACATAACAAGAATTTCATGGTCTCTAAGGCTTAAGAAGGATAAAATGACAAGGTGGAAAAAATAGAGGTTAATTTTACAAAGGGCTTTTCAAGTAACAATTGCCTCTATCATGAATGTAGAATTATTGAATCTTATGGCTTAAAATAGAATCAAGGCAAGTTATAGTTTCTCTACATGAAAAAATGTGAACCCTGATCACTAATGATGAATCTCGGTAAACCAAACCTACTAAAAATATGAGACCTCACAAAATAAACAACCACTCGAGAGTCATCGGTCCTGGTGGCCTTTGCTTCCACCCATTTAGATGCATAGTCAACATCCAATAAGATGTAAAAAAAGACAAATGAATTTTGAAAAGGCCCCATGATGTCAATGCCCCATGCACAAAAAATTTCACAGAATAACATGGGTTGTTGGGGGCATTTCATTCCTCTTGGAAATATTCCCTGTGTATTGACAACAACTACATGACTTGAAAAATATATGGGAATCCCTATAAAATTTTGGACAATAAATTCCCGAGTCAAGGACCTTTTCAGATATATGTTGAGAGCCAAAGTGGCCCCCATAGGCCAAACTGTGGCAGAAGGTCAAAACAGAGGTGAACTCATGGTCAGGGACACACTGACGAACTACTTGGTCACCACAAATTCTCCAAAAATATGGTTCATCCCAAATGTACTACCAAGAATCATGCTTAAGTCTCTGGGATTGTGAAGTGCTAAAATCATTGGGGACCCTAGATGTTGTTAGAAAATTCACAATGTCCACATACCAGGGAGTAAGGTCCACAACACCACAAAGGTTCTCATGAGGGAATAATTCTCTAATGGGAGGGGTGAGTCGACATGATGGTCCAATGGAGGGGAAATCCTACTAATGTGGTCAGCTACCACATTTTACACTCCTATCTTATCTGTAATCTCATAGTCAAAATCCTGGAGGAGGATCATCCACCGAATGAGGTGGGGTTTAGCTTCAGGTTTCTTTAGGAGAAAATTAAGGGCAACATGATCAAAAAAGACAATTATTTTTGACCCGATAAGATATGAACAGAATTTTTCAAGGAAAACACAATAGAAATAAGTTCTTTTTTAGTGGTTGTGTAGTTTTCCTAGGAAGGGTCAAGGGTACGTGAGGCTTTCACAATGACATGAGGATCCTTCTCTACCCTTTGGATAAAACTACCCCAACGACAAAGTTAGAGGCATCATACATAAGTTCAAAGGGGAGATCCCACCTTGGTGGTTGGATGACAGGAGGTGATGTGAGACTCATTTTTATTGAATTGAAATAATCCTCACAATTTTTATCAAACACAAAATCAAAATCCTTTTGTAATAACCGGGACAAGGGAAGTGTGATCTTACTGAAGTCTTTAATGAATTAGAGGTAAAAACCAGCATAAACCAAGAAAGATCACACCTCACAAACACATTTTGGATATATAAGGGTTTAAATTAATTCAATTTTTGATTTATACACTTGAATTACCTCTTTTGAAATAAAATTCCCAAGAACTATCCCTCGTCCAACCATGAAATGTCATTTATCTTAATTTAATAAAATATCTTTTTCTATGAAACAATAGAGGATAAAACCTAGGTGATCCAAATAGTCAAAAAAGTAAGTTCCATAAACCATGAAATCATCCATAAAAACTCCCATTAAATTATTTAGGTACTCATAAAAAATATTCAACATACATCACTGAAAAGTACCAGGAGCATTACATAGACCAAAAGGCATCCTTCTGTATACAAATGTGCCAAATGGATAGGTAAATGTTGTATTTTCTTGATACTCAGGGGCTATATGGATTTGAAAATAACTCGAATAGCCATCAAAGAAACAATAATGGGAATAAATAGCCAATCTTTCTAGAATTTGGTCAATGAAAGGTAGAGGAAAGTGGTCCTTCTGTGTGGCTTGATTCAGTTTATGGTAGTCAATATAGACTCCCAACTATTTTTCACATGTGTTGGAACCAATTAATTCCTTTCATTTGACACAACTATTATTCCTATTTTTTAGGCATAATTTTCACTGGGATAACCCATTTACTATCAGATATAGGATAAATAATCCCTGTAGTAAGTAATTTACTGACTTATAATTTTACCACTTCAAGGAGAGTAGGATTCAACCAATGTTGAGATTGTATTACAGTTTTAGCCTCATCATCCAAAATTATATGGTGCATACAAATTGATGGTCTAATCCCTGAAATATTAGCCAATGTCCATCCTATTGACTTTTTACACTCTCTCAAAAGGTTGATCAATTTTGATTCTTGATGTTGAGAGAGGTTATTGGAAATAATGACGGAAAATTAGTCAATACCCTCAATATAGGCATATTTTAAATTAAATGGAAGGGGATTAAATTCCAACACCGGGGGTTTTTGGACTGAGGGAAGGGATTTAGGGGGAGTGAGGTCCATGAAACTGTCTATATGCTCTTGTTTATTCTCTAATAATAGAGAATCTATTGAAATGAGATTTGAAGAATCATCGACGGTCATGGGTACCTTATAATGAACACACTCATCAATTAAAGCACAAAATTTACACTTTTCAGAACCCACACAACACTCAAAACATGAATCAAAACTCAAATCATCCAAGGGTGAAGAAGAAGAAAATGAATCAGATTATAGGTTGAGGAGAGAATTGTGTGTTTTTTCATTATTTGAGATCACTCACATCGAATAGACAATAAGAGTGGATTTCTCTACAATGAGGTGTTTTATAGCCTCAAGGATGTTAAAACATACATTTTCTCCACCAAACTACATGGATGTCGTACCATTGTGAACATTTATGACCATATTTGCTGTTTTAAGGAATGGAATCCCATGAATGGGAGGGGTATGTCCTTGGGTTTGAGTATCTTCCATCTAAAAAATGTAGAAATCAGTAGGGAAGATGAGATTCTTCACTCTTACAATGACATCCTCAATCACTCCTTTTGGTTGCGTAGTACTCCGGTTTGCAAGTTTCATGAAAATTATTATTGGTTGAAGCTATCCAACCTATAGATAAGTATACATGGAGTGAGGAATTACATTAATGGAAGCACCTAAATCTAACATAGCATCTGAAAATAATGTCTCCCTTATGGTACACGATATTGTAAAAGTGCACGGATCCTTGCATTTGGTTGGTATTGCTAGTTGGATAAAGGCCAATACATTCCTTCCCAAGTTAACTCTCTCATTTCCCTTCAGCCTCCTTCTATGGGTGCAAAGCTCTTTAAGAAATTTGGCATAACGAGGAATTTTCTTGACTATATCTAGTAAAGTAATATTAACTTGAACTTTTTTAAATGTATCCATTATTTTAGTATCAATCTCATTATCAAAAATTTTCTTATATTTAGAGAGTCTTTGGGGGAAAGAAAGAGGAATGGATTGTTCATTTGAATCATCAATGATAATTTTATTACTCTTTTTATTTCATTTTTATTTATTGAAATATTTTATGGGTGGAGAAAGAGTGTTTTCAAGAGGGGGACATACCTATTGCATAGAATCAATAGAAGGAGAAACTGCTTTACCTATACGAAGTGTAACTTCACATATGTTACCTTTGTCCTTCGGATTGGAAATGGGTTGGGATGGTAGTTGTCCTAAAACTTGCATCTTAGGCTCACCTATGGTGTTCTACAATTGTCCCACTTGAGTTCGTAGGTCTTGAATTGCCAATTGTGTGGTCTGTTGGAACTGAAGGTTCTGGGCTTCCATTTGTTTCACCAGGTCATTAAGGCTTGGTTCAAATTTGGGAGGAGGAGGAGGATTTTTTTTGAGAAGTTGGATAAGAAGGTTTCATACCTTGGCCTTGTTGATTCCAATTCTTCTTGGGGTAGCTTGAGTTTCCTTATTGTCGGTACTAGGGTTGTGCTTGACACCTGAGGTTTGGATTTGGCCTGAATGGTTCTTGCTTGAAGGGAGGTTCTTTTCGGAATGGACACCCTGGGAACACTTCTGCACAAGACTCAGGTGAATCATGAAGTTGTGGTCACTGGTCATAAAAATGAGTATTTTCAGAAAAAATACCATAATGTAATGGAACTGGAGAAGATTTTGAGTTACCTTGTGCTTGAGGTAATTGCCTTAGAAGGGTATGCATCTCATCAATCTTATTATCTACCTTTTTTCTAGAGATGAATGACTTACCTCATGAACTCCTTGGGTTGGTGAAATATATCATGTACCAAATTATTGTGCATTTTGATCCATTTTGGATATTAAGTCACGAGCAGTGGAAAAAGTTTTATCAACTAGGGAACCACCAGCTGCAACATCAATCATTCCACAATCCATGGGGATAAGTCCCTAATAGAAGTATTGGATTAATAGTTGTTCACTAATATGGTGGTGGGGGTAGCTTGATAAAAGTCTTTTGAATCTCTCACAGTATTCATGAAGGGTCTCTCCTTGTGATAGTCTAATTCCACAGATTTATTTCCTAATTGATGCAGTTCAGGGGGCAGGGAAGAACTTCTCTAAAAATAGTCTTTTAAGGTCATTCCATCCCCCAATTGTGGTAGGAAAATAGTATATCCAATCTTTGGCTATACCATCAAGGGATAAAGGTAAGGCCCTAAACTTAATTAAGTCCTCAGACACATTTTGGGGTTTCATGATGGAGCACACTGTGTGAAACTCCTTAAGGCGTTTATGAGGGTCCTCGCTGGGAAGACCATGGAATTTAGGAAGAAGCTGGATGAGGCCTGATCTCATCTCAAAGTTGGATGGTTCTTCAGGATATTGGATGTACACAGGTTGGTACTCCACATCTGAGGTGGTCAGTTCTTTTAAGGTTCAATTATTTTCATCCATGTTTTCTTGGGTTTGATCGGGTTCAATTTTTGATTCGTTTATGGACACTTGAGGTTACAAAAGGGGTTTCTTAGTGTTACTTGATCATAATTCTCTAGATTCCTTGATTTGTGAATGGAGTGATTTTTAAATTTCAAGGTCAAAATCATGTAGTGTTTCTTTACCATATCTTGTCATGCAACAATGATGTCCAGTTTGATTGATTGATTGTTTGTTGTTGTTTTTTTATTTAAAAAAATTATGGAAGATGAATGAAATAAAAATACTTAACAAATGAATGGAGTAAATAAAATAGACTGTTATACTACAAAATTAGAGAGAGAGATAGAGAAGAAGAATAAAAAGAGAGATAAAGTAAGAACACACAAAAACAATCAAAAATAGAAACAAAAAACCAAAACAAAGACAATAGAATGGGGGTAGGGTATTGAAAGGGGTACTAATTAAGAAGTAAAATAAATAAATAAAATGAAATAAAAAAAAATTATCTTGGTTCCTCGGCAACAACGCCAAACTTTTATCGCATTGTTGAGCGCGTCAAATTAGTTGTTTAGTTTTTACTAGAATTTCTACAATATAACAGCAACCCTAGGTCGTCTCTCAACAGAGCCTCAGATAATTAATTGAAAAAGAGGGGTTTTATTATAAATATATAAGGGGAATTGGATTTAATAAAACTGGGGTTTTGATGATTAAATATTATAATAGAAAAACTAAAGAGATAAAACAAGGTAGAAATGAACAAGATTAATTAAACGTGATCAATCCAGGGGAGTATCATGATGCTCATCCTTCACCGCTTCAAGATAAAGGGTATATATGTTTTAATCCTTGGTTTTTAACACCTACTACCATAATTTTATTGAGTTTTTACTAGGATACTTCCTAGGGTTCAGTTTAAAGCACACAATGATTCACCGGAGACCGCTGATGATTGAGTGATTTGTGTTCGACTTGATAACTGAAACTCACCAAGGAAATACACAAAGAAATTGATGTGATTTCCAAGTTTGTATGTTATTTCTTTGTGATACCATGTCATAAATGTTCATGGCCTTTATAGTGCATATTTGAGTTCAATTTACCAATATGAACCACACAAACAACGCAATTGAATGAGGGAGAAAAAATGGATGAACGGTGTGTGAAAAATCACAAGAAAGGGTACCCAAAAAACGATCATTTGAGTTTGAGTATAACATACCAGTATATAAATCAATTAAATAAAATAGAGGATGAATAAAAACAACATACAACCTGGAATTAAAAACATCATTCAAAATAATACAAGTATGAAGCTTGAGATCACATCATGTTCCTGCCCGGGTGATCACAAGGGGTTTAGAAACCCATGGGAGGGGAGGAATAAGATGATGTTGAAGTAGCACTTCCCATAGCCTCAAAAACTTCTAGAAATGATGGGGAGACACCATTGAGACTCCAAAATGGAAGCACCTTTCCTCCTACATTGAAATCATCCAAACAAGTAACATTTCCCATTTTAATAGTGATAAACACAAAATAATGGAATCAAATATGAAGTTCAATTTGTTATTATTTTTATAATTTTCAATGCAAAACATGTTTAACATAGTGGTGTAAGGGTGAAAATGAAATAGTGAATCATGGTACGATCACCCTCTCTAAAGGATTGATGAATTATTTAATCAACTTCATGGGGCACAATTTTTCTCCAAGATTGACCTTTGATCTGGGTATCATCAACTAAGTGTGAAGAAAGAATATATTCCAAATAACGCCTTCTGAAAAAATATGGGAATTATGTGTTTTTTTATGACCTTCATCTTGAATAATGTTCCAAATATATCTATGGATTTTATGAATATTGTATTTAATGAATACACTAATAAATTCATGATAGTTTTATTAATGATATTATGATATATTTCAAATGTTACTAAGATCATTAGGATGATCTAGGGGTTATTTTGGAAACTCTGAGGAAGAGGAATACTTTCAAAAAATTCAGAAAATATTAATTTTTGTTTTAATAAGTTTCATTCTTGGGGAAAATTGTGACCAATGAAGTAATCTCAGTAAACCCTATGAAAGAAAAGTCTATATAAGAATTTTCTCATCCAATAATAGTAATTTATATTCATATTTTCCTGAGTTTAGTTTGATATTATAGGAGGTTTGTGAAAAAACATTCATGACTTTCTAATACACTAATCATGTTAAATATAAAAGAGGATAAGTTCATATGGATAAAGGAGCATGAATAATGTTTTCAATAATTGAATAAGATATTGTTTACTACACTTATGTTAACACTTCCATATTTTATAAAAGAATTTTTTATTTATAGAGATGCATCTATGGAAGGGCTTGGGTGCGTCCTCATGAAAAAGGACAAGGTGATTTCTTATGCATCTAGACAATTAAATCCTCATGAGTAGAATTATCCTATGCATGAACAGGAGATAGCTACAATTATTTTTTCTTTGAAAATATTGAGGCACTATATTTATGGGGAGAAATGTGATATATACACATACCACCAAACTTTTAAGTATATTTTCATGAAAAATGTAATTGAACATGAGAAAAAGAAGACGATTGGAAATTATTAAAAAAGATGACTTTTAAATTCATTATCACCCCAAAAGAGAAAAAATATTCATTGATGCATTATTTAGGAAATACCCAACTGTAATAGAAATGATGAGGATTCAAGGAGATCCTTTGATCAAGGACCTAGTAAAATTAGACATGGGAATCATGAGGGAAGGGACATCATCAACCCTCCCCCAAATGATTTCTCAACTATCATTAGTAGGGAAGATTAAGAAAAAAAAGAAAGAGGGAGTCCCGGAACCATAAAGACTGGATCATCATATGTTGGTTATAATTAATTTAATTAATTGACAAGAATTAACTTGATGAAATTATTTCTTCATTGATGTCTCCAGTCATGATCCAATGTGATCCATCGTTGTGTCGTAGAATCCATTTGTAGGATTCCTCTAGCGGTGATCCACGTGTGCTCCACGTATCTCTGGATGTCGCTGAAGGGATTTCCAGGTGCTAGCGCATAAGAGCCTTCACTTGAGATTTCCATCTTCGATCGCCTTAATCCAATGGAGGAGGATCTCTCTCGGTCTTGAGAGAATTATTGGAGGAAAGAGTTCTCTCGGCCTGGAGATAATTTTCTATAATTGTTGTGCACAACGATTCTCTCTAGAAAAGTGTTGGGGTTATGAGGGTATTTATAATTAGGTTTGAGGTTATAGAGTTATGAAAATAAATAAACGCGTTACACATTTTATTTATTTCATTAACTCTTATTGAAAACCCCCATGTCGAATGATTAATTCCTTGACATGCGCCCACACTGATTATAATAAATATCATTTAATAAAATGATATTATTTCTTCAAAATCCCGACTAGAAAAACTACACGGCATGTAATCATTAATACACGATGTGTACTCATTTTCCATGAAAACTACATGGCATGTACATTCAATGTACACGATGTGTTTATCTTGTTTCCATTTTTCATTATTTACTCCACCACATTTATTAAACTTTGAGTAATGGCTATTTATTTCTTAAATAAATTTAACTACATTACTCACTAATAAATATATATTATTTTTCCCACAATATATTCTCTTGAATAACTAGTGTCTAAATAAACACGATCAGGTATCCTTAAATAATTATTAAACCACAGTCAGGAATAATCTTTATTTAACATGTTAAATTAATATTTTACTGAGATTCATGGACACACTTAGTGTGGGACCCTCTAGGCCTCTTTCTCAGTGGCATTAAGTAGAGCCTGCCTAAAGTCCAAGGTTAGAGTCTAGCAACACGCCAAAGCACCCATAGAGAAATAAGTTAATTCCACAATGATGTGTCACATCATATGAATGCTTACTGTGTAATATAATCCTTTTGTCATGATATCTCGAATCAAACGGGTTGCATACTAGTGCCGTCAACCCATGTGCTCGATTGTTCTTTCTTTGAATTTCCAAAATTGAACTCACCCATTCCTTACCATGGATATGGATTTATTTAGGCTATATCAATTCCATCAAAGGGCCTGAGATATCTACTTCCATTATGGAATAGAAGAGACAAATCCTTTATCGCATTATCTATTAATGCAGTATTACTCGTGACACACCCAACATACCCTACCTTGTGGAGAACAGTGTGTCGTCACAGTTTTTGTCAATACATCTAAGTGTGTGAGTTATAATACTCATTAATAATAATCTTAAAGTCCAAGGACCAATAAAAATGTCCACATATAGGAACATCCAATGACACTATGAAATGTGTATTTCCTACTGGCGAGTCTTGTTCTCATAATATCCTCCTGGATATTACCAAGGGCGCACACCATGAGAAGGTGCCTCAAAGTTTTATGAGTCCTCACCCATAATGGCCTGTATTATTTGTGTCCCTCAAATAACATCATCCAACCATAGAACATATATTCAAGAACAATGTTATGGCACTTCCAGGTTCTTATCATAGAAAGGATCCGCTATGACCCTTTAATGAAATGGATATCCTTGGAACATTATCACATGCATTTCTACGTAGAAGAACAATCAATATGTGATAAGGTGTTTATTTAATGAATAAAGTACAAAGTAGTCAGTTCTAGTCCACCAAATCTAACAGACTCCCACTTGGACTAGAACCAACTGCTAATAACTTTTAACCTGCTATCTCTCACATGATATTCATGCTTCTGCTGAGATAGACCTTTAGTCATGGGGTCTACCACATTCTCTTCCGTGGACACTCTGATCACTGCCACTTCACCCCTTTGATAGAAATCCTTCAAGAGGTGATACTTTCGGAGTATGTGCTTTGTCCATTTATGTGACCTGGGTTCTTTTTCAAGATCCACTACTGTAGTATTATCACAATACAACGTGATAGGATATTTACTGCTAGGCACCACATCAAACTCCTGGACAAAGTTCTGAATCCAGACGGATTCTTTGGATGCATCAAAAGCCGCTATATATTCGGACTCCGCTGTAGAATCGGTGACAACTGGATGCTTTGAACTCTTCCAGCTCATAGATCCTACATTGAGACAGAAAGTATATCCAGATTGCGACTTCAGATCATTCTAATCTATTTGAAAACCAGCATCAGCATACCCTCTAATGACAAGTTATTCATCTTCTACATACACCAGGAACATATCCATAGTTCATCTCAGATACTTAAGGATATTCTTAACAGTAGTCCAATGCTATTCTCCTGTATCCTCTTGATATCTACCTACCATGCTCAGTGCATAGGCAACCTCAAGCCCGGTACATAAAATGGCATACATTATGGATTATATATCCGAATCATATGGGATTTTACTCAATCTATCTTTCTCTTTTTGTGTTTGAGGACACATTTTCTTAGAAATATGTAGTCCATGTGACACTGGAACCAATCCCCTCTTGGATTGTTCCATACTAAATCTCTTTAGTATCTAGTCAATGTATGTACCCTAAATTAGTCCAAACAGCCTCTTGTATCTATCACGAATGATCTTGATCCCTAGAATGTAGGCCGCTTTACCCAAGTCCTTCAAGGAGAAACACTTGTTCAACTAGTCCTTAATTGATTGTAAGACTAGTACATTATTTACAGTAAGCAATATGTCATCAACATATACTCCTAGGATAACGATCGCATTCCCATTAAACCGCTTATAAACACATGGCTCATATTCATTCTTAATGAAACCAAATTCCTTTATGGATTTATCAAATCGAATGTTCCATGACCTAGATGCTTGCTTTAATCCATAAATGGATTTATGCAACTTGAAAACCTATTTGGCTTCACCTGGTGTCACAAACCCTTCTGGTTGTGTCATATAGACATCTTCCTGAAGGTTCCCATTAAGGAATGCTATTTTAACATCCATTTTCCAAATCTCATAGTCATGGTAAGCTGCTATGGAAAGTATGATTCTTATGGATTTAAACATGAAAACGAGCGAGAAGGTTTCATCATAGTAAATTACTTGACGTTGTCTGAATACTTTAGCCACTAGACTTGCTTTATAGGTGCTAACTTGACCTTCCATGTCAAGTTTTCTCTTGAATACCCATTTGCATCCAATAGGCTTTATATCAACTGGCTCATCGACCAGAACCTAGACTTGGTTCTGATACATGGAATCCATCTCAGAATTCATAGCTTTTATCCATATTGTATCTTCTAAGCTTTCTACTGCTTCCTTGTAGGAGAGAGGTTCATCATTGTCCAACAATAATGATTCACCATCCTCAGTGACTAGGAAACCAAATCTCTCTGTTTCCCTTAACTCTCTTGAGCTCCTACGCAATACTTGTGTTTCTGGAACCTCTTCCACGGGGACCTGTGGAACTTGTTCCTGTACCAAGTATTGTGTATCTTGAGCATCAACTTCATCAAAGTCAATCTTTGTCACACTATCCATTTTGAGGATGTGCTCCCTCTCAAGAAAGATGGCTTGTCTGGCGACAATCACTTTCTTGTCTTGAGGGTTATATAGGTAATATCCTTTTGTTTCCTTGGTATATCCTATAAAGATACACCTCATGCCCCGAGGTGCTAGTTTGTTGCCTAATAAGGCCTTACCAAATTCCTCACATACCAATACATGTGTATGCGACAAAATGGGTTTCTTTCCATTCCATAACTCAAAGGGAATTACATTTTCCTGATTAGTTGGTACTAGGTTTAATGTGTATGCTATAGATTGTAATGAATACCCCCAAAAGGATAATGGAAGATCTGCATGACTCATCATTGACCTCACCATGTCCAACAAGGTGAAGTTCCTCCTTTGACTAACACCATTACACTGTGGTGTATAAGGAGGAGTGATCTGAGATAGAATCCCAAAATCCCGTAGAAGATCGATGAAATCTTGGTTCAGATATTCTCCACCTCGATCTGATCAAAGTTTCTTTATCTTCTTACCAAGATGATTCTCTAATTAATTCTTGAATTCCTTAAATTTCTCTAAGGCTTCTGACTTATACCTCATTAATTAGACATAGATATATCTACTCAAAGCATCAGTAAAATTAATGAAGTAAGAATATCCACCTCTAGATTCTACTAGAAATGGTTCACACACATCTGTGTGCTCCAATCCTAGAAGCTCTGTGGCCCTTTCACCTTGTCCACTGAAAGGTGGCTTGTCATTTTTCCTTGTAAACAAGCATGACATCTATTAAGTGGTTTTAGCTCAGTAGAGTCTAAATAGCCATCTTGGAAGATCTTTGTCAAGTGCTTCTCGTTTACATGACCTAGAGGGTGATGCCACAACTGGGTGATGTATGAGTCACGTGAGTCTGTTTCGTTATCAATTTCCAACACTTGATTTTTGTAATTTAATACATACAAACCATTATTTAAATGTTCCATACCATAACATACATTGTTCTTATAAAAGTGAGAACTCTTATTTCCAAAATTGAAAATAAATCCATCCATATCTAAACAAGATACTGAAATTATGTTCTTGGTAACACTAGGCACATAATAATAGTTATGTAAAACCAAAATCATCCCAGTCGGCAATGAGAGGTGGTAATCACTAATGGATAGTGTAGCCAGCCTCGCACCATTGGAAGCTCGAAGATCCACCTCTCCTATGGAAATATTTATAAATCTACTTGGTTCCTGCATTTGAATATAGATGTGATCCCCACAAGCTGTATCTAATAACCAATGTGTAGAAATAGAAAGATTACACTCGATAGCGAATGCACCTTTAGCCTCGCCATGCTTCTATGTGCAGTTACTCTTCCAGTGGCCTTGCTTGACACATGCAATACATACCGCCTCCCATTCCTTACCCTACCTCTGGATCTTCCCCTTCTTGGAGGGACGACTCTCGGGGGGCTTCAAACCATTTATATGTCTTTATCCCCTTTGTCTTATCCTTCATTTTATTATTCACCATAAGGACTGTGGGTTTGTCATGCCCCATGTCCTTATCTACCTAGTGAATTATGGTCAGAAGTTCCAATAGACTCTTCTCATTATTTCTCATGTTGTAGTTGACAATAAATCTAGAGAAGGTCTTGGGCAGTGATGATAGGATGAGATCTGTACACAACTCATCTGGGAACTTAATCCCTAAGATGTCCAAGCATTAAATGTAGCCAATAACCTTGGTTACATGAGTCCCAACTGTCGCAGACACTCCAAGCTTATTTGTAAACAAAGCATTGGAGATCTCATATATCTCTTGTCTCGCCTTATCTTGGTAGAGATCCTTAAGGTGAGACATCATGCAATACACGTCCATGTTTTCATGTTGCTTCAAGAGCTCATTAGACATGGCCGATAGTATGAAATACTGGAAATATGTGGCATCATCCATGTGTTTCATATAGAGAGATAATTCCTCATCACTTGCCTCTTTCCCAGGTGCAACTGGAATATGATCTTCCAGCACATACAATTTCCTTTCGTGGCGAAGGATGACGCGTAAATGCCTCTGCCACTCTTGGAAATTGGTGCCAGTGAGAAGGTTTTCCTTCTAGAGTATGGTTCACAATGATATGTTTGAATTAATGTTTCTTTAGATTTCTACAAATTAATATGAGAAAATGTTTAGTAATTTTTTTTACCAAACTGATAAAAATAAATAAATTTATACTTATTAGTCTCCCACTATTTTATCGAAATCCAATAGCCCTCACCATTAACTTCAGAATATTCTGTTGCCTGAATATTCTAGTGGCAAGGACCCATATTCCCCTTCGCATTACCCAAACTAGTGTTGGTCAAGAAACTTGAAGGGTTTTAGGTAGGCATTCCCAATTCCAAGTGCATTAACTCGCAGCTCCTTGATCCCCTGAGTGGACTCCCCTATTCTGAAATCCTTTTATTTTAGATTTCCTCAACCTTTGTCTCTAGGTCACACCAAGTCCTTCTGTGGCAGTAAACCCTTGATGAGAACCAAGTCAAGTCAACCCAAAACCTTGAATTAGAATTCCCCGATAATTGAAAGCACCCCAACTGGGGTTGTTCAAGAACTTTGAACTATGGTTCGATTCTAACCAAGATTATGGAAGGATATACCGACTTAATATTTCTTTGAGGGATTTTATCCTTATACATAAATTACCAATTTATTATCTTTGATTACATTATTTTTAATATTAAGTGGGATATACTTAAGTGATTAACCATGTCTAAGATAATATTTATGCATAAACCGATCTTATTTTAGTTCCATCTTGCATGCTTGTTTAATTCATTAATTGTGTGATCATGAAAACACACCCATAATAAATTTAAACCATGCAACTGAAAGAAATAAAATAAATTTTATGATCATGAGCTTTTCTATTTGTTAGTTTATATAGTGGTTGATAAACTAACCCAAGACCTAGGGGTAAAACAACTTGAACCTTTCCGGTCCGTGTTTACATCTTTCCACCTGTCCACCTTTGTATCTCCTTGGATTGGTTTCTCCTTGGATCATAACTTGAGCCACCTCCACTAGCTTAGGAGATCCATCCATTACATATGCATTTATCGCACACGCAGGTGAGGGGTAAAATGGGTTTTACATAAAAGAAACCTTGGGCATGTAGGCCCTACATATTAATGAGGAGAAGGCTCGCAGGCTAAAAAATTTAATTTAAATAAATAAATTAAAAGAAACCATTCACATACAAAGGTCTTGGTCTAGCTCATGATCATCCATACATGCAATGATATTACACATTAATAAAACTAGCATTAAATTATTTAATCATTCTTGTTTATGATAAATCATGCACAAATTAATTAATTATCTTTAATTAATCAATCCTTTTATCTTAAACCCTTTTTCTGAATTTCCTTGAGATTCTCATCCATCATAATTTTAAACAAATAAATTCATTTAAAATTATCTTTGTACATAACTTGTACCTTGGAGGTAACGCAGTGAATTACCATTCATTACGCAGATTTTAAATTAAACACATATATATAAAACACCTATTACGTGTTGTGCCTCAGCTTTACACCTGCACTATGGTAGACGTCTCAAGGGTTTGTATAATATTGTTGGCGCCAAAAATATTCAAAGAAGGGAGAGAAGAAAAAGAGACTTTGCGCCCTGCCTTGTGAAGCTCTAACGCGCATCCCCCTCACTCCGCGGCCACCGCGAAGTACCAGAGGCGGTAAAGCTCTGCGAACGCCCTGACGTTCGCAAACCCGCCGCGAAGCAGAAGAGGCGGTAAAGCTCCACGAATGCCCCGAAGTTCGTGAACCCGCCGTAATGTAGAAGAGGCGATAAAGCTCCGCGAATGCCCTAACATCCGCGAACCTGCCACGAAGCATAAGAGGTGGTACCTCTCCGTCAATCCGGTTGATGTTCGCGACCCACCGCGAAGCTACCGAAGCCCCCTTCGCGCCGTGTGATCTCTGCATCACGGCGCCCCTGGCCTATAAATACCGAGCTCCCCCTGAGCTCTCTGGATGGAAAATATGACCTTTCGGCTTCTCAAATCCCAAATCAAGAATCACTCTTCACTCTAGGAATCATGAGCTCCATGAGGTATTTTTGCTTCACTAGAGCCCTTCACCTTGTCTCGTTTTGAGCCCCTCTTCCAAGAGGGCTGCCCTTCGTGAAGCCCAAGGGAATTCGCGAAGGACGGGGATTCCCAAGGGAACCTGGGTAGTCGCAGAGTGTTTATGATTCGCGAAACACCCATCCTGTACGAGTGATCCACATGCCAAGGCAGGGTCACTGTAATTCACGAAGCACACTGCTTCACAGCACCTTGCTTTGCGAGGCACCTCTACTTCGCGAGGAAGTGCTCCACGAACACCCTTCCACTTCTCAAAGAACCTCCCACTCCCACCTCTACCCCATGCTAAGTCCAAGGCACTCCACTTCGTGAAGCAAACCCCTTTTCAAGTTCCCTCTACTATGCAAAGTAATCAGGCTCCGCAAGGTCCCTTCCTGTGGACCCCTTTTCTTGACAATTCCTCTTCCTGTGCAACCCTCTAGGTTTGCACGATGTGATTTCAAAGTCCCCTGTATGACACCACCCATAGTGTTGCTTCGACTAATGCTTCTTCTCATAGTCACGCTAACGGCTATTTCTTCTTCGCATAGCCACGCTAACGTGGACCCCTCGATGGTTCGCTCTGCGACCCCCCTTCACCACGACCTTGCCGATACCTTCAATCCCACTAGGAGCAGAGGGTACCGGTCATGTAAGTCCTAGGGGTTCGGAGTAAACCCACCTCGTCTGAGCTACAGGACGTTAAACTTCCAAGCACCTCGTCTTCAACACATGACATTAAACTATGACCCGACCCCGTGCCTCACACGTAGGGTCCCCCTGGATCAGACATTCTTTACGCCGCTCGTCTCCATGGGAATGGAATCACCCTCACATGGGATGATATCCTCCTTTAGGGAGTGGCGTACGTCCATAGGATAAGGGAAACCACCTTGGTGTAAGCCCCCTATCCCCCCTTGAGGAAGGTAGCACCCACGCACCTCCGTACTTCCCCACTGCCAAGGCCAGTGGAGGGCACGATAGAGAACAAGGAACCTCCCATATTTGGTCCCAAATCCCTCTCCCTCTGCGATTTGCCGCACTTCGGGCCTCCATCCTTGAGTAAGTCCCAACACCATGGGCCACCTAACACATAAGCCCCTCTTCACTTCTCACAGACATACCCTTCACGACGTGATCGTCAGGTCTTTGCTGCCTCTTGTTTCTCACACCAAGCATGACTCACGTGGGCTTAGAGTAAGCATCGACCATGGCAATTCCCTCGTCCAGCATGACGTTAAACTGTATGCCCTTGTCCAAAATGACGTTAAACTCTATACCCTCGTCCAACATGACGTTAAACTGCATAACCCTGTCCCGCATGACATTAAACTGTACATCCATTTGAACTATGAGGTCTTTGATCCATGCCAAGGCATGGTACGTAGGAAGCCTCAATGAGGTTCAAGCCCACCGCCCGTCGTTTATTCACGTCAGGGCTCACCCTCATCCCGCATGATGTTAAACTGCATTCCATTCTAGCGGTAATCCATTATGACTATCCCAAACTATGAGAAATTTGATCCATGTCAAGACGTGGTATGTAGGAAGCCTCATGAGGTTAAATCCCACCACCAATGGACCCCCGGGTTCACCTTCACATCGGTTCGCTGACGAAGCCCTTTGAAGTACGAGGTCTTTGATCCATGTCAATGCATGGTACGTAGGAAGCCTCCCTGAGGTTCAAGCCTGTCAACCATCAGACCAAGGTCCACCTTCATGTCAGTTCACCGACATTGCCACCTCTCGAACTACGTGGACTTTGATCCATGCCAAGGCATGGTACATAAAAAGCCTCCCTGAGGTTCAAGACCTTCACCCATCGGACCAAGGTCCTTCTTCACGTCGGTTCACCGACATCCATTATGAACTACGTAGACTTTGATCCATGCCAAGGCATGGTACATAGGAAGCCTCTCTGAGGTCCAAGCCCAATAATCATTGGCCCCGACCATCACCATGTCGGTGTGCCAAGCCCCCATTTTCACCTGAACTACGAGGCCTTTGATCCATGCCATGGCATGGTACGTAGGATGCCTCATGAGGTTCAATACCACCACCCATTGGGCCAAGGTCCTTTTCACGCCGGTTTTCCGGTGCTCAACCTGAACTACGTGGTCTTTGATCCATGTTAAGGCATGGTACGTAGGAAGCCTCACGAGGTTTAAGCCCGCAACCACCTAGTTGTTCCGAACGTTTTAACATTGGTTCTTCCAACACCTTGGGCAGCCTAGAGTGTAAACCCCACACTTACATCCCGAACTACATGGACTTTGATTCCCTGCCATGGGGATACGTAGGAAGTCTCTTCGAGACTCAAGTCTGTCACCAGCACCATCTCCACGACAGCCCACTTCATTCCTCCTTCACTCCATGCAATTATCCATCATCCATCCTGATTCTTACCCGGGATGCCACATCCCGGTGAGATCATGCCACCCCATTCACCTCCACAGCATTTGGGAAGCCGCCCATGGGCTGGCTCCGATACCGGAATTCCCTCAAGAGGGATTCCTCAATCTGATCCAATCCAGCTGGTGTTCTGATCAGGTCGATCCATCTCTGCTGGACGTTAAAGTCGCTGCATACCCTATTCTAAACATGGAAAACTAAGAAAAACCTCAGATGTATGCCTAGGGCATATGATTCCCCGTGCTTGATGTGGGATGCCTCGGGCTTTCGCGCCCTCGAGAAGCCCTACAATAAGGGACAAAAGATAGACACACCAATTCCCCAGCATTCAGAAACGTTACTGATGTCTCGACGTGACTACTCCCCCGACTGAAGGTTTTTGCCCTGACCAGACCCTTTGGAATGTCCTGAAAGAAGCAGTGTAATCAACCGGTATCCATGAGAACATGGAACTGGGAAGAGTTTCATGAACAATGTATTAAATATATGAGGGAGACCCGGACTAGGTGACGATTTCCGAGGAGGAATCCACGGAAGGAAGAACCGACATCACATCATCCTGGTTTTGATCAAGGAGAAGACGTCCCTGAATAAGGAGCGGATTCCACCCACCTTTGGAAAGTGGGAATGCGGGGTAACACAAAATCCGCACCTATCGTGCCCAAGCGGACGGACATGCGCGCCCCGACGAAAGCGTTGGAAACAAAAATGGTGAACCCGATTTTGGGGCCTAGCGTGAAACTCACCGGATTTTTGTGCAGTATAACATGGGGCATTCCATTCTGCAGTATTGTTGGAGTGTATTCCTCTTACCGACCATGGAAGACGGAATGGTGTCGGGGAACTGGTTGTCGATTTCTTTTCCTTGCAGTTCTGATGAGCTAGTCTCCCTATTTCTCTGGAACCAGTTTGCTGCTATATGAACACGATCGCCGTCCACTCTCCTACATAGGGGTAGGGGAAATACCAGCATAGTCGCTCCACGTGGCTCCATTACGGCCACAAAGACATCTGCATCCACGAGCGTGGGGTGCCCACGCCCCCTCTCCCCATCGGAAGTCATACAACGAAGGGTTATTAACGACCTCGTACGTCATTACGAGGAGGAGGGAATAATCCCAAATCGGGATATGGACCACCTGGACCTGGAGGCATCCAGGCCCTGCCGTCAATGCCTCCCTCGAGGGCCGTGCAGGGATCCCCTACTCCCCACCCCAACATTCAATCATTTCGGGAGTCTGTCCCCGAAATGCCTCGATGAATCCCTGCCTTACGCTGATGAGGTGGGTGATGTCCGGCTCAGTCCGGTCAGAATCCTGATCCAAGGACTCCAAGAAAGGGCTTCTACCCGGCCGCGTCAGCGCCGCCGTCTAGCCTTGCTAGAGGAGCAGGTAGGCTATGCCCCTGCACCACCCGCACCGGCTCGCCTGAACCGACGCCAGCGTTGGGCCCGAACTGAGGGCGCCCGCCAAGGGGCGTCAACGTCGACAGCTATTGTGGCCCTAGCCACCGCCGATGTATATCATGAAGCTCCTGCACACACTGAGCAGAAAAACTCATACGCCCTACTAGGACGGAGGACCCAACCGCCCCACGGGTAGGCTGGGTTGACTCTCCAGGTCGCAGGCCCGAGTGGTGATCGCCGCAAGCCAATCTGCGGTGATGTCACCCCATGCGGAGGCCCTCCCCATACCACCACTCCACAGAGCATGGGCCTTACCCACTCCGAAGTTCATCATGGAGGTATGCCTCGTGCTACCCCCGACCCGAATGAATACCTACCCCATGGCAGTGACACTCGGCGCAGACACCTCTCCCGCGCCCACCACACTGGGTATGTAATTCCTCCTCCTACCCCCGACCGTCGATGTGAGGGAATTTCCCATCTGGTCTCTCTCCAACGTGGGGATCCTCCCTACGTCCTCTCCACAGTTGGTGAAGGTCCTCCTCGCCATGGAAACCAGAGGGGTAAAGGTCAGCCTCGCTCCACCCACACCAAGCATGGAGGTCCTCCCCATGCCCCCGCCGGTTCCAACAGAGGTCTCGCCCGCTCAGGTGCAGTCCATGGAGGTCTTCCCCATGTTCCCTTCGACATTTTCCCTGGTTCCCCTCACACCCGGCCGTCTCAAGTGGAATTCCTCTCTGCCATGGCACCAGCACGGCCCCGAGACTACATGTCAGGAATCAACCTTGTCCCGAAGAGCCATCTAGTGGCTGGAGGGCGGGTCGTCTCCGTCACAAGAAGAATCTTGGGAAATCCCAGACGGAGATTAAACCGGCCCACTTCTTGGGTTCTGAAGCAGAATGCGACTCGACATTAGAAACCTCCAATCGTTTCTCCGCATCAAGGATCAGGGTAGGAACAAGGCGTGTTAGCCATATCCTTCCGAAATGCGAAGTCCATCGGATTCCCGCCTCTCTTTGTAGATACATTCAGGAGGAAAAAATTGTGGGAATCCCGTAGGTTCCGACCGTACAGTCACCACCATCGTCACCCGAAGTGACCTATACCTCAACCAGAGATCACAAAGAGCTATTTTGGGGAACGATGGCGGTTGAGCGACAAGGTGACCCATCACCGGTAACCGCAATCCCTGCGCCAGAGGCTGTGGCTATCAGCCCGTTGTATCGTGACATTGTGGTCAGGTCATTGCACTCTTTGGAGGATGGCATGGAGTTCGGTGTCCAGTCAGCTCGTTCGCCATATTCTCCGCCACCCAGTTTACTATCCCAGCGGTCCGCCTCAGTACCACTACTGGTTCCTCAGCCACCTCCGATTGACGAGTGGGGAAATATGGGGCCAGACCCTGAATCCGAGCCCAGGAGCTTCTGGAACATTCTCGCAGCCGACCACTTCCCGGAGAAGTTCTGGCCAGTGGAAGCATCGAACTTTTGTGCGCCGGAATCCCTCACCCCGGAGGAAGTCGAGTGCTTCCGTCAAAACCTATGGGCGACGAACTTTCTACTTCTCTATCAACGGATGTTGTATCGCAGGAGCCAAGTGAACTTCGAGGAAATAAACGATCAATGTCAGCTAGTCAATTTGGCTGCACTCCCTGTGGCCCAGTGCCCTGAGTCGCCAGGTTGCCAGAGCGCCCTCCAACAAAAATGCGTTCAGAGTTTCAAGGTACTCTGCAAAATCATCAGGGAAGCTACCCCCCATGTGAAAGTCCGTGGATGGGGATATTATGCCTCCCTCCTCTTCAGTCCTATCTGGCGGCAACCCGATTCGTTATGCGATATTGAGGACATGCCTCCAAGAAGGGTTGCGGTCCATATGGATGACATAGTGGACAAGGAAGATGAGCTGGAGTTTCTCGATGGGGACTTACCCCCTGAGGGAGTAACACCACTGCTGGACCCATTAGGGAGGATTACCCGCCAGCAGAGGAACCTTCTAGGCCTCCCTGCGCCCACCGAGTCACTAACACTCAGTCGGAATGCTGGTATGGGTAAAGAACATGTCAGAACTGTCAAGCACTCCGACCTGTCCGCTTCAGTACAGAAGAAGGAAGAAGACCCTGAGAAGGCCACGTTGTGCCAACAGATTGCTGAGCAGAAGAGGCTGGTTGATGAACTCTTAGCCGAACGCGCTATCAAGAGGCGACCCGACTATGGTGATCCTAGGCCGGGGCAACAGGGGCAGGAACAACTCCCCCCAGACGAGATGCCTCCGGGAAACCCTGGTCATGCTACTCCCACAGATAGGGAAGAAGCCGGAACTCATGGAAAGAGGGCGCGATATGTCTTGTCAAACCCTCCTGAATGGCGAGGAAATCCGAGGAATCCATCCCGAGTTCCCCCAGCCGCCCTGAGGGTCGTTCTTCCAGTCGCTCCACGAGCCATTGAAGCCGTTTACCGTGTCGAAGAGCCCAAAAATGCACTCGTAGTTAGGGATCCCCTTCAAGACAGGGACCCCCACCTGGATGATCCTATAGTAGCACTCATCGCCCGCCTCGAGGTGTTGGAAACGCGGCAGGTGGCAGTCCCACCGGATGAAAAGCAATATCCTGCATGGGTGGATGATATGCCTGCACCCCCGGGTTTTGGGAATCCCACTTTCTCGCCCTTTAACAGGACTAGGGACCCGCCGTAGCACTTGGCTCATTTTTCCTCCAGGTGTGGCCCCATGTTGGGGACCCCGACACAACAGGAAGCCACCAAGCTCCAATGTTTTGTACAGACATTGGAGGGCCCTGCATTCTTCTGGTACAACCAGCTCCCTATCGGATCAGTGTCTGGCTGGGAGGACCTCCGCCGGTAGTTCTTACACTGGTTCATCTCCACCACATGAAAGACTAGCATCACAAACCTCTTCAAGTGCAAACAAAGGCCTGACGAGTGAGTCGCGGACTTCATCGCCTGGTGGAAGGGGCTTACATACTCCCTTGACATGCCACTGACTCAGGATAAATTTCTAACGATGTGCGTAGGGAATGTTAAAACAGAGCCGGTTCCTTCCTTGATCACCCATAACTACCCCGGAGGGTTCCGAGACTTCTCAGATAAGACCCAACGCCTCGAGGAATCTCTGAAACAGGCTAGTCAGGCACGTCTGCTGCCCACTGTGATCCCAGCTAGGAGGGATGCCAGAGCCGAACCCGCTGCGATGGCCCAAATAGAAGCCCCTGGGTAGCAAGAATTATTTCCAGTGGCACCGAATCCACAATCCTATAGAGACCCTCCACCTCAGGCACAAGATCCTACCCAGCATCGACCGCCTCAGAACCGACAGGTTCCCCCGCACAATGCGCCACCACCACCTAGGCGGGACAATCAGGCTCTGCCTCCTCGGTAGGCCCCTCCGTCCCCTCGTCAGGGCCATGCTCCCAGGGCCCCCTATCCAGAAAGAAGGCACCAGACTTACTCGTTCAACGAGAATCCGATCCCCGGTTACTTCTGAAGTGACCTAGAGCAGGGGATTGTGGCTTTACCCGAGTGCAGAAGGCCGGCAGAGGCGAATCTCACTGATCACCCCAACTACTTCCCCTATCATAATATTCTGGGGCACACCCTTAAGCAGTGATATGTGTTTAAAGACTAGCTCCAAGACCAGGTTGACAAAAACATAGTCAGGTTGGCCCCGCCCCCGACACAAGTGGCAGGTGTCTTTGTAAGGTCATAAAGCGATAGCGACGACGAAGGCGAGTGGCAGCAGGTTCCCAGCCGGGGGTCCCAGAAGTACGACTACTGGATGGATCGTAAAATCATCGCCCACACCCATGGTATCATTCGGGAACACCTGAATCATCCGGAGCCTTCCGAAGATGCGATCAGTACCGCTTCATCATCATCTCAGCCGACCTCTTCCCAGAAGGGCAAGTAGCGACGACGCAAGAAGAAGCAACGCGCTCCACTGCCGCCATCATCCTGCATTCTCAGTGATTTCATGCCCCCTGATATGGGTATTCCTCTCAGAATCCGCCCAGTGGTGGATGACTCCTCGAGCGACAGTCAGGGGTACGCTTCAGTTAATACCGTGGAGCTAGTAAATCCCTATATGACTCCCGATGAGGGGGAACGCCAAGAGAACCCCCCCCAACGTCCCCAGCCGATGTCAACATCAGCGGAACCACAAACACATGGGTTGTCGAGGCACATCAGGGGGCACTTTCAATCAGTCCGTGCACGCTACTGAAACTAGACAGCAGGCCCAACACAAAGCTTAGCACGCGCAACCTCATCTGGTGCCCTTAGATCTACCTCCACCACTGTTTGTGCTACTAGATCTGGAAGAGATATCTCGTCTGTACCATGGCTAGTCTTGCCTTACTATAGGACAATCTCATTTGTCTGGTCCTCATCTGGAAACTACTCTTCAGGAATCAACTAGCAGGCAGCGGGATGTACCCAGTACCAGCCAGTCGCTAGTCCAGCCGGCAGGGCCCGCCATGCCTCCAACTGCGGAACAACCTATTGTAAGCAGATGGTTGCATTTGGCATGGAAGTATGATGTTATGAAGCACCTTGTCGACATTCCAACAATTATTTCTATCCTTGAGGCTCTCCGCTTGTCGTCTGAAATGCGTGAGGCACTTGCCGAGGCCCTAAGGATCCCCCTCCAGTTTGATACGGAGGTAGCAGCTACAGAAGCCTTCCACACTGAGGCAATTGAGAACGTCGAATTCCAGGAAGTTATCTCATTCTCCGGTGAAGATGAAGCCCCTCTCATACATGGTAATATTCACCCACTGTACATGACTGGCCAGTTCAATGGCATGGAAGTCCGCCGCTGCCTGGTTGACACGGGTTTTGGGATTAACCTAATCCCAATTCAGATACTGTGAAAGATGGGTTTGTCTGAGGATGATTTAACTCCCTCTGACCTCAGAATCCAGGGATACGACAGGACTGAGCAATCCCTAGTTGGAAAGATCCACTTGAAGACCCAGTTCGGTGGCCTAATTTCCAACACCGAGTTCATGGTTGTCTCCCAAGGCACCACATACAACGCATTGATGGGTATTCCATGGATCCATTTACATGCAGCGGTCCCTTCATCATGTCACCAATGCCCCAAATAATCCCTCAATGGTCGAGTAGGCGTGCTCCAAGGAGATGCGTATCCTTTTGCCTCTTGTGAAGCCCGCTATCTGGACGCTGACTATTATAAGAGCAAGGATAATCAAATCCTGGAAAGTGAGGATGAACCCGCCCTGGTCACAAGTGATACCTGGGCAGGCTTGAACAATGCCTACATCTTCCTGATCCATCGGTTGGAGGCCAAGACCCCCGACATGGGGCCGTGTTTTGTTGTTTCAGGTATAAGAGGAAAGCATGTTCCCATGTCCAAGCAACGACAGGAAATCACCTCGTACTCCTACACCAACCAGGCTCAAGTGATCCCGGAACCTCCTACCCCTATGAAATATCGGGATGTCAGGATTATGGTAATGGTGATACGTCATACGTGTCTCTTCTACCGGGCTGGAATTAACCGACTCAGGCCGACGTGTCACTACTGCTTTGATGTTATCAAGTGTGGCCCCTTGGGCCGAAGGCCAGATGGGATTGGATCGACTGCCTTCGTCGCTATGGTCTCAGTGGCGCATGAGTCTCCTGATATGATGACCACTGCTTCCCAGGACGATACCGGCTGCCCATCAGGGTTTGATAACTCAGAAGCAGCTCCCCCCGTGGGAGATCCCTACACAGGTGGAGAAGAGGATCTGGAGGATGATCCCCCTGCCTTTGAAGAAGGCGTCTCTACCACGGTCGATGAAAAGGTACAAGTGAACCTTGGTAGCGAGACAGATCCGAGACCCACATTGATCAGTGCATCCATGCCCCTCTAGGATCAGCAACAGTACGTGGACTTTCTCAAACAACACCATGATGTGTTTTCATGGAGTTACGATGAGATTTCAGGACTAGATCCCCAGGTTGTCATCCACTGCCTTAGTCTCCCGACAAACCATCACGGGTTCAAGTAGCCTCCCAGAGAGATGCACCATTCTCATGGTTCCATGGTTAAGGCCGAAGTTGAGAAGCTTATCAAATCCAACTTCATCAAGGAAGTCCAGTACCCCAGGTGGCTTGCCAACATTGTTCCATTCAGGAAGAAGAACAGGCTGATCAAAGTCTGCATCGACTTTCGCGATCTCAACCGCCACTGCCCGAAGGATGATTTTCCCCTACCAGTGACAGAGTTTTTAATTGATGCCACGGCTGGGTTCCAAGCCCTCTCCTTCATGGATGGGTATTCTGGGTACAACCAGATCCGGATGGCCCCCGAGGACGAGGAGTCCATTGCCTTCAAGGCTCCCCAAGGTACTTTCTGTTACCAGGTCATGCCCTTCGGCCTAGAAAATGCAGGTGCCACTTATCAGCGGGCCATGCATAGCATATTCAAGCCGATTCTCGGGACTCTGGTGGAATGCTACGTGGATGATCTGGTGGTCAAATCTCACCAGCTCTAGGACCATCTCAAGGACCTTGAGAAAGTGTTTGGCTTCCTCTATTCCCGCCACCTGAAGATGAACCCGCTAAAGTGTTCCTTTGGGGTCACCTCTGGAAAGTTTCTTGGATTTGTTGTTAGATACCGAGGCATCGAGATCGACCCATAGAAGATCAAGGCCATCATCCAGATGCCTCCCCCGAGCAATATTCGGGAGTTGCGAGGTCTCCAAGTCTACCTAGCCTATATACTCCGATTCATTGCGAATCTGGCTGGAAAGTGTAATCCCTTTTCCTGGCTCATGAAGAAAGGCTCCACCTATGAATGAGATGAAGAGTGTCAGACCACCTTCGAGGAAATCAAACAGTATCTGCTCCAACCTCCGGTCTTGATGCTACCCATATCCGGAAATCCACTGGTCCTTTACATGACCGCCCTGGAATGGTCCCTTGGCACACTTCTCACCTAGAAGAACAATGAGGTAACATAGAATAGTCTCTACTACCTCAGCCGCATGCTCCTTGATACGGAGGCCATATACTACCCTATCAAAAAGAGCTGCCTTGCGCTCGTATTCGCCATACAGAAATTGCGGCATTACCTGTAGCACCATGAGGTACAGTTGGTCTCTAGGGTAGACCCATTGAAGTACATTCTGAACCACCCCATGTTGACTGGTCAACTAGCGCAGTGGGTGGTGATCCTCCAGTAGTTCGACATCAGGTTCGTGCCTCATAAGGCCATCAAAGGACATGCATTGGTAGAATTCCTAGCTGCCCATCTAACCTACACAGATCAATCCCTGGATCTAGATTTTCCTGATGAGGCAATCCTCTCAGTCGATCATGCCATCTCATGTTGGCAAATTCACTTTGACGGTGCCTCTCGGAGCCCCACTGGTAGGAGGCTCAATGATCCTAAGCTCAACAGAGTAGGTTTGGGTATCGTCTTCATCACCCCGATGCAAGATGTTCTGCCGTACTCATTCTTATTGTCATAAGGCTGCACCAAAAATGAGGTAGAGTATCAGGCACTCATCACTGGCCTTGATCTGGACCTTGAGATTGACGTGCCCCATCTTCATGTGAAAGGGGATTCTGAACTGTTCATCAAGCAGGTCAATGGCGACTATGTTGTCAGGAAGCCAGATCTTGTGCCATTGCTGGAGTGCACCCTCCATCTAATGGCCCAGTTCCCTTCTCGACTAGAGGTTACCCACATCCCTCGATCACAAAATGGTCGAGCAGACGCTTTGGCCGGCTTAGCTGCATCGCTCGCAGAACCCGAGCAAGATGATTTGATCATACATACAGCACACCGGAGAGTCATCACCCCCATTACCCCAGAGGATGACGACGACTTGCGGGTAAGCCACCTTACCACCAGACCCTCCGCGTCAGGGGTCCCAGGTTCTTTAGATGCAGTGGTTGAGGCCACTCCTGACTGGAGGGATCCTTTTGTCGAGTATCTCCAAAATGGTTGCCTCCTGGATGATCGGGCCTAACGCAAGCGAATCCGATGCCGCGCACTACAATTTACTCTCCAGAATGGTCCTAGACTTGGGTGGATCCTCTATAAGCGGAGCTTCGATGGTGTTCTCCTCCATTGCATTCAAGGAGTCAAGATTTCTCAGGTCATGCAAGAGGTTCATGCCGGTTTCTGTGGTGCCCACCAGGCTGGGCCCAAGCTGTCCCATCAGATCTGGAGGTTGGGGTACTTCTGGACCTCTATGATCCATGATTGTATTGAGTTTTCCAAGAGATGCCACATGTGCCAAGTTCATGCTAACTTTCTGCATCGGCCGCCAGAGCCTTTCCACTCCACCAAGTACTCTTGGCCATTTTTGGTGTGGGGACTCGATGTCGTGGGACCATATACACCGACGACAGCTCATCAGTGTAGATTCATCTTGACTGCTACAGATTTCTTCTCCAAGTGGGCAGAGGCTATTCCACTCAAAGAGGTCAATGCCTGTTCCATCGTCGACTTCTTGAGCTCCAATATCATCCACCGGTTTGGAGTCCCTCATGCTGTCATCACCGATAACGACACCAACTTTCGAGCAGACGAACTGAAGAAATTGTATTCCAAGTACAATATCCATTCGAACCATACCTCTCGCTATCATTCATAGGAAAATGGACAGATCGAGGCGTTCAATAAAACCCTCTCTAACATTCTGCAAAATATGGTCGGTCAAAACAAGAAGAGTTGGCCAGACAAGCTCCCCAACGCCCTCTGGGCTTATTGGACGACGACTCGCAATTCCACCCAGGTGACCCCATATTCCATGGTGTATGGGGCTGAGGTCGTCCTGACCATTGAGATTCATCTTCCATCGTTACGCACTATAGTCTACGACCAGAATGCACCAGATAAGGTGGCCGAAATCCATCTAGCTGAATTGGAAGCACTGGACGAGAACAGGCTTCGTGCCCTGCACAATCTAGAAAGGCATCGGAATAAGATAGCCAGATCCTTCAACAAGAAGGTTCACCTTCGCTCTTTTCTACAAGGTGACCTGGTGTTGGCCCTCCGAGCGCCAATGATTCCCGGTAGGAAACCACCCAAGCTTGAGCCCAAATGGGAAGGACCTTATGTCAGTCATAAGGTTTACCCCAACGGAGCATACTCCCTAGCGACCATGGATGGTGAGCGCATAACTCCACCCACCAACGCCAAGTTCCTCAAGCAGTACTTTGCCTGAGCCCTGTGGTCCTGCATGACCTTAAACTGTATGGTCCCGCATGACCTTAAACTACTCATCTTCATCCTTCATGACATTAAACTGTACATTATTGTCCCGCATGACCCTAAACTGCAACATCATCCTGCACGACGATAAACTGCAAAATGGTCCAATATTTATGACCTTAAACTAAGATCACCCCCGTCCTTACTGCAAGACGTTAAACTGCAAGCCAGTCAGGCCTTCCTGACCGAGGCTCAGCTTCAGGCCCCTTGGCCTTCGTCGAATCAGGCTCTCTTATGGGATCATACGGTGTGATGTGGGATTACGTCCTCATTCACGTTGGGTTACCCGTCGTACCGTACATATCCCCCGATGAGACGCATCTCTTCATCTAGCATGACGTTAAACTGTGCTTTAAGAACTACGTATGGCTTGATTCCCATCCTAATGGGATACATAGGAATGCTCAGACGTCTTGTCTCGAGCCCAACCCCGAGATTTTCTCTTTGACTATCCCCCCTGGGTATAGTTTTCTTGGAGGGTCCTCGCATGAGGAGTAGGATTCCTTATCCCCACTCATACGAGGATTATAATGGTCGCTCCATGTGCCCAGTCCCGTTCTTCTATACTCCCACGTCTTCACCGCACGACGTTAAACTGCATGGCCTTCAAGAACTACGTATGTCTTGATTCTCATCCTCATGGGATACGTAGGAACGCATGAACATTTCGTCCGTTGGCCCAGCCCAAAATCCAAAATCTTCCCCTCGGGTCAAGACATATAGTATGGTGCACACTTTTTCCCCAATTTACGTTGAGCAAGCCTCAACCTGGCTGTGTGTCCCCCTTGGAGATGTTCTCCTCTTTCGTAGATGGGTACAGCTATGCTTCACCCACTCCTTGACTGGGATTCCATCACTTTCTTTATTCGGAAGGGCCCCTGAATGGTATGGATGCTTGGACTAAGGGCCCTACCACTTCGGGCCAACTCCCTCGAGGATGTCGAGCAACAAGCCGATACAAGTCCTACGTTTCGAATGCGGTCGGCAGTCAACGCTCATTTGTTGCTCTCGTATCAGGTCACCATAGGGACGCTGTGTTTCGAACACGGTAAAAAGTGTCCCAGATCTTGGTCAATAGTGTCCCGGATCTTCGGGTCCACCCCAAGATGTCCCAAACATCAAGTGTAGTGATTTGTTCTTCCCCACCCCGAAGTGACAAGCTTCCCTCTGGGTGGTGCCAATAGTCAGGCGCACAACCCCGATTCTTTGATAGGGATTGTGCGGTGTGGTGCGAGATTATGTCCTCATTCACGTTGGGTTACTTTACATGCAGTATGCATTCCCTTACCAAGGCCCCACCTCAGGCCTCTTGGATTTTTTGGGCCCTAGCCCAAGATCTTACCCGGAGTGTATGGTATGCTGAGGGATTGTGTCCACCCCCACGATGGTTTGTTCGCCGTACCATACAACTCCTCTGTCCAGGGATCCCTATTACCTGACCTTCGTCCTCACTGCGAGACGTTAAACTGCGAGTAGGCCAGGCCTTCTTGGCCAAAACCCAACTGTCAGGCCATGCTTTCCTGGCCGAAACCCAACTGTCAGGCTATGCCTTCCTGGCCAAAACCCAACTGTCAGGCCCCTTGGCCTTTTCGGGCCCCCTGTCCCAGGGTTATTTCCTATGGGACTGTGCGATGTGGTGTGGGATTACATCCCCATTCATGTCGGGTTACTCGCCGCACCGTACACATCCTCGTTAGGGTATCCTGCCCCTGGGTATCTTTAAGAACTATGTGTGGATTGATTCCTGTCCTTATAGGATACGTAGGACCACCTGAATCTCTAAGATTCGGGTCCAGCCCCATCTTCTGAAAATCTCCATCCCACCTCGGCCCCTTGGCCTACCTCTCATGAGACACTTCGTCGACCCTTTTCGGCGGTTCGCCAATGTGCCTAAGGGTACTCTAGTTTAAGTTACCGGGAATGTCAGATTCTACTCGGACATGTCCGCACCCGCTTTCCAGGCATTGTGTTTCCCTTCATCAGGGCTTTCATCATCTTTCACATCTGGAGGGACCCCCAAAAAAACGGCCTGGATACAACGCCCAAGGGCTCTCCTACCATTACAGGTCAATGCCCCGAGGGTTTCGGACAACAAATCGATAAAAATACCGCGTTACGAATATGTTCAGCAGTCGATGCTCGTTTGTTGTTCCCACCTTAGGATAACATGATATGGAGACTGTTTTTTCTTCCATGGTTAATAGTTATCCTCCATCACCACGCCAACCCCATTAAGCCCAAAATGTTAGTTACACGATTCACATCCTTCTCCATCCTCATCATGTCCAAGTAGAGTTTCGAAACTATTAATTCTATTCCTCAGTGGGCATCTGTGCATTAGGGGAACAAAGCCGCGTTAAAGGTGTCCTTCGAGGCTCTTCACTGACTTCCCTTCGATGGAAATTCCGGTTATTGTGATAAGGATCTTCCTCCCTTGTTTCCCACACCGAGTTTAACTCACGTGGGCGTAGGGATCGGGTCGAGGTCTACGCCTACTTGGAAAGTTGCCATCCATCCATACATGGTCCGAGCTCTAAGACCCTAAACTAAGATCTCCTAAGAAATACGTCTGGCTTGATTCCCATCTTCATGGGATACGTGGGAACACCCAGACCTCATGTCTTTGGGTCCAGCTTGAGTCCAGCTAATTTTTCTCTCCTGTCCTGCCTTTGGGACCCTGACTATGGGACTGCGTGGTGTGATGTAGGATCATGTCCTCATTCACAATAGGTTTGCAATAACTGCACCATGAACACCCCATTCTAAGAATTATCCCTCCTATTTCTTGTCCCACACGACATTAAAAGGCACCCTCAAGAACTACGTGTAGCTTGATTCCCATACTCATGGGATACGTAGGACCACCTGAATGTACAGACTTCAGGCCCAGCCCCACTTATTAGAGATCTCTCGATCTCCCGGTCACCTAGGACTCTTGGCCTATCCCTCTCTAAGGGGGGGATATATAGGAATGATACAGGGTTTTTGGCACTATGACCCTTTTCCCGGGAATCCGCCATCTCTCAATCGCCCTTAAGTGGAGTCCCTCGACTCCTTGAAATGATTCACCCATGTGTTAAGAGTAATCTGGTCTAGGACCAAGAGTGTCAGATTCGACTTGGTCAAGTTCCTTCCACTTGTTAAGCTTCATGTTCCCCTTCATTCGGCCTTTCATCACCTTTCACACCCAAAGGGACCCCCAAGAACGGCCTGGAAACAACGCCCAAGGGCTCTCCTACCGATACGGGCCAATGCCCCCAAAGGTTTTGGACAACAAATTGATACAAATACCATGTTGCGAATATGGTTAGCGGTCAATGCTCATTTGTTTGTCCCCATTTCTGGCTAATGTGACAGGATGGTGTGTTGTGAACATGGTCAGCAGTAATCCTCTGTCGTCACACCAGCCCCTCCCGACCTTGAATGTTGGTTGCATGATTCAAATTATGTTCCACCTCATCGTGTCTAGGTGGAATATCGACACTCTTGGTGATACACATCAGTGAACCTTTTCATATCAGGGGGACAAAGCTGTAATACGACATCCTTCAGGGCTCCCATGGTCTGAGCTCTAAGATCATAAACTAAGATCTCATCAGAACTACGTTCAACTTGATTCCCATCCTCATGGTATACATAGGACCGCCCGAACGTCTCGTTTTCGGGTCCAGCTCATTTGGGAGATAGTCTCTCCCCCTTCACCTTTCACCACTATGTAGGCCCCTCGGCCTGAGGCTCCTCTCTCAGAATTGCATACAGTATAATGTGGGATTATGTCCCCATTCACGTCTGTCATTTTGCATGGCTCTGTACACATTCCTCGCCTAGCATCATATCTGATATGTCTGCGCTGCATGACGTTAAAATGCATGCTTGGTCCTATCACACGACCCTAAACTGTGACATTATCGTCCTGGCCGCATGACGAAAAACAACACTACATTGTGATGAACTCGTTGTAGAGGACATCATGTTGGGTATTGGTCACGTGCCATGCCATTTTTCAACGCCTATCATGGTTTGATTCTTGTGGAAAAACCAGGGCTTTCTACCCTAGGCTCGTCGCTTCACAAAAAAAAACCACTCACCTTAAAAAAAACAAGACTTATCAAATTCATCTTCTTTTGGTGCAAGGTCCATGCCCAAAATCCCCTTTTTTCCCTGGCACTGATACCTTACCATGCCACCTTTCAAGAACTACGTGAAGCTTGATCCCCATCCCCATGGGGTACGTAGAAACACCTTTGCACTTTGCTCAGGCCCAGCTCAACTTTCATTTTCGGTCCCTTGACCTAAAACCTTTCTCAAGGGAGGTTGTGCGGTGTGGTATGTGATTATGTACTTATTCATGTCGGGTTGTTCACTGCACCGAACACACCCCTGGTTCCCATCCACATCGGGTTTTTCATAATTACCCGCCACGTGCCTCCTGTGTTTCTTCCCATCCATGGTCCGAATTCTACGACCATAAACTAATATCTTCCTATTGTAAGGGACTCGAATCCCTCTATCTAATACGCCTCGTGGTTATATTTAGATGTTTTTTGACAACGATCCCAGAGTGTGGGACTTTCATGAGGACATTCCCCTCACCCCAAGAACAAGCTTCGTGAACTCTCTATTTGGATCCTCATCCTCTTCCACATCCAAAAGGACCCTCAGACGACATGGATTCTAGGCTTAAGGGCTCTCCATGGATGCTGGGCCTAAGGGCTCTCCTATAGTTTCGGGCCAACGTCCCTTCGGATCTCTGAAAACATTTGCGAGATGGTCTCGTGTTTCGAACATGGTCATTGGTCAACCTTCATTTATCTGCCCCCATTCTAGGCTAACACAATATGGATGTTGCATTTCCAGCACAGTTAACAGTTATCCTCTATCTTCATTCCGCCATCATTGTGATCCAAATCTTGAGCATCATGATTCATACATTTCCACTTCCTCATGTTCAAGTGGAATTCCAACATACTCGACTCTACCTCTTTGCGCGTCTAGGTGCGTCACACGGGCATCTTAGTGTCATTGGGCCAGTATTCACCAAGCATCCCTTCACCCTAACATGTCCCTTCCTACGTTGGGAAAGTTCCCCATTACTTCTTGTTTCCTACATCGAGCACAACTCACGTGGGCTTAGTAGTTTTGGTGGGATATGTACCTGTGCAACCAGGCTTCTCATCGTCCCACATGACGTTAAACTGTGCTTCCAGAACTACGTGTGGCTTGATTCCCATACTCATGGGATATGTAGAGACACCCTGGTATTTTTCCTAGGGTCCAGCCCACAGGAATCATAAGTCCTGTTCCTCCCCATTTCTGCCCCATTGCCTGACCCCTCATGGGGACCATGAAACTATGAATCTGCCCTGAACAAGTTCCGGATGCCCCAAGATTACATTGGGAAGCGACAGACCCCATCTCCAGAGACGCCCTGTCTGAAAGAAGGAATGATCCATGGTCAAACCGATGCACCCATCTAGCGTACTCCCACTACGGTGGGGTAATTTTATGAGTTTTGGATTCTGTTCGGACAAAACCATCACTCCGCATTCCATGCTTTGTGTTCCCCTTATTCGTACCCTCGTCCCCTTTCATGTCTGGAGGAACCCCCTAACAGTATGGATGCTTGAACTATGGTCTACCTGCTGTCCTGGGCCAACGTCCCGGAAGATTGATCGACGATATTTGAGTTAGGCCCCGTGTTGCGAACATGGTCAACGGTCGGCCCTCATTTGTTGTCCCCATTTTAGGCTAACGTAGTAAGGATACCGTTTTTCCTCCATAGTTAATGGTTGTCCTTTATTGTCACACCACCCCCACAGTGTTCCGAATTTTGGGTATCGTGATTCATGCTTCCCATTCTCATCTGTTAGGACCAATTTCAGTGCCCCTAGCATTGCACCGTTCGTGCACAAGAGAATGCTGAAAAAACGGTAATTCGGCTGTTTTGAGAATTTTCTTTCTCTAGACAGGTCTCTCCTATTTCCCGAAAATCTGGACCGGTTATCCAAACCCCAGATGCCTGAAGTTTGGTTTCCACTCCTGTGTTTGGATTGGACGATGAGGCAACTATCTCTTGTTTCTCACATCGGGCCTGACCCACGCGAGCTTAGGTAATTGTCACTGGATGTCCCGCAAACATTATAAGGATACAAGAACCAGTTCAAATAATGGAACTCATGCATGCTACGACATTAAAAAAAAATTAAAGCAAGAAAGTACGTTTAAGGGTTCGTAATTATTACAGTACCTGGGGGTCAACTCTCCCCACGGACGGATTGACCCCGTCAAAAGAGCGTTGCAGCTCCGCCACCCTTTGACTTGTGGCATCCAGGAATTACTGCCGCTGAATCAGCTCCCACTCCTCCTCAATAGCGACGGGGCGTAGTTCATCAGCCTTGGCTCAGGCCCTCTCTATGTCAGCCTGAATGGAAACCATCTCTCCAGAATCCTGCCTCATACGCTCTTCCGACTCTGCCAGCCGGGCCTTCAATCACGAGATCAGCTCAGATTGTGCATTAAGAGAGGCTGAGTGCTCATCCGCCCGGTCCTGTAGCTGTTGGACCTCGTTTTCAGCCTCCTGGAGCTTCTTGAAATTCGTCGCCTTCCTCTGATGCCAGCCCACGCTGAGCCCGCGATCGTATTCACGGATCTTCTCTGCCATGAGATCTCGGATGAGCATATGAGGACACTGGGCATCCACTCCCCCAGTGCACAGTTCGCGCAGCAGCGAGTGAAGTCTGTCCATTTCATTCAGCCATAGTGCTTGAGGGGTGTCATTGATGAAGCGCGTGATTAGCTTCCATGATTGGTGATAGACTATTTTTCTATCCTCTTCATCATAGGTCGTTTCATCCCAGTCCGCGCAATTGGCAGGCTCGTATGCGGGATATCCCCGCAGGAAATTTTCGGCAGGATCTGCGTTTGGCGTTGAATCCGGCGTGACATCTGGCGCCGGGGTAGGCATGACGGGACTTTGGTCAGCCGGTTGATCCTCATCATCAGACTCAACATCAATAACCTTGGGCACGACCCTACTGGTGGTCCTTCCAATGATAGGGAGTGTTTCAGCTTGGGTAGATGGGGGAACTATCTCCACAATCACCGGCATGCCCCTAGGAGGAATGCCACCAGACATCCTGACCAGCCTTTTCGCAGTAGTCCATGCTAGTCGAAGAACTGTACGAATGAGAAGGGCATAAACATTAGTTGGCACGATCTACATATGACAACAATGAATCCAGTGGAGAAGACTTACGGAGATCGAACTCCTAGTGCTACTCCAGAGTCGATGCTGACGCGGCCCCGAGGCGTGGCCCTCCGTATACTGTTGGGAGGCCTGGAGATTCTGGAAAAGCCACCTCGGGTGCTCTAGCCCCGCCAGACACAGAACTGGACGCAGTCGCAGGCGCAGGTTCTGAAGGTCCTGCATCATCACCCGCCAATGGGCGAGAGCGAGGTCTACGTACGAGTTCCTCCTGCACGGTTCAGGTATTCGTAAGAGGTCTATAATGTCATGAGAGTGGACCCTAAGGAAAGAGATTAGTAATGCTTCCTCGATAACCTCTACGAAATCGCCGGAGTCCGATTCTTGATCTCCGACTTCGCCTTCCTCCAACGGGCTCCCTCCGCCGGCCTCGTCCTCCCCAGAGGATTCGTCTGATTCTTCCGGCAGGGGGAAGCACTCTCTCAAATCAGCGGCCGATATCTGTGGGGGAATCGTCCGATCCAGCAGCACCCTCACCCTATCTTTCAATGGGCGTGGGACACCACTGGAATGTACGTAGTCCTCCATCTCACCCATATATTGCTCCTCCTCCGCCAAAGACACTGTGAAACTGGCCCGAACAGGGCCTATACCGGGTAGAACCATCCCGAGATGGTTCAGGTGTCCCCACATCTCAGGCGGGCTGAGAAATTGGCGATTGACATCCCAAATGTCCCAGGATTCGGGGAAAATAGCATCCTCTGGCATATCGATGGGGCGCAGCCGCTTCCCCGGATCCTGAGTGGATATCCTTCGAAATCCCCTCGGCGGCTGGCCCTCCGGATGTCTCTGCTCTTACGGAACTACCAGGTCCACTACCACTATTGGATCTGCCGCTACTGCCGCGTTCTCGGCTGGTGCAGGTCTCACCGCCACGGCAGCCCCACCACCGCGAGAGGCCCTTGCTACCCTCCGACCCTGACCTCGGGATAGGGGAGGCCCACCATCACCAGCTCGAACGTTTGGCTGCTTTAGCATTTCCCCTGGATAAGCCGCCTCCCAGCTGATGGCATAATCCTTCACCAGTCCAAAGGCGGCAGTGGATGGAGGAAATTCAATTCAAATTTTCTCTTATTCCCGTGTGAACATGAGACACAAATACCTCATTACACACGGGTTCTCCTCATGACGCACCTCCCAGTAGACCTGTGGGGTCAGCCACTACAGGCACCAGAATTGCCTCGCGAACCGGTGCGGGGTGTACGACTTGTAGAGCAGATCACGGTCCACTTGTACCACCAAAACTCCACCTCAAAAGGCCAGGAGATAGGTACGATTCTCTCCCGTTCCCTGACCGTCGTCGGTGAGTACTCCAGTTGGCAATGAGAACGGGTGGAAGTTAAATCCGTCCGCCTTCCACACCTGGTTCAGCACCATCGGTATGGTTAATTTGACTGGAAATCTCCCGACCACGTTCAGAATAGAAGGGTGGAAGTTTGATCCTGGTGGTGAGATAGGGTTTGGATATTCGTAAACCCCCCTGATGTGCACCGCAATCCACCCATACAGAAGGTGGAAGGGCCCGCATATCCTCGACAACTTTTTTCCCTTGCTAACGTGCCGTAGCATCCTGTACAATCTGGAGAGGATCAGAATTCCCAGATTGACCCGCATTCCCATGGCCAGCATGGATTCCATGATGAACGATCTAGGCCGCACCCCTATGTTGGCATCCCTCACCGGTAGGATCCAACTGCAGATAAGGGCCGCGACGAACACCGCCAGCCTAACTATCAGCTTTTGTTCAAAGCTGACGCTAAAGCCCCTGGTCTTCCATTGGTTGTCCTCCAAGAACCGCCAATACGAGTGCTCCTTTCCCCGTTGAGCCCCCTTCAGACAAGTTTGAGGCCTCGGAGGAAACTCTCGATCCTCTGGGAAGTTCAGGAACCGCTTGAACCACTTCTTAAAGTGGAAATCTCTCACCACCTCCTTGTCCTCTCTGGGGGCCAGTCTCACCAGTGCCATCACCAGCCGCGACATCTACTCCGGATCCTCCCATGCGCTCATGATGGGGAGGAACTCATCATACATGGCCCCCAAGATCAGGACCCCCGAGATCTGATGGAAATCCCACAGACTGATGCCAACCTCCCCATGGTGCAGGTGAAAAGTGTTGGTCCTAGACGACCATCTGCTCAAAAACTCCGACACCAGCTGTTTCAGTTGATAAATGTGGAATTGGGAGGCCCATGCCGTCTCATACAAGCCCACTCTCTTTAGCTCGGCCCCAAACTCCTAACATGAGGCACCTACCCAGTAGGCCCATGACCAGTCGTTGGTGAAGTTACCGCCCTGGTGCAGGTCCCACTCATCGTACCACCCCTTTTTCAAATCCTGCAAAGCCGCCTTCAGTATGGTGCAGTACAGGGGAGGGGACGTCTCCGTTTGTAGTGGATCCCCATCAATGTTGTTCAGATGATTGTACAGACAGTCGGCGGTGACGGGTGTGAAGTCCTCCCACGCATGACCATCGGCCGCCCTGAACCATTGGCGTTGGCATGGCGTTCTCCTGAACCAGCAAACTAGTTTGTCCCTACTCGCCTCAGGAATGAAGACATCATCCCTCAGCTCGAAGCCATACAAGGGCAGTTTCTTTCACAACCTATAGTTCTTTTGGCTCTCTGATAGCAGGTCTGTCAAAGAATTATGGTCCGAGTGGCTTCGGAACAGCTCCCCTAGGCCCAGACAATTGGCCATCTCATCCCTCCGGGCAGTGTCTGCGAGCACCCCCATCACAGCTTCTTGATTGGCCATTACGGTTTTTAGAAGTCAAAAACAATTGTGGGTCGGGTCGTGGAGATTGTTCGCGAAGATCGCTCGTGAAGCTCGGGTGCAAAGCCAAGACATGGAGCCTAGCCTCGACTGGAAAGTAGAAGTTCTCTTGACGTAGTCGCGGATTCAGAGACTCGCGGTTCTCCGTGAAGCTCGATTCGAAGTGAGCAGACGTAGAGGGCGCGGAGCTTCGCGAATCGAGAGCGTAAGAGGACAAAGTCGCAAAGAAGGAAAAAGACAAGAGGTCAGCCCCCTATTTATAGGTGGCGGCCCCCGGAGCTTTGTGGCACGTCCATCCCGCGCGAAGCATCATGGTGTGTCTGGATCACGTGTCCCCTGGCCGCCTCGCACTCCCGTTTCGCGAGTCCGCATCACGACCGACCGAGAATTTTGGTGATTTCCCTAAAACTCCGACCCTTGATCCCTCTGCGGCTCCAAGTATGAGGGGGGCATTTGTTGGTGCCAAAAATATTCGAAGAAGGGAAAGAAGAAAAAGAGGCTTCGTTCCCAGCCTCGTGAAGCTCTAAAGCACAGCCCCCTCGCTCCACGGCCACCACGAAGTACTAGAGGCGGTAATGCTCTGCGAACGCCCTGAAGTTCGCGAACCTGCTGCGAAGTAGAAGAGGCGATAAAGCTCTGCGAACGCCCTGATGTTCGCAAACCTGCCGGGAAGTAGGAGAGGCGGTAAAGCTCCACGAATGCCCTGACGTTCGTGAAACCACCACGAAGCAGAAGAGGCGGTACCTCTCTGCGAATCCAGTTGATGTTCGCGACCTGCGATGAAGCTACCGAAGCCCCCTTCGCGCCACGTGAGCTCTGCTTCACGGTTCCCCTGGCTTATAAATACTGAGCTCCCCCTGAGCTCTCCGGACGGACAATCCGACCTTTCAGCTTCTCAACTCCCAAATCGCGAAGCACTCTTCACTCTGGTAGTCATGAGCTCCGCGAGGTATTTTTGCTTCGCGAGAGGCCTTCACCTTGTCTCGTTTTGAGCCCCTATTCTGAGAGGGATTCCCTTCGCGAAGCCCAAGGGTATTCGTGAAGGAAGGGTATTCCCAAGGGAACTCGTGCAGTTGTGGAGGGTTTATGCTTCGCGAAACACCCATCCTGTATGAGTGATCCACATTCCAAGGCAGGGTCACTGTACTTCACGAAGCACACTGCTTCACAGCACCTTGCTTCGTGAGGCACCTCTGCTTCGCGAGGCAGCGCTCCGCGAACACCCATCCACTTCTCAAAACACCTCCCACTCGCACCTCTACCCCATGCTAAGGCCAAGGCACTCCACTTCGCAAAGCACACCCCTTTGCAAGTGCCCTCCACTATGCAAAGCAACCAGGCTCCACAAGGTCCCTGCCTGTGGAACCCTTTTCTTGGAAATTCCTCTTTCCGTGCAACCCTCCAGGTTTGCACGATGTGATTTCAAAGTTCCCTAGACGACACCACCCGTAGCGTTGCTTTGCCTAATGATTCTTCGCATAGGCAAGCTAACGACTATTTCTTCTTCACATAGACACGCTAATGTTTACCCCTCGATGGTTCGCTCTGTGACCCCCATTCAACAGGGCCTTGCCGATACCTTCACTCCCACTAGGAGAAGAGGGTACCAGTCATGTAAGTCCTATGGTTGTGGAGTAAACCCACCTCGCCTGAGCTTCAAAACGTTAAACTGCCAAGAACTTCGTCCTCAACACATGACGTTAAACTGTGACCCAACCCCATGCCTCGCACGCAGGGTCCCCCTGGCTAGGACATTCTTTACGCCACTCGTCTCCACTGGAATGGAATCACCCTCACATTGGATGATATCCTCCTTATGGGAGTGGGGTACGTCCAAGGGAGAAGGGAAACCACCTTGGTGTAATCCCCCTAGCCCCCCTTACGGAAGGTAGCACCCATGCACCTCCGTACTTCCCCACTGCCAAGGCCAGTGGAGGGCGTGATAGGGAATGAGCCACCTCCCATCTTTGGTCCCAAATCCCTATCTTTCTACGCTTTTACACACTTCGAGCCTCCATCATGGAGTAAGTCCCAGCACCATGGGCCGCCTAACGGGTAAGCCCCTCTTCTCTTATCATGGACGTACCCTTCGTGACGTGATCATCAGGTCTCTACTGCCTCTTGTTTCTCACACCGAGCATGAATCACGTGGGCTTAGAGTACGCATCGACCATGGAAATGCCCTCGTCCAGCATGATGTTAAACTGTATGCCCCCATCCAACATGATGTTAAACGTTATGCCCTCATCTAGCATGACGTTAAACTGCATACCCCTGTCCCGCATGACATTAAACTGTACATTCATTTGAACTACGAGGTATTTGATCCATGTAAAGGAATGGTACGTAGGAAGCCTCCATGAGGTTCAAGCCCACCACCAATCATATATTAACGTTAGGGCTCACCCTTGTCCTACATGAAGTTAAACTGCATTCCAGTCTAGCGGTAAGCTGTTGTGAATATCCCGAAATACGAGGACTTTTATCCATGTCAAGACGTGGTACGTAGGAAGCCTCATGAGGTTCAATCCCACCACTAGTGGACCCCCGGGTTCACCTTCATGTTGGTTCATTAACGAAGACCTTTGAACTACGAGGTATTTGATCTATGTCAAGGCATGGTACATAGGAATCCTCCCTGAGGTTCAAGCCCATCAACCATCAGACCAAGGTCCACCTTCATGTTGGTTCACTGACACTGCCACCTCCCAAACTACATGGACTTTGATCCATGCCAAGGCATGGTACATAGGAAGCCTCCCTGAGGTTCAAGCCTTTCACCCATATGACCAAGGTCCTTCTTCACGTCGGTTCACCGGTGTCCATTATGAACTACATAGACTTTGATCCATTCCAAGGCATGGTACGTAGGAAGAATCTCTGAGGTCCATTCCCAATAATCATTGGCCCCGACCGTCTCCGTGTCGGTGTGCCAAGCCCCCATTTTCACCTGAACAATGAGTCCTTTTATCTAGGACAAGGCATGGTACGTAGGAAGCCTCACGAGGTTCAAGCCCACCACCCATTGGGATGAGGTCCTTTTCATGCTGGTTTTCCGACGCTCAACCTGAACTACGTGGTCTTTGATCCATGTTAGTGCATGGTACGTAGGAAGCCTCACGAGGTTCAAGCTCGCCACCACCTGGTCTTTCCGACCATTTTCACGTCGGTTCTTTCAACACTTTGGGCAGCCTAGAGTGTAAACCCCACACATCCATCCGAACTACATGGACATTGATTCCCTACCACGGGGATATGTAGGAAGTCTCTTCAAGACTCAAGACCGTCACCACCGCCATCTCCACAATGGCTCACTTCATTCCTCCTTCACTCCATGCAATTATCCATCATCCATCCTAATTCTTACCCGGGCCGCCACATCCCGGTCAGATCATGCCACCCCATTCCCCTCCACAGTATTCAGGAAGCCGCCCATGGGTAGGCTTCGATACCGGCATTCCCTCAAGAGGGATTCCTCAATATGATCCAATCCAGCTGGTGTTCTGATCAGGTCGATCCATCTCTACTAGATGTTAAACTCGCGGCATACCATGTGCTAGACATGGGAAGATGATGAAAAACTCAGATGTATGCCTAGGGAATATGATTCCCCATTCTCGATGTGGGATGCCTCAGGCTTCTGCGCCCTCGAGAATCCCTACAATAAGGGACAAAAGACAGAAACACCAATTCCCCAACGTTCATACACGTTACTGATGTCTTGATGTGACTACTCCCCCGACTGAAGGTTGCTACCCTGACCGGACCCTTTGGAATGTCCTGACAGAAGCAATGTAATCAATCGGCGTCCATGAGAACATGGAAATGGGAATATTTTCATGAACAACGTATTAAATCTATGAGGGAGACCTGGACTAGGTGACGCGTTCCGAGGAGGAATCCACAGAAGGAAGAACTGACATCCCATCATCCTGGTTTCGATCAAGGAGTAGACGTCCCTGAATAAGGAGTGGATGCCGCCCACATTTGGAAAGCAGGAATGCGGGGTAACACAAAAGCCGCGCCTGTCGCGCCCAAGTGGACGGACACGCGCGCCCCGACGAAAGTGTCAGAAAAAAATATAATAATAAATTTTAATAAATCTGCATAATTTAGATGAGTACACGACGTTTAGTTCCGACTACACAACGTGTACTTTTATTCACCATCCATTTGAAGTACACGCTTGGGGACCTGGCATGTAGATATACTTCAGAAATTTTTGGAGTACATGACATGTTATTTTGGACACACACCATGTAGTATCTATGTTACACAGTTTCCAGCTGGGAAATCCGTGTACGAGGTACACGGTCCAACCCTAACCCGAAGGGACTATATGCTATGTTTATTGGACCACACAACGTGTAATCCGGAAACTATGTGCCTCCTGTTCCTGGTAAACACATGGTGTCATAAATGAATTAGATAATATCTAATACATGGACTGATTTGGCGGACTAGTCCAATGAATTGAACCTAGACTACATGGAATGTACTTCTGAATACATGTCATGTATTCTGGTGTTGTACGACCAGGAGCATTTGTCACCTTCGGATGAGATCCTCTATTTTATTTTAATAAAAATTAAAAGAAAAATTCATTTCTGTAAGGTGAACAAGAAACGATAGGGAGGAATAGATCTCGAGATTCATATTTTAAAGAACGATTAACTTGAATTGAAACAACTAAATTATTAAATGCGTAAATCACCAACGAAAAAACTAAATAATTATTATCCATGATATGACTGCTCTGATACCACTTGTAGGTTCTGGGCATAGCGGAAGCACGTTGGTGGGTTAACCCAACTTTAATTTTAGCGTTAACAATGATCAATCTGAGATCCATCATGATAATAAAACCCCGGATCTTCAGAATAGAATGAAGAAAAAAAAAGAAATAGGGAGTCCCAGAACCATAAAGACGGGATCATCATATGTTGGTTATAATTAATTTAATTAATTGACAAGAATTACCTTGATGAAATTATTTCTTCGTTGATGTCTCTGGTCACGATCCGATGTGATCCGTCATTGCGTCATAGAATCCAAGTGTAGGATTCCTCTAGTGGTGATCCACATTTGCTCCACGTATCTCTGGACATTGCCGAAGGGATTTCTAGGTGATAACATGGAAGCGACTTCACTTGCGATTTCTTCCTTTGATCACCTTGATCCGATGGAGGAGGATCTCTATCGGTCTTGAGAGCATTCATAGAGGAATGAGTTCTCTTGGCCTTGAGAGAATTTTCCAGAATTTTTGTGCACAAGGATTCTCTCTAGAAAAGTGTTGGGGTTGTGAGGATATTTATAATCGGGTTTGAGGTTATAGAGTTATGATAATAAATAAACACGTTACACATTTTATTTACTTCATTACCTCTTATTGAAAACCCCCATGTCGAATGATTAATTCCTTGACATGTTCCCACGTTGATTATAATAAATATCATTTAATAAAACGATATTATTTCATCAAAATCCTGACTGGAAAAACTACACGGCGTGTAATCATTAATACATGACGTGTACTCATTTTTCATGAAAACTACACTATGTGTATATAAGTCCCCAGCCTTAAACCTTAATTAATATTGAGTTATTACAAGATTTCACATTGAGGATCTTTTCGAGTTTAGAGTTTTAGAGAATTAGATCATAAAACTTGCATTACATTCCACATATAAACAAAGTGGTTACATAAAGATAGTATTCTTCTTTCGCATCAATGGAAACATATTTAAAATAAAACATGGATTCTTTCTTAACACTCCCTTGACACTACCATCATATCATGTACCTTTCCCTTGACATGTGAAAAAAATTTCAAAAAAACTTGGGATGAGCATAAAAAACTCAGTAAAGGATATAAAAATATGGAAAGGAAACATGGGTACATATATACATAAGAATGAAATCATACTTTACCCATAAAACATAAGAACTTTAACATACCTCATCAAATCATGAATAAATCATAGAAATCATAAGACATAAAGGTAACTTGAGGCATTGATAACATTCTTACGTAGGGATTAACCCTCTTGGTTACGTTTGGAATACCCATCACAGTATATTCCCTAAATCTCTTCGGAGAAACCTTAACGTTACACTCCTTCGTGTTACCCAATGCATTGGAGAGCTATATCGGGCTCACCCGCCCTTAGTTTATCACGGAACCACCCGTCTTCATAATAATGCTCAAGAACCTCATCATAATCGTATCATATAAAACATGCATAAAGGAAACATAACATTTCCACCTTTCAATCACCAGATATCAATACAACACATTGATATAAAAACATTATGAAAACCATTTTCAATACCAAAACAAAAGAAAAGTAAAACATGGTATTTATTTTTCTTTTTTTAAAAAAGGTATGGCTTGTAGAGGAATCCGAAACTCAAATAATGGTCACGGCGGCGGAGAAGTCGTTGTCGCTGCATACGTATGACAAAAACATTCCCTTTTTTCGTTTAGTAAACGCTTCGTATAAAAAATATTCCTTTTGAATAAATGTAAAAGTCAAAGGGGTTTATACACCATATAAAATAAGGTTGTGTATAAAACAAAATATGCCTCAATGAAAGGAGATTGAGACGAAGTCCCATACCTCAGGTCCGACTTGACTCAATCGTTATTTAATCTCCTAAATAATAAACTTGAGTTAATTTTTACTTGTTTAAGAACCTTTTTCAAGTTCATTATTCCTTTTATATCACTTATTGCCATGTCATCAACACTATGTAATTATTTAAGTTAATAACGGTCATTTTAACGATCATTGGTACTTGAGTAAAAAATAAACCCTTTATAATTACAAGTTGTTCATGTATCCATTATATCCAGAATGCTATTCATGATGTAGATATCATATATATCATATATATGCAGTACATGCATGAATTTATAATATTATATAACATTTAGAGGTAAGAAATGAAATGCACCGTTCATGGAGACGGTAATCCGTACGTACGCATGAACGCTACCTTCATTTCTATTTCGTATTTTTATAGAATGGAATCATAATGATATAAAGGTATATTATAATTCAATTATAATATCATATATAATATCATATTTCTATACTTTATACATCCCACATATGGTATTTAACGAATCAAATCACTTTGAGGGGGCGGTAGTCCGCACTTCCTTAAATGAAGATATCGCGTTTACCCATAATGGAAACCATAAAGGTATGCCCAAAATGAAAAATACAGAAGCTTAAGGAAAACATAAACATATTATATATCATATATAAATATAGTGACATCTTAATGGCCACCTTTGAAGGTGTTAAAAGAATGTTGAACAATCATCCTTTCGGGAGGCATAAATTCGCCATCCACGGAAACAGTATGTTCTTTAACCATTAGATGTAGGTGTGTGTAGGTGTAGCTAGAATCCTTCTTATAACAACATCCTAGTATATTGAAGATACTGGATTTGTTACAAAAGAAATGAATAAAAAGAGTTTACGGGGTTGGAGAAGAAAAATAATACAAAAGGACTCAAGTGAAGACATTACCTTAAAATCGGGTAACTCCCTTTGGTTTGAGCTCAAAGGCTTCCTTGGGAAGAATTCTTCCTAACGTTAGGCTTCAAGGAGTAAGATAGGGAAGTGGAGAGACAAAATGGGCAGGGGTTGTCCGAGCCAAAGGCTTTGGGAGTGTGGGTAAGGAGGTAGAGGTGGGGGCCTTTTATAAGAGGAGAGGAGGGGCACTCTTGGAAGGTAAAGAAAAGTCACTTTATTTTAAAATGGTATTCGGATTTAAGAGGTCCCACATTGATGTCTTTCTAGGATAAGGTGATAAGGGTTCGAAATATACCCATCAAATAGGTTTTTTCCATGTGTAGGTCTTAGATTTTACATTATCATTCCATTTTATTTAAATCGTTAAATAATGTGGTCATCGCTGCATCATCATGATGTCATAAATAATTTAATTTATTTAAAGTGTAAAAATTATAAAAAAAATACTATGATGTAGGAAATATTTTTAGATTTCTAATGAATATTTATAATCAAAAATTGGATCTTTATAACCCCATGTAAAAATTGTTTTAGTAAAACATTTCATGTTTGTGTCATTTTTACTTTTACATTAAATAAAAAGTTATTTATGTCATTTCCCAACCAAAGTGGCTCCATGGGGTCCCCAAGTTTACCCATGGATTGTATGGGTCGGCCATGACACATCCAATGAGGGTAGGACATGTGTCAAGCTCATATCATTTTATTAAAGCATTATTTTTACCTTAAGCTACACTAATTACCTCTAATCGCGATTAAGAACTTAAGAGTTACTATTCACCAAAAAATTATTTTAATCTCACTGAACCAAATTTTACTTCTTAATGAAAACCATGTATGTAGGATTTTTGAAATTCAAAACACATAAGTTGTAAAATTTCATTTAAACGAAAAATCAGTTTTTATAAGTACCACTTAGTGGTTTCACTATTCATCAAAAATTGAAGTTTTTCAGAAAAATACCAAAAATTCACCCTAAGCTATTTTTGATATTCCGAATTCAAAAATGAAGTCTATTTTAAAAAATTCAAAACATTTAAGTTGCATTAATTAATTTAATAACTAATTCCCGCTGTCATGACAAATAGCGTGTTTTTATGAAACAATAAGTATCAAAAGATTGACACTAGTTTAAGTCCAATTTCAAAGTGAAATTGATTCCAATGACCACCATTGGATAAAATGGTAAAAATATATTCTAATTTCACTTCAAAACCAATTCAAAATATAATCTAATCATATAAATAAATTAGATTAAAAAGAGGTTTTGAATTAAAATACAACATTTTTCACTATTCATTAAAAAATGAACTTTATCGGAAAAATACCAAAAATTCACACAAAGTAAATTTTGATGTCCCAATCATAAATAATAAGTTTATTTTGACAAACATAGATTATAAAATTGTCAAAAGATAGATTTAAAAAGGGTTTTCCATCAAAAGGCAGTAAAACAATCTTTTAAGAATATTAGTGTATTCCATGCATAAGATTGTATTTATTTTCATTTTAAGCCTCTAAAACACTATCTTAATCATTAATAGACATAGATAAAAATATCTATTATTAATTACTTACATGGGATGTTACATCCTTCCCCCCTTTATAAAATTGCGTCCCCGCAATTTAATTACTTATTGAATAAATGGTGGTACTTATCCCTCATTGCATTTTCAGATTCCCATGTTGCCTCTTCCATCATGTGGTTTTTCCACAAAACCTTTACCTGATTAATCACCTTATTCCGTAACACTTGCTCCCTGTGGTCAAGAATCTGTACCGGTTGTTCCTCATAAGATAGGTTCTCTTCCAGCTGAACTACCTCTAGACTCAAAACATGAAATGGATCTGGCATGTACTTTCTCAACATCGAAACATGAAAAACATTGTGTACCTGAGATAAACTCGGAGGTAAAGCCACCCGGTATGCAACTGATCCAACTCTCTCTAGAATTTCATATGGTCCAATAAACCTTGGACTCAGCTTTCCTTTCTTACCAAATCTCATCACACTTTTCCAAGGAGAAACCTTGAGAAAAACATGATCACCTACCTCGAAAGATAGATCCTTCCTCCGGTTATCCGCATAACTCTTCTGCCTGCTCTGAGCAGTTCTCATGTGCTTCTGAATCAGCTGAACTTTTTCTGCCATCTCTTCTACCAATTCTGGTCCCATCAACTTCCTTTCACCCACTTCATCCCAAAAAGCTGGAGTTCGACACCGCTTCCCATATAATGCCTCAAATGGTGCCATCTGTACACTGGAATGAAAACTGTTATTATATGAAAATTCAACCAAAGAAAGATGTTGGTCACAACTTCCCTGATAATCCATAGAGCAAGAACGTAGCATATCCTCAAATGTATGAATTGTTCATTCTGACTGCCCATCTGATTGAGGATGAAAAGCTGTACTAAAATTTAATTCAGTACCCAACAACTTTTGAAGGTCTTTCCAAAAGTTAGAAGTGAACCTGAGATCACGATCAGATACAATGGAGAGGGGAACTCCATGTAACCTGACTATCTCTTTAAGATACAAACGGGAAAGTTGATCTAGGGAAAAAGTATCTCGTATAGCAAGGAAATGAGCAGATTTAGTCAAGCGATCAACAATAACCCAGATTGCATTATTACCTCGAGATGTCTTCGGTAATCCCACAACAAAGTCCATGGATATATTCTCCCATTTCCACTATGGCACTGGTAAAGGCTGAAGCATCCCTTTCGGTAACTGCCGCTCTGCTTTAACCTATTGACATGTCAAACACTTCACAGTAAAATCAGCAATATCTATTTTCATTCCATCCCACCAGTAATACTCCCGCAGATCTCTGTACATCTTAGTACTGCCAGGATGAACTGAAAACGGAGAACTATGAGCTTCACATAAAAACTCTCTCTTCAACTATGAATCACAAGGCACACACAATCTCTTCCCAAATCTCAAAACGCAATCATTATCAATGTTGAATTCAGGCAACTTACCATTCTGAACCAGCTCTACCTTTTTCTGCAACTCACTGTCTTGCTTCTGTGCTTGTTTGATTCTATCTGATAGAGATGATCTCACTGATACTTGAAACAAAACAGAAGAACTTCCTGCACTAACAAATTCTATGCCAAAGTTCATCAAATCCTTAACCAAAGGATCACGTTCCAAACACAACATTTCTAATGAAGCATTACTTTTTTCGACTCAAAGCATCAGCCACTTTATTTGCTTTTCCCGGATGGTAATGAATTGTACAATCATAATCCTTGATTAATTCCAACCATCTCCTTTGTCTCATGTTTAACTCTTTCTGATTGAATATATACTTTAAACTTTTGTGATCAGTATATATTTCACACATTACTCCATACAAATGATGCCTCCAAATTTTTAAAGCGAAAACAACAGCAGCTAATTCCAAATCATGTGTAGGGTAATTTACCTCATGAGTTTTCAACTGTCGTGAAGCATAAGAAATTACCTGATCATTCTGCATTAGGACGCAACCAAGTCCTTTCAATGAAGCATCAATGTATATAACAAACTCACCATTCCTGGAAGGTAGTGCCAAAACTGTATCATTCACCAATCTTCTTTTCAATTCCTGAAAACAATCATCACATTCTTTTGTCCAGATAAACTTAACACCCTTCCGAGTTAGCTTAGTCATTGGACTAGATAACCGTGAAAAATTTCTAACAAACCTTCGGTAATAGCCTGCCAAACCAAGGAAGCTATGAATCTCAGTTACATTTGTGGGTCTTGTCCATTCTTCAACAAACTTTGTTTTTGCAGGATCAACAATTATCCCATCTTTAGAAACAACATGACCAAGGAAAGAAATTTGTTGCAACCAAAACTCACACTTGCTGAATTTTCCATACAGTTTCTTTTCTTTTAAGGTTTGCAAGATAACCCTTAAATGTCTTTCATGCTCCTCTTTACTTTTAGAAAACACCAAAATATCATCAATGAAAACGACCACAAACTTATCCAAGAACTCATGGAAAATTCTATTCATTAAGTCCATGAATACATCAGGTGCATTGGTTAGCCCAAAAGGCATTACTAAAAATTCATAATGGCCATATCTTGTACGGAACGCGGTCTTCGGAACATATGCTTCCTTTACCTTCACCTGATGGTACCCCGATCTCAGGTCAATCTTTGAAAAAAACTGAGCTCCCTGGAGCTGATCAAACAAATCATTGATATGAGGCAAAGGATATTTGTTCTTAACAGTGATGTTATTCAAGGCTCTATAATCAATGCAAAGTATCATTGAACCATCTTTCTTTTTAACAAATAAAACAGGATCACCCCACGGTGATGTGCTAGGTTGAATGAAACCTTTCTCTAATAAATCTTGCAATTGCTCCTTCAACTCTAAAAGTTCAATTTGAGCCATTCGATAAGGGGGTTTTGAAATTGGCTTAGCATCAGGAACTAAGTCAACAGTAAACTCAACTTCCCGATCTGGTATTATTCCAGGCAACTCATCAGGAAAAACATCAGGATACTCATTTAATAGTGGCACATCATTAATCTGAACAGTTCCTTTATTTTCAACGATGTGTGCAAGGTAACATTCATTTCCATCTTTTACAAGTTTCTTGGCCTCTTGATAAGTTATCAACAGTAAGGGTTCATTCTTGTACACAAACTGAAAGTCTTTCTGAAAAGAAACTTCTTTAGCTCTACAGTCAATCTTAGCATGGTAAATAGAGAGCCAATCCATACCCAGGATAACATCAAATTCTACTAGAGGTAGAACAATAAGGTTTGCAAGTAGGTTCTTTCCACAGATAAGGATAGGAAGAATCTTATAAATTCTTTTTTCCTCAACATTTCCCCCAGGTGTTTTTACCAAAATTTCAGGAGTCATTTCTTGAGATGGTATTCCCATTTTACTAGAAAAGGTTTCAGAGATGAAAGAATGTGTAGACCCCGAATCAAACAACACACTGACATAATCTGAAAAAACAAACAAAGTACCTGATACAACTTCATTTGATGGCCCGACATCTGCTGAAGTAGTTGCAAAGGATTTCACCACCCCTTTCTGCTTGTAGTCTAACTGCTTCCCATAACCCAAGCTCTTTGTCGGACACTCGTTTGCATAGTGACCCATCTCATTGCACTTATAACATTTCACTAACTGTAAATCAAATTTGGTCTTACCATCACCCTGATCTTTTCCAGTGCAATCACGAGCCTTATGTCCCATCTTTCCACATCGGTAACACTTTCCAGAATTCAGAAGACATTCCTCAGCATGCCTTTTTCCACATTTATCACAAACTGGAAACTTAGTTTTCTTACCGTTATACTTTTTTGAAGAATTCTTACATTTCTCCTGCCACCTCGGTCTCTTCTTCTGTTGGTTGTTATAGAACACTTGATCATAAAAAAACTCCATTTCCACCTTCTCAGCACATCGAACAAGATTTTCATTACTTTTAAACTCACGAGAAGCTAATGCCCTTCGATATTTTGGTTTTAATCCTGAGTAAAAAAGATTGATTTTACTATCAAGGTCTCGGATAAAATTTGGAGCATACCTTGGCAATCGAGTGAACCTTTCTTCACAGGAAGCCACTGATTCTTTCTCTTGCCTCAATTCCAAGAATTTCTTTTCCATCCTAAGTCGAATAGCCTTAGGAAAATACTTCTCAAGAAACATACCTTTGAATTCATCCCAGTCGAGAGCATCAATCTCATCAGCGTCCCTGATATTTTTAACCATCGACCACCACTGATCTGCTTCACCCTCCAAACGATAAATAGCAAGACTAACCATTTGATTGTCTGAACACCCCATGACATAAAAAATCTTCTCCAGTTCTTTAATCCACCCTTTATCTAGCACAGGGTTAGATGATCCTCTGAATGATGGGGGATGCTGCCTCATGAAATGTTCCACCACTGACATGTTCCTCTACGGTTGATCTGGCTGATCTCGTGTATGGATACCACCACCATTTATCGCTTGAGTCAACTGCGCCATTACTGCAACAAACTGTTTAGTTCCAATTTCGACCATCTCAGGATGCTTATTCGGAAGGTTATTTCCTTCTGCATGCCTTCCTAGCACTGCTTACCTGTTTCCTCTATGGAAAACCATTCTGAACAAACATGTCTTAGATGAAGCAACATGGTAATCTTCAAATACTATATCACATCAATTTGACCATAAAAAAAATCTGGATAATCATTTAATAGAATTCTAACTCCTAAAGTTATCTAAACCGACCTTTGATACCAACTATAAGGCCCCAGCCTTAAAACTTACTTAATCTTGAGTTATTACAAGATTACACATTGAGGATCTTTTCGGGTTTAGAGTTTTAGAGAATTAGATCATAAAACTTGCATTACATTCCACATATAAACAAAGTGGTTACATAAAGATAGTATTCTTCTTTCACATCAATGGAAACATATTTAAAATAAAACATGGATTCTTTCTTGACACTCCCTTGACACTATCATCATATCATGTACCTTTCCCTTGACCTGTGAAAAACATTTCAAAAAAACTTGGGATGAGCATAAAAAGATCAGTTGGGGATATAAAAATATGGAAAGGAAACATGGGTACATATATACATAATAATGAAATCATACTTTACCCATAAAACATAAGCACTTTAACATACCTCATCAAATCATGAATAAATCATAGAAATCATAAGACATAAAGGTAACTTGAGGCATTCATAACATTCTTACGTAGGGAGTAACCCTCTTGGTTATGTTTGGAATAACCATCACAGTATATTCCCTAAATATCTTCGTAGAAACCTTAACATTACACTCCTTCGCGTTACCCAATGCATTGGAGAGCTATATCGGGCTCACCCGCCCTTAGTTTATCACGGAACCACCCGTCTTCATAATAATGCCCAAGAAACTCAACATAATCGTATCACATAAAACATGCATAAAGGAAACATAACATTTCCACCTTTAAATCACAAGATATCAATACAACACATTGATATAAAAACATTATGAAAACCATTTTCAATACCAAAACAAAAGAAAAGTAAAACATGGTACTTATTTTTCTTTAAAAAAAAAGGTATGGCTTGTAGAGGAACCTGAAACTCAAATAATGGTCACGGCGGTGGAGAAGTCGTTGTCGCCGCATACGTACGACAAAAACATTCCATTTTGTCATTTAGTAAACGCTTCAAATAAAAAAGATTCCTTTTGAATAAACGTAAAAGTCAAAGGGGTTTATACACCGTATAAAATAAGGTTGTGTATAAAACAAAATATGCCTCAATGAAAGGAGATTGAGACGAAGTCCCATACCTCGGTCGTTGTCGGTCGTTCTTTAATCTCCTGAATAATAAACTTGAGTTAATTTATACTTGTTTAAGAACCTTTTTCAAGTTAATTATTCCTTTTATATCACTTATTTCCATGTCATGATCACTATGTAATTATTTAAGTTAATAACGGTCATTTTAACGATCATTGGTACTTGAGTCAAAAATAAACCCTTTATAATTACAAGTTTTTCATGTATCCATTATATCCAGAATGGTATTCATGATGTAGATATCATATATATCATATATATCCAGTACATGCATGCATTTATAATATTATATAACATTTAGAGGTAAGAAATGAAATGCACCGTTCATGGAGACGGTAAGCCGTACGTACGCATGAACGCTACCTTCATTTCTATTTCGTATTTTTATAGAATGGAATCATAATGATATAAAGGTATATTATAATTCCAGTATAATATCATATATAATATCATAGTTCCATCCTTTATACGTCCCACATATGGTATTCAACGAATCAAATCACTTTGAGGGGGCAGTAGTCCGCACTTCCTTAAATGAAGATATCGCGTTTACCCATAATGGAAACCATAAAGGTATGCCCAAAATGAAAAATACAGAATCTTAAGGAAAACATAAACATATTATATATCATATATAAATATAGTTACATCTTAATGGCCACCTTTGAAGGTGTTAAAATAATGTTGAACAATCATCGTTTCGGGAGGCATAAATTCGCCATCCACAAAAACAATATGTTCTTTAACCATTAGATGTAGGTGTGTGTAGGTGTAGCTAGATTACTTCTTATAACAACATCCTAGTATATTGAAGATACTGGATTTGTTACAAAAGAAATTAATAAAAAGAGTTTAGGGGGTTGGAGAAGCAAAATAATACAAAAGGACTCAAGTGAAGACATTACCTTAAAATCGGGTAACTCCCTTTGGTTTGAGATCAAAGGCTTCCTTGGGAAGACTTATGCCCAAAGTGAGGCTTCAAGGAGTAATAGAGGGAAGTGGAGAGACAAAATGGGCTGGGTTTGGCCGAGCCAAAGGCTTTGGGAGTGTGGGTAAGGAGGTAGAGGTGGGGGCCTTTTATAAGAGGAGAGGAGGGGCACTCTTGGAAGGTAAAGAAAAGTCACTTTATTTTAAAATGGTATTCGGATTTAAGAGGTCCCACATTGATTTTTTTCTATGATAAGGTGATAAGGGTTCTAAATCCACCCATCCAATAGGTTTTGGACATGTTTAGGTCTTAGATTTTACATTATCATTCCATTTTATTTAAATCGTTAAATAATGAGGTCATCACTGCATCATCATGATGTCATAAATAATTTAATTTATTTAAAGTCTAAAAATTATAAAAAAATTACTATTATGTAGGAAATCGTTTTAGCTTTCCAATGACTATTTATAATCAAAAATCTGATCTTTATAACCCCATGTAAAAATTGTTTTAGTAAAACATCTCATGTTTGTGTCATTTTTACTTTTACATTAAATAAAAAGTTATTTATGTCATTTCCCAACCAAAGTGGCTCCATGGGGTCTCCAAGTTGACCCATGGATTTTCTTGGTCGGCCATGACATATCCAATGAGGGTAGGACATGTGTCAATCTCATCTCATTTTATTAAAGCATTATTTTTACCTTAAACTACACTAATTACCTCTAATCACGATTAAGAACTTAAGAGTTACTATTCACCAAAAAATTATTTTAATCTCATTGAACCACATTTTACTTCTTAATGACAACCATGTATGTCGTATTTTTGAAATTCAAAACACAGAAGTGGTAAAATTTCATTTAAACGAAAAATTAGTTTTTATAAGTACCACTTAGTGGTTTCACTATTCATCAAAAATTGAAGTTTTTCAGAAAAATACCAAAAATTCACCCTAATCTATATTTGATATTCCGAATTCAAAAATGAAGTCTATTTTAAAAAATTCAAAACATGTAAGTTGCATTAATTAATTTAATAAATAATTCTCGCTGTCATGACAAATAGCGTGTTTTTATGAAACAATAAGTATCAAAAGATTGACACTAGTTTAAGTCCAATTTCAAAGTGAAATTGATTCCAATGACCACCATTGGATAAAATGGTAAAAATATATTCTAATTTCACTTCAAAACAAATTCAAAAGATAATCTAATCATATAAATAAATTATATTAAAAAGAGGTTTTGAATTAAAATACAACATTTTCACTATTCATTAAAAAATGAACTTTATCGGAAAAATACCAAAAATTCACACAAAGTAAATTTTGATGTCCCAATCATAAATAATAAGTTTATTTTGAAAAAAATATCTTATAAAATTGTCAAAAGATATATTTAAAAAGGGTTTTCCATCAAAAGGCAATAAAACAATCTTTTAAGAATATTAGTGTATTCAATGCATAAGATTGTATTTATTTTCATTTTAAGCCTCTAAAACACTATCTTAATCATTAATAGACATAGATAAAAATATATATTATTCATTACTTACTTGGGATGTTAAAGTGTATATTCAATGTACACGGCGTGTTTATCTTGTTTTCATTTTTCTTTATTTCATCCACCACATTTATTAGACCCTGAGTAGTGGCTATTTATTTATTAAATAAATGTAACTACATTACTCTCTAATAAATATATATTATTTCACCCAAAATACATTATCTTGAATAAATAGTGTCGAAATAAATGCGATCAGACATCCTTAAATAATTATTAAACCACAGTCGGGAATAATCTTTATTTAACTTGTTAAATTAATATTTAATTTATATACATGGACACACTTAGTGTGTGACCCTCTAGGCCTCTTTATCAGTGGCATTAGGCAGAGCATGCCTAAAGTCCAAGGTTAGCATCTAGAAACACGCCAAGTCATCCATAGAGAAAGAAGTTAACACCGCAATGACGTGTCACCTCATACGAACACTTATCAGGTAATATAATCCCTATGTCACGATATCTCTAATCAAGCCGGTTGCATGCTAGTGCCATCAACCCATGTTCTTGATTATTCTTTCTTTGACTTTTTGGAATTGAACTCACCCATTCCTTACTATGGCCATGGATTTATTTAGGCTATATCAATTCCATTAAATGGCCTGAGATATCTACTTCCATTATGGAACAGAAGAGATAAATCCTTTCTCGTATTATCTATTAATGCAGTATTACTTATGACACACCCAACTTATCCTACCTCGCTGCGAACAGTGTGTCATCACAGTTTTCATCAATACATCTAAGTGCGCGAGTTGTAATACCCATTAATAATAATCTTAAAGTCCAACTACCAATACACACGTCTGCAGATAGGAACATTCAGTAACACTATGAAATGTGGATTTCCTACTGGCAGGTCTTGTTTTCATAATATCCTCATGGATATTACTAAGGGAACACACCATGAGAAGGTGCCTCAATATTTTATGATTCCTCACCTCTAATGGCCTGTATTATTTGTGTCCCTCAAATAACATCATCTGTCCATAAAACATATATTCAAGAACAATTTTATGGCACTTCCAGGTTCTCATCATAGCAGGGATCCACTATGAACCTTTAATAAAACAACTATCCTTGGGACATTATCACTTTCATTGTCACGCATAAGGACGATCAAGATGTGATAAGGTGATTATTTAATGAATAAAGTACAAAGTATTTGTCTCTAGGACACCAACTCCAACATATATTGAAACCACTACCCATACCATCATGTAAGTAGGAAAATATCACTATGGAATTCATCACTGTTATCCCAAGAACATCCAAAGAAATAATACAATATGGGATATATTGGATTGAATCATCAAGACTACCCATTTCATATATATTTGTGAAGATTTCCCTTTTGACCAACTTGACATGATCTACGTGAAAGAAGTGGTGAGGTTGCTTTGGGTTCCACTTTATATTGTTTCTGATCGTGATCTAAGGATTATATCTAAATTCTAGAGAAATATTCAACATTATATGAATAATGATATTAATTTTAGTTTGGCCTCTCACCCCAAAACTGATGGAAAATATAAAAGGACTATTTATATCATTGAGGTCATGTTGAGAACATGCTTAATGGATTTTAAAGGTGGATGCAATCAACACCCCCCATTAGCTGAGTTCTCATACAACAATAGATTCCAATCGAGTATTCAAATGGAATTATATGAATATCTATATGGAAAGTGATGTATAAATCCTAGTTTTTGAGATGATGTTGGTGAGAGGAATTTTTTTGTGCCTGATCTTGTGCAAGAGATGACGGAAAAGGATCATCCCATACAACAACAAATAAAGGCTACTTAGATTCGATAGATGAGATATTCCAAAAATTGTCAAAAGGGTATAGAGTTTGGTGTTAGGGACATATTTTTCCTTCAAATATCACCATTTAAGAGAGTCATGATATTTATAAATAAAGGGAAGCTCAGATCTAGGCACATTTTCCCCTTTGAAATCCATGATCACATAGGAGAAGTGGAATATCAGCTAGTAATTACACCAAGTGTAGCCCAAGTTCATGTTTTATTCTACATATCTCTCTTTAGGAAGTACATACATGATCCCTCATATGTACTAAATCTGAAGGTGGTACAACTGGAACATGGTATATCTTATGAGGATCTGCTAGTGAAGATCTTAGACCGTAGAGACAAGGTTCTACATAATAATACTACCCACGTATTCAAAGTGTTGTGGAGGAAACATAAATATGAAGAACCTAATGGGAACTAGAGGATACAATGATACAAGATTACCCCCACCTTTTATCAATAGAGAAAACAAGTTGAAATTTCAGGGATGGAATTTATTATGGGGAGAAGAATATAATGAACCAAACTTTTTTAAATGATATTTGTTTATAAAATAAATGTTTTTTAAATATTATATAATATCATAAACATAAAAAATAAATAGAAAACTATTTTTTATCTCTTTTACAATTATCATTACACTATTAATTTATGAAACCAATTAAAATTCCAAACATTACAACTTGAAAAAAAAAATTAACTGCTAAAATGGGAATGTATGGACCACCCCAACAAACTAGATTCATAACCACACTAAAAATTATATATAAATAGAATAAAATATTATAAAACCAATAAATATGTTATGAAATTATAATATAAACTTAGAGAGAATTTGTAGTAGATTTTGAGTGAAATAATGAAGTGGTACTTATAGGGTATAAAGAAAAATGTGACTGTTGGGATTCAACTATTAGATGAATGTTGGTCAATATGATCATTATTCAATATAACCATTGGAAAATATACCCTTATATTATAATTTCCCTTTATAATTATTATTTACAGTTAGTAATAATAATGGATAATTGATACAGAAAGGAGAATCGATGGCCTCAACAAGTAGAGTCATGCCGTTTGAAGCCCATTTGATAGAACATGGTAGGTAGGTATCATCACTGGGGTTATCCATTTACTAATCCCAATTTTATATTCAAAAATTTATGCATGAATTAAATATACTATAGTATAATTTCATGTTATCGTAGATTACCATTCAATTGATGTTAGCCGAGCCACCCAACAAAACTATCACCATCGCGCACCTTACCCTTAGGGTGTATGCAGGTGTAATAAGGGGTTATGTGTCCAGAAAATAGATATATAAAGTATAAATTTATTTATATGAATAATTTTTTTATTCCATCAATTCATCTTAAGAATATATTTTCTTAATAAATAGATGAGTTTGATAATTTGATTTTTGAATGCAAATAAAACGTAATTCTATTTTTCAAGAAAATATATACAATTTTTATAATAAAATAAGGTATTATGAATAGAATTTTTTAATAATTTTTTAATAATTTTTTTTATTTAAATAATAAATGATTAAATAATTTTATAATAGCCTAGGATTTTTTATAAGTCAAAGAAATTTCACTATGTCTTAAAAACTACTATATTTAAATAAGGATTTTTATATTTAAAAGATAAAATTATAATATTTGTGGAATTTTTAAAATAAAATAAACATCATTTTTTAAATCATCACGTCAAAAATAGGTTAGGGTGAATTTATGAAAATTCCTTAAAGTACTTTATTTTTTCATGAATTGTTTAAAATACATTTTTAGGGTTTCGGTATATTTAGTGACATAATATTTATGTCGTAAATATGTAATAATTAATTAATCACAATACACAATGTAATGCCCCGACCCCAATTACCCAGAGTCGGTGCATTATTACATAAAATTTGCATGATACAAGGAATCATGTCCCTAAAGACCGATCATTTTAGTATCTTTGGAAGTAATAGATACATACATAATTTTCAAATTACATCATGAAATAAAAAAAACATTTTTCCCCTTTGAACACTGTTATATCCCTTAGCCCATTCTTGCAGGTTAATCGTAATATAATTCTTTGCATCCTAGAAACAATAAAACATAAGAAAGGGGTGATCTCAGATTCTCATTAAGTATAACAATACAGTAGAAACTATCATAAATAAGCACAAACATTTAAGGCAATGTATAAGACTAAAACACAAGCCTTTTAAACTTAAACATCAACATAATACGGCAAATATAAATAAAATAATTCCATTTACTTATTCACATGGATATTCTACTAGTCTAATAATCAAATGTAATATCAATAGACAATTTCATAATGAAGTAATTCATAATATCGAACATCATAACCACATAGTCAAGGCCTCGTGCCAAGACTATAAATAAGCTTTTTTCAAGGCCTTATGCCAAGACACTAGTTTGTCTCATGAGAACTACCGATGCATCAAAGAGCTATAATGAGATCCATCCATCACTTACTAAGTCCAATGTAAGTAATTTGGGAATAAAAATAATCAAAAATTTATAATATCATGAGAATAAAGGGATTCATGATATAATATTTCAAACGATAATATATACACTATATAAAAGTGAATTGGTGCATAACAATAAAGAAGTCTCAATGAAATGTAAATTGAGATAAAATCCCATATAAAGACTGTATCCTTTGGTTAAAGATAAATAAATGAAATAATTATGTTTGATAAATATAAATACACTCAATATGATTGGATATTTAGTGTAAATCAATTAGTGTACATTCACACATATTCTTGTAAAAACAACACCAATGACTTGGATGTTTAACTCAATGAATGGAAATTGAGTTAAGATTACTCTTATCAAGTTCATATCCATGACTTGAGAATTTATAAATAGAGTGATTATGTGTATCAAAAGTATATCCACACAAATGGGAGTGGAAATTACTACATAAATAAATAAATTGTTATTTCACACATAATCTTGGAGTAAAATAATCAATGAAGTTTCCATAAAACCCAATGAGTTGAAATTGAAATTAGAAATTCTCTTACTGATTTGGTAAATTAAGAAACATATACCACATGAAATAAGGATCATACAATTAAGATTTAAATACCCATAAATTATGGTATATTACACAAATAATACAACCATGGGTAGTATATACACCAAACAAAATGAAATAGTGGCAAATATAGCATGAATCTCATGAGAATAAAAGTGAGACGAAAACCCCTTAACTTGTACTTTTCCTTAGTCGAGGGTACATTAACCTCCTGTATAATAGTTAAATAATTTTTTATTAAATTATATAATAATCACATACATAAATATGATATCATATATGATCTTCTAATATTTCATTGTTAATAATATTTTTGTAGTATCATTGTTTCGGGTGTTAACTGATTCATTTTCCTTTATATGTTTTGTTAAGTAAGTCATGTTTGTTATGGATAGTATGTATTTTATTCAAATACATAATTATATTAAGTTATTAAATATTATTTTAATCATAAAATTAAAATTATTCTTGAATGGTTACAATGGGGAATGAATCTCATCGCGTTCGTGGAGACAATAATCCGTACGTACGCACGAGAAATAATATCATTCAATTGAAGGTGGAATAGTATATAATTGGATATTATATCATATATAAATAATAATTAACAAGTTGTATTTATTATTTACATCAATTATACATTATTATTATACCCATTAAAATAATGAAGTGTTGAATAACAACTACACCACGACGTGGAGACGGTAAGTCGTACGTACACACGTATGGTGACTTTGTCATTCATAGGATGGATAGAATAATGAATATGGTTGTAACATATTTATAATAACATAAAAATATGTATAATTTACTAGATTTATTATTTTGGTATGGAAATAAAATAAATAGGAAGTGGAAGAATAAGATAACTTTGAAAGAGGTGATGAAATTACTACCTCTTCTTCGGGTGCTTCCTTTTGATTTGATCAAAAGGGTTCCTTAGGTTAGATTTATAATCAAATAAAGGAATCTGGGATTAAGTTACAGTATTTTGGAGGATATTTGGGTAGTGTCAGGCTGAGTCAAATGGCTTTAGAGGTGTGAAATTAAGAAAAGGGGAAGTGCCCTTTTATAAGAGAGGTGAGGGTCACTTTAGGAAAAGTTTGAAATATTATTTTATTATAAATTCATTTTTGATATCTAATGGCTCCAAATGGATTTATTTCGAGGATAAGATGGGTATGGGTCTAAAACCTCTCAACAAATAGGTTTTATATAGGTTTAGGTCACCATATTAACCTTATCTTTTAGATTTAACTCTTTGTTAAATAGGTTGACATTTACCATGTCTCCTTGTATTTTTATATTATATGGTTAATAAACATGATATAAACTGCCAAGAGAACCCAAAGTGGTTCATTAATAACATATTTATCATTATATAATTTCTTTGGAAGAAAATTAGACTTTTTAGGACTACTATATAATTTAATAAAATCGTATTTGTTTTAAAAACTCAATTATGTCAATTTTGACACTATTTAGTATTTGGTTTTTGTTAAAGTCATGTCAACTTGATTACTTCGAAAACAATTCATTAAATCAACCCTAACATGTCATATTAATCTATAAAATTCTTTTAAGTCATCAAAAGTCTCAATTTACATTTATTTTAATATTTATTATATCAATCATTTTATTCTTTCATTAATTAGGTAATTATTGCATCATCATTGTATCATAAATAAATTTAATTATTTAATGTCTAAAAATAATAAATAAAATATCATTATGTAGTAAATATTTTTATATTTATAATGAATATTTATAGTCTAATTTATATTATGTATAACCCTATATTAAAAATGGTTTAGTTATTAAACTTTAAATTTTACACTTTTAACTCTTCTTTAAATAAAATAAAAATAAATGTCCTAATATAATCCAAGTGAATCTAAAGGATAATATTTTATTCCTAAGGTTGATTTTTGTCAAAATAAAAATATCCAATAGAATTAGGACATGTGTTAGGGTAATTATAATATCATTTTTACCATTAATTACCCTATTTACTTTTAACCGTGGTAAATAAAATTCAAAAGTTGCTATTCATCAAAAATTATTTTCATCTTATTGAACAAAATTATACTTACTCATGTCAACCATTTATCTCATATTTTTTAAATTCAATCCACAAAAGTGGTAAAAACACATTTTATGCAAATTTGCAAATGTGCCTAGAAGGTGGGTAAAAGACGGTAAAAAGTTCAATAAAATTTTATACATCAAATCTTATTAAAAAATGACTTCAATGAATTAAATTGAATTTATACATGAATGATGTATCTATTTTTCCTTAAAATATATTTAAATAAAATAAATAATCATTTAAATAAAAATTCAGTTTTAAACAATAACGCAGGGTTTTTCACTATTCATCAAAAATCGAAAGTTTTTAGAAAAATACCAAAAATTAAATCTAAGATAATTTTGATATTTTGTATTAAAAAATGATGTCTATTTCACCAAATTAAAAACATAGAACTTGTATTAATTAATTTTAAAAAATATTCCCATTGTCAAAACCAGAAAGTGGGTTTTTGAGAAGTAAAAACAATCAAAAGATTGATATGTGTTTATGTCCAATTTAAATTTAAAATTACTTAAAATGACCAAAATTGGATTAAATGATAAAAATATAATCTAATTATACCACAAAACCATTGTAATATATAATTTAACACTATAAATTATTTTGATTAAAAAAGCTGTTTTAAATTAAAATTTAGTATTTTTTACTATTCATCAAAATATGAAAGTTATCAAAAAAGCACCAAAAATTTATCCAAACTGAATTTTTATGTTCTTATTCTAAATAAGAAGTTTATTTCATCAAATTGAATATATAAAAGTGTCAAATATTGGATTGAAAAATGGTTCGCCATTAAAAGGTGGTAAAATTACTTTTTTTGAAAAATACTTCTTTTTTTCTGAAAAATTGAATTTGTTCTTATATTATGTCTAATAAACACATAATATGGATGTTAAAATTATATGGAGTATATAAAATTAAAAATGCAGTTAATACTATTCATAACCACTTTTTGAATGACTAGTTTGGTAAGTTGTGGTGCACTCAAACTCGGTGTTGAATGTAGCGAAAGATATTGAATTATATTAAAGAAAATAACTTACTATGAAATATTGGGGTGTTACATTCTTCCCTCCTTTTGGAAATTTTGTCCTCAAAATTTTAAAATTGGGCTTGGGAACTTCATTGAAAGTCACACATCAGAAAAAGAGTCAATAAAACTATCACTTTAATATAAAGAAAGAGAATTACAAAGGTCACCCAAGATAACCCATACTAGGATTCCATGTAGGAAAACATGGATATAAAAGATAAAATATGTGTCATGTTCTGATGGAGAGTGTTAGAAAACACGATCAGGAGAAATTTAACAATAAGAAAACCACAAACTTGTGATGGGTTAAATGGTCATTAGTGTCCCAGTAGAAAAGGTAAATGAACAATGTTTTTTGTTTTAAGTTCCATTTCATAAATTTGAGGAATTTATTTATGAGATTGACTAAGAACATAAAGACATACACTTACTTTTTTAAGTATAGTTTCATCCTTTAATAAATTTCTACCACTAACTCATCTTTTCTCCAAACGATGAGTATTCAAGATGACTTGGTCACACCTAAAGTGCTAGAATCAACTTCTAGATAATCACAAAATCCAAAAAGGATGAACTATATATTTCCCTTGTCTTTAGAGATTAACCATAACCAAATGGTTAGTACAATATTAGATGATCCCAAAAATGGATAATACTTTATAGAAATAAATACTAATCTTAATTTCCAAAATTGAACAAAAAATACCCAAAGTTTAATAAAGACAATTCAATAAACAATTGTCCTTAAAATCCTTGAATATAAACAAAACTAATATTGAAATACAAAACTCAGAAGAATTTAATCACATAGTATTTCATAGTAAATCTTAACATTTATCTCCAAATAACATCAAATACTCTTAAAGTCTCATACAAAAGTGTAATTAACCAAATCACATATTCTCTATGATAGGTTAATCATTTCCATTAATAACCTGAATCTCTATAAAAAACATAGATTCTTCCAAAATAAAAAAAATCCATCATTAATCCTCAAATGAAATTCCATAGTATTCTATTCTCCTTAGGCATATAGTGTTCCCAATAGAGCGTACGTCTTCCAAAATAACATTTATCACTTAATCACCAAATCATTTTCCAATACTAAGGATATCCATTAGATAAAACATAAGATCCCAAATCAACTTATTATTGATCAATAAAATTATTTAAATAGAAATAATTAGTCACACTAACCAGGGACTTTACGTAGTCTAGTGGTAGGCGATAAATCCCAATCGCACTCTGGTTGTGGGTTCGATTCCCACATCTTTGTCTAATGGGACAGGTAGTCACACAGTCTGCGTGTTGTCATTTTTCAAAAACTATATTTTATAACATTCCCAAAATGAGATAAATTCCTCAAAATAACCATAACAAAATTTAACCACCAATGTTATCTCATACCTCACATTTCCATTCCAAAAATTAATAACCTATAATTTCCCCAAAATCAAGGATCATATAAAACCAAATGGTTTTTTATAACTATATCCACAAAAGAAAATACAATTCTTCCTCAAATAGCATTTCCACATAACAAACTGCATGGTTATACATACAAGAGAATAGTATTCCAAAGTAACCCCATAAAGAAATATCATTAATATTTTTAAATATTTCTCCAACCATTTATTTCCACATAGGTTCTTCCTTGACTCAGATGTTATCCTATAGAATTGGGCATTGACTTGGGTAATGCCAAGGTCTCTTACATTTATGAAAAATTACTATAATTGGATTATTAGGATCATTTTTATTTTCTTCCATAGTAATCTTAATTTTTCCTTGGAAATTATTTACTTTATGTACTTCTTTCCCACACATAAATCATTTTCTTTGTTTCATTGAGACACTTTCCTGGGTGTCTCCTTCCAAATTTATAGCATGATGGAAATTGAGCTTTATTTTCTCCACAGTTTCAACTGCTGGATCTCTTATCATTCTCTGCCTTTCTCTTATTTGTTGAGTTTGGGAGTTGGTTAATGTATATATTGTTGATCATATTTTTGGAAACCTGCTTCGGCATGAACACAATATCTTTTACACCTATCAACATTCCATTTAGTTGCTCATTTCGATTATTGTTCCCACTTTGTACATCATGCTCAATGTTACTATGAATTATGTGGAATCCATCCATTAACTAACACAAGAAAGCATAGTGTGAGTCACAAAATCATTTAGAGAATATCATGACACCTTATTTTTAATCTAAAACACATTAGGATTAACCAAGGTTATTTATTCTCATCTTATATTAAAATCCTTCAAATCAGTTTGTAAATAAAATGTGAATTATCCTAAGAATATCTCCTGGGAGTGTTGTGTACCAGGATACCCCGGGTCAAGCCCGAAACTCCTTGTTGGAGTTTTAACTCCTAGGTACATATATGCCAGAGCCATCTCTACCTGATTGTATCCAGACATGGATGTATTTCTTGGAAAACCCACATAATTACCAAAATATTTGGATGTTATTCTATACTAATCCTCAAAGTCTATCTTAGGGTAGTGTTTTCTAATCAGAGTTTTTATAAATCTAGCTTCCAAGGTTTGTACTAAACTTACTCTGATACCAACTGTAATTCCCTGACCCCAGTTACCCAGAGTCGGTGAATTATTAAATAACATTGGCATGATAAAAGGAATCATGTTCTGAAAGACCGATCCGTTTAATATCCTTGGAAGTACTAGATACATACATAAGTTTTACACTACATCATGAAATAAAATGAAACAACATTGTTTCCCCTTTGAACACTCTTATATCCCTTAGCCTAATCCTATAGGTTAATCATAATATAATTCTTTGAATCCTAGGAAAAATAAAACATAATAAAGGGCAATCTCAGATTCTCAGTAAGTATAATAATATAGTAGAAACAATCATAAATAAGCATAAACATTTAAGGCAATCTATAAGACTAAAACACAAGCCTTTTAAAATTAAACTTTATCATAATATAGAAAAGATAAATCAAATAATGCCATTTACTTATTCACATTGATATTATACTAGTCGAATAATCACATGTAATATCAATAGCCAATTTCATAATGATGGAATGAATAATGTTGAACATCATAACCACATAGTCAAGGCCTCATACCAAGACTGAAAATAATATTTTGTCAAGGCCTTATGCCAAGACACTAGTTTGTCTTATGAGACCTATCGATGCATCGAGGAGCTAAAGTGGGCTCCACCCATAACTTACTAATTCCAATGAATTCCTTATATGAAATGTGTGAAACATAATCTAAACATTCATATTAAAACTAGCATATGAAATTTCAATACTTTAAATACAATCCATGAATGTAATAAAAATTGTACATCCACAATCAAACATAACTCATTCAATACGGTTTGGAAGATTTTATTATAATAAATCAACCACAATAAAGAATAAAATACAATTAAGGATATTGACACTGATGGAAATATTCAGAAAAACTATTTGATATAAATACCCCCTTTTTCTTGAAAACATTTAAAAGTCGCACTATTTATCAAAGATTCCTATTAAAAGATATTTTTTAATCAAAGTTTCCAATACCACTTTTGAAAAATTTGAAAGTAATTTTAATTTAGAAACATTAATGTCCATATAAATAAATACTTAAGACCATTTTTAAAACACGAACATTAATTAGAAAGATTTAGAAGAATAAATCTTTAAAACATTTAAAACGATATTTTAGTTAAAGAGTTCCTAACCAAATGAGAGATGCTTGAATACAAGTAATTGAGGAATAAAAATAATAAAAACTTTATAATATCATGAGAATAAATGGATTCATGATATAATATGTCAAAGGATAGTATATACACCATATAAAAGTGAATTGGCGCATAAGAACAAAGAAGTCTCAATGGAATGTAAATTGAGATGAAATCCCATATAAAGACCATATCATTAGTTTAAGGATAAATCAATGACATAATTATGTGTGATAAAAATAAATACAATCAATATGATTGGATATTCAGTGTAAATCAATCAGAGTACATTCACACATATTCTTGTAAAAACAACACCAATGACTTGGATGTTTAACTCAATGAATGAAAATTGAGTTAAGATTACTATTTTCAAGTTCATATAGATGATTTGAGAATTTATAAATGGAGTGATTATGTGTATCAAATGTATATACACACAAAGGGGAGTGGAAATTACTATATAAATAAATAAATAGTGATTTCACACATAATCTTGGACTAAAATAATCAATGAAATTTGCGTAAAACCCAATTAGCTGAAATTGAAATTAGAAATTTCCTTACCGATTTGGTAACTTACGAAACATAAAACCCATAAAACAAGTACCATACAATGAAGATTTAAATACCCATAAATTAAGGTATATTACACAAAGAATACAACCATGGGAAGTATATACACCACACAAAAGGAAATAATGAAAAATATAACATGAATCTCATGGGAATAAAAGTGAGATGAAAACCCATTACCTCGTACTTTTTCTTAGTTGAGGGTACTTTAACCTCCTGTATAATAGTTAAATCATTTTTATTAAATTATAAAAGAACCAAATACATAAATATGATATCATATATGATCTTCTAAAATTTCTTTGTTAATAATATTTTAGTAATATCATTGTTTCGAGTGTTAACTGATTCATTTTCTTTTATATGTTTTGTTATGTAAGACATGTTTATTAGGGATAGGATGTATTTGATTTATATACAGAATTATATTAAGTTCTTAAACATTATTTTTAATCATAAAATGAAAACTATTCTTGAATGGTTGCGATGGGGAATGAATCTCATCGAGTTCGTGGAGACGGTAATCCGTACGTACGAACGAGCGATAATATCATTCAATTGAAGGTGAAATCGTATATAATTGGATGTTATATCATATATAAAGAATAATTAACATGTTAAATTTATTATTTAAATCAATTATACATCATTATTATACTCATCCAAATAATGAATTGTAGAATAACAATTACACCACGACATGGATATGGTAAGCCGTATATACGCACGTATGATGACTTTCTCATTCAAAGTATGGATAGAATAATAAATATGCTTGTACCATATTTATAATAATATCATAGTATATAGAAGTAATTGGAGGTATTATTTTGCTATGAAAAAAATAAAGAGGAAGTGGAAGAAGAAGATAACTTTGAAAGATGTGATGAAATTATTACATCTTCTTCGGGTGCTTCCTTTTGATTTGATCAAAAGGGTTCCTTAGGTTGGCTTTATTATCAAAGGAATGCCACTAGGATTAAGTGACAATAGTTGGGAGGATATTTGGGCAGGGGTTGGCCAATCCAAATGGATTTGGAGGCGTGAAATTAAGATAATGGGAAGTTCCCTTTTATAAGAGAGGTGAGAGTCACTTTAGGAAAAACTTGAAATATTATTTTATTATAAATTCATTTTCGGTGTATAATGGCTCAAAATAGATTTATTTCAATTATAAGGTGGGTATGGGTAAAAAAAATCTAAAACAATAGGTTTTAGACAAGTTTAGGTCACCATATTAACCTTATCTTTTATATTTAACTCTTTGTTAAATAGTTTGACATTTACCATGTCTCCTTGTATTTTTATATTATATGGTTAATAAACTTACTATAAAATACCAAGAGAACCCCGAGTGGTTCATTAATAACATATCTATCACTATATAAGTCCTTTTCACGAACCTTATATTTTTAGGACTATTATATAATTTAATAAAATATTATTTGTTTTAAAAACTGAATTATGTCAATTTTGACAATATTTAGTATTTTCTTTTTTGTTAAAGTCATATCAACTTGATTAATTTGAACAAAATTAGGTAATTACTGCATCATCATTGTGTCATAAATAAATTGATTATTTAATGTCTAAAACTTATAAATAAAATATCATGATGCAGGAAATCTTTTTATCTTTCTAATGAATATTTATAGTCGAATTTATCTTATGTAGAACCCTATATTAAAAATGGTTTAGTTATTAAACATTGAATTTTACACTTTTAACTCTTCTTTAAATAAAATAATAATAAAAGTCCCAATCTAATACAAGTGGATCCAAATGATAATATTTTATTCCTAAGGTTTATTTTGGTCTAAATACACTTATCCAATAGAATTAGGACATGTGTTAGGGTAATTATAATATCTTTTTTACCATTAATTACCCTATTTACTTTTAACCGTGGTTAATAAAATTTAAAAGTTACTATTCCCAAATAATTATTTTCATCTTATTGAAACAAATTTTACTTACTAATTTCAACTATGTCTCTCAGATTTTTTAAATTCAATCCACAGAAGTGATAAAATTACATTTTATGCAAATTTTCAAATGTGCATAGAAGGTGGGTAAAAGATTGTAAAAAGTTTAATAAACTTTTATACATATAATCTTATAATAAAATGACTCCAATGAATTAAATTAAATTTATATAGGTATTATGTATCTATTTTGACTTAAAAATAGATTTAAATAAAAAAAATAATTATTTAAATAAATAGTCGGTTTTAAACAATAACGCATTGTTTTTCACTATTCATCAAAAATCGAAAGTTTTCAAAAAAATACCAAAAATACACTCTAAGATAATATTGGTATTTTAAATTAAAAAATGATATACAATTCACCAAATTATAAACATAGAAGTTTTATTAATTATTTTAAAAAAATATTTCCGTTGTCGACACCAGAAAGTGGGTTTTTGAGAAGTAAAAACTATCAAAATATTGATATGTGTTTATGTCCAATTTAAATGTAAAATTACTTCAAATGACCAAAATTGGATTAAATGATAAAAATATAATCTAATTATACCTCCAAAACATTCAAATATATAATTTAACATAATAAGTTTTTTTTAAAAAGTCATTTTTAATTAAAATTTAGTATTTTTTACTATTCATCAAAGTATGAAAGTTATCAGAAAAACACTGAAAATTTATCCAAACTAAATTTTTATTTCCCTATTCTAAAGAGGAAGTTTATTTCATCAAATTTAATATATAAAAGTGTAAAATATAGTATTTAAAAATGGTTATCCATTAAAAGGCGGTAAAATCGCATTTTTTGAAAAATACATCTTTTATCTGAAAAATTGAATTTGTTCTTATATTGTGTCTAATAAACACATAATTTGGATGTTAAAATTATATGGAGTATATAAAATTCAAAATGCAGTTAATACTATTTGTAACCACTTTTTGAACTGCTAGTTTGGTAAGTCGTGGTGCGCTTGAACTCGGAGTTGCATGTAGCGCAAGCTATTGAATTACTTTAAATAAAATAACTTAATATGAAATATTGGGGTGTTAAACACAAAAAAATATTTTATTTTATTAATATTAATCTTTTTAATATATTATAATCAATTTATAAAATCATAAGTGACTTTCCAAAGTCTAAAAAGGAAAATTTTATTTTTAAAAACATTACTTTGTAGAATATTTAATTTTACATGCCAAAATAAGTATTAAAAAAGGGTTTTTAGTTCTGGTGGATTAAAATAACTTAAAATTTGACCCAAATATCCAAAACCATGAGAAAAAACCAAGGGAAAGTGAAAGGTTTTTCATTTTCCACAACCTAGTTTTCCAAGACCAATATTTAGAAATTTTCAAACAATTCCTCCACTGTTGCTAAAAATACCCAACCATTTCTTCATTACACTCCACTCCCAATACATACTCCAAGATATTTTGGTTATTTTAACTACCAATGAGTTCCCCCAAGGTTTCCCCATTCCCCTAATGTTCCATCCTAAAGTTTTAGGAAAAACTCTTCAAGTTAATGGAAATGTTCACTTCTCTTTTCCATTCAAGTTCACTCTTTTATGTGATATGTCTTCTTATTTCGAAACTAAGTTATTTGTTTCCATATAATATCATCCCATTACATTAATATTAGTATTCTATCAATGGGTGACCTCCTTTATCCCTTATTTTATCTTTTCTAAAACCATGTTTTTTTCCCATCAAGCTGCCGAATTTACATATCAAATTTCTCTCTTTTACATGAGAAATCCACTTTTCCTTTTTTATTTAAATACCCAAACCCATTTTTATTTTAAATTGGTATTCAAAAATATTTAAACATTATTTTTTATTTTGAATATTTACATATATGAAACTCATATTTCTTTTCATGGTTTAAAAATGATGTAATGATCACGTCCTTAAGATCTTTTGTATGACATGTTTTTATAAGAAACCAGATCTTTATTCTCCATGGGTTATTAATGAAATTATTTATTAAGATATATGTGGATAAAATTAAATTAATACATATTAAGGTTTTTCCTTTATAGTTCTCCAATTCATTGGGTAAATAATTTAATCTCTATAAATTACATGTTTTATGATACCATGGTGAAAAACCTTGTTAATTTTTATTTATGAAACATTGATGGTAAAACAAGGTGATATGCTTATGAATGTCTCATTTAAATCTTGTATCAAAATTTACATGTTATGATTCATGATCTTATTATTGTTATATTCCACATTTTCATTCTTTATTGTTATGGCTCTTGTTCTTATTGATATGTCTCAAGATCACATGCTATATTTCTCTCTTGCTTATTCCCTTACTGGGTCTCATGATCACCCCTTTACTTTGATGTATATCCCTAGGATATGTGGTGCATTAAAAGTAACCTATATAGAACACATGAATATTTCTATCATGTGGTTTTATAAGAATGTTTATTTTTTCATGTATTATTAGCCTTATTTCCATGAAACTAAACATTAAAAGATCCTCTATTTCTACCATGTAATGAAATGTTATGAAACAAAAATCAAGATTCTATATATAAGATAAATAATTTTAAATAAAAAATAAATTTAAATAACTCATGGGTGTATAAAAACTATACAAAATTCATAATAGGATCATATTAGTGAAATTCAATAGAAACAAATACAATGAGTGCATAATATAAAATGCACAAGGTGGATCTAGCCAATACAATATCCAAAACAAGAATCCAAAACGACCCAATAGAACCTCTAAAATGCCCCCAATTACACTCTACATCCCAAAATATACAATATTTTACCCCAATGAACAATGAAATAAGGGTATTAAAAACTAGTCAACTATGAGAAATCATAAGATTAAGACACACTCAAACACACACCGATGTATATGTAGGGTGTGATCCAAAAATTCCCAAAAGGTTATACCTAATGTTTCTATGAAATTACCATCATAAATCATATCATAAATTCTATGTTAAACATAATATATATATTTTTCTTTACACGTGATTATATAAAAAACCATGAAACAAACCATAATCAATTTTATAATGTGTCCACCCTTCTAAGATAAAACTAGGATGACACCAACACTTTATGTAATTAGTTTCATGAAATAGAATGGAAAACTATCAATTAGTGAAAAAATAAAATGAAAATAATTTTAATTTATCTTTCCTAAAACATTTTGTAAAATACCATTTTTGTAAACAACAACAATTTTTTTTTCAAAACACATTACTCAAAATCTTTTATCGAATTATTTTTCTGAAACAACCTTTACATTCCTTCAAAACCATAGATTCGAAAAAAATTGTAAATTAGTTAGAATTTAAACCAAAAACATATTCAAAAAGTAATATAATAACAATAGAGAACATGATATCAATATATTATAATAAAAGTAAGTATCAACCAAACAAGGGTTTTATTCAACCATGTCAAAAAAGGAGTTATAAACAATGCATGAAATATAATCTCTTAGACAATCCCCCAATATGAGTTAAGCATCATGGAAAACTCACTAGTGTATAACATGAATGATACTATACTCAAAATATAAAAAAATGGACATAATAACTGAAACCAATATTTATGAGAGGTCTCTCGGTCTCACCAAGGCGAAGAAGAGTTTTGGGATTCCACTTTGTCTCATCATCATCAATATCCACCCTGTTAGCTCTCTCAATCCAATTGGACCACTATCCCTATCCACCACACAATCACACCAGGGATTTAAATCTTATGGACATTCTACTTAGCTACCTATGTATCCCATGAATATAGTAAAAGGGTATATTAATAAATACATTAATTAGATAATCAATAATTTAACATTATAATGAAACACCATCTCACCTCAGACACCATATCAAGATATAGTCCCTTACCCAATACCACAATAATCAAGAACAACAATAAATTTACACAAAATAATAGAAAAATACTAACATGGAATCACAACTAGGGGAACAAATGACGTCATAATCCATTTTAGAAAAACCATTTTTAAATGTGCCATCTGGAACATTCCAAAAACTATATTGGGATGCTAAGCCATTTTTCACTATTGGAAACTTCATTTAAAAACACCATTTTAAACCAATACATAAAAAAAATATTTGTAAATTAAATAGTTTATTTTAAACCATTTTAATATGATCATAAGACCATATAGTTTAGAAATTCCTTTCCACAGTTCATCTATGCCCCATGTATCAAAAAATCCATTTGAAAACATAAAACTATTTTCTTAGAAACCATTCAGCACCATGTATCAATTTAAAATCCCATAAAATTTCCAACACCCCTTTAATAATTATAAATTTAATAATAAGTAACCACTCAATTATTTTTAAAATCACATGGAATACAATCAGATTATTTCAAAACAATACTCAAAAATATAATGAAAACCCTCCCATACAAAGCATATAAAACCATTTGGAAACCATTTACATCCAATAATGTGTATACCATATACATATAATTTTATAAGAATTAATTTAGAACATAAAATCAATCAATGAAAATTAATATAAGGGATATATTATAGAAACTCATACCTTAAATTGGAAACACTTCACAATAAGTCATCTTCAATGGTGATGACATACCCCAATTTGGAAATGACCTATCTAAAACATAAATGAAAAAATCACCAGGTTTAGATCCCATACCGACCCTAATTTTGACCCATTTAACAAATAAGATTCATAGGAGAAAGCCAATCAAGGTGAATGAAAGAAGTGATTGTAACAGCCCGAGATTTTATGAAAAATATTCTTTTTAATTTTATTAATGTATTGTGTTGTACGCTACACCAAAAGGAGCTTGCACAACACGAATCTTTGACTTGCCTTGCATTACACGCAATCGCAACCTTCCTCGATAGCGTGTGTAGTACGCAATACTGAGTTTCACGAAACAACGATATGCTACTAAAATATTATTAAAACTAGCCGTTATGAATAGTAATAACCACTTTTTAAATTTTAGAAATTTTAGATCTCAAAATGGACTTCATTTTTGGATTCGAAGTATTGAATTTAGCCTAAGGTGAAATTTTGGTACTTTTCGGATAACTTTCATATTCTGATGAATAGTGAAAATTACTAAATTATAATTAAAAACAACTTTTTTAATCGAAATAATTAATAGCGATAAATTATTAATTTGAGTGGTTTTAAAGTATATTTAGAATATATTTTTACAATTTAATACAATGTTGGTCATTGAATGTAATTTCACATTTAAACCAGACATAATCAAGTGTCAATCTTTTGATAGATATTATTTCTTAAAAACACGCTATTTGTTTTAACAGCGGGATTTAATTATAAAATTAATTAATGCAACTTATATGTTATGAATTTGGTAAAATAGATTTCATTTTTTAATTCGGAATATGAAATATAGCTTAGGATGAAATTTTGGCATTGTTCTGAAAAACATCAATTTTTGATGAATAGTGAAACTACTAAGTGGTAGTTAAAAAACTGAATTTTTCATAAAACTTAATTTTACCGCTTCTGTGAATGGAATTTCAAAAATCCAAGAGACACGGTTGATGTCAGTAAGTAAAATGTGGTTCAATGAGATGAAAATAATTTTTGGTGAATAGTAACTTTTTTACTTTTATTTACCACGGTTAAAAGTAAATAGGGTAATTAAGGGTAAGAATGATATTAATATTACCCTAACACATGTCCTAATTCTATTGGACAAGTGTATCTCGACCAAAAACATCCTTAAGTGTAAAATATTATCATTTAGACCCACTTGGATTAGATTAGGACATTTATTATTATTTAATTCAAAGAAGAGTTAAAAGAGTTAAAATCAAAGTATATTTACTAAAACATTTTTAATATAGGGTTTTACATAAGATAAATTCGATTGTAAATATTCATTAGAAAGATAAAAAGATTTCCTACATTATTGTATTTTATTTGTAATTTTTAGACATCAAATAATTTAATTTATTTATGACACAAAGATGATGCAGTAATTATCTTATTAATGAAATATTGACATAATTGATATTATAAATACCAAAATAAATGTAATTTAAGACTTTTTATGAATTCCACTAATTTTATAGGTTACTATGATATATTAGTGTTTATTTAATCAACTTTTTTCGAACATATAATTCTGTTATGACTTTCACAAAAATCGTATATCAAATAGTGTCAAAATTGACACAAAATAGTTTTTAAATCAAATATTATATTATTAATTGTTATTTTATTCCTAAAAATCTAAGGTTCGGCCAAATGACTTAGATAAGGATATATGTATTAATAATATACAATTTGGGGTTCGTTTGTCATGTTATAGTAAGTTTATTAACCATATAGTGAAAGAAAACAAAAAGACACGGTAAAAGTTAAATTATTTAACTTAGAGTTAAATCTAATTGATAAGGTTAAAATAATACCCTAAACTTGTCTAAATCCTATTGGATGATAGGATTTAGACCCATATCCACTTTAGCTTCGAAATAAGACCCTTTGAAACCATTATAAACCGATTTTGACTTTAATATCAAATAATATTTTGAGATATTCCTAAGGTGCCCCTCTCCTCCCTTATAAAAGGGCACCTCCTCCCCCTCCTCCTCACACCGATTTGAGCAATCAAGCTCGGACAAACCCTGCCATTTTCTCCTCTCCACTTCCCTAGAATAATCCTAGAGGTCATGGTCTTCTTCAAAGACCAATCTTAGTTCCCTAAATGGAGGATTCAAAGAGGCGTTCCAAAGAAGAGGTAATATCCATTACCGATCTTTTCAATTTCTTTCTTATTCAACTTCTTCTTCTTTAGTTGTTTCATTATAAAGTAATAACATCAGTATTACTTACATACTGATATGTTATTATAAATACGAAACAAACCTAATTCACCTTCTATCCATCCTACGGAAAAATTAAATCACCGCGCGTACGTACGTACGGAATACCGTCTCCACGCCGTGGTGTAATCTATTTTCCACCACCACCTTACAAGGATGGGTATAATGGTGTAATGAGTAACTATTTATGATTATTATAAAGTAATATTGATACTGAAATAATATATATATACTCCAATACAATTCCACGATCATAGGAACGATATCATCACTCGTGCGTACGTACGGAATACCGTCTCCACGATGTGATGCGACTCGTTCTACATGATCATCATTACATAGTAATTATATAAATGAATTGAATGAATAAATATGATATATGTTACACTAATACCATTCTGGATATAAGGTATCTATAACCTTAAAATAAGAATAAGAATTTATTTGGCAAAACACGCATAAGAACAAAAGGCAATAAGGACCCGAGTAACAAGTAACAATGAAATATTACTAACAAGAAGCTAAGAATATGACCATATATGATATCATATCAATATGTATGATTCTGTAATAAGTCAATAACATTATTTAAACCATTATACAGGAGCTTCGGACACGTACAAAGCAAATCGGACCTAATGTAAGGGAAATATCACAATCTCATTTTTATCCAAGATTGTTTATACTTTTGAATTTACTGGGGTGTATTTTATCATCCACATACATGTTTCATCAATATGTAATATTATTTCCATACACATAAAATTGTTTAAATCCATTTTTACCCTTCGGTGAGTTTTTAGTAAAAGAAATGAAAGGAATCTTTTGTCGTTTTTCGTACGAGGTACTTTTTGACTTTTCCGACAAAAGTACGAAGAATGTTTTTTAAACTTATACGGAATGAATGGATTTTTAAAACTTTATTTCCAAGAAGATTACTTTACAAGTTTTCAAGTTTATTTTTAATCAACTTATTTTAGTTTATAATTGTATGACATGTTAAGAAAAGAAAAGTTGTTTTTTGAAGTAGAAAGGATATTTTCCTCAAAAATGGAGTTCAAATGTTTTATCAAAATTATTTTCCATCTAAGATAATATAGGGTTCTATTTTTATCCCTATTATTACATTGATTTGATTATGTTTTGAGGGAATTATTTTTATGAAGTCATTTACCTTATATGATTTGTTTTATGATGTCATGATGTTTCAAGAATCCCATTTTTGTTATATGTGTTATGCGATGATGTATGATTTATGATTATGTGGCACACATAAGAAAGGATTCATTATAAGATGGGTGGGAACTATATCTCCCTCCAATGAATTGGGTAAAGATTTTATATCTCATGAGATAGACAGAGCTGGAACGGTAGGTTATACCGGTTCAGTGAAACAGGACTGGAACGAGGGTGACTCGGTTCAGAAAGGGACTTTGTCCACTAAGATAGTCTTGGCAATGAGTCTTGACTAACAAGAAATGATTCTCTATGATTATGTGTGTATGCCACAAAGTTTCATGTTTTAAGTTATGATTATTGTGATTATATTTAACTGCCATGATTTATCCCATGTTATGAAACTATGATCTCTTTTGCAGGTTAAGATTTCCAAAAGTTATGTGCTTGTGTATACGATGAGATTTATATTTCTTTTTTTTACCCTTACTGAGAATTTGAGCTCACCCTTTTATGTTTTCTTTTCCCTAGGATGTAAAGAAAGGTTTTAGGTAAAAAAAAAGGGAAGATCTTTATGGGAGATATTGGAGATCTTTCACCACGATTAGAAGATTACGTTCCGAGTTTCCAAAGACACTAAACTATTACGATCCTTGTGTGTGTATTTTTTGTTATGTACTAAGTATTCCGCAAAAGTAATGTAATGTTCATGTACGTTAAGCTACGGGTCTCTACAGTTGGTATCAGAGGAAAGGTTTAGTCAACCTTTGGAAACTAGGATGCGGGAACTTTAGTGAGATCCCTAGAGATATTTCTAAGTTATGTCTAGGGATGTCCCTAAGGTTAAGCATACGTATAGGTTATAGTACTAGAATTACGCTAAAGATCATAGAATTAAACCTAAGATGTTAGATATTGAAGGTAATCCCCCTTTATTATGTTGTTTTCCCTAGCATGATTTTTTCCTCTCACACTATTCTTTTTGGGTTTTAGACGATGGCTGGAACCCGAAGGAACCGTGTTGATCAATGCAATGGAAAATGCAATGATTGCCCTCCTGAACAAACAAATTTTATGGGAGATGGAGTGAAAAATATTATTGCTATACTTACACAAGCTATGAATCATTATGGACTTCCAAATGAGCAGAGAAGGGAACAATATTCTATTGAGTCCTTCATGAGGCAACGTCCACCTTCTTTCAGTGGGTCTTCTGATCCACTTGTTGATGAACAATGGATCAGTACCACTGAAAAGATATTTTCAGTTCTTCAATGTTCTGATCATGATAAAGTCATCTTAGCAGTATATCGTTTGGAAGGTGAAGCTGATCAATGGTGGAATCTTATCAAGAATACGCGACAAAGAGATGAAATTGAGTCCATGGAATGGGATGAGTTCAAGAACTTGTTTTTCAGTAAGTACTTCCCTCGTATTCTTCGAACAAAGATGGAAAAGGAGTTTCTTGAGCTGAAGCAGAAGGATGATGAATCTGTTGGTATATACGAAGCAAATTTTACAAGACTTGCAAGGTATGCATCTGGCATTATCATCCAACCTGAAAGTAAAGTTGATCGATTTTTCAGTGGCTTAAAACCAAGTCTTCGAAGGGCATTAGCTATAAGAGACTTTAGTAGCTATGAAGAAATTGTGCGTTGTGCTATCAAGGTAGAAATGGAAGTTGGTGTTACATATCCATCTCATGGTTTTGACAAGAAATGAAAGATGGAGTTCAAGGAGAAATCTCAGAATAATGGTGAAAAGAAGATGAATGTTTCCTTATGCACAAAGTGTGGAAAGAAGCATGGTGGAGATTGTTTTAAAGGGACTAGAAAATGTTTTAAGTGTGGAAAATAAGGTCATCGAGCAGCTGAGTGTCAAAGTAATGGAAAAAGGGATTCTAATGATGTGAATAAAGAAAACACTACAGAGAACGCACCACCAACACTTCAATGCTTCATGTGCAAGGAAATGTGGCATTATGCTAATAAATGCCCTAATCCAAGGGTTAGTGATGATCGACATGAGCAACCGCTTAAGGCAAAGGACAAAGGGAAGTCACATGCGATCACCATTGGCGATGTTGAATATGATAACGATGTGGTGGAATGATTAAGTGTTTATGTAATGGGATTCCAAAATAATGTTGTATCATAAAGTATTGGAATATTTATGTATTGGTCTAATGTGGTATTCAAAGTGATTGAGATATTTTTGGAAATAAGATGATATGAGCATAATGAAGGGAAAATGAGAAAACGAAATGTTTAACAGTATTCATGAGCTCATGACTGATATAAGGATAAGGTTATATCATGGTTTGAGTATATAAAATTTTTGGATTTTGGTATGTGGAAAGAGTTAACTTTTAACTGCATTCATGTTTTCACTAAGGTTCAATGGGTATTCAAGAGAATACATGATTAAGGCCTTTGAATGTTTGGAATGTGACCAACAAGACATATCTTATGATATATGGGGATCAACGATGGTGTTAAATCTCTGGTAATCGTTTTCACTATGTTATGAGAGTGGACTGCAGTATTATGGATAAGCCTAAAGATTGGAATGGATTATGTTGGACATAAGTTAGTATTGTTTAAGGATAGAAGTTTTCTCGATATTATTGATGGGATGTTATAGTAATATAGTTTTAGAAAAAGGACAACCTGCAGGACGGGCGACATCCCATCGCGTCGGACAAGGCTGTGGAAATCGAACCCACAACCGAAGTGCGACTGGCCTTTATCGCCTACCACTGGCCTACAGGAAGTCCCTGTTTAGTAGAAACTAGTTTTATTTTATTAAGCTGTATGACATATGATGTATAAGTCCATTTTAGGAACCATATATGATTAATCTCACTATAGATCGACTTATGTATATAATTTTTTTGCTAACCTTTTGTTTGAGACAGATGGAATGACCCATCATTCTATCACATGATCTGCTAACACTTCACGAATAACAAATTCAACTTCATTTATTTAAGAGATGAAGTGGAAATTGTTAAAGGTACGAACAACAGTGAGATTGTACCAAAATAAAGTAAGTATTTATTCCAATTCAAATTCTTTAACTTTAGGGAAACGATCTTGTCCTAGTGATCTTATATCTGATGAATCAGATGGTACCTTAAATCGTCACAAATTTATGGCTTTGTGATTTCTGGCTTTTCCATAGCCATGTTCTCTACCACTCTCCATCAGAACATGATGGTTAGATTTCTCTTCCATATCCATATTTTCACCTATGTGGAAACCCAGTGATTAGTTTATTTGGTTAACCTTTACGTTTCATACTTTTGTTTTTAAATATTGGTTTTGATATTCCTTTTTACGATGTGGGTTTCTATTAAAGAAACTTTCGAATAGTAAACCATTTATAACCCCGACGAATTTCGAGGGCGAAATTTATTTTAAGGGGGGTAGAATGTAACAGCCCGAGATTTTATGAAAAATATTCTTTTTAATTTTATTAATGTCTTGTGTTGTACGCTACACCAAAAGGAGCTTGCACAACACGCATCTTTGACTTGCCTTGCATTACACGCAATCGCAACCTTCCTTGATAGCGTGTGTAGTATGCAATACTGAGTTTCACGAAACAACGATATGCTACTAAAATATTATTAAAACTAGCCGTTATGAATAGTAATAACCAATTTTTAAATTTTAGAAATTTTAGCTCTGAAAATGGACTTCATTTTTGGATTCGGAGTATCGAATTTAGCCTAAGGTGAAATTTTGGTACTTTTCGGATAACTTTCATATTCTGATGAATAGTGAAAATTACTAAATTATAATTAAAAACAACTTTTTTAATCGAAATAATTAATAGTGATAAATTATTAATTTGAGTGGTTTTAAAGTATATTTAGAATATTTTTTTACAATTTAATACAATGTTGGTCACTGAATGTAATTTCACATTTAAACCAGACATAATCAAATGTCAATCTTTTGATAGATATTGTTTCTTAAAAACACGCTATTTGTTTTAACAGCGGGATTTAATTATAAAATTAATTAATGAAACTTATATGTTATGAATTTGGTAAAATAGATTTCATTTTTGAATTCGGAATATGAAATATAGCTTAGGATGAAATTTTGGCATTGTTCTGAAAAACATCAATTTTTGATGAATAGTGAAACTACTAAGTGGTAGTTAAAAAACTGAATTTTTCATAAAACTTAATTTTACCGCTTCTGTGAATGGAATTTCAAAAATCCGAGAGACACAGTTGATGTCAGTAAGTAAAATGTGGTTCAATGAGATGAAAATAATTTTTGGTGAATAGTAACTTTTTTACTTTTATTTACCACGGTTAAAAGTAAATAGGGTAATTAAGGGTAAGAATGATATTAATATTATCCTAACACATGTCCTAATTCTATTAGACAGGTGTATCTCGACCAAAAACAACCTTAAGTGTAAAATATTATCATTTAGGCCCACTTGGATTAGATTAGGACATTTATTATTATTTAATTCAAAGAAGAGTTAAAAGAGTTAAAATCATAGTATATTTACTAAAACATTTTTAATATAGGGTTTTACAAAAGATAAATTCGATTGTAAATATTCATTAGAAAGATAAAAATATTTCCTACATGATGGTATTTTATTTGTAATTTTTAGACATCAAATAATTTAATTTATTTATGACACAAAGATGATGCAGTAATTATCTTATTAATGAAATATTGACATAATTGATATTATAAATACCAAAATAAATTTAATTTAAGACCTTTTATGAATTACACTAATTTTCTAGGTTACTATGATATATTAGTGTTGATTTAATAAACTTTTTTCGAACCTATAATTCTGTTATGACTTTCACAAAAATCATATATCAAATAGTGTCAAAATTGACACAAAATAGTTTTTAAATCAAATATTATATTATTAATTGTTATTTTATTCCTAAAAATCTAAGGTTCGGCCAAATGACTTAGATAATGATATATGTATTAATAATATACAATTTCGGGTTCGTTTGGTATGTTATAGTAAGTGTATTAACCATATAGTGAAAGAAAACAAAAAGACACGGTAAAAGTTAAATTATTTAACTTAGAGTTAAATCTAATTGATAAGGTTAAAATAATACCCTAAACTTATCTAAATCCTATTGGATGATAGGATTTCGACCCATCCCCACTTTAGCTTCGAAATAAGACCATTTGGAACCATTATAAACCGATTTTGACTTTAATATAAAATAATATTTTGAGATATTCCTAAGGTGCCCCTCTCCTCCCTTATAAAAGGGAACCTCCTCCCCCTCCTCCTCACACCAATTTGAGAACTCAAGCTCGGACAAACCCTTACATGTTCTCCTATCCACTTCCCTAGAATAATCCTAGAGGTCCTGGTCTTCTTCAAAGACCAATCTTAGTTCCCTAAGTGGAGGATTCAAAGAGGCGTTCCAAAGAAGAGGTAATATCCATTACCGATCTTTTCAATTTATTTCTTCTTCAACTTCTTCTTCTTTAGTTGTTTCATTATAAAGTAATAACATCAGTATTACTTACATACTGATATGTTATTATAAATATGAAACAAACCTAATTCACCTTCTATCCATCCTACAGAAAAATGAAATCACCGCGCGTGCGTACGTACGGAATACCGTCTCCACGCCGTGGTGTAATCTATTTTCCACCACCACCTTACAAGGATGGTTATAATGGTGTAATGAGTAACTATTTATGATTATTATAAAGTAATATTGATACTGAAATAATATATATATACTCCAATACAATTCCACGATCATAGGAACGATATCATCACTCGTGCGTACATACGGAATACCGTCTCCACGATGTGATGCGACTCGTTCTACATGATCATCATTACATAGTAATTATATAAATGAATTGAATGAATAAATATGATATATGTTACACTAATACCATTATGTATATAAGGTATCTATAACCTTAAAAGAAGAATAATAATTTATTCGGCAAAACACACATAAGAACAAAAGGCAATAAGGACCCGAGTAACAAGTAACAATGAAATATTACTAACAAGAAGCTAAGAATATGACCATATATGATATCATATCAATATTTATGATTCTGGAATAAGTCAATAACATTATTTAAAACATTATACAGGAGCTTCGGACACGTACAAAGCAAATCGGACCTAAGGTAAGGGAAATATCACAATCTCATTTTTATCCGAGATTGTTTATACTTTTGAATTTACTGGGGTGTATTTTATCATCCACATAAATGTTTCATCAATATGTAATATTATTTCCATCAACCTACAATTGTTTAAATCCATTTTTACCCTTCAGCGAGTTTTTAGTAAAAGAAATTTAAGGAATCTTTTGTCGTTTTTCGTACGAGGTACTTTTTGACTTTTCCGACAAAAGTACGAAGAATGTTTTTTTTAACTTATACGGCATGAATGGATTTTTAAAACTTTATTTCCAAGAAGCTTCCTTTACAAGTTTTCAAGTTTATTTTTAATCAACTTCTTTTAGTTTATAATTGTATGACATGTTAAGAAAATAAAAGTTTTTTTTGAAGTAGAAAGGATATTTTCCTCAAGAATAAGTTCAAATGTTTTATCAAAATTATTTTCCATCTAAGATAATATAGGGTTCTGTTTTTATACCTATTATTACATTGATTTGATTATGTTTTGAGGGAATTATTTTTATGAAGTCATTTACCTTATATGATTTGATTTATGATGTCATGATGTTTCAAGAATCCCATTTTTGTTATATGTGTTATGCGATGATGTATGATTTATGATTATGTGGCACACATAAGAAAGGATTCATTATAAGATGGGTGGGACCTATATCTCCATCCAATTCATTGGGTAAAGATTTTATATCTCATGAGATAGACAGGGCTGGAACGGTAGGTTATACCGGTTCAGTGAAACAGGACTGGAACGAGGGTGACTCGGTTCAGAAAGGGACTTTGTCCACTAAGATAGTCTTGGCAATGAGTCTTGACTAACAAGAAATGATTCTCTATGATTATGTGTGTATTCCACAAAGTTTCATGTTTTAAGTTATGATTATTGTGATTACATTTCACTGCCATGATTTATCCCATGTTATGAAATTATGATCTCTTTTGCAGGTTAAGATTTCCAAAAGTTATGTGCTTGTGTATACGATGAGATTTATATTTCTTTTGTTTACCCTTACTGATCATTTGAGCTCACCCTTTTATGTTTTCTTTTCCCCAGGATATAAAGAAAGGTTTTAGGTAAAAAAAATGGAAGATCTTTATGGGAGATATTGGAGATCTTTCACCACGATTAGAAGATTACGTTCCGAGTTTCCAAAGACACTAAACTATTACGATCCTTGTGTGTGTATTTTTTGTTATGTACTAAGTATTCCGCAAAAGTAATGTAATGTTCATGTACGTTAAGTTACGGGTCTCTACAGTGATGATATAAAAAGTGGAAGATAGATTCTAACTTCGATGGAAAAGTTGAAATAATTTGAGGAGGAATCAAGAGCTAAAGAGGAGGAAGGAAGAGAGGGAGGAAGCTCCACATGGTACACCTTATAGTTTCTAATTAAGAAATATGGGAAAATTGGTTTAATACCCCTTAATAACTGAATATGGGAAAAACTATATGTTTATAGAAGTTAAAAATGGGTAGAGTAGCACCATAACATGACCCTATACGCTATAACATGGTTCCCTCCCTCAAGAATCCACAAAGACACCACCCCAAGATTGAAATGTGTCTCACCTCAAATAGGGAAATTTTAACTACTGATCATCTATCCACCATATCATGTCTTACTATATTGCGGCTTGGGGCCCCTTTATTGGGAATATCTCAATGTATTGAGCCCTTGGTATCTAATATTTAGGTCAACTACAAGACTTAATTTTTTACACTAACCCCTACTCAATACAGTGGTCACCTTATCCTCAAAAAGTTTTGAAAGACCCTCACTAAAAATATATGACCATACATGACCAAATTCTTGGTCAAAAACACTATCCCCTTATTAAATTTATTAATGTTATGGTGGTAGTCTACATGGAAGGTCTACCAATTCCATGATGTGTTTGGATGAAATCTTATCCAAAAACATCTTCATACTTTTTGGAAAACCCTACAAATAATGAGAACACCCTAAAACATTAAAATAACCTAAAATTAAATAATATAAAACACCATAGTGACATGGGGGTGTCATAATTATCCCAACTATGACACCTTCAACACCTAGAATGTTTTTGATTAAGGTAGAAACAATTAGAAACATAAAAGTTCACACACAAACTTAAGAAGTGAGAGGGAAAAAGAAAATTAGAGGTAAATCATATATAAAGGAAACAAAACACATAAATAAATTCTTCCAAGTCAATGAATGAATCATAATCATTAATAAAAAACCTCATGAAATTCCCATGTTACAACCACCTAACAAAAATAATTAAGGAAATAAAGAAATAAAATATGTCTCCCAACTATTTAGAATTAATCTAAAATTATGAAATGACAAGAAATACCATTTATAAAAAGTGTTTCATTGAAATAAAAATAATTCCATAAATCATCAATTGAAATGAAAATCATTCCACCAACTATAAACGAACACAAACAATACAACTCAATACCCCATAAGAGAGAACATTTGAAGGATATCAAAATTAGGTCACCCAATTATTCACATCCCATAATAATTAAGAAAACATACCAAATCAAGAACATGAATCAATATGAAATAAAATGGTTCTAAATTCATGCCACAAATCTATACAAAGGGTAAATCAGTGATAAGATCATGAAACACCACTCAGTGTGATCCTAAAAGAACATACCAACAAGTTATCACTCATGATCTAACCTGTAATAATCAAATCATCCTTCTTACCCGATCACAAACCCTAGGATTCCCCTATTTAGTAAATGTAAAAAATATAATCTCATTTCCCTTTACAAGAAAAAATAATGATGAGAATCACCAAAAAAATGAGTCATGATCATCACACAATAATCACCACTCACAAATGAGCACCCAAAAATCACCCAGTGGACACACCAACCATGTTTAGATCGAAACCTCAATTACTCATTTGTTATTGAGAGAAAATTTATAAAAAAATCGTTATATAAATTGGAATGATTTAAAAAATTAACCCCATATCCACTAGTGGTTCCCCAGATGACCGAATTTAAATGTGATAAAATATCATGTCCATCAAGACTTAATATGCATAGGGTTTCCACAGTAGAACACACAACAGTTCTAAGGTCTGAGTCGCTACATCCTCTAAAGAACCATGAGACATGAATCATAAAAATTCAACACATTATCACCTTAAAAGTATTCTCAATAACTCAATGGATTTATCACCATTATATTCTTAAGATAATTCAACTAAATTAACACCATATTGAACAAAAAAATCATTACTTCATTCATAGTCTAGGATGTTCTAGGAGTAAAAGTGAAATAATATAAAAATAATAGGATTCACCCTTAGGGTCATCTCAATAAATATACTTCCTAGTATTCATTAATATCATTCTAGGAGGCATAATTTATCCAACAAGAAACATGTATCAAATGATGAATTGTAAGAGTTTACAATGGCTATAATGGTGGAGTTGGTTCCTTAAAACTAACTTCTATGTAATTTATGATAACTTGTATTAATAGTTTTTAATATTAATATACTTATTTTCACATCATGATTGTTATTTTGTGTAACATGGTTTGTGGTAATGTCCTAAGAATATATGTCACACTAAAGGTTATAGTAGTTCCCTGCTAGGATGAGAACCCATAAGTTATTTGATAGTATTATTAAATATATTTTCTATCATCAGATGATATCATTTTATGGACACAAATGATAAAAGAAATCTAGGGTGGTGATTCGTAGGACTTTGAGGCACCTTCTCATGGTGTACACCCTTAGTAATATCCATTATAGGATATTATGAGAATAAAATGCACTAGTATGATATCCACATTTATATGTCATTAAATGTTCCTATATATGGATGTTTGTATTGATCGATTAAATTTAAAATTATAATTAATGAGTATAATAATCCTCATACTATGATGTATCTGAAAAACCCATAATGATATATATTTTTGGTGAGGTTGGATATGTTTGGTGTATCATGAGTAATATTGAATTAATAAATAATATGAGAAAAAATTTATCCCTTATATTCTTTAAAGTAATTTTACATATTAAGAAATTTGATGGAAATTATACATCCTAAATAAATCCATGGTCATAGTGTTCTATAGTAAATTTCAATTTCTATAATGTCAAAGAAGGAGACATCGATCACATAGGTTGATCGCACCAGCATAAAACCTGCTTGATTAAAGATATCATGATAAAGGGATTATATTATAAAGTAGGTGTCTGTATGAGATATTATGTCAATGTAGATTTATATTCTTTCTCTATGGGTTCCTTGGCATGTTTCTAGATGATAACCTTGGACATTAGGCTGCTTTTCCTAATGACATTGAGAAAGAGGCCTAGAGGGACACACACTATGTGTATCGAGAATCTCAGTTAAATAATATATTATTATTTTTATTCAAGAAGTTGAATAAATATTATTACAAAAAGTGTTTAAATAATTATTCATGATTTCTTGATCACATATATTCTAGCACCATTTATTCAAGAGATTATTATGTGATTATAATATTTAATAAATATTTATTTTTTATTTAGTGAGTATAATATTTATTTATTTTTTGGAGAATAATGTGGTGGTATTTATTTAATAAATAAATAGACATTATTTAGGTACTGATAAATATTTCAAATAAATGATGGACTAAGTTTCATGGCCCGATGAGAAATATTACATATTGAATACTATTTGAATAAATAATATTTAATTTCAGTTCACAAGTAAAGAGAATGTAGAGAAATAATAATAATATTATTATTATCAAGATTGGGTTCCATAGTGATTAAATAAATAGAAAAGGGAACTTGTGAAAAATAGTTATTTCTAAACCCTAGTGGTATATAAAAACAATTATATTATTTTTCAGTAGAGCCAATTCATTTGTGTTGTTGTGCCCAATAAATCTGAAGAATCCTCTCAAATACCTAGAGATCTCCATTTGATATTCCTATATCTTCCACTCTCAAGTCTATAGTGATCAAGGATAATGCTTTGAATGTAATTCCTGTGGAAATTAAAGGTGAATAATGCAAGCAATAGGATCTTCTATGCTAGCACTAAATGATTCCTACAACAACATTAATAGATTTGTGGAACAAATGTGGATCACCGATAGAGGGAATATTATATTGACTTATACAATACAATCATGGTACCTAGATAGATATTTTTTCAGATTCATCAAAAAAGAAATAATTCTCAAAATGTAATATTTTAATTGATTAAATTAATTATAATTAATATGTGATGATCCTGTGCTTGGTTCTGGCATTTTATACCTTGGCTATTTTCTTTGATTCAATTTAGTTGATCACAGTGTTTATCATCATGTAATTATCATATTGATCATTGATCATGAAAAAAATCAAAGTTGGTAACAATCCATCACATGCTTCCACTACTTCTGTAAGCTAGAAGTGGAATCAAATCAGTCACATAATTATTTATTATTATTTAATTATTTTTGATTTATCTATGAATATTTTAATTTTTTTTCAATTAATTTTTAATCATTATTTAATCCAAATTTTAGGATCTTATTATTACTATTTTTTTCTTGTAAATAGAATCAGATCAAATAATTTTATAAAGGAGATAAAATCAATGGTCTAATCTGGAGGTGCCATGAAATCTGGCTGGATAACACAAGAGTAAACGCTATGTATCCCAGAGGTACCCATCATGTAATAGTGTCTAATGAACCTAGAATTAATTCAAAATTAATTCAAGATTTATGAATTTATTACACATGGTGAATTTAATTATACAATGTGTGTTGACTGGGCTATTCTGGAGCACGGTCAGCCAGAATACATGTCGTATAACTTCTATACATGATGTGTATTACTTTAGTAATATAAGAGCTATGTATCTTCTTACATGGACTACCTGACTGGTGACCATGTAACTCAGAGACCACATGACATGTATCCCAAGTACACATTGTATAATCTAACTTTTTCCATGTAATAGTTACAGGCCAAGTCCCTAAGCGTGTTCCACAGATAGAAGTTGAGAAATCATACACGTCATGTAGCACCAATGTACACAACATGTAATTTTACTAAATTACATAGTATTGAAATTAATTTATTATGATTTGAAAAAATTATCATCATGTACTTATGTTTGGTCATTAAGTTGACAGGACGTGTCATTTAATGGGTTTAAATATATATATATATATCTGTGTGTGTGTTTAATTAATTTCTTGGTAATTTTTGGATCTACATATCATGTATGAGTCGTCATACTATTATTACTCAATGTTCATTGAAGTATAAACACATGATAGAAAAATCATTTTATTCATGTAATCATTAAGTTTATAGTAAAAATCATGAAATAATTTGATAAGGATTGTATTCCAAATGTTTTAAGGGTAAAAAGTATATTTGTAAAAAATATATTGGGTAATTTTTATGGGTACTCATCATGTTTCCTCTAAGGTAAATTTATGTACACAATTAATTTTAAATAAATTGATTTAATTTGTTTAAAATTATTATATATGAGAATCTCAAGAAAATTTAGCTGAGAATTAATATAAAATAATTGAGTAATTAAATAATATAATTAATTGAATGAAGAATGATTTATCTTAAATAAGAATGATTAGAATTTAATTATAATTTTATTAAATGTGTAATTTGTTGCATGTGGATGATCACGAGCTTAGACCAAACCTTTTGTATGTGATTTGTTTCATTTAATTTATTATTAAATTAAATGGTTGTCCTGAATTCCATATCTCCTCTTATAATATAAGGGCCCATTTTCCCATGGTTTCCTTTATTTAAACCCCTTACCCTAACCTACGTGTGAGTAAAATCACATATAATGGATAGAGATACCATGTTAGTGGAGTTTGTTCATGTTTAGAGCCAAGGTGAAACCAATATAAGAGAGATACATATGTAGATAGGTGGAATGATATAAAAAAAACCATAAATGGTTCAACATGTTTTTATCATAGGTCTATGGTTATTTTATCATCCACAAGATAAATGAACCATTAGTAAAATCTCATGATCATGCCACTTTAATAATTTACTTCTTTTAAGTTTAATGTTTATTTCATTATAGATATTTTTTTTCACGATCACATGAATTAATGAATTCACAAGAATTTGATATGGAACTAAAATAAATTGGATTATGTGTTAATATTATCTAATACATGGTTAATCACTTAAGTAAATCCACTTAATATTAAAAATTATGTAATAAAAATAAAAATTGGAAATTAACACATAAAAGTATAAAATAACTCAATAATATATATTAAGTTGGCATAACCTTCCACTACATTAGTTAAAATCAAACCATAGTTAAAAGTTCTTAACTATCCAAATTTTGGTTGCTTTCAATTGTTGGGGAATTATAACATGATTTTTTTGGGTCGAATTAACATAGTTTACATAAAGGGTTGATTGGGGAGTCCACTCAACATATCAAGGAACTATGAGTTAATGCAATTGGAATTCATAATTTCTACCTAAAACCATACAAGTTTATTGGAAAAAAAATATTGGGTAATGATAAGGGTAATATTGATCCTTTCCACTATAATTTCCAAGAATCTGGATATTCAGAATGTAATGGTAAGGGATACTGGGTTTTGATAAAATTTTTGGGATATTAATAAATATAATATTAATTTATTTGTATAAATTTTACTAGATAACGTACGAAAATTAATCTCATATTATTTTTGGAAACAAAATTAAAATGGATTCAAACATTTCACTGTGATCCATACATAAGAAAGATAACCTTCTCACAAGTACAAATTTCCAAGAGTGGAAAAGGCGCTTAGGCATTATCCTTCACCATGAAAGGAAATTGTATGTACTAGAAGAGCATATTAATGATGTTCTTAGTAATGAGGATTGGGATATAGAGTTAACTCTCTATGAGAAACATTTAAATGATTCCACATATGTTCAATTTTTAATTTTATCATCTATCACCAATAGGATTTTGAAGTAACTTGATGACATGGGTGAGTATAACATGATGTCTCATATTCAAGATCTCTATCAAGAGAAGGAGAGAAAAGAGGGATAAAATATGTCCAATCCTTTATTGAAAACTAATCTTGGAGAGTATGTACCACCTGGTACTCATGTAGTTTATATTGTTAGCAACATTGACCACTTAGTCATCATAACTATTAACCTTCCAGATGAGTTGCGTACAGATCTCATACATTCCTCACTAAATAAGACCATATATACTTTTATTATTCATTATCATATGATTAATAATGAGAATATTATTTCGTATGTCAAGTGATGCCACTAGAAGTGGAACTACGCCTATAAGAAAGTTAAAGCTAATGATATGTTTTTTATCGAGTGTAATATTTCAATATTAACACATTAGGTATCAAATACAGCTTGTGATTATCACATATATATCCAAATACAAGAACCAAGTTGGTTTCAAAAGATTTCTAGATGAGAGGTAGATCTGCATTCTACCATAGGTGAGAGGATAGATGCTCTATAAATTGGTTACTAACACCTTTCTTTTCCAACAATAATGATATTGGTTTTAAGGGATTGTAATTATGTACCTATTATTACCAAGAACATTATTTATTTATCATGCCTATTTGTAGATGGTTTTATTTTTAATATTGGGAATAAAATTTTCTTATTTTATAAAGACATCATATGTTATGGTATGACACATTTAAATAATGGTATTTATGTATTAAATTAAAAAAAACAAGTATTGGGAAAGATGTCATGCTTGTTTACACGAAACAATGACCTAACCACCATTTGGTGGATAGGGTGAAAGGGCCACATATATTTTCGAATTGTTACACACTGATGTGTGCAGACCATTTATAGTAGAATCTATAGTTGGGTATTCTTACTTCATAATTTTTACTGATGACTTGAGTAGATATGATTATATATACTTGATGAGGTATAAGTTTGAGTCCTTTTATAAATTGATAGAAATCAAGAATGAAGTAGAAAATAAAATTGAAAATAATATAAAGAATATTTTATCAGATTGATATGGGGGAATATCATAACAAAGATTTAATAGATTTTTATGAGATGTTGGTATTCAATCTCAACTCACTTCTCCATACACACCATAGTGGAATGATGTTAGTGAAATGAGGAACCGAGACTTATTAGACATGGTAAGTTCGATGATGAGTCATATAGATCTTCCATTATCCTTTGGGGTATATGAATTACAAACTGAGGCCTATACATTAAACTGAATACAAACTAAAGTGGAAAATATAATTCTATTGAAGTTATAGATTCGAAAGAAACCTGTTTTTTCATGTAAACATGTATGGGGTTTCATGGAAATTTTTAAGGAATTATCAAGTAAAAAACTATCACCTTATGGAAAAAGTGTATCTTTATAGGGTATCATAAGGAAACAAACGGATACTACTTATAGAACCCCTAAGATAAGAAAGTTAGGGTTTTTATAAAGTCTATATTTCTTGAGAGGTAGAACATCTTCAATATGGATAGTGGGAGAAATAGTTACTTTGATGAACTTGATACTCAAGATACAAAAGAGTTTGTAGAGGAAAAAATTCTACAGTCCCCCATGGAATATGTAGTTCCTAAAACAAAAGTAATTCATAGGATCACTAATTATAAGAGAACTAGAGAGATATTATTTTCTATTCATGGGATAATGTGACTCGTTATTGATTGAAAATCATGAACATATATCTTGAAAAGTGGAAATAGAGAGATCATAAGATGCAAGATGTCAAGAAGCCATGAATTCTGAAATGGATCCCATGTATCAGAACCATGTTTGGGTTTTGGTTTATGCACCAGTTAACGCAAATCTTGTAGGGTGAAAATGGGAATTAAAGAGAATTCTATGCATAAAAGGTAAAGTGAATTTCTATAAATCAAGGATAGTGGCTAAATGGTTTAAATAGTGTCATGGAACTGACTATGATGATACATTATAACTAGTTTATATTCTTAAATCCATTATAATTCTACATGCTATAGAATCTTACCGTGACCATGATATTTGGAAAATGGATATAAAAAATGCTTCATTAATAGGAATCTTCAATAATATGTCTATATGAAAAAATAGGAAGGTTTTGTGACTCTAGGTAATTCAAAAAATATTTTCAAGTCACAGAGATCCATTTATGGACTAAAGTATGCATCTAGGTCATGAAAAATTTGATTCTATGAAGCTATTAAATAATTTGGTTTCATTATGAATTAATGTGAGACAAGTGCTCCCAAGATATTCTAGTAGTATATGTTGATGACATATAACTTATGGGAAACAATATACCATTCTTGATGTTTGTTAAGGATTGATAAATAAGTGTTTCTCCATGAAGAACATAGGTGAAGTGTCTAATATTATAGGGATCAAGATCATTCATGATAGATCTATGAGGAGGCTTGGAGTAAGTCAGAGTACATACATTGACAAGATACTAAAGATATTTATTATGGAACAATCCAAGAAGATATTGGTTCCACTATCACACGGTATACATATTTTTAAAAAATATTTTCCTAAAACACAATAGGAGAAATAAAGAATGAGCAATATCCCACACACTTCAACGATAGGATGAATCATGTATAAAATGTTATGTACTAGACTTGATGTTGCTTATGCATTTGGGCCTAGTAGGAAAATATCAAGAAGATCATTAGTCTGCCATTAAGGATATCCTCATGTATCTAAGAAGAACTATGGATATGTTCTTGGTGTATAGAGAAGATTAGAAGTTGTTCATCAGGGGTAATACAAATGCTATATTTCAGACTGATCATAATGATCTGATGTCATAGCCAGGATATGTTTTCTGTCTCAACAAAGGATATGTGAGTTGGAAGATTTCAAAGAATCAAATTGATAATGATTCTATAATGCATTCTAAGTATATAGTATCTTATGATTCATCCAAGTAATCTATTAGGATATGAGACTTTTTCTAAGATCGTTAGGTGTTAACTTATAGTAAAGACCCTATCACATTATCTTGTGATAATACCACAACATTGGATCTTGCAAAGAATCCAAGGTCACACCAAAATACAATTCACATACACTTTAAGTATAAAATCTTGATTAATTATTCTCAATGTGGTGAAGTTATAGTAAGTAGAGTTAACATGGAATAAAAATTGAAAGACCCCTTGAATAAAGGCCTATCTCAATAGAAACATGAGTATTACGTGAAAGCTAGTATAAATACGTTTATTAGTAGTTGGATCTAGTGAAATTGGTATTCTGTTAGAGTTGGTGCCCTATAACCAACTTTTGTGCACATTATGATAAAAAATATTCATATTTTTGAATATTAATAAACTTATGATCACATAATGGTTTTCTTATGCGTAACATGGTATGTGATAATGTCCTAATAGTAGTTGTCACACTAATGGTCATAGAAGTTCCTATCTATGATGAGAAACCATAAGTGAAACAATAGTATTCTTCAATAATTGTTATATAGTCGGATGATATAATTTAAGGAAAAATGATAGAGTCTATTAAGGGTTGAGACTCATAGGTTTTTGAGGTACCTTCTCATGGTGTATTCCCTTGGTAATAGGAGTGTAGGATATTATGAGAACAAGACCTCCTAGTAGGAAATCCACATTTATATGGGTCATTAGATGTTCCTATCTATGTGCATGTTCATTTATGGTTATAAATTTAGATTATTATTAATGAGTATTCCAAGTCATGTACTTTTAGGCACTGATAAAAAATATGATGATAAATGTTTACAGTGAGGTAGGATACGTTTGGCGTGTCATGAGTAATATTGCATTAATTAATAATTAATGAAAGGATTTTTACCTTATATTCTTTAATGTATGTTTGTATCTTAGGAAAATTGATGGAAATGATATATCCAAAATGAATCCATTCCCACAGTGTTCTCTAGGAAAGATCAATTTTCCAAAAGTCAAAGAAAGAAACATTGAGCACATAGGTTTATGGAACAAATGTGAAACATTATTGATTAGATATATCATGATAAATGGATTATATTACATAGTAATAATATGTTTTTGGTATTATTTCATTGTAATTTTTTTTACCATGGGTTCTTTGGTGTGTTTGTTTCTGATGCTTTCATCAGGGTGCGGCCATCACGCACATGTTGGTTCGTGTTGGCATTTCTTTCTATTACTCAACATTCCTTATTTCTAAAAGTGGTAATCTATCATCACTTTTAATGGTTATGTATGCTCCTTGATCAAAACAGAATGATGGGATGTCGATTTCTCCTTCCATGGATTCCTCCTTGGAACTCTTTGCCTACTCCGAGTCTCCCTCATAGAGTTAAGTATGTTCATGGAACTCATTCCTGGTGCCATCTATTTGATGACATCAGTTAATTGCATTACTTCTATTTAGAAATTACAAAGGGTCTTGACAGGGAAGCAACCATCAGTCAGGGGAGTAGTCATTTTGGGAATCACTAGAATGTATGGACGCTGGAACATTGGTCACATATATTCTTCCTCATAGGATGTGATATCATAAAGGAATATTAGGTTTGAAACCAAAGGCACCCCATGTCGATCACGAGGTATCTAATATCAAAGTCATATCCTCCAAGTATTTCACCGCATGCATACCCTGTTTAAAATGAGGTAGGTTTTGAGACATGTTGTGATTTTAACATCTTGATAAGATGGTATGATACTGATCAAAACACCCCATTGAGGTGGATCAAGAAGATACATCAATAGGAGTGAGAACTAAAAAATATTACCAGGTGGATGTATTAGAAATCCCTATATGGGTGGATCCAGGAGGGGCACCCCCTAGAAGGGGAACACCATGGTTTACCATTGGTTGGGAATAAACCTTTGGGAAGTGTCCCAAATACCCTATTTAGAAGATAGGGATCAAAACCCATATAGTTTCATATGGTGTGGGGATTATGCATGAAATCTTCCTAGGTGGGTGGAATGATCCTACCAAGAAGTGGAGGCCTAGATAAGATCGAGGTGGATTGGAAGGAGTGAATGAGGTGAATTGAGTGGGGGGGGGGGCTTGATCCTCAAGGATGATTCCTATATATCCCAATTAGTTGGGAATAAAAGTCCATGTAGTTTGGAATGTGTCATTAAAACTTAAACATGAATGCTGCCTAGCTAGTAAGTGCTTACACATAAAAGCAACTTAATTGGATTTGAAGTTGGGGCTTAAATCTATGGATAAGTCCCCATTGAGTTCTATTATTATGTGTATGAAATGATAGATACTCACCTATAATACCACATGATTCATTATTGGTGTGAGAAACAAGAGATAGCAGAAGATCTAGAAAACCACACACTTTTCCCCCTATACTGGTGAAAGAATCTAGAAGTATGATGAAATAGGATGGGGTAATAAGAGGATATGACTTTGGTTAACATCCACTCTCTAACCCAGTAGCCAGGGGAGAGAAGTAGCGAGATTACAACCTCCTAAAAAAGGCTAGGGGCTTACTCTTATAGGGATACACTAGAGGATGTCATTCCCTATGGAAAGGATTCCATTCTATGTGAGGATGGTCTCATTCAATGTCACTCATACACAAGACATCTTGCACCCAAGGGCCATAATTTAACATCATGTTCTTTGGAAGATGGTGTTAGGCTATTTTACGTCATGTAATGTAGGTGTAGGGGAGTCACTCCTCACCCCTTGAACTTACATATTTTTTGTGCATACACCTCTAGGAGGGACTTGGATTCAACAATGAAATTTTAGAATAGTGCTGGGGAGTGGTCAATCATGTGGTCCACTATAGAATCCGTATACTGATAAGAAATGGGGATTATAGTACCAATTATGAGAAGATAATGGAAAATGGGAGTCTAATACCACACTTTAAGTGGATTGGGTGATAGGAATAGGTGGAAAAGGCCACATTAAGACTTGAAGTGTAGCTGAACCAATCCTGTGTGGGTGTGGAGGATTTGGGAACTCAAACTTCATGAAGAGGTATCAATAAAAGTGATGAAACATGTTGAGTCCCACTAGAGGGGATTCCTGAAGAATATGGCCTTACAAAGAGGTGCTTCATGAATCATAGGTGCTTCACGATGGACAGGGGGTTCGAGAAGGATGAGGCTTCCTGAAACATAGTGACCCTAACTTGGAATGAATTCTTGACTTAGGAAAGGAGTTCTTCAAGTAGGCTTAATTCTTCATGAATCCTCAAGTACCCCTTGGGTCCTTCTTACTCTATGTAAGGATTAGACCTTCACAAAAGGGAAACCCAACTTAGGTGGAGGTATTTAGGAGCATGGAAAAAGAGGTTTCTCAAAGCTATTATTCCATGGATGATCCATTTGAGTTTGATTTGTGATGCTTAGGGAGGTTTGTGAATTTAGTGCAATTAAGAAGTCTAAGGGTTGGGTAGCCATATTTTATGGTTTGAATGAGAAATTTATTTACAGATAGAGGGGTATCATGATACTAGGAAGAACACCGTGAAGAAAATGAGACCTCCATGAATGGTTGTGCCTCGATCAGACTCAAAAACCCTTTCGTAAACTTTATCATGGTCATGGAGATACATCAGACTTGTGGAGCATTTCTTCATGGCCTCACGTGTTCGCAGTGGGGGAGGGATGTTTATAAAAGTTCTCTATGAAGCATACCCTTAAGAGTTTTCTTTTTTTGGACTTTTTGATATTAGATTAAATTCTAAATGGATATGGATTCCTCAAATTTTCATGGGGTAATTTATTTTGGAACCAATAAATTCCACCCTTCAAAATGGGAGCCGTCAGGAAAAGGAGGGTTGTATTTTGAGGGAGAATCACTGAAAATATGGAAAATATGTTTTTTTTCATGAATAACATTCACAAATCTAGATTATAATACATGAATCATGATGGATGCAAGAACATAGGCCATCTTGAATCTTGGGTCACATGCGTTCTTATAAATAGAAACTGTGGTGGCCCTCAAACAGTAGGAAATTTTCTGCATGAAGAAAGGATTGTTCTCTATTTTTGAGATGCTTGTTACCTCCATGATTCTTACTCTGTGAATGCATTCTTAGTGAACCTGACTTCTTAGATTCTCACTCCATTAATTATTCTTAGAGAATTAAGAATTAAAATCTTTCGTTACTTCATGTAGTGTACAAAGTAGTTTGGATATTTGAAATCCATTTCTCTATGAATTTCCTTCACGAATGACATTCATGAGATAGAATTAGGAAATCATATAACACTCAGATTTGATGGATGCTAAAGATATTTTTTGGGGAAGTAATCCTGGATTATTCCTGGTGGGAACAAATGGTGAACATTATTATTCTTGGGGAGTGCATTAAAATCCACACAGACAATGAATCTCTACTCAAGATGATGTCAGAATCTTAGAAAGAGTATCCTCTATGAAAGAGGATGTAGCTTTATGGATTTGGCATAAGTGATGAAATATTCATCCCTTCAGCAAGTAGGTATGAGCCTACTTATTGGTTTAGGGGAGTAATAGGATAATACCAGTGGTATAGGGATGTTTCAGTCCATATCGGGGAGGATCACACACCCATCACAACTGAATTACTCTACAAACACATCAACAATTTCATTGGGGAAAATCTGGTCGATGAGGTATCTCTGTAGAAATATCAAAAAATCATCAAGGTGGGATTAGGAAACCCAAAAAAAGGATGGACTAATGACTAGGATTTGGGCTAATGCGGTAACGTCACCAATGAGTGGAATTGGGTGTATTGGGAATGTGCATCATGCACTGAATTTGGGTCATAAATGAGATGGTTAAGCCTCTACAATGCAACATGGACTTATCAGTTCCATGTCTACATGCCATAGGAGATCATGACTAAGATGTTGAGAAGGTGGTCTCCAGGAACCAAAACATTTCATTTTCATCATGGGGAGGTCGACATCAGCCTCTAGGACCTTCATAAGATCTCATGGATCCCTATCCTATGGGCGATGTATGATGGGTTTCTCCCTATGAAGAATGCATGGGAAGGATGGAAATAACTACTAATTTTGGAAAAGTTATTTCTGGAACTGGTGGAGGGAACCGCTATAGAAAATACTAGTATGAGGGACGTCTACTTCAAGAAATGGTTTAGTTATTTTCTGAATATACCAACGGAGGAGCCTACTGAGGGTGTGGATTCGGATAGGAAATTTCCAACTTGGCCGCTCACCTATAAGAGAGGAGTCCAGTGAGCCAAGGAGAGATCCTATTTATGGTTCTTGGAAGAGAGATAATGGAATTTATGTGGGTATAACATCAAAAATGATCCTCAACCCATGTCCAAGTTGGCCAAATTCATCATGGAACTCATCTTTAGGTGGATGCTTTTGGTGAGGGATGCACACATGAGGGCATGAAAAAGAACATTTATAATGGTGTACATGCTTGAAATAGGGTAGTGCTCAAATCTTCAAATTCTAGTGATGGTGAAACTATATAAAGTATATTGACACATTAGTGAGGGAAAGATTATGCTGTGTGAGTGTGAATTGTTCCATTTTCTGTATAACTGGGTTGCCAAACACATGGGATACTACAAGTATCCAAACCAAATTTTCCCTCCTAAAACATACATCCAGTCAAAAATTATAAATATCATGGGAAGTTTCCCATTCAAGTTGGGATTGATTGATGAGTTGAATAAGGTTGAGTTGGCATATGATTTTACCTTTCAAAAATTTCCCCTATAGATGGTGGTATAAACTGATGATAGACCAGAGACTTAGGAATAATGATCATATATCCTAGAATTTTGAGGTGAAGTATAGGTTACAAGGGTTGACTGCAAGCTAGAATGTACGCCATACAACCCACACCGATTCTCAAGGTAGTTCAGGTGCATGAAAAGGTTGACTATGAATGTTTTCCAAAAGGTATATCATTAATTCCAACCATCAGTGAATAGGAAGATCTGAATTATGTATATGTGTGAATATGTAAATATATGGAAGAAGCTTCCTCAATCCACTACCGTGTATGGGATAATCCATGAGTATGAAAAGAGCTAGACGGCTGCCTATCTGGGGGATAATTCTAAGGCAGTGGACCATCCAAGGCAATGAAAGAGTGGTATCTCTACCTCAAGGACAAGGCCAAATTGTGGTGAGAGAGAATGGTGGTGGAGGGGCTGAGTCACATCATGGTAGTGGAGCTGCAATAATGGAACCCATAGTTTACGAGCCTTCACCAACCAGAGGTGAAGAAAGAGGAGCAACAACACAAGGCCCAAAGCACCCAATCAATTAGACTCTGGTAGAAGGGGATCCATCTAGGGGTTCCACAGAACATTTTTCCAAGTTACTGGGAAGCAGCTGTGTCAAGTGGACATTCTTGATGTTTCCATCATTCCTGAGTCTTGGGAAAACTGGGATGTTGACATGTAGTTCCATGGTGTTAGGGATGTGGAAACACTTCAAAAGGTATGGGATGTACCTTTCCATGATTGGTAACACCAAGGATGGATTCCTAGTGTCTCTAGAAGAGGCGGAGAAGTATGTGATGGAGCTAGTGGATATAGTGAATTCTCAGGGCACTATGCATCTGTTAACTGACCGAGTAAGGGTGTTACTAGGCAAGACCCCTCTTCCACAACTATCAGAAGCTGAGATGGGGGTGCATTATTCCTTTTCTAAGGAATTGGATTAATAGTTGGGAGAAGATACCAATAAAGGGATCCCTATGAAGAGTTATAAGACCACAATCTCCTTGGAGAAATCTTCCAAACATCTCAGAGTAAGTTTTAACTCAATTTCCCATGTTGAACCTTCCCCCACACTTTATCTAGATTCCCCAATAGAAATTTGTTTTGTGTAGGAAGATCTTGTGTAAGGGAACCTTGATGATAAGGATGAAGGTAAAAAACAAGTGTAGAGAAGCATGCTTTGGGGATTTCTCTTTGTGAATAAGTGGTTATGGGGTGACTGGAGTTGAGGAGGTTAGAGAAAACACCATAGAATCCTCTGAGCTACCATTCATCTATTGAGTTCCACACCCTGGTAGCATGACAATATAGACCTTGGAGTATGATATATTGGTGTTTGGATTTCATAATTTCTCTATCTCTATAGAGTCATATTGGTCATCTACTAATCATATTGACTAACATGATCCTTTTAAGAATAATGTTGGGGGTATCGTGGGGTATTCTATAAAAAATGTCCAGAGAATCTATGGTTAATTTTCCAATAGGGGTGAAAATCCATACAAAGACGACCATTCAATCCGACTAGGCCACGACCTTTAAAGAACCTTCGGTTTTGGATATGAGTGGCTCCACTGGTTGGGAGAAACTTGGGGCTAACAGGAACAACATTGTCAAAGTGGGTTCAAGTGTGGACTACCAACATCACAACATGGAACCCAACCCATATGAGAAGATTCCAGAGGAGGATTATTCCACTGAATTCCTGGAAGCGTTTTAGGAGTAGGACCTATAGATATAGAAGAGATAGATGATTCTAACTCTAATGCGATCAAGGAGAATCTCATCATCTGTATCTTGGGGTGGACATGAATCAAACATTTCATTGAACATGCCTCAGATCCACAACTATTGGGCCCGATGGGGTTCATATTCCATTGGCTATGAAACCTGTACACCATATGGGAGGACGCTTGAGGCCTCTATGTTCCAATCCATGCCTTTCTTAATGAAAAAATGCAGAAAGGTGTCAAAATAATTATAAAAAAATACGGAAGATTCAGGAGGCCAACCAAGAGACCAGCATCTAGAATAACAAATAGAAAAGTGTTCCTCCTTCATCGACACTCAGTAAAGGATCACCATCCAACTTAAGGCTTGGATAGAGTCAGACAAGGAGGAGATAAGATAGGTGTCACATCAAGTGGATAATCTCCAAGCCGACCAGGTCTGGGCATAGATCATTTCTAATGAGCTTCATCTATGGGATAATGAGGAAGAAACTATACTTAGGTGGCAACAACAGAACCTGGAGGCCATACACAGAAGGTTGGTGGGGATACAATGCTCTATTTATGGGGACATATCTATAAGGGTGATTTTTCTAGGACACTTGAAAGGATCCAACATGTTGATGTCCCCATCTACTACCAAAGTTTTTTGGCTAATTATTGATGCTTTTTTCTATGTGCATGGATACATCCTTTTTCTCTCTTTAACTATCTCACTTCAATCATATTTTCAAAATAACCAATGGACAATCCCTAATATCACTTGGGTCATGACTAGTGTAGAAAACAAGGGATGACCACTTATTTTTTCACTTCGTATGAGAGTTTCTGATAATCATAAAACACTTGGGGTATACTATTGTTGACTAGACACTAGGATTATCAGGGATGTGAGAGGTTGTGTCTAGAAAAAAATGCTCTCTGAACAGAAAACATGTTATCCTAATGTTTTATAGTGAAATAATGAGATAATTGTAGGGGTGTTGGATTCTACATGAACAATGGGTAAAGGGGAAGTATGAATTAGAACACCCAAAATCTAGAATAAAAGGAGAGTGGCATGTCGATATAGGATAACTACTAAATGTGTTTAAAACAAAACATCATTATCATTTTCCAGGAATGAGGTAAAAAAATTGAGAATCAACCAATGACCATGTTTGAAACATGGAACCTATCTCAAAATGTCATCAGAATTATTTTTGGACGTCGGCCCCGAATAGTAGGTAAGCCAAAATGACATGATACCAAGCTGTCAAGGGGGTACCTCCTGATGTGGAAGAGGAACATGATCCAAATGAGGGGTAGACAAGGAATGGATATGAAGTAATGGAATGTTATAATTAATTCTAACACTCTTTTAATTACACCACTATGGATCAGAGTACATTGGTATAGGCACATTGATCTAAATAAAGATTAAACCCATTTTCTAGGAGAGATTCATCTTGGATACTGAGATATAGTTGAAAATGAGGAAGATGTAGAATATGGCCATCAATTAAGGAGTGGGAATCTCAAGTAAGGGCCTTAGGTTCCTTGAAGTTTTACATCATACAGTGAGGATGATAGACACACAGTTTATCGTCATACGATAAGGATGATGTATGTTATAGTTTAACATCATGTGATCATGATGCGTCTGATAGTTTAATGTCATTTAGATAGGATACTGCACATAGGTTTAGGTCATATATCTTGGACACATGAAAATTGTTTAAAATTGTGTTGCGTAGACTATGCTTCTTAAGTTAGTCTCATAAAATTTGGACAATTGATTTTATATCCCAAAAAGAAATGTGTAGTGTGAAAGATTAGAAAACCTGATGTGAATGAGGACTAAGGAGTCCTGCGCCACACCACACATTCCAAGGGGAATTTGAATGATTTTTAATTTAATATTTTATTGGACATAGGCTTCTAGTATAAGGTCATATATTCTTGACCATGGGATCCTTTAGGAAACTCAAAAATATTAGTTCACACTTTACTAGGGTTCCTAAGCCCACATGAGTCGAAAAATGTTTGGTGTGGGAAATAAGAAATATTAAATGGGTTCCTAACATGTGGAAGAATACAATAATGATGACACCAAGGGTATTGGAATTCCACTAAGTTACAAGGGGTATGGAATGAAGTTAAGTCGAGGCTTCCTAGATCTAGATCAGTGGTGAACAACGGCTAGGGATCAAGTGTTGATAGTATTTAAAACACAGTAATCAAAACCACACCCATCATGAATGGGGAACACAAACACACTATTTATTTTTGAACATGTTTTAAAACATTGTATCTATAGTTGTTACCAAATATCCATTAGGGAATTTTCCCAGGATGGAAGGTGAGGCAAAAATGAAAAAATACCGTCACCGTTAAGGGGTTCATCTTGATTTAAAAGATGATGGAAACCCAAATCAAGAGAGACTTGAAGTGTGGAATGGAGTATGTCCGGAAGTGGAATCCAAAACTAGATACTAAAAATATTTTAATTCCATGTAGCATAGACCCTGAAAACAATTTCAGTCATGTTTCTCAGACTATGGTAAGAATTTTAAGATCATGTTACTTGGAAATCCAATGGTTTCTTGGACATCCCAAGAAAAATGTTCAGACTTAGGGAATATATATGGAATATAAGGTGTAAAATTTTATGTGAATGAGGCCAAGTAAACTCACATTCTACATACACGCCTTAAAAAACTGCATATAGTTTAAGGTTGTACTGTTTGGACTGTAATTGAGGCCAAAGGGATGCAGGGTTAATGGATTTGAGGATGTTCCCAAAGACAAAATGCCCAAGCGTCGCTACATACCCTATAAGGATGAGAATCAATCCAAACATAGTTTTGGAACACAGTGTGGTGGTAGACCAACACTGGTAGGGGTGATCCTCTCTGACGAGGGAAATTGAGGTATATCATGGTTATTGCGATGCATCCCATGTTCAAAAAATGGGGTAATTTTTTTAATCAAACCATACTTGTCATTTGATGCATCCCAGTTTAAAATGGGGTAAGATCATAGTTTAACATCACTCATTGAGGATATTAGGATATAAATTTTATTGTCATAAAACTCAGATTATAGCGGATGAAAATAGATTACGTTTTCAATTATTGGACCTGGTGCAAAGAGTTTATGGTCATGTTACCCGAACCATGAAGATATGGGATTTCCCCATGAATATATGTGGAGTATGTTGTTATGATAAACCCAATGTTAATGAGGAATATGGAGTCCCAACACCACATGATGTTTTTTAGAGAGGACTTGCATACAATTTAAGGCTGTAATGTTTGGACCGAAACTGATGCCAAGGGGATGATGTTTAAAGAATTCTTGGCTGGGACCCAAAAAAATGTTTGGGAATCACTATATATCCCATAAGGATGGGAATCAATCCATACATAGTTATATAGATAGATTAAAATATTTTAAAGTCATATGGTCTGGACTATGGAGGAAAGGGTGTTCAAATATGTTCATGCGGTGTGAAAGTGAAAACTTTACGTGAATGAACTAGGGAGGTCATACACCACATGAAATGACCATGAAACTGATTTCCCATAGTTTAAAATTATACAGTCTTGAACATTAGGGAAATTAGTTTAAAGTCATGATGTAAATACTGTGAAAGGGCCAATTTTTAGGGTATACGTGTTGCATGGGATAGGAATTTCTCAATGATAATGGAGCCAAAGAGGCTCTGGTACGACTTATAATAGACTATATAGAGTTTACTGTCTTGTACCTAGATCATAATCGAGGATATGGGTCTGAACGATTGGTAAATATGTGTTTGGTCCCAAAGAAAAATTTCCTAAGTGTCGGTATATATCCCATGATGATGGGTATCAATCCATATGTAGGTCTAGAAATGTAGTGTGGTAGGAGACTAACACTTGTGGGGTCAATCCTCTCTGGTGATGGAACTGAGGCATCCTGAACATTTTTGGGATATGGTTTTAGTTTAATGTCATGCATTGAGGATACTGGCTCTTAGTTTATGGTCATAGAGTTCAAGCCATGAAGGATGGTATCTTGAATGGGTATGTATAGGGAGGTGTTAGGAAAAACCTAAAATGAATGAGGGTCAAGGAGCTACAACACCACACAATGCATCCTGGAAGAGACCATCATACAGTTTAAAGTCATGATGCTTGACCTATAGGATGCTAGTTTAAGGTAGTGGTTTTCAGACGTAAGTGAAGAGGCTCACCCATACAAATATATGTGATAGGGATAGATAGTAAACTTGATGTGAATGGATATAAGGGGGATATCTTGTCACACCACACATTTATAAGGAGATGAATTTTAATATTGGACCTATAGACACATATATGTAATGGATAGGAGAAATGACATATGTGACTGAAGCCAATGGGGATTTGTGTGCCATTGATGGGGAATTAGAGTGAAATACAAAAGAGGATATGAATTTTCCATTGAGTGCAAAGAAAAAATGTCCAAGAATCGCTACATATCCCATATGTATAGAAATTAATCCACATATAGTTCTTTAGGGAAACATTTATGAGTATGATGAACCCATACATAGGGAGGGGATATATTTTTATGTCATTTTTTTGATCTCTTTTTTGAGTGGATGGTATGAGATGGAAAATCCAGGCATCTCCATATATACTATGTAGATAGGAATAAATATATACATAGTTTTAAAATGTGGCATGTTAGATGAACGATTCCTAAAGTGACGTTATCTTTAGAGATAACATCATGGCGTTGTTCCATTTTTCATCATGCAAACATGAAAGTAATTGTCATGAAAATTAAATTCATAAAAATAGGATTTAGATTATATGTAGTTTATCTATGTATAGATGAGACTATAATTCCACAGTTTAAGTCATGTTATGGGACCATTCCATGATGTTTAACACCATGCAGTAAGGATACTGGTTGTTACACAGTTTATCATTGTGCATCTCGGAAATTGCAGGGAGAGGTGTTCCCAGAGGATTTTGTATGATGTGGAATCTATAACCCGACACGAATGAGGAAAATGTGGAATACGACATACCATACACTCCTAAGGAGAAATTTTATGTAGTTATATGTTGTAGTTATTAGACACAAACTTCTAGTTTATGGTCGTAGAGATTGGACCATGTGCATAGTTTAAAATTTTGTGCTAATGACAATAAACCCTTATGCAAAGTACTACTTGATGAACTTATCATTGGTTGGAGTATTTATGTGCTTCCCATCAATGGTGACAATAGAGTCTGCAACATTAGGATAGAACTTATGAATGATGTATGATCCCTCCCACTTGGGCTCCAACTTTTCTAGATTTTTACCAGGTAGCAATGGTGTTCATAAAGAAAAAACTGTATCACCTTGGAGGAAAGAGGGGAGGTGAACCTTACTATTGAATTCTCTAGTTATTTTTGTTCTAGTACCTATCTAGATTGTGAAAGTCTTGAATCATGTCCCTTTCAAGGGCTTACATCTTACCTAGACATACATATGCTATTTTATCTAACATCTGTTGACCATAGATAGTTTTTTTAAGTGATGGTAACTAAATATTGATGGGAATGACTACCTTTGTTCCATACAATAGGTAATATGGCATCACCATGGTGGAATTCCAGGTCATCATCTGATAAGACTAGAGGGTTTTGTGGAGATTTTCAAGCCACATATTCTTATTCTGACCCAAAATCTTTTATAGAATGTAATAGAGGGTTTTTCAGAATTCCTCGATCTATCCATATTTCTGTGCATGAAAATGGGAAGTACACTTGGACCGAATGTTATACTTGGCATAAAAATTCTTAAGTTTATTTTCCCAAAAATATAGTGCTGTTTACATTGAGAATAACACGAGGGACTCAAAATGAATGAATGATGTGGGTGCTCACAAATTCTACCACTGGTCATGCCATGAATTCCTTGAGAGGAATCACTTATTCCCACCTAGAGAAGAAATATGTCATGTTCAAATTGGACCTTCACTAGAAAGATCTTGTCTATGGATAGGGTATGACAAGGTCCTATCCCAATACTATGAAGGGCATAGAATACTTGGTAGTTTAGAGGGGCTCCAGTGATCGATGCAAAAAATTGGCATGGATATAACATGTATGAAACCTATTAGAGAACCTGATACATTCATGGATGATAATGGTCTAGAATAAACCCAACATTCAAATATAGTGAGACATCATCAAAATTACCTAATGGGAACCACACGATCCAACACGATTTTCCTACACAACATGGGTAATATCATATCCTTGAATTTAACGGAGAAGAATTCCACCAAATCCACACCCATAGAGAGTCTCTTTGAGGCTGGGGCCTCTCTAGAGGGTGAACAGAGTTGTGTGCTAATGGATTCCCTCAAATTTTACTTGATCAGGTAAAAGAAAACTATGAAGGAGATACTAGATGAAATGTGTTGTCCAATAGAAGGTTTTTTATACTACGGGTGGATCTAGAGGTTCTGATGTGGAAGCTACAATAATCAACTAGTTTCCTCATGGGATGACATCATCATCCGAGCTAACAGGAGTGATGAATCATCGATGTGACACATGAATGAACATTTCATCCTAGTCAGGCTCTACAAGAGATGCAACTAGGATTTCCAAGGAATCAATTGACCATTTTATGACCGAGGAACATGAGTGAACTCTAGAAGAGAAGGGAACTAGGCCATCAACTGATGAGTACTCTTCAACAAGGGCACAATCTCTGTATTTATGACTATGTAGGAATCTTTGATTTTATTAATGAATAATTATGAGTCTCCAATCACATGAAAGAGGTATATTTCAATATCTAGATCCATATCAGGACTAGTAATGAGAGCCTGATACTCCGCTTCATTGTTGGTACAACATTCTAACATCAGGAATGAGTAGAGAAGAAATCCTAAATTGTAGTGATGAAAATGATCCCCATACATACTCTGTTGAGTCTCAGATCATTGATCCTTCGACCTTTTGGACTCCCGGATGCACCATCTAAATGCATATGAAAAAATTTCATATCTTGTTCCACCAATAGGATGACACATCTATGAAGTTAGGATCTAGGGAATTCTCTTCAGGGGCTAGATTATCATCCAAGAAGTCAGCCAATAACTGATCCTCGATGAATTTTTGCAAAACAAACCTGATGTGAAACTGATGAAGGATCACCGCCCAGTAAAAAATTCTTCCTGTAAACATGGGGATCTTTAGGATATACTTTAGTGGATCCACATGGGACACCAACTGTATCTTATGATGTGAAGGTAATTACTCAACCTCTTCACTACTAAAACTAGAGAAAGGTAGCTCTTCTTGATAGGATAGTATCTGGGCCCCTTATAGAGGAGCATTCAACTGAGAGAGTGTAAACTTTTTATATCCCTTCATTTTTCTTCAATCAATTAGGGAACTGATAGATCATTCAAGGGAAGTCACATAGAGGATGGGAGGCTTCTTGGAGACTGGTGGTATCATAATTGAAGGTTGTATCATATAATTCTAAATTTCCTTTAAGGTGTTATGGAACTCTTCCTCACACTGATATGAGAAACTTTTATTCATGTGTCTTGAAAGAGGATTACACTTACAAGATAGATTTATGATGAATCAACCTATGTAGGCTAAGTAGAATTTGAGGCCCTAGATATCCCGTAGGTTCCTCAGAGTAGGAATCATGATGATGGACATGATATTCTCTGGGTCGATCTCAATGCCTCTGTATATGAAGAAGAAGCCGATAAACTTCCTAGAGGTAACCTAGAAGGCAAAATTATGGTGGATCATCTTCAACTATTGGGAGTAGAGGAAGCTGAACACTTTCTTACGATCTTTGAGATGGTCCTGACACTGGAGGGATTTGACCACCAAATCATCTGCATATCATTCCACTTTCATCATGGGGATCAGATTGAAGATGTGGTGTTTCTCTCATTGAAAAGTGGATCCTTTATTCTTAATATTGAATGGAATTACCTGATATAAACAAGTCCCTTGTGGTGCTCTGAAGGAGGTAGAATATTCATCTTAGGGGGACATATAGATCTGATTATATCTAGAGTATCAATCTATGATGTATATGGTTCATTTTTTCTAGTAGGATTCCTGAACCTGTAATGACTTATCAGAAGGTCAAGAAGGTGGACGATGACTTGAGGGTCTAATCATGGAATCTCATTATATCTCTAGGAAAATGCATCATGATGCTGCTTTAGTAAATCCACGTACTGCCACTATTGGTCTGGAGGAATGGCTGTAATAATTTACATTGACCTTAGATATGTCTCAGTGACAAGAGTAACATGAACCAACTCATCAACGATGGTGGAGATTCCCTCTTCAAATGTAGGAGGAGAATATTCCAAATCCTATTCATCATCTGAGGTAGGGGGATTAGTGGAAGTATAGGATTCTTCTTGGTTTACTGAATCTTGGGTAACACTGGTTTTTTATTGGGATAATGTGGAATCTTCAAGGGGGAACTACTACTCTACTGAAACCATGGTGATATATTTTTTTAAAGATGATTCCATCAGGCCTTCAACCATAGGGTATATGATTGATGTTGAAGAAACAATGGTTGGTCTATTTCTGGTGACTCAAACTAGATCTACGGAATAGATGAAGGTGTCACTTAATGGTTCCATTAGTTGATCATCTAAATAGTTCAAAGGGGTATGGGTTTCTGGAATCACTTGATCCTAGCTTGTGTAGGGATACACGTTAATATTCTGACATTCCTTATACCTGGGGATAGGTCTCCCATTCTTTTCAGAAATGATGAAGTAGTTTCCCAAATCTGGTGTTATGGCCTCTAACCGATTAATCTAAAGGATGAAAGTGTCATCCATGTCTGTCCATGGGTCGACCATTGTGATCGTGTGCTCAAATTCATTGGAATGAATATACATTCCTTTTCTCTTATAATAGCCAACATCCAAATAGTAGGCTTCATATGAGTTGAAGTGAGATGCATCACCTTGTAGCATGATTACTTGACCATTAAGGGGGTACATGAGGTGTTGGTGATATGAGGACAGGACTAACACATCTATATGGATCCAGGGCCTACCCATCAATGACTTGTAGGAGATATCCTATGAGAAAATAATGAACATGATGCTTTTTACCAAGCTACTAATCCAGGTCTTCAAAATTATTCTACTGCATAATCTCTACTTATTACTATCATAACCCTAGATCTTTAGGCCAGAGAGACTCATATCTACCTCAGTCAATTCTAACTTGTAGAGAATTTGGGTAGGGATGAGATTGATCCTGGAACCTTTGTCGACTAGACAGGGATAAAGCTCCACACCATTAAGCTAGCCTATTATGTATAATAAGCGAAGGTTCCCCTATACAATAGAGTTATAGTTTTATCCAGAGAATGAGATGAAATCTTGGCACTCTATTTTCTCGACCACCTTGGAATAGAAGGCCTCTATAACCATTACCACCACTTTGAATCATAAGGGGATTCTCAAGGATTCATGAAGAGACTCTCACATCTCCTATGAAATACAAATGGCCTCGAGGATTGAGTTTTTTTCATGAACTATGGAAAAATGATTCAACACATATTACTTATGTTTTGGATGTATGCTTTGGACTGGGGGGGGGGGTTGTTACCTAGAAGGGGGAATGGTTGGAAATAATGTATGAACCATGAGATTTTGGATGGTGCTAGAAATGTCCTATTTATTATTACCTAAATCATGCAAAACCAATACTGGTCGACTATTGGCTGATTGAGAACTGGATGTAGGTCAAACTGACTAGTCAAGGAGCACAGTCACCTATGGTGAAATGTCTGATGAAGCATGTTGGGAGGACTATACCTATTGAGTTATGCGTAGCTCCTACTACATATTCTTGTTAGTGTACATGTCCTGACTCCAAGAACTTGACTTATTGTTCTAGTAGTTTTTAGTCCCATGAATTTCTCTTTAATGGCATTGACTAGAGGTTCCTAGAGAATCTAAAGGGAAGCCCTCATCATCGATGAGAAAAATGGTGGTCACCAGTTATATAGTATTTAAAAATGTGTACTCCTTATCATCATTAGATGATTATTCTTTTTTGGGTTGTCCCTGGGGGTGATCACCAATCCTAGAGGCATGAAGTCACCAAATATGTGGGATGACTTCAGCACTGGAAGGTGACATTTCTTTCTATCTCTCAATTGAATGCTACTCTTCCAAGACATATATGGATGCAATGTGGATGTAGTATAATCAACTAAAGAAGGCATGGTGACTTCAGGAGGGTTGGGATGGAATAATAGGGAACAAATGATTCTATGGGTGTGAGAAACTACTCTGCAAGCCAACCAGTCATCATACTTCGGAGCCCCATGGTTGAAAACCTATCTCCATTTTCTAGAACCTTTGCTGTCATTTTCAGGATCAGCAGAGATGTCTGACACCAGTTCTGGGACATCACCCAATGTAACCATTCCATTATACCCATTGTCTTCAATAAAATACTAAAAAACATAACATTTTTAATGGGTTTTCAAAGAATTATTTGGTATGGGGAATGATCAGGATGATCAGTGAGCTAAGCCTCTTGTGACTTCGTGTACACTAATAACTTCAGAATCCCCTACTCGAAGGCACTCCATAAATAACAAGAAACCTGGTCCTCATTAAAGGAATATGTCTGGTTTTTACTTTATGGAAATGGATCTATATGAGTTTATCCCTGACAAGGGGCTGAATCCCATCGAGGGTATTGATCCTGATTCTATCGCTTAGGTGGATGCAATTGACGAGGTGATGTCTACCGATTCTGTGTTGGGTGAGGCAAATCTTATTGAGGCTACTTGATTCAGTGAGGTTGTGCTTGGTAAGGCTTTTCCAACAACAATTATAGCAGTCTAGGGGCCTCTACCTATGAAAATTCAGTAGTCTCTGACTTTCTATATCCTATTATAGGGGATAGAAGAGGTAACATACATTCCTTCTTGGATTTCCAGATGGCTTCCTCCAAGCACCAATCATTGTCAGAGAAATCCTAGAATCCAAATGGGAAATTTAGAGTGATGAGATTGGGGACCAGCTTCGTTTTTTAATTCCCCACACACATCGTTAGCAACTAATATTGATTTTGAGTCATGTCAAGTGAATAAATGAGTCCATTCCACTAGGCGATAATATCTATTACATGTTCATCATGTAATTTCTCCCACTTGAAGAGGCCATGAATTATTTTCTTGTGCGTGGTGGAATTGAATTGGTAAAGAAACTATCTGTAGAGTTCTTACAAACTAGTGATGGACCTAATGTGTAACTGGTTGTACCATACAAATATAGTCCCTTCCAATGTCTGAAAGAAGTATCGGAAATTGGTAGCCTTCTACCGTTTTGGGTTCCCAACATGGGTCCTCACCATGAGATGAAGTGGGCTAGATGCTGCAGTGGGTTTCCCATCCCATTAAAAGGTGAAAAGGTAGGATTCCAGAAATTCAGGGGTAGTCACATGTCTTATGCCCATGTTAGGTAAGGAATACCATTAGGTTGGATCACCACCTTCCGTGTTTTTAGGTATTCAAGGTGATTGGTGATAGTGGCTATAAAATCATCTTGGTGGGAGTTCGTATCTTGATGATTATCCCTAACCACTAGTTCATGGAACATATCTTCAAAATGGTAGACATACCCAACATCTCATAGAGCGGCTGGGGGAGTGGCCTATGGAGAATCTTGTTAAGTAGATTGATCTGGGTCCTGAAGAGGATTTTCAAACTGTGCAATCAGATTTGGTGAATCTTATCTTGGTTACTTTCCATAAAATCTATCCTCTTTCCTATAAAGATGTGCAAGATCTGCATGCTCAATTGGGGGAAGCTAGATGAGAAGGACTTGTGTCTTACCTTGTTTCCACAATGGAGGTGGAAAAATATCATTAAAAGGATCATGATAATCTAGACACCGTTCATTGAGAAGCTTATTAATGATCCTACTTTGATTGGAATTCTGCAGACGTAAGGTGGAAATTGTGGGATCTTCATCTATCTTTTATGAAAAATCAACTGGATCAGAAGGGTTTTAAGGTCCAATATTCTCTTTATCCTTTTGGGTGTTCTGACCAACATAAAATGATGTAGAGGGATCTTTAGGAATGATTTCTTTCCTTTTCATGTGAGTGCGGAAACGTATGGGGTCCACCTGATACTGTGTTTCCCTAGGGGGAAGGTTATACCTTTCAGATCCTATTCTTGTGTTTCATATTTAGTTGATATATCAGGGATGACCATGTTTACCATAATGGTATTCAGAGGCATGCCCTCAATATCACCGAGTAAGTTAGGCTATCACATGATAGGGGTGAGGTGGAGAGTATCACACTACCCCCTTCCTCATATCATCACATGATGGATACCTCTTCAATGATTTATAATATCTTGGTAAATCTATGGACTCATATATATTGGATGGTCTGGTGATAACTAGGTCATGCAGGGTGATGAGCCACTGGTAGTGGTGCCAACTCAAACATGCAACACTGCTGATCGAGATCTTCAATGTGTTCCCAGGTTATTGGGTAGAACAACTGATGGTTATGAAGGTGGAAACACATCACCCATATATTATGGTGAAATCACATGACCTGGTCCTAAGTGAGGGAATTTGGGATTTCAAATTTGGTTTTTGGATTTTTATAGAAGACAACAGATAACTGATCAGTATCCAAAGTCTCCCACATGTTTCCCTATTCAAAAGTGGAGCCTAGTTCTTGGTTTCCCCGTGCTTCGATCAGTTATTGATGAGAAATTATATGTGGAACTAATTTGGATCAGTGCGACAATGAACTAACTGATGGAGGAGCCATTGCATGAGTTGATTGATCAATTAACATTGGGTCATCCCTTAAGGGAGGTACTAACTGCATCACCATGTTGTTATAGGATGGAGCATCTACCGCTACATTTTTTGTATGGGAGGTAGTGATAATTGGTGATTCATCATGATAATCATAATCTATCCAATACCAGAGTGACTCTCTATGATATTGGGTAAAGGTAGAGAGGTAAATTAGTGATGAAAGAGATGACTACACCGTGATCCCTTGGAAGGAGGCCAAATCTTCCTCCACTTCCATGTACCTACAGAGGGACTTCGGGATTCTATGAATATCACCTTCTAGGATGAAAACCTCACCTACTGGGATATTACCCTAGTCTCAGATATAGATGACTTAGGGTAAGCTTCTATAATTGAATCTAACTCTACCTCTAAATCTTATAAGCAAACAAGATTGAAAATTACTTAGCACTTCCCGTAATTTGGCCTTCAGTGGTAGTGGTTCTCCCTTATTCCCTAGGAATGTTCTTCAGGGAAGGTAAATTTTTTTATGGGAAGGACCTCTATGTTGGTTGTTGGTGGTAGGGGGAGGACCTCCTCTTTTATCAGTTGGCATACCGGGAGGTCCTACATATCATTCATCGTCGGGGTGGGGAGGACCTACACTATGACTATTATAGGAGTGGGGAGTAACTCCACTATGGTTGACGAGAACATGGGGAGTATCTCCACACTGATTAGTAGTGATGGTATTATGGCATCCCACCTTTTAGTTACATAACTTTTCATTACATTTTACAAACAGAGGGTCTTTAAAGTCTTGTGTCTTGGAAATCAGGAACATAAAACATGAAAACATAAAAAAATTATTCTAATCCACTTGTAGGGATTCATCATAAGTTCTTCCTAAGTAAAATTATTGCATCTCATAACCCTAAGACATACATCAAAGGAAAGGGTGAGCAGAAGTCCTAGTAAGGAAAACAAGGGAATCAATTTACTTGTCAAATCAATAAGAACTTTATAAAAAGCATAAAGACATGAGAAATGGAAGTATAGTCATTTAATAATGAAAATAACTTGAACCATAACATTAATATGTGTCTAAAACATTTAATTTAGAAATTCATGAACATATCACCAAGGTTAATCCCCAAGGTGTCACCACGGTTATTGCATCTCTATAGATTAAATTATTTACCCAATACATTGGAACACTATCAGGAAACACCCTTAATATGTATTTATGTTCATGTGATCCACATATATCATAATCATACATTTCATAAATAACCCATAGTGAGTAAAAGTAATGGAGTTCACTTCAAAATCGTGATGTTTTAAAAGTGCTTAGAAACATGATCGTTGTGTCTTTTATAACCCTCATAAAAGGAAAGAGGGTTTCATGTATGTAGATTACAGAATAAAATAGATCAATTTTATGTCTTGATGAATACATCTAGAAATTAAAATATATTTGTGTATTCAGATAAATAAAACAAGATAATTTCTTGAGAAAAAGAGAGATATTTGGAGACAAAATTTCTACACCATAACGGCTATATAACATGGTTTTAGAAAAAAATAAAAAGAGAGGGGAAAAGGGTCTCCCATAAATAAATGAATAATTTATAGTAGAGTTATATAATAAAAATAAATAATATCATGGTGTGGAATGACACACCACATGAAAAGGAAACTTGAAAGAAAAGAGAAAATACGGTTTATTTTACGAAAATTCAGCAGCCTAACGACGTCGCTTATAATTCAGAAAAAATAAGTTGATGAGAGAGGAAATGGTCTCTCATTAATTGGAAATGAAATTTCAATTAATAAAGATATATAAGATCATACCCCCACATAATGAAATGGAAACTAAAATACATAACATAAAGGAAGTCATGACTTAAAAAGAGGAGGGTGGAAGGTTCCCTTACCTTGAAGAGTAACTTCGAAAGCTTGAAGGTTGGAACCTTGCCGGATTGAAGGAAACTTGGGTGGACTAATTGGGAGGTAAAAAGACTAGAAATTAGTTGAGGAGTATTTTTGAATGAAATTAATGATGGAATGTCTTGGTATTTATAGGAAAAGTGAGGGAATATTTAATTAATTTCTAAGGGACACCTCATCGGTGGTATTTGCAAAACCATGGGCTTGCCCATGGTATTTTCTCATGTTATTGGCCACTTAGGACACCTCATAGAATATATTACTATTAAAAAGTCGATCAGAATGATTAAATCATTATTACATCATCAATGATATCATTAAACACCCGAAACTCAAAACTGTATTTTTACTATTCACTGAAAATTCAATTGTTTCAGAAAAATCCAAAAAATTTACCCTAGCCAATTATTGATGCTCTGGATTCAAAAATTAACTCCATTTTTTGAAAATGATTTTCTAAATATTTTTAATTTAATTTTTAAAATCAAATCACTATTTATTCCAAATAAACAACTTTAAATCTATAACTTGTTTTGTAACACCTTGAAAAAGTAATCAAGGTACCATAAAATTACCGTATAACCATAATAAAATGAAGTAACAATTTATGATTAAACTTTATGAAAATAAATATCCATTTTAAATTATAAAATTAATTATAAATTTTTAAATAAAGTATTTATGACATATAAAAATACCAAAACTTATACTATGATCTTTTTTTCACTTTTAAGATGTCTACATTGTATTTATACACTCATGGGTGAAGTTTCTATTTGTTTTGGCTGATTACCTATTCATTACTATTCATAAAGGTATATTATTATTCATACTTTACTATTCACTAAAAATTAAGTTGATCTTATTAGACTCTAAATTTCTTACTGTTCACAGCTGTAGAAGACCATTTTTTGAAAATCATTTCACATTATTAATTATTTTAAGTTTACATGAATATTTTAAAATAACATTTTTAAAAATTCATCAATAATATTCATCCTATATTAATTCGAAAATTTTAAAATCAAAAACTTTACCATAATAAGAAATAATAATTTTATTTATACCATGATATTACAAAAATTATCTAAGGACTCATTACATAGCCCCTTATAACACCTGCACATGACCTAATTGTAAGGTGTGCTATGGTGATAGAATCTTGGGGTGGCTCAGATAACATTGCCTGAGTGGTTATTTCTATTATCTTGAAATTCTCCCTTAGGCAATTCCATTCAAGATTCACATGTTGAAGCTCATCTTGGGCTTGGTCTAGAGCAAAGCCCAGAGATGCTACCCGCCTTTCCAAGCTCTGACAGATGGTCTTCATATGGCCCAGGTCTACCAGATGAGGCCATTGTCTCTTCTTTCTATATTAATTAACCAAGATCACCTCTATTTATAAACAATAATTGTAATGTTAAGAGTTTAGTTTCCAATGGTCATATTGACCAATGGTCATACAATAGTCGAAACCCAACAGCATCACTTCATTAATTAAAGGATATTGTTTTATGGAGTATAAAATGAAATAACACACAAATTTAGGAAACAAATATTATTCAAAAGTTCGGGTCATTACATTCTTCTACCCTTAAGAAATTTCATCCCAAAAATTTTAACTCGTACCCTAATAAGTGAAAAGGTGTGGGTACATCTGCCTCATAGACTCCTCTAGTTCCCACATGGCTTCGTCACATTTGTGGTTCCTCCGTAACACCTTAACAAGGTGGGTAGTCTTATTGCGTAGAACCTTGTCTCTACGATCCAAGATCTCCACCGGATACTCCTCATAAGAGAGGTCATGTTTTAGTTGTACCACCTTTGGATTTAGTACATGTGAAGGGTCAGGTATGTACTTACTCAAGAGGGATACGTGGAACACATCATGAACATGTGCTAGATTTGGAGGAAGTGCAAGCCGATAGGCCACTGCTCCTATGGGATTAAGGATTTCATAGGGGCCAATGTACCTAGGTATGAGCTTCCCTTTCTTCCCAAACCTCATGAATCTCTTCCAAGGTGAAATTCAAAGAAATACTTTGTCACCAACATCAGACTCAAAGTCCCTCCGATGGTTGTCAGCATCGCTCTTTTGCCGATGCTGAGCATCCTTAATGTTTTGTTGGATGATATGAACCTTTTCTGTCATATCTTGCACAATATGAGGCCCATGAAGCTTTCTCTCACTTGCTTCATGCCAAAAAGTAGAAGTTCTACATTGCTTACCATATAGAGCTTCATAGGGTGCCATTTGAATTCTTGAGTGGAAGCTATTTTTGTAAGAGAAATCAACTAAAGGGAGATGTTGATCCCATCCACCTTTAAATTACATTGAGCATGTTCTTAGCATTTCATCGAGTGTTTTCATAGTCCTTTCAGATTGGACATCCATTTGGGGGTGATAGGCCATACTGAAATTCAATTCAGTGCTTAGAGCATGTTAAAGACTTCTCCAGAATTTTGATGTGAACCTTGGATCATGATCAGATACAATAGAAAGTGGAACTCCATACAGCCTTACCACTTCCTTCACGTAAATCATGGAAAGTTGATCATGAGAGAAATCTTCCTGAATGGAGATAAAATGGGAAGTCTTGGTGAGATGGTCCAAAATAACCTATATCACATTGTTTCCTTTGGAAGTTCTCAGGAGACCAGTGATGAAGTCCATAGTGATATTGTCCCACTTCCATGTTGGTATGGGTAGTGGTTGAAATACCCGTTTAGGAAGTTATCGCTATGCCTTCACTTGATGACATACCAGGCACCTTGAAGTGTAGTCAACAATCTCACTTTTCATATTATCCCACTAATAATGATCACGAAGGTCTCTATACATTTTTGTGCATCTGGGATTTATAAAGAAAGTAGAGCTATGAGCTTCATCCATCATCTCCTTCTTTATTTCCAGAATAGATGGAACACATAGTCTTGTAAGAAATTTCATTAAACCTTCTTGATCAATATTGAACTCAAGAAACTTCCCATCCTTCACAGGCTCAAACTTCTTCTATAACAAAGGATCTTCTTTATAAGATTTTTTGATCTTCTCTAGTAATGACACTTTATAAATCATTTGGGTTAGGGATGATGATGTCCCTTCACTTATAAATCTCATGTCCAGCTTTACTAAGTCATCGATCAAAGGATCTATTTGAGTCATCATCATGGAAAGAACAACTGGGTCTTTCCTACTTAATGCATCAATGACTTTGTTTGCTCTTCCGGGATGGTAATGAATTGAAAGATCATAGTCTTTGAGAAGTTCCAATCATTTCCTCTGTCTTATGTTCAATTCCTTTTGTGTAAAAATATTCTTCAAACTTTGATGGTCAGTGTATATATCACATTTCTCTCCATAAATATAGTACCTCCATATCTTCAGAGCAAAAATGACCACATCCAGCTCCAAATCATGTGTAGGATAGTTCTTCTCATGAGTATTCAACTGTAAAGATGCAAAAGAAATGACTTTTTCATTTTGCATGAGGACTCACCCAATCCCTTTCAGAGATGCATTTCTAAAAATAGCGAATCCTTCACCACTTGAAGGCAGAGTTAAAACAGGTGCAGTAACCAATATCTTCTTCATCTCTTGGAAACTTTCCCCACACTCCTTTTTCTAGATGAAAATGACCTCATTTCAAGATAACTTGGTTAATAGATTATAAAGTCATGAAAAGTTCTTCAAAAACCTACTATAATATCCTTCTAATTCAAGGAAACTAAGAATCTCAGTCATTGTTGTAGGTTAAGGCCACTCCTCTACAACTTTTGTCATTGTAGGGTCAACTGTGATTCCTTCATTGGTAACAATGTTCCCTAAGAAAGCAACTTATTGCAACCAGAATTCACATTTTCTGAACTTTCCAAAAAGCCTTTCCTTCCGTAGAGTTTTTAAAATTCCACTTAGATGATCCTCATGCTCCTCGTGAATTTTGGAATATATCATAATATAATCAATAAAAACTACCACAAATTTATCAAGGTATTACTTAAAGACTCTATTCATAAAATACATAAAAATACCAGGTTCATTAGTTAGTCTGATGGGAATAACAACAAACACATAATGCTCATATCTTGATCAGAAGGCAGTTTTTGGAATATCTTCTTTCTTCACCCTCAATTGATGATAACCAGATCCAAGATCAATCTTAGAGAAGAATTGAACCCCACGAAGTTGGTCAAATAAGTCATCAATTCTTTGAAGAGAGTATTTGTTCTTTGTTGTGATCCCGTTCAGTTCTCTATAATCAATGCATAGACGCATTGATCCATCCTTATTCTTCACAAAGAGAACATGTGCTCCCTAATGAGACACAGTCGGTCAGATAAAACCCTCATCAAAAAGATATTGGATTTGTTTCTTCAATTATTCTAGCTCTACATTTTTCATCCTATAGGGGGTCTTAGATATCAGATGAGACCCAGGTAAGAGTTTAATGAAGAACTCTAGCTCTCTTTCTGGGGTAGGTTCGGGTAACTCCTTAGGAAATAAGTCAATGTATTCCTAGACTATGGGGAAATTTTCTATTCTCAAACTCTCATTTCCTTCCTCTTCTTCACCAATAAACTCTATAAAGAATGATATAGGAGGTTCTTCAAGAAAAATATTAGGTTTAGATATCTATCCTTGGAATATAACTGTAGGTTTTCCATTCAATAATACTGATATTTTCTTGCTTCTGCATTTGATCTTAGCATTATAATTTGAGAGCCAGTACATCCTTAGTATAATGTCAAATTCCAGAATGGGAATGACTACTAGATTTGCGGTAATATTTTTCTCACTAAAGTAAATACTAGAGTTTCTAAACATTGACGATGCTTGGATAATCGCACTAGGATTATTGACTAATAACTCCACTTTTAGAAAATCGGGGGTTGATTCTAAATTCTTTGCAAACATGGAGAAAATAAAGGAATGCGTAGAACCAGAATCAAACAAAGTACTTGATAGCTTTGAGAGAACAACAAGAGTAAATTCCAATACATCATTTGGCACTTCAAATTTGTCTGTAGTGATTGAAAAGGTACAACCTTTTTCCCTTGGTTGTTTCTGAGGCTGATGGTGATTCCCCTCCACTGCCCTCAGATTTGGACAGTGATTGGCAAAGTGCACAAGTTTTCCACACCTATAGCATTGGAAATTAGGTAAGGCCTGAACCATATTCCTTTTATTGTTAGTGTTGCGAAGTTGTGTATTTACCTCACTAAGACAATTGTTTTCAATGTGGCTATCTCTACCACACTTGTAGCACTTCCTGCTCCCGAGCAGAAAGTTCCCCGAATACTTCTTCCCACATTTATTACACGTGGGATGTTGTACTTTCTTGACTCCTATTCCCTGATTGAAGCTCCTCCCTAATATTGGCTCCATCAATCTTTTATTTTAATTGGATTTATGAGACCATTGAATCTCACCAAACTCTAGTTATACTTTCATCACACTTCGCATGATCTCCTCATAGCTATCATAATCTTAGTTGTCTATATTCTTCCACAAATGAGGTCTCAATCCACTGCAGAATATATCAACCTTACTATTTAGATCCATGATAAATCTAGAGGTGTAATGTGAAAGTCTTGTGAATTTCATCTAATATCTTCCCATAGATTCACTCTCCTTCTGATTTAGCTCGAGAAACTCCTTCTCCATTCTTGTTCTCATCGATCAAGGGAAAAACTTGTTGAAGAATATCCCTCTGAACTCTTACCACTCCATAGCTTCAACTTCGACTCTTGGCCTTGTGTTTTTAATCAGTTACCACCACTTATTAGCTTATCCCTCTAAGAGATAGACAACCAGGGTGACCTTCTCTTGCTCTAAACAACAGAGCACAGAAGTGATCTTCTTGATAGAGCTGATCCACTATTAAAAAATCAATGGATCGGTGGATCCACTGATGGTTGGTGGTCACTGACGCATAAAGAACTCAACAAAAAGTTTTTCCCTTCATTGTGAGATCGGTCTCTCACCTTGATTCAAGTTATTTCCCATAACTTGAGTCATTTAGTTTATCATTTGCATGAAAGTTTCCATTTCGGCTTCCATCAAAGGGTCATCAACGCATGGTCCATTATAGTCACCATTTTCACGGTTCCTCCTATTGCCCGCCATTTTCTAAAAGAATAAAACCTTATTGAGAAGATTATTTCATTTATGAATCTTTTAACAATAAAGGATTTTATGTCTTAAAATTTCATGCTTTAAACAATTACATTTCCTATAAATGCTTCATAATGATTCATAAAAAGATTATGATTAACCAAACATATCCCTCGATAGTTCCGTAACCAAGATTGCATCAAGGCTAATTGTTGTGTACCAGGATACCCCAGGTCAAGCCAAAAACTCCTTGTTAGAGTTTTAACTCCTAGGTACATCTATACCTGAGTCACCTCTACCTGCTCGTATCCATACATTGATGTATTTGCTTGATAAACCACTTACTCAATACTTGCAAAAATATCAGGAAGTATTCATACATTTAAACTTTTTATAGGGTTATTATTAATGTTTTCATATCCTAATTTCCATAAATAACTAAACTATCCTTTGATACCAACTGTGGCGTCCCACCTTTTTATTACATAACTTTTCATTACATTTTACAAACAGAGGATCTTTAAAGTCCAGTGTATTGGAAATCAGGAACATAAAACATGAAAACATAAAAAATTCTTCTAATAAACTTTTATGTATTTATTATAAGTTATTAATAAGTACAATTATTTCATCTCATAACCTAAATACATACATCAAAGGAATGGGTGAGCAGAAGGCCCAGTACGGAAAACAAGGGAATCGATTTACTTGTGAAATCAATAAGAAATTGTTAAAAATAAAAAATACATGAGAAATGTAAGTAGAGGAATTTAATAATGAAAATAACTTGAAACATAACATTAATATATGTATAAAACATTTAATTTATACATTCATGAACATATCACCAAGTTTCATCCCCAAGGTGTCATAAAAATTACCAAGGTTATTCACCAAGGTATCGTGAAACTTGTCATCTCTAGAGATTAAATTATTTACCCAATGCATTGGAAAACTATCAAGGCGCGCACATAATATGTATTTATTTTCATGTGATCCACATATATCATAATCAAACATTTCATAAATAACCCATAGAGAGTAAAATTAATGGGTTTCACTTCAAAATTGTGACGTTTTAAAAGTGCTTAAAAACATGATCGTTATGTCTTTTATAACCCTCAAAAAATGAAAGAGGGTTTCATGTATGTAGATTAAATAATCAAATAAATAAATTTTATTTATTGATTAATACCTTTGGAAATGAAAATATATTTGGGTATTCAGTTAAATAAAACAAGATAATTTCTTGAGAAAAAGAGAGAGATATTTTGAGACAAAATTTCTACAGCATAATAGCTACATAACATGGTTTTAGATAAAAATAAAAAGAGAGGGGACAAGGGTATCCCATAAATAAATGAATAATTTACATTATATGTATAGAATAAAAAGAAATAATATCATGGTGTGGAATGAAAGACCACATGAAAAGGAAACTTGAAAGAAAAGAGAAAATACGATTTCTTTTATGAAAATTCGGCAGCCTAACATTATCACTTATAATTCTGAAAAAATAAGTTTATGAGAGAGGAAATGGTCTATAATAAATTGGAAATAAAATTTACAGTAAAATATATATATAAGACCATACCCCCACATAATTAAATGGAAACTATAACACATAACATAATAAAAGTCATGACTTAAAAGAGGAGGGTAAAAGGTTCACTTACCTTGAAGAGTAACTTCAAAAGCTTGAAGGTTAGGACCTTGGGGGGCTTGAGGGAAACTTGGGAGGACTACTTTGGAGGTAAAAAAGACTAGAACATCATCAAGAAAGATTTTGTAATGAAATGAATGAGGTAATGGATTGGTATTTATAGGAAAAGTGAGGGAATATTTAATTAATTTCTAAGGGACACCTCATCGGTGGTATTTGCAAGATCATGGGATTTCCCATGGTATTTTCCCATGGTATTGGCCACTTGGGACACCTCATAGCATATATTACTATTCAAAAGTCGATCGGAATGATTATATCATCAATGATGTCATTAAACACCCGAAACTCAAAAGTGTATTTTTACTATTCACTGAAAATTTAATTGTTTCAGAAAAATACAAAAAATTTACCCTAACCAAATATCGATGATCTGAATTAAAAAATGAACTCCATTTTATGAAAATAATTTTTTAAAATTTTTTAATTTAATATTTAAATAAAATCATTATTTATTCCTAATAAACAACTTTAAATCTATAACTCGTTTTGTAACACCTTGAAAAAGTAATCAAGGTCCCAAAAAATTATCATATAACCATAAGACAATAAAGTAAAAATTTATAATTACATTTTATGAAAATACATTTCTATTTTAAATTATTAAATTAATTATAAAATTTTAAATAAATTATTTATGACATATAAAATTACCCAAACTTGTACTATGATCGTTTTTTCACTTTTAAGATGTCTACATTGTATTTATACACTCATGGGTGAAGTTTTTTTTGGCCGATTTACTATTAATTACTATTCATAAGGGTATATTAATATTCATACTTTACTATTCACTAAAAATTAAGTTGATCTTATTAGGCTCTAAATTTCTTACTTGTCACAATTTTAGAAGACCATTTTTTGAAAATCATTTCACATTATTAATCATTTAAAGTTTACATGAATATTCTAAAATACCCTTTTTACAAAATTCATCACTAATATTCATCTTATATTTATCTGGACATTTGAATATCACAAATTTTACCATAATAAGAAATTACAACTTTATTTACACCAAGGGATTACAAAAAGTATCTAAGGCCTCATTACATAGCCCCTTATAACACCTGCATAGGACCTAAGTGTAAGGTGTGCTATGATGATAGAATCTTGGCGAGGCTTGGACAACATTGCTCGAGAGATGCTACCTCCTTCCCAAGCTCTGAAAGATGGGATTTGTATAGCCCAAGTCTGCCGGATGAGGCCATCGTCTCTTCTTTCTGTATTAATTAACCAAGATCACTTGTATTTATAAACAATAATTGTAATGTTAAGAGTTTAGTTTCCAACAGTCATATTGACCAACGATCATGTAACAGTCAAAACCCTATAGTATCACTTCATTAATTAAAGGATATTGTTTTATGGAGTATAAAATTAAATAACACAAAAATTTAGGAAGCAAATGTTATTCAAAATTTATGGTCGTTACAAGTATAGTGAGGACCTCTATACTGTAAGGTTTATGTGCGAGGAGGACCTTCACATTGATCGAAGTAGACAAAGGGAGGACCTCTATGTTGATTGTGAGAGCAGGGAGGACCTCTGATTGGGTTGGTGGAAACATATGGAGGGCCTCCATGATGACTTCTAGAGTAGTTTATGGGCCTCTACTCTAGCCTTCTGTTGCATGGGGAGGGCCCCCATGTCAGCTACAGGTGATAGCATAGGGAGGGGCTCCATACTATTGGTTGATGAAGTGGGTAAGGCCTTCCCCTTGATCTATGTTAGGGAGGGTATGACCTCCTCTTGAGCCAGTAACATTGCGAGGAGGTCCATTAAGCTAATCAGTTGTAACACAGGGATGGCCTCTTTGTCAGGGAGCAAGAGTACTAGGATGACCTCTATATTTTTTGTCGAGAAAGAGAGGAGGACCTCTGTATTGATTAACATAAACATTGGGAGGACCTCCATGTTGGTTGTGAGAGTGGGTTTGACCTCTTCTTGAGTTGATGTCAGTACAGGGTTGACCTACGTACTAGATCTCATCATTATGGGCTAGAACATAATTACTGTTGGTGTTTTCGAAGATTCAGATATCTAAACCAACCAGCCTACAAGGTGACTAAAGTCTCTATTCCAATTGGGAATGGACGAGCCCCTTCTCATTTGTAGCAGGGAGTTAACGGGATGCGTTGATAGTTTTGGGGGTCAATGGAGTTATGGTAGATGATTCCCCTTGATGGGAATCTTCTAGAGTTAGTGACCAACATTGGAATCAGGTGGTTCAAACCTGGGTCTATGGAGTTGGCTCGTTGTCCACTTGTTCTTCAGCCCGAGGGACTGGTTGTAGCTGGAAGTGGCGAGGCATGGTGGTATCTTTCCTTGATATCTCTTGGGTAGGAGTTGCAGTCAAGGTGTATCTGGACTTCCCTACATCATCATAATAGGGGAGTGACTTGTAGAAATTCTCTAGGGATAGAATCCCAAGGCGATTTGTTGTTGGTGTGGGGAGAAGTGGATCCCTGTGGGTGACAACGTTAGTGAGGCGTAGAAGCCTCCAGGTTCAGTCAAGCCATATCCTATGTGGGAATGACTCCCACATGCTTGTATTGATGTATGAGTGTGTTCATCACCCTCATATATATGATTTCAAAGGGTTATATGGGTAATGGGAACCTGGAATCTATATTCATGGCTGAAGTTAGGGTGGCGGTAGAGTCTTGTAGGATTGTCTCATGAAAATTTCCCCTACCCTTGCATCTGTAGGAATTTAGTGATTGATTTCCTATAGCTTGGGTCCTATAAACTAGGAATATTCAGCTATTAGTATGGATATCAAGAAATAAATATCCAATTCCCCAGCGTCGTTCAATCATCCATAGCCAGAAAGAGAGACTCACAACAACGATGTCACAAACTAGAATGCCCAACATTTTAATGCCTCAATTTCAATCGGGTTTCATAATGAGCCCACTATTTTATTATTGAGTCCTAGTTCCAGATAAATGGATATGGTGACATGATAGTTTATTTATGTATCAAAATATACTATTCTCCATGTTGAGGAGAATAGTTTCACGTCATTTTCACCATTTCTATTTCTGATTCTTTCACTAGGGCATGTCCACCACACACATGTTGGTTCGTACTATCATCACTTTATATTTCCCCACATTCCCTCTTTCTAAGTGTGGATAGTTTTTATAACTTTCAACGATGATGTATTTTCCTTGATCGAAATGGGATAGTGGTATGGAAGATTTCATCTCTTTGCCTACACCTGTTAATTATGCTACTTCTTTCTAGACATTCTAAAGGGTCTTGACAGTGCAACAACCTTCAGTCAGGGGAGTAGCTGCATTGGGCACCACTGGCATGTCTCGGCACTGGAACATTGGTTACTTGTATTATTACTCATATGATGGAATCTCATAAAGGCATCCTGGGTGCGGAATGTAAGGAATCCCATTTTGATCAAGAGGTATCTAATTCCAAAGAAATATCATCCTGGGATTTCAAATCAGGAATTCCATGGTTAGAATGAGGTAGAAGTATGAGACAGGTTGCGAGTTTAACATATTGTAGAGATAGGATGAGGCTGATCAAATCTCCATGTGGATGCAGATCAAGGATATACATCCCTAGGAGAGATCACATGAAATGTTTACTAGGTGGGTAGATAAGAATTCCTTATGATGTTGGATCCGAGAGGTTCACCCCTAGGAGGGGGACACCAAGGATTACCGTTGGTTGAGATTGAACCTCAGGGAGGCATCCTATATACCCTATTCAGAATATAATGATCAAAACCCATGGAGTTATAGATGGTGTGGGGATTATGAATGAAATATGATCTGGTAGGTGGAATGATCCTACTGAGACATGGATGCATAAATAATATTACGGTGGATATGGATGGAGTGTATGAGATTAATTTAGTGTTTGTGTGTTGGGACAAATCCTTAGGGAGGCTTACTATGTGTCCTAGTTAGTTGGAAATCAATGTATATGTAGATCGGAATAATGTATTGGGCCTTACACATGAATGTTGCCCTAATGGTTGGTGTATACACATAGGAGTGGCCAAATTGGTTTAGAAGTTGGGGCTTACATATATGGATAATTCCCAATGAGGTCTGGTATTGTGTGGATTTCATGATGCTGCTACATTCTAAGCTCACGAGAGTCATGATCGATTTGAGAAACACAAGATAAAAGAAGATCCAACAAACCACACACTTCTCCCCCTCCACTGGTGGAAGATTCTAGGAGTATGATGAAATAGGATGGGGTGATGAGAGTATAGGACCCTAGTTCCCATCCCCACTATGGACCAATATCTAGGTGGAAATGAGGAGTATTAGTGCAACCTCTTTCATGAAAGGATAAAAGCTTACTCTGGGAAGAATGCCCATGTGGATTTCATTCCATATGGGAAGGATTTAATTACAGGTGAGGAAGATATCATTTCACATAACTCATACATGGGACATCCTACACTAGTTTCATAGGGTAGGGTAGGGCCATAGTTTGAAGTCATGTTCCTAGGACGATGAAACTAGGAAGTTTTACATCATTCAGTACCGAAGAAGGGGAATCATTCCTTAACTCATGGTCTTAAAAAACCATCATACAAAAACCCCTATATGGGACATGGCTTAAATAATTCAAGGTTTAAACAGTGTAGATGATTGGTTAATAATGAGGTCCATGTTAGGGTCCCTATGCTGATAAGCAAGTGGGATTAACATACCTATACTAAGAAGAAAAAGTTAAATGGGATTTCCATACACACTTGATGTGGAGTGGGCCACAAAAGTAGGTGGAGAAAATCACATATGGAATTTAATTACAACTGAACCAATACTGGATGGGTGTGGATGCTTTGGGAACTAAACCTTCACAAAGAGGTGTCAACAGAGGGGAGGCGACATGGTGAGGGCCATGAAAGGGGATTCATGAAGCACAGGGCCTCTTAGAGAGGTTCTTCGTGAAGATCATATGATTCTCAATGGACATGGGAATAACAAAGGAAGAGTCTTTGAAAAACATAGTAACCTATCCTTAGCATGAAGTCTTGCATTGGAAAAGGACGTCTTTGTGAAGGCTTAATTATTCGTGAAGCCTCAGGTACCCCTTGGGGCCTCCGTCCTCTATGAAAAGCATAGGAATTCATGAAAAGCATCCCCACCTTAGGTGGGGGTATTTAGAATAATGGAAAATAGGTTTAATGTTGCTAGGATACATTAGATGATCCATTTTTATTTGATTCGCGATGCTCAGGGTGCTTCACAAATTGAGAGAAATTCGAAAGTCAAAGGGTTAGGTAGTCTTCCTTTAAGGTTTGAATGAGATGGGTATTTATAGTTAAAGGTGTCTTGTGATGCTAGGAAGAAATATGTGAATAAAATGTGGGATATATGAATTTATGTGGCTTGGTAAGACTCGTGAAGTCATCCATCAACTTTATCGTAGTCATGGAGATCCATCAGACTTGTTGTGAATTCCGTCACAGCTTCACACATTCGCGGTGGGAGAGGGATATTTACGAATGTACTATGCAAATAAGAACTTTAAGTGTGGTTTATTTTTGATCTATTTGAGATTGGTCTTACTTCTGAACATATATGGACTCTTATAATTCTTCTAAGGGAACCTATTTCAGTTCAAATAGTGTTTCTAGATGCTAACCTTGCACTTTAGGTTGTTTCCCATAATGCCAATACGAAATAGGCCTCGAGGGTCACGCACTAAGTGTATCTAGAATATCAATTAAATAGTATATATTATTAATTATTTAATATGTTGAATAATTATTGTTCCCAGAAGTGGTTCAATAATTATTCATTTTTTCTTGATCACATATATTCTTTCACTAGTTATTCGAGAGAATATTTTGTGATCAGAATATTTAATAAATATTTATTTTCTCTTTAGTAAAAATAATATTTCTTTATTTATTGGTTAATAATGATGATATTTATTTAATAAATAGATGGAAATTATTCAAGGCCTGATAAATATTGTGAAGGAATATAGAACCATGTTTAATCATCTAGTGAGATATAATATATATTATTTAAATAAATAATATTTCATTTTAATTCGCAAGTTAAGGCATATGGAGAAATAATAATAATATTATTATTATAAACATGAGGTTATGTTGGTATTACATAAATATTAAAGGGAACTTTTGAAAACATTTATTTGAAAACCCTAGAGGTTTATAAACCCAATTATATAATTTTTCAGTAGATCCAAATCATTTTTTGATTGTGGACAATGAATATAGTGAATTCTCTTAGTCATAGATATCCCCCTTATCCAGAAAATATCTCATGAATGGAGAGTGATCTTCCACCATATTCCACTCTCTAATCAAGAGAGATCATTTAGAATGATTTGGAAGTGATTCTCGTGGCGATCAAAGGTGAACTATGCAAGCCATACGATCTATCATGCTAGCACCTGAAGATTCCTACGATGATGATTAGATATTTTTGGAACACATGTAGATCACCGCTAGAGGTAATATACTCTTGATTCATAAAACATAAGTACATTACAACATATATATTGTTATATCCATCAGTGAAGAAATTATTCTCAAAAGGCAATTCATTAATTGATTAAATTAAGTATAAATAATATGAGATGATCCTTCACTTGGTTCCATCATTTTATCCGTTGTATGTTTTCTTTGATTCAAATTTGATGACCATGATGTTTTCCATCATGTAAATCCCGAATTTTTCATTGATCATGAAAATAATAATAAAATTTGTGATCAGTTGTAATCTTCCGCTGTGCCTAGAACCTACATACAACAGTGGGTGGATTGTAGTTTAAAAATTAAACCAATATAAAACAGAAAAAATATTCTGTTAAAAAGTTTGGAATCATAAATTTTTTGATGATCAGAGTATATGTATCTAACATAGAATTCACTTGATATATTATTTTTTATTTATCCAACTCATAGATAGTCAGATAAATCAGATATTATAATGATTTAGTAAAAAACATTATAATATAAAGTGCATAGTGGAATATATAACTTATTAAAACAAGTAATACAAGTTATTATAATAAAGTAATACTGAATTAAATAAATTATAAAAGATATTATATAAATTAAACTTAAGTGTTAATAAATTCATAAATAATGACACAAGATATCCATAGTTTACAATATAACTATAAAGGTATATATATCCTTACCAAGAAATCCCTCGATATGAATATTAGAATAACTCTATCTTCCAAAACCTTGAAATCAATTATTTAGACTAATAAGAATCACCATTATTCCTTTCTTAGGAATCCCTTGATCTAAAACTAGATTGATACAAGAAAGTAAAAAATAAAAAGTGTTATAAGGACTTTACATTGTTTCACTCAAAATCTATTGAATGAAACTCTCTAAAAAACTACAAAGCATAATAACAAGAATTTTAGGAAGAGAAAAATATCAGAAATGTTAATTTGTAAATTCATCCTCTCCCAGCTCCTTGAATACACTCCTATTTATATGAATCCTTCAATATTCATATATTAAATGAATCTCAGAGTTGGTTGATATGAACACATATGATCTTGGGAAGATATCTCAACAAAATGACCTATCTAATGTCATTTGATAGCATCATTACAATGATGTATTAAATTCTATCAGATAGAAATAATCCAAACAATATGACTATAAATATTTCATAGTCCGATGGACTATACTATTTTTCAATCTAATGAACTAATCTATAGTCAGTCTGATGGATCTAAACTATGGTCTGTCTTATAGATATGACTTCAGTTAGTCGTATGGACCTAACATTAGTCAATCTAATGAAAAATAAATTATTTAGTATCATGGTACATAAATTATGTTATTCTTATGGATAAAATTAATGAATATTAAGTTTATATTAAAAATTTTATAAATGTTTCAATTTTTAGTAGAAAAAGGATGTTTTCTAAAAAAACATCCTTGAATACTTTTGATATATAAAATTAATCAAATAAAGTTTTAATAAAGTGTTTTTGATTTTCAAAACTATGAAATAGAAAAGTATAAATTATAAAATTTCTACTCAATAATCTCCCCCTTTTTTAAAAGAAAAGAAACACATAAAATGTTGAACTATTAAATTTGAAGAACTTATAGCCCATTGTACGTATAAAAAATTAAAATAAATTAATCATAATAAATATATCCCATATTATTATATTAACTCCCCATTTCTTGATAACTTATTTTTGTGCAAAATTATTTATTTGATAGGAATATTTATTACTTTGGATTATCCACCTCAATAAATTGTCTCATTTAGATAGTTTCTCCCTTTTAACTAACTTATCATGCTTAAAAAATTTCTACCCCATAAAGAATTTATCCTCTATATAAAATTTGTCCCCCTTTTTTATTTTAATAATGGAATAAAAAAGGTTACATATTTTCATGAAATGTTAGAAGATATAATACTTAATAATTTTTTGAATAACTATTCATCCAATATAAAAATAATGAACATTAATCCAAGATAAATTTGAAAAAATGTAGACAATGATATATTTGGATAATAAATCCTTCAAAATAGATATCATTCAAAAAAATTTATTTTGAAAAAAATATTGAGTGTAGGAAATAATATTAATTCCTTCTTGTACAAATTATTGGAAATTGATTTTATTTTCTTGGAATCATCTTGGTTTTTCTTGGATTCAACTAATATAGACAAAAGTTTTTCCAACTTCTCCTCCATGAATCTGAAATTCAGATTCTCATCCTTCAAACTAATAAACCCCTCTTCAAGAATTATGATCCTCTTATTTACTTCCTTTAGTCTCAGAAAGTATTCTTCAAAAGATCAGATTTGTGCCTTCTCATCATTAACATTTTTAATATCTTCTATCACTTCTGATATTTATAATTCTAAGAGTCAAAATTATCTTTAAATTGGTCCCCAAATTTCAATCTATCAGAAAAATCCAATGATAAATTTTAAAATCAGATATATCAAATGATACTTTTTGGACATATTCAAAATTATCATCATTTTCTTTCAACTCTCCATCAAACTTGCATGAATATTTTACCATTTTATTGTATCTATTTTTTTTGCCTTGATTTCTGTTTAAAATATTTAATTTTAGCTTAATTATGAATAACTTATTCTGTTAAAAACATCAAAGGCTTAAATTTTTCATTCAATATATTATGGATAAATTTTCACCATTCTTAAATGTTTGGAATATAAGACATTGAATCAGTTATTTGATTCAGTGTTTAAAAAATATAATCTATCCATTTATGATCTTTAGGGACTAATTTATCTGATGTATCTAATAAGGATTATAAAATATGTTATTGAGATTTCCCAACATCATTCTTATATTTTCCTTCAACATGTTCATCATCGAAATCATTAATTACATTAACCTATATATTGGTTTCTTCCTTGTCTGATACATTGGTATGGGAATTTTGTACATCCTCTTCCTCATGTGATGACTATTATTAATTTTTAGAAACATCTAAGATTTAGTTCTTATCAGAATGAGTTTATTAGGATGTGGAGGATATTGAAGAATATGATGAACTATCTTCTTCATTTTATTCTTCATCATCTTTTTCATCTTTTTCTTCTTATTTCTATTTCTCTAACTACTTCGTAGTTTTAGAAACACCCTGGAAATTATTCCTCAACTAACATTGTAACATGGATTTCACCTTGAACAAACTTATTCATTACCTTATCAATAATAATAAGAAAAACTGATGCTTTAAAAATATGTAAATCAGTTGGCATCAATAGACCTAGAAATGTATGATTGGTATTAGTAAATTTTAAAAATGAAGGAACATTTTGAGATCACGATAACATTGATATTGACAAGGTTTGATCAGCCGATGCTTTCTATCCTACTTTAACCAGGTTTTCCATCCTCATAACTTACTTTTATTTTTATTCTTTTATTTTTCTTTTAATTCCATAGTTGTTTTCAACTTTAAATATAAAGACACAAATTTTTCAAGACCAAATAACAGATCCCATGGATTTTTCTATTCTTTATGATCCATAAATTTCTTTAAATCCTCATTATAATTTTCTTTCTACGTGTTTTGAATTTTTGGAGGAGATGATTCAACATTAATTATATCTAGAATTATTTCTTTTTAGTTAACTACATTTTCTTCAGACACAACCTTGTTTGATTTGCCAACAAATTTTATCATCTTCGTATAGAAAACTAATTTCATTATCTCCCTCTATAATAAGTGAAACACTTTCCCTAACAACATAATAATGATTCTTAATATGAAACACTTCCATAAAATTAAACAACATCTTATTTATAAACCGTGATAGATAAGGATTCTTGATATCATATAGGTTTTCTTAATATATTTAATAGAAAGAAACACCAACTTAACCAAATTTATCTTCCTAATAATGATAAGGATGTCTAAAATGAAGATGTAAATAATCTTTAGTGTATCTATATTTGTTTTTATCGATATAAAATACTCATGAATCCATATATTAACTACTTTAGAATATGAATTTTGGTGAAAAAACTTTCTAACAGTCTCATAAGGTAAGAATAATGAATATTTTTTAGAATTTTCAAAACTATTGATCTTCTTTGGAAATATTTGAGATAGAATGTATGCCTCAACTTCTAAAGAAAATTTCACTAAATAAGAAATTTTTGAATAATTAGTTTTCATCTTTCATAAAAAACATTTTAAAAAAATAACTTCCATATCATCTTCCATAATTAATTCTAACACACAATAAAATTCTCTAACTATTTTAAGATAATTTAAATGGAAGTTATATTTTTCAATAAAGACCTTTTCCCATCCTTGAAATATAATAACTATTTTTGTAACGCCCCGACCCCAGTTACCCAGAGTCGGTGCATTATTACATAACATTGGCATGATCACAAGAAAGATCAAATCTCGAAAGACCGATTGGTTTAGTAGCCTTGGAAACACTAGATATATTCATAAGTTTTACATTACATTATAAAATGAAAAAACTACTACAACAACATAATGTTTCCACAATCCACACTATTAACCCCCCATAAAATCCCTGCAGGTCATTCATAACTTACTTCTTCACATCCTGGGAAAAATAAAACATAGAAAAGGGGTGAGCTCAAATGCCCAGTAAGGATAACAATATAGCGGAAACTTTTATAAATAAGAATAAACATTTAAGGCAATGTATAACTAAAACAAAAGCCTTTTAAATATTAACTTTCAACATGGTATGGCATAAATAAAATGAAATAATGCCATTTACTTATTCACATGGATATTCTACTAATCGAATAATCACATGCAAAAATCAATAACCACTTTCATAATGTTGGAATGCATAATGCCAGACTATCATAACCACATAGCCAAGGCCTCGTGCCAAGACTACAAATAAGATTTTGTCAAGGCCTTGTGCCAAGACACTAGTTTGTCTCATGAGACCTACCGATGCATCGAGGAGCTATAGCGGGCTCCACCCGTCACTTATTAAGTCCAATGCATTCCCATATGAAAAGGTTTAAACATAACATAAACATTCGTATTAAAACTAGAATACGAAATGTCAATACTTTCACAATAAACTATGAATGGTATAAAAATAGCACATCCACAGTCAAACATATCACAAAACCTTCAATACAATATAGAAGTTTTGTATCATAATAAATCAACTTCAAATAATCTTAAAATCCATCAAAGGATGTTGACATAGATGAAATCAAAATTCTTTTTAAAGAAGTATCTCCTTTTATTTTGAAATCATTTAAGATCCATATAAAATAAAACATTTTCTTTGAAAATATTCTTATAAGCTTGTATGGAAAGCTTCGACGATTTTATAACGGCGGAAAATAACCGCACCCGCCGTATAAGTTAAAAAAAACATTCTTACCTCAATTCTGTCGAAAAGGTTAAAAAGGACCTTGTTTTGAAAACGACGGAAAGATTCCTTTATAAACCTCTTATAAAAAGTCAAACAAGGGTATAAATGACTTTAACCCATATTCTTGTAAATAGTAAAAATGTTTTGAAATACATTTTGAAGAAACATGGATGTGGATGATAACGAGATCCCAGTAGATTATTACGTATAAACAACCTCGGATAAAGAAGAGATTGTGAAATAACCCTTACCTTGTACTTTTCCTTGGTTGTGGTAGGTTAACCTCCTGTATAATGGTGAAATAATTGTTATTAAATTATACAAGAATCATATACATTAATATGATATCATATATGATCTTTTAATATTGATTTGATAATAATATCTTAGTATTATCGTTGTTTTGGGTGTTAACTTACTTGTTTTCTTTCATATGTTTTGTTACGTAAGACATGTTTGTAAAGGATAGGTTGTATATTATTCATATCCAGAATGATATCAAGTCCTTAAACATCATTTTTAAATCATAAAATGATAATTACGCTTTAATGGTTACGATGGAGAATGAATCTCATCGCGTTCGTGGAGACGGTAGACCGTACGTACGCACGAGCGACAATATCATTCTTTTGATATTAAAATAATATATAAATGGATGGTATATCATATATACAGAATCATTAACATGTTATATTTATTATTTACATGAGTTACACATCATTATTATACCCATCCAAATAATATTATATTGAATAACAATTACACCACGACGTGGAGACGGTAAACCGTACGTACGCACGTATGGTGACATGTTATTCAAAGGGTGGATAGAATACTGAATATGATTGTACCATATTTATAATAACATCATAGTATATGTGAGATACTGGAGTTATTATTTCAGAATGGTAAGAACAAAGGAAGAAGAAGTGGAAGAAGAAATGAACTTAGAAAAGGGTGGTGAAATCATTACCTCTTCTTCGGGTTCTTCCTTTTGATTTGATCAAAAGGGCTCCTTAGGTTGGCTTTCTGATCAAACTAAGGCCTCTAGGTTGTATTGAGGGATGTTGGGAGAGTATTTGGGCAGAGTTTGGCCGAACCAAAAGGCTTTGAAGGTGTGAAGAAATGAGAAGGAGTAGTGCCCTTTTATAAGAGGGGTGAGGGGCACCTTTGGAAAAGCTAGAAATATTAATTTATAATAAATTCATATTCGGTTTCTAAAGGCTCCAAAGTTGACTATTCAAATGATGAGGTGGGGATAGGTCAAAAGAAACTCATCCAATAGAATTTAGACAGGTTTGGGTACTTATATTAACCTTATCTTTAAGTATTAACTCTAAGTTAATTAGTTTCACTTTTACAATGTCTCTTTGTATTTTATATATTATGGTTAATAAACTTACTATATACATCCAAGAGACCCCCAAGTGGTCCATTAATGATTAACCTATCATGATATAAGTCTCTTGGCCGAACCTTAGATTTTTAGGAATTTAATATCAATTAATAATATAATATTTGTTTTAAGAATTCTTTTATGTCAATTTTGACACTATTCATTAGTTGATTTTTTTGAAACTCCTAACAGATTGATTACTTCGAACAAAGTCAATTAAATCAATCCTAATATATCATATTATCATATAAAATTAGTTTAATTCATTAAAAGTTTCATATTATAATTATTTGGGTATTTATAATATCAATTATTTTAATTTTTCACTATTATAGTAATTACTTCATCATCATTGTGTCATAAATAAAATAAATTATTCAATGTCTAAAAATTATAAATAAAATATCATTATGTAGGAAATCGTTTTAGCTTTCTAATGAATATTTATAATCTAAAATCCAACATATATAACTCTATGTACAAATTGTTGTTCTAAAAGATATATGCTTGTGTCATTTTTGTATTCATTTTAACTAAATTAAAATAAAGTGTCATTATCACTTACAAGTGGATCCATGGGGTCCCAAAATAGACCCAAAGATGCCCATGGTCGACCATGTATCAACCAATAGGGTTAAGACACGTTTTAGGGTAATTTAGTATTATTATAATATTATTTTTTTAACCCTTATTTACCGGATTTACCCTTAACCATGGTAAATAAAATATTTACCGCAGTAATTATTCAAAATGTCTAAAAATAAAAGTTACCCATTTACACAATTTGAACATCCTGATTCCAAATATGGAATCAATTTTCCTAAATTCAAAACACAGAAGTGGCAGAAATTAATTTAAAATTAATTCCCGCTGTCAAAACAAAAAGCGTGTTTTTAAGAGATAATAACTATCAAAAGATTGACACTTGTTTATGTTCGGTTTAATTGTAAAATTATGTCCAATGACCAAAATTATATTAAATGGTAAAAATATATTCTAAATATACTTTAAAACTACTAAAATTCATAATTTATCACTATTAATTATTTTGATTAAAAAATTTGTTTTTAATTAAAATTTAGTAATTTTCACTATTCATCAAAATATGAAAGTTATCCGAAAAGTACCAAAATTTCACCTTAGGCTAAATTCGATATTCCGAGTCCAAAAATGAAGTCCATTTTCAAATATAAAATATATATAATTTCAAAAATTAGGTATTACTATTCACAACGGCTAGTTTAATTAGTTGTGGTGTGTGTTAGAACTCGAGGTTGCGTACAACACACGCTATCGCATTATTCAAAGGGAAACGTACCGTAGAAGCTTGGGGTGTTACATTCTCCCCTCCTTCAAATAATTGCGTCCTCGCAATTTCTAGGGTATTACTGCATAAAAAGACTCGGGTGGTTCTTCATCATAAGTTCCTCGGGTTCCCACGTTGCCTCTTCCATCTTATGATTCCTCCACAAAACTTTTACCAGACGCGTCGTCCGGTTTCTCAGCACTTGTTCTCTCGTATCAAGAATCTTGATGGGCTCTTCGCAATAAGACAGATCGGGTTCCAGTTCTAAATCTTCATAGGTGAGTACATGCGTTGGGTCAGGCATGTATTTCCTCAACAGAGATACGTGGAACACATCATGAACTTTGGAGAGACTTGGCGGCATTGCCAATCGGTAAGCTACAGCCCCAATTCGTTCTAGAATTTCGAAAGGTCCGATGTACCTGGGACTCAATTTACCTTTCTTACCAAAACGTATGACTCCCTTCCACGGAGATACCTTCAGGAAAACATGATCACCGACTTGAAATTCCAAATCCTTCCTTCGATTATCGGCATAGCTCTTCTGCCTACTTTGAGCTGCTTTGATGTGATTTTGGATTACCTTCACCTTTTCCACCGTTTCCTCCACCAGTTCTGGGCCTACAAGTTTTCTTTCACCAACATCATCCCAACAGGTTGGTGTACGACATCTCTTTCCGTATAACGCTTCATATGGTGCCATTTGTATACTCGAATGGAAGCTATTGTTATAGGAAAATTCTACCAGTGGTAAATATTGATCCCACATACCCTGAAAGTCAAGTGAGCAAGATCTCAACATGTCTTCTAAGGTTTGAATAGTCCGTTCTGATTGTCCGTCTGTCTGAGGGTGGTAAGCAGTGCTCAAATGAAGTTCAGTATCCAGGGATTTCTGAAGACTTTTCCAAAATCTTGAAGTAAAACGGGGGTCACGATCAGAAACAATCGATAGGGGTACTCCATGAAGTCTCACAACTTCATTAATATATAGTCTTGCTAGACGTTCCAGGGGTAGATCTTCTCTTATAGCAAGAAAATGTGCTGACTTGGTAAGACGATCAACAATCACCCATATTGCATCGTTCCTTCTAGGAGTCTTTGGTAGCCCCATGACAATGTCCATCGTAATATTGTCCCATTTCCACTTCGGTATGGGAAGCGGTTGCATGACTCCTCCAGGCTGTTGCTTTCCAGCTTTCACTTGTTGACAAACCATACATCTTGACACAAAATCAGCAATCTCCCTCTTCATATTGTCCCACCAAAAATGTTCTTTCAAATCTCTATACATTTTGGTGCTCCCAGGGTGTATAGAGAAATTGGAACTATGAGAATCATCCAGCAATTCCCTTTTTAGATCAGGTATATTGGGAACACAAAGTCTCTTCCCGAATTTCAAAGTTCCATCTTCATACACAAAGTCTCTCAATCTCCCATCATTCACAGCTTTAATCTTCTTCTGAAATTCTTCATCATCGGTCTGAGAACTCTTAATCCTTTCTAGTAAAGATGGTTTGGCAACCATTTGAAAAAGCATTGATGTTTCACTTTCCCTGGTTATTCCCATGTCCATCTTCACTAGATCCATGAAAATTGGATCCCTTTCAATTCTCATCATGTTCAAAACTCCATGGTCTTTTCTTCTCAAAGCATCTGCCACCTTGTTTGCCTTCCCCGGGTGGTAGTGTATCGTACAATCATAATCCTTGAGTAATTCAAGCCATCTCCTTTGCCTCATGTTGAGTTCTTTTTGTGAGAAAATATACTTCAAACTCTTGTGATCAGTATAAATCTCACATTTTTCACCATAGAGGTAGTGCCTCCATATCTTCAAAGCAAAGATCACAGCTGCTAACTCAAGATCATGAGTAGGATAGTTTTGTTCATGAATTTTCAACTGTTGTGATGCATAGGCAATAACTCTATCATTCTGCATAAGGACACAGCCAAGTCCTTTCTTTGATGCATCACTATAAATAACGAACCCATCATTCCCCGATGGTAGAGTCAATATAGGAGCATTGACTAATCTTCTCTTCAGTTCTTCGAAACATTCTTCACACTCTTTTGTCCAAACAAATTTAACCCCTTTACGTGTGAGCTTCGTTAATGGGTTAGCCAATCGGGCAAAATTCTGGACGAAACGTCGATAATAACCTGCCAAACCAATAAAACTACGTACCTCAGTTATACTCGTAGGTGCTGGCCATTCTTGGATTGCTTTGGTCTTAGAAGGATCAACAGAGATTCCATCTTTAGAGACAATATGGCCAAGAAAAGAAATCTCCTGAAGCCAGAATTCACACTTGCTAAACTTCCCATATAATTCATGCCTCCTCAGAGTCTTCAAGATAATGCGCAAGTGATTTTCATGATCTTCGTAGGTTTTGGAGTATACCAAGATATCATCAATAAATACCACCACAAATTCACCGAGATACTCCTTGAAAACTCTATTCATCAGATCCATGAATACAGAGGGTGCATTAGTCAATCCAAACGGCATTACAGTAAACTCGTAATGCCCGTACCTGGTTCGAAATGCTGTCTTCGGAATGTCTTCCTTCTTCACACACAACTGATGGTATCCAGATCGAAGGTCAATCTTTGAAAAGTATTGAGCTCCATGCAGTTGGTTAAATAAATCATCAATACGAGGTAGGGGATACTTGTTCTTTATCGTTATAGCATTGATCTCCCTGTAGTCGATACATAACCTCATAGATCCATCTTTCTTTTTAACAAAAAGAACAGGGGCTCCCCATGGAGAAACACTAGGGCGAATAAATCCCTTATTACTCAATTCCTCTAGTTGTTTCTTTAGTTCGACTAACTCTACAGTGGCCATTCTATAAGGGGTCTTCGATATAGGTCTTGATCCAGGAATCAAATCAATGGAAAACTCAACTTCTCGTTCTGGAGGATGTCCAGGTAAATCTTCCGGAAATACATCTACAAATTCTTTCACAATAGGTACATCCTCTATTTGAACATTCCTTTCCTCACCGACAGTTATTTCATTCTCTTCCTCCCCAATAATTGAATTAAGTTGAGCTACTGGGGGTGGATCTAAATAAGAATTAGGTGGTGATGATTCTGCTCTAAAAATAAGGTGTTCCTTATCATTATCATCAAGAATCGTAACCTCTTTCTTCTTACAATAAATCTTCGCATCATAGTCCGAAAGCCAGTCCATACCGAGGATTATATCAAACTCAATCATAGGTATGACGATGAAATCAGCAGATAAAGAAAATTTATGTGCTCTAATGGGGACTGATTCACAAAACTTTGTTGCAACGATACTTCCCTTAGGAGTTTTAACTGACAACTCCCTTATTAAATCAAATTGGAAATATCTAATTTTCTTAGCAAACTGGGAAGATATGAAACAATGCGATGATCCAGAATCAAATAATGCATTTGCTAAACTTGAGGAAACCATTAAATTACCTGCCACCACGTCCTTTGGAGCTTCTACCTCTGCAGTAGTGATAGCATAAGCCTGGCCTTGATCCCTTGGCCTTTTCTGAGGTAAGTTCTCCTGACGCTTAGGGCATGCATTTGCATAATGCCCCATCTCCCTGCAATTGTAGCACTGAACGTTGGTAGCTTCCTTCTTCCCCTTGCAATCATGAGCTTGGTGGCCTTTTTCACCACACTTGTAACAGACTCCCATTCCCTTCAGGCAAGCACCGGGGTGTTTCTTCCCGCACTTACCACAAGATGGATATTCAACCTTTCCCTTCTTCCCCTTATTTCCATTCCCAGATTGATCAGCAGGTCTCTTCTTCTCTTGCTTTGCTTTAAAGTCATAAGACTTAGAGAATTCCTTTTCGGTCTTGATAGCACATGAGACAATGTCTTCGTACGATGAAAAGGATTGTGAGACTAATGCTCGACGGAGAAATGGTTTTAACCCATCAAAGAAACGATCAATCTTACTTCTTGGGTTGCGAATATAATCACCAGCGTACCTCGCTAACCTTGTAAAGTTAGCCTCATACTTTGTGACATTCTCATCCTCCTTTTGTCTCAGACTCAGAAATTGTCTTTCCATATCTGCTCGATGGTCGCGAGGAAAGTATTTTTCTAAAAACAGATCTTTGAACTCCCTCCACTCCATATTTGACACTTCATCATCTTCTTTCGTATTTTGAATCAATGACCACCATTGATCAGCATCTCCAGTGAGGCGGTAAACTGCCATGATAACTTTTTCCCTTTCACTGCTCCCCAAAGCCTGAAATATTTTCTCTAGGGAAAATATCCATTGCTCAGCTACTAAGGGATTTGTATTCCCATTGAACGTTGGTGGTTGTTGCCTCATGAATCGATCTAACATTGATCCTCCACGCTGCGGATCAGGGTGCTCCATACGGGTAAGGTTATTATTCATAACCTGAGTAAGTTGTCCCAGTATGGTGATTAGCTGATCAGCACCAGTTGCATCACCAGCCCCACTATAATTATCTTGAGCAGGAGGGCAATCCCTACATGGAGTGTGTGCATTGATACGGTTTCCATTTCTTCCACTAGGCGCCATTTCTAAACAATGGAATAAACTAGATCAGTTTATGAATCAAAATACATAATCCCATACTTATAAAACACTTAGCATAAATTGAACTATTTATGGATATAATCCATAATCATAAAAATGTTTTCTTTGAGGAAGTATATACTCATAAACCCTTCATAATGATTTGTAAAGATAGTGAGAGTTATCCTAAGCATATCCCCCGGGAGTGTCGTAACCAAGAGTGCAGCAAGGCCCGTTGTCGTGCACCAGTTCCCGTTCGAGTCTAGCTCAAAGCGGTGTTTTTGGGTTTTACCCCTAGGTACATCTGTGCCAGAGCCGCCTCTACCTGCTCGTATCCAGACAGGGATGTATTGCTCGGAAAACTCACAAAATCTCTACAATACCAAAATTCTAGGAAGTTCTTCTATACAAATCCTCAAAGTTCATCTTAGGTATACGTGCTCTAATCAGAGTTTATCTAAATCTAGCTTCCAAGGTTTGTACTAAACTTCCTCTGATACCAACTGTAACGCCCCGACCCCAGTTACCCAGAGTCGGTGCATTATTACATAACATTGGCATGATCACAAGAAATATCAAATCTCGAAAGACCGATTGGTTTAGTAGCCTTGGAAACACTAGATATATTCATAAGTTTTACATTACATTATAAAATGAAAAAACTACTACAACAACATAATGTTTCCACAATCCACACTATTAACCCCCCATAAAATCCCTGCAGGTCATTCATAACTTACTTCTTCACATCCTGGGAAAAATAAAACATAAAAAAGGGGTGAGCTCAAATGCCCAGTAAGGATAACAATATAGAGGAAACTTTTATAAATAAGAATAAACATTTAAGGCAATGTATAACTAAAACAAAAGCCTTTTAAATATTAACTTTCAACATGGTATGGCATAAATAAAATGAAATAATGCCATTTACTTATTCACATGGATATTCTACTAATCGAATAATCACATGCAAAAATCAATAACCACTTTCATAATGTTGGAATGCATAATGCCAGACTATCATAACCACATAGCCAAGGCCTCGTTCCAAGACTACAAATAAGATTTGGTCAAGGCCTTGTGCCAAGACACTAGTTTGTCTCATGAGACCTACCGATGCATCGAGGAGCTATAGCGGGCTCCACCCGTCACTTATTAAGTCCAATGCATTCCCATATGAAAAGGTTTAAACATAACATAAACATTCGTATTAAAACTAGCATACGAAATGTCAATACTTTCACAATAAACTATGAATGGTATAAAAATAGCACATCCACAGTCAAAAATATCACAAAACCTTCAATACAATATAGAAGTTTTGTATCATAATAAATCAACTTCAAATAATCTTAAAATCCATCAAAGGATGTTGACATAGATGAAATCAAAATTCTTTTTAAAGAAGTATCTCCTTTTATTTTGAAATCATTTAAGATCCATATAAAATAAAACATTTTCTTTGAAAATATTCTTATAAGCTTGTATGGAAAGCTTCGACGATTTTATAACGGCGGAAAATAACCGCACCCGCCGTATAAGTTAAAAAAAACATTCTTACCTCAATTCTGTCGAAAAGGTTAAAAAGGACCTTGTTTTGAAAACGACGGAAAGATTCCTTTATAAACCTCTTATAAAAAGTCAAACAAGGGTATAAATGACTTTAACCCATATTCTTGTAAATAGTAAAAATGTTTTGAAATACATTTTGAAGAAACATGGATGTGGATGATAACGAGATCCTAGTAGATTATTACGTATAAACAACCTCGGATAAAGAAGAGATTGTGAAATAACCCTTACCTTGTACTTTTCCTTGGTTGTGGTAGGTTAACCTCCTGTATAATGGTGAAATAATTGTTATTAAATTATACAAGAATCATATACATTAATATGATATCATATATGATCTTTTAATATTGATTTGATAATAATATCTTAGTATTATCGTTGTTTCGGGTGTTAACTTACTTGTTTTCTTTCATATGTTTTGTTACGTAAGACATGTTTGTAAAGGATAGGTTGTATATTATTCATATCCAGAATGATATCAAGTCCTTAAACATCATTTTTAAATCATAAAATGATAATTACGCTTTAATGGTTACGATGGAGAATGAATCTCATCGCGTTCGTGGAGACGGTAGTCCGTACGTACGCACGAGCGACAATATCATTCTTTTGATATTAAAATAATATATAAATGGATGGTATATCATATATATAGAATCATTAACATGTTATATTTATTATTTACATGAGTTACACATCATTATTATACCCATCCAAATAATATTATATTGAATAACAATTACACCACGACGTGGAGACGGTAAACCGTACGTACGCACGTATGGTGACATGTTATTCAAAGGGTGGATAGAATACTGAATATGATTGTACCATATTTATAATAACATCATAGTATATGTGAGATACTGGAGTTATTATTTCATAATGGTAAGAACAAAGGAAGAAGAAGTGGAAGAAGAAATGAACTTAGAAAAGGGTGGTGAAATCATTACCTCTTCTTCGGGTTCTTCCTTTTGATTTGATCAAAAGGGCTCCTTAGGTTGGCTTTCTGATCAAACTAAGGCCTCTAGGTTGTATTGAGGGATGTTGGGAGAGTATTTGGGCAGAGTTTGGCCGAACCAAAAGGCTTTGAAGGTGTGGAGAAATGAGAAGGAGGAGTGCCCTTTTATAAGAGGGGTGAGGGGCACCTTTGGAAAAGCTAGAAATATTAATTTATAATAAATTCATATTCGGTTTCTAAAGGCTCCAAAGTTGACTATTCAAATGATGAGGTGGGGATAGGTCGAAAGAAACTCATCCAATAGAATTTAGACAGGTTTGGGTACTTATATTAACCTTATCTTTAAGTATTAACTCTAAGTTAATTAGTTTCACTTTTACAATGTCTCTTTGTATTTTATATATTATGGTTAATAAACTTACTATATACATCCAAGAGACCCCCAAGTGGTACATTAATGCTTAACCTATCATGATATAAGTCTCTTGGCCGAACCTTAGATTTTTAGGAATTTAATATCAATTAATAATATAATATTTGTTTTAAGAATTCTTTTATGTCAATTTTGACACTATTCATTAGTTGATTTTTTTGAAACTCCTAACAGATTGATTACTTCGAACAAAGTCAATTAAATCAATCCTAATATATCATATTATCATATAAAATTAGTTTAATTCATTAAAAGTTTCATATTATAATTATTTGGGTATTTATAATATCAATTATTTTAATTTTTCACTATTATAGTAATTACTGCATCATCATTGTGTCATACATAAAATAAATTATTCAATGTCTACAAATTATAAATAAAATATCATTATGTAGGAAATCTTTTTAGCTTTCTAATGAATATTTATAATCTAAAATCCAACATATATAACTCTATGTAAAAATTGTTGTTCTAAAAGATATATGCTTGTGTCATTTTTGTATTCATTTTAACTAAATTAAGATAAAGTGTCATTATCACTTACAAGTGGATCCATGGGGTCCCAAAATAGACCCAAAGATGCCCATGGTCGACCATGTATCAACCAATAGGGTTAATACACGTTTTAGGGTAATTTAGTATTATTATAATATTATTTTTTTAACCCTTATTTACCGGATTTACCCTTAACCATGGTAAATAAAATATTTACCGCAGTAATTATTCAAAATGTCTAAAAATAAAAGTTACCCATTTACACAATTTGAACATCCTGATTCCAAATATGGAATCAATTTTCCTAAATTCAAAACACAGAAGTGGCAGAAATTAATTTAAAATTAATTCCCGCTGTCAAAACAAAAAGCGTGTTTTTAAGAGATAATAACTATCAAAAGATTGACACTTGTTTATGTTCGGTTTAATTGTAAAATTATGTCCAATGACCAAAATTATATTAAATGGTAAAAATATATTCTAAATATACTTTAAAACTACTAAAATTCATAATTTATCACTATTAATTATTTTGATTAAAAAAGTTGTTTTTAATTAAAATTTAGTAATTTTCACTATTCATCAAAATATGAAAGTTATCCGAAAAGTACCAAAATTTCACCTTAGGCTAAATTTGATATTCCGAGTCCAAAAATGAAGTCCATTTTCAAATATAAAATATATATAATTTCAAAAATTAGGTATTACTATTCACAACGGCTAGTTTAATTAGTTGTGGTGTGTGTTAGAACTCGAGGTTGCGTACAACACACGCTATCACATTATTCAAAGGGAAACGTACCATAGAAGCTTGGGGTGTTACAATTTTCAAAATAGAGTAATAGTTTTCATAAAAGGATTTCTCAATATATATTTAATTTACTACATCTCTCATTGTTAAATCTTCAACTGAATCCATCATATTGAAGCTAATGTCAAGACTCGTACTGAAGAATTCCAAACTTTCAGACTAGGAAATAAATTGAGAGTCTAGGGATGAAAGAAAATCAGGAAAACCAATGCGGGGAAAGGTTGAACAACTCCTTATATACATTTTAGGGGCTAACTTTAGTGTTACAAATATCAAATGGCTTGGATTGAAACTATATTCAAATATAGTAGTTAAGAGTGTTCACTAAATGATTTAATAATTATCCTAAACTCATAATTTATTTTAAAAAACTAATTTATTGGAGTAAAAAGGTGTCCGATTAATTTTTTTTTAATAATTTCAACAAATTAAAAACTTTTGAATATGTGAAAAGGCATGGTAAAATGAATGGTAATAGATAATTACAAAAACTAAAATATTAGAAGAATACCTCTCAGAGTAGGATTGTACTTTTGGTGGGAAATCATTATCCATTAACACGTTCTTTATAGTTTTTATAAAATAAATTTAAAATGATAATATTTATAAAAAATAATGTCTGGAAATGTTTTATAAAACATTTTTTTTCAAAAAATAGTTACTAGAAAATTTTGATTCCAAAAAACTTTTAGCAAATTTTTTGTTTCCTAAAATTTTTAAAATCCAAAAAACAAAAATATTAGTAAAAATAAAAAGTATTGAAAAACTAAATGATTTTGACAAAAAACATTTATATTACCCCTTTAATAATGAGTTAATTAATATATGGATATTGGTAAACATGAAGTATACATTAATGATCATTTGATATTAATCATTCATAGCTTCAATTTGATATATTTAAATCTATCATAACTAAGGGGTTTGGTAAAAATATCTCTAAGTTGTTCTTTCATTCTGATGAATTATAAAATTATATCTCCCTTTTCTATGTGATCCTGAAGAAAATGATGTCTTATATCTATGTTATTAGCTCTTAATTGATGTGTTGGTTTTTTACTTAAAGAAATGGAACCTGTATCAGCACATAATATTTTAGTCTTACTAAAACTAATTCCATAATTTGTGAATATGTGTTGATTCCACAACACTTGAGAAAAAAAATCCAATTGCCACATATTCGAATTCAGTTGGGGAATGTGATACTAAGTGTTTATTCTTATAAGACCAAGAAACTAAATATTCTTCTATGAAATGAAATGTTATGGAAGTTTTTTTATCCATTTTACAACAACCAAAGTTAGAAACTGAAACACTTTCTCACTCAAAATCATCTATGAATAGTAAAATGAACCTAAATCTATAGTTCCATTAAGATAATGAAAAACTCATTTTAAAAACTTAAGGTGGGTCTATTTTGAATTTTACTAATATCTTATACATAAGAATATGGAAAAAATTCAATCAGGATGAATAACTATTATGTAAAGTAAACTTCTAATCATTATTCTAATGATTTTTTGATCATTTGGTTTTCCAGATTCATCAATATCTAATTTATTTAACTTTATGATAGGATTACTAATACGTTTAGAACTTTTATATCCTAATTTATATAGAATATATTTTATATAATTGTGATGAGATACAAAATTTACTTCGGGATTATGAGAAATTTTAAAACATATGAAATAAATACGTTTTACCATTATGCTCATTTCCAACTCAGACATCATAAGATCCAAAAAATAATCTATTAATTATATTTGAGAAGAATGAAATATAATTTCATCGAAATAAATTTTAACAATTATGATGTTTTTAAAAACATATTTTATAAAAATAGCTGGATTCAAAACTCCCTAAATTAAATTTTTTTGTAACAAAAGTCCAACTAATCTATTATACTAGGCTATGGGAGTTTGTTTAGGTCCATAAAGTGCCTTAGTATTTTGAAAAACATGTTGTGTGTGTTTTTTATTTTAAAAAATAGGTTTTTTTCTACTTAAACAACATCTGGAGCATATCCATTAAGGAATTCACACTTCACATGTAACACCCCAAGGTTTTAAAAATAAATTGAAATGCATGAAACTTTGTTTTAAGTAGATATTTATAAATAGACTTTAAACATAAATTTTTATCTTCTATGTTTTGAATTTTGAAAAATGGTCATCTACAATTGTGTTGAATAAGTTATTTAGAGTCTGATGGAACCATCTTGATTTTTTGTGAATAGTAACATACCCTTATGAATAGTAATATGAATATTAATATGATCATAATGAATAGTAAATTGTATTATTATTTTATTTTCTCAAGTCTTTATGATAATGACATCTTTATTGATTTTTCATGGTGATTTAAAATAAGTTATAGTTTTAAAATTGTTAATTTTTGAATAGAGTATGATTTTATTTAAAAATTAAACTAATCATATTTAAAAAATTATTTTTAAAAAATGATTTCATTTTTTAATTATTTACATAAAAAATGGTTAGGGTGATTTTTTGGTATTTTTATGAAATTATTGAATTTTTGATGAATAGTGAAATAGGGTAAAATACTGTATATACAAATTATCAGTTAAAAACACTATTTTTGACATCATGGATGATGTAAGAAAAATTATTTCAAACTCACATGCTATATTTACTATTTTTATCACAATAATGAATACTATCCATAGTCTTGGACAAAAATATTAAAATAATGATTAAAATAATGTAAAATCCCTCCTCTCCTTCACCATAAATACCACCCTCATTTACCTCTTCTTCTCACACCTGTCAAACCTTGAGAATTGTCTAAGTTCGGCCAAATTACCACCCCTAGGATCTTCCCCACGTATAAGACGTTTTGGTCTCACCAAAATTCCAAACCCAAAGTCCTTAAGGAGGATCTCAAGGAGAAGAGATCAAGAGGTAAGAATCCACTTTCATTTTCTTGTGTTTTCATGTCAATTCTTTAGTTTTCTTATACTCTCTTCAACTGAACTTATGCAAGATGCATGAAAGATATATTATAATATATATTCATTATTTTTATCATTTTAATGGAAAGATTCATCATCATTATTTCTGTCCACTTCCTCATGTTCGAAAAATAAAACCACCATCCGTGATGTGCCGATTTACCAAATCGTGGCTGATGTGTTTTCAATTTCCTTTTCTTACTTATAATCTATTAGTAAACCATTTTAATGGTTAAATAATATTTTAATGTTTATGATAATACCTCTCTTATGTTCTAGAATTAACTTATATGCCTAATATTATGTTATAAATTGAAACTAGTTCGTGACTATCAAAGAACCGCAAAAATGATCTAAACGGATATCACTAAAGATTTATCTAATGATTCATCATCATACCATATAACAAAAATGATTAATATAATAATTTAATATTATTGAAACATATGAATACCATTTCATTCCACTTCTGTAATTTCATTTACATATGACAAGAAAATCAAATACAACCCAGCTATAGAAATCATGTAAAGAATGCACCTGAAATAATGGAAGGAACAAAATACTAATAATTAAAGGATAAAATGATGTTATTAAATGATCATATAATGTGTTATAAACATGAATATGTTTCTTTAATATATTAATAACACTCTTTTAACCATTATACATGAGCTTTAAACATGTTTTAAGTTAGACGAACCTGAGGTAAGGAAATTCTTAACCCAATTTCTAATATTGGGGTCAACCTTCTACTTTATTAATTATGTAGTATTAAGATTAGTTGTGTGATGAATTTTTGTTTATATTATGTTGTATTATTTGTATTTATAGTTCATACACATATCCATTCTATTCTATTAATTATCACTCCAATTATATTTGTAAGGGACTTTCCTTTTGAAATCGTTTTAAAAGTATCTTTAATAAAATTCAAAAAGATTTATATATATATATATATTGAATGAGTGGTTTCTCCTGATTTCATGATACTTTATTTCCATGATATGTTCCTTGGACATATTTATGATGGGTTTATCTCATTATATCTCAATATATGTTGGGTTTATCCCATTATAGCTCAAGATATGATGGGTGAGCCCCATTATAGCTCTCCAATGCATTGGGTACTCCGAAGATGAAATTTGAAAAATGGTTATTCCATGTCTAAGTGTGATTGAAAGAGAGATGTGGTAAATATGTCTCAAGGAAAATATATTATTATTCCTTTGAGGTTAAAAATTTTAATTAAATGGGTTTTACTGGTTTTTATGTTATCACTTGACTAACAATTTCTTTTCCTATATCCCTTATCGAGCTTTTTGTGCTCATCCCAAGTTTTGAAATGTTTTTAAAAGGTTATAAAGATTTTTAAGAGAAATAAGGAAGAAAATTTAAATGTTATGAAGAGTTTTCAAATAAATTAGGTTTTTATTTTAAGTTTTATTCTTTGGGAAATGTGGATACTATTTTAGTAGAATCCTTATGTATGATTATGGGATATTATGTATGTTTTATGTACTAATTTCTCTAAAACTATAATCCTAAAAATATTGTCAATGTTTAAGAATGTATTTTATTATATAAAACTCAAGATTATGTAATGTTTTAAGGATGGTTATTTATAGTTGGCACAAATGATGGTTTAGATAACTTTAGGGGTTAGGAGGATGTTAAAAGAATACCATAAATGATTTATACTCTATGGTTAATTTGAAATTTTACTGAATTTAAAGATTACCTTATTGGTTTGTATAAGATATGTCTATTCAGAATGGTTTTACATATAAGAAATAGGGAAGCTGAAGTAGGAAGGAACCAAGAGGATGATTTCTGTCTGAATCTGTAGCTCAGATTGGTGGGAATTGGAATCGAGAAGTTTGTGACAAAAATGGCTAAGTTGACTGAAAAAATAAACGTTTGTGGTATCCATGCTAGAGAGGAACATGATCTACCACAAAGAAACATGTCTTTTGTGAATCACTTTATGAGGAAACATCCTCCAACATTCAATGTAACCACATATCCAATGATATATGAAGGATGGATCAATTCTTTAGAAAAGATATTTGATGTCATGGGATGTTCTGAACATTAAAAGGTAATACTAGCGATTTATCATTTGGAAGGTGATGCCGATCAATGGTGGTATCTAGTTAGGAATACGAGAGAAAGATATGATCTTTAAAGTCTGAAATGGGATGATTTTAAGAGTCTTTTTTTGGAAAAATAATTCCTTAAAAATATTTGACTCAGAATAGAGAAACAATTCTTGGAACTAAAGTAGAGAGATGATGATTCTGTTGCAGCATATAAAGCGAATTTTATAATAATGGCCAGGTACGTACCAAATTTTACTTGGGATTTTGATAATAAAATCAATAAATTTTACTCTAGTTTGAAACCATTTTTATAAAGAACTTTGGCTTCACGAGAGTTTAAAAGATACGATAAACTTGTTCATTTTCCTAAAAATTTGATATGGAGTTTGATGACATGTATGTTCCTTGTTATGAAAATAATAAGAAGTAGTCAGGTTGTAAGGAATTGGGGAATAATTTTTCTAAGAAATCTGGAGGTAAGAAAATCAATTTCCCTTCTTGTGAAAACTGTTGTAAAAATCATCCTAGTGAATGTATTCTAAATTCTGGGAAATGATACCAATGTAGAAATTTTGGACACATGTCTCATGAGTAAAAGAAAAATGATATGAAAATTAATGAGAATCCAATAGTGAGATGCTTTAACTATAAGTAATTGGGTCATTTTTCTAATGTTTGATCGAAGCTAGTCATTCAAGCATGTATTCAGTAAGATTGGAAGCACAAGGGTGTGGTTAAATCCTTTGAAACCACTTTATCAGATATTGATCCATCAAATGAGGTGGTATCAGGTACATTTCTTGTTTTTATAGATTTCACAAATGTGTTGTTTGATTCTGGGTCTACACATTCCTTTATTTCCAAGAATTGTTTGTAAAATTGTGAATTCCACCTCCTGAAATGAAACCAAAACTCACTTTAAAAACACATGGAGGAAATATTATGTCAAGAAGAAATTATAATAATATACCTATTTTTTCTATAGAAAGAGTTTACTTGAAAACCTAGTTGTATTTCCTCTAGTGGAGTTTGATTTTATTCTAGGTATGGATTGTATTTCTTTTTATCATGCTAAGATAGATTGTAAAGAATTTTTTTTCAGAAAGATTTTTAGTTTTCATACAAGAATGAACCTATACCATTGATAACATATTAGGAAGCTAAGAAACTGATAAAAGATGGAAATAAAAGTTACATTGCTCATATTTTTGAAGATAAGGGAACTATCCAGATTAATTATATACCAGTGGTAAATGAATACCTTGATGTCTTTCTTGATGATTTTCTTGGTGTTATTTCAGATCAATAGGTTGAGTTTACTATGGACTTAGTTCCTGATGCTAAGGAAATTTCTAAAACCCCTTATCGAATGGATCAAATGGAACTTCTGGAATTAAAAAAGAAGTTGTAAGAATTATTAGATTAAGGCTTCATCCAACCTATAAATACACTATGGGGTGCTTCTATCTTATTTTTTAAAAATAAATATGGTTCAATGATAATTTTCATTGATTATAGATCCTTGAATAAAAACACTGTTAAAAACAAGTATCATTTTCCTCATATCGATGATTTTTTGATTAGCTCCAGGGAGCATAGTATTTTTCGAAGGTTGACCTGAGGTCATGGTACCATTAGTTGAATGTAAAGGATGGAGACACCCTAAAGACTGCATTCTGAACTAGATATAGTCATTCTAAATTTTTAGTTATGCCTTTTAGGTTAACTAATTCACCGGTTGTCTTCATGGATCTTATGAGTAGAATATTTCATGATTTTTTGGATAAGTTTTGGTTGTGTTTATTGATTTCATTATGGTATATTCTAAAAGTAAAGAGGAGCATGAAAAACATCTAAGGGTTGTTTTGAAAAACTTAAAAGAAAATAAACTATATGGAAAATTCAGCAAGTGTGATTTTTTGTTACAACAAATTTATTTTCTTGGGCACATTGTAAATAAGTATGGAATAAAAATTGATCCTTCCAAAACAAAAGTGGTTGATGAATGGAAAAGACCTAAAAATATTATAAAAAATTTGTATTTTTATTGGATTAAAAGGTTATTACCAATATTTTGTTAAAACCTTTTCATGGTTATGTATCCCTATAATTAAGTTAACACAAAAAGGGGTTAAATTTGTTCAGAAAGAAGAATGTAATGTTTTTTTTTCAGGAATTGAAGAAGAAATTGGTGATCCTCCAATTTTGGCCTTACCTTCCCGAAATAGCGAGTTTGTCATCTATAGTGATGCTTCCTTGAAGGGAATTGGTTGTGTTCTGATGCAGAATGGTCAGGTAATTAATTATGCTCCAAGACAACTAAAAAATCATGAGTCAGATTATCCCACACATGATTTGGAATTAGAAGCTATGGTTTTTTGATTTGAAAATTTTGAGGCATCATTCATACGCAGCGAAATGTAAAATATTTACTAACCATAAAAGTTTTAAGTATATATTCACTTAGAAGTAATTAAACATGAGGGAGAGATGATGGATTGGATTTATAGAATATTAGGATTGCAATATCAATTAACAACTATGAAAAGAAAACAAAGCGGTAGATGCCCTGAGTCAAAAACATCATGCATCATTAAACATGTTACGTTTGGAACATGACCCCTTGATTAATGATTTGATGAATTTTTGCTTGAAAGTTGTTGGTGTAGGAAATTCATCTGTTTTGTTTTTGGTTTCAGTGTAGTTATCTTTGTCAGATATGATTAACCAAGAGAAGAAGGAAGACCCTGAGCTACAGAAAAAGGTGGAATTGGTTAAAATGGGTAAGTTTCAATAATTTAACGTTGATAAATATTTTTTAAGATTTTGAAAAAGGTTGTGTGTGACTTGTGATTCATAGTTGAATAAATACTTATTATGTAAAGCTCATGGTTATATATTTTTAGTTCATCCTGGCAATACTAAGATGTACAAAGACCTTTGGGAGTATTACTGTTGTGATTGAATGAAAAGAGATATTGAAGATTTTATCATGAAATGTTTGATATGTCAACATGTTAAAGTAGAGAGGCAATTACCAAAGGGGATGCTTCATCCTTTTCCAGTGCCAGAGTAGAAATGGGAAAAAGCATCCATGGAAATCATGGTGGGACAACTAAAGACTTTTATAGGTAACAGTGCGATTTGGGTGATTGTTGATCAGCTATTCGAAATACTATTTATTTGGATCATATTTCTTGACTGTACCTCAAAGACATTGTTAGGTTACATGGAGTTCCTCTTTAAATTGTATCTGATCATGATCCAAGGTTCACTTATAACATTTGGAATGGACTTTAGAAGTCATTGGGAAAAAAATTAAATTTTAGTACATTTTTTCTTCCTCAATTAGATGGGCAGTCAGAATGGACGATTCAGACTTTGGAGTATATGCTTTGAGCTTATTCAATGAACTAACAGGGAAGTTGGGATCAAAACCTATCAATAGTTGAGTTTTCTTATAATAATAGTTTTCATTCCAGTATACATATGGAAACTTTTGAGGAATTATATGGGAAGGAGTTTCAAACTCTAGATTTTTGGGATGAAGTTAGGGAAAAAATGTTGATGGGACTATAATTAGTAAAGAAAGTGGTTGAGAAAGTGAAGATGATCCAGCAACACATGAGGAAAACTAACAATGGATAGAAATGTTATGCTGATAATAGGAGGAAATACTTTTCTTTCGAGGTAGGTTATCATGTTTTTCTTATAATGTCACCATGGAAATGTGTTATACATTTTGGTATGAAAGGGTTGCTGAGTCCACAGTTCATTGAACCTTATAAAATCTTTGGGAAAGTTGGACATGTTTCCTACTGAGTAGCATTGCCTCTGAGTTTATCACAAGTACACAATGTTTTTCATGTTTCGATGTTGAGAAAGTATGTTCTAGATTCATCTCATGTTATGAGCCCAGAAGTAGTTCAACTGGAATAGAACCTTTGTTATGTAGACAAACCAATTCAGATTTTTGATCGAAGGGAAAACGTATTGTGGAATAAGTTAATCCACCAGGTAATGGTTTTTTGGAGAAACCACATGGTAGAAGAAGCAACATGGGAATCTGAAAATGTTATGATGGAAAAGTACCCTCACTTGTTTAATAAGTAAATAAAATTATGAGGAAAAAATTTACAAAAGGTGGGAAGAATGTAAAACCCCAAGTTTTTAAAAATAAATTGAAATTAATGAAACTTTGTTCTAAGTTGATATTTATAACTATCTTTTAAACATAATTTTTCCACTTCTTTGTTTTCAATTTTGAAAAACAGTCATCAACAATTGCGTTCAGTAAGTCAGTTGGAGTTTGATAGAACTAACTTGATTTTTGGTAAAAAGTAACATATCCTTATGAATATTAATATGACCCTAATGAATTTTAAATTGTATTATTATTTTATTTTCTTAATGATTTAAGATAATGACATCTTTATTGATTTTCAAGGTGATATAAAATGAGTTATAGTTTTAAAATCGTAAAATTTTGAATAAAGTTTAATTATATTTAAAAATTAAATTAATCATATTTAAAAAAAATATTTTTTTTATAAAATGAAGTACATTTTTGAATTCAACATGCTGAAAAATATTTAGGGTGATTTTTGGGATTTTTCTGAAATTATTGAATTTTTTATGAATAGTGAAATACAGTTAACTACCGTATATAAATATTATCAGTTAAATACACTATTTTTTACATCATGGATGATGTAAGACCACTTGTTTTGAAATAACATGCTATCTTTACTATTTTGATAATAATAATGAATACTATTTATAGTATAGGATAAAAATACTAAAATAATGATTAAAATAATGCAAAACCCATCCTCTACTCCACTATTAATACCACCCTCATTAACCTCTTACTCTCAAACCTCTCAATCCTTGAGCATTGTATAAGTTCTACCAAATTCTATCCCCAAGGATCTTCCCCACGTCCAATACCTTATGGTCTCACCAAAAGCCCAAAACCAAAGGCATTAAAAAGGATCTCAAGGAGAAGAGATCAAGAGGTAAGAATCCACTTTCATTTTCTTGTGTTTTCTTTTCAATTCCTTTATTTTCTTATACTATTTTAAACTAACATTATCCAAGAGGTATGAAAGCTATAACATGATATATATTATGGATTTTTATCATGTTTATGTAAATATTCATCATTATTATTCCTCTCCTCTTCATCTTATTCTAAAAATAAAAACACAGTCCATGATGTGCTGATTTACCAAACCATGGATGATGTGTTTTCAATTTCATTTACTTCCTCTAAATCTCTTGGTAAACCATTTTAATGGCTGAATATGCTTTTAAAGTGTATTATATTATGTATATTGTGTTTTGTATTTAAATTATATGTATAATATTATGTTATATAATGAATCTCATTCATGATTATCAAATAACCACAAAAATGATCTAAATGGATATCTCTAATGATTTATCTAATGATTCATTTTCATATGACAATAATATCAAATAAAAATTGGCCATGGAAATCATGTAAATAATGCACCCAAAACAATGGAAGGAACAAAATACTAATAATTAAAGGATAAAATGATGTTATGAAATGATCATATAATGTGTTATAAATATGAATATGTTTATTTAAGATATTAATGACACTCTTTTAAGCATTATAAAGTAGGTTTAATCACATTTGTAGTAAGATGAACCCAAGGTAAGGGAATTCTTAACACAATTTCCAATCATTGGGTTAAACTTTTACATTATTCATCATGTGGTATTAATATTATTTGTGCGATGATTTTTTGTTTATATTATGTTGTATTATTTTTATTTACAGTTCATAAACATATCCATTATATTCCATTAAATCTCACTCCAGTTATATTTGTAAGATACTTTCTTTTTAAAATCCCTTTAAAAGTATCTTTAATAAAATTCAGAAACATGGTTTATGTATATATATATATATATATAGAATAAGTGGTTTCTCATAATTACAAGATAATTTATTATGATTATATGTTCCTTGTATGTAGTTATGTTTGGTTGATCTCGTTATAACTCAATATATGTTGGGTTGAGCCTATTATATCTCTAAATATTATGGGTGAAACCCATTATAGCTCTCTAATGCATTGGGTACTCCAAATATGGAATTTGATCAAATGGTTATTCCATGTGTAAGGGTGATTGTAATAGTGATATGGTAAATATGTATTAGGGAAACTACATGATGTTTCCATGCATGTTATTGAGTTTTTATGAAATGGTCTTTATTGGTTTTTATGTTATCACTTGGCTAATGATTTCTTTTCTTATATCTCTTTATGTGATTTTTGTGCTCATCCCATGTTTTTAAATATTTTTCAATGGTTATAAGGTTTTGTAAGAGAAATAAGGAAGACACATTAAATGTTATGAATATTTTTCAATGAAATTATGTTTTTATTTAAGATTTATATTTTTGAAAAATGGATACTATTTTAGTAGTACCCTCATGTATGATTATGAGATGTTATGTATGTTTTATGTCCTGATTTCTCTAAAAATCTAAACCTGAAAAGATCCTCAATGTGTAATAATGTATTTTATTGTATAAAAATCAATATTATGTAATGTTTTAAGGTTGGGTCCTTATATCACATCCACTTGAAATAGTCTAAAATTTTAGAATGCTACATATTCTAGAAGAATAAGAATAAATACATGTATAGATACCGAATTATATGTTTATTTATAACTATGAGATCTTTTTGATTATATCATTTATAAAAAATACTATATTTATTTATAACTATTATTCTACTTTCAAAAAAAATTTCTCAAGGAACCCCATTTTACCCGAATTATAGATGTTTCTTTTGGTCGTTTAACTAAATTCAAAATTTGATTCCTCTTAAATTTATTGATTTCATCTTGCATGGATTTTATCCAATATTCATTACCTAATGTTTCATCCAGATTCATAGGTTCGAATTGAGATAAAAATGAAAATTTTAAATTTCATTTCTCAAAGAGCTTCTTATTATAATTAGTTAATCTATATCACCAATTATATTATCACAGAGATGATTTCTAAGAAACCAATGATTTCATGGATTTCGAAAACATTATTCTTTAAAAAGATATTGAAATTATTATACAAGTTTAACTTAAGAAATATATTCTTCAGTTTTTCTCTCATTAGATGAAGTTTTTAACATAGGTTGAAAATCGGTTTTTGAAATTACATTTGAAGATATAGGTTGAGGTTGTTTGAAAATTAAATGACTTGCTTTATAGAACATGACATATACTATTTACTCAACAATATTTTTTATTATTAAATAATACACTTTCTTAACTAGTTTTATAATTACCTAAAAAAACTACTTCATTGTATTTTAGAGAAAAATTATGTAATTTATATTTTGTATTCAAAATGAATACCTGTCATCCGAAAACATTAATGTTTGAATGTTTTGGTTTCCTTCTGGTACACAACACAGAAAGAGTTTTGTTAAAAAAATGATATTATTAAAAAATTCTTTATAGTATAATAGAATTTACTAACTACATTAGCCCAAAAATGTCTAGAAAATGAGTATTAACTCATCAGGGTTTTAGTAATATCCTAAAAAATTCTATTTCTTATTTTTACTATATCATTTTATTGTGTAGTTTTAGGTGTGGGAAATTTATGTATAATATATTTTTTACTTCAAATTTTTTATAAATCAAAATTTAAAAATTCTCCACCATGATCACCACAAATAGTTATCAAAAATACGGTTTTCTCATTTTTATATTGGGATATAAATGTTTTGAAACAAAAAAAGGATTCAGACTTCTTTTCTAAATAATAGACCTAAGTATATCTAGTGTAATCATTAACTAAAACATATAAATAGTAATTTCTACTGAAATTTCAAAATTTTATAGGACCAAACAAGTCCATGTTCACTAATTGTAAATAATTAGGATTTGAGAGTTCACTAATAGACATAAAATGTGATTTACGTTTCTTTCAAAATTTATAAGGATCAAAAATTTTTGAAGTATCAAACCTATTATCTTTTGGATCCTTAACTGGTCCTTTAATTGATAATTTACTTAAATTTATAACATTATAGTGTCCTAGTCTCCTACTACAAAACCATGATTAATCTTTTATTACACTACGATAAGGTAGATCTTGGTTCTTAGAGTTTTTATTGTTTAGTGTACATATATTCTCTTGATGATTGGTAGAAATAATAAATTCATCTTTATAACTATGAATAATACATTTAACATTCCTAAAGTTCACAATATAATCCTTATTACATAATTTAATTATTCTAATAAGGTTTCTTTTAAGACCTATAACAAATAAAAACATTTTAAATTAATTATGTTCTAAGAAAGATAATGTTATATATTACGATAATTTCTCCTTGAGCATTATCTCCAAAACTGACTTTTCCACCTTTCATCTTTATAATATTCTAAAAGAAGTATTTGTTACCAATTATGTGTCTGGAGAAACCATTATCCATTGAATATATATTTTTGTTTTATGTACATTACCTAATCTCTTAAAACCGAAAACACTGTCACTTTATAATACAAGCCTTCCTATGTCCGATATTTAAAAAAAACAAAATTCTTGGAATCAACATTTACAAAATTCTAGAATATTGAAAAAATGTTTACTATTTTGAAAAATAGTCTTTATAAAACCCTAAATATTGATTTTTTTAAAGGAATTTTTTTCTACCACTGACCACCATGTTGAAGATTAGCGAAAAATGGAGCACTTTTTTTAGAATAATGTAATTATTATTTAAAATGGGTTTTCTATTTGTAAAACCCATTCCAGAAACATTTATATGTGGTTTAATATGATTATAAATCTTATTAAAGTTTTCCTTAAAAGTGGTAAACTTATACAAGATAATTTTCAATTGATTTATTTTTTAATTTAGTTTTACAAATAAATCTTTTTCCTGAATAAAATTTGTATTAAATTAATTTTTAAAATATCATTTTATAAGCTAGTTTTGTCAAAATTATACTTTTTATGTTATTTTGAGAGAATATATTTCAAAAAATTGGATTTATCTAAATATTTAAAAAGATATGATATCTCAACAGTTAAAGTAAAAATCCTTGAATTTTCTTTCACATGATTTTCTTGAGAAATTTCAGTTTTTTTTGTAATAATAAAATTTTCATTTTCAGGTAATTTTTGAAATATTAAATCTTTTTCAAAACTAGGTAATTTTTTATTTAGATATGATGAAGAAGATTCTTCATCAGATTATTTTGAGCTATTATAATCATTATTATCGGGGTAATTATCATTCAAGGTAATATTTTCAAGAGATTTAGTAGTTCCCTTTTCTATGAGACATTTTATAACCTTTTGAAATTTTAGTATAGAATATTCTTATGACATGAAATTTTTATTATCTAATGAATTATTATAATAAATGTCTCCACCACCAGCACTTTATGAATCTAAAGATTTCTGACTCGTCTTATTATCGTGATTATAATAATTTTTGGAATTTATATATGAATTTATTTTCATCTATCCTTTCTCTTTAGATTAATACAATCTGGTCTGATATGTCTATCTTCCTTACATTTATTACATATCAATTATAAAGAATCCATTTTATCAATTTTATCCTTTCTTATAGTATCTATACAGAAAAAAATTCTTTATAATTGTATTGTTCATCCTTTTAGTAATATTATCCAACTCACTTATATATTGTTATGATTAACTACTATATGACTCAATAATAACTTTCTTCTTTTTATAAGACTTTACAATTTTCTTAGAAGATTTAACTTTGATGTTAACACCTGAAGTTTTTGTAAATGATAATCCTTTATTTTTATTTTTCATCTTTTCACTATATATTTTCAATCATACCTCATATTTCATAAGAGTTACCATAATATTATCAAGATTAAGATGAGTAATTCTTTTGAAATCATCTAAATTAATTTTTGAGATTCTAATTCTCCATGAGTTACCTATATAATCCTTTACACTAATATATCATCAATAAGATCCTCATATCTGAGATATTTTCAACTATTTACAATATTCATAAATCTTTGATTCATTTTAGCAATAGTTTCTCCTGGTAAAAAAATTCTTGATAATCAACTTGAAGCATTGCTCTTCTAGTTTGAATAACCATAAAATTTCAAAAATGAGTTACCTCCAACACCTTCCATATACAATTTGGAACTTCATAAGATGAAATATGGATGTAAATATTTCTCATCATAGAATATAAGAGTGTGTTCCTCTCATGGTAATTCAACTTATACTACTATTATTATTGATTTGTTAAAGTAGTTACATCTTTCTCAGGAGTCATATAATTACTAGTCAATATCACAAAATTGTCAATACCATTATTGATAATAAAAATTTCCTTCCAGTATCTTTAATATTCATAATCAGAATCATGAAAATAGGTGTTCTAATAGGATTCTGATTATCAAGAGTATAAACATTCTATCCTACCATCTTATCGAAATATAAAATCTTCATACCATACACATTAGTGTAATAACTGTTTATAATCAAATAGTTTATAAAACTTTAATAAAAAATTATTTTTATAAAAAAAGTAAAAACACAATAAGTATAATAATATATCTTGATCCAATACCAACTGTTGGATTGTAAGACTTTACTAGGGATACAAGAGGGGGATTATAGTTTTAAAAAATAAACTAATAGAAAATACAAAACCCTCCTCTGTCAAAAATATTGGACTTAGAAATCATTTAATGATTAGAGTATATATATCATACTATGAAGTCATCTGATAAATAAGTGATTATTAATCATCCTCATAGATAGTCTGATAAATCAAATATTCAAAAGATTTATTAAAACAAACTTTCTAATATAAATTTCACAGTGGAATATAAATATTGTAAAATAAATTAATTCAAAATCCTATAATAAAGTAACAATTACTTATAAGATTTATAAAATATATTATAATCTTTAACCTTAAAAGTTATGGAAGTTAGAAATCCTGAATTAAGATCTCAAAATTTTTCAACATATCTGTAAAGGTATGCCTTTCCTTACACGGAAATCCATTGATACGATGATCAAAATAGATCTATATTCATAAATATTGGAAACCCTTGATCTACATGATCATAATCACCTATCTTCCTATTTCCAGAATCCCTCGATCTAAAATTCAATCTGAAAAATAAAATACAAAATAAAAACTATAATGATGATTTCATAATTCATCACTTTGAATCCTTAGAACCCTCTAAAAAATTATAAAGAGTAATAAATAGATTTCCAGGAAGATAAAAATATCAGACATGTTGAGTTTCAAATTCATCATATCCTACCTCCTCAAATGAAATCCTATATATAGGCATCCTTATATGATCATATTTTCCAGGAATCTCAGAGTTAGTTACAACAACCTTAGATGACCTTGTTTAGACAACTCACCAAAATGAGTCATTTGAAATCATTTGATATCATCATCACAAGGATGTAATAAATTATGTTCGACAGAAATAATTCCAATATGATAATTATAAAATAATTCTAGTTTGATGGACTATACTATTTTTGAATTTGATGAAATAAACTATACTTAGTAAAATGGATCAGAACTATGGTTTGTCTGATGGATACTACATTGTTCAATCCTATGGACAAAATGATAGTAAAATTGATGGAAAATACACTAGTTAATTTAATGTACCTGATTCTAAGTCAGTTTGACAGATTAGAGAAAAGAATATAAAGTTCATATTCATTTAGTTAGACAAAATTTCTATGTTTAGCAGAAAAATTATGTTTTCTATAGAATCATTCTAAAATACTTGGGTGATATAATGTCAGTAAAATAAATAATTAGGAATTTTTTTTTATTTTTAAAACTATGAAAAGAAAAATTTGAATGTGTAAAATTATGACTCAATATCCAACCCATTCATGTTTCCCAAACCAAATCAACTAATCCCAATCCAAACTAAGGTAAAAAAATACTTAAAAACACTACCATGAAAAATCACATACCAAAACTTTATCTCTTTTAAAACCACTACATTACTTAAGGAATCAAAACACATTTTTCAAAAAAAAAATTCTTTTTAAAATATCTAATTATTTCAAATCATTACACTTCATTTAAAAATCCCAATTACCTATTAAAAATTGATATGGAGTCCTGGGTTGACCTAACTTATCACCCAACTTGAATTTCCACACAACCCTAAGCACATTCTGGATTACCATGGGATGACAACAAGTACCAAGGTATAAAAATATTAACCATTGGAATGATTTCACCCTTGGGTAAAAATTAAATAATTATCATGTAAACACCAATAATCCATTATATATATTCCATAAAACCTTCATTCATATGAATTAAACAATTTTTAATAAATAAAAAAACCAAAGAGGGAATGGGAACATAAAAACCATCTAAAATATATAATATGATTATATGATTAAAATATAGTGTGAGAAGATACAATGAGTATGAAATATAATATACAAAATACCAAATTGGATAATACAATATAAAAAAATAACTTTAATAACTCTAATAACACATTTAAGTGACCCTTATCTACTCACCATATCTTTGCACATCCAACAATGAATCTAAACAAATAATGGAAGAATTGTTGGAGTTGGTGGTCTAGAACCAACTACTCTGTACTTTATTCATTAAATAAAAGCCTTATCACATCTTGATTGTTCTTCTGTGTGACATGTCATGTGATAATTTCCTAAGGACAGCTGTTGCATTAAAGGGTCGTAGTGGATCCCTGCTATGATGAGAACCTGAAAGTTCCATAACACTGTTCTTGAATGTATGTTATATGGCCGGATGATATTATTTGAGGGACAAAAATAATACAGGTCATTAGGGGTGAGGACTCATAAAACTTTGAGGCACCTTCTCATGGTGTGCGCCCTTGGTAATATCCAAGAGGATATTATGAGAACGAGACCCGCCAGTAGGAAATCCACATTTCATAGTGTCATTGGATGTTCCTATCTGCGGAAATGTGTATTGATCCTTAGACTTTAAGATTATTATTAATGGGTATTACAACTCGCGCACTTAGATGTATTGACGAAAACTGTGAAGACACACTGTTCGCAGCGAGGTAGGATACGTTGGGTGAGTCACGAGTAATACCGCATTAATAGATAATGCGAGAAAGGATTTGTCCCTTCCGTTCCATAACAGAAGTAGATATCTCAGGCCCTTTGATGGAATTGATATAGCCTAAATAAATCCATGGCCATGGTAATGTATGGGCAAGTTCAATTCTGGGAAGTCAAAGAAAGAATAATCAAGCACATGGGTTGATGGCACTAGCATGCAACCCGCTTGATTGGAGTTATCGAGACAAAGGGATTATATTACACGGTAAGCGTTCGTAGGAGGTGACACTTCATTGCGGCATTAGCTTCTTTCTCTATGGGTGCCTTGGCGTGTTTCTAGACGCTAACCTTGGACTTTAGGCAGGCTCAGCCTAATGCCACTGAGAAAGAGGCCTAGAGGGTCACACACTAAGTGTGTCCATGTATCTCAGTTAAATATTAATTTAACAAGTTAAATAAATATTATTCCCAACTGTGGTTTAATAATAATTTAAGGATGTCTGATTGCATTTATTTTGACACTAGTTATTCGAGAGAATATACTGTGGATAAAATAATATATTTATTAGAGAGTAATGCAGTTACATTTATTTAAGAAATAAATAGTCATTACTCAAGGTCTAATAAATGTGGTGGAGAAAATGGAAAATAAAATTACACGCCATGTATATTAAATATACACGCTGTGTAGTTTTATGGAAAACAAGTACACGCCGTGTATTAATTATTACACGCCGTGTAGTTTTTCCAATTGGGATTTTGAGGATTTAATATTGTTTTATTAAATGATATTTATTATAATCAGCGTGGGCGCATGTCAAGGAATTAATAATTCGATATGGGGGTTTTCAATAAGAGTTAATGAAATAAATAAAACGCGTAACGCGTTTATTTATTGTCATAACTCTATTAACCTCAAACCTGATTATAAATATCCTCGCAACCCCAACATTTTTTTAGAGCCATTTTTGTGCACAACGGATTTGGAAATACTCTCAAGCCAAGAGAGAATTCCCTTTCCACCAAGAACGCCCTCAAGCTACGAGAGCAAGATCCTCCACCGGATCAAGGCAGTCGAAGGCGGACATCGCAAGCGAAGGTTCTTCCGCGCTAGCACCCGGAGATCTCTTCGGTGATGTCCGGAGATATGTGACATACGTGTGGATCACCACTAGAGGAATCCTACACTTGGATTCTACGACGCAACGACGGATCACCGAATCGTGACCGGACACATCAACAAAGAAAGAATTCCAAGAAGGTAATTCTTATGCATTAATTAAATTAATTATAATCAAAATATGATGATCCTCCTCAAGGGTTCCGGGACTCTTCTTTTCTTTTCGTTCTTTGTTATATTCCGAAGATTCGGCGTTTTATATCGTGACGGATCTCGGATTGAATATTGTTTAACGTTAAAATTAAAGTTGGGCAAACCCACCAACGCGCTTCCACTGTGCCCAGAACCTACAAGTGGTATCAGAGCGAGGTTATATCGTTGTTTATAATTATTTAGTTTTTTTGTTGGTGATTTACGCATTTAATAATTTAGTTATTTTAATTCATGTTTAATCGTTCTGGAAATCTGAATATCAAGATCTGTTCCTCCTCTATCGTTTCTCGTTCACCTCACAGAAACAGATTTTTCTCTTAATTTTTATTAAAATAAAATAGAGGAACTCATCCGGAGGAGCCAAATGTTTCTGGCCGTATAACACCAGAATACACGACGTGTATGCGGAATTACACACCATGTAGTCTAGGTTCAATGCATTGACTGATCCGACAAATCAGGCCGTGTATTGGATTCTTTCTAATAATTTAAGACACCGTGTGTTGAACAGAAATAGGTGGCACACAGTTTCTGGAATACATGCCGTGTGGTCCAATGAACACGGTGTGTAGTCCCTTCGGGTTAGGGTTGGGTCGTGTACTCCGTACATAGCTTGCCCGGCTGGAAACCGTGTAACGAGGAAACTACACGGCGTGTGTCCCACTGTACACATCGTGTACTCCGAAAATTTCTGAAGTACATTAACACGCCCTATCCCCGGGTGTGTACTTCGGATGGACGGTGAAGAAAAAGTACACACGGTGTAGTCGGAACTACACGCCGTGTACTCACCCAAATTACGCAGATTTATTAAAATTTATTATTATATTATACAAACCCTTGAGACGTGTACCATGGTGTAGGCGTAAAGCTGAGGCACAACACGTGATAGGTGTTTTATATATATGTGTTTAATTTAACATCTGCGTAATAAATGGGAATTCGCCGGGTTTCCTCCAAGGTACAAGTTGTGTACAAGGATAATTTTAAATGAATTTATTTGTTTAAAATTATTATGGATGAGAATCTCAAGGAAATTCAGAAAATGGATTTAAGATAAAAGGATTGATTAATTAAAGATAATTAATTGATTCGAGCGTGATTTATCTTAAACAAGAACGATTAAAGAATTGAATGCTTGTTTTATTTATGCGTAAATATCGTTGCATGTATGGATGATCATGAGATAGACTGAGACCTTTGTATGTGAATGGTTTCTTTTAATTTATTTATTTAAATTAAATTTGTTGTCCTGCGAGCCATCTCCTCATTAATATGTAGGGCCTGCGCGCCCAATGATTCTTTTATGTAAAACCCCTTTTTTCCCCTCACCTGCGTGTGAGATAAATGCATATGTAATTGATGGAGCTCCCAAGCTAGTGGAGGCAGCTCAAGTCAGGAGCCAAGATGAAACCAATCCAAGGAGATACAAAGGTGGATAGGTGGAAAGCTGTAAACACGAACCCGAAAGGTTCAAGGTGTTTCTCCCATAGGTCTTAGGTTAGTTTATCAACCGTTAGATAAACTAACCAATAGAAAAGCTCATGATCATACCATTTATTTTATTTTTGTCAGTTGCATGGTTTATTTATTGTGGGTGTGTTGTCACGATCACACAATTAATGAATTAAACGAGCATGCAAGATGGAACTAAAATAAAATTGGCTTATACGTAAATATTATCTTAGACATGGTTAATCACTTAAGTATATCCCACTTAATATTAAAAAGCATGTAATCAAAGATAATAAAATGGAAATTTACGTATAAGGATAAAATCCCTCAAAATAAATATTAAGTCGGCATAGCCTTCCATAATCTTGGTTAGAATCGAACCATAGTTCAAAGTGCTTGACCAACCCTAGTTGGGGTGCTTTCAATTATCGGGGAATTCTAATTCAAGGTTTTGGGTTGACTTGACTTGGTTCGCATCAAGGGTTGACTGCCACAGCAGGACTTGGTGTGACCAAGAGGCAAAGGTTGAGGAAATCCAAAAAGGATTTCAGGATTGGGGAGTCCACTCAGCGGATCAAGGAACTGCGAGTTAATGCAGTTGGCATTTGGAATGCCTACCTAAAACCCTTCAAGTTTCTTGACCAACCCTAGTTGGGGTAATGCGAAGGGCAATATGGATCCTTTCCACTAGAATATTCACGCAATAGAATATTCCGAAGTCAATGGTGAGGGCTATTGGATTTCGATAAAATAGTGGGAGACTAATAAGTATTAATTTATTTATTTGTCTCAATTTTTATAATAAAGTACTAAACCTTTGATCATCTTAAATTGTAGAAATAGCAAGAAAATGACTTCAAACATATCATTGCGCACCATACTCGAAAAAGAAAACCTTCTCACCGGTAACAATTTCCAAGAGTGGCAGAGGCGTTTACGCGTTGTCCTTCGCCACAAAAGGAAATTATATGTGCTGGAAGAGCCTATTCCAGTTGCGCCTGGGAAAGAGGCTAGTGATGAGGGATTATCTCTCTACATGAAACACATGGATGATGCCACAGATGTCCAGTGTTTCATGCTATCGGCCATATCTAATGAGCTCTTGAAGCAACATGAAAACATGGATGCGTATAGCATGATGTATCACCTTAAAGATCTCTACCAAGAGAAGGTGAGACAGGAGAGGTATGAGATCTCCAATAATTTTTTTACCACGAAGCTTGGAGAGTCTGCACCAGCTGGGCCTCATGTGGTCAAGTTTATTGGCTACATTGAACGCTTGGACATCTTATGTATTAAATTCCCAGATGAGTTGCGTACAGATCTCATCCTATCATCATTGCCCAAGACCTTCTCTAGTTTCATTGTCAACTATAACATGAGCGGCAATGAGAAGAGTCTATCAAAGCTTCTGACCTTGATTTTCCAGGTAGAAAAGGACATGGGGCGTGACAAACCCGCGGTCTTTATGGTGAACAAGAAACGGAAGGACAAGGCAAAGGGGACAAAGACTTATAAACGGTCTGAAGCCCCCGAGCACCGTCCCTCCAAGAAGGGGAAGATCCAGAGGCAGGTCAAGGAATGGGAAGCAGTGTGTTTTGCATGTGGCAAGCAGGGCCACTGGAAGAGGAACTGCACCCAGAAGCGTGGGGACGCTAAAGGTGCGTTCGTTATCGAGTGCAATATTTCTATTTCTACACATTGGTTATTAGATACAGCTTGTGGGGCTCACATCTGTATTCAAATGCAAGAACCAAGTAGATTTAGAAAGATCTCCAGAGGAGAGGTGGATCTTTGAGCTGCCAATGGTGCAAGGCTGGCTGCGTTGGCTATTGGCGACTATCAACTCTCATTGCCAACTGGCATGATTTTGGTTTTACAAAACTGTTATTTTGTGCCTAGTGTTACCAAGAACATAATTTCTGTATCTTGTTTGGATATGGATGGATTTATTTTCAAGTTTGGAAATAAGGGTTGTCTATTTTATAAGAACAATGTATGTTATGGTATGGAACATTTGAATAATGGTCTGTATGTATTAAATTACGAAAACCAAGTGTTGGCAATCGATAACGAAAGAAACTCACATGACTCATACATCACCCAGTTATGGCATCACCGCCTTGGTCATGTAAACAAGAAGCGCTTGACAAAGCTCTACCAATATGGCTATTTAGACTCTACTGAGCTAAAACCACTTGATAGATGTCACGCTTGTTTACAAGGAAAAATGACCAAGCCACCTTTTGGTGGACAAGGTTAAAGGGCCACAGATCTTCTAGGATTGGTACACACAGATGTGTGTGGACCATTTCCAGTAGAAGCTAGAGGTGGATATTCTTACTTTATTACTTTTACTGATGATTTGAGTAGATATGGCTATGTCTACTTAATGAGGTATAAGTCAGAGTCCTTAGAGAAATTTAAGGAATTCAAGAATGAAGTAGAGAATCAACTTGGTAAGAAGATAAAGAAGCTTCGATCGGATCGAGGTGGAGAATATCTGAACCAAGAGTTCATCGATCTTCTACGGGAGTCTGAGATTCTATCTCAGCTCACTCCTCCTTATACACCACAGTGGAATGGTGTTAGTGAAAAGAGGAACCGCACCTTTTTGGACATGGTGAGGTCTAAGATGAGTCATGCGGATCTTCCATTATCCTTTTGGGGATATGAATTACAAACTGCAACATACACATTAAACCGAGTACCAACTAAGGAGGAAAATAGAATTCCATCCGAGTTATGGAATGGAAGGAAACCCACTTTGTCGCACACACGTGTATGGGGATGCGAGGCGTTTGTTAAAGCCTTCTCAGGAAACAAACTAGCACCCCGGGGCATGAAGTGTATCTTTATAGGATATCCCAAGGAAACAAAAGGATATTACCTATATAACCCCCAAGACAAGAAAGTGATTGTCGCCAGACAAGCCGTCTTTCTTGAGAGGGAGCACATCCTCAAGAAGGATAGTGGGAGAAAGATTGACTTCGACGAAGTTGATGCTCAAGATACACATGAGTTGGTACAGGAACAAGTTCCACAGGTCCCCGTGGAAGAGGTTCCAGAAACACAAGTACTACGTAGGATCTCAAGAGAGGTAAGGGAACCAGAGAGATTTGGTTTCCTAGTCACCGAGGATGGTGAATCATTATTGTTGGACAATGATGAACCTCTCTCCTACAAGGAAGCAGTAGAATGCTCAGAAGCTGCAAGATGGCTAGAAGCTATGAATTCTGAGATGGATTCCATGTATCAGAACCAATTTTGGGTTCTGGTCGATGAGCCAGTTGATGCAAAGCCTATTGGATGCAAATGGGTATTCAAAAGAAAGATGGACATGGAAGGTCAAGTTAGCACCTATAAAGAAAGGCTAGTGGCTAAAGGATTCAGACAACATCAAGGAATTGACTATGATGAAACCTTCTCTCCAGTTGCCATGTTTAAATCCATAAGAATCATACTTGCCATAGCAGCTTACCATGACTACGAGATTTGGCAGATGGATGTCAAAACAGAATTCCTTAATGGGAACCTTCAGGAAGATGTCTATATGACACAACCAGAAGGGTTTGTGACACCAGGTGAAGCCAAACGGGTTTGCAAGTTGTAGAAATCCATTTATGGATTAAAGGAAGCATCCAGGTCATGGAACATTCGATTTGCTGAAGCCATAAAGGAATTTGGTTTCATTAAGAACGAATGTGATCCATGTGTTTATAAGAGGTTTAATGGGAATGCGGTCGTCATCCTAGTGGTATATGTTGATGACATATTGCTTATTGGAAACGACGTACCAGCCTTACAGTCAGTTAAGGAATGGTTGAACAAGTGTTTCTCCATGAAGGACTTAGGAGAAGCAGCCTACATTCTAGGGATCAAGATCATTCTTGATAGATCCAAGAGGCTGCTTGGACTAAGTCAGGGTACATACATTGACCAGATACTAAATAGATTTAGTATGGAAAAATCCAAGAGGGGATTGGTTCCAGTGTCACATGGCTTACATCTTTCTAAGAAAATGTGTCCCCAGACACAACAGGAGAAAGATAGGATGAGCAAGATCCCATACGATTCGGCTATAGGATCCATCATGTATGCCATGTTATGTACCAGGCTTGATGTTGCCTATGCACTGAGCATGGTAGGTAGATATCAAGCAGATCCAGGAGAACAGCATTGGACTGCTGTTAAGACTATCCTTAAGTATCTGAGAAGAACTAAGGATATGTTCCTGGTGTATGGAGGAGACGAGGAGCTTGTCATCAGAGGGTATGCTGATGCTGGTTTTCAAATAGATCAGAATGATCTGAAGTCGCAATCTGGATATGTTTTTTGTCTCAATGGAGGAGCTGTGAGCTGGAAGAGTTCAAAGCAGCTAGTTGTCGCTGATTCTACAGCGGAGTCCGAGTATATAGCGGCTTCTGATGCAGCCAAAGAATCCATTTGGATTCGTAACTTTGTCCAGGAGCTTGATGTGGTGCCTAGCAGTAAAGATACCATTACATTGTATTGTGATAATACTGCAGCGGTGGCTCTTGCAAAAGAACCAAGGTCACATCAACGGACAAAGCACATACTCCGGAAGTATCACCTCTTGAGGGATTTCTATCAAAGGGGTGAAGTTGCAGTGAGCAGAGTGTCCACAGAAGAGAACGTGGCAGAACCCATGACTAAAGGCCTATCTCAGAAGAAGCATGAATATCATGTGAGAGCTAGCGGGTTAAAGGTTGTTAGAAGTTGGATCTAGTCCAAGTGGGAGTCTGTTAGAGTTGGTGGTCTAGAACTAACTACTTTGTACTTTATTCATTAAATAAAATCCTTATCACATCTTGATTGTTCTTCTGAGTGACATGTCATGTGATAATTTACTAAGGACAGCTGTTGCATTAAAGGGTCGTAGCGGATCCCTACTATGATGAGAACCCGAAAGTGCCATAACATTATTCTTGAATGTATGTTCTATGGCCGGATGATATTATTTGAGGGACACAAATAATACAGTTCATTAGGGGTGAGGACTCATAAAACTTTGAGGCACCTTCTCATGGTGTGCGCCCTTGGTAATATCCAAGAGGATATTATGAGAACGAGACCCGCCAGTAGGAAATCCACATTTCATAGTGTCATTGCATGTTCCTATCTGCGGACGTGTGTATTGATCCTTAGACTTTAAGATTATTATTAATGGGTATTACAACTCACACACTTAGATGTATTGAAGAAAACTGTGATGACACACTGTTCGCAGCGAGGTAGGATACGTTGGGTGCATCACGAGTAATACCGCATTAATAGATAATGCGAGAAAGGATTTGTCCCTTCCGTTCCATAACAGAAGTAGATATCTCAGGCCCTTTGATGGAATTGATATAGCCTAAATAAATCCATGTCCATGGTATGGTATGGGCAAGTTCAATTCCGGGAAGTCAAAGAAAGAATAATCAAGCACATGGGTTGATGGCACTAGCATGCAACCCGCTTGATTGGAGATATCGAGACAAAGGGATTATATTACACGGTAAGCGTTCGTAGGAGGTGACACTTCATTGCGGCGTTAGCTTCTTTCTCTATGGGTGCCTTGGCGTGTTGCTAGACGCTAACCTTGGACTTTAGGCAGGCTCAACCTAATGCCACTGAGAAAGAGGCCTAGAGGGTCACACACTAAGTGTGTCCATGTATCTCAGTTAAATACTAATTTAACAAGTTAAATAAATATTATTCCCGACTGTGGTTTAATAATTATTTAAGGATGTCTGATCGCATTTATTTTGACACTAGTTATTCGAGAGAATATACTATGGATAAAATAATATATTTATTAGCGAGTAATGCAATTACATTTATTTAAGAAATAAATAGTCATTACTCAAGGTCTAATAAATGTGGTGGAGAAAATGGAAAATAAAATTACACGCCGTGTATATTAAATATACACGCTGTGTAGTTTTATAGAAAACAAGTACACGCCGTGTATTAATTATTACACGCCGTGTAGTTTTTCCAATTGGGATTTTGAGGATTTAATATTGTTTTATTAAATGATATTTATTATAATCAGCGTGGGCGCATGTCAAGGAATTAATAATTCGACATGGGGGTTTTCAATAAGAGTTAATGAAATAAATAAAACGCGTAACGCATTTATTTATTGTCATAACTCTATTAACCTCAAACATGATTATAAATATCCTCGCAACCCCAACATTTTTTCAGAGCCATTGTTGTGCACAACGGATTTGGAAATACTCTCAAGCCAAGAGAGAATTCCCTTTCCACCAAGAACGCACTCAAGTTACGAGAGCAAGATCCTCCACCGGATCAAGGCAGTCGAAGGCGGACATCGCAAGCGAAGGTTCTTCCACGCTAGCACCCGGAGATCTCTTCGGTGATGTCCGGAGATACGTGACACATGTGTGGATCACCGCTAGAGGAATCCTACACTTGGATTCTACGACTCAACAACGGATCACCGAATCGTGACCGGACACATCAACGAAGAAAGAATTCCAACAAGGTAATTCTTATGCATTAATTAAATTAATTATAATCAACATATGATGATCCTCCTCAAGGGTTCCAGGTCTCTTCTTTTCTTTTCGTTCTTCGTTCTATTCCGAAGATTCGGCATTTTATATCGTGATAGATCTCAGATTGAACATTGTTTAACGTTAAAATTAAAGTTGGGCAAACCCACCAACGCGCTTCCGCTGCGCCCGGAACCTACAAGAATGAGATAAAAAATTTGGCACATGTGAGAAAACATAATATTTACACACACATACACACAAGAGTGCCTTTATAGGGTGTGATAAAAACATACCTAGTAGGATATAAAAAAAGTACCTATAGAATATCCTCTATACATAATTTCAAAAATTATGGTTTTAAAATAATTTATAAAAATTTGTTTTCGAAATGATAGTATAAGGGGAAAAAGTAACATTCTGCAATCACTTTAATAAATCATATACCCATATTATGTTATATAAGAGTTAATCCAACACTTTAATTAAGAATTTTAATAAAATGGAAATGGGACTTATCAATTATAGAAAAATAAAATGAAAACCTTTTCCATCACCCATTACAGAAAAACTTCATCAAATACTATTTTGGTAGGGAACACCACCCCTTTAAAAAAACAACATTCAAAATCATTTTTTGAATCATATTTTCAAAACAACCATGAATTTCCTTTAAACCATACTTTACAAACAATTTTTTTATATCAGTTTAAAATAAAAAAAACCATATTAAAAAAATAATATAATCATAATAGGAAAAAATATATCAATAGATAATAATATGTGTAAGAATCAACTAAATAAGTACATCATGCAATGAAGTCAAGAACTGGTGGATACAAAGTGTGAAATATAATCCCATAAAATATACACTAATATCATCTAGGAATCATGATAATATTAATAGGATATAATATGAATAATAATGGACTTGATAATTGGAAAAATAAGACAACATATATGAACCTGGTTGTATTGGGAACTCACTCAGTCTCACCATGGTTGAAAAAAGTTCTTAGAGCTCACTTAGTCTCACCAGGGTCAATATCCATGTCATAACTGACTCATTATAACTAGGATACAATCCATATCTAAAAAATTTAAATTAGGGGTTTCAAGCATGCACACCTTCTACTTATAAACATAGGTTTCCCATGAAAAAAGTCAAAAGGGAGTTGAGAAAACAAATGAATCACACCATCAACAATGAAATAATATAATAAAATCCCATTAACCTCCAATAACCTCTAAAGAAATTTCCCCTTGCATACTAGTATAATAATAATAGATATTTAGAAATCTACATACCCTAAGGAAAAAATAATGTTAAGGCATACAAAAAGGGGAATAAAATAGGGAATCATACATTTGAGAAAAAAACATTTTTGAGTCCTAAGTTGGCCTTTCCAAAAACAAGTTTAGGATGCCATCACAATTTTCCATAATTAGAAACTTCATTTTTAATCAACATTTATAAATAAATTAATAATCAAACTTTTAAAATGTATTTGTAAGTAAAATATTTATTTAAAACCACATTAAAAATATCATAATACCAATAAGCATTAAAATAATTTAGCATGGCCAAGAAGACCCCATTTATTAAACAATCCATTTGAAAATGTAAAGGGATTTTCTTAGAAATAAATTTAAAACAATAACATAATTAAATTAAAAAACCTTTTCTAATTAATACTTTAAAAATATCTACTTTAATTATCATGTGAGACTCTATAATTTCTATAAACACAACAGAAACAATCAAATCATCTCAAAAAAATCCACAGAAATCCAATGAAAAACTTTCCATGAAAAGCATAAAAAACCACATGGAAACTATTTAAGACCTATCATGGTTATAAAATATGAATTTAATTTTATAATAAATAAATTATAAGACACACACACTTAATGACATATGATATAAGGTATATATCGTAAAATCATATTCCTAAATATAAGTGAAAATACATTCCCAAAAGTCACCTTCAATCGAGATGACACAACTAAGCCATGAAATAAACTCTAAAAACCATAAAAAACCAAATCCCCATTGTTATACACCATCCCAATCCCAAACTTTAACTATCACAATGGTTAGGGTTCATGGGATAAATAAAAACAAGGGTAATTGAGGATGTTAGGATCGAAGAAGATGATGTAAAAAACTAAGATTGATGGACTACATATAATCAATGAAAAAGGATCCAAGAGATAAGGAGGAGTAATTAATTTGATGAGTAAGTACCATGAAATCTCCCCCATATCCACTGAATGAGAAAAAGGAGAAAAGAAGTACCAAAACACTTTAGTAACTGAATAAGATGAAAAATTGGGGGTTATTGAAATTAAATCTAGGTGGAGTAGCACTATGACATGGCCCTATACACCACGACTTGATTCCCCTACCTCAGAAAACCAACATGATGTAGCCCATAGACTACAAAATAATATAGATAAATTAGGTATAACAAACCTCCAATGAACCCAATCACTATAGATTATCCCTCTAAGATATGAAACAGATCCCCTTTATCAAGTAGAACTCAAGGTACTGATCCCTAGGTCTCCATAATATAACTGCCTCTTTCCTTAGTGAAAGGGACCCACACAACCAATCTCCACAGTTAATACCATTATCTATGACATGGTCAATATGTCCCCAGAAAATATTTGTAAGTACCTCTTGTAAAAAATACGACCCTCCATGCCATAATTCATGGTCCATGATAGAGACCACCTTTCACCAAAAATTCTTATAGGCATGAAGGTAGGTAGGGTAATGGTCTCCCTATTCCATAGCTAGGATGGGTATAATCTTGCCTAGTAGCTTTTATGACTTTAAAAGAAGCTCTAAAATTATGGTAGCACCCAAAAACATCAAAATTACTCAATTATTGAATATAATATACCACGTTTACATGGTGGTATCACACAACAGGTCTAACTGACATGTTAAGGGAAATATCTAGCAACGCATTAAGGAACCATGAATAAATGAAGATTTTCCCAAAATAAGACCTCTAATTTTTTTTATTTTTTAATAAAATTCATTTATCAGTTGATATATCATCAAATTAGATAAATACACATGTCATTATCCAAAAACATTGACCTAACTAATTTTTTATTTTTTCAAATGAGTTTCCTAATATCACCATGGAAATGGAATTTATTCAAAATATTTACTTTCATAATAGGGATAGATATATATTATCTCATTAAATAGGAAGGGAAAATCTTATATTGACCATTAAATTAATATTATATCCCTTATGTTGTATATAATTTATAATACTTTCCATAATCATATGTTTTCTTGGTTTTTATAAATACATTAAACTATACAATTCATGATATTCATTAATAATAATTTAAACTATAATCACCAATAAAAACACTCATATAAAATAATTCTAGTGAAACATATAATATATGGGTTTTTATGTAAAGGGATTTCCTCATGACCTCCCTTCATAAAGATCTAAAAATGTGAACTTTATGAGAAGAAAATACAATTATTATGTTCGCCTATCAAATTATTGATAGAAATCATCTTTATCTCATCCAAATTATGTTTCTAGGTTATAATATATAGTTTTTTAATATCATCATGGAATATCAAGAATATCATTAATGCATGGAACTACTGTAACCTATTGATGTGACAAATACACTAAAGGAATTATCTCACAAATAATGAAAAAGAAAATTCATTATATGAAAACAATATAGTTTTTAATTGCAAGTACATTATTTGGTTCAAAGTAACTAACTCTAACACATTATTGATTCATAAAATATGTAATTATTCTATGAAATTTGTATAATAATTGATCCATAAAACCCCAAATCCAAATATCTCATAATTTTTTCTCTATAACTGAGGTTTTAGAAGACTATGAGGAATATATGATCTTTTCCAAAAATTATAAGATTCACAATATCCTATTTATACTCTTGAATAAGTAATTTAATTATTTTTTAATGATCATAATCAACAACAATAATGAAGAAAAAAATAAATTTCATTTTAGAAAAGGTATTTTCTCCATTTATATTAATTAAATTCAGATAAATGGTTGGATATTGGGTAAAATGTGTTTTAGTTGATTTATTTCATTGTGTTTGGACATATTTTATAATCACTAAAAACCAATAGATCTATCCTAGAAAATTTCTTTATTGAATTATTAAATATATAATGATCTATAAAATTTAGTTTTTCTAGAACCATTTTGAGTTTTAAGAAAATCCATCAATGTTTATGAAAATTCATCCTACCATTCCATGGATTATAAAAAAACATCATAGAATATATACAAAATAATATAACCACACTATGTTTAATGAATAATTGGAAAGAAAATAGTTTCTAAAAATATGTTATCATAAAATATGTTTCCAAAAACAGGGAATTATAAAAAATGATTCCAAGTTATGATTTTAGATGAAAAAGGTCACAGTTTAAATAGAAACAATGATGTAGTTTAATAAACCTTATGTTGGTATAAAAATTATGATTTTTGATGTTTATTCTCAAAAAAGTTTCACTAATAAAAAAATTATTCTATATTCTGGGGAATTATTACCACTTGGAAATTTTTTATCCAGATTTATAAAAAAATAATCATGGTTTTATGAAGATGTATTATTTACATAAAATTATTAAAAACAAATATAGATGTAGTCCTATTTTGAATTCAAAGGTGATTTTAGATTCTACCAAAATATTTCTGGTGGATGTGATATAGGTTTAAAGATAATTTACATGGTTGATTACTTTATAAAATATTATTAAATTATAACATAATGAAAATATAAAGAGTTTTATATAAGTTTATAATAATTTTACAAATAATAATATTAATTTATATGATTAAAATGGATTATTTGACTTTTTTAAACCATACAAAAAGTTGTTTTGGTGGATTTGATCATCTTTTAAAAAATATAAACATCTTGTTTTATTAATTATATAAACTTTTAACAGAAAATATGAAATATTCATATGAAGTATAAAAGTTTATACATGTTCATAAATATCATATTTTTTGAATATGATTGGTTCTATATTAAAAAAAATGTACATTGATAATATGAAAGAGTTTTTACTGAAATAAATATGAAAAAAGAATATTTATTTATTTATTGTTTTTACATAAAACATGTCAAATTATAAAGTAATTATAATTATTTATTTATTAAATATTTATAATTGTTTATCACATGTTAAAATGTGTGAATTGTTTATTTATTTAATTTAATCAATTATTTAATTAATTCTGGAATATAAATTGTTTTTTGAATGGTTTTATGATTTAATTAAAATTTATAATTTTTTTATAAATATAATTCCATTAGAAAATAGTTACAAACTAGGTATGATATAATATTTAGTTAAATTCAACCAAAAAAATGATTTTATTGTGGTTTGTAAACATGAAAGCAATGGTTGGTTATGATTTATACATATTAAGTATTATGATTATTTTGAAATCGAGGTTATCTTGACATTCATGCTATGGATAATGGGACTTTGATTCATAAATCTCACTATATTGGGGGGCTCAGACACTATATAGAAAAGTGTAGGGTTATTACCTTTCACACCATGCATTAAGTGTTTCATGTGCCTCATGCATTGGTTTCATTTTGATATGTGTGTACATAATTGGACTTTATTTATTGATATGTAAAAACATAATGAGTTGTAAAAGTTGTTATACATCAATATGGCTTGAACACATTAATTTGGTTGAAGGTATATGATATAAAAACAAATTGTTAGATGTATTCATACATGAATTGAAGACATGATAAAATTTTGTGAGATTTTAAAAAAATTTCAAATATTAAGTGTTATATTATTTTATTGAAATAACTTTTTAAGACCATGATCATTTAAACTATTTGGACTCAATAAATATGGGTGAACATGGATTTTATTTTTAAAAGAAATAATGTTATAGATGACCCTAATAAGATTATACTATAGAAAATATTCCCTTTAGTGTTGTGTTTTTTAATCTAATAGTGATTTAAAGTAATACTAAATCATTTATTAGTGATTTAAAAAAACTATACCAAAATATGTATTTATGTAATATTTTTTGAATATTTTATTATATTAATGTTGGTTTTAAGGAAATTTCACTAAAATTCTATTGTATGATTATTTTTATAATTTTGTTTTGTGATTCTCCACATGAATTTTCACAAAATATATACAGATGGTTCTAACCACCATTACATATGGATAATATTTGGAAATATTTTAAATAATTTCAAAAGTATTTATAAGAAATTAAAACCACTGCTAATGTTTTCCATATATAGAGGTTGTTTAAACCATTTTTATATATTACATTAAAAAAATTTGCATTCAGATGGAATCCACCCAACACAAATGAAAACAATAAATATAAACCTGTAAATATACACCAATATATTAAGATATACACTATTAGATTGAAATATTCACCAGAATATTCAAATATACATAGAAGATTCAAATATATTAAGTACAAAGAAAAATACTTTATAATAATACATATATTAGTTTGATTGGGAATAATATTCTATAAGACATTAATTTAATTATACAATATGATCAACATGGAGTCCGAAATTAGTCCTTATTATGACCATTCCTTAATGAGAAGTGATGATCATCTGTTTCTACACTACCTACTTCCAGAGTCCACATTATAATTGATTTGATTATTAAATAAGGTTATATAAAAAGTTTAAAATTAAATTGATACAAATTATTGTTCTAAAAGAATATATATTTATGAAATTTACTAGAAAAATCTATCTAATCATTGAGGTAATCTCATCAGAGACATATCTGAACATCTTTTGATATAAATGTGATAATTTATTTTATATAGTGATGACTATTTATTCCCACCAAAATAGCATAAAAAAATCCAAAAAGGAAGAAATACCTAAATATGGGTATTATTTTCTCTACAAAGCAATGTAAGAAGAAGGTTTCCATGATCACATGGATCACATGAACCTCTTGGATACATGAGATTACATGACCAGTGTAAGGTCATGCATATGGTCATGTGTAGCACATATCCTGAAGAAATAATGCCAAGCCACTATGAAATAGCCTCATTGGTCTTGCAAATTCATCCTAAAAACTTGATGATCACAAGGATGTATCCAAATAAACTCCCCTAGGTAAGGCGATTCTTCCACCAGCGGATTCATGAAAAGCCACCAGAAATCCTTGGAATATAGGGAGGATAATACCCAAAAGACAGGATCCTCTTATAGTAATAAAACTCATGTGACACATCATTAATGGGGAGAATGATTTTCCCTGAAAAGACTCAAGAAAATTCACAATATCCTCAAAATTTGTAAAATAAAATAAAAAAAAGTAATAAAAAAGATAAATAAGGGAGCCTATTGAAGTCATAAAACATCATGAGACATTCCCCGTGTGATTCATGAGACACTGAAATCACCCAACAACATGTCCACCTCATCACATGAAAGCTTAGTGGAATGTCATCTTTTTCACACAAAGGGCCTCAGACATGTACTGTTGACCTCACACTCCCCTTTTGATCCATAATAAAAACATAAAGGGTTTTCCCATTAAGTTATCATGAATATCCAAAATACATTTCATTGGTCACATGACACATCACCAATGGGGAGAGTGATTATATTTAACAAAACTCAAGAAAACTCACAAAACCTGAAAATTAATTGTAAAATAAACAAGGAAATAAAAAATAAAAGGAGGGAGCCTCTTATGGTCATAAAAATCATGTGACACACCCAGACAGTCTCACAAGACCCCATGACAAGATGGTTTGATCTCGCAAAGGCCCCTATCATGCCATACATTTCTCATGGAATATCCTATATAAGTCATCAAAGATCACCTGTAAACCTTTTAGAAGGCATCTTGATCTCATAAAATTCTATAGATGTGTCATCCAGATAATATTGAATACCTTAGTCTTGTTCTCATGATTCATAAAAATCCCATTAATTGGCCATAATAAAATAAAGGAAGTATTGATGGGATGGTATCATGGTCACTAAAAATCATGCAACACCCTAGGAATGACCTACAAAAGGATATTACAAAACACATGACATCGAAGACCTCCACTAACTCCAACATAGATGTACATGATATTCTCTACACGAAGAGGTGAATTACCAGGTTAGATAGGTCTAAAAATCTCCAAACTTATCATAAAAAAGTGGCTAAATAAACTCACACTAGTGAACACAAAAATTATAGTGGATTTTTTGGAGTGACTGATCTAGTGGACATAAAGGCTCTTCATCAGGTAAAATCCATGAAACAATCAGAGTGATCATGTAGCATGGTAATTCACTTATCATGATCACTTATAGATCATGGGAAAGAATTATGATGGGTTATGTGATCGAAATCCATCGTATTTTCTAAAACACGCAATACTTAAAACAAATATAACACTGAAAAATATAAGGCATATGAAATTAAAGGCTGGCATAAAGACTAAATGACAGAATAATTATGTGAATATCATATACAATGATCTTCATGCACTTCACACGAACCACCCAAGACATGAAAAAACACCCAGAAAAATCTCCATGGTCATGTGATGCTCCTTTGGTATAAAATTTGGATCATGTGAATTCCCCAAGACATGTAAGATTAAGTCACATGGTTCCCCTCAGAAATGCAACCCATGTCTTGTGAAACCCTCCAGGATCACCATACAAGCACTATGATGTCCTCCAGACATGCCACCTAGATTATATGGTGACATCAGTACATGTCATATTAGTCTCGTGATAGCACCAGGGAATGCCAACTAGATCTCATGACATCCTCCAGACAAGCTAGGAAGACCTCGTGACACCCTCTGGGTATTTCAGGGGGACCTTGTGAATTCCCTTGGATAAGTTATCTATATTTCATGATGACACCTAGAAAAGTCATTCATGATATATAAAACCCATCAAGACATGTCACACTGATTTTCATGATTCCCTCCAATTGTGTCATCCCGCTTTAGCGATTATACTAGAGAAAGTAAGTTGGATCGTGTGACATCATCTATGTGTGTCAGATAAGATCTGATGATGGATTCTAGAACAAGATGGTTGATTCTTGTCATGTCCACTGATCAAGTCATCCTTGATCATATTACAGACTTAAAACATGCCATACAGGTTATTTGACATCCCTCAGAGAACCCGACTAGATAATGGAATTGTCTTTGGATGTGTTAGGAAGAAATTCTATAACATTTCAATCAGACAATCAAGGAATGTCAAGCGGAAAATAAACCCATGTATTGCAGACAAGTAGGCCTATTCAATCAGACATCCCCAAAATACGGATAAAGTTATTAACTGGATACGCAGGAAACTTCATAATGGCTCAATCCCCTCCTCAGAATATTAAATGTCACCTTATGTGGGAAAAATTTTCCAGGTGCATGGTTATGTGGATTTAGTATATAATAATATTTTCATTTTTTGGAAATTAATGAACAACCTTAGATATATATAGATGGACTCAATAATGAGATCACATTCTTCTGCACATAAAAGGTTGTAAACTATAATCATTTTGTCAAGGTAACCAATCCCGTATTAGTATTAGGAAGAGATTTTTGAACATATCTTAAATATATAAGAGAGTCCCATAGTAGAAAATAATTCCCCAAAAAAATGGTACGGTAACCCGACCACCCACTATCTTGACCAATGCGAGTACCTATGTGTCAATGGGTCTGAAACCCCAACTGAACACCTACCTTTTCAAAGAAGGTCCGCACACATTTATGGATGTGGGAACCATTGGTATTTCACATCAAGAATGAAAATTGTGACCTGATGTCACTGATTGTGAAAGAAATTGACCCCTCACAATCAACCAATAAGAAAATTGAATTCAACTTAGTCCTCACATTTTTGTCGAAACAAAAATGGTGAACCTGATTTGATCTTATTTATCACGACATATCTTTTGCAACATAGAAACTACAAACTACCTAGTTCTTTTCAAACCATTTTATTTAGTGAGGATTCCCAGCCATCTCTTTTCTGTAGAAACAAAAATGGTGAACCCAATGTGAATATATCAAATTAAGAAATAATGGTTTAATCAGGTATCATGACATTTTTCTTTTCATATTATATGAAAAAAATAACGAATTTTACATAAATCCCTGAAATAGAAGGATTTTCAGTTTTCCATGTGTCATCCCAATTTACTGACATATCAAAAAAAGATGATAAGACTGACATAAATTGTATAGTTGATCCTCTATAACCAGAGTTCCAATGAAATAAGACCAAGCACACTCTGATAAGTCCATAGGAGCAGAATGGCTAGATCAGGATAAAAAGGAAAATTATGTTAACTATCAATATTTGATTGAGAATGAATCTTTCCGATGATATTTCACTAATTCGTGAACTTGTTCTTTACTATATTTAGGAATTTAGATACTTCTCTCATAAACATCACCCTGATCTAAGATAATTCCTTCTTTTAGTGACTATTTTGGGTAATCATCTACAAATTCAACCCCCGTTGTTTGAAAACTAATCTCAGATTCCCAAAGGCTTCAAATTTAGGTGGAAAACCCAATGGTCAAGGAATACCATCAATGTGGTACAATGTAGACCCTTGAATATTCCTATGAGAGTTTCTATGTACTGAAATAAATGATTCTGTACCATCTTAGGAAAGCTGTATCTAATTCAGTGGCCCTCATTTCGACATCTAACCACTTCTAGAGATTATCCCTAGAGTGTCAAAATCACCAACTTTGGTATGTGATGAAGGAGGAACATGGAGTGAAATATATATCCCTTCTAGTTAAGGGGCCTTAAAGGAGGGATCTTATCAACCACCATCTTTATCACCATCCCACTGGTACCCATCAATCACCTACTGAGTTTACCACCTGATACACTACCACATCTAATACCAACGAACATGAATCAAAGAAGAAACATTAGGTGATGAAGGATTTGGATAACCATGAGTGGGCTCATATCCCCACTCCCAATGATGATTTAATTCAGTATTTTCTAATAGTAATAATCAAGGAGGATCATATCCATTATCACTATGATAAATTATTTAGGCATATTCCTACAGTAGGAATGGGACAGATTCATATCCCTACTACCATGGATGATTTCCATCGACATATTCTGTTGGATAAATGAGGTTAGAGGTAGGATCACATTCCTACTTCAATCAAAGATATATTCCAAAATATACTGGAGATGGAAAATGTGAAAAATTATATCCCTGAACACACTTTTATAAAATTCCATTACATATTATAAATATATGAGGAACTCCATCGACATATTTTGGAACTAGTACAGATATAGGGACATGGGAATATTCTTATTTCTACATCCATGAAAGATCACACTCTGATCATTATAAATGTGTGGTTTGTCCAGATAAAGTTCATATTACTTCTCTAATCCAAGAGGATTAACAACATATTATTTTAATGGACAAGGAACCAGACTGAGCTCATATCCACATTCCAAATGGGGCTCACCAAGTGAGAGCGGCACATGCCAGAGTACATACTCATATCCCTGTCACAAAAGTCCAGTGGTATATTTCAAAGGCCGAGTATTGGGATAAAATCCCCATTTTATCCAGGTCTTAATAAATGATATGGGAACATGCCTCGAGAGAAGCTTATATTCCTATTAAGAAAGAATAATGTCATACCGTAAAGGCCTAGGATCAGGATCATATCATTGTTCTACCCAGGACCCAACAAGTTAGAATGAAAAATGCATTGGGACAAGCTCATATTCCTATCAATGAATCTGCCTAGAATATTCTATTAGATCACTGGTGTAAGGATCATATTCTTAATTTCACTGAAAAACGACTTCACCATCATCCTTATAGAGCAATACAGGTGGAGTCTCATATCACATGTCACATTATTGCAGTTTGGAATTATATTGTAGTGGGGAATCCATATTCAGATTCATCTCATATTCCATTTCCAATAGGGGATCACCAAGTGAGAGTGACACTTCCTCAAGGTAGGCTCATATCCCCCCCCCCCAAAAAAAACAAGAGGCATACCCCAAAGGCTTAGGATCAGGCTCATACCCCTATTCTAAGCGAGACTCATCAAGTGAGAATGGTTTATACATTGGGAAATGATCATATCCCAATACGTAATGAGTAAGCTCATTGAAACATTCCAGTCGTTTATTAGTAGTGGTCTCATACTCAATTATAACAAGATAGTTAAAAAAATGTTCCCAAAAGAATCACACAATAGGCTCATATCCCTTCATGATTCGAAAAGGAATGTTAACATATTTCAACCATGATCCAAAACAAGGTTAATATACCTAATATTATAAATTATAGTTTCCCTAATGTTGTTTGATACACATTTTCAACACCACAAAGTTCCATAAACTCTTCAACCAAAGAAAATGATGATCATTATCATGATATTCTTCTTCATGGTAGTGGGGAGATGGATCGTAGGGACTCTACTTATAAAATCCACCATGGTAAACCTTCGAATGATGATATCTACCACATACAATGAATTTATCCCCTTTCCCAAACACCTCCATATAAATAGGTTTTCAAAACTCACACTCCTTCATATAGATAGGTTCTCGAAACATCAGGTCAATCTCATAAAGTTTCCCATAAACATCCAATAACACTCCACTGTATTCAGCAGGCGACCCTGATAAGTATATTTTGTGGTCAGATCAAATGGAGTCATGTAATTTTGATGAATAGGATGAATTAATTGATATATGGTGATATTAATCCACAAACAACCCCCCACCATGTTCTATCCCCTCACTACTTCTGATTATGAGGTCCCAAATGATCTATAACATGAGTGCATGCCTTATATATGCATAAATATGTGGACTAATCATCAAAAACTGAATACTATACATATACCCTATTTAGGATATGAGTATCACCATCATATTATACATAAACTCTATTTTTATTAGGATATGGTTTCCTTTTCCATAGACTAAAACCCAGGAGTGGAAGAGAATGAAAAATGCCTATATAGTGTTTGTCTCCACACCACAACAACTCGTTGCTGACTAATTTCCATAACATCACTAGACATATGTATATGAGGATGGGAGAAATATGGAGCATTACACTTCACTATGTCCTTATAACAATAGAACCCTTCATAAATGGAATCCTATAATTTCATAGCCAATGTGGGAATCAGAGGACCGGGTAACGCATGAGCCATTGAATCATTACAATAGAATTCTCCCACTTCAATGATGCACATATATTATGAATAGAGGGAGAGAATAGCCAAAAGGTATTTGAAAGGTACTAATGAAGAAATGATAACACATTTTAGACATGAAATTCATGGTTTCAATCAACCCAATGACATCCCATAGAAACTGACTCCTATCATGGGATTCCATTGCACCTCGGTCCAACATGAGTACAACTACATCACATCAAACGGTCCGCGGTGGTAGCTACCCTAACAACCATCTAGAAGTAGACCCATATCATTGAGTTGGGAAAAAAACTACCACCCCTACACCTCTTGTATTTTCAATTCTTGAGAGGATTATAAAAATATCATCATCAACTACAACAAGCCCCATCCTATTGGGTTGGGATAATTTATATCTCAATCTCCAACACTAGGTTTATCATACCCTAAGTGGGTGCTGAATAAATCAAATGCGATTCTATATCCAACCCATCCTAATGGTATTGGGGAATTTATACCTCAATTCCTATCCCAGGATTCATTAAAATATCGATCAAAAGCATCATATCCTCAACAAAATGATCAATAAATTCTAATTATGGCCATGAATAACACCCATATTGTAGGATTGGGTGTATTTTCATCATCATCATCACTATAGAGAGAATTAGTCTTCTCCAGTTTGGAAGTTAAAAATTGAAAACTGACATCACATCAGTTCCTCCCATTAAAATATGAACCTCTGATATTTGGGGCCCATTTAGAAATCATGATAGAAAATACCTCAATATAACAAACCTTCTCTTTATTTCAAACTAATACATGATTTATTATATAATTTTACACTTAATAAATCCTATAATATCAAGAATTCTAGTGTTCTTGGGAAATAGGTATATTAAATAAAAACTTAAAACATGAAATACATCATCTTTATTGAGAACATCCTTAATATGATCATACTTAAAAATGCATGGGATAACCTGGAGAAATACATAAGAAATGGGTGATCTAAATAGACCAGTAAGGGAATAAATATGGAATAACATTAATAAAATAGTACATTTTAGATAATAGTTATATCAATGGAGAAAAAAAGGGGTGATAATCATGAACATTAATAATTAGACATGATATAATATGATAACATAAAGGCAAAAGGGAAATGTTTCAACAACTTAAAACACTACATCATAAACAAAGGTCAAGGATAACTGACAAGACATCATGATGGAAAAATTCCCATAAAAGATTCATGTTCAATCACTATACCAAAATGATGTCTCATGATACTAAACATTACCTAATTCATTGGAGTTCTATATAATTATGGGTTCACCCGTCACTTTAATTTCAATCTCATTCTTAAGTGTTCCACATAGATCATACAACATATATTCATTATTCATAATTTTTTATTCCTATATGAAGGAGTGTAGAACACATATATTTAAGTACCATTTAAAATAAGTATATATTTATAAAGGCTAACACCCTTGAAATTAAATGGGTACGGTCTTCACAACCCAATTGTTTTGGCATGGAAAATTACGGTGAAATTTCGGTAGCATAACGACGTAAGATAAAAATTCATAAAATTATTTGATGAGAGGGAAAGGGGTCTCATAAAATTTTGAAATAGAATCTTTTTTATAAGGTACATAAAAATATATATCTCAACATTAGGAATTGAAAATACAATTCATAAGATAATGATGAAACTTGAATATAAAAGATAATGTGAGGATCCCTTACTAAATTTTGGAAGGGTAATGGGTGTACACAAAGGTCAATGGGAGGTCATAATGAGAGTTAAATGGATATATCATAACTTATACATCAAATGGAATGTAATAGTGTTATAGTAAAATATACTCTAACAACTAAAAAATGAAACTAAGAAGAATAACATTAAAGAGTAGCTTTAATGGAAATGAGAAGAGAGAAATCCCTTACTTGAGTATGTGACTACAAATGCTTGGGAGGACCTTCTTGAGAGATTATGGGTTCATTATAAGGATTATATCTAGGGTAGCAGAGAGTAATGATGTTATCTAAGGATTTTGTGTGTAGATAAATGGGAACTTTGGTGGGTTTATCTAGGAAAATAGTGGATAATTATTTATCATTTATCAAACACAGGTTTTAGAATCTATATAAAAATTATCCAAAAACAATAAAAAACCCATTTATTCCCATGGTTTCTGATAAATGGTATTTTTTTTATTTTATACATCTAAGTGCTGAATATAATTAAATAATTACCTTTATTATGGGTAGGTGAGTCATACTCTTAAATAAATGATGTTGAAACCTTAGAATGTATTAATGGTTTGGAGGATTCATAATGGATTTATAAAATTAAAAAAATAATCATATAATCAAATTATTTTAATGGGAAAACATATATTTGGTATTGGATACCCTTTATAGTATTTTATACATAATTTTTGGGTCATTATGATGCCATAATACACACTATATATTTATATTATATTTAATTTTGAACCAAAAGTTCGACAATCTAGAGAAATTATGAAAAATTGTCTTTTGGATAATTTATTTTCAAAAATAGTATTCATTATATCCAAATAAGTTTCTAAATATGTTCATTTTTACTTTTAAAATAGGAATCAATATTTATTGAGAAATACTGGGTTTTTTTTACAATAACAACTTTCTAACCCTTAAAAAGTATATTTTACTTCATAAAAATTACATGACAATTTATATTTAATAAAAAATATTTAATAATAATATATTAATAAAATATCACTTATTTTAAATATCCATTAATTCATTAAAATTAATTCTTTAATTGAATGCTAATATCATTTTATTGAATCAAAATAAAAATCATTTTTAAAGTAAGAATAATATAAGTAAATATAACCATTATTTTATTGAAAATGATGGACATACACTTATTTTAAGGGTCTTGTAACATGTCCCTTTAATACACTATGAAATCCCCCAAGAGAAAAGTGTGCGAATGTGAGACTTCCATGTGGTGGTTTGGTGAACATGGGTTGGGAAGTAATCTCAATGAGTTTGAACTTATCTCGTAAACAGTTTCTCTCGTGATAAAGTTATTGGATATAAGATTGGTATTAGACAAGGGAAAATTCCAGTGATTATATCTCCCATGGAATCTCCAGTAAATGGTCTTCATAGGGTATGATCCTACTATTTTAGGCCATCACTTTTTTTGATTGTATTATTTAAAACCCAATATTTATGATAATCGTGTGATCAATCTTAAATGCATATATTATCAATGGTAAAGATTATTTATGATATTTTAAATCTGATATAATAAAAAAAATAAGGGAATGTGTTTTCTATAACCATAATACATAATAATTCATTTTATTAAATCATAAGGGGAATTTTATTTATAACCTTTTGGGTTATTACAATACTCCCCCCTTCAGAAATTTTACCCTTGAAATTTTCATTTCCCACACTAAAACAAATGAGTATAACTATGTTTCGTCACCTCCTATAGTTCCCACATTTCTTCTTGAAACATGCAGTTTCTCTATAGAACATTGACCAAGTGAATTGTCTTATTTCAAATAACTTTGTCTCTATAATATATATTCCTCAATGGATACTCTTCATAAGAGAGATCATTCTACAATTGTACAACTTATAGATTGACTAAATGTGAGGGGTTTGGTATGTACTTCCTCAAAAGGGATACATGGAATACATCATGTATTTAATATAAGTTGGGTGAAGTCTTTTTCTAAAGTCCACTAATTCGATTTTATCAAGGATATCAAAAAGGGAGTGTATCTTGGACTAAGATTTCCATTATTTCCAAGTATCATCACTTTCCTCCATGTATATATGAGGAGGAATAACATGTATCAAATATAAGACTCTAGGTCTCATTTATTATTTTAATTATAGCTCTTCTATTGAATTTGAGCAGCCTTGATGTGATGATTATTGGTATTTAAATTATCCACCATTTTAGGACCAAGATATTTTTGTTCCATAACTTCATCCCAATATGCAGGTGTTATGTACCTCTTCCCATAAAGGGATTTATAGGGATACATTTGGATGCTTGAGTGTAATCTATTGTTATAATATAACTTTATGAGAGGTAGATGTTTCTCCCATCCTCGATTGAAGCCTACAGAACATGATCTCAACTTGTCTTCTAGTTTCTGAATAGTCAACTCAGATTTTTCTTTAGTTTGAGGATGATAAGACACACTGAAGTGCATCTCAGAGTTTAGAGCATGTTGGAGACTTTTCCAGAACACGGAGGTAAATATAGGATCTCAATAAGATACAATCAATAGTGGTAATCTATGAGGCCTCACCACTTATTTATGTATATTTGTGAAATTTTGTCAAGTGATAATTCCTCTTGAATTGTGATAATGTGAGATGTATTTATAATACAATACACAATGACCCATATATAATTGTTTCCTCTAGATTTCTTCGGATGTTCATTGAAAAATTCCATGGTGGTGTTTTCCCCTTTCCATATATGTATGGGTTATGGTTTCTTCAGCCCCTTTAATTTTTTCCTTTCCACCTTCAATTGTTGACATATAATACATCTTGATGTATATTCCGTGAAATCCTAATTCATATTGTCCAAAAAATAGTGCTCTTTGGGATCTTGATACATCTTTGTGCTCCTTTGATTGATAGACAAGGTCAAGCTATGTTCATTATCCAATACCACATTCTTCAACTTAGGATTTTATGGTACACATAGTCATGAACTAAATCTTACAAATCCTTATCCATTAACATTTAACTATTATGATTCCCCTTTTCTTATTTTTTCAACTTTCTTCTGACTTCCCACATCCTCTCTTTGATCATCCTTTATCTTTTATAAAAGAGATGGATGAGTAATCATTTGTGAAAGGATTGATGATGTTCCATCCTTCATGATTCCTATGTCTATCCTCTTCAAGTCTAAGAAGATCATATCTCTCTCTATTCTCATCAATGATAGAATTTCTTAACCATTTTAACTTTGATCATCTGTCACTTTATTCTCTTTCCTATTATTGTAGTGGATTGAGAATTCATAGTCCTTGATTTGATCTAACCATCTTCATTGGTGCATATTTAGCTCTTTTTGTGTGAATATATACTTGATACTTTTGTAATTAGTATATATTTCACACTTCTCCCCAAAGAGGAAATTCCACCATATTTTCTAAGAGAATATCACTATATCCAACTCTATATCATTCTTTGGGTAGTTCTATTCACGATATTTCAACTACCTTGAAGCACAAGCTATAAATGTTTCATTTTACATTAACACATATCCCAATACCTTCTTTGAAGTATCGCTGAATATTAAAAAAATTTATCCACTTCTCGGTAGTGTGAGTACATTAATAGTGATAAGCCTATTTTTCAACTACTCCCCTTCCAAATTATCTTGGTTAGAGGGTTTGTAAATCATGATAAATTTCACACAAATCAATGTTAATACCCAGATAATCTAAGAAAACTATGAATATATGTCATAGATGTTGGAATTCAACATCCTATAATTTCTTATTTCCTTAAATAGTCCACATATATCCAATTTATTATGATTATATTCCCCAGTAAAGAGATATTTTATAACAAAAACTCACATTATGTTGTACTTGGCATAAATATTATCCTTTTGTATGGTCTTTTGCAAAGTCCTCAAATGATCCTCATCTCCTCATTTCTTTTGGAGTATATTAGAATATCATTCAAAAATAATACCACAAATTTTCCTAGGTAATATCTATAGACTACATTCATCATGTCTATGAATATTTCAAGAGCATTAGTGAGTCTGAAAAGCTTTATGACGAACTCATAGTGCCCGTACCTTGTATAAAAAATAGTCTTGGTTAAATACTCATTCTTCTACCTAAATTGGTAATATCTAGAAAAAAATCCACCATGGGGAAGTATTATGCTCCATGTATCAGATCAAACAATTCCTCAATCTGTGTAGATGGTACTTGTTCTTTATCTTGATATTGTTGATCTCATGATAATAGATGAAAAGGTTTATTGAACCATACTTCTTCATGATAAATAGGAATGGTGCACCCCATGGTGAATCACTTTGTCATATGAACCCTTTAACCAGATTCACCTATATTTGTTTGGTCAGCTCCTCAAGTTCCACTACAACCATTCTATATGAAATCTTGGATAATGGTAATGAACTTGGTATAATCTTGATTTAAAATTCAACCTCTTAGCCAAGAGTAAGACCATGAAATTCCTTGGGAAATACATTAACATATTCACTCATAATGGGCATGTATTCAAAGATGATTATATCCTTAGACTCAACCATTTTATCTAGACAGGATTTCTCATAGGGAAATAATATATATTATTGAGTTTTTAGTGCTAAATAATATTCATCCTACTCATTTCACCTTTTCAATATCGTAGGATGATTCATGATATGAATACTTATTTCCTTATTGTGTAAATTTATGTTTTCTCTATATAGGTAAATCCAATCCATACCCATAATTACTTAATTTTCTACCAAAGGGAGTATATAAAGGTTCACTGGGAAGTTTATTACACAAATTGTGGTAGGGTATGAGTTATATACTTGGGATGAAATAATTTCCATATTTTCCCTTTTAACTAATAGATCTACTTCCATTATTTTTGGTTGTGCTTGAATAGTTCTACAAAATTTTCATGATATAAAGGAATCTGTAGAACTAAAAATGAAAATGTACATTTGTTATTATTGAATGAATAACTAGTGTATGAGTCACCACTTCATTTTCAGGATCCACCTCAGCGGTTGTCATGGAAAAATCTCTCCCTTTATGCCTTGGAGATTGTTGGTTGTCTCTAGAAACCCTTGGCTTAGTGAATTGGTTTTAAAAGTGAACTGATTCCATAAATTTGATGTAATGAGCAATATGTTGAGGGTTGACCGGAGCATAACTTTTCTCCATCGCATTGGAAGGTTTCTCCTATTGAAAATCACTAGCTGGGTTCCCTTCCATCCCACACCTCAAGCATCTCCTTACCCCTTATGAAATTTATGGTGTGCCTCATTTCACACCTTTAAACACGAGAAGATGAAATTTATTGGAACCTTTAGATTTGTATGTCATAATTATAGAATTGAACTCCACTTTCTACTTGTTATCCCCGTAACACCCTTTAGATTTTTTGATATCTCTTTTGACATTGAGTGAACATCATAAAATTTTCTCATAGATATCAAAGTCTCATATCATCATGTATTTTTATAGACTAGTTTTTATCCCACCAAAGAAGTGGCAAACCTTTCATTTTGGGGTAACAACAAAGCTAGAGGTATATCGTGCAATGACTTGTGAAGTTTTCTTCATTTTCCAGGATAGATTCATCATCATTTTTGTTTATTTAAATTAATTCACATTCCATATAATGTTGGAGTGTGTGAGGGAAATATTTATCAAAACACATTTTCTAGAATTCCTTCCACCACATCACTTTGATCTCTTCCAAAAGATTCATATTCTTGACCAATGTCCACCATTGATCAAATTCTACCTCCATATGATAAATAGCTGGTAGGAACTTCTCTTACTTAGAACATTGATGGATGGAGATGATCTTTCATATGGATTTGATCCATTATTTTGTGATTAAGGGATCATATGATCTATTAAAAGCTAGAGGCCTTTTTCACTGTAGGGTCCTAAAAATTACACCAAGGGAAGAAAATACCCCCAAAAATGATTTGATGAAGGAATCAAGTACTCCTACATGTATAGAAAGGTGAAAAATATCAAATTGAGTTGAAATATTCAGAATAAACTTGAAGGAATTAAATTTTTCAAAGTTTTTTAAGTTTCCCGTGTACCATCACTGGGAAAGCTATGTGGAGTATCTTGATCACGAACCACCATGTATGCAGAACGATCTACAAACCACTAGACCGCGAGGTGATGGAAAATGATCAAGGAAAACCACGGACTAAGTCGCCAACAAATTAATACGTGTAAGGACCGTCAACGTACCATATCGTGAACTCCTCAGTTTGCAGATGAAGCAAACCAGCAGGGTTCTACAAACCATTATTGTGAACTGAAGCCTCTTCAAACCCCGGTTGACCAAGACTTCTACGGGTTAGGATATTGCTTCAATGGGCCTCCGAAAATGGTGTTTTGTGCCCAATATACATGATTTATCTGATGCTCTATAAAAAGAGAATAGTAGAGGAGATGGAGGGGGAGAAGGACTGGTGATGAAATCTTTATGGTGACTCAGAGGTTGTACTCTAGCTTCTGTCTTGTTTTATTGGTGAAGCCCGAACTTCAAACCACTCCCTCCACAGGTAAAACTGGTCAAGAACCATAAAATGGGGGAATTGAATAATAATAATAAAACCACAAACCTAACTAGTGAACCGCGAAACAAAGGCTTATATCAGATGAACTCCTTGAAAATGATGATCCCTTAGACCCCCCCCCTTCTATATGGTGTTCCACGTAGCATACCACTACGCAGACTGAACCCAGCACCTCGTACTAAATTAGTACGCAGATGGAACCCAAAGCAATGTGATGGGCCGCATACCACTACGGTACACAGTTTTCTATACCCATGCCTTCATATTGGAGCAGTATGTGGATGGACCCTTTGCCTGCATACCACTATGGTATGCAAAGCCTCCCCCATCCCACATAGGAAAACAGTACACTGAATGGGGTGTTTTCGGGTATTGTTTCCATTGGTTCCAACCTCAACCTACCACTACCGTCCAGTCCTCCATAATCCCTCCACTAACTAGTCCTTTGGAATTAGGCCAAAGCCTCCTCCAAATCCATCAGAACCTTATGATCAGACCATCAGGTGCATCTGCGTGCCCCATTGAGTCTATATACCCACGGTAAGCAGAGTCACAAAGACACTCACCACAATAGTGAGGACATCATGAATTTTTATGAGGCTACATTCACACGGTAACCTGGAGCCCAACCTTGGGATGCCGACATGAACCACCCCATTCTTGGGACTAAGGGTGATCACTCACTTTTCCATTCAATGTGGAACAATGACCAGTCTAAGGGGTTATGTTCGCTCCCCCTTTTGACAAGGATGAAACTTGTCCCCTTACTAGAATGTTCCACAGGGCCCTCCCACTGAGGTAAGTCCCCAATCATCTAGGGCTAGTCTGCGTGACCTTCAATGTCATTCCACATTGAAGGGTTTATTACACCATGCCCTCTCCCATGGTTTCGCCAACCTCTTTCGCTGTGTGTTCTCTCTCCCCCACCATAGGGGAGGAGGCATGTGCATTGTTGAATCTTTCAAATCCTCTTGTTTCTCACACCAAGAATGACTCATGTGAGATTATAGGTTTTCAATGATTACAACATCCAAACCATCTGAACTACAAGAACTCTGATTCATTATTAAATTGGGATACGTAGGAAACATAATTGAAGGCCCAAGCTCAAAAGGGTACCCTCCCATAAAGGGTCCACCCAGTCATATCTCCTCAATGGGAAGCTCCCGGTTGTAAGACCCACACAATATGAACTATGAGAACTCTGATTCCTGACCAAATCAGGATACGTAGGATGCCTACCAGAAGGATCGAGCTCAAAAGGGTGCCCATGAAAAATCTAACGTATGAGAACTCTGATTCCTTATTAAATTAGGATACGTAGGATGCCTACCTGAAGGTCCGAGCTCAAAAGGGTTAACTCCTGTAAAGGGTCCTCCCAATCATATATCCTCAATAGGAAGATCCCATGAGTAAGAACCATGAAATCTGAACTACGAGAACTTTGATTCATGACCAAATTAGGACACGTTGGACGCCTACCAGAAGGCCCGATCTCAAAAGGGTTCCCATCCAAAAGGGTCCACCCAATCATGTCCCTCAATGGAAAGATTCTATGCGTAATCCCCACATAATCCAAACTACATGGGTTTTGATTCCTCTACCAAGGATACGTAGGAATCCCTTCCTATGGGCCCAATCCCAACATCAAGTAACCTTCCATCACCCCTAGACGATGATAAACTCCAGAGAACCATATTATATGGCTCAAGTCAGCATCACCTCTGTAACATCAAATATATGCCTTCCTATGACGATCCTGCAAACCAAGGGTAGCCCATGGACACACTCACCAGGATTGAACCAAGGATTCATGTAAATATGAACATGACCTAAATCTATAAGATAGTATTAGAACAGGATAAAATCCTCCCCTGAAAGGGTGCAGTGAGCCTGACCTCCCATCCTCTCGACCAATAGAGTCCATAAGTGTTGTTGGTCGAATCATTGGCGAACGAGTGCCTGCCTTTGGAAATAATGTCCATGAATCATGGATACTAGGGCTGTTAAGAGTTCTGGGATCCACGAATAAACTGATTGGAGACCATTCGAGGAAGTTATATCTGAGAAGGACTGATTTCACAAGCGCTTGACCCCCACACAATCACCCGCTAGGGAAAATGGTTCTCAGAGGGTTAATTAAACCTTATTTAAAGGATAATAATACTGGACATGTCAAAACAAAAAGAATGTTTAATTCGACAAGAATCTATCTCTATAGAAAAAGGGATGGGTGACGATCCTCATCATTCCACTTCCGCACCACCCAGAAACGCGCCACCTTGGAGGCGGAATGAAAATGGTGAACCCGACGTGAATCTTTAACCAAGGTGGCGGTTCTACCCCAATGATAAAATACAATGGTACATTTCACATTGGACCATTTTTTTCACCCCGGTATGCGCGAAACACACCACCTCAGAGGTGAAAAAAATGGTGAACCCGATGTGAATCCTTAACTAAGGTGGAAGTTCTACCAAAATGATAAAAGACCAAAGGATATTTCACGACAGACCATTTTGTTCACCTTGTTATGCACTAAACGCGCCACCTTGGAGGTGAAAAAAATGGTGAACCCGACATTAATCCTTAACCAAGGTAGCAGTCTTACCGCACTCAAACCCCTTCACCCCGCAACAAAAGAAATGGAAAAGGAGGCCATATTGAATCGCCAAATATTCATATGTTTAAAAGAATGCCACATTGACGAGGTTTTGTGGTTTTTATGTCATATATATATATTGAAGGTTCCCTCGGAGTGACCTTAGATCCAAATGAAATCCCAAAAACTCATACAGACACGCACATTAGTGATCCAGCAGGCGGTCAGGGCCCCATCAAAGAGCATGACCCCCTCGCCTACCCAGCATCTTCAACACTGGGTATCCAATATGCTGATCAAAGAGTACCACTGAAATGGTACTCTCCCCACATTGGAGGCTATGAGATAATCCCTCTAGTTTGAAAAGGTCCTCCGACTGCCTCTTCAGCCACTGCCAGTACCCCAACACCAGGCGACCCTGGTGGTTGTCTCAAACCATTTCAAGAGCCTATGCCCAGAATGTGACAATGAGTAACTCACTTATCTTATTGGGGAAAATGAATTCAATGTTGATGACTTCATATTAACTGCACAGTGGTCCTACCCATGACCCCCCGTCAGAGAACGTCACCGGATGACAAAGCCTCCTCCTGCCAAGGAGGACATTATACTGAGGGCACCTGCCAAAGTCTAGGAGACCCATGCCTCTCAGGATGACCACCAAGGGAAGAAAATATATAATCAGGAACATGATATAACCCAAGTTCCTGAGGAGCAACTCTGTCATACTAACACGACATTATTCATCTGGAATACCTATGACTCCTCCCCATCCACTTAATCCCACCACAAAAATAGGCTGGCACAATACGAGCACATGCACGTTCCTGCTAATGCTCGCCATTACCTCCATGCAGACAGAGTGAAAAACTACAAGCAGATGCAGATATCTACCGTGGCACAATGATCCCGCCTTCCAAATAAGGTGGAAACCAGCAACATGTAGGCACAAAAACCTTCTGATTCATTTCAAGTCTTCCATCTAAATAGGGAAGCAACAGGTTAAATACAGGAACAAACACCTACTGAAACATTTCAATACTACCACCTAAATAGGGAGTTAACCAGATATAAGAAGATTAAAATTCATGTGGATACATACAAAACTCCTGAGACAAATACAATGACAAGAGAGCAGAAGAAAACCCCTGCTCGTGAATATGAAGACCAACAATCCAATACAAGGGTAACCAGAGAAGACAACCGGTGACAGACTTGTTTCTCTGTCCCAGTATAGGAGAACTGCCATTATCTACTAGAAACTCATGGAGGACTAGAGGAGGCACCAACTCCTGCTCCGACATCAGAATGAGCCTTCATACCCATTACATCCAAAGATATATCTCATCACATCTTGGAAATGATGGAGGATCAAACGTCAATTCCAGACCATATCATCCAAACATTCCATGATATCATTACATCAGCGGAAAAGAATGAGAAATCGGGCCCATGACCCCGTTTCCTTGAACGTAATGAATGACTTGCAAAATGATTTAGTCAGTCTAAAGAAGTTATGCATACTTTCTCCAGTCCAGGAGGTTCGACGATAATATGCCGTGATATATAGACAACCGAATCGAGAAAAAATACCCATTACTGCTGGGGGATGTCGGTCCAACATGGTGGCCGCCTCAGGACATGCATATATCCTTGACAAAACTCAAGATGTCTATCAGTGTATCCTAACAACATACTGAGACCCAACAAGATAAGGAATCATATATGAAGGCCATTACCTATAGCAGATTGCCCCGTTTACACACAAGAGAGAACCCAAAAATTAAAAGCGCTAAAGGAAACTATAAAATGAAGAGCACATACATGATCATCCTCTGATGTAAGCTAGGGTTCTTGATGCCCTCAAACATATATCAATAAATTATCAAGACCCTGTCATTCCATTACCAAATTATTGACGTGGAAATAGTATTTGTGAAGGTCCTCCCTGCAATATTGTTACCAGTAGCTCTAAAGATCCTCCACAGAGCACCCATGGGGGCTCACTTCATGGGCCATGAATAGCCGATCATGAGTGTCTATCTCCTGATGCGCATTGGGGTAGCCCTTCCCTTGACCTGAATATCAGACAGTAATAAGGTCCTCCCCTTACTTTCATCCACCCTGATGGTCCTCCCCAGGGTATACACTGCAGATATTCTTATCCCTGTAGTCGAACGTCATGTCATAATGGTAGTCCTAGCCATGATGATAGTCATTGTGAAGGCCCTCCCTATAATGATTGTTGTTGTGAAGGACCTCCCATTATTAACACTATGCAACGGGAAGTTACAACTCTCATTAGAGTACATCCTGAAGGCACTCCCTAGGATGTACACTACAAAAATTCTCCCTGAATCCAGTTATCAAGTCATGATGGTAGTCCCATCCATGTTGACAGTCATTGCGAAGGCCCTCCCCACAATGAAAGTTACTGTGAAGTTCCTCCCCTCAGTAACACTGAGCAACGAGAAGGTCCTCCTTTCATTACATTACATCTTGAAGGCTCTCCCTAAGATGTAAAATTCATAAATTCTCCCTATGGATAGCTATCAAGTTATGATGGTAGTCCTCGCAATGATGAAAATCACTGTAAAGGCCCTCCCTGCAATGATAATTGTTGTGAAGGTCCTCCCCTCAGTAAAACTAAGCAACGAGAAGGTCCTCCCCTCATTACAGCCCAACCTAAAGGTCCTCCTTAGGGTATATGCTGTAAGGAAAATTCCCATGGTCGGGCATCAAGTTACAATAATAGCCCTCTCCATTGCAGCACCGATGGTGGAGGTCCTCCCCGTAATCAAAATTTATGTTGGCAAGAAGGTACTCCCCTTACCGAAACAAATATGAGAAATCCCTCCTATACTAAGGTGCTCAGAAAGGAGTCAAACACATTAGGCACTACATGCATAACGAGTGAAATTATTTCTCAACCAGAGGATGGCCCGAGGCCATGCTCATCCTCCGAGCCACCCCTGCACCGTCTGCAAATCCATAAGGCTCCCACCAGCCTGTTTTCTTGGAACAAAATTATTAATAAGTAGTTGATCTAGGAAAATAAAGTAGAGGAGCCTCCAAAAAAACAACACCATGATATGTTTCTTATGAGAAGACAAGTAGATACGGATAATATACTCATGATGTATTGGCCTATGACCACTTCTTACTTCGACATACCAGGAGATTTGTCTGGCGAATGCACACATGAAATTCACCTCAACATTTGATGAATCTTTATCAACTGAAAGAAAAATTACAACCCTATAAAGGGTATGTGGACCATGTCAGCACAATAGGGAGATTCACCATCTAATCGATCTTGAAGACCTCCCGTCTGTAAGGCAGCCATAATCAGAAAGGTAGAAGAAAAACCTTGAAATAGATTGCCTTCATGCACTGCATAAGTTGTGTCGCCTCATTGAAAATGCCCTGGATGGAGTTCATATTTGGGGATGGGGAGAACATGGAGCTCTACACTTCACCCCATGTCCTATCCAACAAGACCCATTAGAAATGACATCCTATAATGTCATCACCCAGAGGCAGCAATAAAATGAACTTCCTACTCAGAAAATATGGGATACTCAACAAAAACCAGCCTGGAGTAAGTCTCAAAAGCATTTGGGCCAAAGATATCAAGCCATATAAAAGCTTCTAAGTCAGGAAAACAAGAACATCTAAAAGGTTTCCCACCTAGGGTAAGCCAACTAGAAAGTAGTGATCATGTCATCAAAATACTATAGAATCCCTGTGGGCCCAATTCCATACTTGGCTTACACCCACGCATGAGTACATGAAATTTAAAAGGTGGAAATAGTGGCAGCTACTTCTGCAATACAAGAACAACTGCAGCCCATAGGGTTGGGGAAATTTTGAAATCCAAATTCCCCCATAAGACCAACAAATCTAGGCCGTAACACGCCTATGGAAAAATTGTAACAACCCCAAACCCCAGGGAGGGGGGAATTTTTACCTCAAATCCCCGTACAACGAATGTCTGTTTTCCACCGTCTAGGAAGAACGATGAACATAAGAGTTACCTGTTCCACGCCTTCTTGTGGTTCACACCCTCCGAGACAAATGCGCATTATGAGGTCAGACCAGGGATCCCTCTAGGTCAATCTTCGCTAAGAAACCCAAATAATACTGCATAATTGAAGGAGAATGTCCAATAAAAGGTGCAAATATCATTCCTACCTTTTGGCACCGGATAGACCACCCCCAATGCAGTATACCTCAGTAAACGTGGTAAATGTAAACCCCATGGATATCATTGGAAATGACATAGGGGGAGAGGACATGAAGGAAGACGGTTCCCTCCTAAAGGCATCCCACACCGAGCCGGATGGAGTGTATACCCAAAACCGGGGGGCAGTCCTAAATATGAGTGCCCCTCAGTCAATCCAACATTAACTCCCACGTGAAACCACAACAAGGAGAAGAATAAATCCAAGGTCATATATGACCCACCTTCTCCTACCCCTAAGAGTGCATCCATCATCTTCGAGGAAAGGTTCTCTAAGAAGGAGGAAGAAATAAAAGAGCTCATAAGAGTTAATGGCAAGATACATTGAGGGAGTTATCTTTCCATATGTGTTCCCTCTATAGAACATCATCAGGTGCTCCCAGAAAAGGTTCCCATGCAACAGAAACTTATCTAGGTGAATGAGGCCAATATCGGAGGACCATTCAATTTGGGCCCGGAAGGAGATTAGGACGCCCTCCCCATTGGGAAGGCAACCAGAATATATCCAGGAAAACCTAAATATGATACCTCTGGTTGGGTATTGACCCCAAATTCCAGTAGCATAGAAATGCCCAGTCTTGGACACTGTCGCACCGACTCAAGTTCAAGCCCGGAAGGATATTAATCAAGGGATATTAAACACTTTCGAGCAGCTAATGGCTCGACTAGAATCCATGGAGGGTGGCGTGCTTCGATACAACCAGAGTGAAAACCCTACCCTGAGTGGGTGAGCAATGTTCCACCACCACCAAACTTTGAGAACCCCATATTCCCAGTATTCAATGACTCTAGTGACCTGGAACAACATTTAATGCACTATTCCTCTTACTGTGACCCCATGATGGGAACTTCGAAAGATCAAGAAGTAATAAAACTCATGTGTTTCGTATGAACCCTACAGAGCTCAGCCTTCATGTGGTATACTATCCTGCCATCCAATTAAATCACAGGTTAGGAGGGTCTTCAGTGATAGTGTATCTTCAAGTTTAGTTCAACAATAACTAAGACGACAGTCAATGATCTTATGAACTGAAAAAATAGAGAAAACGAAAGTGTCTAAACTTCATTACCAGATGGAAGGCCTTGACATATTCCATGAACCGGCCACTCACTTAGTATGAGATGCTCACCATGTGCATCGATAAAATTCTGGATGAATTGAAAACACCACTCATCCTAGTGAATTATACGAGTGGGTTTAGAGACTTATATTCCATCGCCCAAATGGATTAAAGACTCTTTGCAGTAGACCAACCTTAAGTCTCGAGTGGCCTCATCAGCACCATGGAAAATAATTGGAAAAGCTGAAGCAACGTCTTTCACATTTAAGCCACCCCAACACTAGCTCCAACTGTGAGGCCCCAACCAAACTGTACGAGAACCCCTGGATGCCAACAACCCCCCCCCCTCGATAAGATGAGAAATATTTTACCATAAGAAATCAATTTGAAGAATGAAGAAATAAATTCTACTCATTATGGGATGACTAGGTCTGTGGTTACTTCATAGCTTCCATGAATTGCAATATGATCTGGCTACCAGATCCAAATCGAGCCGATGAAGTGGGTCTCCACAATCGTAAAAATTATTGTCCATATCACCAGATACTGGGATAAACTATCTAGGAATAATTTGTTTTAAAGGATCTCCTACAAAAGATGGTGGATTCTTGGTAAGTCAAGTTGGGCCCGCCACTTGTACATGTGGCGTGTGTCTTTACATCAGACTCAAGAGGGTAAGAGAAATTGAAAATAGTTTCCAGTAAGAAGGAGAAAAAATTTAACATTTGGATGACCTAGAAGACCATCAACCGAGTCTATGGCATCCTCTAGGTGCAGTTGAAATAACCAACTACGCCCCCAAAATCTCCTGATACAACATATCCATCCTCCTCATCCCCACAGTCCTCTAAAGGTGAGAAGGGAAGAAATAAAGAGAAAGAAGATGAGACAAAACCAAATCCAAAGTCAGTGTTGACACTTTAAGACTTCATGCCAGCAGTCTTGGTATAACAGTCACCACCCCGCAAAATAGTACAACAAGCACCGCCCCACCAAATAGTACAACAGGAACCGCCCTTCCAAACGACGCCATTAGAAGGGGATAGTCAAACATTAATAGTTTCAGATCAAGAACTGATCTTATGCTCCATTAATGTCATTAACTTGATGGACCCCTTCTCAGATGAAGACTATGGCCATGAACCCGAGTTCACCGTGCCCAGGTGGAGAGCTAGAGTAAGAGGCTGCAGAGGCTGGAGGTTACCTGGAAGGAATGATCATGACAAGAGTCAAATTCATGGCCACACCACAAGTCAAACTATTAACATCGCAGGAAACTCATGGAAGGACCCTCCCACAGACACAACAAGAACCAGAATGCTCCTTCGCCCATATCGAAAGAAATCCAATCCCAGGTATCTTGGAATATCAATCAGGGGAAGAAAAAATACTAAACCACCAAAGGTATACAAGCGGACCAGTTCGGCCAAATGTGGAAAGGACTGTAACACTTCCAGCCCCTATCGTAGAGGCTGAACCATCCACATCCAAAGCTCAAACCCCTAAAGTTTCTGTAAAAGAGAAACCCCAAACCGAGAAGCACTGACATTTAGATGATAAGTATGATATTTTAAAGAAGAAGGATTCAATACCAGAAAGGTTATAAATCATGGATACGTTGATTCTATCCACATATCTTAGGGAGGAACTTATCAAAGCCTTGCTGTGTCCCCAAGAGTTTGAGGATGAAGTAGCAGCAGCTAAAGTATATCAGATATAGACTAGTCCCAAAGAATGTCACACCATCATCTCCTTCACAGACAGGGATGAAGAATCCATCATGTAGGGGAACCTCAAACCCTTATATGTGTCCATCAAGATAAATGGAATTGATGTCTGGAGGATATGCATAAAAAATGGCTCTGGAGTTAACCTCCTCCAACTGTGAACGCTTCATCGATTGGGATATAATGAAGATATCTTTACACCCTACACTACAACTCCACTTGGATATGAAAAAAGTGAGCAAAAACTATTGGGACGAATCAAGCTTAAAACTTGGATTGGAGACCTCAAATTAGATTCCAAGTTCCTGGTAGTGTGTAAAAGTAAGGCCTTTAATGTTTTGTTATGGAGGGCTTGGATGCATCAAAATGTTTCAATTCTATCCTCATACCATCAGCACATCAAATATTGCACTAATGAAAAAAATGGGACATTTCACGGTGATAAATCCTTGTTTGAATCATGGGAGTCGCACTATATCAATGCAGGGTTATATGAATCGGAAGGAAAACATATTTCAGATGACGACATCAATTGGATCAATTCACCAAATGGATTTGAAGTGGTTCCTGCCGACCCCCTCCAACAACTTGGGGAAGAGTATGTACTACCCATCAACCAAGTTTAATGCATAAGTACAAGTCTGGCTGCAGAAAGGGTCATCTTTATGGTCTCTATTATGACCACCATGTCCAAAGATGTGGAAAAGTGTGCTGAATCCCATATTGTTAGGAAAATACCTATCAATGATGCTCCTGAACCATCCTCAGGAAATCAAAATTCCCTTTCCTCACACACTAAGGAAAAATATTATTTCTCTCCCAACATTGGAGAGTTTGTATCAAAAATCATTTCTCTATCAGAAGAGGATGAAGATAAAGATGATGAAGAAAAAGAAGAGGAATAAGACCTCAAATATTACCCTCTTATATTTGAAGAAGGTGTATCCACCAAAATTGATGAACTTAGGGAGATAGACCTGGGCACCGAAAACAACCCGCAACCCACTCTGATCAGTGAGGCCATGCCTGTCGAGGAACAAGAGGCATATACCTCATTCCTAAATAAGAATCGAGATGTGTTTTCCTGGAATTAAACAAAGATGCCAAGCCTCGATCCTGAGGTCTCCACCCATCATCTGGGCATACCAGAAGATCACCGGGGCTATGAATAGGCAGCTAGAAGGACCCACCTGATACATGGTTCCAAAATAGAGGCTAAAGTTGACAAGCTGATCAAAGTCAAATTCATGCGGGAGGTCCAATATCTGACCTAGATAGAAAACATAGTTCCTATAAAAAAGAAGAATGGGAAGATTAGAATCTGCATTGACATCATGGACCTTAATCTTCATTTCCCAAAAGACGACATCTCGGTCAAGATCATAGAATTGTTGATCGATGTAACAGCTGGATATGAAGCCCTCTCTTTCATGGATGGATATTCTGGATACAATCAAATCCGGATGGCCCAAGGAGATGAAAAATCTACTTCTTTTAGGGCCCCTAAAAGAGTGTTCTATTATAAGGTGATTCCCTTTGGTCTAAAGAATACTAGCGCCACATATCAGTGTGCCATGCATCGCATCTTCAAGACCTTGTTGGGAAAATTCGTTGAGTGTTATATCGAAGATTAAGTGGTTAAATCAAGATAGTTCTCAAACCACCTCAATAATCTTGAAACTATCTTCAACAAGTTGCAACAACATAGTTTAAAGATGAATCCTCTGAAGTGTGCCTTTGGCATTACCTTGGGAAAATTCCTCAGCTTTATAGTACATCATTACGACATCGAAGTTGACCCCAAGAAGAAAAAATCCATCCTTTTCATGTCCCCACATCGTAACCTCAATGAGTTGAGAGGTCTCTAGGGGAACCTCACCTACATTTGACACTTCATAGCCAACCTGGCAGGTAAATGTTTACCTTTCACTAGGCTCATGAAGAAAGGAGTTACATATGAGTGGGATAATTATTTTCAAGAAGAGTTAAACAATATTAAAAGATATCTCTTATTACATCTATTGCTCATGCCACCAGTTGATGGGGGACCACTCATTTTATACGTAACTACCCTAGAATGGTCATTTGGTGCCTTCCTCGTGCATAATAATGATGATGACAGTGATAACAACCTATACCACCTTAGATGGACAATGGTAGATGATGAAACTCGGTATTTGAAAATTGAAAAGAACTTCCTAGCCCTAATCTTCGTAGTTCAGAAGCTCAGGCATTACCTGCAGCACCATGAGCTCCACCTGGTCTCCCGCTGCAACCCACTCGAAGATATCCTCAATCGTTCCATGCTTAATGGGAGCCTATAACAATGGGCGTTCATCCTACAATAGTTTTACAAATGGTACATGCCCTAGAAGTCCATCAAAGGCAACACGTTAGTAAAATTCCTAGCCGAGCACCCCTTGGAAGAAACAACACATTTGGATGCCAAACTTCCGGATGAAGAAGTGTTTTTCATTCAGGAAAACCCCTATACCTGGGAAATTTACTTTGTTGGTGCTTCCCAAATACTGATGGAGAAAATGATAGAGGATACCAAGGTTAACAAGTGGGGTTGGGAGTCATACTTGTATACCCTGAAAAGGCTATCTTTCCTTAATATTTCCAAATTTCAGAAGGGTACACAAACAATGAAGTGGAATATCAGGCCCTCACTACAGGCCTAAAATTGACACTTCATGTGTAATCCAAACACCTAAAAATAAAGGGTGATTCAGACCTAGTCATAAAATAGGTCAATGGTGACTACACCATCAAGAAAGAAGTATCGGTCCCCTTGATGAACCGTGTTCAAGCACTGATGGAAGAATTCCCATTAGGACCAATGTTGACCTATGTCCCCTGGTCACAAAATTCCCAAGACAATGCCTTGGAAAATGCAGCCACAACCTTGGCCAATCCAGACTGAGATGAAACAATCATTAGTATTAGTCACCGCTGGATGGTATTTCCATTCATTGAGAACAATATGGAGGAAATAGATGAAATTAGCCCTATCTATGAACCTTATGGTCATACCACTAATTGGATGATGCCCATTGAAAATTACCTTCAGAATGGGGAACTCACACCAGATAGGGCTGAAAGGGATCAGTTCCGAAGATAGGTAATCAATTATGTCTTATAAAATGGGGTAAACCAAGAAAAGGTCCTCTAAAAACAAGGTCTTGATGAAGTCCTTATCAGGTGCATTGATGGAGAAGAAACTACTGCTATTATGAAAGAAGAGCACGCTAGAGATTTTGGAGCACACCAATCACCAACCAAGATCTCTCACCAAATCTGAATGCTTGGGTATTACTAGACCACCTTGATACATGATCGTTCCATATTCACCAAGAAGTTATATTCCTACCAGGTTCATGATAAATTCATACACCGCCCACCAGAGTTACTTTATACAGCTAAGTACTCCTAACTATTCATCGCTTGAGGGATGGATGTTGTGGGACTATATCCACCTGCTACACCCAGGCAATTTAAATTTATACTCACAATGACCAAATTCTTTTCAAAATGGGCCGAAGACATACCCCTTAAAGAAGTCGGGGAAAAAAACATCTCCAAATTTATGAATGACAACATAATTACCAGATTTGGTGTCCCTCATATAATCCTAATGGATAACAACACTAACTTCTACTCTGATGAGTTGGACAAGTTATACTAGGAGTATGGAATCAAATCTGACCATTCATACCACTGCCACGTGGCAACCAAGGGGAAAATAGAGGATTTCAACAAGACTCTATCCAACATAATCCAAAAGATAGTTGATAAGGATATGAAATCATGGTCATACAATATTTTTCATGCTTTATGGGCTTACCGAACTGTGACCCACATGACTACCCAGGCTACCCCAAACTCACTAGTATATAGGGAATAAGTGGTTTTGCCTATCAAAATTCAAGTTCCATCACTCAGTGTGGCCATTTGTGATCGAATTTCCATGGATGATCAATCCCAGATACGATTTAATGAATTTGAGTAGCTAGATGGGAAAAGGTTTCACACTCTGTACCATTTGGAAATCTACCAAAATCGGATTGCATGAGCCTTCAATAAAAAGGTTTTCATTCAATATTTCCTCGATGGAGAAATTGTGTTGGTCCACAGAACCTCGATGATACTTGGGAAGAATCCCCCAAAGCTTGAACCTAAGTGGGAAGGACCATATTAATACATAAGGTCCATTCCAATGGAGCATACACCCTGATATCAATGGACAAACAACTCATCATGGATCCTACAAATGAAAATTTCTTGAAGAATTATTTTGAGTTATAAAACCCCCAATGCCATGGTCCAAGCTCTATGACCCTAAAATATGAGCTATAAAACACCCAATACCTTGGTCCAAGATCTACGACCCTAAACTATGAGTTATAAAACTCCTAATGCCATGGTCTAAGCTCTATGACCCTAAACTATGCGTTATAAAACCCCCAATCCCATGTTCCAAGCTCTACGACCCTAAAATATGAGTTATAAAACCCCCAATTCGATGGTCTAAGCTCTACAACCCTAAGATATGAGTTATAAAACCCCCAATTCCATGGTCCAAGTTCTACGACCCTAAACTATGAGTTATAAAACCCCCAATGCCATGGTCCAAAATCTATAACCCTAAACTATGAGTCATCGTCCTTTACACATGATGATAAACTGTAAGGAACTCATCCCTAAAACATGACAATAAATTGTGACTCATGTCCTCACCGTAGGACTTTAAACTACATGACACAAAACATCCTAATCGCAAGACAATAAACTTCATAATATCCTACAGAATTGCATATGGCTTGATTCTTTCCCTCATAGGATACGTAGTGAGGCCTCAATCTTAGATCTTGGACCAACCCCCACCATCAACAAAAACGCCTCCATCACGCCCCTTATCTACCCATATTTTCAAGGTAAACCCTTATCACTCTTTGTTTCTCACATCGAGTATTACTCTCGTGAGCTTTGGATTAGTCGTAGAGATTCTCTTACAAAAGCTAAATATGAACTCACATGATAGACCTGGAAACTGTGATGGATAGAATGAAAATACCCCTACCCCTGGACCGATCCAAATCAGTAAAGGGTATGTATAAAACTATGTATGGCTTGATTCCTGCCCTTGCAGTATATGTAGTGATGCCTCAATCCTTGATCTTGGCCCATCCCCACCAAGAAAGAAAAAAATGCCCCCATCACATCCGCTACCTCCCAACACCTATGAAGGAAACCCTATGTCCACTCCTTGTTTCTCACAATGAGTATGACTCATGTGAGATTATGATCAGTGGTAAGGATTATCTTACACAAATATATTATGGAGAAGTATGGTGGACCTGGCACCCCTAGTAAATGAAACGGAAATGTCCCAACATATGGACCGAGCCAGATCGGTACAGGGAGAACTCAGAACTACGTAAAGCTTGATTCTTGCCCTTTCAGGATATGTAGTGATGCCCAGATTCAGGATCCTGGACCATCCATCATAAAATAATTCCATCAATTGTCCCTACACATTGAGGGAACATTTTTAGGGAGCACACAGAACTACTTACAACTTGATTCCTACCCTTGAAGGATACGTAGTGACACCCGGATTTGGAATCCTGGCCCATCCATAATAAAAAAATCCCTCAAATATCCCTACACATCTAGGGAACATTTGTAGGGATCACTTAGAACTATGTACGGCTCGATTCCTGCCCTTTTAGGATACGTAGTGACGCTCAGATTTGGAATCCTGTCCCATCCATCATCAAAATACAAAGCCATAAAATGTACCTACAGATCGAGGGGACATTTGTAGGGAGCACTTAGAACTATGTATGGATTGATTACTACCCTTTCATAATATGTAGTGACGCCCGGATTTGGCATCCCAGCCTAGACATCATAAACAAAATGCCATCAAATGTTTCTACACATCGAGGGAACATTTGTAGGGAGCACTCAGAACTACATACGACTTGATTCCTGCACTTACAGGATACATAGTGACACCCAAATTTGGCATCCCAGCCCAGCCACCAGAAAAAAAAATTCCCTTTTCCCCCTATAAATAGGTCATACATGTACGAGGAGTCTATGAAAGGTCTTATCGCATGAAAATAAACTGCAAAATTCTTCAAGAGTTATGTGTGGCCCGGTCCTCGGCATTATGAAATTTCACACATGCCTCTCAGTCATGAGAAGTAAAAAGATCATTATTACCCATATAAATATGAGTGACACCTATGTGGAAGCTCCAAGTAGTTCATATTTAATCATGGTCTGGGTATTCTCATGTTCCTAGGTACATCTTTCCTATTTGTACCACTCCATACCTCAAGAAAACTTGGATCCCCATAATCATGAAAGGCCATATGATATGGAAGGCCAGTGTCCCGTGTACACCTTTTCTTGACTATACACATCATTCCCTAGTGGATCTACATATGTTACCCACAAAAACAGCCATCAATCAAATTCAAATTCATCTCCAGGAGAGTCCTCTCCTATATCAGTATGCCCAATGTCTTCCAATCCCCATGTCATCCCTCCTCATTCAATTTTCCCCCGAGACCATGGTTTACACCTTATATCATCACTCACATCTAAGGAATGCTGGAACATCCTGATTTCGATTAACCAAAAACTATTAAATATATTTATTATAGTATGATCATACTCACTAAATAACTCTAAACTACATAGTATCACATCTTCACTACTTGACTCTAAACTAAATATTATCACGTACTCACCGTATGACATTAAACTGCATGGAAAAAAACATCCTCACTACATGACGTTAAAATTCAAGGCCAAAATAATCCTTATTGTATGACGTTAAACTGTATAACAATGGGTTAATCCCAAAAGTGCCCTATAATTTTGATTTTTCTATTCTTAATCAATGAATCGGAATCCTCGTAATCCCTTGTTTCTCACACTGAGCATAGATCACGTGAGCTTAGGGATTTCAGCGAGTGATCCACCATGGCATTATGGAAAACAGTCCAAGAATTTGGTCTTAGAAACACCACCCTAAAAAAGGAATTTCACGATTCCCTCCCCTGAGAGGAACCCCATGTCCTGTCCATGTGACGTTAAAAAACCACATATCCCAAAGATGGAGTAAATGCCTCACCCTACGTACGAGGAAGATCTATGTAAGGGACACTTGATTCCATGAGTAAATCGTAGCCCAAATATCCCCAATATGTCTTCATACACTCTTTCCATATTTCAAACTCCATGCTCTTAGTGATCTTGAATCTACATATCCCTCTAAGGCCATCTGGGAGGGAAGGCCAGTGTCCTAAGGACACCTTTGCTTGACTATGCACATCATGCCTCGGTGGCTCTGCATATGTTTCCCACAAAAATGGCCATCAATCAAAGGAAAATTCATCCACATGAGAGTCATATCCTATCTCAATATTCCTAATATATTTGAATCTGCATCCCATACCTCCTGATTCAGGGGCCCTCAAAGTCATGGTTTACACTTTCCTCCTTACACATATCTTGAATATATTGGAACATATGGGTCCAATTCATTTCTGATCCCTTTTGAGGTTTCTAAAGATAACCCATCCGTATACGTGAAGTTTATCCACATACAAAAGAAGATGTCCCCCACATGTTTCCACATTTCCCTGAATAATCTCAGTTAAAATTCCCCTTTTTGATGCTCAGGTTCACCCCTCGTTGAAGGTCACATACCGTATTCAGAAAGTCTGCAATCTCCATAATCCTCAATGGCCATCAGAGAAGAAAGTCCAATGTCTTGCGGATAACTTTTATTGACTACGAACATAATGCCCTGATGGATTTTCATATGTTGTGCACAAAAATGGCCTTCAATCAAAGGAAAATTCATCCCCAGGGGATTCCTTTACATATTTTACACATTCAAATGAAATTCATGTCTTGTCACACCCCTAGATTTAAAAAACTCTTGGATGATGGATTATGTACCTCCTTATTTCCAAGTTTCCTTGACATAGAAAAGACTCTTAAATGAACCAACCATTCACCAACTCTCCCTTATGAAAGTAAAAAACGTGCGGGAACAGTTTCCCACTCAAATCCGATATGAACATTCCTAATGTTCTCAGAAAACACTACCCAGTCTAGCCACCCATTGTGGATCCCAACAATGAAATAAATTCAAAATGTTGTAAATCCCACCAGGCCATCAGAAATGGAAGGCCAGTTTCCTGCAGACACCTTTGATTGACTATTCACATCACGCCCTGATGACTCTGCATATGTTGCCCACAAAAATGGCCATCAATCAAAGGTAAATTCATCCATATGAGAGTCCTTTCCTACCTCTGTACCCCTAAAGTGACTCTTGGTCCTCATGCATCTCTAGAATCCACAAATCTAGGGTCAAGAAAAATCCCTAATACATGTCTAAAAGATATTAGAATATTCCCGGATTATGGTCCCAAATTGGGACCCTTGCCCTGCTAAGTTTGGTCAAAGTTGTTCAACCTAAAATATTAGTAATAATTTTGATTAGCAGGACTGTGAACTGACAGTGAAAAAGATGCCATACTTTTTAGAGGAAAAATCCACAAAGGAAACCTCTAGGTAAAACATTGAGCCATCAGAAAAGGCGTAAAACCTATTAGGGAAAAACCCGCAAAGGGTGGCCTAAAAAATCCAATCTATACCCGTTAATCCTGTACCAAGAAGAATTAGGAAAAAATTAGGGTAATATAAAAAAAGAGGCACAATATTTTGTGGGGTTTTCCATGAAATCCCATAAATAGTCAAACTATGCTCTCTGAGTCCTGCCACTCAGGAAAATATTAGAGACTGATTCGATTATTTCAATTTACTGATTTCAAGTCATGTCTTGAAATTAATGCCTGATTGAAATGATGTTAACACTACAGTAAATGTTAAAGAGTTAAGAATTTAAAATCCAAATTAGTTCTATTTGAGTTCATAAAAAAGTGGAAGAACATCCCCAATTCAAAGTTTCCCTAAAGTATCAAAAAAAAGGGGAAGAGTATATATCCTGATTTGGGACAGAACTATAACAGGGCTCAGTTTTTCCTTTCCAAGAGGATGGAAAGTGATTTTCTCAGGCCGTCGATAGTCTGCTCCAAATAATATCTTTCCCATGTTTTGACCTTGACTGTCAGATGCTCCCCCTCCAGAAAATCTTTAAGGTACCACCCTTTCTTCTGGATAGCTTCATAATTGGCATTAAAGGAGGCCAGTTGTTCCCTCAACCTTGATGTGTGAGATTTGAACTCCCGAATCTCTTTCTCTTGGGTCACCACCAAATCATGGGCCTTCACCTCCTCTCCACCAGATGATCAAATTCTTCTGAAATATCTCGGAAGGTCGCCACTTGGTGATGGGAAGAATTGAACATGGACATCTTGTCCTCACGGGAGGAAAGGTCCTCTTGGGAAATGATAATTTGGTAAATAAGGAGGTGTAAGTGCTGATAAACAAAGATGAAAAAACCTATCTCAGTGAATAAACATGGAAAATTGTCACCGTCATCAGCAAAATTGGCTAGGGGTATCTCCTCTGCAAGATAACATAACTGGTTCCATGCCTATTTTTGCACTACCAGGTGCCTTTCCAGAACACCAATACTTTGATCCACCCATATTGCCACATGTCTGTAATTAAGAAGTATCGCCATAGGAGTGGGGTGGGACCTAAGGCATGTCACTCAAGATGGGAGACTCTCTTTTCTCTTAGATGGCCTAGCCACTGGAGCCGGATGCGGAAGACTAACCGCGACTTCCAGGATGATTGGTGATACTTGACTGGTGCAATTCTCCTTAAGATATTGGGAAATATACATAGGAGGAGAGTAGACTGAATCACCTCCCACTAAAATGGGTTGTACTGATGAAACCCCTACCTGACGCTTTTGACGATGGACCGAACACCTTCTTACCACAATAGCAGGAGAAGGAGGTGTATCCATCTTGGTTTCTATAGGGATAGAAGTAGAAGGCATAACTCATGCACTTTTCACGGTAGGAGGAATGTGTAGCATTTTCGTTGGGGCAAGGACAGGGCAGGGAATGGTCAGGGGTTTATGAACCCAATGAACTAGTTCTTTCAGCATCCCGCCGGGGTAACAATCTGTCCATAGTTGGGCATACTCCAGCGATAGAAAGGTGGGACCCATTATGTTAGAAATGATAATCTCCCTAGCAGCACATTCATGCATAATCATAAGCCACAATTGGTGGAGAACCATAGGATGTGATTCTCCCCATAATTGAATAACTAATAGAAGCGTAGTCTGTTGAAGGCATCCAAATTTACTGGAAAACTAGTAGGGGAGGTATGGCTCACAATTAACTACTCGGTCTACACGAGCAGTGAGCATTTCGTCCCAAAGGTTGATGAGGTATGAGCATTCCTCCAATGAACCGTCCCTGTCACCTCTCAATGATCCATGGGGGGTAGGATGCGGTGCGAATGAGAAATGGGAGGCGTTGTTCAACAACCCAACCGCATCAGTAACACTTAGATTCCATGGAAGAATAAAAAAAATGTTGATAAGGGAAGGTGTGAAGTTAGAATCGGGAACCCTTATGGTATGTTGGTATTCATAATAGGGGAAGTGTTCCTCCATCCACCCATACAGGAATTGGAATGGTCCACTAAGATGATACAGAGGCCTACCTTCCTGTATCTGCCACAACAATTCATAAAGTCGGGAAAGGGTGGGAAGTGCCAAATTAATGGGTCAAACCTCTTCCAGTATGGCCTCCATCATCAAAGTGCAGTCCCGAACCTCGGTATATACGTCATGGGATAGGAAGAGCCATCCACTTAAAAACATGGAAAGGAAACTTTCCAGTCTAAGCTTAGGTGAAATGTCTGATCGGAGATCAGATCCCCATGTGGTATATCCCCCTATTTCAAGGGTTACATAATATGACCCTGGGGTTTGGTGGGACTAGTGAGTGGGATGAGTCCAACTATGACGAGCCCTCATCTTGGGTCCGTTCGTCTATAGAAATAACTTTATCCGTATTTTCAATGGGATGAGGAAACGAGCCTCAAGGGGTTGATCTAGTGATCCCACTTCCATGAACAGTAAGCTCCTTGTCAAAGTATACATGTGATCAGTGTCGTTCCATGTGGCGACTGCTGGGAGAAACTCTCTGTACATTTCTCCAATGATGGGGAGTCCCCCAAGCTGGTAGATATACCATATACTGATTCCCACCTCCCCATGAAATAGATGGAAGGTGTTGGTGCTCAAACACCAGTGGCTCAGCAATTCCAAAAGGATTTGACCCCGAGAGAAGATTGCAAACTAAGAAACCCATGATGCCTTCTATAACCCACCACCTCTAGCTGGTCAGGGGACTACAGACAGGTCTGATGTACCCAGAACGACCAGGACCACTCATTAGAGAAACATCCTATGACCTACAAATCCCACTTGGTGATCCACCCGCCATTAGTATTTTCTCAGGGGATGCTGATAATGGATGGGTATTCTCGAGCGTCTAGTCTCGATACACCATCGCAGCACTCACGGTTTCCCTGAGTCCATGTCGAGCCTTGCAGTATTAATACGTTCTCCTAAATCGGAGTGGAGATGACTTCTCCTACTGGGGAAATGTTGTCACAATCATGAACTTGTGATGCCTCTAAGAGGATGACAACAATGTTAGGGTCAGGCAATGGTAGAGGCACATCAATAGGAATTCTAAAACTCTAAAATGTAAACTATTCGAATAATGGGTAAGGTAAGAGCTCTGGCATCAAGAAGTCCATCAAGAAGCTGTCACATGGAATGATGTGGGATCGAAGATGATCATCGTTATTCCCTTCCATGGAATCCATTATCTTTTTCAATTTTACAGCAGCCTGTGAATCAGCCATTATAGCCCGCACGGAAGATTCATAAGCCAATGAGAAGTCAATCCAAAAAAAATTATTGGATAAAGGATATGGATGGATGGATAAAATATTCATAACATGTCCACATGAAACTCCACGTATGGGATTTGGAAATGGTATGTGGTAGCCATATCCCGCGTACTACATGATATGTGGAAGTAACCCCGCCTACAACTATGGTACATGGTTGCATTACACTATGTACAACCATGGTACATGAACCATCTGTAAGGAATTGGCCCACCGATCATTTTCTGGCGAACAGAATGGTTCACAGAAATAGAATACCATGAACCTAGGCCTTGATTAAGTTTTTGTTTCAGAATGGTGGATTATAGTTTATGTTTGGATTGTTAATATTCTTAAAAGTATGGTTCACTGATCCAAGTGCAGTATGCGGACAAACCATCCATGTAGCATCCTCCTATGTGGAATCTGGATTTTAAGTCTTGAAATTCCATAAAACTATTCATGAAATCCAAAACATGGTACGTGGATGGACAAATGGAAAGGAGATCAGTTTACAGAACATACAAAATTTTTTGTGAATGGGGATTTCGCAAGGACCATGGTACGTGGGAGTAGAGGAAGCTGGGGAAATCTATATCACTTTTATCCATGATAAATGATAGTGGAAAAATGAAATGGGACTCTATATATAGGTGTGATCCCCTCCTACTGGGTCCATATATTATAATACGAACCAATTCAGTTTAGAACCGCTTCTACATCAGAATAGTACCCTTTTCATTTTGAACAGACCCCATTCCGTTGGGGGCCATTTGTAGGGTCCTAAAAATTCTACCAAGGGAAGAAAATACCCCCACAAACATTTTGTTGAAGGAATAAAGTACTCCTACAAGTCTAGCAAGGTGAAAAGACTCAAATTGAGTCGCAATATTCAGAATAATCTTGAAGGAATTCACATTTTCATGGTTTTTTTAATTGCCCATGTACCATCACTAGGAAAGGTACATAGAGCAGAATGACCGTGAACCGCCAGGTATGTGGAACAATCCACAAACCACAGGCCCGTGAGGTGATGGCCAACAAGCAAGGAAGACTAAGAACTGAGTCACTGATGGATTCATATGTGTTAGGACTGTCTACATACTGTGCTGTGAACTCATCAGTTCATGGTCGAAGTGAACCAACATGATTCCGTGAACCATTATCGCAAACCGAAACCTCCGCAAACCCTGGTTGACTAAGCCTTCCGTGAGTTAGGATATTACTTCAATGGGCCTCTACAAATGGTGTCGCGTACCCAATAGATATGATTTCTCTGATACTCTAAAAAAAGATCATTTTAGAGGAGACTGAGGGGGAGAAGGATTAATGAAAAAATATTTAGGGAGACTCAGAGGTTGTACACCAGCTTCCATCTTGTTTCATCGGCAAAGAATAAACCACGAACCACTCCCCCTGAAGGTATTGCTAGCCGCGAACTATAAAATGGGTGAATTGAATAATAATAATAAAACCAAAAACCTAAGTGGTGAAATGAGAACCAAATTCTTCTCATGGATGAACTCCCCACAAATGATAATCCGCCTGACTCCCATTAAATATGGTGCTCCACATAGCATACCACTACGGGGACTGAACCCAGCGTTGCGTACTGCATCAGGACGCAGATGGAATCCAAAGTGGTGTGATGGGCCACGTACCACTATGGTACGCAATCTTCTATACCCATTCCCACATACCGCATTGGTATGCAGATGACCCCTCTGCCCACATACCACTATGGTATGCGAAGCCTCCCCCATCCCACAAAGGAAACCAGTACATGAAATGAGGTGTTTTTGGGTATTGTTTTCCACTGGTTCCAACCTCAACCCTCCACTACCGTACAGTCCTCCAGGATCCCTCCACTAACTAGTCCCATGGCATCGAGGAAAAGCCTCCTATAAATCCATCAGACCCGTATGATCAAACATCGGGTGTATCTGCGCACCCCATTGAGTCTACATACCCACGGTAAGCAGAGTCACAAAGTCTCTCCCCACAACAGTGCGGGATATGGGAATGCCTGTGAGGATATATTCCCATGGTAACCTGGAGCCCAACCATGGGATGATGATGTGAACCTCCCCATTCTTATAACTAAGGGTGATCACTCTCTTTTCCATTCAATAAGGAATAGTGATCAGTCGAAGGGGTTATGTTTGCTCCCCCTTTTGATGAGGAAGAAACTCCCCCCTTCCCAGAACGTGCTCCAGGGACCTCCAACTGAGTTAAGTCATCAATATTCTGGGGCTAGGCCATGTGACCTTCAATTTCATTCCACATTGAAGGGTTAATTTCACCGTTCCCTCACCCACAGCTGACACAACCTCTTCCGCTGTGGGCTCTCCCTCCCCCACCAACAGGGGAGGAGGCATGTGCATTGTTGAATCATTCAAATCCTCTTGTTTCTCACACCGAGCATGAATCACGTGAGCTTATAGGTTTGAGATGATTACAACATCCACACCATATGAACTATGAGAAATCTGATTCCAGATTAAATCGGGATATGTAGAACACCCAACTGAAGGTCTGAGCTCAAAAGGGTTCCCTCCCATAAAGGGTCCGCCCAATCATATCCCCTCAATTGGAAGTTCCCATGTGTATGCCCCACACAATATGAACTATGATAACTCTGATTACTGACCAAATTAGGATATGTAAGATGCCTACCAGAAGTCCCGAGCTCAAAAGGGTGCCCATCCAAAATCTGAACTATGAGAACTCTGATTCCTTATTAAAGCGGGATATATAGGATGCCTACCTGAAGGCCCGATCTCAAAAGGGTACCCTCCCATAAAGCGTCCACAAAATCACATCTCCTCAATTGGAAGATCCCATGCATAATCCCCACATAATATGAACTATGAGAACTATGATTCCTGACCAAATCAAGATAGGTAGGATGCCTACCAGAAGGCCCAAGCTCAAAAGGGTGCCCATTGAAAAGGGTCCACCCAATCATGTCCCTCAATGGAAAAATTCTAGGCGTAATACCCACACAATCCGAACTATGTGGGTTCTGATTCCTCTCCCGAGGATACATATGAATCCCTTCCTATGGCCCCAATCCCAACATCAAGTCACCTTACACCCCCCCTAGATGGAGATAAAATCTAGAGCACCTTATTATATGGATCAAGTCAGCATCACCTCTACAGCATCAAATATATGCATGTCTATGATGATACTGCAAACCAAGGGTAGCCCGTGGACACACTCTTTGGGAATGAACCAAGAATTCAAGAACATATGAACACGAATTAAATCTATAAGAGAGTCTCGGAACATGCAACAATCCTCCCCCAAAAGGGTGCGGTGAGCCTGACCTCCCATCCTTTTAACCAATGGAGTCCTTAAGAGATGTTGGTCGAATCATCGGAAAACAAGCACTTTCCTTTGGAAAAAAGGTATATGAATCATGGATACCAGGGACGTTGGGAATTATTGGCTCCATGAATAAACCTGTTGGAGACCCTTTGAGGAAGTTTTACTTGAGAAGGACCGATTGCACAAGTGCTTGACCCCCACACAATCGCCCGCTGGGGCAATGGTTCCTGCATGGTTAATTCAAACTTATTTAAAGGATAATGATGTTGGATGGGTCGAAAAAAGGAATGGTGAATTTTAAGAGAACTCATCTCTTTAGAAAAAGAGACGGGTGACGATCCCCATCTTTCCACTTCTGCACTACCCAGAAACGTGCCAGCTCAGAGGCGAAACAGTCACATAAAGGTCTCAATCACATCTTGTTCATTCTTATGGGTATTTTGGAACTCCTAATAATCCATGTTTTTATTTATAACCTGATTTATTTGAGATATTATCATCATAATGTTCACGATTCCAACTTCCATCAGGTTAGACATCTCGTTGGGAAATCATCACATTGCCCATCTCATTGGTTGTTTACCTGATTCCTCCAATTTACGGACACTCTAACGAATAATAGGAAAATTAGGGATGATTAATTTTAAACTATTAAACACATAATGGGGGAATACAATTAAATTAAAAGGTTAAATTATAAATTACATGTATTTTCTTAACTTATGACTTTCTAGGTGTAAATCTATGTTATCCATGATCTATTTCCTAACATATATTCTTGTGAGAATTTTTTATTACCTTAATAATGGTTCATAATGATTTTATCAATTTACCAAATCATATCTCATTGGATTGTTAAACTTTGTGTTCATAAAGGCCCATTGTCATGCACCAGTTACCGGTTGGGTATAGCTAAGTGTGGTGTTTTTAGGTTTTAACCTTATGTACATCTATGCCAGTGCCACATCCACTTATAGTATCAAAACCCAGATGTATTTTATTAATAAAAACTTACTATATACTTAAAAAAATTAGGTATGTTATGTTGTAATTATTTTTATCCTTAATTATTTCACTATAGTTTTTTTAATCCAAATCACTAAATAACTTACCTTTTCCTTTGATACCAACTATGAAAACCATTCTCTTTATTTAAAATTAATAAAGGATTTATTACATAAGATTAAAATTAATACAACCTAGAATATTAATAAGTACAATGTAATGTATAAATAGGCACATTACATAAGAAATTAAAATAGTAAATACATCATCTTTATTGAGAATTCCTTAACATGATCGTACTTAAAGCTGCATGGGATAACCTAGGGACACACATAAGAAAGTTGCGAGCTAAATATCCCAGTAAGGGAATAAAAATGGCCTAACATGAATAAAGTAATAAATTTTTGAAAATAGGCATCAATAGATAATTAAAGTCATGATAATAATAAAAATAAATAATAATACATGATATAACAAGATAATATAAAAACAATATAGGAAATGTGGAAACAATATAAAACACTGCATCATAAAAATAGGTCAAGGATAACTACCAAGAAATCATGATGGAAAAAATCCCATAAAGGAATCAGGTTCAATACCTATCCCAACATGACTTCTCATGAGACTAAATATTACCCAATGCATTGGAGCACTTATAATTCTGGGTTCACCCATCACATTCATTTCATTATGATGCTTAAGTGTGCTGCATATATCATACAACAAGGATCCATTCATCATCATATTTTATTACATGGTTATGGAATGGAATACATACATGTATTTACAAAGTCAAATAAGTATTAGTTTATATATTTGAACACCCTTGAAGGGAAATGGGTATGGTATTCACTATAGAATTGTTTTGGCATGGAAAATCACACTGAAATTTCAGCAACATAACGACGCCGCATTAAAATTCATAAAATGGGTTAATGAGAGAGAAAGTGTTCACTCATATTTTTTAAATAGCATGGGTAGTCAAAGGGACATGTACAAATATATCCAAACATTATTAATTATAAATTTAAGGCATAATATAATAAAGAAACTTGAATAAGGAAGAAAAGGTGAGGATCCCTTACTAAATTTCAGCATGGTAACAGGTGTACATAAAGGTTCATGGGAGGTCATAATGAGAGATAAAGTGGAATATCATAATTTATACATAAAATTTAATGTAATGGGTAGTATAAAAAACAAAAACAACCACCAATTTAAACTAAGAAGCACAACTTAAAATAGGTGCTTGAATGGAAATGAGAAGAGAGAAATCTATTACGTGAGTGTGTGACACTAAATTCTTAGGAGGAGCATCTTGAGAGATCATGGGTGCATTTTAAGGACTATATATATTTTAGGGTAGAATAAGGAATTTCAAGAAAGATTTTGAGTAAAGAAAAATGTGATATTGGGTGGGTTTATATAGGTAACATGTGATGAATTCTTTATGATTTCTCAAACTTATGTTTCTGACTATATATAATAAAATAAACAACCATAAAAATTACCATAGTTTTGACCATGCTTTCTTTTTAATGGGAGATTTTTTCACTATTTTATAAGTTATAGGGCTAAAAATAATAAAATAATGACCTTGCTTATGTGGAGGTGAGTCATAATCCTAAAGAAATGATTTTAAAATCGTAAAAAATATTAATAATTTTGTAGGATTAATAATGGATTTATAAAAATTTTCAAATATACATAAAATAATATTATTTTAGAATAAATACATATATTTTTTCATTGATAAACTTTATAATATTTACTACTTCACCTTTGGGTCATTATGATCTCATAATATTCTTCTTTATATTTATACAGTATTTAATTTTTACCCAAAAATTTTACTATATCAGAAAAATATGAAAAATTAACCATTGGATAATTTAGAAATTATGATTCAAAAAATAGTATTCATTTTTCCAAAATAATTTTCTAAATATGGTTATTTTCAATTTTAAAATGAAAATCGATATTTATTGAGAAATATTGGGGTTTTTTTTACAATAACGGTTTTCTAACACTTATAAAAATTACATTTGACATCATAAAATTTACATGATAAATTATATTTTAAAAAAATTATTTAATAAAATTATTTTATTAAAATAATATTTATTTTAAAAATTCATTAATTAATTAAAATAAATGCCTTAATTGAATTTATATATTACTTGATATTATACTTTGTGTTTTATTGAATCTAAATTAAAAGCATTTTTAAAGTAAGAATAATAAGAAGTAAATATAACCATTATTATATTAAAAATAATATAAATACTCATATTTATAGGGTCTTGATAAATATCCCTTTGATACAACAACAAACTTCCAGAGAGTAAGGTGCATTACTGTGAGACTTTCATGGGGCGGTTCAGAGAACATGGTTTGGTCCGTGGCCTTAATGAGCTCAAAATTATCTTGTTAAAGGTTTCTCTCATGCTTAAGTTATTGGATATATGATTCATCTTAGTCAAGGAAAAATCCTACTGATTCTATCTCTCTCAGAATCTCTAATAAAAGGCTTAATTGGGTATGATCCTACTGGTTGAGGCCATCACATACATTATCTATGCCAATTGAATTAATTAAAACCCTATATTTTGTATCATCCCAGACCTGAATGCCACTGAACTATGACCTAATCCCAGTTGGCCACATAACCTCAACCTCATCTCCTATAATTCCTAAGGCTTTTGACTAGTAGTGGGGAACTATGGTGTATCCATGGGGATACTATTACCTCATAGATCAGAGTATGCATAACGGTAATCAATAAACAAAAAATATTGGAATAATAAGATAAAGAAGATAACAATGGATTTTATGAAATAACAATTTAATATAAATAAAAAATTGGCCAAATATGAACAATCATAAAAAATATAATGATGAAACTGATGATGTCACTTGTCTATACAAAATGAATTCCTGGGGTGTTGGGGTACAAGAATATACTACATGATGGATGAATACACAAAAGACAAAATCTACTACTACATGAATCTCAAGAATAATCTCAATCCTATTCTCCCAAAGCTCCATCATATGACATAATTAAATAAAAAATTAGATGTAGCATGATTCCCTTTATGAATACTTGTGAGCATAAAGACTACATGGATAACAAATAGCACTTGAGCAGGGTGTGAGATATAAATATCAGTATACCGGGACCCACAGTGTCTAGACCATTTCATGTCATGTTGTAAGAATAATAACCAGTGTGCCGATATAATAAACCATATCAATAAATAAATGAAGCACTAAAACCATGGTCTAGGTTCCTAAGTGGGCACCTGACTCATATCATCTACTTCATCATATGATAGATTTCTGAAAATGGTACCTATGTAATAAATATAAGTATATAAGCACCAAAGTAAACAATCAACCCATGAAGGGAAAACCCCAAGCATGTGTTTTGGATTGGGGCCTCACTTTTCATATCATCACATAAGTATTCTAGTAATAAATGGAGAAAAACATCAAGTACATCTTTAATATCAACGGGAAGCATCAAGTATGACACAAGCAATCAATCATAGCAATCAATCAATCCTTTAAATCTAGTGGTGGAGTCTCATGCCCATCCAAAGTGATGTAAAAAGAATCCCAAGTATCACAATGGTAACATCTGATAATCTAATATAATTTAGCTCATCCATGGGGACCCTTATGATGTCCCAAGTATCACTATGGGCATGGTAACTCTGTGTTTGTCTTTATTATCTCACATATGGGACTGATTATCACCCAAGGAATGGTGTAACCATATCGCTAATTATTCCATCCACAGTTTCCCCCTAGGGATCTAGTATCACTTGGGCATATAATAAACCTCTGAGGAAGCACTCACATGGAAAGACAAAGCATCTCCCCATGTGGGTCAGGTCCTAAACCATCAAGCATGAAGAGTCCATCCATGAGTCCTTAATACGGAACCCACATTCTCTCCCCATCCCATATCAGGTAATGATGAATACAAGATATAACAACCCATAATTTACATACATTGTTATTACTTCAAAATTGAAGCATAATTTTTACATCATATAACAAAACCATGATAGGACCGTATAGGTATAATGTCTTTAGAAACTGGGAAACATAAACAACTGATTCATAAATCTTCTACATTGTCTCCCATTTATTTCATCATATCTAGAGTCCCTTTTGGCATATCCTACTTAATACCCTTATTCATGACCTGGGGAAAATAAAACATGCAAAGGGTGAGCTCAAATGCTCAGTAAGGTAAATCAAAGGAAATATCAATCATATCATATTCATAAGAACATAACATTTTTAAAATCATATCCTGCAAAAGAGATCATAATATCATGACATGGGATGAACCATAGTAGTGAAATGTAATCCCAATATTCATAACATAAGACATGAAACTTTGTGGAATACACACATAATCATAGAAAATCATTTCATATTAGTCAAGACTCATTGCCAAGACCATCATAGCGGATACAGTCCATTACTGAACCGAGTTCAATCCTCGTTCTAGTCCTGTATCCCTGAACCAGATTAACTTTCCATTCCAGCCATGTCTATCTCATGCGATATAAATCTTTACCCAATTCATTGGAGGGAGATATAGGTCCCACCCATCTCATAATAAAATCATTCTTATGTGTTCCGTAAAATTATAAATCATACATCATAGCATAACCCATGTAATAAAAATGGGATTCTTAAACATCATGCCACCATAACATAATCCATATAAGATAAAAGGACTTCATAATTCCATAATAAAATAATCAAATCAATGTAATAATAGGGATACAAATAGAAGTATATATTATCTTATATGGAAAATAATTTTGATAAAACACTTGAACTCCATTCTTGAGGAAAATACCCTTTATACTTCAAATTTTTTTCCTTTATCAACATGTCATACAATTTTAAACTAAAATAAGTTAATTGAAAATACATTTAAAAACCTTTAAAGGAATATTCATGGAAATAATGTTCTATGAAATCATAAAAATCCATTCATTCTGTATAAGTTAAAAAAACATTCTTCTCGTACTTTGGATGGAAAAGTCAAAAAGTATCTCGTACTGAAAATGACAAAAGATTTCTTTCATATATTTTACTAAAAATTCACCAATAGGTAAAATTGGATTTAAAAAAATTGTAGTAGGATAGAAATAATATTACATATTGAGGAAACATGGATGTGGATGATAAATATTCCCTAGTAAATTCTCAAGTATAAACAATTTTGGATAAAAATGAGATTGCGAGATTTTCCCTAACCTTAGGTCTGATATGCTCTGTACGTATCTGAACCTCCTATATAATGATTTAAATAAGGTCATTGACTTATTACAGAATCATATAAATTTTTATGATATCATATATGGTCATATTCATATCTTATTATTAGTAATATTTCATTGCTACTTGTTATTCGACTGTTCATTGTTTTATGTTCTTATGCATGTTTTTTCAAATAAATTATTATTCCTCTTTTTAGGTTATAGATACATCATTTAAAGAATGGTATTAGTATAATATATTTAATATTTATTCATTCAATTAATTTATATAATCATGGTTTAATGAAGATCATGTAGAACGAATCACATCGCACCGTGGAGACGGTAAGCCGTATGCACGAGCAACGCTATTGTTCCCATAATTATTTAATGGTATTAGAGTGGATGATAGAATATATCATAATTATTATCATGTTATAATAATCATATATAGTTATTCTTTACACCATTATAACCATCCAAGTAAGGTGGTGGTGTCAAATAGATTACACCATGACGTGGAGACGGTATTCCATACGTACACACGCGCGGTGATTTCTTTTTCCGTAGGATGGATAGAAGGTGAAATAGTGTTGTTTCATATTTATAATAACATATCATTATATGAGTTATAATTATTTTATTACTTCATTATGAAACAAATAAATAAGAGGAAGTAGAAGAAGAAATAAATTTGAAAGGATCGGTAAAGGATATTACCTCTTCCTTGACGCGCCTCTTCTAAACCTCCTCTTAGGGAAATAATGTTTGTCTTTGAAGAATACTAGGACCTATATTATGTTTCTATTGAAGTGGAAAAGTGAAATGGACAGGTTTTGGCCGATCTTTAAGGGTCAAAATGTTGTGAGGAGGAGAGGGAGGAGGTTCCCTTTTATAAGAGAGGAGAGGGGCACTCTTGGAAACCTCTAAAATATTAATTTATAATAAACTCAAACCCCACTTAAAAACCTCCAAAAATGACTCAAATACGAATATTAGATGATATAGGGTTTTAATATCATCAACCAACAAAATTTATACATGTTGGAATTTTTTTTTAAACCTTATAAACTTGATTTATCCTTATTTAATCTATTTAATTTTATTTCTGGTAATAATATTCTAAATTTAAAATTGTTATAAATAATTACTTATGTGTTGTTAATTGTCCATAATTGTATACTTTATGAAATTTTAGACCATATAAATTTCAATTTATAATTTTTAAATTTTTTTTGTGATTTTTAAACAATTTTATAATATGTTATTTTTATAACATAACAATAGTGTCGGTTTTGACACTATTCATTTATTTCAATTTAAATAAAATCCACACAAAGGATATATTTGAAAACAAATATTTAATAGATTAATAACATGTCATATTTATCTATAAAATTCGTGGATCACATTAAATAGTTCATATAATATTTATTTTAATATTTTTAAAACCATTTATTTGATATTTCAATCAATAAAATAATTTCAACATCACTATTGTGTCATAATTAAAGATAATTATTTAGTCCTTAAAAATTCTAAATAAATTTACATGATGTAGATAATTTTATTATATTTCTGGAGACCATTCATTTTATAAGTTTTAAGAAGTTTATCACTAAATTAAAATTATTACACTTATAAGATATAAGAGACTGACATGTTGTCAATTTCTTTGGTTTTAATAATAATTATATAATTTTCAGGGTAAAAATTCCATTAAATGAATATATTTAAACCCTTAGGTGATATGGGTCTACTTTTATTCATCCAATAGAATTTTGGCAGGATTTAGCGTAAATTTATAATCTTATTTTTACCCTTAATCACCCGATTTACCTTTAACTGTAGTAAATAAAAATTACCGTAGTTACTATTCGTAATATCAAAAAAATAAAAGTAGCATTTTAACATAATTTAGACCCACTGAATCCAAATATGGAATCCATTTTTCAAAATTAAAAACACATAAGTGGCAGTAATTAATTTAAAATTAATCCTATTGTTAAGAAAACGGGTTTTAAAAGTTAAAACATTGTCAAAGATTGAAATGTTTTTACCAATGAATTCAATGTAAAATTAATGCAAATGACATAAATTATATTAAATGGTAAAAATATATTCTATTTATACTTTTAAACCATTAAATTTTATCATTTAACCATATAAATTATCTTGATGAAAAAATTTGTTTTTAAGAAACATTTAGCGTATTTTTACTATTCATCAAAATATGGAAGTTATCAGAAAAGTATAAAAAATTTATCCAATGTAAATTTCTATATAATGACTCAAAGTAAGAAGTTTATTTTGTAAAATTTAACTTATAAACTTGTCAAAAATTATATTTAAAATGGGTGTACTGTCAAAAGGCGGTAAAACTACATTTTTTTGAAAAATACTTCTTTTATCCAAAAAATTGATTTTGTTTTCATACCTCATTATAGAAAATGTGTAAGATGAATTATAATGTTATAAAAATAAAAATTTGGTTAATAATATTCATAACATCTAGTTCATAATAATATATCATTTTTTAGTTAAACTCGGTATTGCGTATAACGCAAGCTATCGAGGAAGGTTGCTCTTGCGTGTAACGCAAGCCAAGCCAGTGTTGTTTGTAGTGAAAGATTCCTTTGGAGTTGATTATAACATAAGACATATATATATATATATATATATTTCTCATAAAATATTAGGGTGTTACACAAGAACATCACAAGAAAGGCATATTTCAAGGAAAGAATATAAATATAAATCATGCCATGCCATAATCATCTCAATACCACATTCTTCCATTAAATAAAGTGAAACAATTATTGAAAAACAATAATGGCCCTGTTATTAAGCATGGAACAAAGATTTATATAAAGTAAAACAAGTGAAAACAATTGCACAATGAAATACGAGGATAGGAACATGGAATTATCATGCCTCTTACCAATATTTCATCAATGACATATCAATTCCTCAAGCTTTAAAGCATGACCAAGATTACCAATTGAATTCAATCCATTCACTTATGGAACAATGTAATAATCATTTAATAAGGAAATAATACATGGCACATGTAATATAGTAAGACTAATCAATGTAATATGGAATAAAAGTTATGCATTTAATTTAACTTTCAAAATAAATTTAACATAATGTAAGTGATATGCACAATGAAGCTTTAATCATGTCAAGGCATGTGACATTTTACATGGGATAACATTTATAACCAATATTAATCATTTCCAAAAATGGTTGGACTCATGATTCATTATCCATAATAAATTAATCCCTAAATTTAAAACCTTAAACAAGGTAAAACACAACCCAAGGCATATGGAAACTTAGGCAAAAAGTGTAGCACACCAAAAGGGGTCTCTAAGGTGCAAGGTAAACACCCTCAGATAGGTTTTTCCATATGGTAAGGTCACTACAGACATGATAAATCATTAAAATATTTAATATTCTATAACAAGGCTTGAATGGAAGGATCCAACAAGTGGCATAATGACATGATGCCAAAAATCAATGAAATTGAAGGGAGAAAGAGTAGACTCTATACCTCGTAGTCATGGTACTCCACATGTACGGTAGCATGACTTGATTAAATCTAAAACGAATGAAATCAAGATATTTATCAAAACCACCAAAATAGGGCTAAGATCTATCCTGTGAAGATAAAAAAATGGATGATAGAAGAAACTCGAAATATATGGGTGTAGTAGAAAGAGCATAATGAGATGAGTTTGTAGATTCCGATGTTGAAGGAAACATATCACTCTGGAGGGAGATCTCAAAAAACCCCAAAATTATAATAGGGGAGCACCAACATGACTTTGAGGAAGAATAATCCCGAGTAGAGGTAGGGGTGAAGAAATAAATTTAATTAAAAATACTCATTAAGTGGAAAACTGATTTTGTACTACAAATTGTATAACACAGGGTTTGGCCGCATAGTTTGGCCAAACTATGCACCAACTGTGTGCATGGTTCTGTCTACTGAGAATACCACAAGGGAAAGATGCACAATTTGAATAACCATGTGAAAACCATGAATTTCAAACTTTCCACGGCCTATAGCAGACCACAGAGGCGTGCATCCTACGTTATATGATTTCAGAAAAACCATGCGCCCTATCCTACTTTCTCCAGTTTAGGTTCTCTGGGCTTAAAACAAGCCCCATACACCCTCAGGTCCCCCTTTATCCTCCTAGGATTAATCTTAATTGAATTATTAAGGAATTAAATAAAAAAATTAATGGCCCTTACCTTTGGATAAATCCAAGTGGTTACAACCTCCCCTTCTTAGAACAACTTGTCCACGAGTTTCCCTTCAGAGGTAAATAGAATGTCATCGGAGAAGAGCTCTGACCACTGAGCATGTACATCAACATCCTTCTCCGATGTATTTTCTTAAATATGGTGGTGCTTTCATATCACTTAGAATAAAATAACTAGCCTCCCTTGGAGAACCTTCATGTTGTGATTGACGATATGAATCAGACACTCCTCAAAGGACGCATCCACCTCATGCTCGATATCACTGAGATTAAATGAATGAGACAGGTCTAGATGATATTTTTGAAGTTGAGACACATGGAATATACAGTTCATGGAATGGTACCTCTAAGGTAACAACAACCAATAGGCTATCGACCCATCTCTCTCCACTATCTCGAATGGCCCAACATATCTCGATGATAACATTCCTTATCTCTAGATTAATTTATGACCCAATCGTGGTGATACGTGTAGAAAGACCCAATGTCCCACATTGAACTCAAGAGGTATATGGTGATGATTGATATAATACTTATAACTGGACTGAGCTATTTTCGTATACTTCAAAAACATTCGAACTTCTATGAAGTCTACTAAATGAGATGAGAATGCAGTAGAGCTGCCTCACTTTTCTTAATCCAGCATAAAACTGAATGACACTGTCTACCATAGAGGGAATCATATAAAGCCATCTAAATTTATTCTTGAAAGATATCATTGATGAAAACAATCAACCATAGGAATATTATTTTCCCAGGATTCTCTGATGTCAAGGATACAAGGTATTAGCATATCCTCTAACATAAAAATCGTCCGCTTGGACTGACCATCAGTCTGAGGTTGATATGCAGTTCTCAAGAGGACCTAAGAACCCAGGTACTTCTACAACCCTTGATAGAACCATGATGTAAAATGGTAATCTCATTCCAAAATTATAGAATGGGGTGTTCCATGAAGTCTCAATATCTACCCGATATAAATCCATCCCAATTCATTAACTGAGAAGGACTCCCATATCCAAAATAAGTGAGTGAATTTGGTCAACCTATCAATGATCACCAAAACTGTATTTCTACCACGAGGATATGTCGACATTCCTATCAAAAATTCATGGTACTTCATTCCATTTCCTCTCAGGAATGAATAGAGGTTGTTGAATTCCATCTGGTTACTAGTTATTTTCCTTCACCTACTGATTGGTGGATCATCGAGTGATGAAGTTCATGATATGTATCTTAATTCCTTTCCACTAGTACTAAAAATTCATGTCTCAATATATCTTGGTAATCCTAAGATGACCTTTCTAAATGGAGGCATGATATTTCCTCCTCATCACTTCCCGTATATCAGAAGGCATACAAACACAGCCATGGTAGAGGAGGGTCTCACTGCCATTAACAAACCAACCAGGAGGTGGGTTCCTTCTTGTGATGCTCTCCCTTAAGTAGAGTTACTCTAAATAAAAGATCTGATGCATTCATACTCTCTCTAGAAGATAATACTTCACTACTAGAGTTACTAATATTGGTTTCCCTTACTGTTGCTGAACCTCAATGTGAAACTTAGAAAAAAGGCCATCATCTACCACTCAATGGTTGCTACCTGGAAAACTTGTGTATGTGTTTTCTATCTCACTGAATTAGCAATTATATTTCCATCACCAGGTGTATAAGTATGATCAAATTCAGATGACTATAGGTATTCCACCCACTTGTGTTATCTCATATTCAGCTCTCGTTGTATGGAGATTTTTTTTCATCTTTTATGATCCATGTAAACAACAAATATAGCACCCAAAAATAGTCCCTACAAAATAACAGAGCATGAACTTAGGATTCTAACTAAAAGTCATTCATAGTATAATTCCACTCATAAGGCCTAAAATAGAGAGATCCATATGCCATGAATTCATCGACTTGCATTAGAACTTCACACAACCCCATTATAAAAGCATCACAATATACAATATAACTTATTCCAAGATCAAAAAAAATGACAATAGAAGCTAAAGTAAGTATTAGTTTTAATGCCTAAAAATATTTATCATAATATTAAGACCATAGGATCTAAACACCATTCTTAATCAAGGCCCTAAGAGGCACTGGTAAGAGGGAGATGTCCAAAATGAACCGCTTGTAATATCCAGCAAGCCCTAAGAAGCTGTGTATGTAAAATATATTCTTATAATACTAAAATGAAACCATGGATCTCACATTCTCAGAGTCAACTAATACGAATTCATTAGATATGATTTTACCCAATAAGTGTACCTCACGAGTCCAAAAGTGGTATTTACTAAGCTTTGCATAAAGGTGGTGCTCTCTCAATGTACTTAGCATGATATAAAGAGGGGTTTCATGGTTGTGTCTAGAGTGCGAATACAATAAGATTTCGTCTATGAAGACTAAAAAAATGGAATGAAGATACTGGTGGAAAACCTAATTAATCAAATCCCTAAATATTGTTGACACGTTCATTAGACCAAACGAAAGAACCACATATTCATACAATCCAAACTTTCTCCAGAACACTGTAAATGGTATATCTAACAGTCTCACATGAACCTGATGATATCCTGACATAAAATCAATCTTATAGAAAATAGTTTCTCATTGGAGCTCGTCAAGGAGGTCATCTACACAAGGAAAAGGATAATGGTTCTTTATCGTAAACTGGTTCAACATTCTATAATCCACACACAATCTAAGTGTACCATCCTCCTTATTGGAAGAAAGGATAGGTGAACCCCATGGTGATGTGCTGGGTATAATTGAACCCTTATCCTAAAGATATTCAAGATACTTTTTCTCCCCATGGAGCTCTGTAGGTGCCATCTTATAAGGAGGAATGGACAATAGTGATGCACCTAGAACTAGATCTATAGAGAAATCAACTTCTATTAGCTGTGGTAATCCAGATAAATCATTAGGTAAGGTGTCCCAAAACTAATCCACAACTCGAGGGAAACCCACAAGCTACATCCCCTGGTCCCTCATAAAGAGACTCCCTAGCTGTGCTGCCACTTTTCCATGCCCAGTTTTCTTGGGTCAAGATCTATCTACCTAGATATCCCATTCACCCTTCAGTATATATGCACCACCTGTTGAGTCAATAAGGTTTTCCTTATGACTTTTCGATTCCTTCTTGTTTTGAAAATCACAAACACCATATCTTTAATAAAATATGTTTTTACCCCTATTTTACTTCTATAATAAAAATTTTCTGAAGGAAATTTACCTCTTTCTTGTTTTCATTGTTCATATCAACATTTTTCTTAAGTATAAAAATCGGATTCATATCTATATTATCAGTATTTTATAATACTTAGATATGAATAATTCTGTTTCACGATCCGAATTCTCATTCCGAATTATGTAATGAATTCTCATTATGAATTCTAATGCAGAATACTCATTATGAATTCTGTGATGAATTCTCATTACAAATTCTGTAATGAATTCTCATTACGAATTATGTGATGAATTCTCATTACGAATTCTGTGATGAATTCTCATTACAAATTCTCTGATGAATTCTCATTACGAATTCTATGATGAATTCTCATTACAAATTCTGTGATGAATTCTCATTACGAATTCTGTGATGAATTCTCATTACGAATTCTGATGACGAATTTCCATTACGAATTCTGATGACGAATTCCCATTACGAATTCTAATGCAGAATACTCATTACGAATTCTATGAAGAATTCTTATTACAAATTCTGATGAAGAATTCTCATTATGAATTCTGATGATGAATTCTCATTATGAATTCTGTGTTGAATTCTCATTACGAATTCTGTGAGGAATTCTCATTACGAATTCTGTGATGAATTCTCATTACGGATTATTTGACGAATTCTCATTACGAATTTCAGTGCACAATTCTCATTACAAATTCTGGTTGTGAATTCTGATTATGAATTATGGATACGAACTTTTATGAAATTCGACTCTGAATTCTTCTGATAAACAGAATCTGAATATTCTTGTAATATAGACTCCGAATAAATTTTTTTTATTAGACTCTGAACTTTTTACTTACACTCCGATTTGTTAAGTTTGTTATAAAACAATGTCATGCTTTCAGTTACACATGTTTTGTTATAAAACGATGTCATCCATTCTGTTTTTAACTAACCGTTGGTTGAGTGACACGTGTACAGGTCCCTCTGAAATTTAAGGAAAATATGACCATTGGAGGAGGGAGATGACCGTTGCTACCAAGCCTATAAATAGGATCTCATTTGAAAGAGCTCATAATGAAGAAGTTGATCACTCTATAGACCACATGATGTTAAGGTGATTTCTAGAGAGAGAAGCTTTTCATGCCTTGTGCATACTGAACTGCTCATTCAGATTTCTTCGTGCGACTCCGAATGTTGGAGATTACATTTGAGGGCTTCCGGGGATAGGAAGACAGAGGTGATGACTACCTTGAAGTTTGAGGGCTTCCTTTCTAAGGAAGAAAAAGGTTCCAACTACCTTGAAGTTGAAAGATTACAGGGATAGCAAGATAGAGACTCTGATCTTTGTATCGAGTTCTTACCCAGGTGTGGGTAAGATAGACTTTCTTGAAAGTATAAATCAAGGTACCTTTATCCAAGGTTGTTGGATACCCTTCTCTTTGGGTTAAAAGATTTATATCTTGTTACTTGTTTTTATTAAAAATTTATCTTTTCCGCTGCATTTTTTATGTTTAATAAAGTATAACCATCTTATACTTCCTTACACTTGTGTACTATGATTCAGTTAGATTCTATGCACTTTAAGGTAGAATCTCATATTGTAAATTTTGGTTAACTTTCCTTTTCCGGATCCATATTTCCGGAACCGGTTTTTCGGAATCACTTTCCAGTTTTAAGCAAGTGTATAGAACTAGAAGTTTGTAACTTCATACTTTGTCCCAGTCTTTCAATTAGTGTTAGAGGTGTTGTGAATTTTCTTATTTTAACTTTGTTAAACTTAGATCTTTCCTTGTTTAAGGAAATTTTTTAAAGTGTACAATTCACCCCCCCTCTTGTATATTGAGAATATACATCATTATTTCGATCCTATACCACCATTGGGTGATGATAAGGAAACCCATCGATGATAGTAGTCCAATTGGAAACTATAAATCATTAGCCATTCCATACTGATAATGATGTCGAATCTAGTCATCTCAAGGATCAAGAAATACTAGAAGAAATGGTACCCGCCTATCTCAAGGGGGAACTCCTGACACTAAAATACTCCCTCTATTATGACCCATAGCAAAGTGTCGAGAGACATAATGGCAAAAAAGTACTCAATGTAAATAACTAAAATTTAAAGATTCACAACAGATATAAAAGAGTTTCAATCACCAGTATAAAAGGGTAGAAACTAACGTAGAGTCTACCGAATATAACCTCTAACTATAGATGACCCTAGACTCTGATCCTCTAGAATTGGCTATCCTGCACACATAAGGCCTGAACAACGACCCTGGGATTCCTTCAGATTACCCTGAGAAGATCCACTTTATTTTCACAAATATTTTAAATCATTACTGACTCAGCCATGGCCATTTCCACCTCAACCTGATCGGCCAGTAGAATACCAACTCCTATCCTGACATGGATTCAAAGATCTTGTAGTTGATAAGGGTGCCAGTATGGATCCCCTACCACTAGATACAAGATGATGTATTGGGGCCTCTTTGGCCTATACTACCACAATTCTAACATACTATGTAACTATCAATACACATAACCTAGCTAGAACCACCACCACATGAACCCTCAAAATAGATATTTATACAACCATAAGAACAATCACCCAGATGCAAACTAAATATCCTTAGATCACAGGGAAATCTTCTTTGATATTCCACTCTATAATCAAGTTATAGTTCATTATATCTACAATTATAGTAAACTAATTGACCTTCACATGCTAGCGAACAACATACCCCATCCTTTCCTCAAAATTCCCCGCATTAGTCAATTCAACACCTATTAAATATGGAGAAAAACATCAAAGATCGATGAAATGAGAAGAATACTTAGGAATAGACATAGATCCCTAATAATGATGCATGAACACCCAGACATGATCCACTCTTAGAGTCTATGGATAGCAATGATCATATAAATCTGTCTGGAAGACTGAAAAAAACCATGTCCCTATAACAATATAATTGATAAATGAGATCCCACTAATTCTTGGTGGAGTCATGAAGCATATAAGTTTTAAGTTTGTCACTTCTCCTTGGGGGAATCTCAAGATGGTCAAATATGGATATCACAACTACTGTCCACAACTCTAGGGATAGAGGACCTCCATCCCATGAGAAGGTGGAAGGACACTGCTACTGAAAGATCCATATAAGCTCTCCCATAATTAGGACAGGCTTAGGAGCACCCTAAATAGACTATATAAACCTGATAATATGATCCCTACACTGAGCATCAGACATTAGTGGAAGATCAATAGGAGGTACCTCAGTCAACACTATCAGAGGTATAATGGGTGGCTCAAGGCCCACCACCTCTGGAGTGTTCTCATCACCACTCTATTAGCGTAAAATAAAAGGAAATAATTGTGGAATAGATCTATAATTTCTAAGTTTCCACCTCATACAAAGTTTCCATAACATACAAGGAAATAATTTATGAAAGTAGTAAGAAGTGAAGGTATAAGGCCACCCTGAAACATGACACAATAGATAAGGAAAGTGATAGAGAGGCTAGGTACATGGCCTACCTCTAAGAACAAAACTAATAGCCTACTCCATTATCTAGGTCTAGATAAGAAGAAAAATACCTCAGAATACCACTAAGAATCTCAGACCATATCCCATGGATAAGGTAAGTTCAAGGTCTGAAATTTCATTTTAATAGGTGATATTTATTTAATTTATTCATTATTTTAATCTATTTTTAATAGATTGAATTAGGTGTACCATCATTCCAATTTATAAGTGACCATACACATTATAAATTAAAATTGGATGTCCACTTAATCCAATTTATATCAATATAATGCATAATAAACTTTGAAAATTTTATATTTTTAACAATTTAACACAACCTGATATATCAACTAGGCATAGTAACAATCACATGATAACATGTAGATGCACTCAACAAGTAAACGTGGCCGGGAAAGATGTATGAAATTTTTAATCCCTACAGTTCCTAGAATGATTCATGTAATTAAACTACCATGTTTCATCAGGCATGAATTAATACAAATCATCATCTCAATCGTACCAATTTTAATAGAAGAACAAAAAAATTGTATCACACAATTTTGATATTGTATCAATGATAAATAGTATAATCAATAACATAATTCCCATACCAAGTGATTTGGGTTTCCCCTATACAAGGTTTAGCTATTCCCAAGCACAATATCAAGTCCAAATTTCTTTACCCTAGTCTCATTTATAAACCTATATATAAGTACAAAATAAAAAAGTACATGATACCACTTTATAGAATCTAAGACCTGTATGACACTGAACCATGCCCCAAGCCCAGTTGAGCACATAATCTCAGGCACATCTCCTTAAACTATAGAGGCAACTGACTAGTAGTAAAAGCCTAGTGTGTGTCTATGGGGAGACCATTCCCTCATATATCAGAGTACGTTTAAAAATAATCAATAAAAAATAAATAGTGGAAGCATATGATCAAGGAAATAGTAGAGGATGCAATATAATAAGAAATGTAATATAAATAAGAAACTAGAGGAAGATGAATAATCATAATAGATACAATGATGATATTGATGATGTCACATGTCTATAAAAAAGATAGAATATAGAGCAGGTGTTCAAGAATATACTACATGCTAGATAAAAATATAAAAGGAAAAAACTGATACTAAAAGCATCTAGAGCATGTGATCAATAATCTTCCCCAAAATCTTTATCCTATGGAACCATAAAATCATGCATCATAAGTATCACACTCTCCTTTATCCATACCCCTAAGCATAAAGTCTACTCAGGTACCAAATGACACCCAATCAGGGTGTGAGATATAATACCAATAGGCCAGAACCCATGATGTCTAGATGTTTCAATTTCATGAAATAAAAATAATAAGAGGTGTGGAAATATAATAAGATAGAGAAATAAAAATATAAATCACTAAAACCTTTATCCGGGTTCCTAAGTGGACACCTTTCCCATATCACCTTCATCATCCTATGTAGGAAATCTGAACATTGTACCTATGAAATAAATATAAGTATACAAGTGTGGAAGTAAATAGTCAACCCAAGAAGACAAAGCCCCCAAGTTTGTGTTTTGTATTGGGGACTCACTTTACATTCCATCACATAAGAATGATAATATGTAAGGTAAAAACACCTCAAGTACATGCTCTAATATCAATGAGAAGCATCATGTATGACATAAGCAATCAATTACGGTGGCCAATAAATCCATAAAATCTAGTGGGGGGTATTATACCCATCCAAGGAGATATAAAAAGAATCCCATGTATCAAAATAGGAATATAAGATAATCCATATAAATTGAGCCCATCCACGGGGACCCTTACAGCTTCCCAAGTATCACTTGAGGCATGATAACTCTAAATTGTTCAATAGTTATCTCACATATGGGACCGAGTATCACCCAAGGCATGGACTAGACATATTTTAAATCAGCACAGCCACAGTTGCTTCCCTATGGAAACGATATCACTAAAGAGTATAATAAACCACTGGGGAATCCCTCTCTTGGCAAGAAAAAGCAGCACCCCAATCACGCTGGGTCGTAACCCATCAAGAAAAAATATTCCATCCATGAGTCCTTAATATGAAACCCACATTCTCTCCCCCACCCATATAAAGTAACCAAGTAGCCAAGCACATCACAAGCAAAGAATATATCAAGATAATCACAGATATATATAACATGACATACCATAATCATCTCAATACCACTTTCTTCCATTAAATCATGCAAAGAAATTAAATCCATAAAACAATGTCACCATTATTAAGCATGGAAAGATTCTTTATATAACATTAAGAATAAGAAAGAGGCATAAGAAAAAAACATAGAATATAAAAAATGAAATATGGGAATATGAACATGGAATTATTTTGCCTCTTACTAATATTTCATCAATGACATCTCAATACCTCATGCTACTAATCTTGAGCAAGATTACTAGTTCAATTCAATCCATTCTCTCATGTAAAAATGCAATAACCATTTAAAAATGAAAAATCACATGGAACATGGCATAGATTAATAGTAAAAAATGGAATATGGAATGAAAGGTAATCATTTAATTTAAATTTCACAAGAAATTTAACATAAAGAAAGTGATATGCACAATGAATCTTTAAGTATGCCAAGGCTTATGAAATTTTACATGGGCCAAATTTTATTTCCAAGAATAAGTATTTCCAAAAAAAGGGGTTGATTCATGATTAATTATCCATATTATATATATCCATCAATTTAAAACCTTAAACAAGGTAAAACACAACTCAAGGAATATGGAAACTTAGGAAAAAATGGCAGCAAACCCAAAGGGGTGGCCAAGGGGAAATGATAACACCCTAAGATAGGTTTTCCCACAAGAATAGGTCTCAACAAACATGATATATTATTGAAATTCATTTAATTTGATATAACAAGGCTTCACTGGAAGGATCCATCTAGTGGCATATTGGTACAATGCTGATAAGTGATGAAATTGAAGGGAAAAGAGTAGATTCCCTACCTCATGGTCATGGAACTCCACACATTCGGAAGCACGACTAGATTCAATGTAAAATGGATGAAATGAAAAGATTTAGATAAAATGTAAAAATAGGGATAATATTCTTCGAACAAACATAGTGCAAAAAATGACTGAAGAAACTTGAAATATAAGGGTGCGGTAGATAGAGCTTCCTAAGACAAGTCCATATCTTCCAACGATGAAGGAACCAGATGACTATGGAGGGAGATCTCAAAAAACCCCACAATAGGAAGAGGGGAGAACCACACATTCCTGGAGGAATAAGAATGTTGAGTGGATGGAGGGAAGAAGAAAGAACATGAGTTAAAAGAAATCATTATAGGAAAAATCGACTTTTTACCCAAAAATCGCATTGTGCATGATTTGGTTGCATGGTTTGGCCAAACTGTGCATGAACCATGTGTGTGGTTCTATCTACTAGGAATACCACATGGGATAGGTGCAAATTTTGAATAACCATGTGAAAACCATGCATTTTCTCATGGTCTAAGACCTGTAGTAGCCTGCACGGGCATGTGGCATGGGTCGTATGGTTTCATAAAAACCATGAGACGCACCTTAATTTCTCTATTTTTGGTGATCCAGGCTTCAAATGATCCTCGTACACCATTGGGTTATCCTTTAAGCTCATAGGATTCATATCAAGGTATATTTTAAGGGATTAAACATAAAATTTAATTGTCTATACCATTGGATAAAGCCGGTACATTACAACCTACCCTCCTTAAAACAACTCATCCCCGAGTTTCCCTTCCTAGGGTGGTATAACGTCATTTGAGAAGAGCTCCGACCACTGAGCAGTTACATCGGCCTCCCGATCCCAGGTCTCAACATGTTTGTGCTGACATAGCACTTGGACTAATGTAATTAAACAAACTTATAGAAATTTCATGCTATTTTTGACAATACGAATTAGAACTCCTTAAAGGATTCATCCACCTCAAGCTTGATATCATCAGGTCCAACGAATTTGAAGAGTCCGGATGATACTATAAAATTTTAGACACGTGGAAGACTTCATTCATGTAATGATACAAATAAGGAAATAAAAACCTATGGGATACTGGACCATCTCTCTCTACTATCTTGAATCCCCCGAAATATATCGGTAGCAGCTTCCCTTGTCTCATGATTCATTTTTTACCCAATCGAGGTGATACACAAAGAAATACACAATGTACCACCTTGAACTCAAGAGGTCTATGGTGATGATAGATATAATCCTTCTACCATGGATGATATATTTCCATATGATTTTGAATCAGTGATAGATACTCTAAATTATCCTAAATAAGACAAGGACCTAGTGGAGCAGCCTCACCTACCACAAGCCAGGATAAGGGTTAATGGTATGGTCTACCATAGAGGGTCTCATATGGTGCCATCTAAATTGTTTCATGAAATATGTTATTGTAGAAATACTCAAATAGAGGAATATAATTTTCCTAAGATGCTATGAATTCATTGATACAAGCCCTGAGGATATCCTCTAGCACCTGAATCATTCTCTTGGAATGCCCATCGGTTTGAGGGTGATATGTAGTACTCAAGATCACTTATGAACCAAATTCCTTATGAAACCCTTGCACAAACTTTGATGTAAAACATGTGACTCAGTTTGAATCAATATAAAGGGGAAAACTTTCAATTTTCACTATCTACTAGATAGAAATCCTTCCTAACTTAACAATAAATATGGACTCCTAGATCAGAAAGAAGTGAGTGTCTTTGTTCATCCTATATACAATCACCCAAACTGCATTTCTATCTCGATGAGATCTCAAAAATCCTGTCAAAAAATTCATGGTTACATCATTACATTTCCAATTAGGAATAAATTAATAAATTTTATACAATAGGAATATCAATAGAGAATAAAAGGGGTGATAATAATAAACATGAATAATAAGACATGATATAGAATGATAACATAAACACAACATATGAAATGTGACAACAACATAAAACACTGCATCATAAAAATAGGCCAATGATAACTTCCAAAAAATCATGATGGAAGAAGTACTATAAAGTAATTAGGTTCATTCCTTTTCCCAACATGAAGTATCATGAGACTAAACATTACCCAATTCATTGGAGCGCTATATAATTACGGGCACACCTATCACATGCATTTCATTCTCATGTTGAAGTGTGACACATTGATCATAAAACAAGGATTTAGTCATCATTATATTTTATTCCATAATCAAAGAGTGTGGAATAAATAAATTTAAGGCCCAATTAAAATAATTATAAGTTTATAAGTGTGTAAACCCTTTATAGTAAATCGGTATGGTATTCACTAAAAAATTGTTTTGGCATGGAAAATCACATTGAAATTTTGGCAGCATAACAATGCCGCTTAAAAATTCATAAAATTGGTTGATGTGATAGAAAATGGTATCTCGTAATTTGGAAATCAAATGGGTAGTAAATAAATTTAAATACTTATCCCAACATTAGGAATTGGAAATATAAGGAATAAGATAATAACGAAACATGAATAATGGAGAGATGGTGAGGATCCCTTAATAAATTTTAGCATGGTAACTAGTGTACATAAAGGTTCACGGGAGGTTATAATTAGAGTGAAATAGGTCTCTCATAATTTATATATCAAAATTAAATTAAGGGGGTTTTAGGAAAACATACCCAAAAAACCACCAATTGAAACTAAGAAGCATAACATAAAAGATGTTCTTGAATTGAAATGAGAAGAGACAAATCCCTTACTTGAGTGTGTGAAACCAAATTATTAGGAGGAGCTTATTGAGAGATTGGGGGAGCATTGGGAGGACTATAGAGAGAGGATGTTAGAATAAAAATGTTAAATAAGGATTTTTAGTGAAGAGAAATGGGAGATTGGGTGTTTTATATAAGAAAAGAGTGGGGAATTGTTTATCAATTCTAAAACATGGGTTTTGGACTCTATATAATAAAAAAACTAAAACCACAAACCTTTACATGTTTCTTCCCATGTTTTTTTTAAAAATGGGAGTGGTTTTCATTATTTTATATGTATAATGATTTAACATAATAAAAAAATTCCATTGATTATGTAGAGGTGAGTCATACTATTAGTGAAATGATTTTAAAACCTTAAAATATATTAATGGTTTTGGAGGAATCATCATGGATTTATAAAATTAATCAAATAAACATAAAGTCAAATAATTTTAAATGGAAAACATATATTTGGTCATGGATAAATTTATAGTATTTACTACATAACTTTTTGGTCATTATGATTTCATAATACACACCATATATTTATATGGTATTTAATTTTTACTCAAAAATTCAACTGTTTTAGAAAATTATGAAAAATTAACAGTTCGATAATTTTGAAATTATAATCCCAATAATAATAGTTTTTTATAAAAATAATTTTATAAATATGTGAATTTTAACTTTTAAAATAGGAATTGATATTTATTGATAAATACTACGGTATTTTGACAATAACAATTTTTGAACCCTTATAAAAATTACATTTGAATTCATAAAAATAACATGATAATTTATATTTAATAAAAATTATTTAATAATAATATTTTATTAAAATATTATTTATTTTAAAGATATATTAATTCATTAAAATAAATTCCTTAATTGAATTTGAATATTATCCAAAATTACACTTTGTATTTTATTGAATCAAATTCAAAATCATTTATCAATTAAGAATAATAATAAGTAAATAAATCCATTATTATGTTAAAAATAATTTACATACTCATATTTCTGGGGTCTCGATACATATCTCTTTTTTACACCAGTAAAAACCTTAAGTGTAAGGTTTACAACTGTGTGACTTTCATGGGTTGGTTCGGCAAACATGGTTTGGGTAGTGATATCAATGAGCTTGAACTTCTCCCGTAAATAGTTTCACTCATGTTAATTTTATTGGATCTCATCTTGGGATTATAGAAGGGAAAATCCCCGTGATTCTATCTCTATAGGAAGCTTTGATAAAAGGATTTTATAGGTTATGATCCTACTGGTTGAGGCCGTAGATTCCATTTTTTTTGTCAATCGTATTAGTTAAAACCCTAATTTTATACTAATCATGTGATCACTATTCAACAAATATATTATCAATGGTAGATATTTTTAATGATATTTTAGATTTGATATAATAAAACCAAATAAGTAAATGTGTTTTCTAAAATCATAATACATTATAAGACATTTAATTAAATCATAAGGGGAATTTTATTTATAATATTTCTGTTCATTACAATGAACTTCATTACTCACAGTCTGAGACATGAGGAGAGTATGACAAAGGAAATAATACCCATCTAGGGTCTCAAGACAAAATGGGAAAATATGTCTAGGGGTTTAAGAAACAACCATGATGAAGGAAATGAAGAATCATCTTGTTGCATTGAAAGTAATGGAACACCAACCATTTCCCACTATTCAACTATGAATTTATTCACTTTCAGCACAATATATATTTTGGATGAAGAAGAAAATGCATAAGGCCACAACATAGAAAATAAACTCTAAGAGGAGGGTGATTTGGATTTACCAATTGAGGCTTGACACACCCAGAACCAATGAAGGCACCAAAATCTAGCACATCCGAATATCGAGTTTCCAAATCTCTAGTGGAACACTAACAATGACAATGAGAAAGGTGTGGCTACATCCCAATCACCACCTAGAATATTTAAATTTCCTTCCATGAAGGAAAGGTTTTTACAATATGGGAATGATATTTAAACTCTCAGAGTAATCAATGAGGTGATACTCATAGGAAATATTCCTTCTCAGTATAGTCTTTAGGATAACACAAATATTCCTCCTCTTATAAGAGCCGATACAAAAGAGATAATGGAATCTGAATGGAAAACTAAATACCAATCCATGAAGATAATATTCATAAATAAGGAAGTAAAAATTGATTATGACTTCCATATGTTGTTGTAACAACCTCTATCTCTCAATATAAATCATTTAGTATTCAGATGAATATAGAATCGATGAGAGACAAAGGTGGGGACACCTCATCGACACCCAACAACTCCATATAGACAAGAGGTGGATCGAACAACTGTAAAACCTAATATTCTTAACATCATTGGGTCCCTAGATACTGGAATGGAATCCATGCAAGGGTGATGTGCTCCCATGAGTCATGAGAGGAAGCCATATTTAGAATGGGTGGATGAAACTTTACCTCCACCTAATTTCAGAAATACTACATTCTATACATTTGACAGTGCAAGATACCCTTAAAAACACATCACACACTTCATATCCCAATATGGGATGATGATGAGACTACTAGATCAGTAGAAGGTAACTAATATAAAGTTTTTTTACAAACTCTAGAATGGATAGCCTTTGTTTGGTACAATATTCTTCAAGTGGGATGTGTTGTAAGATGGAAAGACCTTCATCATCAATTCCTTTATCAATTTATCTCCACGTTGAGGAAATTGAAAACCATTTACCTGAAAAATTTCAATAAATGTGAAAATAAGAGGTTTTATAACTTTATATTCAGATGGAAAGGTATAACTTATTCACGTATTATCACTCTCTCATAGAATCTATTTCTAGAACTTCATACTAAAAATATCTAAGATGAGTTATAGACACCTATGATCCCAATAAAGTATTTAAGTGGGTTATGGGAGTTCATAGAAATGGCCTAATGTTTGGAAGACACCATTTACTAAACCCAATCCAAATATCAACTCATGTTGTAAGCATAGGAAAAAAGTCTAGGAAAAGTGTAAGCTACAACTTTCACTCTCAATATTGAAGCAGTGACCAACCAAGAACCTAGGAAAGTATTAAACCACATAGTTGCTCAATCGAGTAGCAACAACCACAAAATCTCCCCCATCCAAAAGCACAGAGAAATCAGGGTCACCTAGGATTTTAGGAATGGATTAATGACGCACACTCCTTACAAAATGAACAAGTCCAAAATTATTTCATAGTATCCATGCATGATAAACTGATCAAGATAACGTGGCCCTGTAATCCCAATGAGGTCAAACTCATTGATTTTCCCAACTACTATCATTTTCATAGAAGGCTGGTTCATAATATCTAGGACTGCTTCGTATTCAAATACGTCCTTCAATGAATTTTCAACTTTGGACAGGTGGTGTTAGATAACTCTGTAGAGCGGGTAGCCTAAATAAATGTTTCCTATTCAGAAGAAAAGGGTGATTGGAAGAAAGTTTCAGCCAAGAGAGGGTGAATATTCAACAACAATATGATTCAAAAAAAGTTGACCGAGCTTATGCCACCCTAAGAGAAGAGCTTTGTAGAACCAAAATAGTTTCACCGCTAAGGGAGGGGAAATAAAATGTACCTTACAAAGGTGAAAACGACCATCAAAATTGGGAGGAAATAGAAGAGGATGAGTCATATTCTTCTCCAATGCAAGATACAGATCTTGACTATTTCTTCCTTGCAACATAAAAAGTATGATAACTGCCACACCAAACAAAACCCTCACTATATTATTATCATATCCCATTCTTGGATGATTAATATTCCTCAGAATATGAGTTTCCCACACATAACCAGTGAACTAGAGGTCACATGTATAGGATCTGAGGATACATGAGATAACACAGGCATGGTCGGACCCAATATTTCAGTCACGTCCCCATGAAGAACATATATGTAGGTGATACCCAAGGTAAAGTACAATAGTTGGTCTAAAAGAGTCGTGGAGGTGTCCCAAAACCCTATAGCAGTCTCCCATTCCAAGTTGTCTTACATGACCACCTAGAGAGGGTGTGATTGTATAATCCTCAAAAAAATGTAGAATGCTGACATAATCTTCACCACTAGTAGTAGACACTCCATTGACCTCTTCAAAAGTACCAGGACCATTCACTTTGAGTTCCTTAACTCCTAAACCACATAGAAATGAGCATCCCTACCTCTGAAAGTTCCAACCATTGGCACAAAAATACAAAATTCTAAAACAACTAGTGGTTTTCTCAATCACGATCTCAATGCTGGATGTGTTCCATCAATTAAAAGAACATAGGGAGGCACACATTTAATCCCTCTAGAGACTATAGAAGATCAATACACAAGTCACTACAACCAAGGATTATTGACACGTTCCTGTCATGGGGTGTGGAAAAAACAAATATAACCTAAGTTAAAATTTATTATGGTGGGTTACCTAGGTTGTCTCTAGAGAGGAGTTCTTAACAACAGTGTTTGTCACTTAAAATAACAGAAATAAGTGATGTTGTTTTTGAAATTGTTTGATTTGAAAAATAAAAGAAATAAACTAAATAAATTAAATAAATTAAGTGAAAGTTTTAAAATAAATTGAATAATGATGTGATTTAAATCAGTGATATGAAATGATGATTAGGTTAGGGTTGGTTTTCCAATTGTAACTCTATTACAGTTCAACTTGCCCAATTATCTTCTACTAATTCGTTAAGAGTGAGAATCCACAATCATTTCTTCTCACTCCCTTGGTCAAATAATAATGTGCAAATAAACCTTACTAAAACCTCATACTAGTCTACGCTCTTTCCAATGTTTAATAGAGTTATATCCAATACCCCTAATTATCTTAGGAAATTCCCAATCAAGTTGTTTTTATCCCAAGCAATCAAGAACATTCACTACTCCTCACACACATACCAATGATCACCGAATACTTTACCACTAAGTCATGGTATATTCCATCGTATATAAACCATAACCTAGTGAAGGGAGATATTGATCATTGACAAAATAGAAATAAACAACAAAACCTGAAATCAGATACAACCGTATATGATAATAAATATTGTTATAAGAAATTGAAACTGATCCATAGAAGAGAAAAAAGGATATAAAAATATTAAGTGCAAGAACTCAAGAATTACAAAAGCGTAAACCTAACCCTCACCAATCACTCAAAAGATCCACCCCACCATGATAAGGGTAACTGAGTTTATGGGGAAAGAATAAGTCATTAAAAATCTAAGAAGAACAAAATAAATATAAACAAGAACATAAATTTTGATCCTCCAAAATCTGTTCTCCAGAATCTTGCCTCTGTTATGCCGAACAGATGTCTAAACCAAGCCAAACTCCCTTCTTATAAGATGTTGGAAATTGAGTTTTCTATCAATTCTCAACATTTCAAAGCCTTTGGATAGGTGTAAAAGAAGATATTACTTGATTAGTTAGTTTGTCTTCTTCTGGCCTCCAAACACTATTTCACCCACTCCACTTGGATACACCAAAAATATGTATTGATGAAATTTTTATTTTATGAAATTTACTATGAACCATCCTTTTAAAGTACTCTGTCAAAACCATCTAGAATAAACTAATTTTAAGGTATTTTTAATTAGATATTTCAGATTTAATGTAGTGGGGTCCATTCTGCCTGCGAGGCTGAATTCTCCATTTGATTGATTTTTCTGTACCATTGGGTTTCGAATTGGGTATTGGTACAGAAAAAAAATTGAATCCCATGTGCATATGAAGCGTAAAAAATTATTCATTTCAATTTCATAAATAATATAAAAGTTATGCCCCAAAAATAAAATCTCCCAAAAACTGTCAATTTACAGAATTACCCCATTTTCACATTTAAGCACAAAATACACCAAAAACACATAAATAATGTAAATATACTCAAATTGAATAATGGGGAGGTATTAAATCATTTTTAAAATATTAATAATAGTGAAAATATTAAATCTATCAATTCCCCCATACTTATTACTTGGACTCCTGGACAAGTGAGAATCAAAATAAAATAAAATCAAATTCAAAACACATATCCATGAGATCCACCAATTTGACAACAAGAAAAAAAATATATCATGCCTCCTCAAAAAACATTACTTCAAGTTCTTAATTTGATATCATTAAATATATTTCCTCTTCATTTCTCCTCCTATGCACACAAAACACTTAACTAACTTTCATTGTCTCTCATCACACAAATTTCATTTTTTTGCAATGTCTTTCTCATCCAAACTCTTACAAGGGTAACCATAGGCTTGATAAATTCCTTCATATCCATTTGATGTGAGTCAAAAAAATATTTTTACCATGAGTACCTTTAAAGTTTGTTCCATGGCTTTAGGTTGGTAGGATTTAGATGTGAAAATATTGAGGTCGAATGAATAAGTCTTGGCTCTTTTTGAAGCAAAATTACATTACTCTAATTTTCACACAAGTATGGTCTCCGATTCACTCCCCTTAATAGAAAATAAGCTCTTTCATCATGAAATATCAAGGAATGTTCACACAGTTCATCATTTTAGCAGAAAACATTTCAATATTCTCAAGAGAAAGTTGGATAGGGAAAATTGGCTTGTAATGTGGCTATCCTAATAGGTTGTTCATGGATTCTAAGGGATACAAGGATTAAACATTCAAGTTGGGCCATAATAAAGATGATTTTATTGAAAAGGGGAATTTAAAACCAAATAAATGCCTCAATCATTTAAAACACACGTACCTCTAACCCTCAAGTTTTGATACGAATAAATCAAATTCTGGTTAAATCAATCATTGTTTGATTCTCTCAAGAAGTGAGGTGAATTTAAATAATATGAAAATAATAGTTTTATAAGACTCATGGGAATGTGATTTCAAATATAAAGACAGTGATATGTGGCATGGGATTCAAAAATCAGAGTACTTTTCATGAAATTCCCAAAGAATTGAATATGAAACAAAGTCATTTTCAGCATTTATTTTCTCTATTTCATGGAATAAATTATTTCTCCCATAGAAATGAGTTTCAAAAATGTAAAAGATAATCATTTCATCTCAAAAGTTTCAAAAACACACAAAAATTTAAAAAAACACACAATATTCGAAACACAGACACTTTTTAACAAATACAAAACCTAAACTACAAAGGTTCTCTCCCCCACACCTAAATGATTCAATGTCTACAATGCATTAATATATATTAAACATGTAAGAGTATTTGAAATTGAATCACAGCAATCAAGAAAATGTAAATGATAGGTATGACCTGATGGTGTTTATTGATAAAAAATATGGAGGAGTGTGATCTCCTCCATTGGATCTGATGGCAAGGTCCCAAGGAATTTATTCAGCCTATACCCATTGATAGTGAATGGATCCTTCTCTCCATCCTTCACAATATTCACAGCAACGAAAGGATTACATGAATAACTATAAATGTACCTTCCCATCTAGAATGAAGTTTACCTGGAATTAGCTTGAGTATTTAATTGAATAACAATACTTTGTCTCTAGTAAGAAAGTCTTTTGGTTAGATCATTTTATCATGAGCCACTCTTGTTCTCTCTTTCTAAATCTTGAAATTTTCAAATTCTTCCTTTCTAATTTATTACAACTCCGGTAACTGCAATCTTCTCTCTTTCCCAGCACTTTTAAGATCTAGAATCATCTTCCTCATATCCCAGTATGCCTTGTGTTCCAATTCCACAGGTAGTTGACATCTTTTCCCATAAATCAGTCTATATGGACTCATTCCAATTCGGGTTTTGTAGGATGTCGTGTAATACCATAATGTGTCTTCTAAAATTTTTCTCAAATCCTTACTATTTGGATTAATAGTATTTTCCAAAATTCCTTTGATTTCCCTATTAGACACTTAAGATTTCCCCATTAGTTTGTGGATGATAGAGAGTTGATGTTTTATGATGCACCCCATACTTTTTCAAAACATCCTCCATTCTCCTATTGCCAAAGTGAGTCCCTTGATCACTAATGATGGCTCTGGGAACTCCAAACCTACAAAATATGTTATCTCTGACAAAATCACAAACAGATTTAGCATCGTCAGTCCTGGTGGATTTTTCTTCCACCCATTTGGAAGTATAATCAACAGAAAGCATAATATAAGAATTTATAAATGAAATTGGGAAAGGGCCCATAAAATATATCCCCCAAAATTCAAAAATTACACAAAACATATGTTTCTTATGGGGAATTTCTTATCTCTTTGAAATATTTCCTGTAAACTGCCATTTTTCACACCATTTGCAAAATTCATGAGAATCTTTGAAAAGTGTTAGCCAATAAGTTCTAGATTCTAAAACCCTTCTTGATGTCCTTTGTGGTCCAAAGTGGACTCCAAAAGCTAATGTGTGACAAAACTTAAAGACTCATTCAATTTCCTTTTTAGGTAAACATCTTCTTATCATTTGGTCATTGAAAATCTTCCAAAGAAATGGATCATCCCAGATGTAATATCTAGATTCATCTTTCTATTTTTCAATTTTTTGAAAATTTAAATGAGATGAGGCCTGAGAAGTTACCAGATAAATGAACATGTCAGCATACCAGGGTACTTATCCTTCAATCAATTACAACCTCTCTTCTGTAAGGTAATCATTTAGTGGTTCAGTGTCTAGAATTTCAACTTCAGCAGTGTTGGGTAGTCTACTTAGTGATCAGCCACATGATTCTCAGATCCCTTCTTATCTTTGATTTATATATTGAAATTCTATAGTAATAGAATCCATCTCACAAGCCTTGGTTTTGATTCATCCTTCTTCCTCATGTACCTAAGATCTACATTATCAAAAAACACAATGACTTTAGTTCCAAGCATATATGATGTAAATATTTTTAAAGCAAAAACAACTTCTAAAAACTCTTTTTCTATTATTGTTTAAATTAATTGGGACAAATCTAAGGTTTTGGAGTCATATGAAATGACTTGTATCCTACCCTCAATTTTCTGAGAAAGCATAGCTTTAACTGCTTGGTTTGAAGCATCACAAAGTAGCTTGAATGGTTCTTCCCAATTGGGTGGCTGCATTACTGGTGGTGTAATCAATATCCTTTTCAACTCATCAAAGGATTCCCTACATGAACCATTGAAATAAAAATAAACATATTTCAAAAGTAATATAGAGAGATGGAGATAAATCTTACTAAAATATTTGATAAACCTCCTGTAGAATCCTGCATGTCCTAAAAATGATCTAACATGTTTGACACCAGTTGGGTATGGAAAAGAATTTATCACTGAAATTTTTGATTTGTCAACTTCAATTCCTTTACGTGAAATGACATTCCCAAGGAAAATTCCTTTCTCAACCATAAAATTACACTTTGAAATTAAAAACAAGGTTCTTTTCAATGTAGGTTTTGAAAACATTTTCCAGATTTTTCAAACAATGGTCAAAAGAATTTCCAAAAGACTAAGAAATCATCCAAGAAAACCTCCAAGAAATATTCAATGTGATCCAAAAATATACTTACCATAAACCACTGAAATGTACCTGGATCATTACACAATCCAAATGGCATCCCTTTGTATGAAAAAGTACTGAAACGACAAGTAAAGGTAGACTTCTCTTGATCCTCAGGAGAAATGGGTACCTGAAAATTACCTAAAAATCCATCCAAAAAGAAATAATGAGTTCTTCCTACCAATATATCTAGCATCTAGTCAATGAAAGGGATAGGGAAATGATATTTTTGAGTGACCTGATTCAACTTCTTAAAATATATGCACACTCTCCATATATTTTGAATTTTCACAGGGATTAGTTAATTCTTTTCATTCCTCAGAATGGTTAGGCCATTTTTATTTGGGACTACATGGATCAGGCTAACCCATTGTGAATATGATATGGGATAGATGATCAAAACTTCTAACATTTTCTTAATATATTTTTTCACAACCTCCATCAGGGTGGGGTTCATCCTCTTTTGGGGTTGTATGATAGGTTTGGAATATCCCTAAAGAAAAATTCATTGTGAGAAATTTTTTGGGTTTATTCCTGGGATATCACCTAAGATCCACCTTATTGCTTGGAAATTATCTCTCAAAATCTCAATAAATTATTTTTCTTGAGTTTAGGATATATTATTATCAATTATTACTGGTAATTTTTCTCCCCCATAAGGTAAACATATTTTAAATCAGTGGGGAGTGGTTTTAATTCTAGATCAGGAGGATGCTCAAGGGATTAAACTAAATTGAAGTTCCCCACATCCAATGATTTTACATACTACACCCAAGAAATAATATCACCTTCATCATCATTTAACAAATTATCAAAGAAATCAGATTTTACCTCTTCTTCCAACAGGAAATCAGAATCTCTAAGAGTTTGGGCATCTATATATTCATTGATATTTTTAATTGAAAAATTCTCTCATAATGATAAGAATTCATGAAACAAACCTAATTCATCAATTGGTTATGTACCATCATTATGGGAAAGTTCAAAGAGTGAATTATCATATGATGGGTGCCTCATGGATTCAAAAATATTAAAGTGGATAGTGCTATCTCCAGACTCCATGGTAAGTGTCCCTTCATGGAAATTGATGATGGTTTTGGCCATCTTCAAGAAATGTATCCCCAAAATGATGGGTGAGTGTGATGGGATCCTATAATCTTCCATATTAAACACATAGAAGTCATTTGAGAATAAAATATCTTTGACTTTTACCAGGACATCCTCCAGAACTCCTACTAGGAAGACTATGGACATGTTTGCAATCTGAACCACCACTCTTGTAGGATTCAAGTCTCCTATCTGCAAATAATTATATACTAAGTGAGGAAATACATTAATTGATGCACCTGAATCTCATAAATCATTAGAATAATTTATTGAACTAATGGTGAATGGAATAGAAAATGTCCCTGGAACTTGACATTTTGTTGGTAATTATGGTGTGATAAGGGTTGAGACACTTCTTCCCAAATTTATAATCTCATTCCCTTGAAGTCTCATATTCTTGGTGCAAATATCCTTAAACAATTTAGCATACTTTTCAATTTTTTTGAGTTCTTGAAGAAGAGGTATATTGATTTCCACTTTCTAGAAGATGTCCAAAATTTCTTTTTGCAGTGCTTCTTCTTGAAAAATCTTTGATTCAATCATCCTTGATGGAAATAGTGGGGGGTATATCTTTATTATCCCTTTGTTTCCTTTGAAATGGTGTTTCTTGTTTCTTATTCCTTGGCCTATCCTTTTCCTCCTCCTCATTCTTATCTTCTTCCCGATGCATTTTCATAGAATTTTCATCATTTCCAACTTCATTCTCCCTTAGCCTAGGTGGTACTGTTTTAGGCTCCATGGTGGCTGGTGGTGGGATTTCTTTTCCACTTCTTGTAGTTATAATACTAAAATTATCTTTTGGGTTTGGGATTTTTTGGGAAGGAATTTTACTTGGATTTTTGGTCAAAAAGTCCATGATACTTTCAAACTTGTTGAAAAAATCTTTAATGATGTCCTTCAACCCCTCAAACTTAGATTTTTGCTGTTGTTTTTGAATTTGAGGTTGTGAACTGGTAGATGGATGCTCATAGGGTATTTGGAAAGAGGTTGGTTTTTGGTAAGAATTCTGGTTATAAGACTGCTTCTGTTGAAATGGGGGTGGGTTTTGGAATTGATTTTGGAACGGGGGTTGGGTTTTAAACTTGTTTTGGTACGGGGGTCTACCGTGATTCTTCTGATTTCCAAACCGATATTGGACATGGTTAGGATCTCTCCATCCTTGATTTTGTTGGAACTACCTTATCTAAAATTCTATTTCAAATGTTTCTATTCCTTATATTTCATAACATTTGTCTGTGAAATGATCAGGTGATAATCATAAACCACATACCTTATCTGGTGCTTGTTGGTCACTAACTTGTTACAAGGCCATCTTCCTCACCAAAGTAGTTATCTCTTTAATCCTAATTTCTAGTAAGGGTGATGGATGAGAAGTGATTAAATCATTAATACCTCTTTTTTCCAATACCTCTTGTTCCAAACTACTGTGAGTTCTTGGAAATCATCTCAATCAAGCCCTTAGATTCTTCTGGTGACTTTTCAATCAATGCACCTCCAGATGATGCATCAAGAAGGTTTTTATCATTATTCAATAGTCCTTGATATAAGAATACAAGAAAGTGTTTTTACCCAATGTATTGTTGTGGGAAGCTGGCACATAGCTTCATAAATCTCTCCCAGTACTCATAAAGGGTTTCTCCAGATGATTTTCGCATGACATAGATTTTCTTTCTGAATGCCTATGCTTCTAGAGGCGGGGAAAAATATTTTCATAAAAAATATTACTAGGTCATTATAATCATGAACATATCCTGGTTTTAGTCCTTACAACCATTCTTTTGTAGCCCCATCCAATGAAAATGGAAATTCCTTACAATTTACCAGCTCCTCTGCAACTCCATGGGGTCTGAAAATTGAGAAAACATGTTTGAACTATTTAATGTGTTTGTTTGGATCTTCACCTGCTAAAACATGAAACATGGGAAGAAAAGGAATCATGTTAGGTTTCATTTCAAAATCATTTTGTAACACTTTCATGGCAATTTGATTATTTTTATTAAGGATTTGTGGTCCACAGAAGTCTCTAAGAGATGGGTTTTGATTTTTATCCATGATGACAGGCTCAGAGTGAACACATGAAGTTTCACTTGAGTCTACAAGGGGAATTTCTTCAAATTCAGATTGAAAATTAATGTTTCTAAGTATATTAAATATTATTCTTTCAATTTCAGGATCTATGGGTCAAGGTTCAGTTTTTGAGGTTCTAGTCATGCAATTTTCAAGAGAAAAGATGAAAAGAGAAAGGAAAGAAAAGAAAAGAAATGTTGGCACTACCTCCCCGGATAAGGCCCCAATTTTTGACACATTCCTATCATGGGGTGTGGAAAAAACAAATATAACCTAATTTAAAATTTATTATAGTGGGTTACCGAGGTTTTCTCTAGAGAGGAGTGCTCAACAATAGCGTTTTTCACTTAAAATAAGATAAATAAGTGATATTGTTTTTGAAATAGTTTGATTTGGAAAATACAAGAAATAAAATAAATAACGTAAATAAATTCAGTGAATGTTTTAAAAAAAATTGAAAAATGATGTGATTTAAATTAGTGATATGAAATTGTGGTTAGGTTAGGGTCGGTTTTCCAATTGTAACTCTATCACAGTTTAACTTACCCAATTCTATTCTATTAAGTCATTAAGAGTGAGAATCCGCAATCATTTTTTCTCACTCCCTTGGTCAAATAATAATGTGAGAATAAACCTTAATAAAACCTTAGATTTTTATACTCTACTTCCAATGTGTAATAGAGTTGTAGCCAATACCCCCAATTATCATAGGCAATTTCCGACCGGGTCTTGTTTATCCCAAGAAATCAAGAACATTCACTACTCCTCACACACGTACCGGTGATCACTGAGTACTTCACCAATAATTTCTGGTCTATTCCATCATATATAAACTAAGAACTAGTTGAGAGATATATTGATAATTGACCAAATAAAAATAAATAAAATAATCTAAAATCAAATACAATCGTAAATGATAATAAAAACTGTTATAAGAAATTGAAACTGATTAGCAGAAGAGAAAAAAGTATATTAAAATATTAAGTGCTAGAACTCAAGAATTACAAAAGGGTAAACCTACCAATCCCCAATCACTCATAAGATCTACCCCACTATGGTAAGGGTAACCGGGTTTAAGGGGAAATAAGAAGTCATTACAAATCCAAGAAGAAAAAATGAATGAAAAACAAGAACAAAAATTTTGATCCTTCAGAATCTGTTCTCCAAAGGTTTTCCTCTATTATGCCATCCAAACGTTCGAACCAAGCCAAACTACCTTATTATACGTTTTCAGAAATTGATATTTCTTTCAATCCTCAAAATATAAAATCCATTGGACATTTTTAAAGGAAGATATGACTTTATTAGTGAGATTAACTTCTTCTAGCTGCCAAAAACTATTTCACCCACTCCACTTGGATGCGCCAAAAAGATGCCTTGATGAGATTCTTATTTTATGAAATTTAATGTGAATCATCTGTTGAAAGTTATATTTCTACACCAGCTATAATCACCTCATTCAAAGGTCTTTTGAATGAGATACTTCAGATTTAATGTAGTGGGGTCCATTCTGCCTTCCAGACTGATTTCTCCATTTGATTGATTTTTCTGTACCATTGTGTTTCGAATTTAGTCTTGGTCTAGAATAAAAAATTGAAGCCCACAAGCATATGAAGCCTAAAAAGGATTAACTTCAATTGTAACAATAATATAAAAGTTATTCACAAAAAACATAAGGTCCCAAAAACAGTAAATTTTACAGAATTACCCCATTTCACATTTAACCCCAAAATACACCAAAAACACGTAAATGATGTAAATATACTCAAATTGAATAATTGGGGTGGATTAAATCATTTAAAAACATATTAATAATAATGAAAATATTAACTCTATCGATTATCATGTGGAGATCATGTCACGACCCGAACCTAGCCGGGCTCGAGCCGCAACTACCCCAAGCCCGCCTCCATAGGCCAAGGGCTGGCGACCAGTGCCGAAGGCACAACAACTTGGGGAGGCCTTTGCCTAAGAACCTACACACACGCACACACAACAAACTCAATGAAAAAGTGTAGAGTAAAAAGAAAAGTAAAAGGGAAACTGCTATAAATAAACCACAAGAGTGCATCGACCTCTAATCAGTACAGGGTACAAGATGAAAAGAAAAGGGGAAAAACAGGCGCCCAACTGAAAAGTGCCACAACCCGGTGACAGGTAAACAAAAAGAAACAACTAATGGGTCTCCCACCTGGAACCCGACCATGACCACTACACGCGGTCCAAGATCCCAAGCTCCTACGCTCCACTGAAGTCATGCTCCACCTATCCGTCGTCTGTAAGGGCACACCAAGTGCGGGAAAAGCCCAAGCAGGGGTGAGTACAAAAATACTCAGTAGGATACCCCGAAGGCTCGAGGGAGCAACAAAAGGAGGTACTGAAGGGTGAGCAGTAGAGCGAACATGAAAAGTAGAGGAGTATGACTGAAAGTGCAATAAAGAGTCCAGCTTAACCCAACAAGAGAAAGGAAGTAGACTCGTCCAGGCACAAGGAGCTGGAAACGGTGAGAAGATGAACTTCCCATCGAGTCTTCGCTACTTATAACAGGAGAGTAGACTCATCCAACCACGAGAAGCTAGACACGGAAAGCACGTGGCATACCCCGTGCGTGTTCGCCTCTCCTGGAAGGAGAGTAGCCAAAACCCAAGGAGTGGGTACTCGTATGAGTAAATACATATATATATGCTCTGCCAAGAAGCCCGAACAAGCTCGTAAGGGGACCTCCGTCCCATAGCTCAGCCCAAGAAAAAGTAGCCAACAGTCCCAGAGGCAAACTTCATTGATGCCCAGCATCCCGCACGTCCACCCCGAACCACAAGCCAAGGGGTTAAATCACCACACTTAGACACTATCCGCTTTGGGCGGCACTGACTCGCCCGCACTGTTTTAGATCGCGTCACAAGAACGCGTATCGGTGGGGAAAGTGCCCCTCGTACTTGAGAGGGTTCTAGGAAAAGTCAAACCACACCTCATCACTGCCCTGTAGTCGAGAGGTATCCTCAAAGTCAAGGTCATCACAATACTGACCCATAACTAGGGGTCCCGCTCTGGTAATCACAGAGGAAAGACACAGGCTAGCCTAGTAGAAAGGACTGAGCCTGGAATGCCAACATGTGTCCCACTGCCAAGCCCTGCTGGAGGGTAATTAATAATATGATATCGGGTGACCCACTACCCAGCCCTGCTAGAGGGTAAACCATAATACATCATCAGGCGACCCACTGCCCAGCCCCGCTGGAGGGTAAACCTAGAATAAGTCGACAGGCGACCCACTACCTAGTCGTGCTGGAGGGTAGACCTGGAACTAGACGACGGGCGACCCACTGCCCAGCCCTGCTGGAGGGTAGACCCTAAGAGGTCGTTGGGTGACCCACTGCCCAATCACTGCTGGAGGGTAGACCCTAAGTGCGTCAGGCAACCCACTGCCCAGTCTCTGCTGGAGGGTAGGCCCTAGGAGCATTGGGTGACCCACTGCCCAGTCTCTGCTGGAGGGTAAACCCTAGAAGTCAGTGAGGAACCCACTACCCAGCCCTTCTGGAGGGTAAACCCAAAGAAGTCCATGTGTAACCCACTGCCCAGCCCCGCTGGAGGGTAAAACTCAGAACTGCTCTGGCCATCTCTACTATAGGGTACAACACTGGCCAACTGAGCACGGAGTGGGTATCGCGCAACCTCCCAACTCCAGAACAACTCACCCAAAAGATGTGATGTGTCTGCTCCATCACTAGGTGTCTCTATCACCGCTACCGGCCAATCCATCGAGAACAAAACTAGGGTAATATCACTTAACCCTGCTGGTCAAACAAACGTGCACAGAGGGACCCTCCACATAGCGAGAGGTCAAAGTACGCAAATCAGAACCCGACACGCACGTGGGACCCACCCAACGTGTGGCCCCATCTCAACCCCAACTAAATTCACTGATTTTATCAGGTACGAACAACAACATGTACCTCCAAGCATTTCCGTATACTCCCAGAGTATACCACAGTCTCAGCTCAAGGGCCATCGTGCACACAGCACCCAACGTCAACGCGAAGGCGTGACGTAACATCTCCAACTCAAAGGCCCAAGCACGACCAACCACATATTTTGAACCATTTATATAACTCTCCCAAGAGTGAGTGATCACATGCCAAGGGTCCGCTACAAACATGGTAGGACGAACCGCCACCGGAGCACCTTTCATGCTTCCACATTTAATAAGATCGCGCAAGAGGCTCCACACAACCAAACAGATCGCACCGTTGTAATCCTTGCGGAAAAACATGAGACATCGACTACATAATCTCCTGAAATGGATATCCGATGGAAAAGTCACCAACATCGCCTCACGCCCGAACGGCGTCCTGTGATCCCGAGCCTCAGCCCCGAAAACAGTCGGGCGCATCGCACCATTGCGATCCCCTCGGGAAACCACGTCAAAAGCACTACTCACTGGAGTGCAACGGATATCCAGAGAAAAAGATGCATTCCGGCGCACCACACATGAGTGGTGCTACGTGGGACCCGCATCCCGGTCCCGAAACTCAATGACCAGATCGCACCGTTGCAATCTTCTCGAAAAGGCACACAAGATGGACTATTCAATTGTCTAAAACGGTCGCCCAGTGATAAAGATGGAAAATCACCGTCGACGCCCAAACGGCCCTCGTGGGCCCCGCACCATCGTGCCGAATTAGGGTGGGCAGATTGCACCATTGCAATCCCCTTGGAAAAACATCCAGAAACGACTACTCACTCACCCCGAACGGACGCCCGGTGAGAAAGGCGTGAAACACTGCACGCAGCTCGAAAGACGGCCCGTGGGGCCCATGCTTCAAATCCAGTATCAATGCCCGAAAACGCCCTGGAAACCTTCGCCTCGACGTCAGGGTTTCAATGCCGCTGACGGCGCTTAAATCGGACGTCGGATGCGTCTGCGCCGTCTAAAACAAGAATCTCGGAAAAAACGCTCGTCCACTTAAAGACGCGTCGCGCCTCCGAGGCCCCTCGTTTCGGGAATTAAAAATTATTGAAACCAACACAAAACTTTCCCCTTAATGTCAGGAAGACACTTCCGTAGACGGCAAGTAAAACAGACACCCGTAGCGATATTTACGGGTGTCCGAAGCCAAAAGGGACAAACCCTTGGGCTGGATCGGCCAAGCTGGCCGGTCCACCCGGCCTGGGCCGGCCGCAGACCCGCGGTCCCCTCGTAGTCCCCGCTTCAGCTGACTGGCCGCGATCCCGGTCTTTGGTCGTTGAGGAGACCCGCTGGAAGCGGGTCTCGGTTCCTCGCGAGGGGTCGCGCCGCGACCCCTGTCTACCCGGACGACCACGCCTCGCCGCCCGCGCGAAGCGCCGCGCCGCCGCCTGCTCGCCACGCCACCGCCTGGAACCGGAGCCGCCGCTTGCGAGCCGCCGTGCCAGAGGTCGCCTCCGCCGTCCGGCTCACTGCGCCGCCGTCTGGCATGGCCGGTCGCTGCGCCTACCCGCCAGAACACCCCAGAACTCCTCCAAAAACCCGCAATCTTCGGCGAATGATTGCGGGTTCCTCAGAACTCCAAAACCGAAACCGAAAGATGCGTCGGAGATCTTAGAACACGTGCTACGCATACATGGACTTTTTACGAGGATCAAACAATAATTAAACACTAAAATTGGGATTCAAAGGGGGTTCGGGAAGAAAAAGAAACTCAAAACGTAACTGCTACCTCGCTGGGCTTCGCCCGGAGCTTCGCGTCGATCCGCCGGCATCACCGCACCTCGCCGGAGTCGCCTCGCCGGACCGCCTCACCGGAGATGGAGGAGGAGAGGGAGAGGCTTTCTACGCTAGGGAGAACCACCAAGAGGGGGGGAGAAGTGTTTAAAAATAAAACACTTAAACTCCCGCCGTGGGCCCCATACCCGAAACGCCCGAAGGGGTCGAGGTTAAGCCTCCCCTAGGGTAAAAACCACCTCCCGAGCACAACGGTGGTATCCGAATTTGATTTAGAGCATCCGTTTGGAAGTTATAAAATTTAACATCCGAAGCCGCTAAATTACGAAAATGCCGCTGGGGCCATTTTTCACAAACGGTCCGCGCCCGCGAAAATTATACCCCTCATAGGGTAAACGGTACGCTCTGAACTCAACGGTACCCTCTGTTTTCCAATCCGAGCCACCGTTTAAGAGATACTAGCATTTCACCATTAGATGAATAAATAAATTAATTTATTTATCCGTTTAACGTTCTGAAAGCGAGCGAGGGGTCCAAAAATATCGTGTCGACATACTTTATATCGTTCCTAGGGTAAACACCCCATTCCAGACCCATCCGTACACTCGGATCTCTGATATGGATCACCGTTTAGGAGTTATCCAATTTATTTAGCGTTTCCAGTGTGAATGCACTGGAAATTTAATTCCGGCCACTCTGGGGCTCAAAATCGCACGCCGTCTGAGGGCGCTGCTCTGGAATATCATCATGAATATTCCAAAGTCTTTCTCAGAAAAAACCAGGTTCTTACATCATTCCCTCATTCAAGATGTTTTTCCCCGAAAAGCAAAACTAGGGAGTAACACAGGGTACTAAGCCCACACCTGGATTTCCCATACCCAGGAGAACCCACGCACAGCTCTGCGTCACCGCACAGAGACCAAAGGATTGATCGGTTCACGCTAGGTCGGCCCTTGCCGATGTCGTTCACCCACTCCAGACTTTGGGGTTAGGGAAAGGCAGTAGGGTACCTCACCATCCCTTTGCACGGTCTCAAACGACCCGAAGGCCCTTGGGCATAGATCACCTCCCCGGTCAAACCTATACGTCGCACGCCGCGACTGGAATCACCGCCCGTACCTGAAACAAGGCCTGGTGATTCCCTCTTTCAGAATATCCATATGGTGAAACACCCAAGGATATCTGGTCACGCAAGGTTCCACAGTCGACGCTCTCTTACACGCTAAAAAGGCGAAGGATTCAACACCATCAACTAAAGAAAATGGTCCCATGCCTTTTACCTTACCAACACAGGGTTACACCGATGCCCCGCGTCACCCCGGTAACACCTCAAGCAAGGAGCAGGGAAGAAATGTCTTTCACACGCAGAGCCTAACAATTCTACTACAAAAAGTAGAAGAGCTATAGAGCGTACCTCTTTCACCTCATGCTCTACAGGATCGTAGACATCCAAAGCCTGCGACTGTCCGTGGTCCCAAATATCGGCTCCCGGAGCCTGACGTAGACCACCCCAATGGTGATGGGAAGATCTCGTAAAGTTGTCTCCCACTACCAGCTCCTCCCGCTCCTCTTCTAGCACCACCTCTCTAGGTACTACTCCGATCACGGCGCTGCCTCTGCCGTAGTGGTGCGCCTGCTGCCTGCCCGAAGCTCCCAGCAACTTGGGTCGGGAAGTCTCGTGCCAAGTGACCTCGCCTGTCACAAGCATAGCACCGACTCTCTCTATGCTGCTCTGGTGCCCTCCGACACCACTGTGGTGTACGACCACGCCCCTGAGTCCGGTTATCGGAAATCCACCTACGTCAAGGTTCTGCTTGCCGATGCCCACTAGCTATGGCAGACGTCTCAGCTCCAACGTGCCTGCTGCCACCACCAACACTAGAACGCGACAGGAAGCCCTCTGTCACCAGCGCCAGCTCTAGTACCCCGACATATGTGGAAATGACCAAGGGTACTATGACAACACGAATCTCTCAACAGAGACCCTGCTCAAACTTCTGTGCTCGGATGTTGTCGTCATGGACCAAGTCCGGGTAAAAGTGTGCACGGTCTACAAAACTAGTCACGTACTCGGCTACCGTCATCCCTCCCTGCAGAAACTGCAGGAGCTCCTGAATCCAAATGGAGCGCAAGCAGGAGGGGATAAACTCCTCACGAAACAACAACTGAAAGTCACCCCATGAAAGCGATGACTCATCCAGAAACCAAGTCACCAGAATCCACCAACACCAAGCTACTCCACGAAAAAGGCTGGCTGCGAAAGCCACTCTCTGATCTACCGGCGTCTGCACAAGCCTGAAAAGGCTAACCACTGCCTCTAGCCAAACCTCTGCTACTTGAGGGTCCGGATCACCACTGAACCTCAGCGGTCTCTGCCGCTGGAACTCACGGAGCGCGCTCAACCTGCGCTCAAGCTCAGCCTGCTCTGCTGAAGCTGCCTACTGCTCAACAGGTGGGGGTGCTGCCACCGGCCCACCCATAGAAAGGGGCTCGCATGATGGGTCCTAGATTGTGGCCTCGTAGCTCACAGGGTCGTCATCACGAACCAAAGCTGGTATCCTGGCTGGCTGTCCTCGCGGAGACATCCTGAATATTATCAAGGAGTATCGCGGTCAAATGAGCATAATGTATATAACAAAAACAACAAAGATGGAGAGCTGACTCAAGAAGCACAGTCAAGACTCAGTCCTATGTGATGCACAAACAAATTTCCCTACAACAAGCATCTCAGCATGCCGAGTCGACAAGCGGGTTATCAAGGTCCTGGTGAATGGATACGTCGGCCGTCGCACAATCACTGGACTCCCTTGCCTGAGAGCCGCCCTCGAAACACATTAACACTGTTGCCATATATCCCAACCAATTCCTCTTTTAGGGATTTCCACAGAACGTCCCAAGGAACGAACCACCTCTGATACCACTTTGTCACGACCCGACCCTACCTGGGCTCGAGCCGTAACTACCCCAAGCCCGCCTCCATAGGCCAAGGCCTAGCGACCAGCGCCTAAGGCACAACAACTCGGGGAGGCCTTTGTCTAAGCACCTGCACACACGCACACGCAACAAACTCAATGCAAAAGTACATAGTAAAAATAAAAGTAAAAGGTCAACTTCTATAAATAAACCACAAGAGTGCATCGACCTCTAATCAGTATAGGGTACAAGCTGAAAAGAAAAGGGAAAAAACACACGCCCAACTGAAAAGTGTCACAACCCGGTGACAGGTAAACAAAAAGAAACAACTGACGGGTCTCCCACCTGGAACCCGACCACGACCACCGCACGCGGTCCAAGCTCCCAAGCTCCTACGCTCCACTGAAGTCATGCTCCACCTATCCTTCATCTGCAAGGGCACACCAAGTGCGGGCAAAGCCCAAGCAGGGGTGAGTACAAAAATACTCAATAGGATACCCCAAAGGGTCGAGGGAAAAAAAGGAGGTACCGAAGGGTGAGCAGTAGAGCGAACATGAAAAGTAGAGGAGTACGACTGAAATTGAAATAAATAGTCCAGCTCAACCCAACAAGAGAAAGGAAGCAGACTCGTCCAGGCACAAGGAGCTGGAAATGGTGAGAAGATGAAATTCCCGTCAAGTCTTCACTACCTATAGCAGGAGAGTAGACTCATCCAACCACAAGAAGCTAGACACGGAAATCACGTGGAATACCTCGCACGTCTTCGCCTCTCCTGGAAGGAGAGTAGACAAAATCCAAGGAGTGGGTACTCGTACGAGGTATATACATATATATGCTCTGCCAAGAAGCCTGAACAAGCTCGTAAGGGGATCTCCGTCCCGTAGCTCAGTCCAAGAAAAAGTAGCCAACAGTCCCAGAGGTAAACTCCATCGATGCCCAGCATCCCGCACGTCCGCCCCGAACCGCAAGCCAAGGGGTTAAATCACCACACTACGACACTATCCTCTTTGGGCGGCACTGACTCGCCCGCACAGTTTTAGATCACGTCACAAGAACACGTCTCGGTGGGGAAAGCGCCCCTCGTACTTGAGAGGGTTCTAGGAAAAGTCAAACCACACCTCGTCACTGCCCTGTAGTCGAGAGGTCTCCTCAAAATCAAGGTCGTCACAACACTAACCCGTAACCAGGGGTCCCGCTCCAGTAATCACGGAGGAAATCCACAAGCTAGCCTAGTAGAAAGGACTGAGCCTGGAATGCCAACAGGTGTCCCACTGCCCAGCCCTGCTGGAGGGTAATTAATAATATGATATCGGGTGACCCACTGCCCAGCCCTGCTGGAGGGTAAACCATAATACATCATCAGGAGACCCACTGCCCAGCCCCGCTGGAGGGTAAACCATAATACATCATCAGGCGACCGACTGCCCAACCCCGCTGGAGGGTAAACCTGGAATAAGTCGACAGGCGACCCACTGCCCAGCCGTGCGGGAGGGTAGACCTGGAACTAGACGACGGGCGACCCACTGCCCAGCCCTGCTGTAGGGTAGACCCTAAGAGGTCATTGGGTGACCCACTGCCCAATCTCTACTGGAGGGTAGACCCTAAGTGCATCGGGCGACCCACTGCCCAGTCTCTGCTAGAGGGTAGGCCCTAAGAGCATCAGGTGACCCACTGCCCAGTCTCTTCTGGAGGGTAAACCCTAGAAGTCAGTAAGCAACCCACTACCCAGCCCTGCTGGAGGGTAAACCCGAAGAAGTCGATGAGTAACCCACTGCCCAGCCCCGCTGGAGGGTAAAACTCAGAACTGCTCTCGCCATCTCTACTGGAGTGTACAACACTGGCCAACCGAGCACATAGTGGGTATCGCGCAACCTCCCAACTCCAGAACAACTCACCCAAAATAGGTGCAGCGTCTACTCCATCACTGGGTGTCACTAGCACCGCTACCGGCCAATCCATCAAGAACAAAACTAGGGGAGATCACTCAACCCTGCTGGTCAAACAAACGTGCACAGAGGGACCCTCTACATAGCGAGAGGTCAAAGTATGCAAAGCAGAACCCAACACGCACGTGGGGCCCACACAACGTGTGTACCCATCTCAACCCCAACTGAACGTACCAACGTTCTCAGGTACGAACAACCACATGTACCTCCAAGAATTTCCATATACTCCCAGAGTATACCACAGTCTCAGCCCAAGGGCCATCGTGCACACAACACCCAATGTCAACGCGAAGGCGTGACGTAACATCTCCAACTCAAAGGCCCAGACATGACCAAACACATCTTGTGAACCATTTATATCACTCTCCCAAGAGTGCGCAATCACACGCCAAGGGTCTGCTACAAACATGGAAGGACAAACCGCCACCAGAGCACCTTTCATGCTTCCACATTTAATAAGATAGAACAAGAGGCTTCGCACAACCAAATGGATTGCACCATTGTAATCCTCATGAAAAAACACGCGAGATCGACTACTTACTCGCCTCAAACGGATATCCAACGGAAAAGTCACCAACACCGCTTCACACCCGAAGGACGTCCCGTGATCCCGAGCCTCAGCCCTGAAAACAGTCGGGCGCATCGCACCATTGCGATCCCCTCAGAAAAACACGTCAAAAGCACTACTCACTGGAGTGCAACAGATATCCAGAGAAAAAGAAGCATTCTGGCGCACCACACACGAGTGGTGCCACATGGGACCCGCATCCCGGTCCCGAAACTCAACGAATAGATCACACCGTTGCGATCTTCTCGAAAAGGCACACAAGATGGACTATTCACTTGTCCAAAACGGTCACCCGGTGATAAAGATGGAAAATCATCGTCGATGCCCAAACGACCCTCATGGGTACCGCACCATCATGCCGAATTAGGGCGGACGGATTGCACCATTTCAATCCCCTCGAAAAAACATCCAGAAATGACTGCTCACTCGCCCCGAACGAACGCCCGGTGAGAAAGGCGTGGAACGCTGCACGCAACTCGAAAGACGGCCCGTGGGGCCCACACTTCAAATCTAGTATCAACGCCCGAAACCGCCCTGGAAACCTTCTCCTAGACGCCAGGGTTCCAATGCCGCTGACGGTGCTTAAATCGGATGTCGGACGCGTCTGTGCCGTCTAAAACAAGAATCTCGGAAAAAACGCTCGTCCACTTAAAGACACGTCGCACCTCTGAGGCCCCTCGTTTTGGGAATTAAAAATTCCCGAAACCAACTCAAAACGTTCCCCTCAACGTCAGGAAGACACTGCCGCAGACAGAAAGTAAAACGGATACCCGTAGCGATATTTACGGGTGTCCGAAGCCAGAAGGGACAAACCCTTGGGCTGGATCGGCCTAGCTGGCCGGTCCACCCAGCCTAGCTGGCTGGTCCACCCGGCCTGGGCCGGCCCGGCTCGCCGCACCGGCCCACGGATTTTCCGCGTGGGCCGGCCGCGGACCCGCTGTCCCCTCGCGGTCCCCGCTTCAGCCGACCGACCGCGAGGCCGGTCTTTGGTCATCGAGGAGACCCGCTGGAAGCGGGTCTCGGTTCCCCGCGAGGGGTCGCGCCGCGACCCCTGTCTACCCGGACGACCACGCCCCGCCGCCCGCGCGAAGCGCCGCGCCGCCACCTGCTCGTCGCGCCACCGCCTGGAACTGGATCTGCCGCCTGCGAGCCACCGTGTCGGAGGTCTCCGCCGCCGTCCGGCTCACCGCGCCGCCGTCTAGCATGGCCGGCCGCCGCGCCTACCCGCCGGAACACCCCAGAACTCCTCCAAAAACCCGCAATCTTCGGTGAATGATTTCGGGTTCCTCAGAACTCCAAAACCGAAACTGAAAGATGCGTCGGAGAGCTTAGAACACGTGCTACGCATACATGGTCTTTTTTCGAGGATCGAACAACAATTCAATGCTAAAATTGGGATTCAAAGGGGGTTCAGGATAAAAAAGAAACTCAAAACGTAACTCCTACCTCGCTGGGCTTTTCCCGGAGCTTCGCGTTGATCCGCCGATATCACCGCACCTCGCCGGAGTCCTCTCGCCGGAACGCCTCACCAGAGATGGAGGAGGAGAGGGAGTGGCTTGCCGCGCCAGGGAGAACCACCAAGAGGGGGGGGGGAAGTGTTTAAAAATAAAACACTTAAACTCCCGTCGTGGGCCCCGTACCCGAAACGCCTGACGGGGTCAAGGTTAAGCCTCCCTTAGGGTAAACACCACCTCCCGAGAACAACAGTGGTCATAGAATTTGATTCCGAGCATCGGTTTGGAAGTTATAAAATTTAACGTCCAAAGCCGCTAAATTACGAAAACGCCCCTAGGGCCATTTTTCACAAATGGTCCGCGCCCGCGAAACTTATACCCCTACTAGGGTAAACGGTATGCTCTAAACTCAACGGGGCCCTCAGTTTTCCAATCCGAGCCACTGTTTAAGAGATACTAGCGTTTCACCATTAGACGAATAAATTAATTAATTTTTTTATCTGTTTAACGTTCCGAAAGCGAGCGAGGGGTCCAAACATCCCGTGTCGACATACTTTATGTCGTTCCTAGGGTAAAAACCCCATTCTGGACCCATCCATAAACTCGGATCTCTGATCCGGGTCACCGTTTAGGAGTTATCCAATTTATTTAGCGTTTCTAGTGTGAACGCATTGAAAATTTAATTTCGGCCACTCCGGGGCTCGGAATCGCACGCTGTCTGAGGGCACAGCTCTGGAATATCATCATGAATATTCCAAAGTTTTTCTTAGAAAAAACCGGGTCTTTGCAGATCATGCCATCAGAATTCCATGTTTCAATCTCGTTTGCTAAACAGGACTAGGAAGAGGTCATCCAAGGGCACATTGGCCCCTATATCTTTTTAGAATACTCAATAATGTCAATGTTTGAAGTGATCTTATTGATAATGGTTCTAGGAAAACCTCATTCAGGTTTGAGCCCTATGACATGTGGGATATATATAAGGTAACCTATATCCCTAAATTATAACACTTCAAGGGTAAGATAAGAGTGACTAAATACCCCTCAGAAGTATCAAGCTCATATATCATTTTTGCGATCTCACGTCTGATGTTGATTTTGTGGTTATCCAATAAGATACCATATACAATTTCATTCTTGGAAAGCCCTGGCTCTATATCTACTTTTTGGTACCTTCAAATTTCTATCAATGTCTGAAATACCCCATCGATGGAAAATGCAACATACATCATGGTGAAAATTCCCCATTCGAGAAGAAAAAAATACACATATTCTATAGAATGTTTCTACAATAGGTGTTAAAACACTAGTGGTAGAAGATTATATATAGGTTTCATCCCCCAATGACTTGGGGACCACCCCAATAAACCCCTATAGTGTACTCGACAATAACTATGTACTCCCTATAAATCTAGTTGAGGTGATAGACCTAACACCATATGTCTAAGCTTCTCATGTCCCCAGTCATAGTGTAAAAGACCCTTAACTACGTCATCTCTCTATAACAACTCAAAAAGTAGTATATGATAATGAATCTTCTTATATCCTCTCTGACCTTGAGGGTGATATAGAAACCCCAAGATTACCATCTTAATTTGATAATGTCTATACAGACTCAAAGATGGAAGAATAGGAGGATGGAACCATGAATTCCACTCCCACATTCTAGGAATGTGTCTCCACCACCATCAATGAGCTCAAGTATTTAAATCTAGTAATAAAAGAGGAAATTTGACCTACATTGATTATTAATTCCATTCCTCTCATATATAAATAGATGTACATCACATTTCTAAAGAAACACTAGTATGTGTTCTCTTGGAACTATAATGAAATTCCTGATCTGAATCAAGATGTGGCTATGCACCATCTCAACTTACCTAAATACAATAAAGGCTACAAGTGGGTATCTAGAAGGATTCACCCCTATCATGACACCAATTTAGAAGCGGATGTTTACAAATTGATCAAATCCAACGTTTTATGAGAAGTAAAATACGCAATATGGATTTCTAATATCATCACCGTCATGAAAAAGAATAGGTAGATTAGTTTCTAAATCGATTAAAAAGAAATTAATCAATACTTCCCAAAGGATGAATTCTCATTACTGATCACATAACTATTGATTAATGCAAATTCTATATTCAAAGGCCTTTCCATCATGGATGGTTACTCAAGGTATAATTAAATAAATATGGCCCATGAAGATGAATATGCCACTACATTCAGAGCATCCCATGGGAGATTTTGTTATCTGGTCCCATCCTTTGAATTGATGAATGCTGGTTCCACTTATCAATGTGCCAGACATCATATCTTTATGTCAATATTGGGAAGGATAACCAAATTTTATGTTAAAGTCATGGTTTCTAAATCCCTACAACGATTTGATCACATCACAGATCTTGAAATAAATTTTGGCAAGTTGTGGTAGCATTGTCCAAAGATAAATCCCTTGAAATTGTCTTTCAGGGTAACATTGGGGAAGTTAATTGTCTTTTTGGAACACCTCTACAAAATTGAGGTTAACCCAAAAAAGATTAGTGTTATTTTAACAATGTCTTCCCCCAAAAATAGAAAATAACTAAGGGGATCCAATGAAACCTTACTAACATTTAGTGTTTCAAAGTCAACTTGGTAAAAAATATATTTACTTTACCATGTTAATGAAGAACATAATATTATTTCAATGGGACTATGATTATTAATAATCTTTTGAAAGTACCAAGCAGTATCTACTGCACTCACTAGTTCTGATTCCTTTGGTGGAAGGGAGTGCACTCGTCTTGTATGTGGCCTCCATAGAATGACCCCTAGGAACCCTCCTCACACAAAAAAATGATACAGGGAGAGAAAAGTTTCTACTACCTTAACCTAACAATGAAACTTACTTATACATAATACACTGATGTCAAGAAGAACTACCTTGCACTCATATTCATAGTGAAAAAGTTGAGGTGATACTTGAAGCACCATAAATTACTTATAGTCTATTGTATATATCAACTCAAGCACATATTTGGATGTCCTATATTGACTGTACGCTTGGCCTAATGGGTGGTCATTATGTAACAATATGTCTTCCAATTCATATCACAAAAATCAGTGGAAGGGAAATCCATAAATGATTTTCTCATGGAACATCCCACACCGATGAATACACTTTTGGACTCTGAATTCCCAAATGAGGGAGTCTTGTATTCCCATGACACTACTCATACATGGTAGATGTATTTTGAAGGTGCCTCTGAAATTACTATTGAAAAAGGGATGGAAACCCCAAAGATCAATTAGGTTGGCACATGGATTGTATTTGTATCTCAAGAAAAAGATGTTTTTCCCAACTGTTTCTCAATATCTGAAGGCTGTGTGAATAATTTGGCCAAATAACAAGATCTCATAGTTGGCTTGGAACTAGCCCTATAGATTCAAGTATCCTACCAAAATATCAAATGGGATTATGAACTAGTGATAAAGAACATCAAGGGATAATATTCCATAAAAAAGAAAAAATATCCCCTCTTACTAGCTATGTTAGGTGACTGATGATAGAGTTACCTTTTGATACCATATTTCATCATGTTCCCTGATCACATAATGTTCATGCCAATGTAATGGATTATGAAGCCACAGTCTCAGCTGAACCTGATCAGGATGAAGTAATATTTCATATCACACAACAAATAATGGTCTCGTCGATCAATTTCTGCAATATGGAATAAATCAATAGGGTTGGAACTACCCCATAGCACGATTTACTGATATCCAACCTTTTGTAGATAGAGACCACAATTAGTTATCTCTGAAATGAGGCTCTCTTGATAAAATGAGCATGAAGGTTACAGATTCGGGGCTGCAAAATGAACTTTTCCTTGAGGGATGAACCAAATGATAAAAATTACCTCTAAAAGTGAGGCTTTGATGATATCCTTCCAAGAGGAATAACAAAGTGAGAGATTCATTTAATCTTGGAATTAGTCCATGTTGGCTCCTTCAATTATTATAAGTCTCAGACCAGGCTCTCCCTCCAAACCTAAAGGTTGAGTTACTACTAGAAAAGAATGATACATATAGAGAAACAGACCCTAGTGTCCCTGATTCAGTGACTTATATTAATATGTTTGCATAGGTAAAAGACTTAAATCCCAAAGTACTGACCAGTTTAGTAGTTTTGGAATCTAGAATACATAGGTGAATTTTACATTACATATTTCAAGGAAAAAAACATAGAAAATACATTGGAAACACCCATAAACTCCTAGATTATCCCTACAATTCATTTATAATATATATTTCAATCTTAAGGAAAATAAAACATAATAATGGGGTTAAATCAGATACTTAGTAAGGGTAAGAAATATAGTGGAATATATCATAAACATAATCAATAAGGCATGGTGAATAACTAAAAACATAGGCCAACAAAGAATAATCTTGAGCATAAAATGGAATTAATAAAATATGATTAAATTATTACATAATAAAACATAACCATAGATATTATACTAATCAAATAATCAAATTGACTATAAATTACTAGTTTTAAAATGATGGAATGCATAATTCCAGACATCATAAACATATCGTTAAGGTCTCAACCAAGACACCATACATATTAGGTAAAAACCTAGTCTAGTTTGTCTCATGAGACCTACCGATGCATCAAGGGGACATAGCGGGCCCCACCTATCAATTAATAATTACAATTCATTCCTCACATGAATGGGGATAAACATAAACAACATATACACATGAAATATAAATATTTTCTGCAATCTGTAAACATAACCACTAACCATTCTAAGTAGTATAGCGAATGGTATAAAGATAAAACATCCATAGTCAAACTAATCATAAAAAATTTCATAAAATATGGTGGATGATAAACATAATATATCAATATTAATAAATCATAAAATTCAATATAGGTGCTGAAATAAGTTAAAATACACTAATAAAATTATCGAGAAAGTCTTGGGATAAATACCCCCTTTACGTTGCAAAGAATTGTTATTTTTGGAAAAATATTTTGTATTTGTCATAATTATTTGTATAAAACCATAAATGAAAAAATTATTTAATTATGAAAAATAATGTTGTGTTAAACTAGATTATGTATGGTACTTAAAAATGGGTAACAAATCAGAAAGTTCCCTTTAATCGGGCTTGCGTATCGGGAATAATTGAGAACGGAACATTATAAAATATGTATTGTCCCAACAAATAAATATGAAGCGATATGGGTAAATGTGTTTAGAACATATTCAAAAAATGTAGAATAATTTTATAAAAATAATTAATAATTACATTGGTGTATATAGGGAGAAAACATAACCCAAATGACGGTGGAGGTTCAGGAAGAAGATCCCTACCTTATGTATGAATGTGTTAAGAACATGACCTTAATGTATTGGATAATAAAATTACACCAATTAATTAATTTATTCCTAACCTTTTATATATTTATTTTATTCATTTTAGTTTTTAAGTTCATTAATGTCCTTATTGATTATTTATAGAGTTTAATTTTATCGTTCGAGAGCATTGATTTCCTTTATTTTCATGATAGGTTCGCTTGTTTATAAGTAATGGAATTCATAAAAAATGGGTATAATTCACTAGAATTTAAATTATTTGGTATTAAAGAACATAAATAATTGTAATTTTTTTATAATTTTTTTCTCTTAGATATGAGGATGAATCATTAGATAACATGTTAATGATATTCATTTAGATTAATTTCAGCGTCTTTAGATCACAACGAACTTGTTTTGTTTTACCATTGAGTATTATTTAAATATGTTATGTCCAGAACCTAAAAATGGATGTAATATAAACTTTAAAATATATTTCAAATGTTTAAAAGTTTTTACGAACATCCTTGAATATATATAAGTGAAATAAAAACTTATCGTTCTTGAAGGTGATGAAACAATACCTCACGAACGCCACTTCAATTTTTATAATAAAAGGGAGAGGATAAGGGGATTGATGAATTATTATTCCATTATCATAAAATATTATATTATATGTATGGTAATGGATTTACCATGGTATTTGGATAAGGGAAGGTGAGGATAGAATAATAAAATAAATGAAATTGAAAATAAATTAAAAGGAAAAGGAATAAGATTTTACCTCTTCAATTCTCCTCCTTGAGAACCTCCATTGGGAAATGGTTTTCATATTTTTATGAGAATAAGAGATCATGGGCATAGAAGGAGGGAATTGGGAATAGTATTTAATTTAAAATTGGAAAGGATCAAATTATGGAAGGTTTTAGGAGAAGGGGTGGTATTTATAATAGAGGAGAAGTGTGTTTTTTGAATATTTTATAGAACTGTTTATTATTTGGGCTCAAGACTATGAATAGTTTGATAATTATAAAAAATTATATTAAAATAATGTTTGAGATTTCTATATTATGGGATTAAAACATCCATACATCACATATTACTCAATAATTCATGTATTTAACATTTATCATAAATTATCATATTTTACTATGCACCAAAAAATTCAAGTATTTTAGGAAAATCCCAAAATTAACCCTAACCATTGATTGATGTATATAATTAAAAAATGAACTGATTTTTCTCAAATTAATTTTACAAATGTGAGAAATATAATTTTTAATTAAAATCATCATTTACTCAAAAAATACAGATTTTAAATTTATAACTGATTTTATAACACTCTGAAAACTTAACTACCATCTAATAAAATTATCCTAAAATAATAAGAAAAAAAAATATTTATTTATAAATACATTATATGAAAATTAATTTTCATTTAAATTTTTTATGTATTATAAATTTATAATTTAATATTTATGACTCACAAAAATACTAACAAATAATTAATAATTTTAAAAATATTCATTTACTTATACTGTGATGTAATTATATAATACTCTTATTTATAAGATTCCTAAATTTTATTTATACTTTCATGGATGTGGTTACTATTCATTGTCCAATTTACTATTTATAAGGTTCATATTACTATTCCTAAGGTCATGTTTCTATTTCGGTGGTATTGGTTTCTTAACTTCTATAAATACCTCTTATTTCATTCATTCTTCATTTATAAAGTTTTTATTGTGTTCTCTAAGTGATTTTATGTGATTTATACTATATGAAATAATTATAATATGGGAGATTTCATTAATAGAATCTTGGTTCATTACATTCTCCCCTCCTATAAAAATTTCATCCTCAAAATTTCTAGTATGTCACCTCATGAAAAACATTTGGTGGTTCTTCATCATAACTTCCTCAAGTTACCATGTCACCTCTTCAATTTTATTATTTTTCCAAACTAATTTTACCAACCAAGTCATTTGATTTATCAACACCTACTCTTTAGTGTCTATAATCTAGATAGGCTCTTCAAAGTAAGATAAATCAAGTTCCAATTCTAATTCTTTAGAAGTGACAACAAGATTTGGGTCTGACATGTACTTCATTAGCAAATATATGTGGAACACATTTTGAACATTGTAAAGGATAGGTGGAATTTCCAAATGATAATCCACATATCCAGTTCTCTCTAGAATGTAAAAAGTTCCAATGTACCTGGGGCTTAGTTTCCATTTCATCCCAAATCTTATGACACTATTCCATGGAGATAATTTCAAGAAAACATGATCTCCCACTTGAAATTATAAATATTTTGTTCTATTATCTGCATATACCTTTTTATTACATTGAGACTCTTTGATATGGGTTTGAATATTATTTACCTTTTTTGTTGTTTCTTCCACGCACTATGGGCCTACAAGCTTCCTTTCGCCATCTTTATCTCAATATGTTGGTGTATGAAATCTCATTTTGCATGATGCTTCATATAGTTCCATTTTAATACTATAATGGAAACTATTGTTATAGGAAAGTTATATCAAATGAAAATACTGATCCCACATACCTTGATAGTTAGGTGAGCATGATCTAAACATGTCTTCTAATGTTTGAATTATCATTTCAGACTACTTGTCAGTTTGAGGGTCAAAAGAAATACTCAAACAAATATTAGTATCCAAATATTTTTAAAGACTTTTCTTGAATTGTGATGTAAATTATGGATCATGAATAGAAATAATAGAAAGTGAATCTCTATAAATTCTTATAAATTCATTAATATAGAGATGTGCATGGTTTCTCAGTGGAAAATCCTCCCTCATAGTGAGTAAATGATTATATTTGGTAAGTTGATCAATAATTACCCATAATGTGTCATTATTTATTATAGTTTTTGGTAATATAGTGATAAAATCCATGGTGATGTCATCCAATTTCCATGTAGTAATATGAATAGGTTTCCTGAATCCTTTAGGATGTTGTCTTTTAGCCTTAAACTTATAACATACTAAATATCTTGATACATAATCATCAATTTTCCACTTCATATTATCCTACAAGAAATGTTACTTCAAATATATATGCATCTTAGTGCTACCAGGGTGTATAGAGAAATTTGAGCTATAGGCATCATCCAATAACTCCATTTTTAGCTCGGGTATAGAGGGAACACATATCCTCCTCCAAATTTGTTGAAATCTATACTCATACAAGAAGTTTTCCAAATTCCCATCATTCACAACTTTAATTTTATTTTGATGATTTTCATTATAGGACTGATAAATTTTAATTCTTTCCAATAAATATGGACGGGAAACCAGTTGAAAAAGAAACGTCTTTACACCTTCCTTGACAGTTCCCATATCCATATTTTCTAGATCCATGTACAGAAGTTCCTTATAAATCATCTTTTTTTGTTCAGAACTCCATGATCCTTCCATATCAATTAATTTACTACATTATTCACCTTTCTGGGGTGGTAGTGTATTGAACAATCATAATCCTTGAGTAGCTCAAGCCATCTCCATTTCCTCAAGTTGTGTTTTTTTCTAAGAAGTTATATTTTAAACTCTTTTGATCTATATATATCTCAAATTTTTCACCATATAGATAATTTATACATATATTCAGAGAAAATATAAACCTCTAATTCATGATCGTGAGTTTTATAGTTCTATTCATGAGTTTTTAACTTCCTTGATGCATAGGATATAACTCTATCATTCAACATAAGGTCACAACCAAGTCTTTTCTTTGATGCATTACTATAAATCCCAAATTAAATAGTTCTAAATGATAGATTCACAATCAAAGCATTCATCGATCTATTATTCCATTTTCCAGAACATTCTTCACATTCCTTTTTCCATATGAGTTTAACCCCTTTTTGAGTAATCTTGGTTAAAAGGATAGATAATATTGGGAATAATTCTGAATAAAACGTCGATAATACCTATTAACCCAATGATATTACGTACCTCAGTGATGTTCAATGGTGTAGGCCAGTCCTGAAACTCCTTTTTTTTTCATCGGACAAATATGTTTCCATGTTTTGAGAAAATATGTCTAATAAAAAAACTGATTGAATCCAAAATTTACACTTTCTAAACATACCATATAATTTATTTATTTTAAGAATATTTAGAATAATATGTAAGTGATTCTCATAGTCTTCATATATTTTAGATTATACCAAGATATCATTAATAAATACCACAAAAATTCATCAAGATATTTCTTGATAACTTTGTTCATTACAAATCTGAAAATAGAGGGAGCATTAGTGAGACCAAATGGAATTACTATAAAATCATAATTTCCATACCTCTTTCAAATTTTTTTCTTTGGAATATCTTCTATACTCACATGAAATTGATGATATCCATATCTAAGGTCAATATTTTGAAATTATTGAACTTAGTGAAGTTGATCAAATAAATCATCAATGCGAGGTAAGATATAATTTTTCTTTATTGTAAGAAAATCTATTTCTATATAGTCATTGCACAACCTCATGGTTCCATATTTCTTATTGAAAAATAGAATAAGGGCACACCATATAGAAAAAATAGAGTGGATAAATCCCTTATCACTCAATTAATCTAGTTGTTTCTTCAGCTCCACTAATTCTATAATGGCCACTCTATAGGGAGTCTTTGATATATGTATTTCACTAGGAATTACATCAATAAATAAATCAACCTCCTTCTCTAGAGGATGTCTAAGTAAATCATATGGATATACATCTACGTATTCTTTCACAATAGGCACCTCTTCAATTTGAAGATTTATTTCCTAATCCATAGATTATTTTTTCCCTTCCTCACCAAGGATTTCATTCAGTATAGATATTGGGGGTGGGTCTGTATAAGAGTTAGCTGATAAGGTTTCTTCTCTAAAGATAAGGGATTTTACATCAATCAAAAAAAATGTAACTTTCTTTTTCCTGAAATAGATTTTCGCTCAATAATATGAATTCCAATCTATACCAAGGATTATGTCAAAGTAAGTCAAAGGTATGATGAATAGGTTAGCTACTAAAGCATGTTTATGTGTTATAAATGGGATTTAATGACACGTCTTGTGGCAATGATACTTCCATTAAGAGTTTTGACTAAAAAATCCTTTTTGAAATCAAAAGTGAAATGTATAATTTTATTAAAAAAATGGTAAAATATAATAGGATGAGATTATCCAGAATCAAATATGGCATTGGCTAAGTTTGAGGAAACAATTAAAGTACCTTACACCACATCATTAGAAACTTCAACCTCAACAGTTGTGACCGCATATGCTTTTCCATTCTCCCTTTTCCTTCTACAGGGAAAGTTTCCTTAATGCTTAGGAAAATAATTATCACCAACAACTCACTTCAATTGTAGCATTGAACATTGGTAGATTATTTGTTTCCCTTACGATCATGGTATTAGTGTACTTTTATCCATACTTGTATGAAAAACCCATACCCTTCAAACATGTATTGGGGTGTTTCTTCACACAATTGTTAGAGGATTGAAAATAAAATCTTCCCTTCTTCCCCTTTTCCATATTTCCTTTTTCAGAGTGTTCAACATCACTCTTATTCTCTTTATTTTATTTAAATTCATAAGACATAGAGGATTATTTTTCAATCTTGGTAGCACATGATATTATATCTTCTTATGATGAGATTTTTTTGAGACTAGTTCCCTTCGTAAATATGGTTTTAAACCATCAAATAATATATCAATCTCTCTCCTTAGATTACATATGTATTCCTCAGAATGCCTTGAAAACTTGTAAAGTTGGCTTTCTACTTGGAAATGTTCTCACCCTTCTTTTTCCTCATATTCAAGAATTGACTCTCCATATCCACTCGCTGTTCTTGAGAGAAATATTTTTATTGTAATAGTTCATTAAATTATTTCATTTTCATATTTTTAATTTCTTCCTCCCCCCTTTTGTTTTTAATCAACAACCACTGTTGATCACCATCTCTGAGAAGACAATAAACTACCATGATAACCTTTCCCCTTTAATTATTTCCTAAAGAGTGAAATATCTTATCTAATGAAATTATTCACTACTAAGCTACAAATGGGTTCGTAGACCCATTTAATTATGGATGTTGTTTTCTCATAAAGTGGTCTAACATTTTTCCTCCACATTTTGGATAAGGATTCTCCATACGGGTAAGGTTATTATTCATAACACGAGTGATCTATCCTAGTATAGTCATAAGTTTATCAGCACCAACCATATCTCCAAGACCAAAATAATTATATTTTATAGGAGGGAATTACCTTATTAGGATACGTGCATTGATATGGTTTACATTACTTCCACTAGGCACCATTTCAAAATAATGTCATACACTAGATTTGGTTATGAATCATAATGTATAATCTCAAACTAGAAAAATACTTAACATAAATTGAAATTCTATACATAACTAATATGATAATAATAAATATGGTTTCTTTGGGGAAACATATCTTTGAAATCCATTATAATGGTTTCTAAAAAAATGAATTAACCTAAGCATATAACTCAGGAGTGTTGAACCAGGTGTGCAGTAAGGTCTGTTTTTATGTACCGGGTTACCCCGAGTCATGCCCAATACACCTTGTCAGAGTTATTACCCCTAGGTATATATGTTTCAGAACTGCATTGACTTGTAGAATCCATACAAGGATGCATCTACTTTACCAAAATTTTAGGATGTTATTCTATGATTATCCTTAAAAGGATATATTAGGGCTATATTCCCTAATCTATTTTTTTTTATAAATTTAGTGTTCATAGTTTCTACTAAACCTCCTCTGATACCAACTGTAGATACCCAGAACCTAGTAACCCAAGGTAAATGCCTTATATTAATACATTGGCTTAGATACATGACTTGAATCCTAAAGGACCAATCAGTTTTGTATTTTTGGAATCCAAAATACATACATTAATTTTACATTACATATTGAAAGGAGAAAAAAACACAACAAATCTATTGGAAACATCCATAAACTCCTATATTATACCTACAAGTCATTCAGAATATAAATACTCACATCCTAGGAAAAATAAAAAAATATAAAGGGGTTATATCAGATGCTCATTAAGGTAAAGAAATATAGTGAAAGATTTAATAAACATAAATAATAAGGCATGGTAAATAATTATATACAAAATTCAATAAAACATAATCTTGATAATAAATTGTTAGAAATAAAAGATGATTAAATAATTCTGTAATAAAAAATTACCATGGAAATTAGACTATTCGAATAATCACATGGACTATCAATTTCTAGTTTCACAATGAGGGAATTCTTAATGTCAGATATCATAAACATACCATCAAGGCCTCAACCAAGACACCATACATAATGACTAAAACCCTAATCTAGTATGTCTAATGAGATATACTAATGCATCGAGCAGATATAGTGGGACCCACCCATCACTTAATAAGTCCAATTAATTCTTATTGTGAATGAGTATAAATATAAACAACATATACACATGATATGTAAATAACTTTCCCCAATCTATAAACATAATCACTAACCATTCTGAGTAGTATGGTGAATGGTATCATGATAGAACATCCACAGTCAAACTAATCATAACCCATTTAATAAAAAAATTTGTATGATAAAAATAATATATAAATCTAAATAAAGAATAAAATTCATAATTGTTGTTGAAATAAATGAAAATAATCTAATAAAATCACTGAGAAATTATTGAGAGAAACACCCCTTTTACTTTGTAAAGAAGATTTCTTCTGAAAACAAATCATTCGTATTTTTCATAATTTTTTTATAAAATTAGAAATGAAAAATATGAATTTTTATGACAAATTTAGTGAATTTATAAATATAATGGAGTCTTGAAACAAAGTATGTATGATACTTTAAAATGGTTAATAAATTGGGATGTTCCCTTTAACATGGCTTGTGTATCTGGAAGAATTTATAAGAGAACCTTATAGAACATGTATTATCCCATCAAAGAAAGATGAAATAATATGGATACATGTTTTTTGAACATATTAATACAATTAAGAATAATTAAATAAAATTAATGAATAATTACATTGGTTTATAGAGGTAGAAATCATAACTCGAATGAAAATGGAGGTTCAGGAAGAAAACCCTTACCTTATGTCCGAATGTATTCCACAATTGACCCTAATGTCCTAGATAATACAATTATATACATTAATTAATTGATTCATAACCTTTTATATATGTATTATATTCATTATAGTTTTATTAAGTTCATTTATTTCCTTATTGATGAGTTATAAATTTTAATTTCATCATTCATGGACATTTGTTTTCTTCGTTTTCATGATTAGTTTGTGTGATTTCATGAAAAATGGGTATAATAATCCCGAATTGGAATTATATGTTATTAATGAACATTTAGAGGTGTAATTCGTTTTATATATTTTTTTCTCCCATATATGAGGATGAATCATTAGATAACATGTTAATGATTTTTGTTTAGATTAATTTAAGTGGTTTTTGATTGCAACAAACTAGTTTTGTTTTATCATTTAGTTTTATGAAAATATATTTCTTTTATAACCCTAAAAATGGTTGTAATATAAACTTAAAAATCTATTAATACCAATAAAATAGTTTTATGAACATCCTTGAATATGGTGAAGGAAAATTAAAACTTGTCATCCTTAAAGGCGATGAAACAAACCTCATGTAGAACATTTCCATTTTTAGAATAAAAGGGAGATGAGAAGGGGCTTAATGATGAATTATTCAATTAGCACAACAAAATTCTAGTATATGTAATGGAATTTAAGGTAATGGTTTTTTTCTTATGATTTGACCAATATCTCCTGAATATGGTGTAGGGAATTGGGAAGAGGATTGGGTATAAATTTGGCAATTCTAAAATCATGGAAGTTGTAAGGAGAATGGGTGGTATTTATTGTGGAAGAGTGGGGTGTTTTTATGAATATTTTATACATTTTTTTATTGTTTTGTCTCAATAATATGAATAGTTTGATAATTATCAAAAAATATATTAAAATAAAGAAGTAGAGTTCAATATTATGGGTTTACATTTTTCATAAATCACTTATGACCCAATAATTCATATATTTAATATTTATCATAAATTTTAGTATTTTTATATTCAAAAAAATTCTTGTATTTTAGAAAAATCCCAAAAATCCAGACTATCCATTTTTAGACATATAGAATTCAAAAATTAACTATGTGTTATGAATAATTTTCAAAATATGAGAAATTTAATTTTAATTAAAATCATCATTTATTCGAAAAATACAAATTTTAAATTTATACCTGATTTTATAACACTATTAAAAATAAACTAAGGTCTAATAAATTTATCCTAAATCATAAAAATATGATTTATAAATACATTTTATGAAAATTAATTTTATTTTAAATTATTTTATTAATTATAAAATTGTAATTAAATATTTATGACTCAAAAAAATACCTACACTTAATTAATAATTTTTAAAATATTATTCTACTTATACTATGATATAATTACATCATACTATTATTTATAAGATGCCTCCTTTTTATTTATACTTTCATGGGTGTGGTTACTTATCATTTGGATGATTTACTATTCATAATGGTTATAAAACTATTCCTAAGGGAAAGTTACTATTTCATTTGTATAGGTTTCTAAACTTCTAGAAATACCTCTTATTGCATTCATTCTTCATTTATAAAGTTTTTATTGTGTTCTCTATATGATTTTATATGATTTATACTATAATAAATAATTATAAGAAGGGAAATTGCATGGATAGAATCCCAGTTCATTACAATATAGGAGTGCGTGGAATTCACCAAGATATTTCATGCCTGCTAGATCCATGAAATATTCATCCATCAACCCCCATATTTACTACATACAACAAAATATTCCTATCCATTTTTTGTTTGGGAAATAGATGTTGTGGGGCCGTATCCCCCAACCACATGTAAGTAGTTAAAGTATATCCTTACTGCTATCAACTTATTTTCTAAATGGGTTGAGTAAATACCCCTCAATAATGTCAGGAAAAATAATATCATTAACTTAATAATGTCCCTTATCATCATTATGTTCATATTCCCTCACACAATATTGACAAAAAATTACACCCACTTCTATTCTATGATGTTGATGAAACTATACAAGGAGTAAAATATTGATTCCAATCACTCATCTCACTGTCATGTAGTAGGAAATGGAAAACATAGTGACATTCAATGAGACCCTATCAAATATACTCTAAAAGATGGAGAAAAAAAGACAATAAGTTTTGTTCAGAGAAACTCTTCCAAGATTTATGAACCTACCATGCCACCACATGTACCGCTACATAAGAAACACCATACTCATTAGTGTATGGACCTAGGAAATGTTGTTAATAGAAGTATATCTTCCTTCAATTCGAATATCCATTTGTGGAAAACTCTCAGATGATTTTTTTTTGAAAAAGTGGCTGGATGAATCGGAGTGGCTTGATGAGAAAAGGTTTCATACATTACACAAACATGAAGTCTATCAGAATCAGATCTCACGAACCTTTAATATAAATGTTTGACTCCATTCATTCCTCTATGGAGAAATGGTGTTGGTTTTCAGAACACCTATGATACACGATAAGAATCCTCTAAAGATGGAACCCAAATCGGAAGGTATTTAAATCATAGTCTATCACAATGAAGATTACTCATTGGAAAAAATGGATTTGGAGCGTGTCACACCCCCACCAATGTGATGATTCTCAAGAAATACCTTGCATTGATCTGATCATGCATCCCTCATCCTTGTAGAAAGATTTTAAACTCCATGTAATCTGAAGTACTATAATCAAGACTTTAAACTACATAGTGAGAAATTTCCTCACCGTATGATGTTGGAAATCATGGATGATGTCCTTACCATGTTACATTAAACTGCATAGGTTTCTAGAACTACATATGACATTTTTATTACCATCACAAAATACGTAGTGATTCCCAAACATGTATTCCTAGGACCAGCCAAAAAATTCATTTCCTTTCACATCAAGCAATCCTTTTCCCTAACACAAGATGTTAAACTGCATGGAAAATGTCCATACCTTATGATGTAAAACTACACAGATCCATGAAATTTATCTTCATTCTTGTTAGGGGACCCACATTATTATCGTGAGAATTTAAACTTTATGGATGATGTCCTTGACACACAACATAGGTTTCTATAACTATGTATAACTTGATTATCATTTAGATGTGATGCATAGGGACACCATGATCATATATCTTGGTTCAACCACCACATGATAAAAAATATGACTATATTAGTTTTAATCTCCTCTGTATTGTGAGAGGAATCCTTTCTATTCCTTGTTTATCATAATGCGAATAGATCATGAGAGATTGTTTATTTCAATAAGGTATTCCATGTAAAAACAAAGTGTAATAACTCATGACAGTACCATCATGTTCATGAATAAAATTCCTTAAAATGAATACTATTATTCCTCACCATATGATGTTAAATTTCACAGTTGATGTTCTTTGCATGATATAAAAACTACATTGTCTTGTGGAACTCTCCTGAGAGGACCACTATTATTAGTGATTGGTCTCCTAACACACCTCCATTCTTGAACTACATGTGACTTCATTCCTGACATTACATGATATATAGTAACACCCGAATCTCGAAACCTAAGTCCAATCACAACAAAACATAAAAATTCTCCCTCCATTCCTATTAGTTAGACTTGCACATGAAGATTCTATTTCAAGAACCACATGTGGTTATATTCTTATCATATCAAGATATATTGTGATTCCCAGATATCCAATCCTTAGCCTAGATACAAAAATCAATGGAAAAAATTCCCCACCTCTGTATATGGGTCAAACATACATAGATAGTTTCCCATTCAATATCTATTTGTGGCTTGATTATTATCACCATAGGATACATAATTATTCTCTAATATCCAATGCTAGACCCAACTATAATAATCAATAATAAATGTACCCCAACTAGATAAGGGATGATCCACGCAAGACCATTTTTCATACATATGAGTTAGATCTACATGTGTCCTTGTTGTTCTTGTAAAATATCTTGCACAGTGTTTCACATCAGTTCCCACATCCTTACAAAATGAAATTAAAATAAAAGGAAAAAAATATTTCCTTACTGTATAACTGTAAATTTTAAGGAAAATGACCTTACCGAATAATGTTAAACTTCATGGAGTCAAGTACATCCCCACTTCATGATGTTAAAATGTCTAGGACATCACTCATTTTCATCCCTTATAAAATGTCCACAAGATCCTTATCCTAGTAAAGAGTAGTATAGGGCTCTTCCACCATCTTATAAGAACCTCAATTCATTAATCAAACTTCATGTCTTGAGCACATAAAGTTGATGACAACTGTTTATAGACCTTTTAAATTAAAATATAACTATCTCCTTGACCATTCTATTGATTCATAAGGCATCAAATCTACCAAATACAGAAATATTATCTTTGTAATGGGGGATTTCTGATCCTCATGATCCAGATGTCAATGTGGTAGAAATACATACCTGAGAGTGTTTTGGGTCATCCTTGGCATGATATTCCCATATCATTACTCATTAGCTAAGAACATAAAGCAATTATTTAAAACATTTTCATCTCCTTATTAGAAGGATGTTTGAGTTCTATTTACCCTGGGTATCCCAATTGGGATCTTGTGTAACACCCACTATATTAGGTCTATGTGCATCATTACATTGAAGTGATTGCACTTTGGTCAAAGCTGTAAGACCTAAAACTCTATAATTTAATGGTCCAAATTTAAGTACATTAAAATTTTAGAAAAAGACACAAAACTTGTTAGGTTGAAACCCCGAAAATGGAGACATGATCAAAATTAAAGTCTTCACTCACAAAACTCTTCATCTCCAGAGTTTATGAAAATAATTCAGGCCCAAATATATGAATCATAAATTATATAGGGCCTATATCATGGCCCTTGTAAAATCCAAGCAATTTTTACTGGACACCTTGGTCCCAAAAAATGATATAGTAATGGTTTATCACATCCCCTTGCTATGATAACATGTACATTAGGAAGTGAAATGACTTTTACAGTGCATAAAAATTTCTTCAATATAAAAAAAATCATGAATAACCTTTTTTCCTTTCAAGTATGAGATAACACAACCTCCCTGTAGAGGACTGGTAACATGTACATGCACTTATGAGTAAACCATATGATCTTAGGAAGGCCCCACTTAAATCTAGGAGTCATTATCCTGACCACATGGATGAATAGAGTCTCATATCATCATCAATAGTTTACCTATACCCATAGGTTCCCACCTCCAATTAACTCATATATTCCTAGACCATGATTTAAAACCCCTAAGACCAAACTATTCAAGAGGAATCAATATTCTCAATGTTAAATCACCATGTTTAATTCGATTTCTCTAGAAAAGAATGCAACACTTCATTACCAAAAATTTTTATGGCGCAATCATCATGATTATAAACCACATGATGTAGGGAATGAGTTTTATAAATTAAGAGATAAATTGAACTAGGGTTCCATAAGCCTTCCTATATAGCTTTTCCTTCACAGCCAACTTTGTTGGCCATATTCTTTACAATTTTCAAATCTTCCACTACCCTTGGAAAAGAGTGGGGATACCTCTGTTTGACCATGTTATTGATGAATAAAGGACTTCGACCTACCAATAAAAGGAATCCACTATTAATAGGAAAGGAGATCCTATCCTCCTAAGCCTTTGTGACACCACAATAGAACTCGACACCTTAGGGTATCTTGGGCCATCCATGGTATGTATGCCTCATTCCATGATTCATTGTTCCAAGATCCCAAGAGAATGATTTACATAACCCATATTCCAACTATCCATGTGTGCCTACCCTCCCTAGTATTTCACCCTCAATCAATATTTTTCCCCATAAATCTTCCACGACCCTTGGAAACGAGTGTAGACTCCTCTGGTTGACAATAACACTGACACATAAGGTATTTGTCCAACCAACCAGTGAAATCTTCTCCTTGTAGAAGAGAAGATAAAATCCTCCTGAGCCTCAACAACACCATGAAATAACTCAACACCTTAGGGCTCTTTTGGTCATTCCTGACATGTCTTGACCATATTACATGATCATATATCAAGTCCTTTAAGCAATACATTAAACTACAAGGAATCAATTGGTCAAAGATAAAAGGCATTAAACTATAGTGTAAAGAGGTCCTAGATAAAAGTTGATGAACTATAGAAATAGAGGGTCTGATATAAAAGACCATAAACTATAGTAGTAGGACCGAGTTAAAAGACTATAAACTAAAATAGTACAATGTATGAACTTAAAGACCATAAACTATAGAGATAGAAATTCAGAGCTAAAATACTCTAATATACATCAATATAAGGCCTAAGATAAAAGAGCCTAAATTATAGTAGAATGTATGAGATGAAATAACCTAAACTAAAGTGATAGAAGGTCTGATCTAAAATACCCTAATCTAAATCATAATAGAGGTTTATCCTTCAGTAATGGAAAAAATCAAGCTACGCTCTCAAATCCTATCAATATCAGCAAAAGATAGAGAAATATACCTTGAGGAAATTTATTTTAAAAAATTATCCTTCTATGAATCAGGTAATATAAAGATATTAAGATTAGATATATCAATAAAGAATCTCATGTTGGTCGGAATTCATGATCCCTTCCCGAAAAGAATATGCTTTGATTTAAATATTCAGATCTGGAAATTCATGATTACTTGAAATTATAAAAAGGATTGGAATTGTTAAAGATTCATATAACATCGCATCAGCAAAGTTTCATGAAAAACATGAATGAAAGAAAAATGGAAAATAATATAGTGGTTCAGAAATTCCATTCACTACTAGCTTGAAATATGATGAATCTCCACATTTCCATGTCTCTTCAAGAATATCATAAAAAATAGAATATACAACAAGGATCAAACTATAATAAGATTCGATTAGATGGGATGGAGGAGTCAGAAAGAGTTTGGAGATAAAAATTAATTAAACACCAAAGTTCCACTCTCCTCTCCTATTATTCTTCTACCATAGGATGAAGAGACTCAACTACAGTAGTTAGATCCACAACTCTCTTTTGAGAAATTACCAATGAAGATGATAACATTGAAAGAAAAGGCATTAGGTAACCTATGATTTCATTATATATTAAAATATTTATTGTACCAGATTCCACCCATGCTTTCAATCTAGACATAAACTAGTGAAGCCTCCCTAGTGCCTCCATCACCTCCTTTTTCGGGTAGGAAATGGGAGCATGTCTTCAAGATCATGCAATCCCCTCTCATTGGATTCCAAATATTTCTAAGTTAGGATAATGTTTTCCATGATCTTGTATAGTGTTTTATAATCCAATAGATCCAACTAATGTCATTATTTATTATATTAAGGAGTTCCCCATGGTCATGAAATGTGTCTAAAATGTGTCTTAGTGACCAAGGCATGAATCTGCTGCTAGATTAGCATGTGTTGTGTCTGAGCTTCTTTGACTGATGGGATGGGCATGCCAAAGGAAGAACAAACGACTAAGATGATAAGGAAAAAAGGAGAGGCACATCTATATATCCTCCCCTAAATAGTGTCATCACCCATTACATGTGTCATAGGGATTATTTCCTCTATAGATTTAGTCCCACAATTGGGATAGTCATTTCCAGGATGAGGGTGCTTCCTTGAATTCTCAAACAAGTCCTGAATAAACTCCATATTTGGAAGGGATAGATGGTTTGGGGAGGAAAATGGTGTGTCCACATGACAAATATAGTCAACTTAGTACACCATTCGTATAGGCTACTACCCATTCTTGGGTATAATCCTAAGTAGGAAAGTCAGGAGAGACAACAGATAGAGGAATGATCTCAAAATATATATTTTCATGCACCAACATCATCCAGAAATGGTAGATGATCTTGAGGTTTCACCCTCCAATAAAAATAGATAAACAATGGTTTATACCCTTTGGGTTTATCCAAACTGAAGAGAAAAATGAAAAGGTATATATTGATCACAGATGATAAGCTTGTCCGTCCTAGCTACAAGAACCCTATCCTGAAGGGAGATCTTGTAAAAACTTTCATTGAGAGAGCCACTGGAATTATTAATGATTGGACCAATTAGTTCCATATAAGGGGAGAAATAAAAGATATAAAATTGAATCAACAAATAGGTAACCTCATCAAACCCTAGTGACATGGCCCCAATCACTGATATGTTTAGAAACCTGGGGAGAGATAAGGCATTAGGGATCATGGTGGCATTGAAGTTTTCATAGAAATTTAAGTACTCCACTATTCAGCCAAATAAAAAGTTTAAAGGACCACTAATCCTATTTGGTATTATTCCTTGACAAATGTGGACCAAGATTAGGTAAAGTAATGTGTGGTTTGAAACTTCCTAATTAAGGCATCATCCCTTTACTATCCACACTTCCATAACTAGTGTACTAAACTGAATTCTTTAGAATGCATCCCTATATGGGTAAAGAAACCCTTTCAAGAACATGTCCATGAAGCCCACTAGACAAAGGATTTGAGATAAATTTGGATTCACTCAATATACCCATTAATTATGATCACTAACTTCCCAAATGGCCCAATATGAGATGTAAGTATCAAAAACTTCAAGGAAGGGTGCTAATGGGGGAATATAGCGGACGACTTGGCTCTACTGTGATAGGGGAAAATGTTGATTCAATTTATGAAATCATTAAAAAAACTCATAGTCAACTCATTTTACAACTTTACATAATAATAATGAGAATGTCCCTTGCTAAGACTAGATTCTATAAAGGATCATCGTAGACATCCATGATAGGAAGGAGATCATCGTACATCTCTCTAATAGGGGGTATCCTACCAAGTTGGTTGATATCCCATAGGCTGACTCCCACCTCTCCATGGGATAGATGAAATAATTTATTTGTGGGACACCAATGGCTAAATAGTTATAGAATAATATTGGGTTGGTTATAGACAATAAACTGGGAAATACAAATCAATTCATAAATATAGAATGAATATAATAGGTTAGGGAAATATAAGAATCTTTTCTTGGCCCAGAATGATTATGCCCATTTATCAGAAAAGTTTCCACCAAAATAAGGATACCATTTATACATCCATCCACCACATGGGTTGTTCAGATAAGAGACAAATATACTATAATAGCTCTGAGTGATGGGATAATGAGTGAAATCATAGTCATTTGAACCCACAGGAGAGTTTTCCAACATATAAAAAAACCTTTGGGATCGATATGTGACCAATAAAAATCCAGTATAATTTTCATTGGAATACATTCAAGAGAAGTTGAAACCCAGAAGGATTGTATATTGAAGTTATAAAGAGTAATGAAAACATCATTCTGCAACCCAAACCCATATAGAGGAATCTGATTTGATAAATGATAATTTTGAAGATTGAATTAATGAAATAGTTTCAAAATCATGTTATCATAATTCAGTCAATATCGAGTGTCAAAATTTCAATTTCTAGTAATCATGGAACATTGATTTTCCATAGATGAATAAATTTTATGAGATAAAAAATCCATATAAAAAATTAACCACCATATGTCAGATATATAAAATAAAAATGTTTTCATAAAAAATAAACTGACAACAACATGCGCATTGAATGAATCACTAAATGGATTCATGATCACATAATGGACTCGTGAATCTACTAAATCCTAAAGATCTCATGGATCGAAAAAACATGCAAGATATCATGCAAAAAAATGAACCCTATAGAGACTCATGATCATATGAACTTGAAATGGTCACACCTGCCACATGATATTTAAAGGATCACGAGACCATGCTAGATTATTCTATGAAACCCTCTAGACGATCCTGTATCACCATGACCAAAGTTAAGAAAAATTATCGATGATATATCTATGGATTGATTCGAGTAAAATCCTAGGTAAAGGAAGTCATGTGAAGTGGTTCTTTTAAAATGGGCTTAAGATGAGGTCTCACGATAGGTTCTTACTGGAAGGTCTTATTTTGAGGTTACATGACATTATTAGGGAGAAGAATATCTGGATAGTTGAGTAGTCAGTGAATTAATCCCTCTCTACTCAACTATTTATAGGGAATTTCACAGAATAAAAAATTTCTTTGGAAAGACCATGAATCGCCCAGGACATTGATTAGTGATAGTGCCAAAGCCACAGGTGGGCATCTAATTTCCTCAAAACTGAGACCCTGTTCCCATAGATGTCACTCCTAATGGGGGGGGGTTCATTTGTAGAATCCCTACAAATTATAATCACATAATCCATAAAGGAACAAATAATTGAATGTGGCTATTATTTTACCCACAAAGAAAAGGAAGAATAAGGTGTACATGATCCCATAGATCGCTTAAACCTCTAGGAGAAATACAATCACATGACCTATGGATGGTCATTCAGATTCTCACACACAATGCATATCCTATGGAAGATCCCACTAAAACCTTTGAAAAGAATCCATGGTCCTACAAATTCATGCCAAGAACTCACTGATCACATAATGGAATCAAGATAAAGGTCCCTCAGGTCACACAACATATCCACTAGAAGATGGTTGAAAAACCGTCCAAAAATACATGGAAAATGGGGAGGAATATACCCAAAATAAGGGAGTCTCTTGTGGTCTTAGAACTCATGTGATTCATCACTGATGGTGAGAATTATTTTCTTCAACAACACTCAAGAAAAATCACAAGATACCCATACTGTGTCAAATAAAAAAAAGGAAATAAAAATGATAAATAGGGGAGCTTCTTGAAGTAGTAAAACATCATGTGATGAAACTTATGTGATTAATGAGACACTGAAAGCACCAAGTGACATGTCTTCGTCATCTCACAAAATCCTGTTGGTAGGTCATCCTCACCAAGAGAAGGGCCTCAAACATGTCTAATCGACCTCATCCCCCCATTGGATCTATAAGAAAGTCATAAGGAATTCTTAATAAAGTACTCATGTATCTACACATATCCTTTTGTTGGTCACGTGACTCATCAATGATTGGGAGAGTGGTTATCTTTGACAACACTCAAGATAACCCTCAAAACCAAAAAAGCCCTTGTAAAATAACCAAGAAAATAAAATAGAAAGGTGGGATCCTCTCATGATTAAAAAAGTCTTTTGAATTACCATAAAATTCTCACAAAACCCCTTGAAATGATGGTTTGATCTTGAAAAGGCCCCTAGAAATCCATCCTTACCTCATGGAATATATAGGATAAGGACACAAGGATCAAGTGGAATCCTTTTAAAAGGAATCCTAGTCACTTAAAATACCTTATACATGTTAGAATTACAATATGAAAGACAGTTGTCATGTCTACATGATTCATAATGACACCATTAATTTGAAATAATATAATAAAATTCACATTGGAAGGATGGTATTGTGGTCACCGAAAATCATGTGACTCCCCCGTAATGACCTACAAAAGGATCTCACGAAACAAATGACATCAAATCCCTCCACCAACTCCAGATTTGATTTTTATGATACATTCTCGGAAAAGTGGTGAATATATAGGAAGGAGAGGCCAAAAAATCCCCCACCCCAACATAAAAAGGTGTCTTAAAAACCTCACACATGTGCACCCAGAAATCAAAACATATTTCTCAAAGTAGATGATCTCATGAACATAAAGGTTCTCTGTTAGGTAAAATCTTGGGAACAATGAGAGTGGTCATGAAACATGAATAGGAACTTCATTTGATCACTCATGGATCATGTGAAGGACTTCTAGTAAGTTACGCAAAGGATGCCCCACATATTTTCTAAAACACGTGAGACTTTAAACAATGATCACACAAAAAAATCTTGGGTATATGAAAAAAATTATAAAAAAAGACTAAATTATTGGATAAGTATGTGGAGATAAAATATGATCCTTTGGTATACTATTTGGATCATTAGAAGTCCCTTGTACATGTTAGAGAAAGTCGTATGGTGCCTCTTGGGCTTGCAACCAATGTCTCATGAAACCCTCAAGGCTAACCATCCAAGCCTCCCATTTTACCCTAAACATGCATCCAAGATCATATGTTGACATTAGTACATGTATGGTAAGTCTAGCAATAATGCTGGGGAATATCAACAAGATCTCGTGAAATCCTCTAGAAAAGCCTGTTAGACCTTGTGATGCCCTCTCAGTATGTCAGGTGGATCTTGAGATGTTCCCTAGACATTTCATATGGCTATCATGATGACACCTAGACAATTCATCTAGGACATATGGCACCCTACAAGATAGTTCACACTAATTATTGATAATCCCTCTGAGCATGTCAGCCAGATTTATTGATGACACCTGGGAAAGTCGCCTGGATCATGCGATGCCCTTTATGAATGTCATCCATGATAATGCAATGGTTTCAAGAATAATCCATACAGGTCTTGTGATGTCCTCCGAAAAAGAAATATTTGATCATGTGACAACCTTTAGAAATGACATCCATGTTATGCGATGTTCCTAAGACAAGAAAACTGGGTTATGTGATTTTCTATGGAAATTTGTAACATACATTCTCTAATATATCAGGTAGAAAATCGCGGCATGTTAAGTAGACAATCAACACCTGTCAAGAAGACAAGAAGTCCAGGTCAATCAGACATCCCAAGACCTAATAACCTGGTCCAGCCTCAACCAAGGGCAATGTTAGTGTGTATTCACCAACCAAAAGTACTATGATGACTCTGATTCCAAGCTTGACCCGAATACATAGGAAATGACTATCATGACCAAGCTCTATATTAACCACCAAAGGGTTGTCATAGTTCCTAATTCACAGCTCTATAAGTAGTGGGGTTGATTATTTTTTGTCCCTTATAACTCATAACAATCAAAGATCACATGGTATTAGGGAGTTGCATTGATCATATTGTTCATTTCATATGAATCTACAAAGGCAAGGTAAATCTCATAGTGTAAACCCTGATCAACAGTATAATATGGTCTGTCTTGCATATAAGGGAAAAATAATTGTGTAAGTTCTGATCATTGAACTATGATGAATCTGATTCCTTCAGTAACTAGGATATATATGACACATTCTTAAGGCCCGAGCTCAAGTGGGCACTCGCTTCATGGAAAATACCTTATGTCTCTGAAATTTCTATCCTTGGGACCCAATAATTACCATGGTCTAATCATTCTACCTCACCCATCAATGAAATGAGAAGCCAAATGAACTATGATGACTTTGATTTCTTCCATAACCAAGATACATAAGATGCCTACCTGAGACCCAAGCTCCATATTAAATCATCTAAAGGGTAGTCTCAGCACATAATCCCTATATCCACATTCACTGAGGCTAATTACTATCTATAACTTATTTCTCACACCGATAATATCTCATGTTGTCTTAGGGAGGTGCAATAGTCATATCATTCACATTGTGAATCTCCCCCGTATGAGGGCCTCTACCTTGGGGCCAATTCCAAGGGTGTGATTGAACAAAAATAACTATGATTCCTTCTATAAGCTAGATATATAGGACCTATCCTCAATAATCATGCTCAAATATACAGTTACTATGTGCCAACACATATATCCTTTCTATATGATGTTAAATTTCATGGGCGTTAACAAACTATGTGGGTTTTGATTCTTTTAATAAAAAGGATATGTAGGATGCCTTGTAATGGATCAATCCCCTCCTCGTAATTTTAACCAACTCTATGTGTGGTAGAAAATTTTTAAGTGACAAGTTATGTGGCTTCATCATATAAGAAAATATTCATTACTGGGAAATTAATTAAGATACTCACATACATACATGTGTATTCACTAATGAGATCGCATTCTTCTGTGCATAAAAGGGGTTATCCTATGATCTATTTTTTAGGGTAACCGATCCCTTATCTAGTTTAGTGAGATATTCGTGAACATGTCCTAAATCTATAAGAGATTCCTAGAATAGGTAACAATTCTAAAAAATGGTTCGAAGAACCGACCTCCCATCCTCTCAACTAATACTAGTCCTAAGTATCATTAGGTTTGAAGCCCCAACAGACCAACATCCTTTGGAAATTAGGTCTATACCCAGTTATGGATGTGAGAGCCATTGGGATTTCCTATTAAAAAATAAATTGGTGACCTGACACCAGTGATTTTTCATAAAATTTAACCCCTCACAATCAACACTCAAGCTAAATCGAATACACCTCATTGGATGCCTTTTTTTCATCGAAATAAAAATGGTGAACCCATGATGAACTTATTTAATTTTGAAATATCATTCACAAAATAAAAGGGAAATAATTCCCAGTTCTCATTAAACCATTTTGTTTAGTGAGGTTTCTCGATCGTATCTTTTACAATAAAATAATTACAATTACATCTAGAATATTTATGTGCCTCCTTTATTCCTAGATTATGTTCCTCTCTTAATGGATTTATTTTTTCATAACTCTAAATTATCTTTGAGATTTTTGTGGGAAGATTAATACTAAAAACAGCAATAGATGTGGGTAAAGAAAATGTCCAAAATAATTCGACAATGATTTAATATAGGGATGGTCCATAGTCCATACTGGACACATGATCAGAATTCACCTTACTAGGGATCATAAAATAGGATCATCTTGAGAGTCTAAGTATGAGTGTATGGGGTTTCAATTCTATAGTAACCTTATTTTTACAAGAAAATAAAATATTATTTGAATTGAAATAAAATTTAAAATTAAAAAAAATGATAAAAGTTTGTATCCCAATGTCATTGGTAGGATCATTCACATGATTATTATCTAATATATTGAAAACATTTAACAATAATTATTTCTTGGAAACTACTACCATAACTCCTTCATCTATATGAAAAAGATAAAAAAATACTTTAATATATAAAATACATAATATTAAACATGTAAATATTTTAATTTGTGAAAATATTACAATGTTATATATTTTTAAAGAAAATAAAATTCCAATAGATGTTAGAGGGATTAATTATTTTTCTATTCTAATTTATTTTTCCTAGAAACTTTCTAAAATAAATAAAAAACTTATATAATAATAATAGTATTATTATTTTTAAACTGATATTATTATAATGAAGTATTATTCAATATCATATTCAATTTCTAGATGGATTTCAAGAAACCATTATACTACTCTTAGGGTACGTCTTATGTTACCTTTTAATATTTTTTTCTAAACAGCAAACAATCCATCATTGAATATGTGTCACAAATTATTTTTCAAATCCTTAATTTTATATGAATTTTCTTAAACTTATATAGATGTGTGATAACATCAGACACAATAAATATTAATAATATCCAAAACATATTCATTCAAAAAAAATAATAATTATATTATATAATATAATACATTTCAATTAGATATGATTAATGTATTGAAATAAGTTTTATATAAGAATCAAATAACTCATTATTCCAAGACAAAGGTGAAGGATCCTAGGTGCATCATAAGTGGTGGGAAGGTCTCTATTTTTTATATCAATGGTTTCAATGGATAAATCCAAATAACATGAAAAAAACCTCATAATCTCATAGATAGGATCTTAGACATATAATTTAAATAATTTTCAAAAAACAATGATCTCAAACACCATAATCCTCTTTAAAAGTTTTTTTTTCACTCTTATAGTGTCATTGTTTCCATAGACAATCTATGTGAGGATTTAATTAGGTTTATAAAAACATGTTTTCTATGAATCTACATACAATAACCTTGAATCTATAAGTTCTACCATGGTAAAGACTAGTGTTGTATATCCTTCATTATTGATCATAAAAGTGGATATCTTTTTCTCTCAATATTCTAGATAGGGAGGGTAAAGGAAGTGTCTCTCAATGGATTGTGAGAATTATAGAGTTGATACCATTGTGCACAAAAATTATTATCACCCTACAAAATGATATAATAGGGATTTTATACTTTGGGTAATCATAATTAGTAATTACACATAAACTATTTTCATTATATTTAATCTATTTAATACCCCATGTAAAATAATTACATTATTACTATTATATCCCATGATAGGAGCCTACTTAATTATAATTAGACAAATAAAAAAATAAATATTTATTTAGAAGATATTAAATAAAAAAATCATTATAATCAAGACACTATATTGACTCATAAATTATCCATGAATTTTATTAAAAAATGAATAATAAAATATTTATTCAAATATAATATCATTAATTTAGTAGGAAAAAAAATTTTAATTAACTAAATAATGAAATAAATACTTATATTAATATCCACATAACTAAATAAATATTTATATTAGTATATTTACTAAAATATTTAATAAACAAATATTTATCAATTATCTTCTAAATAATTAGAAAAAGAGATAATATTCGACTAATAATTATATATATAAATATGTAACACCCCTAAATACTAAAATAAGGATGTTGTATTTGATAGCGTGTATGAAACGAAACCCCAAGCACATACGAGAATATAATATCCTAAGAATTTAAAGTATATTAACTATTTTAAATAGATTAAAGATATTTTATATATTTTAATTCACACAACATTGATTTTATCTTTCATTTCACACTATGAGTTTCTTAAATGGCTTGCGTTACACGCAAGACATAATCTTACAAAATGCTATTAATATTTTTATTTTAAAGGAAAATTTTCTCAAAGCCATTAATTTTTTGTTTATCAATTGAATGAACTAAATTAAGAAAATATATAGTTTAATTCATTGGTCAATAATTAATTATAAATTAATATAGAGAAAAAATGGATATAAATGGAATGTTTTTGTAAAAAAAAAATTCATGCTCCAAACGAATTATATATTAAAAAATTAAATTTATTACTATTAGTGGATGATATTAATTAAATATATATTTTATATATCCAATAATTTATTTTCATCTATAAAAAATATTTTATAGGCATAAGATAATAACAAACCCAATTCTACATATAAAAACCTATATTTTTATAAAGGAAAGTTTTCCTTCTTTTAATGGAACAATTGTTTTCAAACTGAATTTTTATATTTTTATAAATTTTATATGTAAAAATAAAATTAATTTTTAAAAAATTAATTTGAAAATTATCTTTGGGTGATTTTTTTTATTTTTCTCTAATGTTTCCTTTTTTAATGAATAGTGAAGAAATACTGATTTTTTATCGAAAACTACTACTTCATCTAATTTATTTATAAGGAGAAATTATACATGATTTTTTCTAAAGTAAAATGAAATAAATTTACATAAATACATCCATATTATTTAATATTAATCAATTTAACCATTAAATTGGATATAAACACATCTCAAACATTTGAAAATTTTCACTCTAAAAACCTACTTTCTTATCCTATCTATGGGATTAATTTTAAAATAATTTACACCAAATATTTTATTGTAATTTGGAAAAATAAATTCTATATATTGAATCATAATAATTTATATTTTTTTAATAAGTTAAAATTTGTTTTTCAACATAAAAAATAGTGAAGGAAATTAAAATTAATTACAATGGTTATGAGAAAAACTAGATGAACAAGGGACTAAACCTTAAACTTGAAGCCAAAAATGACCTAGAAATATATAAAAAATCTATATTATGAAAATATTTATACAATATTATCCCTTTTATATAATTTGGATGTTTATTGGAATCACATCATGTATTTGAGGCCTCTCAATTGTATTTATCTTTTTATATTTACAAAAATGTCACTCCTCCACTATAAAAAGGAAATCACCCCTCCCACTGATTCACCCCAATCAAGTGATTTAGCTAATTAAAACACTAAAAAAATATCTCCCCAAAATCCCTACACTAATCCTAGAAGCCTCACATTGGGATTAAATCCAACCAAGTAATCTATTTGGTATAAACCAAAAAGGGTTACATGAATAAGAGGTAACATTATTCAATGATCACTTTTGCTTAATTTACATCCCCACCCCTTAAAATATATTTATATAATTCATATATATTAAAATAAGTATCTTAATTATACTGAGATTATTTTATGCTATGTTTTGAAACAAAAATTTCACACACATCCAACAAATGGGATACACAGTCATCATTCATGTGTACGGTGAACGACTGCATCGCGAACCGATGTCATTTGTTATTCCATTACCACCTTTAATGGTTGGAATAATGATGTATTTATCATTTATAAATGGTAAATATTATATTTATGATTACTTTATGGTAGTGTATTTATTATATAATACATATCTTCCTTATTTACCTTTTTTGGGAATATGAAAAGCCTGTACATGCACAGGATATCCTAGCTGAATAGCCATGCGAAAGTGGAGAGCTGATTTCATGATGAAGATGCTAGGGAGGAGCAATTCAAAGTAGTTAGTCTGGGTTGTATGTAATGTTTTAAGACTACGGGAAATGAATTATTCTAAGGCCTACGGTCCATGTAATACTTACAACTACGATCCTTGTAAGGGTTCCACCTCACCCCTTGAAAGGTGTACTATCAAAAATCAATAAAAAATGAAGGCCTTCAGGTCGTTGGATGGATGGGAATACAACAACATTATTTGTGGACGTGTGGACTACCACCTCTTCAAAGAAATGTGGTCATTCACGCTATACATGGAATGTATTAAGGGATGGTTTTAATAAAAAAATTGAAATATATGATATAAATATGATAATGGAATGATAATATATATATATATATATATATATATACGTATACGTTTTAAATATGAAAAGAAAGGGAAATAGCGTTCATGCGTACATACATACTACTGTCTCTATGAATGATGCATTTCATTTCTAATATAAACATATTATGGATTATTATAAATACATTTATAATTAATATAAATGACAATTAAATCATGTTTTACATTCTATATATGATGAAATCATGATATATCAAATATTAACAACAAATAACAAGTCAAAACATATGTGAAAAACATGATAATTAACACCTCAAACGACGAGAATGATAAAGGATTATTAATGATAAGAGTTATAATATATTTTAAAAGGAATATATATGATATAATATATATTATTATGGTTATATTGTATGTAATTAACATATACATGAGTTTAAAGGGCATTAATCTAAAAGAAAGCATAAGGTAATGGATTCTCATCTCACTTTTTTACATATGTGAGATAAATGTCATATTCAACACTTAATTATTTTGTGTCATGTATGTACTAATGATTTATATATATTATATCAAGAATTATTTTATCTTCATTTAATTTAAATTTATCATTTAATTATTATTACTTATGGGTTTATATTTTCAATTTTACCAAAGCGATAATATATTATTTTCATAATTTTTGTTCATTGAGACGTTCATCATATTACACAACTATATTATTTAATGAGGTTTATATACTACTCCATTGAAATGATATATCACGAATCTATTTATTATCATGATATTACATATTTAATTTAATTTTATTCTTTCATGGGGATGATGATTCAAACGTTTGAATGTGATATGGGACACATTGAATGTTAAAAGATATTTTTCTCAAGAATGTTTTAAATGATATTTTCATTATTTATTCAACAAAAAAAACCCTTATTCTTAATACATTGGGTATACGTCATATTGATACCATCTTTATTATTCATACGTGTTTTGAACCAATTTGTGTCACACTATGTTTGGTTAGGTGAGATGGTCCCACTGGGGTTGGGAAGTATATACGTTTTATGTTATGAATGAGGTGACACATTTCCATGAACCCAGTGGGTGATTTCAGGGTGTCACGTGTTTGTGTAATCATCTCATATCATGTACGAGGTCCTCAGATGGTCACTAGTGGGTTTATTCATGGAGCTAAAAACACCCAACCATCCTGGTATCCATGATTCATGGACCTGATTTCCAATGGAAGGAACTCGTTGGATGGAGATTTATCCAATTAAACTTAAGGACTCCATCGGTCGAAAGGATGGGAATTTGAGCTCACCAAACTCTTTTTGTGAGAATTATTTCCTACTCATGGATGCTTCTATATATTTGAGAAATTCTCATATGTTCATTAATTCTAGGTTCTTTCCCTAAGAGTGTGTCCTCAGATTACCACTGACTTGAAAAATCGATCATGGATATAGATGGATCATGAGCTATTGAGACAATTCTAGTTTAAGCCATGTGATGACGCACTTTGGATTTTATCGTTATTCTGGGGGTACAAGAGATGATTTGATGTCGGTATTGAACCCATGAGATGGTATTCCTATGTATCCTCATGAGAGGTATAAGAATCCATGTAGTTAGATGCCACTAAACTAACACATCCCCTTTTAAGGTTGTGTGATGACGACCCATCCATGCAGTTTAACGTCATGCAATGAGGACGTCTAGGAAAAATATGCCTCATCACAAATTTTTGTAGGACTTATGCCAAAGTGGCTTAAATAACCCACAAGATATATGGTCATCTGGGTGGATATAACCCTACTGGTAATATGGCCTTGGAAAAATTATGGTTAATGTGGGGGTTGGATTTGTACCTCATGGTGGCTTCCTAAATATATCAATCAATGGGGAATCAAAGTCTGCGTAGTTCGGTTGAACTTGGGACTTATACTCTAAAACTTCCCATTTATGGAGGCATGGTTGGGACTTACACCAAATTGGAGGCCTTTCTGAAAGAAGTGAGTTAGGGATTACTCCTGAAGATGATACCCTTTATGAGGGACATGATTGGGATTAACCTTTGCGAAATGAGACCCTTCAAGCTCGGTCTTTAGATAGGCATCTTACGTATTCTGGTTAGAGGAGGAATTAGAGTTCTTGTATTTCATTTCTAGGTTCTGAATTGATTGGGACATACATGTGGGAGATTCCCATTTAAAGGGGGTATGAAATATTATTTCATGGATAAGATTAAATGGAGATGGGGCCTATCTAAAGGCTTCCTACATATCTTAGTTATGTTTGGAATTAGAGTTCTTGTAGTTCATGATTGGGTTGTGTGAATGTCATATAACGAGAGACCTCTAAGACCACATGAGTTGTGCTCAGTGTGAGAAATAAGAGGATGTGAAAGATTCAACAGAGGAAAACTTTCCCTTCTCCTCTGAGGGAAAAGGAGGAGGGAGATGGTGGAAAAGGGTGTGTTTATGAGTCCAATGGTAGAGGGAAAGGATATTTGAATGTGTTTTCACCTCGTTCATGTTTTCATCTAGGATAGTCATGTCTGGTGAGCTATCTGGACACATCCCAAGCCGGGCCTAAGAGGGGAAAAAGTGCCAATTACCGTATAAAGTTTATGGGTTTACCTTAAGAGGAGTGACCTGAAATGGGTTTTGGGAGAGAGAAGGAGCATCATCACTTATCAAAGGGGAAGGAAAATGTGAGCTCCTAATTTTTCACCAGTGCTCATGGAAGGTAAGGTCCAGTGAATAACCTCAATCCCTAGAATGGGGATATTTGCATCAACGACCCAATTTTGGACTTTGGTTTACCACATGATTTTAGAATTAAGGAATTCCTGGGGGTCTGAACCATTGTGGGAACTTCCTTTGCACCTCTCCTTACCTCGAGTATGTAGACTCATAAGGGAACGCTGATGCGCCCGATGGTCTGGTCATACAGGTCTGGTGGCTTTGGAAGAGGCTTTAGCCTAATGTCAGTGGACTGGTTAGTGGAGGGTATATGGAAGTCATGGAAGGAATGGAAGGACATTATTTTAACCAAAATGTGGAAAACCAGAAGAAACCCATTCCATGTACCATTTTCTCATGTGGGATGGGGGCTTCCCCTCATAGCATACTGCTATGTGGGTGAAGGGGTCATTCGCATACCGAAGTGGTACACAAACATGGATTCGAGATTCCACATACCATGGTAGTACACAGTCTTAGTTTCCATCCACATAGTGTGGTGATATATGGAATATTGTATTGTTCGCGTAGCGATTCTCTATGCAGTTCCCCGGACTGAAGGAGGCGCACTGTGCATGCGGTTTGTGGGAAGTTCACCCACGAAGAGCCTATGGTTCATGGATCTCCAATTACATTCATGACCGGTAGGTTATTATTATGTTTCCTCATTTTTATGGTTCTTAGTGTGTTTATACCTAATAGAAAATGGTTCGCAGTCCTTCGTCAATCGTTCACCTTCAAAGTCTTCTATATATAATCTATTAATTCTCAAAGTCTCAATTATCCAGCATCAAATGTCACTAATTCTCCAAAATTATTCTCAATTTATCTCTTTCAGTTCCCCTGGTGGTCCTTTTATAGAGTTTTGAGGAAACTGTATCTATGGGCACATGACACCTGTTGTGAGAGCCCATGAAGGGATTATCCAACTAGTGGATGACTCAGTCAACCGAGGTTCTTGGTGCTTTGGTTCGCGGTGATAGAAATAACCACCTCAATCCTGCAAATGGCGCAGTTTGTAGGATGATATCATCTGTACCTCATCTGCGAACTACTCAGTCTATGGGGATGGTATGCATTGACTTAATTCTTTATATTTATTTCACCAAAGACACAGTTCGCAACACCTTGGTTCTCTATTTTCATCCCATCTGAAAACGGCTTGGTTTTTTTTTCCAATTCTTTGAGGGCCAACATTTCACAGGTTGTCTCCATAGCGCTTGGTTCATGGTCTATGCCTTCTGTAGAAATTTCTTGGTAACCAGTATGCGGACTAGTTTGGGTCTTTTTCCAAATTGTATTTCTTCTATCTTATCCTCAAATTTTAATCCTCACATGAATCTCTTTCCTTTATCAATTTTGTGGGAGTATTTTCTTTCCCTTTGAGGATTTTTTGGGACCCTACAAATGCCTCCCATCGGAATGGGTTCTGGTCAAAATGAATATGAGGCTATTATGATGTAGAAAACGGTCCCGAACTGAACTGGTTTGTGGTATAAAGGTGGACCCATGGGGGTGACGAAGCCTATATATAGGGGCCGAAGTCATTTTTATTTTACCTGGTTTCTCAACAAAAAATGCTTCGTAAAGTTCTCTCAACTTTCCATACTTCTACATACCATCTCCATTAAAAAATTCACCATTCACACATCATACCTTGCATTACATGAACAAAAAACTCTTCATAGTATCCTTCATCCATGAACCCACCTTTGAATTTGCAAACCGAACTATGAAACATAAAACGTAAGTTCAGAGTTCTACGTAGTAAGAGGTATGCGGATCACCTGTCATGTGAACTGAACTTCAAGCTGGAAAAAACAATTTCAATTTCAATATTGGACTTTAAATATTAAAACATTGAAATTTGAATATCTGTATAGAGAGGCTAAGCACATAACTTTCCCATTCCGCGAACAGATCGATTTACTGGCCAATGCTTCATGGGGCAGCGTCTTGCGGGGCATTCTGCGTACTTTCAATTTCCATGGAATCTATTTCATGAACCATTCCAAGGTTTCAGTATGTTGAGCCTTTCTTTTGGTGGAATTATTGGGTCATTTTACATTTTGGCCTTTTTTTCCTAATATTTTTAATTGGAATGACCCTTTATGTGGGTTTTTTGTAGGACGAATTGGCTCTTTCTCTTATCTCAATAGAAGTGATTAGGATTAGGGAAAATATGGTTGAGAATTATAGAGACAACATTCATTACTATATTGTTCCTCAAGAGGGTATTCTTAGAGACCTTATTTTTCTAGAGCTCACAGCCTATCTTCTATCATTCTATTTACCACTTTACAACTTCATCCTCCTAGATGATGTTCCCTTAACATTATCTAATTACAGTACTCCAATTATTCGCCTCGAGCCATATCAAGGGCGTTATTTGGCCAATATTTTCCTAATGGGAGAACTTGTTACTTCTTTTACTCAAGAGAATGCGGTCATGATTAAAAGATCTTCATGGACACAGAAAAATTGTTGTCATCGTAACACCTATTTGAGGTTAGTCATCTGATAATACATGTCAATTGTCAATCATTCTCGAGAGAATCCCAATGGTGGGTGGAGTGCCAAGTGGGACTTGTGATCTAGATTATTCTTATCTGATGAGTGGGAATGGGAATTATTAGTGGATCAAATTTTTTTGGAGTCCCATGTCCATTTGGAAGTAGTAATATTTATTGGGTATCATGAGATTCCTAATTTTCAATACATTCACCTGATGAGATATTTCCCAAACTGCTTAGTCATTGGTGTTCAAGCACTAATACCTTTAACCTATTACACTGGGAGGTGGGGATTATTTTATGGGACATCCATAAAATTAAATGGCTTCCCATTTTAAGAAACAAGTATGATGAGTTTCTTCTAGTGACAAATTCCTGGGGGAATATCGAACAAGTATCTCTGCTGGAAACGAATTTATTGGTCATGGAAGAGGGATTACTCAATAAACCCCTCCATTCTCATTCTCTTATTTCATTCAAATATTGGATCAAGATGTTCTTGCAGGTAAATGGTCTAGGTTTGAGGGTTCACCATATCCAGAAACACATCACTCGACAGTCATGATAAATCCCAGGTTTATATTGTGCCACCCTTGAGGTAGGTCGATATAACACTTGGAAGTACAAAATACGGTCAGATGTACCACTGGAGATAATATTTTCATGTTTCTTTACTATTTTCTTGAGTGGTTGGACCTTCCCCTCCCATGATTTTTATATCAGTGTTAGGGAATTCACTCTGATAATGTAAATCAAATTAGAAGAGGGACAACCCATTTACTTGGATGTTCTTTCCCTTGCCCGAATCTATAAATTTTTAGGGAAGATACAGTAAGGGAAACCACCACATAGTCTTAGCGGACTGTTTCAATTTTTGTATGGGTGGCTGACAGATAATTCCCCTACTATGAGTATCGTCATGCTTCCAGGGTTCCTCATTCTGACTTTCTCCCAGCACTTCTCCACATTTCCATTGTTCGTACCCAATCATTGAGTGTTGATGATGTAATAAAATTGTTGAGTGATATGTCTTAGTTTTCTTTCACACCATATGTGGCACCCCTAAGATACTTAATGGATAATGAAAGGGGATCTTTAGTAGAGAGTTATTATATTTTACGCACCGAGATTGAGTTTTATCTACTTGTATAGAAAGGTTAACCATCAGAAAAAAACTACACTCCTTTTCGGTTTTCTAGGGAGTTTGGATGCCTTCAATAGGCCACACCTCTCTATGCTACTCTAGTTAAGAGGGAGTATCATCCCGTGATTCTTCACCAATTGTATCTGTCCATGATGTGGCAGGATTCTAATGTGGAAGTATTGATTCCCCCACAACATCCTCAACTTACCCATTATTAGATTATCCCCAATTGTGCGTAACTTTCTAACCTGACAAGGAATTGGGAAGGCCATTTTGATGGGTGCCGAGATCGTTGGATGTTTCTAATACAGTCCCAACTCTGCCAGTTGTGCTATCTATTCCACTTCATGTGGCGAGAAGGCGTTCTAAACGCTTTCACATGTGTTTGGAAGGGGATTCAACCATACAACCCATCTCTGTGGAAAGTGACTCAGATCCCACATCTTTGGACGATGTGGTCTGTGGTCCTACTGAAGCTGATCTAAGTGGGACATAACCTGGTGTTACTGAAGTTACTTCCACCCCCCTCATTTAGTTTCAAAGGATGAACCATCTATTGGGAAGGAAAGTCCCCCTGCTTGGGTGACTTTTCTCAGGGCACTTCCATCTGCTGCAATGATTCTTCCTCATTGCATACCTATCATAGTGAAGGAGGAATAGGAATTTGATGCTATTTGGAGGCATCGAGATGTGTGGAAGTGATCATGGTGTTAAATATGAACTATTTCTATGGAAACACCCCTGAAATATTTTTCTAACAAGGAGGATAATTTTTTATAACGGTTTTCCAATTCGGGTTCGGGCAGCTTTGATTACCAATGCAAGTGTTTCATTGTGCACAAAGTTTTTATAGCTCGAGAGGATATCGCTAATTTCAAAGGTGATCTCACTCGATTTAATGCTTCCCACCACCAAGATCAGACTTTCTGGGATATTATTGATGATTTGTATCATCTGGATGTTGTGGAAGATAACAATCATGAAAAAGTGATTTCCCAGATGAAGGATCTATGTGGGTGTGAGGCTCGTATGGCCAGACTAAAAGCGTGAATGGCATCGTCATGTTCTAATTATGAGGTCTTCCAATAGAAAGGGAGATACCTACGGGCATTTAATATGTGAGTACGCCAAATGGTTGAAGCTAAAGATAAATGGATAGCTGCTTTGGAACATGACATTGATGACCCTTATCAGGCAGTTGTCAACGTGCTGGAAAGAGAGAGTCAGGCCTCGTTGTAATCTATTGAGCTACCCTTCACGACCTTTGTTTTTTTACATCGAGGAGAGACTCTCGATTGGGGATTTCCTCCCCCCACTCTCACTTCTTTTGATAAAATGGAAACATTTTTCTTTCTAGTGTTCCTCTTTTCCCATGTCCTAAAATATCCATCATTTATGATCAACTTCACTTTAAAATATAATGTCAACTAGATATCGATTTGAGTAATAATCTGGGAAAAAGGAATAATCAAGTTATGCTCTAAATTTTCCCTAAACCAAGGGGCTCAGCGAGTGTAGTTTGACTCTTGTTAGGGTCACATGAAAATCCTTTCCAACTTTGTGCCTTTTTTGTTATCATCCTAATTTTTTTGCAAGCCTGTTGTGGTGTGGTCTTATTAAGTATAACTTGAATTTTTCTTAGTCCAACCTTTATAGGTTTTTTACCTATAAAACATTATGTCTCTTGATGATTTATTTATTTCTTGATGTTTTTTCTAAACCATATGTAGCATTAGATTAGCGAGCTGGTACTTGAATTTTATCCAGGATTCCCTTTGCAGGTTTTCATCCTTGTGAGTTATGTGTCTATTTTTGTGGGAAATTTAATGTATTAAAAACTATACTATCATTACTGATGTTTTAGGTTGAAAAACTTTGACCATGACTTGTAGGGAAAGGGACCCAATTTAGGACTCGTTATCCGAGAATGTCCTGAAAATCTTCATACATGGATGAGGGATTTTTCTTGACCATAACATTGTGATTTTCCAGATGAGAGACATGATATGGGGCATGGAATACAATGGGTGTATGGATATGGAAAAATACTATCCTGATGATGAAATTTACCTTTTGTTGATAGGTCATTTTATGGGAAATGTATGTAGAGCTGGTGGGGAATAATGTGCATAGTTAAACAAAGCGGTCTGTGGGACACTAGTCTTCCATTTATGATGTCTAGGATCTTTTTATTGAACTTTGAATTTATTTTTTGGTTGAGGACCAAAGTGGATGGACTGTTGAAGGATTGACTTTCAAAATTAATAATAGTATTTTTACCATCTTTGGATGAAAAAAACAACTACCGCACAAATTTGGCTTGTGTAAAGGAGGGATAAAGCATGGTGTAGTTTAATTTCATACATCCAGGACAATTGGGACTTGTTTTGAAAAATCATCTTACTCTAACTATAGGAGGGTAAATTATTCATCTTTTCCGAAATAGTTTGGCTAAAAAATGTCCTTCATATTTAGGATTTGAAAAATGGGAAATGTGTGAACTACAATCTAGGGGATTTCTGAATCCAAGGACAAAGGTGGGACACAATGTCATAAAGGCATATGGAGGAAGGAAGATCCACTCCTAGGGATGAATTTTCCTTTGATTGATATTCCATTTTTCTAGAAAATGTATGCAGAGCCATTGATTCTTGATGTTTATAGTCAATAAAAGGTGTCTGTAGGACACTGGATGTCCATATCTGATGGCCATGGAGGACTATGGAGAATCAGACCTTTTTGGGCATATATTATGTCTTGTGAGAAGGGATGTGCCAGAAAATGAAAGGGGGTACTCTAGTTTGAACTTTACTAGGAAGTACATGACTAAGTAGAGGTATCTTTATCCCATCTATGTGGATTGGTTCCTTACACAGGTTTGACCCTTGTACTAGTAGGGATGAGAATATCATGTTTCATAGATGGACCCTAAATGCAAGATCAAACATCACTATATATTATACGAGGGAAGAAATTGAGCTATACATAATTATTTTCAAGGTTTAACTGTATGTGGATATGATTCACACATATGGATGGGGAATTTTTATTTTGGATGAAGATTCACTAATGGGGCAGAGCATATGTTGAACAATATAACACAGATTCATTTCTTGCGTAGGTTCATGAGGTGAAATACCATTTTTATGTGAATTGGATTGAAGTTGAATAATGGGTATTGAGTATCGTGTACTTTAAAATTCATGAGATTAAGACATTAATATAGAAGCCTCAGGTAACTAAAGGGTAATCATTCCAGGATGTTATAACATGTCCAGGACATGGGTAGGTAGGAGAGTGTAAACCATGGTTTCAAGGGCTCTTGGATTAGGATAAATAACATGGGTCTTGGAAGCAGTTAGGCATATTAAAATAGAAAAAGACTCTCCTAGGAACAAATTTTACTTTGGTTGACATGCCATTTTTGTGGACAATGTATACAGAGCCACTTGGTAATTGTATGCATAGTCAAAAAAAGGTGTTTATAGGACACTGACCTTCTATTCCTGATGGCCATGAAGGATTTTGAAAATCCAAGATCACTCAAAGCACAATTTTAACGAATGGAGAAAGTTGTTTTGGACATATCAGAAACACTCAGTCCGTGATTAATCATAGAATTGGGAGTCTCTCTATATAGATTTGACTTGTATGTGAGGTATGACATTTTGAATCCCTCAGTGGGGCTGGGCCTAGGTTTAGAGATCCTGGAACCCAATGATTTGACACCCTACCTAGGTTTTATTCATAGGTATGGGGAGGTTCATTTTTGATATATTTAGGGTAAATTTTTGTTTTTAATGTCATATGGTTAGGACTTTAGGTTTCCCAATAATAAGTGGAAAACACTAATATTCCTTTTAATGTCATGCCACTTGGGTTAGTCATTGTAAATTTATATTCCCTGACCCTGTGGGGAGTTACTTTCAAATATTTCTAAGCCCACATAAACTATTCCCGGTGTGAGAAACATGGGGTGGAAAGGGTTTCACTCAACCAACTAGGGCAGTATGATAAAAGAATGAGAATTGTAGGTCCATGAAGTTTAACATCATGTGTTGAGGACGTGGGTTAATCGAAGTGAACGAGATATCTACTGTGGGTCTATAAAGTTTAATCCTTATGGAAAGGAAATTGAAAACACAGTTTAATTATCATGTTTCTGGGATGAAATATCAAATAAATTATGTTTAAATATGAGATAGTCAGGCTGGGATATTCTTGGTACGCCTCGTACATGAATGAGGGAAGAATATGTAAACCATGATTCTAGGAGCCCTCGAGTCAGGAGGGATGATGTGAGGCTTAGGAGCCAATGAGCATATGGAAGTAGGAGAAGCCTCTCCTGAGGATGAGTTAAACTTTGGTCGAAATGCCTTTTTGTGGGAAACAGATGTTGAGACGCTAGGGAATTTGTATGCATAGTCAAACAATGGTGTCTGTAAGACACTAGATGTCCATTTATGATATCCATGGATGATTATGCTGACATGAGATTTTACAGGGAACAATGTTTGATGGATGAAAAGGGTACATTTGGATGTGTGAGAAATATCCAGACTATGAATATTTTTGAGGTATGAGATCCTCTATGTAGATATTATTCTTTTGTAAAGGGAAGCATGTTCTTTTGACCCTTTTTTGGATGTAAGAGTCTATATTTGGAATCCCCTGCATCTATTTTGATTTCACATATGGGGGATCAGGGATCTCATTTTTTTCTTTGTGGATGGACCTGGGAAAACGCAGGTGTCACTACATATCTCATCATGTCAAGAATCAAGACATATGTAGTTCTAGAGCTACCATATATTTCAATATCATGTGGTTATGACTTCTTTGGTAACACAGTTTTACATCGTACGGTTAGGAAGAAAGTGAACAAACATGAAAAGGATGATGTGAGTGAAGTGTTGGGCTTGAACCTCATGAAGGTTTCCTACATATCCTAGTTAGTCGAGAATCAAAGACCACATAGTTTTGAGGAATCCCTATGATAGTCTGACATGTGCACAGAGATAGGGAATTTTATACCATGCTTTCAATATGATGGTCTTATTATACTCCTCTATGCTTTTTATATGCAAGGGAAATCGTTACCATCATTCTTAATCTCATGTGAGTTATACTCAGTGTGAGAAACAAGGAGCGACAAGGAGTTCCCATGTAGTATAGGGGAAATAGAGGATATAATAGAGGAATTACATGTCATGTGATGCCTTGAACAAGAAATAGGGTCAAGGTGTCTCTACATATCCAATTGATTAATAGGAATCAAGCTGTATGTAGTTTTGTAAAAGGCCATCCCTGCATGGGTTCCCACCATATGCAAGGCGGAGGATCATTTTTATTAGTTTTTGTTTCTAATGTTGGTGGATTGAAGAGGAAGAAAGATCTAGGTGTCACTACCTATCCTATGAGGGAAGGAATCAAGACCACAAGTAGTTCTTTTATGTAAATTATTTGCATATATCTGATCCATACATAGGGAAGAGGTAATTGTTTTAGGTGGAAGTTGGAGAAGGATGAAGAATCTGGGTGTCACTATGTATTATAGAATAGTAGAAATCAAGCCAAATGTAATTATTGGGATACCCTACAATTTTACGTCTTGCAGTAAGGACTTTCCCTAGTAGTGAGTTGGTATGCCTGTAATGAATCCTTTGTTGGAACTCCTAAGCCCACATGAGTAGTACTCAGTGTGAGAAAAAAGGTCCATAAAGGGATTACTCTTCCACGCAGGGGGATCATGAAGAAGGATGGGGGAATTTTCCTTCAATACTTTGCTATATCTTGGCCTATGTTTGAAGATACAGGTGCTTCTTACGTATCCTGTAGGAGCAGGAATAAACCCATATGCGGGGTTAGACCAGGATGAAGAATCTAGGCATCACTACATATCCTGTGAGGGTAGGAATCAAACCACACATAGTTCTAGAGATTCCTCCCTATATAGGTTTGTCTCATACACATGGAGGAGTATTTTTAATCATTGTTTTTTAATGTCTCTACAATGCACATGTATCCTCTGTTCGTCTAGGGGAAACCTTTACCACCATTCCAAAGCTCACATGAAGTATGCTTGGTGTGAGAAACAAAAAATAGATAGGGTATCCTCTCATGACGAAGAGGTAGTTGAGAGTAAAATAGAGGTATTTTTTTAACATGTGGTGGTCCAAGATCTTGGATCAGGGCATATCTATGCATCTCGTTGAAATATGGGGATGAAGACGTACATAGTTCTAAGACAATATGTTCCATATACCGGTCTGACCCATGCATATAAAAAGGGGATCATTTTTTTATGGAAGCTGGACCAGGATAAACTATACTGGGGTCACAACATATACTATGAGGGAAGGAATCAAGCCATACGTAGTTCTATAACATGTCATGGTAGATGACCTATGGCGGAGGCAACATCCCCTTAGGTGAGAATATTATTGGGGCCATGTAGTTTAATGTCATGTGGTAAAGACATTTGGCCATTAAGTTTAATGCCATGAAGTTAGGACATTTTTTGTATAATTTAAAGTTTTGTATCATGGATGTGGGTTGCACTATGTAGTTTAGCATCGTGTAGCTAAGATGAATTCATCATAAATTTTATTTTCATTAGATTAGGACATCTTCTGTATAGTTTAATGCAGTGTGGGATGGACGTCTTTGGACATGCATTTTAACATCATGTGGTAAGGACTCATGAATTTCCCTACAAAAATCTGACATGTACATAGGGAGATGGTCATTATTGATCTTGACTGGTGCCTAGACCAGGATGTAGAATCTAAGAATCTCTATGTATGCTATTGATGAATGAGAATCAAGGCATACATAGTTCTATGATAAAATCTCAATGCTGGTCTGACCCTTACACTAAAAGTGGGGGAATTTTTACCTTTACCTCACATAGATATGATTTATATGTAACAATTTTTAGTACCAGGAAAAATGATAGCTGTGTAGTTTAATGAACTATAGTATTGATAAAGATTCTAAACATTTTAACATCATACCCTATGGATGAATATGTCTCTATTCATTTTAACGTCTTGAAGCTAAGACGAGGATGTTAATAAATTTAACATCATAATACATGGACAAATTCATCATGCCATTTATTTTCATACAATTAGGTCGTATTCCATATAGTTGAACATCGTGTGGAATGTACATCTTTATATGCTTATGCCTATATGAAATATTTATTAAAAAAATTTGCATTGGTGGGAGATGTGGTGAGCTTTCCATCAATTTAAATTAGGGAATATTCTCCATTGGGGTAAAATTTGTGTATAACATATGGTCCTTCCCATTTTTGCTCCAAATTTTATGGCTTCTTTTTAAGTATCATTGAGGTTTTGAGGACCAACAAAATTTCTCCTTCGAGGAAAGATCAGAGGCAAACCTTCTTATTGAAGGCTCATGCAATATGATTTCGGGAGACATACAAATGGTTCAAAGTGTGAAATCTATTCTCATCCAATAGATCCACCTCATCAAACCATTTTTGGGATTTCTCATCTATATATAATTTATCATAGACAGCGATGCGGAGTGATGGCAGTTGAATTTCAATGGGAAGAACCACCTCCGTCCCATATACTAACCAGTATGAGGTTACTTTAGTGGAAGTACAAGTTGTGGTTTGATACACCCAAAGGTAAATGAGTAGCTTGTCCGACCATGATTTATTATCCCTATCTACTATCTTTTAGAGTATTTTTTAATGGGTCTTGTTGAAAGCCTCTATCTGTTTGTTGGCCGCTACATGGGAGTGGGATGAATGGTTGGCTTTGATACCATACTCATTGTAGAGTTTTTAAAATTCAATAGTGAAGATATTGGTATAGTTATCCATTTTTATTATGTGAGGGATGCCAAACCTAGTGACGATATTGGCTTTCACAAAGATCAAAATTATTTTTTTCTCCAACTTCTTTAAGGGGTACAAATTCTTCCCATTTGGAAAAATTTCGGTTTCTATGTGAATAAACTCGAATCGTTTGGCCATGGTGGGTGGATATGGTCCCTCGTTGTCCATTCCCCATATGGAAAATGTCTAAGAGTACTTATTTGTGTGAAGGAACTTTAGTGGTTGATGGATGAAATTGGCATGGACTTGGAAAGAATGAAACTTTTTGGTGAAATTAGTACAATCATGAATCATGGTGGTACAATAATACCCAAGACTTTGAATTTTATGAGAGAGTTTGGAAGGTGATGTGTGTTCCCCAAAAGTTCTGGCATTCACTTCTTTGATGATAGTGGTAGTCTCTTGTCCATCAACGCACCTGAGAATGACCATCAAGGCCTCACTTATAAAGAACCTTTTTCTAGTTTGTTCCATCATAAAACATGAAATTAACTTCTCTTATTTAGATTTGTTCCCTTCCATCCCTATCTGGTGGGAGTTCTCCCTTTTGAAGATATTTTACAATGGGAGTAATCCAGCCATTTTTTCGACCATATAGCTCAAAGATGGAACTGATCTCATTAATTTATTCTATGTTAGCATGAATGAATGTTAAGACCATCTGTCAATGGGAAATACTGATTAATGTTTCATTATAATTCAGGTCGGCCAGAGTTGTGGATGCATTTTCTTATGCATCAGCTTTCACATTTTATGACCGGGGAACATAATTCATTGTCAGATCTGATGGGAATTCAACCATCAGTTCTCGAACATATTTCATCAAAGGGAAAAAATCATCATTCTTGATACCATAGTAACCATTGACATGCTTGACGACCAGTCCTGAATTTCCTTTAATCATTAGGTGTTTGGATTTTAATTGGAGTGCTAGTTTCAAGCCTATGATAAAGGCTTGGTACTTTGATTCATTGTTCATGAATCCTTCTGATAGTAGGGAGGAATAGGGAGTAACTAATTTTCTAGGGATATGAGTATGACTCTCAGATCCACTTTTTTGAACTTGGGGTCTTCCATTATTATTCATGTCGGGCTTCTGGATGTGCCATCGAAGTGCATTTCCCACATCTAAGAGTTCTCTTGAATATAGACCAATTCCTCATCATGTAGCTTATTATCTAATGGGTTTACTTATGTTGAGGGATAATATTACAGGAAATCTACTAATTTCTGGACTTTAATGGATTTTTGTGGTATAAATAGTATATTGAACTACTATAGGATAACTTCCCACTATGATAGAGACTTATTCAACATTGTATGGATAAGAATGTATTGGACCAGGTTGGTACAAGAGACCAAATAGAATTTGTGGTGCTGAAATTAATGTATCAGCTTCTGCACTGCAAATATAAATTCAAGGCTCCACTTCTCGATATTTGAATAATGATTCTCAACATCAATCATGGTTCATATGAGATAATAGAGACTATTCTCACTACTGACATCATTCTATTGTGTTATTAAGGAACCTAAGGATCACTCTAAGGCAGTTATATACAAAATGAGTGGTCTTCCTTCGTCAGGAGACATCAGAACCAGTGGAATCAAGATATATTTCTTATATTGTCGAGTGCTTTATGAAAATCACTAGTCCATTTATATTCTACCCCCTTTTTCATTAACATAGTGAAAGGAAAAAAATTTCCTGCAAGGTTGGCTATAAAGCGCTGAATGTAATTTAGGTTTCCTTTGATTCATCTCAACTTAGTGAGGTTTCAAGGTGGTAATTCCCTGGATGGATTTTTTCTTCATAGGGTCGACTTTGATGCCTCAGTGGCACATGATGTAGCCCAGGAGTTTCCCAGAGGCGACACCGAAATCACACTTCATAGGGTTCATTTTCATATTGTGTAGTCATTGTTTTTTGGAAAAGGTTTCAAGATCTACCAGATGGCCTGAGTATTGTTGTGGATTCACCACCAGATCGTCAACATAACATTCAACATAAATTCTTAGAAAGGGTTTCAAAATGTGGTGCATGGTGCACTGAAACGTGGTGCCAACTTTCTTCAAACCAAATGGCATTACCTTGTTGAAAAACATTCGGTGGGGGGCCCTGAAGGCGATGACTTATTCGTATTCTTGAAACATTTGGATATGGTTATATCCTAAATATCCATCCATGAAATAGAGATACTTATATTCAGTAGTGGTGTCAATTAGAAATTCTGTGACCAGGACTGGGAAATCATCTTTAGAGCAGTGCCGGTTGAGGTCCTTGAAATAAATTAAGACCCTAATCTGCCCATTTTTATTCTTAAAAGAGATAATTTTTTCTATTCAGATGGGATACTGGACCTACTAAATGAAGTTATCTCTGATGATATTTTCAAATTTAGCATCTATTTTGGAAGCATATTCTGGGTGTGTCCTTCAGGCGGCTTGCTTGCAACCGGAGTGGTCCTCTGGCAGGCCTAGGTGGTGAGTGGGCACCTTGGGATCGAGTCCGGAAATCTTTGTATAATTCCAATTAAAAACATATTGATTCTTATTCTAGAAAGAGTTGTATAACTATTGTTATTTTAAAGCCATGACCACACTAACTAGAGTGGTACATGGGTCTTCATCCATACCCATGTTGATTTCCTTGAGTTAATCAACGATGGTAGAGATGCCTTCCTCAAATCCTATAGGGGCATCCCTCAGGTCCTCTTCTTCTTTCTCCTATGAACCCTCATCATCTTACTCTTCGTCTTCTGATGGGGAAATAATCCTTGAAATTATTTCTCCATATTTGAGGGAAGAATTTCAATTTTGGCGCCTAGGAGGCGAATCTGTCTTATCTTCCTCAAACATTGGAAGGGGCTTCTCCGGAGAGGATACCGTGAGGGGTAAAAGAGTATCCTCATCTTCTTTGAGTGACGAGACACTTCCTCCAACCTTAGTGGGAAATGTGGGAAATTTTCTAGTGTTTTGATGATAGTTTGAGGGAATTTTTATCTCAATCCACACTATTATCATGGGAGCCAGTGATATTTTCAACATCACCAGGCTCAATAGTCCTAATTGAAATCACATGGACTACTGAATACATGTATGAATATGGACTTTTTCTTTCAATATTATTGATGGGAAGTGTGTATTCTTCCCCGAGATGCTTGAGGGGATCAGGGAGAAACATTACAAAATAATTTTGGGAGGTGACCCAATCAATTCCATTAGTTGAGGGCTATTTCCCCTTTGGTTCATAGAAACCTACATCAATATAGTGTGACTCTTAGGACTCAAATGGGACCTTATCTTCATATAGTGTCCCACTCTGTCCATTAATTCTATATTTAAGGCACTAATGGTAAGATGAGGGGATTGCTACGTGTTTATGAAGCTAGGGCCTCCATATAAATGCATTGAAGGCCATATTATTTCAGACCACCAGAAATTATGGGTGAGCTATGAGGTCACCAAATTGGATTTTGAGATTTATTTGACCTATTGGCTATTTTAAATTTTTGTCATAGACCAAAAGGGTTGTGGTCCAGGGTGTTAGATCGTCCTCATTGCAAACCAGCTGACGAAGTGTCCATAGTGGGAGGATATTAACCCCAATTCCATTGTCAATGAATAATTTTTGGATATTGACACCATATATTATTCCGAACAAATATAAGCATTTAATTAATCCTTTCATGAAAATGTATTCATCTTGATTTGTTGTGGAGATAACTTCGTGGAATTCTACAGGATTGATCTCTGTCCGATAGAATTCAATGTCAGCTACTTCGGATTCAAACTCACAGGGACTTAGTAAAGCCTCTATGAGATATTCCCAAGATATACTGATAGATTCAGAAAATCTGAGATTGATAGCTTATATAGAACTTAAACTAAGTATTTCATAATGTCATATTTTTTATCTAAGGGTTGGTGCTTCCCATATTGGGGGTGATCTTTCAAAGGAATTTTAGTGGCTTGATCATTTGATGAAGATGGGTCGACCCTTGGGGTTGGAGCCAAAGGAGATTCCATCCATTGTCGATCAGTCAGAGAATATCTACTCACAAGCTGATGGAAATTACTCATTTGTTCTTCCTCTAATGGATATTTTAGAATAATTAGACTTGGGTGACTTTTTGTGGGGGTAGGAGGATTTTCATATCCCTATCGGATCTACTAGAGGGTCCTTCCATGGGTTTCTGCAACACTGATGGTTTGAGAGGGGGTGTGACCATAAACTTGATTTCTTCCATGGAAACATCTCCACTGATATCCCTGTCTTTTTTGGCATCTTCCCGTAGCACCCTGGTTGGGTGCATAAAATTCTAGTTGATAAACATACTCATCATTGGAGAATGGATCCATTAAATGGATGACATTGATGGAGCCAAAAAATCAGATCCTCTTATAATTATTACTTTTACTTATCATCTTCCTCTTATGGTGCTATTTTTTGGGGTCTGGTGTGTTTCATCAGATTAGCTGGCATGAAATCTAAGAGTGTCAAATCCATCTATGGATTTTGTGTAAGTTCATATTCCTGAACTTTCTTTCCATCCTTGTTATTGTATTTTTTTGGCAGTCATCATTCGGAGGATTGTGGGGCCAAGGATGGTGGTTATGGTTCATTTAGAGCCATTTGAGGCATTTTGGGTTTCTTCAACTGCACCTGGAGTATTCCATGAGTTAGGTTTACTGTTTTCTGAGTCATCCAATTATCAAACTTATGCTATTTTTTGTTAATTTTTTTTACCAATCCCCTTATTTGTCTATATCAGTGGTATAAACATACCCTACTTGCGCTGGTGGTGGTCCCATATTGGATTTTCTAAAATCTATCATATTTAGAAGGAGGTCCCTGACCACAAAACAATCCTAGATATTGTGTTCTAATATCCAATATGAGAATCGGTAATCCCTCTAGTCATCAAGATCTACTTCATCGTCCATCTTCGGATCGAATAACTGAAAAAAGTTGTAATTCATGGTGGCTATGAAGTAACAACAGACTTGATCATCTCATAATGAGTAGAATTTATTTCTAAATTCCTATAATTGATTTATTTTAACCCCCTCTACTAATCTTGATGGGTTAGGGGTGGCTGCTAATGTCAAGAGGGCCCTACATGGTTTGGTGGGGGCTTGGAGCTAGAGCTGGTGCGAGGGGTGTCTTAAGCATGAAAGAAGATGGTTAAACTCTTCCCACTCTTTTTACTAGGGATAATGGGTCTTATTAGGATTTTATAATAGTCCACTAAAAGAAATATTTTATCCTTTGAGTGATGGAGAAGAAATACTGTAACTCACATGTATACCTTATAGGAATGAGTGGTGTTCACAGATCATCTCAGAGATTATCAATGCACATGTAAAGCATCTCATCTTGGTGGAGTGACCAGTTCATGGATTAATTTGCACCATTTCATCTCGAAATGAATCCAAAGATTCTATTTTTCTCTCAATTTTTTTTCATTTCATGAGATCATTGATTGTTGTTTTTGGTAACGTCGAGTTGAAGTGGAATAGAAAATTTTGTCGAAGATCCTCCTTGCCTGTTATTGAGTTATCTTGAAAACTAGGGAAACACACAAAGGATAAACCTTGCAATGTTTTCACAAATAATATAAGCATCACAACTTCTGGTTTCTCTAGGGTTCCCATCATGGGATCATAGTAAGAAAAGTAGTGCATTAGATGATGCTTTAAGTCCCTAAGAAATTTAACATTGGAAATTTGGGGCTCCCAAAATTTGGTGGTGGGGGGAAGTTGCTTACCCAATCAGGGTAGGTCTTTAGTTCTAGTCGTATTGGAGTGCACAATCCTTACATTGATTCCATTTGAGTCATTAATAACTCGATGGTATTTAGGATCCCTTGATGCATGTCCTATTGGACCTGATCATGAGTGGGTATAGTAGTGGAAAATAGTGGATGTATTGGCACTGCTGGAACTTGAGGTGGATACCTAGCCAAGAGAAAACTTTTTGTATTCGCCTAAATCTATTCTAGTTACTTCCCTAATGGAGGAAAATCTTGAAATCCTGCCAGGATTGGATTCAAGTAGACTAATAGTCCCAGTGCTGCCTTGAATGATCTTTGTAGCCTTTCTTCATCCACCAGAATGAGCCTGTGAGGCAGAGGTACATATGATGGAAGTGTGTGTTGGCACTCCACTTTAGGATCATACGTAGTAGGAAGGATTTCACTTAGCATCTTAGCATTAAGTGACCTCAACTCTTTCATTTCTTTCTCTTTTTGAGTGAATCTCTCCCCAAGATTGGGGGAATCATCTTCATGGGGAGAAGGAGGTGGGTAATAGACCATTATCCTATTCTTCTCTTTGTTGAGGATTTTTATGGGAGGTAATGGTGGATTAATTGAGGGGGAGCCCAAATTTAGGAAAACTCTTTGGTTTCTGGTGTGCACTCCGCCAGGATCGGTGTGGACCATCTCTAAGAGGGAACTCTCTTATCATGTTTCCACGTTATTTTTATCATTTCGAGTGAGGTATGTGGGGATAATTTCCATGGATTTAACCAATGAATAAAGAATTTGGGGTGACTTACCAAGGTTCTAAATGGAATTATATCTTCTTGCATCCTTTGTTGGACCTTCATTGGCCATTCGGTGATACACATTGGAACGGGTGACCCCTCTATCCATTTTCTCTCCATAAGGGAGAAGACAAATGTCCATTGGGATGGAATTCATGGTAAAAACGCCCCCAACCCAGTGGGTTGGGGTTTCTACCATTGAAATCATGGCCGATTGTCACCTATCGACTGGTCAAAGTTCCTATGCTCTCTTAATGTGTATAGCATCACTCAGGTCAAATCCTCGGTGATGATACTTTTTTAAAAGTATAATGTTTTTAGTTTATTTTATTTTGATTGGGGGTTTTGTTTTAATAGATTAAATGAAGTGATTAATAATTGGTGTTTGATTTAACAATTTTGTAAATATTAGTGTGAGTTTATTTTTTGGGATTTAATCTTCTGATATCCTTGATATTTTCTTAACATTAAATTTAAATTAACACCCACTTCACAAGATAACGTTGATTGGAATTCCTAAGTGTTAATGATTTAATACAAGCATTAACTTAACATAGGATTCTAATATCAATTAGATCTTGTTTATGGTAGTGTATTTATGGTTCCAATAATCCATGGAAACCACACTTTAAACAAATCTTGTCATTAATCCACGACATTCTAAGTTTAACATACACAATGTTAATTTAAAGAATATCCATCGAGCTAATGCTCTCAATCACTTAACATACCCAAATTATAACTCACCCCAATGGTAGATTTACTCATCCATTGAAATGATTAATAATCTGGTTATAATTATTATGATGATAAATTAATTATAGAATAAAAATAAAGGGATAAAAAAAAGAGTGGTGCGTCAAACACACACACAAACAATAATTAGAATTAAAAATAGACTTTCGATTGAATGAGGAAGCAAAATAAGGGAAGGGGTTTTAACTTTATTTAAACTATTTTAAGAACATTAGTATTATACTATATAAGGTGGATGAGATAATGAGATATTGAAGAAGAAACTGGCACTAAAACAGAATTACAAAAGAAAGACTTACAACATTACAACAAAGAAGAATACAAAAGTAAATGAAAAAAAAGAGAGGGGGAAAGGTCTCTCAAGTGAAAACATGAGTATATAAGGTCCTCCCAAGCCTTTGGAAAGGCTTTGTTCGTGCCAATATGTGATCCACTCTTATGGGACACATTGTTTCCTTCCCTTTTGGTAAAGGAGAAGGTGCAGAATGAAAAGCATTGGTGGAGCGAGAGAATTCTCTTGATGATGAGGCCAAATGACTGGAGTCCACCGTCGTTGTGGTTAATGGCATCAATCACGGAGAGGAAATCAGACTCAATGCTGATATTAACCCATCCACATTCCAAATCCAGCATCATACTTGCTAGGATGGCATTAGCCTCAGCTACTGCAGGTTCCCAAAAGGCATGATGGGATTCATATTTTGCATCAATGATTTTCCCCAGATGATTTCGGGCCTGGAGACCGAGGGAGACAAGTCCATCCTTGGGGAGAGACGCGTCCAAGTTGATCTTAAGATTACCTTCCGTTGGGGGGTTCCAATGCGAGTGACAAGAGGGGAGAACATCTGGAATATGATGTCCATTGTGGTGCTTCCAACCCTCAATCCATGAAGTGGCCCGTTCAATCCAGAATTCGGGAGGTTTATGTATGTGTTGGAAAAAATCATCATTACACCGGACCCAGATGATCCAGGCTAGGGTGAAAAGTGAACCTGCATTAGCCGATGAGAGAGAGGAGCACCAACACATCAGGAGAGCGGGGAGGTCAGAGGCCATGGCCAGTGATGCTTATGGAGCCGGGCCCCATTTATTCCATCGAGCTAATTCTCTAAAAATGTGGAGTCATTTGGACTTATGGATCCAAAGTTATGGAGGTTTGATTAAACAAATGTAAACTATACATTTCAATACATACTTTTTAGAAGGATGAAATGTGAATGGGTTTATCAATAGGAATATTCCTTCAAATTCAAACACTTTCTTCAACAAATTCGGCTAACTATAGCTCCTCTTTCACACTGAAAAAGATCAGCCTGATTTAATGATTACATCATGAGATATGTTATGAATACTTTACTGAATTTATTTCCTAGCCAGAATGGTGGGTTGAGTTTAAATGAATCAGTTGGGCCCCTTGTATTTGGAGTTGGGCCTTGAATATTTATCCAAGACTCCATAAATGGTCTCCTGAACCTTTGGGGATAATGAAGGAAGTATTACTTCTAGATTGAGCCTAGTAATTCAATCTTCATGACTGGTCCAGTTTATTCACAGATTATGTAGGCCTTCTTGTGTGGTCCATATGAGACTTCAAATGGAAGAATTGGCCCATGATCCCTTCTAATGAAATGTTTTATATTGAATTAGTAATCCTAAAAAACAATAACCACAGAATTTTTATTATTAAGGGAGAGTTATAAATAATATAGTAAACTGACTCAATTAGACTACTTCTAAAAATGCTAAAAAATTATACTTAGTATTAAAACATTAATATTTCAAACAAAATATGGAAATTTCTAATAAAATAAGTAAAGTGGGTATATAATAATTCATGAAAATATTAATAACATCAAATTCTCTACACATAGTCTTGTGCATGTCCTCAAGTGCAAGAAATATAAAAACATAACAAAAATCATTTTTACTCACCATTAAATATAAAAATTTTGTTTTCCCCAATCAGAGAGTTTTAGACAATATCACTAATCCATATTGAATTCCACCACAAGCTGTTACAGAAACAATGTTAAAAAAACAATTAATTTTTCTCATGCTCAAATTGAGAAATGGAAAATGGTGGCACATAAAACATACTCCTCTCAAGATGATAAAATTAATTTATAGAGCTTCACTCATTCACCAACCAAAAGTGAAAATCTTAGAGTTTGTAAGAGCTCTCATCTTTTACTCCCTATCCTAAAGTGCTAAAAAAACAAGAGGTCTTTTTAGGGGTTTTTCTGTGGCTATGGGACGGTAGGAAAATTATATCCAAAAGATAGGAAAAAGGGGTAAAACACCAACATAGAAAAAGCAATGCACATTTTTTTTGAAATAAAACATGGAAGGAAATGAAAAAACATATTTAAAAGGGAATGATTGTGTGAAGAAAGACACAAGAGAGGAATAAAATTTAAAGGGGATGAGAAGATGAAATATTTACAAAACACAAAAATTCTCCCATTGACATAAGAATTTAATGCAAGTGTTCTTTTTTTTCATTTTTTTTCTTTTTTTTTCAAAAGTTGAACTTGAAAAAGATCTCACACTCATAAACCAACCCATGATTGATCTCCTCAGGACACTAATTGTAATAGTTATAACAATATCAAAGGTTGAGGAAGAGTGATTTTTGACCTACCCAAGACACAACCCATTTTTTTGTTCTTTTTTTTTAATTTTTTTGAACACTTGTCAATAAAATTTACAAAATAACATATCTGAAAGTACATTACATTTCCAAAAAACAAAATGAATGACAACCTCTCCCCCACACTGAAATGGATTCTTGAGGTTAATCATATTATAACATTGTGAAATCAATAAAAGGTACCCAAAATTAAATCCATTTCCCCCCAAACATAAATTTCAAAAAAATATGCAATGAAAATCCATGTTGATATTGGGTGGGAAAAGGTATTTGGCTTTTAATGTGGCTATCAAAGAAAAGGTTTTCATAGGCTCGAAGGGGCTTTCAAAAGGAGGATTAATGTAAGGAAAATGGAAGGCTATTTGGCTATTGAGATTCTCATGTGGTTCAGAAAATACCTCTATCATATTAACGCACACTAAAGTAGGAAATTCAGCTAAAAGGTCCACAAAATCAAGACTCAAAAATGGGGGTGAAAAACACACATTTTGGAATGATGGCCATATGTGGCCTTGGAATGAAATAAACTGGTGTTCCTCACAGGTGGGGAAAATCAGTTTCCAAATCAAAAATTGAGAATTCAAAATTTTTTGGGTTTGACACAATATTCTTTAGCAAAATATATGATGAAAACACAATATTTTTTAGATTAAAACATGTCTTCTGACTCCAAAAAATGGTTAGAAAAAATTTCAAAAGTTGAAGGTGAGTAATCATTACTCTTTTAATTATTTTACATTTATTTATTTATTATTATTTTTTGTGTTTTTTTTAAAATACACACCCACACAAAATAGAAAGATAAAAATAAAGGGTTTGATGAAGAAAATAATAAAAAAATGAAAGAGAGAGGAATAAGAAGAAAGAGGTTGAGAGAGGAAGAGAGGGATAGTAAGAGAGAGAGAGAGTTAAGAGGAAAGAGGTTCCCCCTGGTTTGGATTTGGTGGGTTGTCATCTCAATCCAGTGGTGGGTCAATTGTAGAAGTTGGGGATCTGATGGAAGTTGACGTTGTTCTAGGATTGTGTTTCCTCTCATGGTGATACTTTAATCTATGTCCATTAAACGTGAATGTCCTTTTGGAAGACGAGTCTTGGACTTACACTGCACAAAATGGGTAAACATGAGAAACAGTAAAAGGACCTTCCCAATGGGAATTAATCTTACCTATGTGAAGCCAAAATAGAGAGTTGAAAAGAAATACCTTTTCACCTTCCTGGAATACCTTTCTCAGGATGTGTTTATCATGTATTTCCTTGGATTTTTCTTTGTAGAGATTAGAATTCTCATAAGAATCAAGTCGAAGCTCATCTAGTTTATCCAATTGCAACAATCTTTCTTCACCAGATTTTTCAAGACCAAAATTACAGGTTTCCATAACCCAAAAAGGCTTATGTTGTATTTCAACCAGTAAATTACATGCTTTAACAAAAACTAACCTAATAGGAGACATCCCAATAGCTGTTTTATAGGCAGATCGATAAGCCCAAAGTGCTTCACCAAGTCTTTCAGGCTAGTCATTTCTGGTATGTTTTACAATTCTCTCAAGAACTCTTTTCACTTCTCTATTTTAAAGTTCATCCATGCCATTTGTTTGGGGGTGATATACAATTGATGTTTTATGTACAACACCATTATTTTTCAAAACATATTCCATGGTTCTATTACAAAAATAGGTTCCTAAGTCACTTATCAAGGCACGTGGTGTTCTAAACTGGTGGAATATGTGTTTCTTCAGGAACTCACTAACAATATGTGAATCATACTTTCTAGTGGGTTTGGCCTCGACCCACATAGAAACATAATCAACCACAAGAAGAATGTATGAGAATCCATTGGAAGGTGGGAATGGTCTCATGAAATTGATTCCCCAAAGTTTATTTTCTTCCCAAAAATAGTATTTTAAATTACTTTTCAACTTAATTTTTTGTTATTTTAAAAAATTTTCATAAAAAACACCATAAACCAAGTAATTTACAATTGGGGCATACCATGGTATTTTTTGAGTGAGAAATTAAAGGTGCTCAGTTGGAAATTTTGGATCAATTATTTTAGAATGAGAAGAATTAAAAATTATACTCAAGTGATCAGCTATAAGGTTTTCTTTTCTTGGTCTATCTTTTATTTTAAGGTCAAACTCTTGGAGCATTAGGATCCATCTTATTATCCTTGGTTTGGAATCACTTTTCTTGAGTAAGAACTTTATAGAAGAATTGTTTCTCTTCTTTGACCAAGAACATCCCCAATGGACCTATTAAAAGAATAACACATCAACTCAAAGGGTAAGGACCAATCTAGGGGTTGGATTATCAGGGTAGATGTAAGAGCAATTTTGAGTTCAACAAAGGCTCTCTTGCAAACTTCAGCAAAATAGAAAGTGACATCATTTTAGAGAAACCGAGTGAGTGGTAGGGAAATCCTACTAAAGTTATGGATGAATATCTGATAGAAACCAACATGACTGGGGAAGGAACATATGTCTTGAACAGGTGTGGGCTCTGTAAGTGATTGGATCACTTCAGTTTTGGCAGGATCAACTTCAATATCATCATTTGAAACTATGTTCCCTAGAAAAATACCATTTGCAACCATGAAGTGACATTTTTCAAAATTTAACACAAGGTTAAACTTGAAACACTTTTGAGTGACTTGATATATAGAGATAGAATTGAAGCATGATTAAAATGACTCACCATAAATGGTAAATTCATCCATGAATACTTCCTTGCAGTGTTCAATGAATTCTGAAAAGATACTCATCATACACCTATGGAATGTTTCAGGAGTATTGAAAAGGCCAAAAGGAATTCTCTTATATGAATATGTTCTAAAGGGGCAAGTGAAAGTAGTCTTTTCTTAGTCTTGAGGTGTGATTGGGATTTGGATGTAGCCTATATATCCATCAAGAAAGAAATAGTGTGACTTTCCAGCTAATCATTATAGCATTTGATCAAGGAATAGAAGAGGGTAGTGATCTTTTTGTGTTTCAACATTAAATTTTCTATAGTCTATGCACACATGCCATTTTTTCTTCACTCGCATTGTGACTACCTCCCCATGTTCATTTCTGACAACAGTTATCCCACCTTTATTAGGTATAACATGAATTGGACTAACCCATTCACTATTGGAAATTGGGTAGATAATACCAGCTTGAAGAAGCTTGGTGATATCTTCCCTAACTACCTCAAGGATGAGTGGATTGAGTCTTCTTTGTGGTTGTCTAATTGGTTTGGATGATTCCTCAAGATGGATACGATACATGCAAAGGGCAGGGTTGATTCTTGGTATGTCATCTAGAATCCAACCTAAGGATTTTTTGTTTTTCTCTAAAACTAGAACAAGTTTTGACTCCTTAGTTTTGGTGATTTAGGCATAGATAATGATAGGATAAGAGTGATCATGGAAAAGGAATGCATATTTCTGGTGTTCAGGAAGAGGTTTCAGATCAGTCTCATCTTTCATTTGTGGGTTAGACAACTCAGAAATAGAGGAAGGGAATTCATTTTTTTCAGATTCATTTTCCTTAATATTGTCCAAGGTGGAGCAGCAGAGATCAGAGTTGATGTGGGATTTAAGAGAGTTTTCAAGATCCTCTAGATTGATGGATTCTATGAATGAGAGGTCCACATCAACATAACCATTTATGACTTGTTTATACATGGTTCATATTTCATAAGATCCTCTCTCATTATAATATTATGAACATGATAGAATGAGGTTTAATTGACTCTTAAAAGTTTCCTCATAAACATGGATTGAGAATGCAGAGTGATCCTCATATGGGTATCACATGGCTTGGAAAATGTTGAACTCCACCAGTTGGTCACCAAATTCTATGGATAAGATGTCTGAATAGACATCAATATTGGTTTTAGTAGTCATGAGAAATGGTCTTCCTAGAATTAGGGGAGATCTAGATGAGTTCATCTCACTTTCCATGTTAAGGATATAGAAATCAGTATGGAAGATAAGATCATTCACACGAATGAGGACATCCTCAATTATACCCTCATGACTAGCAGTGCTTCGATTGGACAATTGAATGACAACACCCATTGGATGTAAGGTACCTAGACCAAGGTTGGAGAAGATAGATTTGGGCATGACATTAATTGAGTATCCTAGGTCTATGAGTGTGTCATCGAAGTTGGAACTTCCAATTTGGCATGGAAATGTAAAGTTCCCAATATATTTTCACTTTATGGTAATATACTATTGTGTTGAAACATTTTCAAAGGTCCTAAATTGCATCTTATGGGTGAAAAACACCATGAGAAACATGGCATACTTAGGAATTTGTTTAATGGCATCTAAGAGGGGAATGTTCACTTCAACACGTCTGAACATTTCGAGCATTTAAGGATCATGCTCAAATGAATTCCTTGGTTTAGAAACAACTTGAGGAAAAGGAATTGGATTCCTAAGTGGAATGGAAGGAAGTGAGATAATGGATTCCGATTCCTTTTCATGTTTCTTTTTCTTTTCATTTTCTAGGTCAACATTCAAAGTAGGGTTGGAGGACTTATCTTGAGGTATATCAATTTGCTTTCCTGATCTAAGTGAATTTGCACTTACATTACCCTTGGGGTTGGGTAATGGTTGAGTTTGGAGTTGAGAAGAATTTTATTGTTGTTGTTGGATCATGTGGGATTCAAGTTGACCAATTTAGGTTTCAATATTTTTTAGGCTGGAACAGGTGAATGAGGTAAGATCTTCTACTACACTTTCCCATGGTTTCTTGGAAGAATATTCTTGTCTAGGATTGGGATTATCTTGATTTTTGGTTCTTGGGAAAGTGATTTTATTTGTTTTGGAATTGGGAAGGCTCACTAGGATAGTGTAATCAAGAAGGAGGATTTTTCCTTTGTTGTTGAATAACAAAAGGATAAGGTTTTTGGAAGTTACCAACACCTTGATCATATTAAAACTGGTTTGTTTTTTGATGAGGGAATTGAGGGGGATGAGAAATAGGATTACCATACCTTAGTCCTAGTTTTTATGAAGAAGATAAGGGCTTAGAGTGAGGTTGGTTGAAGTTTCTAATAAACTTAACTGATTGTTGAGGGTTGGGGTTTCGCTGAGCATATGCTGCATTGAGCTCCATTGGTCCGGGTGAATCAGATGGTTCATCTTGAAGTTATGGACAATTGTTTGTTGGATGAGTTGGTGAGTTGTAGATTCTACGGTTTTTGATAGGTCCAGGAAACATTTATTGTGGAGAAGATGAGGTTGGGGCTTTGGATTCCACAGATAGTTGTCGCACAAGACCTGTAAGTTCACTCATCCACTCGGTCAACTTGTTCGACTCTATGGATTGATTATCATGGACTTATTTTACTTGAGCATGTGATCGAGTATGGAATTGTTGTGTTTTTTCAGCCATGTTTCTTATAAGATATCTTACAGCTGTAGGAGGTTTATCAACAAGAGCACCGCCACTTGCAGATTCTACAGTTTTTGACAGGTCCAAGAAACATTTATTGTGGAGAAGATGAGGTTGGGGCTTTGGATTCCACAGATAGTTGTCGCACAAGACCTGTAAGTTCACTCATCCACTCGGTCATCTTGTTCAACTCTATGGATTGATTATCATGGAATTTTATTACTTGATCATGTGATCGAGTATGGAATTGTTGTGTTTTTTCATCCATGTTGCTTATAAGATCTCTTACAGCTATAGGAGTTTTATCAACAAGAGAACCGACACTTGCGACATCAATGAGAGTTCTCTCCATCACCAATAATCCCTCAGAAAAGTATTGGATCAAGAGTTGGTCAGGTATTTGGTGATGTGGGTAGGTTTCAACAAGTTTTTTTAACCACTCCCAATACTCATGGAGTGATTCAATTGGGAATTTATGAATACCATTTATTTCCTTTCGAATAGAAGCAGTACGAGAAGCAGGAACAAATTTCTCTAAGAAGAGTCGCTTCATGTCATTCCATGTGGCTATGGAACCAGGAGGAAGGTAGAAGATCCATGAATTAGTAGTGTTAGCTAGGGAGAAATGGAATGCTCGAAGATTGATTTGTTCCTCAGAAACCCCATGAGGCTTCATGGTAGAGCACACCACTTGGAACTCTTTAAGATGAAGATGTGGATCCTTACCGGCTAGCCCGTGGAAATGAGGGAGAAGATGAATCAAACCCGATTTGAGTTTGAAGTCAAACTCTATGTTTGGATATTGAATACCAAGAGGTTGGTAATTCATACCAGGAACAATGAGCTCTTTAAGTGTTTGTTCCCTAGGATTGGCCATATTTAATTCAATTGGTTGGAAAAGGACTGGTTCTTGAATTATTTTATTATCACTAATATTCCTCCTAAGTTGGGAAAGTGTTCGCTAAATTTTAGGGTGAAAAAAATTTGAGGGATTGTTTGGGAGGCTACAGGGAATTCATAGAGATGTTGGAAGAAAGAGGAATATGGGTTTTTCTTTTTGTGTTTTCCTTTTATTTTTTTATGAGGAAGGTGGGTTTTTCTTTATGTTTTTTTTAATTTTTTTTTAAATTTTGTTTTTTTTGTTTTTTATAACAACTAGAAACTAATGACTACATAAAGAACCATCCCTAGTAATGATTACATTTGAAAGCATAGTCGATTGTTTCCTATTGACTATTCAAAGTTCTGATACTCTTATAATGTGTATAGAAATAGTTGGGTCGAATCCTCGGTGATGATACTTTTTTAATAGTCAAATGTTTTTAGTTTATTTTATTTTTATTGGGGGGGTTTGTTTTCAGAACATAAATGAATTGATTAATGTTTGGTGTTTGATTTAACAATATGATAAATATTGGGGTGAGTTTATTTTTAGGGAGTTAAGCTTGTGATATCCTTGAGCATTGCTTTATATTGCATTTAAATTAACACCCACTTCACAAGATAACATTGATTGGAATTATTAAGTGTTAAGGATTTAATACATTCCTTAACTTAACATAGGGTAATAATATCAATTAGATATTGTTTATGGTAGTGTATTTATGGTTCCAATAATCCATGGAAACCACACGTTAAGCAAATCATGTCATTAATCCATGATATTCTAAGTTTATCATGCACAATGTTAATTTAAAGAATATCCATCGAGCTAATGATCTCAACCACTTAACATCCCCAAATTATAACTCACACCAATGGTAGATTTACTCATCCATTGAAATGATTAATAATCTGGTTATAATTATTACGATGAAAAATTAATAAGGGAAGAAAAAGAAAGGTATAAGAAAAATATTGTTGTGTCAAACACACACACAAACGATAATTAGAATTAAAAATAGACTTTCAATTGAATGAGGAATCAAAATAAGGGAAGGGGTTTTAACTTTATTTAAACTATTTTAAAAACATTCATATTATACTACATAAGTTAGATATGAAAAAGAGACATTGAAGAAGAAACTTTCATTAAAACATAATTACAAAAGAGTGACTTGCAAGATTACAACAAAGAAGAATACAAAAGTAAATGAAAAAAGAGATAGGAGGAAAGGTATATCAAGTGAAAACCTAAGTATGGTAGGTCCTCCCAAGCCTTTTTCAAGGCTTTGGACGTGCCAATATGTGCTCCTCGCTTCTAAAATGCCAAATCCTTTGAATGAGAGGAGGGGGATGTATTTATCTCCCAAGGAAGTGGACTGTTTGAATTCCCAATATGTACCTCCACTTTCATCTCCAATTTGGATATTAATAAAGATGAATATAGAGCTAGCGTTTTCTTTAAAGTTGTCTAAAATAATTTTGTACAACATCTCTCAAAATTTGGAGTCATTTGGACTTATGGAACCAATGTTATGGAGGTTTGATTAAACAAAGTTAAACTGTCCATTTCAATCCGTACTTTTTAAAAGGCCAATATGTGAATGGGTTTGTCCATAAAAATATTCCTTCAAATATGAACACTTTATTCAAAAAAGTAGGACAAATTTATATCCTATTTCTCACTACAAAATCTCAGATTTTTTGGATTAGTAAATCATGAGATATGTCATGAATACTGTACTGATTGTATTTCCTGGCCAGAATGGTGGGCACAGTTTAAATGAATCCGTTGGGCCCCTTGTATTTAGATTTGGGCCTTGAAATTTTTATCCAAGACTCATTAAATTGTCGCCATAAACTAGTATAATTAATGAATTTTCACTTTTATATTTATCCCAGTAATTCAATCTTCATGTCTGGTCCAGTTTCTTCAAAGATTCTGTAGTCCTTCTTGTGTGGTCCATATGCGCCTTTAAATGGCAGAATCAGCCCATGATCTCTTCTAATGAAATGTTTTATATTGAATTATGAATCCTAAAAAAGAATAACCACACCATTAATATCATTATGGGGAGAGTTATAAATAATATAGTAAACTGACTCAATTGGACTACTTCTAAAAATGCTCAAAAATTATACTCAGTATTAAAACATTAATATTTCACACAAATTATGTACATTTCATATAAAATCAGTAAAGGGATTATATAATAAGTCATGAAAATATTAATAACATCAACTGTTTATATATTTAAGTGACTTAGAATAGATTTATCGGTCTTATGGGGGCATTTTGTATTACCCCTAGCCCTGGGGGATGGGGTTGATCCTGTGTTGTGGCTTCTATTGCTTCTATTGCCGCCTTCTTGATATTAGATTATCCCATGATAGTTTCATATAGATATGGTTCCATGTATTCATGTGATTTTTCCCTCCCTAGGAAATGAGGAGTGCTCATTGATGGTCTTCACTTATATGGGAGGTCTGCTGGATGTTCTCTATGGTCTGGTTTAAGAGCTTCTTGATGAATTTATCTTGTTGGTCCTGATGCTTCTGAAACTTTCTCAAGGATGGTTCTTTTAGAGCATTCCAACTTTCCTGAGTAGGGACTTTATTTGACTTCCATCTGGGGATGATGACATTGCAAGATGTAATTCTTAGTGGGTTGTGCTAGATGGTAAGTGGGGGTGAAGTGTAGAGCTCAATGTTCTCCCCATCCCCGGATATGAACACCAAACATGGCATTTCTGATAAGACAGTGTAACTTGTGTAGTGAACAGGGGTAGTCCAACTCAAGGTCTTTATTTCGCCTTTCTGATTGTATCCTCCATGCAGACGAAAGGGCCTCTAGGTCTATTTGATGAAGAAACTCTCTCAGGACAATAACATGATCTATAATCCCATCATAGGGAAAAAAATGCTTTTAACTAGTGGGGATTTGTCAGATATTGAGGTGAATGTTATGCATACATTCCTCTGAAAACTCTGTTGGTATATTGAACTAAGAATTATTCATGGACCAATACATTATCCATAGATAGTTTTCTTCTCATAAGCAACATATCTTGTTGTTGTTTCACCAGCTACTCTTCTTCTTGATCTGCATGGTCTGACTAGTCCTTAATGATTCTGTTCTAAGCAGAATGTTTAGTGAGAGTCTCATTGACATATGAATGTCTCATGGGTGGATCAGAAGATGAGTGTGACCCCAGGATGTCCTCCAATTGTGAAAAGATATCTCTTATCATGGAGAGAGTATCCAACATGTCTTACTCCATTTTTCCAAGTGCCTCGACATGTGAGGGTTTTCTCACATTTGACCCGATGAGGGGAGGACCTTCTTGCCGGTGTAAATTTAGACTATGGGGAGGAACTTCGTAGCCGGTTCCATGATGGTGAGTACTACCATAACAACTTAGTTTCAAACCATATATAGGACTTATTTAGTGTATACCTTGGGGAGGACAATTAGGGAAGACGACAGTAAGGGGGGTACCTTCTTGATGCTTAGAGTTATTGAGGGGAGGACCTTCACAATGACTAATATCATGGCAAGGACTATAATGATAGATCTAGATATAGGGAGAGTATCTATAGTGTACACTCTAAGGAGGGCCTTTAGGATGTACTGCAATGAGGGTAGGACCTTCTTGTTGCTTGATGTCACTTTGGGGAGGGCCTTCGTAGTGACTGTGGTCATGGAAAGAACTACCATCACAATTTGATGTCTGAATATAGGGAGAAACATATCGGTAGAATATAACCTAGATAGGACTACCAGGGTAGATGATTGAAAGGGTAAGGACTTCTTTCTATTCGATCTTATGGTCAAGGGGAGGGATACCTTGGCACACATTAGGAGATAAGATCTCATGATCGATCATTTCTGGCCCATAGAGTAATCCCCCATGGGTGCCCAAGGGAGGACCTTTAGAGGATCTAGTAGTGACTGTTTCACACAGATTCTGGGGATGACCTCCTGGACGGGAGATTCAAATGTTCCGATCGGTTTCTAGCGGGTTTGTTCGTAGAACTGGAAACATCCAATGATTCCACATCCATTTGGACCTACTTTCCAAAGGTAGGTGCTCATTAGTTTGTGGACTAATGAGGCTTAGGAATTTGCATTGGTCGAGAGGATGGGAGGTCGGACTCATCACACCTTTTTGAGGGGAATTATTGTCTACTCTGGGACTCTCTTTATAGACTTAAGTTATGTTTGTGAATCCTTATTACATTACCAAGTATAAAATGAGCTTTCTTTTAGTTTTAACAATCAATGATTAAATATGCAAGAAATTTAGAGAATCTTTTATATGTATTCAAGGTTCTTCATTAATAGAGAATCATCTATATCTGTTTAGAGATTCTTGGTCAATGGTATCCTTCAAAACATTTATATAAAAGTCTCTTGGTCATTATGATGACCAGACTGGTTTTAAAGCCACTCAGTGGGGCACTTGAAGTTTATCGTCATTCAGAAGGACAGGGATTATTTCAAAGTTGGGATCGAACCCATAAATGGGCTACCTACGTATCCATTGTTTTGAAAAAAGGAATCAGAACCCACGTAGTTCGAGTAATGGAGTATGATGTTTATGATTGATGGCTCAAAGAAGAATGTCATAATTACTTTTACACTCTAAGCTCACGTGAGTCATGATCGGTGTGAGAAACAAGAGGTATTGGTAAAAATTAGACAAATGTGCCATGAAAGATGAAATCATAAGAAATTTTTTGGGGCTTATGTATGTATGACTGCCCAAATAGATGATGGTTTAGGATTTACTTTTAGGGAGAAAATCCATGAACAGGGTCCATAAAGGTATATGTGCTTCATAGAGATTTGAATACTCTAATCTTGGGGCTTACTCCTAAGGAGGATGCCCAAATTAGGAGGGGACTTATGATTGGGTTTTACTCCTAAGAAGGATGCCCAAAATTATGACTGGGACTTATTCCTGAAAAGGAGGCCCAAAATTATGACTGGGACTTATTCCTGAAAAGGAGGCCCAGGTTAGGGGACTTGGGGCTTACTCCTGAAAAGGATGCCCAAGATTATGACTGAGTCTTATTCCTGAAAAAGAGACCCAGGTTAGGGATTAAGGTTTGGGGCTTACTCCTGAGAAGGATGCCCACATTTGAGATTGGGGCTTACTCCTAAGAAGGATGCCTGGTATTTGAGATTGGGGATTACTCCTGAAGAGGATGCCCAAGTTTGGGAACTTTAAGAATTTGGGCCTTACTCCTGAGGAAGATGCCCAGATTAAAGGATTTATAACTGGGGATTATTCCTGAAAAGGAGACCCAGGTTAAGGATTATCTCATCTTAAAGGATGAGTTTGAATGAACGAACTCTCAATCTTTGGTGACATAAAGATGTATAAATCACTAGGTTTTGAGAGATATTCCACCGAATTCCTTTCAGATAAGGAAGTAAAATCAAGAAATCATGCCATAAATGGCTTTGAAGAGTATCTTGAAGACTGAATCTTGAATAGGAAAGGTGAAATGGCTTAAGAGGGGTAAAATGGGAAATATGGGCACCCAAAAAGGTAGGGGCGCGCAAGTCTTGAAAGGCGTGCAAGTCTTGCGTGGGTGCGCAAGTATACCTGCACGACACATGGTGTACTTGCGCGATTTTCAACCAGCATTGAAATACTTGAGCGACTCTTTATTAAACCCTTTATAATCCTCTTAAGGTTCTTCCAGAAAAGGGACGCGCAAATTCTATTGAAGGAATAAGGCGGCGCACGAGAATGATCAGTTCCCTTAAGGGCTGGCCATTCAGGCGCGCAAGTGTTGATGAGTTTCAACACTTAGGCCTTCCTCCCTCTCTTTAGATCTTCCGTTCTAGGTAAGAAATTACCTTAGAAGTGTTCCGGAAGCTTTGAGAAGAGACTTGGGCTTCGGGAGCTTCAATCCGAGTTTTTGGAAAAAGATCCTCTCGAATGGGGGACCACATGGTCTATTTATAGGAAGGGGAAGACCCCGGGCGGTTACCGGTCGGTTATCACTTTAGGTCGCGCAAGTCACTTGCACGACCATAAGGCGTCGTGCAAGTAGACTTGCACGACCACTAGGCGGCGCGCAAGTGTACTTGCGCGACCATGAGGGAACTTGCACGACCTATGGGCAATGTTCTCCTTGTTCACCCCTTTGTCGATTTTTGATGTTTCTTCAAAGGATGAATCACTTTGGACTAAGGTATTTCTTTTTTTTTTTCAGTCGTTAGACTCTGTGACGGAAAGGAGCGTCAACAAAAGTCCCCCCTCATAGTTGGATCCGGAGAGAAAAGAGGATTTGACTCTGAGGTTAAAAGAAAAACAAGAAATTTGGCAGTTTAAAGTCATGCATGTCGGACATACAAAGGCTAATGTTTAAGGTCAAAATAGCTTTGACCGAAATGGATTAAAATTGATTCAATTCCTTGATAATTTATCTGAAAACATATTACCATACTCAAGTATGAGAGAAAATATGTAAACTATGGCTTAAGAGTATTTGAATCTGAGGAATGATCTGAAAAAGAGATAAAAGGCATTAGAAGAAGTAGTTTCCAAGAATGAAGTTACTATTATTTAACAAAACCTGTTAGTTGGTTGAAATATGCGGGGCCACCTAAGGGCATTGGCTGCATGGTCAAATAAATAGTATCTTTCGGCTGACAAGTCTGTTATGTGGACTGTTTATGCAAGGCCACCTATGGGCACGTGCTGCATAGTAAGGCAAAAGAACTCTCAAAAAAGTTTACTTTCCTAGTGCTAAAAGCCAGTGAAAGTTTATGGAGATTCAAATTTTCTAAATTATAGAGTTTGTTGTATGGAAAGAGGTACTTGAATATGGAGAAGATATTTCCGAACAAGAATATTGAAGAACTGGATGAATATCACTCTTACGAAGGTCTGACCCAAACGTAGGGAAGAAGAATAAACCATAGACTTGAATACTTTCAGATCATGAAAAATGATATGGGACAAATATGTTAAGGATGACTATTTTTTTGCGGATCCCTACATACTGTCGTTTAAGACAAATAAGGACAAAAGAGGCATTCTTCCCAAGAATGAAGTTACTATCATTTAACAAACCTGTTAGGGGGTTGAAATATGCAGGGCCACCTAAGGGCATTGGCTGGATGGTCAAATAAATAGCATCTTTTAGCTGACAAGTCTGTTATGTGGGCTGTTTATGCAAGGCCACCTATGGGCACATGCTGCATAGTAAGGTAAAAGAATTCTCAGAAGTTTGACATTTTTGTGACTAGAAGTCATGAAAACGGTTATGAAGATCTGAAATTATTTAAGGTTAGGATTATAACACATAAATATGGGTATTGTCTAATGTATATAGAGATACATAGGTCAATGATAACCATAATCATGTTGTGGCTGGGTCCTGAATTGAAATTTTGGACTTCACTATGTATCTCATAAGAATGATAATCAAGCCATACGTAGTTCTTGAAATGCAGTTTAACATTGTGCAGTATGAAAGTATGAGAGATCTTAGTTTAGGGTCATAGAATTCAGACCATAATAATGAATACACAGTGTGTGTTTTCATGAGGACTTTTCAGCCAAGGGACTTAAAGTAAAATTTGGGGTTAGGCCCAAAAGACTTGGGACTGGATTCGAGGGATACTCGAATGTTCCTACGTATCCCATAGGGATGGGAATCAAGTCCACGTAGTTCTAGAAATGCCCTTTGTACAAATTTGGTTCGTACATGTGAAGGGTGAAAGGGGACTTTAGTGCAATGATGGTTTAACCTGAGATAAAAAATTTAGGCATTACCATGTATGCACGTAGTTTTTTTTAAATGAAACATGATTCAAAAATCAATGTCAATAATAGTTCTCTCTCAAGTGAGGAGATCAAATAATATTGTAGTTTATTGTCGTACCGGACAAAAGTGTTGTATAGTTTAACGTCGTATAACAAGGACGAAAGTGAATCAATGTAAAAAAATATTGATTCTAGGGGCGGTTTCACAAATCAACATCATATGAGATGGTGGTGAACTGATGTGAAGAGATTATTTTTGGGCTTGAACCCTGGGAGGCTGCCTACATACCCAGCCTGGAGGGAAAGAATCAAAGTCCGTGTAGTTCAATTAAAGAATGAATTAATGATCAAGTTGTTCTTGGGGACACCGATCTAATTAAAATGTTGTTGGGACTTACACATGGTTAGTGGCCCAAAGGGAGTGTTATGGTTGATGTTCGCTCTAAGCTCATGTGAGTCATACTCGGTGTGAGAAACAAGAGGTAATAACAACCTTAACGATGCACAGTTTAATGTCATGTAGGACATATTCAAGGACTATGCAGTTTAAAGTCTTGCAGTTAGGACTATTGGTGCTGCACAGTTTAGTGTCATGTAGCAGGGACAAAATAACAGTTTAATGTCATGTAGGACATATCAAGGACTTTCTGTACAGTTTAGCGTCATGTAGTTAGGACGATGGGGACAATACAGTTTAACGTCATATTGGACGAAAGGGGGATTGTGCAGTTTATTGTCATGCAGTAAGGACAAAAGAGTGTACCATTTTGACGTCATGTCGGACGAAAGTGCAAATAGTTTAAGGTCATATGCATGGACCGTGAATGGTGCAGTTTAATGTCATACTGGACCTTTGAGATTATATAGTTTAACGTATTTCCGGACGTAAGGGACTTTTGTACAGTTTAGCGTCATGTAGTTAGGACGTCACAGTTTAACGTCTTACTGGACGTAAGGGATTTGCAAATAGTTTATGGTCATATACATGGACCAGGGATGATGCAGTTTAAGGTCATGCTGGACGGTTTAGGGAACTTTTTCACAGTTTAATGTCGTGTGGGACGAAGTTGCAGTTTAAAGTCATACTAGACCATTGTTGTATAGTTTAACGTCATATAGCAAGGACGAACTGGTGCTGCACAGTTTAGTGTCATGTTGCAGGGACATCTTCTTTTCTACAGTTTAATGTCATGTTGGACGAAAAAAAAAGGAAACTTTTTAACAGTTTAATGTCATGTAGGACAATTCAAGTAACTGTTACAGTTTAACGTCATGTTGGACAATAGAACATTTATACAGTTTAACGTCATGTTGGACGATAGAACATTGCTGTACAGTTTAAAGTCATGTAGCTAGGACTAAGGTGAACCAATATGAGGATATCAGTTCTGGGGACTTTTTACAGTTTATCGTCTTGCTGGACGATGAAAGTGCCACACAGTTTAATGTCACGTTTCTATGACACAATATAGTTTAATGTCATCTCGGACAAAATATAAGAACTTCTGTACAGTTTAACGTCATGTAGATAGGACATAATACAGTTTAGTGTCATGTAGGACATAATATGAACCAATGTGACTGTTTTGGCTCTGGGAACAATATTTTGTGTTTATACAAAATACTTCTTCAGAAATCTGGCATTAGTTGGAGTCGTGATGTGTTCTCCATCCATTGAGATTAGAGAATACGCTCCATTGGAGTAGACCTTATGTATTGAATAAGGTCTTTCCCATTTTGGTTCAAGCTTGGGAGGCTTCTTTCCTGGTATCATTGGTGCTCTGAGAACCAATACCAATTCTCCCTGAATGAATGAACGAAGACGAACTTTTTTGTTAAAAGCTCGTGCTATTCGATTCTGATAGATTTCCAAGTGGTGAAAAGTGCACAATCTTTTCTCATCTAACTGTTCCAATTCATTCAACCGCTTTTGGGATTGCTCATCTGTAGATAACTGATCACAAATGGCTATTCTGAGTGAGGGAAATTGAACTTCAATTGGAAAGACTGCTTCTGTTCCATATACCAATGAATATGGAGTTGACCGTGTTGCATTGCGAGTGGTAGTCCGATAATCCCATAAAGCATGAAAGAGTTTATCAGGCCATGACCTATTATCTTTATCCACCATCTTTTGCAGTATATTTGAAAGAGTCTTGTTGAAGGCTTCTATCTGGCCATTAGCCGCCGCATGATATCGAGATGAATGGTTGGACTTAATGTTGTATTCTTGATACAATTTCATTACCTCAGAAGAACAGAAGTTGGTGCCGTTGTCCGTCAATATGGTATGAGGGACACCAAATCTAGTAATGATGTTAGACTTGATGAAGCTAACAATGCATTTAGAACTGACTTCTTTGAGAGGTACTGCCTCTGCCCATTTGGAAAAGAAATCAGTAGCAGTAAGAATGTACTTAAACTACTTGGTCGTAGCTGAAGGGTAAGGTCCCACCACATCCATTCCCCATGTGGAAAATGGCCATGAGTATTTAGATGTATGAAGAAACTCTAGAGGTTTATGAATGAAGTTGGCATATACTTGGCATGAATGACACTTCTTTGTGAAATTAACACAATCTTCTATCATTGAAGGCCAAAAGTATCCAAGCCTTCGAATTTGATCAGACAGTCTATGTCCAGACTGGTGGGCACCACAGACTCCTGCATGCACTTCTTTTATGACAACCATTTTCTCTTCACCATCAATACATCTGAAGAGAACTCCATCAAAACCAAATTTGTAGAGAATTTTCTCGAGGTGGTTTGGGCTATCATAAAGAGTAAAATTGACCACACGTTGCCGAATTTGTTCTTTCTCGGCTCTATCAGGTGGAAGTGTTCCATTTTGAAGGTATTCCCTGATAGGTGACATCCATCCTGAAGTATGACCATACGGTTCAGGAATGGGACTAATTTCATTAATTTCCTCTGTTCTGACTTGAACATAAGGTGAAATTGCACGACGGTGGGCAATACAGATGGTTGTCTCGTCCCGATTTGGATCTGCTAAAGCTGTGGCTATATTAGCCAGTGCATCAGCTTGAGCATTTTGTGATCTTGGGACATAAGAAAATGTTGGTTATAAAGGGAATTCCGACATTAACTCTCTGACGTAATCATACAAAGGGATTAATTCTTCTTTTCTGATGGCATAATCCCCATTGACTTGTTTGATTACCAGGTCTAAATCACCTTTCACCTTTAAGTGATTCACTTGTTCTTGAAGCGCTAACTCCAAGCATGTAATGAGAGCTTGATATTCAGCTTCATTATTGGTACCACCTTCCCACAACAAAAATGAATAAGGTAACACTGCCTTATCTGGAGAAATGAGCACAATTCTTAAACCAACTTTGTTGAATTTAGGATTTTCCATTTTCTTCCCTGTTGGACTTCTAGAAGCACCATCAAAATACATTTCCCATGTTTGAGGACTCTCTTGAATAGAGAAAACTTCCTCATCAGGGAGTTTGATATCTGAATACGTGTCTTCCACTGAAGGATGTTCAGCCAGGAAATCAGCTAGAGCTTGGCCCTTAATTGCCTTTTGAGACACATAATGAATGTCGAACTGCTGTAGAATAACCGCCCACCTTGCCAGACGTCCTGTAAGCATTGGACGACTAAGGATGAATTTGAGCGGATTATTACGAGATACCAATTGGACCTCGTGATGTTGCAGGTAGTGTCTCAGTTTCTGAACTGCAAAGATTAATGCTAGGCAGCACTTTTCAATACTTTAATATCGGGTTTCTGCTTCAAGCATAGTTCTACTAAGATAGTAGAGACTATTTTCATTCCCAGCATCATTCTTTTGAGCGAGAAAGGCACCCAATGATCGCTCTAAAGCTTTCACATAGAGGATAAGCGGTCTACCCTCAACAGGTGGCATGAGTACTGGTGGACTCAAGAGGTATTTCTTGAGAACATCAAATGCTTCTTGACATTCTTCAGTCCACTGGTAAGTGACTCCTTTCTTCAATAATTTGGTAAAGGGTAAACTTTTGCCTGCCAAATTGGCGATGAAACGCCGAATATAGGCTAAGTGTCCTTGAAGTCCTCTTAATTATTTCAAATTCTGAGGAGGTGACATACCAAGGATTGATTTGGTCTTCTCAGGATCGACTTCAATACCACGATGGCGTACAAAAAAGCCGAGGAATTTTCCTGAGGTTACCCCAAAAGCACATTTTAAGGGGTTCATCTTCAAATTATGTTGTCGAAGCTTGTGGAATATGACTTCCAAATCAGCCAAGTGATTAGAACGTTGTTTAGATTTAACCACCAAATCATCTACATAGCATTAAACAAACTTCCCTAAAAGTTGTTTGAAGATACGATGCATGGCGCGTTGATATGTTGCACCTGCATTCTTTAAACCAAAGGGCATCACCCGGTAACAAAACACACCTTGAGGAGCTCTGAAGGCTGTATATTCCTCATCTTCTAGGGCCATTCAGATATGATTATATCTAGAATATCCATCCATGAAATAAATTACTTCATAGCCAACCGTCGCATCAATTAAGAGTTCTGTAATCGGAACTGGGAAATCATCTTTAGGAGAATACCGATTAAGATCTCTGAAATCGATGCAAACCCTAATTTGTCTGTTCTTCTTCTTTACAGGGACAATATTAGCCAACCACTTGGGATATTGAACTTCTCTGACGAAGTTGGCTTTGATCAGCTTATCCACTTCAGCTTCCATTTTGGAAGCATAGGTTGGGTGTGTTCTTCTCGCGGCTTGCTTAAAACCTCGATGTTCTTTTGGTAAACCCAAATGATGAGTAGCAACATCCAGATCAAGCCCAGGAATTTCTGTATAATTCCAAGCAAAAATATCTTTATTTTGCTTTAGAAAAGAAATATACATCTCTTTCTCTTCAAGGGTCATGGCCGCACTAATTAAAGTGGGACGTGGATCTTTCTCTATACCCAGATTTACTTCTCGGAGTTCATCCACAGTGGTAGAGATACCCTCTTCAAATGCTGGAGGAGCATCTCTAAGATTTTCCTCTTCCTCTTCATCATGTGTTATTTCTTCCGTTTCTACTTGCAAATTAGATGAAAAAACGAAATTCTCATGATCATAAGAGATGTCAAAATTTTCACATTTTGAAGAAGAAGCTTCCATTTCTGACCCTATTGATGATAAAGGGTCTTCTTTGGGAAATAAATAGGAGATGATGGATTGAGAATTGACATCATTATTCACCTCTGGTGTTGCTATAACTTCTTCTGGCCTGATTAGCGAAGTATAGACTTGTTGGACTTCAGCAGATGAAATGAAAACGTCACCACTTATGCTTTCATCACTACTTGGTAGGTTACCAATTTCTCCCATGTTGTCTGGCTCATTCGCCGTAATTGACATTATGGATCTTTCCATAAGAGTATTTTGATTTGGGCCTATTTTGTCAATTTGACTGATAGGTAACACATAATCTGTACTCACATGTGAAAATGGATTTATTGGAATTTTATCCAAACCATATGGAGCATTAACTTTGGTAATTTCCTTCATTGTAGATTTTTCTATTCCACTCATGTGATAAAATTCCGCCTCAATGTATTGAGACTCACATGTCTTGAATGGGGCCTTATCACCATACAATGTTCCAACTTGACCATCGAAACAATATTTGAGACATTGATGGTATGATGAAGGAATAGCTGCATGCTGATGTAGCCAGGGTCTTCCAAGCAAGATATTGAAAGCTGAGTCTTGATCAACAATCATGAAATCTGAATTGGATACAAGATCTCCAAACTGAGTTCTGAGTGTAACTTCTCCCAGTGGTTCTTGTTCATTTTTATCATATCCTTGTAACATCATGGTAGAAGGAGATAAATCAGATTCCGTGAGGCCCAATCGACGAAGTGTACGAATGGTCATGAGGTTAACTCCTGAACCATTGTCAATGAAAGCTCTTCGAACATCTACACCATTGACTTTTCCAGATAAGTACAATGGTTTTATGTGCCCATGCACAACATAATCTTCATCTTTATCAGCAAAAGATATCACTACATGGAATTCTGCAGGATTATTCTCTATGTGATAGATTTCAGCTGCAGCAATTTCAGCTTCAAACTCCTGAGGACTTGACAAAGCTTCGATGAGTGCTTACCGAAGATCTTTTGACAGATTCAAAGCATCCAAAATTTATAACTTGGCTGGTACTTGGGCCAAGTGTTTCAATATATCATACTTTTGATCTAGAGGTCTGCGTTTCCTAATAGGAATATGCGGTTTAGCAGGTACCTTGGAAGCAGATGCTTTGGAAGCTGATGCATCTTGTATTGAAGTTGGCAACATCCTTGGTTTTGGAAGATTAGACTGATTAGATCCATTTACTTGCTGAGATAAAGAAGATGGAACCTTTAATCGGTCTTCCAAAATAACTGTGCCAAAACTGAGTTGGACATTGGCAGAAGAACTTGCTTGTTCTTTTTGAGCTCGCTGAAGGGCTCTACCACGAGTTTCTGCTGCATATACAGTGCTAGCAGGGGTAAAATTAGAGTAGTGACTTCGGAAAGATCCACATCTTCCCCTGTATCCTGAACCTCTAGAACTTCCTCAGATTCCCTTATTTGATACAAGGAATTCAAGCTCATCAAGACTGGAATATGGATCTATTAATTGAATCATATTAACAGAACCAAAGATTAACTCTTCGTCTGATAATGACTCTGCCTAGTTAGTCTGTTTAGGCTGTGCCGTTTGGTGGGACGGTGCCCGTGGCTTTGAAGTAGATGGCATGAAATCTGCCAGAGTCAAAGACAATTTAGGCTTTGATACATACTCATCTTCTCCTGATTCCTCTTTCTTCTTTGAATTGCACTTCCCTTTTGAGGATTTGTCTTTTGATGGAGGCTTTACTGCAGCTTTTGTAGGAGACACAATTGGCTTCTTCAATTGTGTTCGCAAAATGGAATGGGTCCGATTGATTTTCTTTCTGACCATCCAATCATCATATTTTTTCGCAGTTTTGCTTTTGACTTCCTGCCACTCGCCTCCTTCCTCTGGATCTGTAGCGGTAATACACGCTACATGAGCTGAAGAACCCTTCAATTTGACTTGTCCCAAGTTGACCATCTTTTGCAGGAGGTCTTTAAAGACAAAACACTCCTGGATGGGATGCCCCAACATTTGATGAAAGGGACAATAATTGGGACGGTCTTCATCTCCTTCCTTGTTTGGCCTCTTGGGCACTGTTAATTGAACCAAATTATTTTCCAGAGCTAAAATGAAGTAACCAGGAACTTGCTCACTTTGGAAAGAGTATGTTTTACTCTTCAAATCCTCAAATTGTTTTCGTCGTTGATCTCTTTGATCATTTGGACGAAACAGCCTTTGTTGTTGGCGTTCAGGAGGTGGAGCCCTTCGAGAAGATGAAGGTTTTGAAGTAGAAATAGGTACAGGTGCTTGTTTAAGCATAACTGTAGAAGTTTCCGCTTTACCCATTCTCCTTCTTGGAGCTGATGGAATTATACGAGATTTAACCTTAGCCTGTATAAGGGAATCTTCAATCTGTTGAGCGATTGAAGTAAGGTCTCGAAACCCTCCTGTGTATTTCACAGGGATCAATGGCGTGCGTAATTCGTCACGAAAATTTGCCACACAGATTGGCAACAATTCCTTCTAACGGAGTGCTAAACTCAGGGAATACGTTAATCCCTTCCAACGAGCAATGAAATCAGAGAATCTTTCATTCTCCCTTTGCTTTCAGTTTGTAAGATCGAAAACTGTCGTTTTTGGAAAATTTGAGCTAAACTGAAGAAAGAATTTTTGACGAAGATCCTCCCATCCGATGACTGACCGGGATTGCAAGCTTGTATACCAGACAAAAGCTGGTCCTTGCAAGGTTCGCACGAAGCATCTGAGTTTCACTGCTTCTTGCTGCTCTGGAGTTCCCATCATAGGATCACAACAAGACACGTAATGCGTCAAATGTTGTTCAGGGTCGCCTGATCCATTGAAAGTAGGGAAAACAGGGTTTCCAAAACTGGATGGAGGAGAAATTGAATCTACCCATTCAGGGTAAACTTTCTTTTCAGGTTGAACTTGTGCCCGTTTTCCTTCCATAGTTTCTAACCGAGCTGTTAATGACTCAATAGTAGTTATTAACTTTTGAGAAACATCAGGTTGAACTTGGTTTTGGGTAGGTGCAATGAATGAAGCTTGGACAGACGTGGTGGTTGGTGCTGCAACTGATGGTAGTGCTGCCAACCGTTGTTGCATTTGACCCGTAGGATTAGACCTCTGAGGGTGTACTGATAAAGGAGGATATTCCTGATCCATCTCAGTAGTTACAACAAATTCCTTCGGTTATCGGACTTCAGCATTCTTAAGAAGAAGACTACTCTGAAGTAGTTCTGCATTCAACCTTCTAAATTCTTTCATTTCTTCCTCCTGTTGTGCAAACCTTTGCTCTAATGAGAGCGATTGACCTCCTTCAGAGGAAGGGTGAGAAGTAACCTGATTCTTTCCTTTCCCCTTATTGGATCCTTTTCAGAGAGGGGGAAGTGGGTTACTTGAAGGAATACCCAGATTTTGGGTAAGCCTTTGATTACATGTGCGCACACCTTCTTCATTTAGGTCTGTGTGCGCAACTTCTTGAGCAGGAACCTCTTCGTCTGATCCCTCTGATTGAGCCTCATCTGGTGAATCAGCAGCAACGGCATTGATGACATTAATGGATGCATATTGCATGGAATCCTTTCTATCAGCATTTCTGTGATATTGTCTTCTTCCATGTCCATGATGAGACATGGAATTCCGTTGACTTGATCCCTCAGGAACTTTTTGGAGAACCGTCACTTGGAGAGAATCTCCTGATAGCTTGGCTCTTCGTTCCTCTTGAGGCTTATTCTCTAATCGAGAGAATACTGACTTTCTCTGAGGGAGGGATTGAGTATTTAAAAAAGTCCCCAGTCTGGTGGACTGGGGATGTTCCTGCTGCTTCTGCTCAACTCCTCGAATCCCATTTGTTGACTCTGAGGGTTGGGTTAGAGAAGTCCCCAGTCTGACAAGCTGGGGTGTCTCTTGACATGCTATGTCTGAGATCTTCTTAAAATCACTCTTGATCTTGCGAATCTTAGTTCAGAAATTAGCTGGATGCATTAACCTGTATCCACTTTTATCACCTGGTTCAATAGACCGTTGGATGATTTCCGAAACTTCTGTCATTTGATGACGTGTTTGCTCCAGACGAGAGGCTTGTGCAATATTCTCACCTGCTTGATGTAGGAGCAATTCAACAACTTGTTCTCTATATACTTGATTTTGAGAGGAACTAGTTGAAGCCTGTTCTTGAGCAAGCTTTTGATTATGAACAAAGCCCATTGACTGTGGCCGGCCACGGGCAATAACATTGCATGAGACCATTTTCGGCGGGCTTTGCTGACTGGAAAGCACTGTGAAATGTAGTGCTCCGTGAACACCCCATCCTCTGATATGAACATCAGATGGAGCATTGGCAATTAACTGACGCAATTTTCTTAGTGCGCCAAGGCATGAACGTTGAAGGGTTCTCTGTTGCTTTTCAGCCTTCGGATACCGAGAGACTGATAGAGATGCCAAATCAATCTGGCATTTTAACCCTTCTATTATCTTAATATGATTTTCATAATCACCGTAAGATAATACTTTCTTCTTCAATCGACAAAGAGTATTCCATATGTTGAGACGAATATCATGGATTCCATCATCCGTCAACATCTTTGGAATGTCGTACTGGGAGTCAGCCAAAGGCCAAAACATGACTGGTACTTCACCTTTTTCCAGTTTTTTCCTCATGTTCAGCATTTCCTCTTTATCATTAAATGAAGATTCTTCTACCTGTTTTGACCAGAGTTGGTGTTTTCTTGTTGCTTCATCGGATTCAACAATATTGGTAGAGAGATCATTAATCAAACTAGAAGATGCATGAATTAGGGGTGGTTCGGAGAATGACCTACACCCTGGGCTATCTTCTGATTGAGAAAGTATTTCACTTGTTAGTGATAAAGAATCATACATGAATGGTTTCGCATTTGCAAGTGCCTCAAGATAAGAGGTCTTTCTCGGCACTACATTATCCATTGGATTATTTTCCAGGCAATGTGAATCACTACTGCGGAGAGGACTTTCGCAGTGAAGTTCATCATCATGGGGAGGACCACCATAATGGGTTACAGCAAAAGATGAAATCTCTTGCTCCTTAGTCTTCTGACCACACAGAGGGTTCCTGTGGCTCTAATCTGAAGAAGAAACTTCAAGATTGACCGAACTTTCATGAAGCAAGACTTCATGAGGAAGTGTCTGTTGAAGACCTTCAAAATTAATGTTCCCGTTATTGGGAACTGAGGGAGTAGAATCTTGAATTCCGACAGATAAATGTCTGAGGGCTTCAAGAACTCCAGCATCGAGCAAGGCCTTGTTGTAGATTGGCCTTTGATCTCCTGACTGTGCTGGGTAGATCTTTTTCTTAGATGCATTCTTACTCACTTTAGAAACCACTTGTTGACGAAAGTGGTTACTCTGAGTAGGTGTATGTGCCTGATCAGGAAAGATGGTCAGGTTAGGCTGACGATCTCCACTCAAATCAGGTGTATGTGCCTGACTTGGTTGTCCGTATGATATGGGGGAGTATGCCCCATAACCCTCTTGGACTGGAACAGATGTGTGTGTCTGTTCCGGAGTGAATCGTTGATGTGTCACTCCACTGCTAGGGATAGATTTATGTGTCTGTCCCTGAGATGATGTTGAAGCTGTTATGATATCCTGACAAGCATCCAGAATATGAGCAGGAATTTGCTTCTTCTCTTTCACCATTGACAAAATATGTTTGGTGACTTCAGCCGCCGGAACGGGGATATACGTCCATTCCGGGCTTGGAGTAGGTGTATGTGCATGCTCCTGTCCTCCTTTTCCTATTAGTGAATCCTGACAGTACTCAAGTGTGGAGGCAGAGAGTTGAGTCTGCCTCCTGTTTGTCGTCGGGGCTTTCCGAATGACTTATCCGTGCGCTACCAAGCGAGACTGTTGGTAGGCTTGATTAGTATTAGCAGGTGTATGTGCCTGCTGATTACACTTCGCCAAATGCGGTTGACGAGATCCATCACATGTAGTCAGACGAGCCTGCTGACTAACTGGTGATGTATAAGCAGGTGCATGTTCCTGCCTATGGTACTCTGCCGGAATTGCCTGGCGGGATTGGCTTGATGCTGCCAGATGAGTCTGCTGGACAACGGAATTAAAACGGACAGGTGTGTGTGCCTGCTCGTTGTTTGACACCAAGTTAGGTTGGTGGACTTCTCCAGAGATGGCAGGGATGACAACCTGCCCATTGTTAACCGGATTCCGTCTCTGGCGGTTCATCTTGCCTGCTCGGGTTCGAGGAACCTGAGCTGAATGCCTGGAGTCGGTACCCTCATCATGTTGAGGGTGCACTACCGCACGAGTCTGGCGGCGATTGTTGATGGGAGCCCTCGGGAAGGACTCCTGTCTTTTTGAATTAAGACCCTGCGGGACCTGCTCATTCACTTCCTCAGAGTAAGGGAGTGAATCGAAATTGCGTTCCGGGGATAACGACCCGAAACGGTTAGAGACTGTAGTCAGCACCGCCTGCTTCTTGATCGCTGGCCACTGTTGTCTGGACGACCAGGTAGAGTTGTTAACTTGGAGGGCTTGACGAGCGACCTCCAGAGTTGGGATAGTACCGTTGCGACGGTACTCCTTAACCAGTGCATTAGAAACCCAGCGTTGAAGACGCTGAGTTGGTGATGTCATCCTTAGAGCGGATGACGTTCCAGCAGGAGTAGCAGCATTGGTTTTCACAGCAGCATACCTCACAGTAGAGGTGTTCACAGCAGCAGTATTCACAGGGGTGAATTTAAGAAGAGCCATTTTGCAGAAGATCTTGAGAAAAGAGTGCTTGTTCCATATAACAGACATAATCAAGATGAATCTGGCCACTGCATCTTTTGGATGAGCACATGTCAATGATTGATTTGTTGGCCCAAGGGGCCTAACAAATAATAAAAACATCACTTTAACTTGGTTAAGGATTCACGTCGGGTTCACCATTTTTTGTTTCGCATGGATTCCGGGGATGACCTCCTGGACGGGAGATTCAAACGTTCTGATCAGTTTCTAGTGGGTTTGTTCGTAGAACTGGAAACATCCAATGATTACACATCTGTTTGGACCTACTTTCCAAAGGTAGGTGCTCATTAGTTTGTGGACTAATGAGGCTTAGGAATTTGCATTGGTCGAGAGGATGGGAGGTCGGACTCATCACACCTTTTTGAGGGGAATTATTCTCTACTCCAGGACTCTCTTTATAGATTTAAGTAATGTTCATGAATCCTTATTACATTACCAAGTATAAAATGAGCTTTCCTTTAGTTTTAACAATCAATGATTAAATATGCAAGAAATTTAGAGAATCTTTTATATGTATTCTAGGTTCTTCATTAATAGAGAATCATCTATATCTGTTTAGATATTCTTGGTCAATGGTATCCTTCAAAACATTTATATAAAAGTCTCTTGGTCATTATGATGACCAGGCTGGTTTTAAAGCCACTCAGTGGGGCACTTGAAGTTTATCGTCATTCAGAAGGACATGGATTATTTCAAAGTTGGGATCGAACCCATAAATGGGCTACCTACGTATCCTTTGTTTTGAAAAAAGGAATCAGAACCCACGTAGTTCGAGTAATGGAGTATGATGTTTATGATTGATGGCTCAAAGAAGAATGTCATAATTACTTTTACACTCTAAGCTCACGTGAGTCATGCTCGGTGTGAGAAAAAAGAGGTATTGGTAAAAATTAGACAAATGTGCCATGAAAGATGCAATCATAAGAAATTGTTTGGGGCTTATGTATGTATGACTGCCCAAATAGATGATGGTTTAGGATTTACTTTTAGGGAGAAAATCCATGAACAGGGTCCATAAAGGTATATGTGCTTCATGGAGATTTGAATACTCTAATCTTGGGGCTTACTCTTAAGGAGGATGCCCAAATTAGGAGGGGACTTATGGTTGGGTTTTACTCCTAAGAAGGATGCCCAAAATTATGACTGGGACTTATTCCTGAAAAGGAGGCCCAAAATTATGACTGGGACTTATTCCTGAAAAGGAGGCCCAGGTTAGGGGACTTGGGGCTTACTCCTGAAAAGGAAGCCCAAGATTATGACTGAGTCTTATTCCTGAAAAAGAGACCCAGGTTAGGGATTAAGGTTTGGGGCTTACTCCTGAGAAGGATGCCCACATTTGAGATTGGGGCTTACTCCTAAGAAGGATGCCTGGTATTTGAGATTGGGGCTTACTCCTGAAGAGGATGCCCAAGTTTGGGAACTTTAAGAATTTGGGGCTTACTCCTGAGGAAGATGCCCAGATTAAAGGATTTATAACTGGGGATTATTCCTGAAAAGGAGACCCAGGTTAAGGATTCTCTCATCTTAAAGGATGAGGTTGAATGAACGAACTCTCAATCTTTGGTGACATAAAGATGTATAAATCACTAGGTTTTGAGAGATATTCCACCGAATTCCTTTCAGATAAGGAAGTCAAATCAAGAAATCATGCCATAAATGGCTTTGAAGAGTATCTTGAAGACTGAATCTTGAATATGAAAGGTGAAATGTCTTAAGAGGGGTAAAATGGGCAAGATGGGCACCCAAAAAGGTAGGGGCACACAAGTCTTGAAAGGCGCGCAAGTCTTGCGTGGGCGCACAAGTATTGGTCGCGCAGGTATACCTGCGCGACACATGGTGTACTTGCACGATTTTCAACCAGCATTGAAATACTTGAGTGACTCTTTATTAAACCCTTTATAATCCTCTTGAGGTTCTTCCAGAAAAGGCACGCACAAATTCTATTGAAGGAATAAGGCGGCGCGCAAGAATGATTAGTTCCCTTAAGGGCTGGCCATTCAGGCGCGCAAGTGTTGATGAGTTTCAACACTTAGGCCTTCCTCCCTCTCTTTAGATCTTCCGTTCTAGGTAAGAAATTACCTTAGAAGTGTTCCGGAAGCTTTGAGAAGAGACTTGGGCGTCGGGAGCTTCAATCCGAGTTTCTGGAAAAAGATCTTCTCGAATGGGGGCCCACATGGTCTATTTATAGGCAGGAGAAGACCCCGGGCGGTTATCACTTTAGGTCGCGCAAGTCACTTGCACGACCATAAGGCGTCGCGCAAGTAGACTTGCACGACCACTAGGCGGCGCGCAAGTGTACTTGCGCGACCATGAGGGAACTTGCGCTACCTATGAGAAATGTTCTCCTTGTTCATCCCTTTGTCGATTTTTGATGTTTCGTAAAAGGATGAATCACTTTGGACTAAGGTATTTCTTTTTTTTTCAGTCGTTAGACTCTGTGACGGAAAGGAGCGTCAACAGTGACATTGCGGGGAGGACCTTAAAAACTACTACTGCTACTTCCATAATCCTGTAATGGAATGACATGATCTTGAGCATCTATTGATAAAAATTTAATAGTGTTATGAACACAATCTTCTAGTAGAGTTGAATCATGAGCATCCTCTTCATTTTCCAGTTGACTTTGTCCCGTTTCATTTTTGTGAGCTCTCCTATAGGAAAATGTGGATGCCTTCTATTGGTAATAATATTTATGTTTGGGACCCTGTTTTATTGGTTCCTATGATTTCACTAGGATACACCGACGAACATTGTGGGTTCTAGTAGGGATATATGTCTTCCATGTAGAGACCACCACATTGGATCGATGTCCCCTAGTTGAACATGTATTTTTTCCCAATCCGGTTATCCTTGTATCATGGAATATGGATGTCCACCCTCCTGGATTGGAGTAGGGATGTTGTTCTACTCTAGAGTGATTATCTAATTTGGTGGATAAACCACCATGTCCATGGAGATCGTGTTGTGGGATTGTCTCCAAGATTTTTTCAATGATTCAATGATATCTTGACATGTCTGGTGGATATAGTCTTGGATTGACATTTGATCCTCCATCATGGTCAAGATGTGTTGAGATATGTCTTTTTCAGGAACATGTAGGAACTCCCATTCTGATTTCAGAGCATGAGTTTGTGCCTACTCTGGTCCTCCATAGGTTTCTAGTGAGTACTGACATTTCTCTTATGTTGGGATGGAGGAATGAGTCTTCCAATAACTATTTTATTTGGTTTCCAATGTATTTAAATGGTGGTATTTGTATCTGTGATCAGTAATTTGTGTCTTCTTGTTTTCCGATTTTTTTTTTCATGTTTTGGATTTGAATATGTAGGAATTTGAATATACTCATATTTGGTTTCCATTGTATTTGACTGGTGGGATTTGATGTCATAGGTAGTAATTTTCATCAACCTGTAGATTTCCACCGTATTTGATTTGTGGGCTTCATATGCATCGACAATGTTATATGATTTATACCCTATTTGGATAGCGGGATTCTTGTGCATTGGAAGAGATTTGCATCTTCATATAATTTTATACTATTTATGTGTGGCAGGACTGGAGAGCACAGACAGGAATGTATGTTTTCTCATATTGTTCCACCCTATTTTATTGTTGGGTTTCATAGGAGCAGAAGAGGATATAGATCTTGTCATACATTTCCACCAAATTTACATGTCGGGATTCAGCCAGAGGGTCATAATTGTATTCCTACCCATTATATTCCATTGTGTTTATATAGATAACCTCATACTTAGGAACAAGGGTGATAACCTATTTCTTATTATACATTTCCCTTCCTTGGTGGGCAGCCTGAGGGGGCCGTGTCCTTTGGAATTCAGTAGGTGCCCTTAGAATGGGATCATCTTCAGAGTGAGGATATCGGGTTGTATGTTGCTGGTAGCTTTTTTATCTGATAGGATCTGTTGAGAGGGGTTCATGTGCAGCTGTGATGAAGTTATTAGTGTTGATATCATCTTCCTCCCTGAGATAATGGAGGTACTCGTCATGCTCCGAGGATAGGCTCCCGAAATGATTGGAGATGGCCAGCGGGGGCCGTCCGGTGTTGGGATGTTGATCGTGGTTGAAGGGGCAGCTGTTGAGATTTCATAGACTAAAGGACCTATCTATCATCCTACACCATGGGGATAGTATCATTTTGGTTTCACTCTTGGATCAACGCATTGGAGACCCAACATTGAAGACTCTAGGTGGGCGAGCGGGTCATGCTCTTCACCGGGGACCCGATCGCATGTTCGGTCTTCGAGGTGCATGTCTGATCTTGCTATCGAGATTCCATTTGGATTAAATGTTACTCTAGAAACCTAAAACACATGTAACAAGAATAGAAATAGAAACACCATCAAGGTATCATATCATGTTCACATATATGACTGGTGATTTTTCTTGACATTGAACGGAGTAACACCGCCGCCTTGATTAGGGATTCACATCGGGTTCACCATTTTTGTTTCGAATTGATTCACATCGCATCACATTTTGGTTGGTAAATATGGTCACACTGAGATTGGGAAATATATCATTTTTATGTTATAAATGTGGTGCCACATTTTCATGATCCCAACGAGAAATTTCAGGGGGTCACGTGTTTGTGAAAATGACCCATATAAGGTACGAGGTCCTCAAATGGTCTCCATCAGGTTTATTCATGGAGTCAAAAACACCCAAAAACCCTAGTATCAATGATTCATGGTACTTAATTCCAAAGGCAAGTTCTCATTGGATTAAGATTTGGAAAATTTCACTTAAGGACTCCATTGGTTGAGAGGATGGGAGGTTGGGTGAATCACACCCTTTTGGGGGGAATTATTTCCTAATTTGGGTTTCTATTATAGATTTAAGCAGTGTACATATGTTTGTGAATAATTAGTTATTTATATAAGAGTGTTTTCATGGAATTACCATGAATTTCAAAATCAATCATGGATATACATGGATTAGGAGATACTTAGATAATTATGGTTTAATCTATGTGATGAGGAGCTCTAGAGTTGATCATCATCTAAGGGGAATGTGAGTTGTTTTGATTTCGGGATCGAACCTATGAGATGGTATTCCAATGTATCCTCTATCTATATTAATTTTTTATTAAAGATCAAGCACTTTTAAGGGGAAAGCAGTAACCCTCACAACTAACTAGTTTCTGTACCAAATGATATGACAGATCTATTAAAGAAAAGAGTGAATTGTTTGGAATCATTTTCCATGAACAAAACCCAGGGAGTATCATTTACCTTCATGCTAGGGAAATCCTTCAAGGTGCCCTCGAAAAGAAGATCCACATTGTCCCAAGATTTCTTGTACTCCTCTTTTCTAATCTTCCCCATGTTGAAGCCTCTCAATAGAATGTGCGCCTGCTTATTAGATCACTTGCCTTGCTCCTTTGTAGTAGCCACCAGGATCAGTCTACTCTTCTTCAAAGTTTTTATATCCAAGATTTCCTCAAACATTTCCTTATCCAAATGCATGAGTAGATACCTATGTTACAACATAGAGACCATTTGGAACTGTGAGTTAGCTTTAAAACCTAATTCACGCTACTTCCCCCAACCCCTCAGCTCCACACTGCCTGAAGAAGCCTTTGGAGAAACACCCTCACATCTTTCCAGAACTAGGTACTTGGAGATGGCGGGCCAGCTCATGTTGGACAATGTCTTTGGACTTGTTCAAGGCTGAGCTTCCAACCATTGTAGAGGCCTTTGAGGAAAACTTTCCCTTACCAGCAAATCTGGTAATAGGATGGATAGGGAGGTTAGAGTAACCCTCCCTTCTACGTACCATCCAGTTGTTTGAAATGAAGCCATCTAAATCCATGAATTTGTTCTTGGAATTCCACATAGAGGATCTAAAATAGTCCTCCTCTATGGAAAGTTCCTTGGGCTCATCAAAGTCTGAATCCTCGACCATTTCCTCTTGGGATGTTTCAGCATCAACCAATAGGTCCTGACCATGATCCACCCCAGCATCTTCCACAATGTTAAGGAATTGTTCTTCACCTAGCACTACATAGAGGTTTTGGGAGGTCCCAACTGTCCCCCCTTCTAAAATCTTCTTAGCATTAGAGGAGGTATGTGGGGCCTGCTTTTTCTTTCCTGGGAATCCTATCATCTCAAGACCACAACCCATATATTGGAAATCATTGGGACTGTCTTCCAAAGCCAGGCACTGTGAGGCCTCATTGGAACCATGACCCTTACTATCAACCTTCAGGACAACATCATCAGTTGTTTTTGGAGTAACCTCCTGGAATACCTGTGGATAATCCTGGAGGCCCCCCCCCCTCACCGTCTTCCCCACCCTTTGGATGACCTGATCCACAACCATAAGAATTTTCCTCTCCTAATGCCCAGCCTTGCACCCCTGTATGTCATCTCCTGAGCTTCTTGCACACATATCATGACGCAACCGATCAAAAACCTCTGAAACAAGTGGCCCCAAAGCCTCTAGACCACCTTTTTTGGCTGCAACTGAAGAGTACCCCTAGCCTGTGCCCAATGGACCCTACCTGGATTAGTTCTCACCCAAGGATATAGGGTCCCCCTATCCTGGGCTACTAGAGGTCCCTCCATACGGGTATACCTTGAAGCATCCTCCTTGGAACCGGGCCCAACAGACAGAACGGTGGGCTCAAACTCTTCAGAACCTGGATCCTTCTTCTGGAATTTGAGAAGACTATGACCCTATCTATTACAGCAAGAGAAAAAATTTGTCCATGATTCATATAAAATCGGTTTACAATACCTATACTCCCCCTCAATCACAATCCACACGACTTTGGGAGGATGCCGAGAGAGATCCATTTCAACACATAACCATGACATAATCGGATGATTTAGAGAGGAAGTCTGCCGATCAGCACAAAGAAAGCGTCCTATGGAGTTACCTATCAAAGGGAGTATTGATGGATTTTGGAAAGGCAACAGAAGGTTGGGAAGTTGAATCCAAATCACTGTTGTAGAAGGGTCCCACTGCATATGGAGAGCGAACGACCAGCAGAGCAGATAAAAATGGAAGCCTCAAACAGATCTTCCAGGTTGAGACCATGCCCGCACTAGGTCTTCCTCGCTCGATAAGCTGAGAAGAATCTGTCATGGCACAAGCAACCCGACAACCACACACTGAGCTAATCCCCATTCCCCATTCACAAGACTATCAAACAACTCAATCGAGGGGCAACTCTGAATGAACTGAGACACCAGAGACAGAGAGAGAAGCATAGAGGCTGCGTCGAACTCCTGCGGAGAAATCGGGACCATGGGATGTCCATGACGGACCCTCGGAACCTTTGGGGATACAAAAAGTCTAAGAAAAAATGAGTGTTCCTCAGCTGAAGGTAATGAAATAGAAACCCTACCTCTATCCTGAGACCCTTGCTAAGGAGCGTCGTGAGGAAGAGACCCCTCCCCTGGCGGAGGAGGGGCCGCTGCAGCCGCCATTGACTCTAGGGAATCTTTTCCAATGTATCCTCATGAGAGGAATTTGAATCCAAGTAGTTAGATGCCACTTAATAGGACAAATCCCATTTTAAGGTTGTGTGATGAGGACCCATCCATTCAGTTTAATGTCATGCAAAAAGGACATGTAGGTGAAATATGCCTAGCCAAGACTTAGTGCAGGACTTACACCAAAGTGGCCCAAAGGACCCACAATAGATATAGTCTTTAGGGTGGATATAACCCAACCCAAAATATGGCCCTAAAAACAATATGTATTATTTTGGGGTTGGATTTGGACCTCATGGAGGCTTCTTATGTATTCCGGTCATCAGGGAATCAAATTCCATGTACTTCAGTTGAACTCATGACATATACTTTGAAGCTTACCATTTGAGTAGGAATGGTTGTGACTTACACTGAAGTGGAGGCATTTTAGAAATAAGTGAATTGGGGAATACTCTTGAAGATGATTCCTTTTATGGGGGATATGATAGGGATTAACCTTTGTGAAATGTTCCCCATTGAACTCGAGCCTTAGATAGGAATCCTACATATCCTGGTTAGAGTAGGAACCAGATTTGATGTAGTTCATTGCTTGGTTGTGACTTGATTGGGTCTTACATGTGGGAGCATCCTAATTGAAGGGGAAATGATATATCATTTCATGGATGAGATGATATGGAGCACAGGCCAAGATAAAGGCTTGCTACATATCTTAGTTGTGTTGGGAATCAGAGTTCTCATAGTTCATGACTGGGTTGTGAGAATGTCATATCACCACAAACCTTTAAGCCCATGCAAGTAGAGTTTAGTGTGATAAAAAAGATGATGTGAAAGATTTAACAAAGACAAATTTTCCCTTCTCAACTGAGGGAAAAGGAGGAGGGTAATTAAGGAAGAGGGCGCGTCTATGATCCCAGTGGGAGAGGTAAAGGGGATTTGAACATGTCATCCCCTAACCCATGTTTATATCTAGGATAGTCACGTCTGGTGAGCAATCTGGACACATCCCATGTCGGGGTGGAGAGGTGAGAAATCACCACCTCCTGTAAAATGTCTAGGGTCTTACCTCAGGAGGAGTGCCCTGGAATGGGTTTTTGGAGAGGGGAGGAGAATCATCTCTTATTAAAGGGGAAAGAAAGTGTGAGATCCTCATTTTTCAGTAGTGATCATGGAAGGGAAGGGCCAGTGACTACCCTCGATCCCTAGAATGGGGAGGTTCACATTAGTGTCCCAAGGTTAGACTCCAGGTTACCTCAGGAATGTAGTCTTAAAGACATATCAAGGGTTCGAACCGTTGTGGGAACTGCCTTTACAATTCTTCTTACCTAGTTTATGTAGACTCACAAGGGCACACTAATGTTCCCGAAGTTCTAGTCATACGGGTCTAGTGGCTTTGGAAGAGGCTTTGACCTAATGTCGGTGGACTAGTTAGTGAAGGGGCTATAGAGGTTGTGATGAGAATGGAATGACACGATTTGAATCAGAAAGTGGAAAACTCAAAGACACCCCATTCCATATACCATTTTACCATTCGGGATGAGGGATAACCCCCATAGTGTACTGCAATGTGGGTGAAGAGGACATTCATGTACTGATGTGGTAAATAGACCTGGATGTGAGCGGCCAAATACCATGGTGGTATGTGGTCTCAGGTTCCATCCATATAGCATGGTGCTATGTTACATAGGGTCTTGTCTGCATAGCGATGTGCCACATAGTTTGTCAAACTGAAGGAGGATCATTGTACCTATAGTTTGTGGTAATTTCATACAAGAATTCCCTATGGTTTAAAGTTATCCAATTAGGTTCATGACCATTTTATTATTATTAAATTTACTTCTTTTTTATGGTTCTCGGTGGGTATATACCTGCTGAAAAATGGTTTACAGTCATTATTCGATTTTTCACCTTAGAATTCTTCCATTAGTAATATATAAAATCTCTAAGTATTAATTCTCTAGCATCAAATTTCACATGATCTTTGAAATCTTTCTCTGTGTGTCTCTTCCAGTTCCCCTAGTGGTACTTTTATAGAGTTATAGGGAATTTGTATCTATGGGAACATGAAACCTTTTTCGGAATCCCATGGAGGGATCATCCGACCCGCAAATGACTCGGTAAACCAAGGTTCACAGTGCTTTGGTTCACATAGACAAAAAATAACTGCCTCAATCCCATGAAATACACTATTTTCGGGACATTGCCTACCTCGCCTTATCTTCAGACTACTCATTCTGCAGGGATGGTACATGGGGAATTACTTCTCCATCGTGTTTTCTCCAATGACACGGTTCACAATGCCTTGGATCTCTATTTCCATCCCATCCACGAATGGCTTGGTTTTCTGTCCAATGTTTTATGGGATAGCATTTCACAGGTTGTCCATGTATTACATGGTTTGTGGTCTGCACCCTCCACGAACCTTTACTAGAACCAATATGAAGACTAGTTTGGGTCATTTTCCAAATTGGATTTATTCAATCTTCTCGAAAAATTTTCATCCCAACATGCACCTCTTTCCATTATCAAATTTTTAGTAGTATTTTATTTCCCTTTTCATATTTTTTAATACCCTATAATATGGATTGTAACGCCCCGACCCTAATTACCTAGAGTCGGTGCATTATTACATAACATTGGCATGATCACGAGAAGGATCAAGTCTCGAAAGACCGATTAGTTTAGTAGCCTTGGAATAACTAGATACATCCATAAATTTTACATTACATCATAAAAAAACATCTTGTCTTCATATCCCCTCATACTATCCCTGCAGGTCATTCATAAATTACTTCTTCATAATCCTGGGAAAAAAATAAAACATTGAAAGGGGTGAGCTCAGATGCTCAGTAAGGATAACATTATAGCATAAGCTTTCATAAATAAGCATAAACACTTAAGGCAATTTATAACTAAAACAAAAGCCTTTTAAACTTGAACTTCAGCATAAAATGGTAAAGGTAAAATGAAATAATTCCATTTACTTACTCACATGGATATTCTACTAGTCGAATGATCACATGCAATATCAATAACCACTTTCATAATGATGGAATGCATAATTCCAGACTATCATAACCACATAGCCAAGGCCTCGTGCCAAGACTACAAATAAGATTTTGCCAAGGCCTTGTGCCAAGACACTAGTTTGTCTCATGAGACCTACCGATGCATCGAGGAGCTATAGCGGGCTCCACCCGTCACTTATTAAGTCCAATGCATTCCTCATATGAACAGGTTTAAACATAACATAAACATTCGTATTAAAACTAGAATACGAAATGTCAATACTTTAATCACAAGCCATGAATGGTATAAAAATAGCACATCCACAGTCAAACATAACTCATTCGATACAATATGGAAGATTGTATTGTATCACATTAACCTCAATCAAGAATAATGAAGGATGTTGACATAGATGAAAATAATCATCAAAACTATTTGAGAGAAATATCTCCCTTTTTCTTGAAATCATTTAAAAGTCACACTATTTGTCAAGAAGACATTTAAAATTGATTTTTGAATCAAAGTGTCCCATACCACTTTGAAACTTTTTAAAAGGAGTTTTAATTTCTAAACTTTAATGTACACATAAATAAATCCTTAAAACAATTTTTAAAACATGGACATTAATGAGAAAGATTTATAAGAATAAGTCTTTAAAACATTTAAAAATGGTATTTTAGTTAGAGATTCTAACCAAAAGAGCGACACTTGAATACAAATAACTGAGGTAATAAAAACTTTGAAATATCATGAGAATAAAGGAATTCATGATATACTATGTCAAAGTACATTACATACACCACATAAAAGTGATTTGGTGCATAACAACAAGGAAGTATCAATGGAATTTAAATTGAGATGAAATCTCTCATAAAGGCCGTATCCTTAGGTTAAGGATAAATCAACGACATAATTATGTGTGAAAAATATAAATACACTCAATATTATTGGATATTTAGTGTAAATCAATCAGATGACATTCACACATATTCTTGTAAAAACAACACCAATGAATTGGATATTTAACTCAACAAATGGAGATTGAGTTAAAATTACTCTTATCAAGTTCATACCGATCACTTGAGAATTTATCAATGGAGTGATTATGTGTATCAAAATTATATCCACAGAAAGGGGAGTGGAAAATATGACATAAGAAAATGAATAGTAATTCCACACATAATCTCGGAGTAAAATAATCAATGAAGTTTGCGTAAAGCCGAATAATTGGAAATTGAAATTTCAAATTCCCTTATCCATTTGGTAACTTATGAAACATGCACCCATGAAATAAGGATCATACAATGATGATGTAAATACCCATAAATTAATGTATATTACACAATGAATACAATCATGGGCAGTACACATACACCACATGCAATAAATAAGTGGTGAACAATGGGATTCTCACAAAATTAAGAGTGAGATAAGAAACTCCTTACCACGTTAATCAACTGAATCGTATGGCCAAAAGTTAATAACCACCAAATGATTTACAGAATAACATGAATATAAAGAGAATCATGATAATATATTTCAAATGGCAGTACACAATACACCACTTTCAATAATTTAGTGGCGAACAATGGAAATCTCACGAAATTGAAAGTGAGATAAGAAAATCCCTTACTTGTACTTTTTCCTTGGTAGATGGTAGGTTTACCTCCTGTATAATGGTTAAATAATTGTTATTGAATAATACAAGAATCATTTACTTTAATATGATATCATATATGATCTTTTAACATTGATTTGTTAATAATATCTTAGAATTATCGTTATTTCGGGTGTTAACGGGTTCATTTTACTTTATATTCTTTGTTATGTGAGACATATTCGTTATTAATGGGATGTATATTATTCATATCCAGAATTATATCAAGTCCTTAGATAATATTTTTAAATCATCAAATTATAATTATACTTGAATGGATATGATGGACAATGAATCTCATCGCGTTCGTGGAGACGGTAGTCCGTACATACGCACGAGCGACAATACCATTCTTTTGATATTAAAATAATATATAATTGGATTTTATATCATATATACAGAATCATTATCCTGTTATATTTATTATTTACATGAGTTACACATCATTATTATACCCATCCAAATAATAATATATTGAATAACAATTACACCACGACGTGGAGACGGTAAGCCGTACGTACGCAAGTATGGTGACATGTTATTCAAAGGATGGATAGAATACTGAATATGGTTGTACCATATTTATAATAACATCACAGTATATATATGATACTGGAGTTATTATTTTATAATGGTAATAACAAAGAAAGAGGAAGTGGAAGAAGAAAGGAACTTAAAAAGGGGTGGTGAAAACATTACCTCTTCTTCGGGTTATTCCTTTTGATTTGATCAAAAGGGCTCCTTAGGTTGGATTTCTGATCAAACTAAGGCCTCTAGGTTGTATTTAGGGAAGTTGGCAGAGTATTTGGGCAGAGTTTGGCCGAACCAAAAGGCTTTGAAGGTGTGAAGAAATGAGAAGGAGGAGTGCCTTTTTATAAGAGGGGTGAGGGGCACCTTTGGAAAAGCTAGAAATATTAATTTATAATAAATTCATATTCAGTTTCTAATGGCTCCAAATTTGACTATTCAAAGTTTAAGGTGTGGATAGGTCTAAAACCACTCAACCAATAGAATTTAGACAGGTTTGGGTACTTATATTAACCTTATCTTTAAGTATTATCTCTAAGTTAATTAGTTTCACTTTTACAATGTCTCTTTATATTTTTATATAATATGGTTAATAAACTTACTATATACTTCCAAGTGACCCCCAAGTGGTCCATTAATGATGAAACTATCATGATATAAGTCTCTTGGCCGAACCTTAGATTTTTAGGAATTTAATATCAATTAATAATATAATATTTGTTTTAAGAACTCTTTTATGTCAATTTTGACACTATTCAATAGTTGATTTTTGTGAAACTCATAACAGATTGATAACTTCGAAAAAAGTCCATTAAATCAATCCTAAGATATCATATTATCCTAGAAAATTAGTTTAATTCATTAAAAGTTTCATATTATATTTATTTGGGTATTTATAATATCAATTATTTTAATTTTTCAACATTATAGTAATTAATGCATCATCATTGTGTCATAAATAAAATATAATATTTAATGTATAAAAATTATAAATAAAATATCATTATGTAGGAAATCTTTTTATATTTCTAATGAATATTTATAATCTAAAATCAAACATATATAACCCTATGTAAAAATTGTTTTTCTAAAAGATATATGCTTGTGTCATTTTTGTATTCATTTTAACTTAATTAAAATAAAGTGTCATTATCACTTACAAGTGGATCCATGGGGTCCCAAAATCGACCCAAAGATGCCCATGGTCGACCATGTATCAACCAATAGGGTTAAGACACGTTTTAGGGTAATTTAGTATTATTATAATATTATTTTTTAACCCTTATTTACCGGATTTACCCTTAACCATGGTAAATAAAATATTTACCGCAGTAATTATTCAAAATGTCTAAAAATAAAAGTTACCTATTTACACAATTTGAACATCCTGATTCCAAATATGGAATCCATTTTCCTAAATTCAAAACACAGAAGTGGCAGAAATTAATTTAAAATTAATTCCCGCTGTCAAAACAAAAAGCGTGTTTTTAAGAGATAATAACTATCAAAAGATTGACAGTTGTTTATGTTCGATTTAATTGTAAAATTATGTCCAATGAACAACATTATATTAAATGGTAAAAATATATTCTAAATATACTTTAAAACTACTAAAATTCATAATTTATCACTATTAATTATTTTGATTAAAAAAGTTGTTTTTAATTAAAATTTAGTAATTTTCACTATTCATCAAAATATGAAAGTTATCCGAAAAGTACCAAAATTTCACCTTAGGCTAAATTAGATACTCTGAATCCAAAAATGAAGTCCATTTTGAAATATAAAATATATATAATTTTAAAAAGTAGGTATTACTATTCATAACGGCTAGTTTGATCGGTTGTGGTGTGTGTTAAAACTCGAAGTTGCGTACAACACACGCTACTGTTTTATTCAAAGGAAAGCATACCGTGGAAGCTTGGGATGTTTCATTTTAAATTTTTTTTGATGTCTCCATTTAGTCAAAAAGTTTAAAATATTGTATTTAAAAAGTTTTCACTATTAAAAGTTGATAAAAGTGCAATACTGAAAATGAATCTGTTCTTGCATTATGACTAAGAAACTCATAATATGGATTCTAAAATTATAAGGATTTATAAAGTTTAAAATTTAGTTAATAATATTCATGCCCTCTTTTAATGGCTTTTTTTTGTAAGTCAAGGTGTGATTGAACTCGGTGTTGCGTGTAGTGCAAGTTATTGAATTATTTTGAAGAAATAACACACTATGAAATCTTGGGGTGTTACATTCTCCCCTCCTTCAATAAATTGCGTCCTCGCAATTTGAAATTGTTCTTCGAAAATAAAAGGTTGAAAATAGAAAATATATTTGTGGGAAAACCCACATCGGAAATTGGGTTACTAAAATTTAGTCTTAATATGATTAAAGGAGAAATGAAAGGGTCACCATCGAATTATGATCTCGATTAGGAGAACATTGGTGGTAATTAGAGACATATAATTGGAGGAAAAACGTAAATATTTATAGGTAGTGATTGAGGTCATCAATCACAAAAAAGTATAAAATTGAGGTCCTTAAACTCATCAATCTATGATGATTTGAAATACCATCGGTCCAAAAAAACATAGGGTATTTGGATAACACATTTTTGACGTTTCAAAATATCTTAGTTGAAATCCCACATCGAAAAATGAATTAATGAGACCTCTATTTAAAATAAAGAGTGGAAAGTATGAAGATTACCGAAAATAACACATACTAGGGTTCCATGTAGGAAAATATGGATATGGAAGAGAAATCTAACCATCAATTATCTGATGGAGAGTGGTAGAGAACATGGCTATGAAAAGGCCAACAATCCCAAAGCCATAAATTAGTGATGATTTAAGGTACCATCTAGGAAAACATTTTTTTTTGAAGTTACATTACATAAGGAAGAGGAATTCATTTATGATATTGACTAAGAACATTATGAGATATACTTACATTTTAAGTATATTTTCATTCTTTAATAAATTTCAACCACTAACTCAATTTTTTTTAAACGATAAGTATTCAAGAAGACTTGGTCACACTGGAAGAGCTAGAATAAACTTCTATATAATCACATGATCCATGCAGGATAAACCATATATTTACATTGTCTTTGAAGATTAATCAAAACCAAAATGGTTAGTGAATGATCTAATGATCCCCCAAAAGGATATTCATTGAGATAAATATATACTAATCTTAATTTCTAAAATTAAACCAACAATAACCCAAAGTTAAATAGATACCATTCAATAACCAATTGTCCTTAAAATCCTTTAATATAATCCAAACTAATATTGAAACCCAAAACATAGAAGAATTTGATTATGTAGTCTCCCATGTTACATTGTATCTCCAAATGACATCAAATACTCTTAAAGTCACATACTTAAAAGTAATTAACATCATCACATATTCTCTGTTATAGGTTAATCATTTCCATAAATAACCCAAATCACTATAAATCAACAATAAAAACGTAGATAAAAATCCACCATTACTCTACAAATGAAACCTCATTGTATTCTATTTTCCTTGGGCATATAGTGTTCCTAACAAAACAAACCTCTTCCAAAATAACATTTATCACTTAATCACCAAATCATTTTCCTATACCAAGGGTATTCATTTGATAAGACATAAGAACCCAAATCATCTTATTATTGATCAATAAAATCATTTAACAAAAAAAATAGTCACACTAACCAGGGACTTCACGTAGTCCAGTGGTAGGCGATAAATCCCAATCGCACTTTGGTTGTGGGTTCGATTCCCACAGCTTTGTCCGACGCGACGGGTTGTCACACGGTCTACGTGTTGTCCTTTTTCAAAAACTATATTTTATAATATTACCAAAATGAGATAAATTCCTCAAAATAACATAATTTAACCACAAATGTTATATCATACTTTTCATTTTCATCCCAAATTATAATAACTTATCATTTTCTCAAACCCTAATGATCATATAAAACCAAATGGTTATTTATACCTATATCCACAAGAGAAGAGACAATTCTTCCTCAAAAATCATTCTCACATGGAAAACTGTGGGGTTACAAATACAAGAGAAAATTATTCCAAAGTAAACCCATCAACAAGGAGTGATAATACTTTTTAAATTTTTCTCCAAGCATTTATTTCCACATAGCTTCTTCTTTGACCAAGAAAATATTCTATAGAATAGGACATTCACTCGGGTAATGGCCAGGTCCCCTACATTTACGGAAAATGACTGTAAATGGACTCTTGGGACGATTTTTATCTTCTTCCATAGTACTCTTCATTTTTCTTCGGCAATTCTTCACTTTATGTCCTTCCTTCCCGCACGTAAAACATTTCGTTGTCCCATTGAGACACTTTCCTGGGTGTCTCTTTCCACATTTCCTGCATGATGAAAATTGAGGTTTCTTTTCTCCATGGTCTCCATTGCTGGAGATCTTATCATTTATCACCTTTCTCTTCCTTGTTGAGTCTGGGAGTTGGTTAATATATATGTTGTTGATCATATTTTTGGAAAACTGATTTGGCATAAAGACGATATCTTTTACACCTATCAACATTCCATTTTGTTGCTCATTGCCACCACCGTTCCCACCTTGTACATCATTCTCAAAGTCACTATGACTTCCTTGGAATCCAGCCATTGACTAAAACAAGAAAGCATTGTGTGAGTAATAGTAGTCGTAAAATCATTTAGAGATTAAAATGTCACCATATTCTCAATTTGAGACATATTAGGATTAACCAATGTCATTTACTCTCATCTTATGTATATATTACTTAAATCAGTTTGTAAAGAAAATGTAAATTATCCTAAGCATATCCCCCGGGAGTGTCGTAACCAAGAGTGCAGCAAGGCCCGTTATCGTGCACCAGTTCCCGTTCGAGTCTAGCACAAAGAGGTGTTTTCGGGTTTTACCCCTAGGTACATCTGTGCCAGAGCCGCCTCTACCTGCTCGTATCCAGATAGGGATGTATTGCTCGGAAAACTCACAAAATCTCCACAATACCAAAATTCTAGGAAGTTCTTTTATACTGATCCTCAAAGTTCATCTTAGGTCTACGTGCTCTAATCAGAGTTTATCTAAATCTAGCTACCAAGGTTTGTACTAAACCTCCCTCTGATACCAACTGTAACGCCCCGACCCTAATTACCTAGAGTCGGTGCATTATTACATTACATTGGCATGATCACGAGAAAGATCAAGTCTCGAAAGACCGATTAGTTTAGTAGCCTTGGAATAACTAGATACATCCATAAATTTTACATTACATCATAAAAAAACATCTTGTCTTCATATCCCCTCATACTATCCCTGCAGGTCATTCATAAATTACTTCTTCATAATCCTGGGAAAAAAATAAAACATTGAAAGGGGTGAGCTCAGATGCTCAGTAAGGATAACATTATAGCAGAAGCTTTCATAAATAAGCATAAACACTTAAGGAAATTTATAACTAAAACAAAAGCCTTTTAAACATGAACTTCAGCATAAAATGGTAAAGGTAAAATGAAATAATGCCATTTACTTACTCACATGGATATTCTACTAGTCGAATGATCACATGAAATATCAATAACCACTTTCATAATGATGGAATGCATAATTCCAGACTATCATAACCACATAGCCAAGGCCTCGTGCCAAGACTACAAATAAGATTTTCCCAAGGCCTTGTGCCAAGACACTAGTTTGTCTCATGAGACCTACCGATGCATCGAGGAGCTATAGCGGGCTCCACCCGTCACTTATTAAGTCCAATTCATTCCTCATATGAACAGGTTTAAACATAACATAAACATTCGTATTAAAACAAGAATACGAAATGTCAATACTTTAATCACAAGCCATGAATGGTATAAAAATAGCACATCCACAGTCAAACATAACTCATTCGATACAATATGGAAGATTGTATTGTATCACATTAACCTCAATCAAGAATAATGAAGGATGTTGACATAGATGAAAATAATCATCAAAACTATTTGAGAGAAATATCTCCCTTTTTCTTGAAATCATTTAAAAGTCACACTATTTGTCAAGAAGACATTTAAAATAGATTTTTGAATCAAAGTGTCCCATCCCACTTTGAAACTTTTTAAAAGGAGTTTTAATTTCTAAACTTTAATGTCCACATAAATAAATCCTTAAAACAATTTTTAAAACATGGACATTAATGAGAAAGATTTATAAGAATAAGTCTTTAAAACATTTAAAAATGGTATTTTAGTTAGAGATTCTAACCAAAAGAGCGACACTTGAATACAAATAACTGAGGTAATAAAAACTTTGAAATATCATGAGAATAAAGGAATTCATGATATACTATGTCAAAGTACATTATATACACCACATAAAAGTGATTTGGTGTATAACAACAAGGAAGTATCAATGGAATTTAAATTGAGATGAAATCTCTCATAAAGGCCGTATCCTTAGGTTAAGGATAAATCAACGACATAATTATGTGTGAAAAATATAAATACACTCAATATTATTGGATATTTAGTGTAAATCAATCAGATGACATTCACACATATTCTTGTAAAAACAACACCAATGAATTGGATATTTAACTCAACAAATGGAGATTGAGTTAAAATTACTCTTATCAAGTTCATACTGATCACTTGAGAATTTATAAATGGAGTGATTATGTGTATCAAAAGTATATCCACAGAAAGGGGAGTGGAAAATATGACATAAGAAAATGAATAGTAATTCCACACATAATCTCGGAGTAAAATAATCAATGAAGTTTGCGTAAAGCCGAATAATTGGAAATTGAAATTTCAAATTCCCTTATCCATTTGGTAACTTATGAAACATGCACCCATGAAATAAGGATCATAAAATGATGATGTAAATACCCATAAATTAATGTATATTACACAATGAATACAATCTTGGGCAGTACACATACACCACATGCAATAAATAAGTGGTGAACAATGGGATTCTCACAAAATTAAGAGTGAGATAAGAAACTTTTTACCACGTTAATCAACTGAATCGTATGGCCAAAAGTTAATAACCACCAAATGATTTACAGAATAACATGAATATAAAGAGAATCATGATAATGTATATCAAATGGCAGTACACAATACACCACTTTCAATAATTTAGTGGCGAACAATGGAAATCTCACGAAATTGAAAGTGAGATAAGAAAATCCCTTACTTGTACTTTTTCCTTGGTAGATGGTAGGTTTACCTCCTGTATAATGGTGAAATAATTTTTATTGAATAATACAAGAATCATTTACTTTAATATGATATCATATATGATCTTTTAACATTGATTTGTTAATAATATCTTAGAATTATCGTTATTTCGGGTGTTAACGGGTTCATTTTACTTTATATTCTTTGTTATGTGAGCCATATTCGTTATTAATGGGATGTATATTATTCATATCCATAATTATATAGAGTCCTTAGATACTATTTTTAAATCATCAAATTATAATTATACTTTAATGGATATGATGGACAATGAATCTCATCGCGTTCGTGGAGACGGTAGTCCGTACATACGCACGAGCGACAATATCATTCTTTTGATATTAAAATAATATATAATTGGATTTTATATCATATATACAGAATAATTATCATGTTATATTTATTATTTACATGAGTTACACATCATTATTATACCCATCCAAATAATAATATATTGAATAACAATTACACCACGACGTGGAGACGGTAAGCCGTACGTACGCACGTATGGTGACATGTTATTCAAAGGATGGATAGAATACTGAATATGGTTGTACCATATTTATAATAACATCATAGTATATATATGATACTGGAGTTATTATTTTATAATGGTAATAACAATGAAAGAGGAAGTGGAAGAAGAAAGGAACTTAAAAAGGGGTGGTGAAAACATTACCTCTTCTTCGGGTTCTTCCTTTTGATTTGATCAAAAGGGCTCCTTAGGTTGGCTTTCTGATCAAACTAATGCCTCTAGGTTGTAGTGAGGGAAGTTGGGAGAGTATTTGGGCAGAGTTTGGCCGAACCAAAAGGCTTTGAAGGTGTGAAGAAATGAGAAGGGGGAGTGCCTTTTTATAAGAGGGGTGAGGGGCACCTTTGGAAAAGCTAGAAATATTAATTTATAATAAATTCATATTCAGTTTCTAATGGCTCCAAAGTTTACTATTCAAAGGTTAAGGTGGGGATAGGTCTAAAACCACTCAACCAATAGAATTTAGACAGGTTTGGGTACTTATATTAACCTTATCTTTAAGTATTATCTCTAAGTTAATTAGTTTCACTTTTACAATGTCTCTTTGTATTTTTATATAATATGGTTAATAAACTTACTATATACTTCCAAGAGACCCCCAAGTGGTACATTAATGATGAACCTATCATGATATAAGTCTCTTGGCCGAACCTTAGATTTTTAGGAATTTAATATCAATTAATAATATAATATTTGTTTTAAGAACTCTTTTATGTCAATTTTGACACTATTCAATAGTTGATTTTTGTGAAACTCATAAAAGATTGATAACTTAGAAAAAAGTCAATTAAATTAATCCTAATATATAATATTATCCTAGAAAATTAGTTTAATTCATTAAAAGTTTCAAATTATATTTATTTGGGTATTTGTAATATCAATTATTTTAATTTTTCACTATTATAGTAATTACTGCATCATCATTGTGTCATAAATAAAATAAATTATTTAATTTCTAAAAATTATAAATAAACTATACTTATGTAGGAAATCTTTTTATCTTTCTAATTAATATTTATAATCAAAAATCCAACATATATAACCCTATGTAAAAATTGTTTTTCTAAAAGCTATATGCTTGTGTCATTTTTGTATTCATTTTAACTTAATTAAAATAAAGTGTCATTATCACTTACAAGTGGATCCATGGGGTCCCAAAATCGAGCCAAAGATGCCCATGGTCGACCATGTATCAAACAATAGGGTTAAGACACGTTTTAGGGTAATTTAGTATTATTATAATATTATTTTTTAACCCTTATTTACCGGATTTACCCTTAACCATGGTAAATAAAATATTTACCGCAGTAATTATTCAAAATGTCTAAAAATAAAAGCTACCTATTTACACAATTTGAACATCCTGATTCCAAATATGGAATCCATTTTCCTAAATTCAAAACACAGAAGTGGCAGAAATTAACTTAAAATTAATTCCCGCTGTCAAAACAAAAAGCGTGTTTTTAAGAGATAATAACTATCAAAAGATTGACAGTTGTTTATGTTCGGTTTAATTGTAAAATTATGTCCAATGAACAAAATTATATTAAATGGTAAAAATATATTCTAAATATACTTTAAAACTACTAAAATTCATAATTTATCACTATTAATTATTTTGATTAAAAAAGTTGTTTTTAATTAAAATTTAGTAATTTTTACTATTCATCAAAATATGAAAGTTATCCAAAAAGTACCAAAATTTCACCTTAGGCTAAATTAGATACTCCGAATCCAAAAATGAAGTCCATTTTGAAATATTAAATATATATAATTTTAAAAAGTAGGTATTACTATTCATAACGGCTAGTTTGATCGGTTGTGGTGTGTGTTAAAACTCGAAGTTGAGTACAACACACACTACTGTTTTATTCAAAGGAAAGCATACCGTGGAAGCTTGGGATGTTTCATTTTAAATTTTTTTTGATGTCTCCATTTAGTCAAAAAGTTTAAAATATTGTATTTAAAAAGTTTTCACTATTAAAAGTTGATAAAAGTGCAATACTGAAAATGAATCTGTTCTTGCATTATGACTAAGAAACTCATAATATGGATTCTAAAATTATAAGGATTTATAAAGTTTAAAATTTAGTTAATACTATTCATGACCTCTTTTAATGGCTTTTTTTTGTAAGTGAAGGTGTGATTGAACTCGGTGTTGCGTGTAGTGCAAGTTATTGAATTATTTTGAAGAAATAACACACTATGAAATCTTGGGGTGTTACATGGATGGAATAATATCATTTTGAAAAAGGGTTTTATTTATATTCACTTTCTTGAATCATTTTTGTAGTCATTAATTTCAATTAGATTTATTAACTTTCTAGTGACCATTGAACATTAAATATCGATATCATTTATCATGGATATGAGTATTTCCTAAACCATATATCATTTTTACATATGTTTTTTACATGAATTTTAATTTATTAACTTGGGAAATATTTATAAATTTATATATTTTACTCAATATAGATATTAGATAAGTTACATTGTTTATGAATTTAAATCGATTATTAGATATATAAGGAATTATTTTGACCGGTAGGACACGAGTGAAGAAATATTTAATCTAATATAATAGATGCACCAATGGTATCATGAGACAAATATTTGGACAATCAAATGGATTTTTACCTGATATTTTATAAACCTTCTTGTGAATGGACTTTACAGTAAAGGTACCATATACCTAGAAAACTTGTTGTCTAATAATCATGAATTTACTTCATTCAGATTTTGTTATTATTTATCCATGATATTTTCACATTTAAATTATCTATGGATATAGTTCATTATCAGTTTATTGATTAAATGGAATGTGTTTAGTTACTTACCCTTCTATATTGATTATGTATTATACAATTGTTTAAATGGAAAGTGTGTTTAGTTATTTACCTTTACAAATTGATTATGCTTATTGATTCATGATTACTTACACTATACACTTACCCTTAATGAGAATTTGAGCTCACCATTATTTTTCTTCCTTTTCCCATGATACGAAGATGGATTATTGTAATTATATTCAAGGATGAAGTTTATTTTTCTTTTTTTATATATTATTTTTTTTCTATTTCCCAATGTAATATGGGTATCACATAAGTAATATGTTCTTACAAAACTATTAACCTGATTGGTGCTTTTGGATTTGATACATTGTAATCATTCCAATTTTATAATTTAAGGCACTGGCTCTGGTCTTCCAGGGTTTGGGTGTTATAGTTGGTATCAATGTCAGTTTAGTAGAAACCTTGGAAACTAGATTTAGGAAAACATATACTAGGGAACATTACCCTAAGATAGAATTTGAGGATAAGAATAAGATAACATCCTTGAATGTTCATAAGTTAGAGATTATGTTGGTCTTCCTACAAATACATATATGTCCGGATACATAAAGTGGTCATGGTTCTGGAATAGAGATGCCCAAGGGTAACAACTCAATGAAGGTGCATCGGGCTCGGCTCGACCATAACCTGGTATTCAACAACAAGCCTTACTACACACATGGTTTGACACTCACAAGGGATATTTTTAGGATAATCGAAAATTTATTTATAGACCATTATAAAGGATATTAATGTGAATATATCCCCAAATAATCCATGTTTATGGTTATGATATTATCTATACATAAATTTTATATTTATATTATGTGTTAATACATATTTAGAATTATAAAAATTTCATAATTTTATGAGCTAATATAGAATATTCCATTGTTTAGAAATGGAAACTGGAAGTAAGAAGTGTATCAATACTCATTCTCAATGTTGAGTTTTCCTTATTGAGAATGGCAATGTAGTTGGTATTGTAACTGGGAATGTTATGGATATATAAGGTTTGTTTAATCCAGATATGACACATGAACTTTCTCATATAGAGAAATCTATTCCACAATGATATTATCTGATGTTGGATCACATTATGCAGTACAGGTCCTCAAAATTTAGTGGGACTTCTAATCCAATGGTTGATGAGAAATGAATTAAGTCTTTGGAGAAGTTATTTAATGATTTGGGATGTGGTGAAAATAAAAATGTTACACTTTCATTGAATTGTGTCAATCATGATGTGGATAAATGGTTGTCATTGAACAAAAATGAAAGAAACATAGAGGAAATAGAACTCATGGAATGAAAATTTTTAAAGGGCCCATTTTTTGAAAAATATTTCCCTCATGAGCAACAAATTGAGATGAGTATAAAGTTACTTAGTTTAAAGAAAAATGTTAAAGAAAGTGTTTTGGAGTATGATTCTACCTTTAAAAGTTTAGCATCGTATTATGTAGATTCCATACACAACTTTAAATCCAAGGTTGACTATTTATGTCAAGGAATTAAGCCATGTATCTTAAGGGCATTGGTTTCTAAAAACATTACTTATATGATGAAGTAGTTTTATGTGCTATCAAGGAATCTAAAGAATTATCCAATGCTTATGGATTCTAAGGTAAGAAATATAAAAAGAGTATGGAAGAGAAAATAATAGATAAATGGAATAAGGTAGTGAAGGATTTTTCTACATGTGACAAATATAGAAAGAATCACCCTATGAAATTCTTGAAAGTATTTTGAGGTTGTTATAAGTGAGGAGAAAAGGGTCACTAGGAAAAAGAATGTAAAGGGATGAAAAAACGCTTCTATTCAGTGTCATAACTACAAGGATATGGATAAATATGAAAATGAATGCCCCAAGAATCAATGGAATATACCCCATAAGAAGCTAAGGGATCACAATTAAGAATATGTTATTGAAACAACTGATGTGAAATGATTAATGTTATTTTGTATTTATATCTATGAAATATGTTTTAAAAGTATTTTTTTTATTATTTTATCAACATATGATATATGAAACATATAAGCATTATACTATAGTACTATTTTCATTAAATATTTTAGATCATATGTTGAATGGTACCAAAAAATTGATTCCATAGTAAGTTAAATATTTTGGAAAACACATGGTTGAGGGGAATATAAGAATAAATATGTTCCTGATGTTGAGATAATGATGATTTATATGAATACAGTTAATTGGATAATACTAACTATCAAGTAAATGATTCTAAATTGGTGGATCATAATATTTTGAATGGTTAACCATTTTTGAAATGGTTTATGTTGAACTTTTCATGTTGTCTTATATATTTATGTACCACTTAAACATATGATTCAAATTGTGGTAATAAGTAATGTATAAATACTTCATGTCATAACCAAAGGATAATATTTTGATTATGAAATAGAAACTTATCAAGTAATTTTTTTCCTTACAATATTATAGAGTGAAATAATTTCTCAAATATAGGAAAAGGGGTTTAAAACAAAAATGATGTCCTGTTATCATCATTTTTATGATATCAATTACCTTTTTCAAATCTCGTGTTTATGGTTTTGTCACAACCCGACCCTACCGGTCTCGAGCCGCAACTACCCCAAGCCTGCCTCCATAGGCCAGGGGCTGGCGACTTGCACCGAAGGCGTAACAATCTCAGGGAGGCCTTTGCCTAAGTACCTGTACACACACACACTGCTGGCTCAATGCATAAGTGTAGAGTAAAAAAAGGAAACCAAAGGACCAACAAAAATAACCCAACCACAGTCATGCATCAACCTCTAAATAGGAAAAAGTAAAGTGCTGAAAAGTACTGACAGATACTGAACAGAAAAAGGGGCAAAACATGCGCCCAACCCGAAAGGTTCCACAACTCGACAACAGGTAAAGAAAAGTAAACAGCTAGTGAGTCTCACACCTGAAAGTCCTACTATGACCACTGAACACAGCCCAAGCTCCTGTGTACTCTATGCTCCTCTGTAGTCTCGATTGCCCTGTCCACCATCTGCAAGGGCACACTAAGTGCGGTCAAAGTCCAAGTAGGGGTGAGTATAAGGATACTCAGTATGATACCCCAAAAGCTCGAGGGAGAAACCAAGGAGGTACCAAAACAGTGAGTATTAGACAGAACAAGGAACAATGAAAGAGTACAGTAAATAGAGTGCAACTCAACCCAACCGAAGAAATGGAGTATACTCATTCGACCAGGAGGATCTAGACATGGAAAGCACGTGGCATACCTCGCGTGTATTTTCCCCTCATAGAAGGAGAGTAACCGAACCCAAAAAGTGGGAACAGAAGTAAGGTGTATATATATATTCTCAACAAGAAACCCGAACGAGTGCATAAAGGGATATCCATCTCCAAGATCAGCCCAGGAAAAGTCACCAACAGTTCTAAAGATATCCAACACTGATGCCCAAGCATCCCGCACGTCAAATCTGTCTCATCGCTGAACCGCACAACCAAGGATCCCACTCCGGTAATCACGGAGAAAAGCCACTGACTAGCCTCATCGAAAGGGGATGAGTCTGAAACCAGTTTTCGGGTAACCCACTGCCCAACCCAACTAGAGGGTAAACCCCAAAAGTTCATCAGGTGACCCACTAACCAGCCCTGCTGGAGGGTAAACCCTAAAGGGTCGTCGGGTGACCCACTGCCCAGCCCTGCTGGAGGGTAAACCCTAAAAGTTCGTCGGGTGACCCACTACCCTACCATGCTGGTGGGTAAACCCTAAAATCAATGGTTAACCCACTCCCCAACCCTTCTGGAGGGTAAACCCTAAGGTCAATGGGTAACCCACTGCCCAGCCCCACTGGAGGGTAAACCCAGAACTATTCCAATAACTCTGCACTACCCACGCCATCACTGGGTGTCGCTAACATTGCGATCGTGCGTTGGGTCGGAGTGCATCAAAGAAACCTCCGACCAACGTCCTTTCATGTTTCTACATTTAATGAGATCTTGAAAGAGGCTCCAAACGCCCAAACAGATTACACCATCTTAATCCTTGTGGAAAAACACGCGAGATACACTACTTACTCGCTGGAAACAGACTCCCGATGAAAAGGTTATTCAACACCGCTTTATACCCATACAACGTCTCATGGGGCCCACACTTCATTCCTAAAAGATATTGGGTGAACTGTGCCATCGTGATTCTCTCGGAAAACACGCCAAAACAACTACTCATTCGCTCCTAATGGACGTCTGGTGAAAAAGTCACAAAATGCTGCTCACAGCTTAAAAGACGGCCCATGGGGACCACGCCTCAACTCTGGATTCAATGCCTGAAACCACCCTAGACCACTTTGTCTCGATGCTAGGGTCACAACGCCATTGATGGTGCCTTAAACGGACTCTGGATGTGTTTGCGTCATCTGAAAGAAGAATCCTGATGTACTACTTAACGAGCGTGCCACTCCACCGAACCCCCGTCTTGGGAATTGAAAATTCCCGAGACTATCTCAAAACCTTTATCTCGAGCTGAGTATTGCACTACCATAGACGACACAAAAAAAGGATACACATAGTGGATGTTACGGGTGTCCGAAGTCAAGGGGACGAACCCATTTAGGCAGGACCGGCCTGGGCCGGCCTACGCCAGCTGGCCTGGCCCGCAGCCCTGCCACACGGCCCGGCCACGGACCCGCGGTCCACCACACCAACCGACCCTCATGTCCGGTTTCTGGTCTGTGTGGAGACTAGCCTTCTGCGGGTCTCTGTCTCCCGCGTGGGGTCACACGACGCGACCCCTGTCGCGCGCCGCACTAGCGACCTAGGAGCCCACCGCCACCGGGGAAGCCCGCCGCCGCCGCTGAAGAGCCCACCGCCACTTCTGAGGAGACTTTATCCACACATCCATCCCAAAACTCCTGAAGCCTGCTGCGCCGGTCGCTGGAATCCTATGGAACTGCCAGAAAAAAAAGAATTTGGCCGAAAAACTTCCCTGGGTCACCTCGGACACCTCGGGACTCAAAAATTCAATCCGAAAGGATCTTTGGGAAGCTCAAGATGATCCCTACCCAAATATGGACCTCTATCGAGAATTGGAAAGCAATTAGATGCAAGAAATTGAGTTCAAAGGTATATGCCGAATAAAAAAATGAAAACGCAACTCCTACCTCGCTGGGCGTAGCCTGTATCTTCGCCGATGATCTGCCATAGATGTCGCACCTTGGAGAGTTGGGGAGAGGCTCTTGTTTCTTCTTGATAGGGATCCTCCAGGGAGAAACAAGAGGGGGGGGGGGGAGGAGGAGGAGAGGAGAAGTTTTTAAATAGAAAAACACTTAAACTTCCACTGGTAGGCTTTGTACCCGAACTTTCGGCAGGGTCAGGGTTAAGCAACCTCTAGGGTAAAATCCACGTTCTGAGCGCAACAGTGGTCTTAGAATTTTAATCCGAGCCTCCATTCATAAGTTTTAAAGTTCACGCCCGAGGCCTCCAAATTACTAAAACGCCCCTGGTGGCGTTTTCCACAGAAGGGTCGTGCCCGTGAAAGTTACACGCCTCCTAGGGTAAATGGCATGTTCCAGAATCAACATTACCCTCAGTTTTTCCATCCGAGAAACTGTTTAAGAGTTATTATATTTATTTGGGATGTCTGGTGTGAATGCACTTAAAGTTTAATTCCGGACAAACTGGGGCTCGGAATCACATGCCGTCTAAACACCCTACTTTGGAATAACATCAAGAAAAATTTCAAATCTTACAGGCTCAAAACCCGGGTTCTTACATCATTCCCTCCTTCAAGTTTTTCATCCCTGAAAAAAAAACTACAAAAACAACTCGGGATACTGATCCCACATTTTGCTCTCCTGTTCCCAGGTGCTCTCTTGCACCCTCCCATACTACCACAACACATGAACCAAAGGAATGGTCCGTCCACACAGTGTCTGCTCTTGCCGGTGCTCAATCGCCACTGGGTGCTCCGCAAAGGCTTCTCCATATTCATTGTCCAGCTCTCCCCAGTCGATAACGTGCGTGGGGTTGTGCATGTATTTCCTCAGCTGTGACACGTGGAAAACGTCATGCACCCTCTCCAGCTGTGGGGGAGAGAAAGACAGTAGACAACCTCATCGACCCTGCGCACGATCTCAAAAGTCCCAATGAACCTCAGGGATAGCTTTCCACCCAGGCCGAACCTCCATGTACCATGCCACGGAGAGACTCTCAAAAAGACATGGTCCCCCTACTCAAACTCCAAAGGCCCATGACGACGATCTGTGTAGGACTTCTGTCTATTCTGAGCTGTCCTCATCCACTCACAAATGACCTGCACCTTCTCTATCATCGCCTGCACCAACACTAGGCCCACGAGGGAGGTCTCCCCATCCTCCATCCAGTACAAAAATGACCTGAAAGGTCTCCCGTAGAGGGACTCAAAATGTTCCATGCTGATAGTAGAGTGGTAACTATTGTTATATGCGAACTCCACCAAGGGTTAAAGATCCTCCCAGCTTAGGACAAAGTCTAACACGCACGACCTAAGCATATCCTCCAACACCTGGATAGTGCGCTCAGTCTGCCCATCCTTTTGGGGGTGAAAAGCTGTACTCATCCATAGCTGAGTCTCGAATTCCTCCTGCAAGCCTTGCCACAATCATGATGAAATCCACGAGTCACGGTCAGAGACGATCGTCGAGGTTACTCCATGAAGGCGGACGATCTCCTGAACATACAGCTACCCTAGAATCTCCACCGAGCTCTTCTCCCTAATGGAAAGTAAGTGCACCGACTTTGTGAGTTGGTCCACTATCACCCAAATGGAGTCATGACCCTTCACTGTGTGTAGAATCCTTGTGACGAAGTCTATAGATATTCCATCCCACTTCCACTCCGGGATATTAAGGGGTTTGAAACAACCCTACCGAAACCTGATGCTCTGCCTTCACCTGCTGACAGGTAAGACACTGAGAAACGAACTCAGCTATGCTCTGCTTCATGCCCGACCACCAAAACTGTCGCTGAAGGTATCTGTACATTTTCCCCACACCAGGATGTACAGCCAAGGGAGAAGCGTGGAACTCCCGCATCACCTCCTACCGTATCTCCACATGTACTATAGCTCGCCCCTGGAATAGGATCTCATGATTCTCTCCTTCAGAATACCCATCGGATGTGTCTCCTGTAGATATCTGATCATGCAATACCTCGCTGTCAACATCACCCAGTTGTGACTCTCTCACACGCTCAAGGAGCGAAGGAGTCAACACCATCGACTGTAGAAAATCTGTACCCTCCTATTCCACCAAGGTCAGCTGAAGGGAATCCAACTGCTCTGAAGCTTCCCGCACTAGATGAGCCTGGGAATTCCTACTAAGGGAATCTGCTACTACATTTACCTTACCTGGAGTGTATACTATCTTGAAATCATAGTCTTACAGAAACTCCAGCCAGCACCTCTGCCTCATATTCAAATCCCTCTGAGTGAAGATGTATTTGATGATCTGGTGGTCTGATTAGACCACAAAATGCTCTCCCAGAAGGTAGTGTCTCCATAGACTCAAGGAAAAGACCACTGCTACCAGATCCAAATCATTAGTCACATAATTCTGCTGATGGGGCCTCAACTGCCTCAACCCATATGCAATCACTACCCACTGCTGCATCAACACGCACCCGAGCCCAGCTCCTGAAGCATCAAAGTACACCAAAAACTAAACACCCTCCTCTGGAAACCTCAACACTAGAGCACTAGTCAACCTCTGTATCAACTCCTCAAAGGCCTTCTGGCACTGATCAGTCTAGGTGAACATTCGTCCCTTCCGCGTCAATGCGGTCAAAGGGGCAACGATCCTAGATAAATCATCCAAAAACCTCATGTAGTACCCCGCCAAACCAAGGAATCTCCGCACCTCTAACGCATTCTTGGGTGGCTCCCAAGAAAAAAATGCCTCTATCATTGTGGGATCTATGGACAATCCCTGCTCTGTAATGACATTCCCCATAAAGTGAACCTCATGAATCCAGAAATGACACTTTGAGAGCTTCCCATACAACTAATGCTCCCAGAGTAAGTCTAGGATCATCCTAAAATTCTCTGCATGCTCCTCCTCCATCGTATAGTATATGAGTATGTCGTCAATAAAGACAACCAAAAACTGGTCCAAGTACGGCTGGGAGATATGGTTCATAAAATCCATGAAGATAGTGGGGGCAGTCATCACGCCAAAGGGAATCACCAGAAACTAGTAATGCCCATAACGAAAACAGAAAGCCAACTTCGAGATGTCAGCCTCACAAACCCGCAACTGGTGGTAGCCAGAAAGAAGATCAATCTTATAAAACTACTTCGCACCTCTCAACTGGTCGAAGAGGTCATAAATCCTCAACAAAGGTTTCTTGTTCTTTATTGTGGCCTGATTCGGGCGACGATAATCCAAACAAAGTCACAGACTCCCATCTGCCTTTTTCACAAACAAAATTGGAGCTGCCCAGGGGGACACACTGGGCCTGTTGAATCCCTTCTCATGAAGGTCGTCCATCTGAAGTCGTAGCTCCCAAAGCATTGTGGGTGCCATCTGATATTCAACACAAGATATCGAGACAGTCCCCGGATGAAAGTCAATGCAGAACTCCATCTCTCGCCTCAGAGGTAGTCCCATGACATCCTTGGGAAAGATGTCCATGTAGCCTTATAAAATGGTAGGGATCTAGGTGCCTGTAGCGCCTACTTCTCCGAGAGACATTCTCACCAAGTGGTCCAAAAAAGGCCAGGGTCTCCTTCTCAAAGTACCCATCTGCTCTTCCTTGAGGTCTCGTTCACCACAAATAGTGAACCTCGTCCCATCATAAAACACGTCTCTGACTCATATATGATGATAGTCGATCTGGGCGTGAACCATAAAAAGCCAATCCATGCCCAGGATGATTTCATAAGGTTCTATTGTGATGATGAGTAGGTCCCACGTGAAACTCCCTCCTCCGAATGAAAGTTCGCACTGTCTGCAGATAATGGTCACCAATGAGGCACTTCATGTAAGAACCTTGAGGCTAAGTGCAGGTGTCAGTGCCACTACTAGAAGCTCCAACTCCCGTACCAAAAGCAGCGATATAAAGGAGTGGTTGGCACCTGTGTCTACTAGTACCGAAGCAAGTGTAGAGTAAACACAAAGCGTACCTCAAACCGTCTTGTGTGCTGTGGGGTCACGAACACCCATAGCCTGAAGCTACCCGTGACACCTACCACCAAATCCTTGGGCCTGACGTGGGCTTCCTGGTGGTGGCAGTGGAAGGACCTCGAAATGCCTTCCCCCACCTCCAGGTCCCGCCACTCTGCCTGCGCCGCCTCCCTGTGGGCCACCCTTTCCTCGCCTGGGGGATCCCCGATCACAGCGCTGCCTCTGTCGCTGCGGTGTACCCACTGCCTACCATGGATACTCGGTATTCATGGTCAGGCAGTCCCATGCAAGGTGATCCCAACCGTCACAGGCATAACACTGGCTCTGTCCTTCTTGTCCCGGTGCTCCACAGTGCCACTGCGGTGTATGACCTTTCCCCTGTGTCTGCTCATGGAAGGGCCTCCTCAACCGAGGCTCTGCTATCTGCCGCCTGCCTGTCACCAAAGACACTTCTTTAAAGCAGCCACTGCTATGCCTTATCAGCTGGCATCCCTCAGCCAAGAATATCTCTGTCATGAGCGCTAGCTTTATCACCTCGAAATAAGTAGGGACACACATGGGTACTACACTAGCACAGATCTCCCTACGAAGACCGTGCTCAAACTTCTGCACTCAGAAGTAACTATCACGGACCATATCCAGCGAGTAGCTTGTCAGATCGGTAAACTGAGCCGAGTACTGCACCACGGTCACCCCCTGCTTCAGCTCCAGAAGCTCCTGAATCTGAACAGAGTGCAAACAGGAGGGGGATTACTCCTCCCGGAAGAGCTATTGGAAGCTATCCCACGTGAGAGACGACTCATCGTGGGTCTACATAACCAACCCCCACCAACGCCCGGCCATCCCGAGGAAAAGGATGGTAGCTAGGTCTACCATCTAGTCTGCTGGCATCCATAATAGCTTAAAAAGTCAGTTCACAGACTCTAGCCATTCTTCTACTGCCTGGGGATCGGGGTCACTGCGGAACTTTTGCGGCCGCTGACGCTGGATGTCTCAGAGCGCAATCAGCCTGTGCTCAAACTCGGTCTGTGCTGCTGGTACTAACTGCCACTCTCCGGGAAAATGGGTTACTGCTGAATCACTGGGTGGAAGGGGATCATCTGAGAGCCTCTCTCAAGACACATCGACACTATTTCCCAAAATCTCAACCAATTCCTTTTTTTAGGGACGTCCGAACAATTCCCCAAGGAACGAACCACCTATGATACCACTTTGTCACAACCTGAACTTATCGGTCTCGAGCCGAAACTACCCCAAGCCCGCCTCCGTAGTCCAGGGGCTGGCGACAAGCATCGAAGACGTAAGAATCTCGGGGAGGACTTTGCCTAAGTACCTGTACACATACACACTGCTCGCTCAATGCAGAAGTGCAGAGTAAAAAGGAAACCAAAGGAAAAACAACTATAACCCAACCATATTCATTCATCAACATCTAAATAAGAAAAAGTAAAGTGTTGAAAAGTACATCCAGATACCGAACATCAAAAGGGGAAAACACATGCCCAACCCAAAAGGTACCACAACCCAGCAACAGGTAAACAAAAGTAAACAGCCGGTGAGTCTCACACATGAAATTCCTACTATAACCACTGAACGCAGCCCAAGCTCTTGTGTCCTCTACGCTCCTCCGAAGTCTCGATCGACCTGTCCGTCATCTGAAAGAGCACACCAGGTGCCGGTAAAGCCCAAGCAGGGGTGAGTATAAGGATACTCAGTAGGATGCCCCGAAATCTCTATGGAGAAACCAAGGAGGTACCAAAACGGTGAGCAGTAGACATAACAAGGAATAGTGAAAGAGTACAGAAAATAGAGTGTAGCTCAACCCAACAGAAGAAAGGAAGTAGACTCGTCTGACCAGGAGGAGCTAGACATGGAAAGAATGTGGCATACCTCACATGTCTTCGACCCTCCTAGAAGGAGAGCAACTGAACCCAAGGAGTGGGAACATAAGTTGGGTGTATATATGTATATGCTCAACAAGAAACCTGAACTAGTGGGTAAGGGGATCTCCATCTCCAAGCTCAGCCCAGGAAAAGTGGCTAACAGTTCTAAGGATATCCATCACTAATACCCAAGTGCCCCTCACGTCAAAGATGTATCATCAAAGAACCGTGTAACCAAGGATCCTGCTCTGGTAATCACAGAGAAAAGCTACTGACTAGCCTCATCGAAAGGGGATGAGTTTGAAAGAAGTCGTCGGGTAACCCACTGCCCAACCCAACTGGAGGGTAAACCCCAAATGGTTGTTAGGTGACCCACTACCCAGCCCTACTGAAGGGTATATCCTAAAGGGTCGTCGGGTGACCCACTGCCTAGCCTTGCTAGAGTGTAAACCCTTAAAGGTCATCGGGTGACCCACTGCCCAGCCCTGCTGGAGGGTAAACCCTAAAATCAATGGGTAACCCACTTCCCAGCCCTTCTGGAGGGTAAACCCTAAGGTCAATGGGTAACCCACTGCTCAGCCCCACTGGAGGGTAAACCCAGAACGGGTCTGATAACTCCGCACTGCCCGCACCATCACTGGCTGTCGCTAATATCACGATCGTGCGTTGGGTCAGAGTGCATAAAAGAAACCTCGGACCAACGTCCTTTCATGTTTCCACATTTAATGAGATCTCAAAAGAGGCTCTGAACACCTAAACATATTACACCATTGTAATTATCGTGGAAAAACACGCAAGATAGACTACTTACTCGCTAGAAACGAACTCCTGACAAAAAAGTTATTCAACACCGCTTTATTCTCATACAACGCCTCGTGGGGCCCACACATCATTCCCGAAAGAGGATGGGAAAACTTTGCCATCGTGATGCTCTCGAACAAACATGCCAAAATGACTACTCATTCACCCTGAATGGACATCTGGTGAAAAGTCGCAAAACGTTCCTCACAACTTAAAAGACGGCATGTTGGGCCCATACCTAAACATTGGATTCAATGCCTAAAACCACCCTAGAAAACTTTTCACGATTCCAGGGGCACAATGCCACTGACGGCACCTTAAACGGACTCATGATGTGTTCATGCCATTTGAAGGAAGAAACCCGGTGTAGTACTTAACGAGCGTACCGCGCCACCGAACCCACGTCTCGGGAATTGAAAATTATCAAGACCATCTAAAAAAAAATTCTCGAGCATAGGATTGTACTTCCACATATGGCACGCAAAATAGACACCCTTAGTGGAAGTTACGGGTGTCCGAAGTCAAGGGGACGAACCCCTTTGGTCTAGTCCGGCCGGTCCACCCGGCCTGGTCCGGCCGGTCCACCCGGCCTGGGCCAGCCCGTAGCGCTGTCCCGCGACCCTGCCGCACTGCTTTGTTGTAGACCTATGATCCACCGCACCGATCAGACCTCGTGTCCAGTCGTTGGTCCATGTAGAGACCCGCCTTCGGCGGGTCTCGGTCTCTCGTGTAGGGTCGCGCACCGTGACCCCCGTCGCGCGCCGCACCGGCGACCTGGGTGCCCGCTGCCACCGGGGAAGCCCGCCGCCACCACTGAGGAGTCCGCCGCCTCTGTTGAAGAGCCCACCATAGGCACTGAGGAGCCCTCCACCGCGCTTCCGTCTCGGACCGCCTGAAGCCCGCCGCGCCGGCTGACAGAAACCTCTGGAACCACCGGAAAAAAAAAGAATTTGGCCAGAAAACATCTCGGGGTCACTCCGGACACTCAGGGACACGGAAATTCGATCCGAAAAGATCGTTGGGAAGCTCAAAACAAGACCTTATCAAATATGGACCACTCTTGAGAATTGGACAGCAATTCAATGCAAGAAATTTAGTTCAAAGGTATATGAATAATAAAAAAACGAAAATGCAACTCCTACCTCGCTAGGCGTAGCCCGTAGCTTCACTGACGATCCGCCGGAGCATCCGCGCGTTGGAGAGGTGGGGAGAGGCTATTTATTCTTCTTGAGAGGGATACCCTAGGGAGAAACAAGGTGGGGGAGGGAGGAGGAGAGGATAAGTGTTTAAATAGAAAAACACTTAAACGTCCATAGGTAGGCTCTGCACCCGAACTTTCGGCGGGGTTGGGGTTAAGCTGCCTCTACGGTAAAATACATGTTCTGAGAGCAATGACGGTCTTAGAATTTTAATCCGAGCCTCCATTAAGAAGTTTTAAAGTTCACGCCTGGATCCACCAAATTACGAAAATGCCCCTGGTGGCGTTTTCCATAGAAGGGTCGCGCCTGCAAAAGTTACACCCCTCATAGGGTAAATGGCACGTTCCGGACTCAACGGTACCCTCAGTTTTCCCATCCAAGCAATAGTTTAAGAGTTATTCTGTTTATTTGGCATGACTAGTGTGAATTCACTTAATGTTTAATTCCAGCCACACCGGGGCTCAGAATCACATGTCATCTGACTGCCCTGCTCTGGAATAACATCAAGAAAAAATTTAAAGTCTTATAGGCTCAAAAACCAGGTTGTTACAGGTTTTGTGGTCATAAACATTCAGATTAACATGTTCTATATATCTCTCCATTATAAATTGATATTATGTTTCACTTCCATGTCCAAGTTTTCAATAATGTTCTCATATTTGAAATCCTCATTTTGTGGTGAACTTCACATTTTCCTTTTTTGATTATTAAGAATATGTTTCATTAACCCTATTTATGGTGTGGGTGTTTCAATAATAGTTTATTTTTATATTTAAAAACCTACATTACCAAGATCAATTTTAAATTATGTGGACATAATTTATTTAATATGGGGATAATGTAACACCCAATAATTCTAAAATAAATACATTATATTAGATAGTGTGTATGGCACACAACACCAAGAGAATAAGGGAATATAATATCTTGATAATTTAAAGTATATTTTCTATTTTAAAAATATTCAATGTTTTATATATATTTAAATTCATGCAACATTGATTTTATCTTGCATTGAACGCAACAAGTTTCATCAATGGCTTGTGCTACATGCAAGACCAAATCTTACCGAATGCTATTAATAATATTATTTTGAAGGCAAATTATCACCTAGACATTAAATTTGTGGTTATAAATAGGATTGAAAAATTTATGAAAATATATAGTTGAATTCGATAGAAAAAAATTAATTATAAATTAATATACAAATTTAATGAATGTTGAGGGAATGTTTTTATAAAAAAATATTTTTTTGCTCCAAATAAATTTTATATTAATAAATTAAATTATATAATATTTTTGGATTATATTAATAATATATTTTTTATATATAAAATAAAATATTTTTACATTCATCCAATATATTTTATAGTCATAAGATAAGAAAAAACCCAATTTTACACATAAAAACCTATATTTTTATAAAGACAATTTTTCCTCCTTTTAAGGGAACACCCATTTTAAAACTGAATTTTGAATATTTTATATATTTTATATGAAAAAAACTTAATTATAGAAATATTATTATGAAAATTATATTAGGGTGATTTTTTGGTATTTTTCTGTGAAGGTTCATTTTTTTGATGATTAGGGAAAAGATATTGAATTTTAATAGAAAATTAATACTTTGTCTAATTTGTTTGTAAGGATAAATTATATTTGACAATGTATTTGAAGTCAAATTATATCAATTTGACATAAATACATCCATATTATATCATTGTAATAAATTTCACATTTAAATTGGATATAAACACATCTCTATCTTTTGAACATTTGAACTTTAAAAACCTACTTTCTCATCCTGTCTGTGGGAATAGTTTTAAATTAATTTAATACACTTATATGATTGAAATATAAAAAAATGGATTGCATATTTTTAATAATAATAATTTATAATTTATAATAATTTCAACATAGTTTTTTACCATAAATATCAGTGAATGCAATTAAAATTAATTATAGTGATTAACAGAAAAGCAAGCTTAACAAGGGACTAAAAAATAAACCTAAAAGACAAAATTACATAGAAAATTTTCCAAAACCCAATGGATGTAAATATTAATACCATATACTAATTCTTTATAATTTGGTTCATTATTGGAAGTGCAAGATGTAAGTGAGACCTTTGAATAGTTTTTACCATTTTATATTTACAATAATGTCACTCCTCCTCCACTATAAAAAGACACTAACCCCTCCCACTTATTGTAACACCCCAAGATTCCACGGTACGCTTCTCTTTGAATAATACAGTAGGGTGTGTTTTATGAAACTTCGAGGTCTAACACACCACAACCAATCAAACTAGCCTTTATGAATAGTAATACCCATTTTTTGAAATTTTATAAATTTTATCATTCAAAATGGACTCATTTTTGGATTTGGAATATCGAAATTAGCTTAGGGTGAATTTTTTGTATTTTCTGAAAACTTTTAATTTTTGATGAATAGAGAAAAACATTGAGTTATGGTTTAAAACCAAATTTTTATTTAAATAATTATTTATTTTATTTAAATTTATTTTATGTTAAAATAGATACATAATACCAATATAAGTTCAATGCAATTCATTGGAGTCAGTTTATAATAATTTTTTATATATAAAAATTTTATTGAACTTTTCACCGTCTTTTACCCACCTCCTAGGAGAATTTACAAATTCACATAAAACATGATTTTACCGCTTATGTAAGTGGAATTAAAAAAATCTGAGATACACGGTTGATATCAGTAATAAAAATGTGGTTCAATAAGATGGAATTAATTTTTGGTGAATAGTAACTTTTTACTTTTATTTACCACCGTTAAAAGTAAATAGGGTAATTAAGGGTACAAAAGATATTATTATTACACTAAAACATGTCCTAATTCTATAATATAAGTATAATTATACAAAAAAAACCTTAGGAATAAAATATGAACCTCTTTGGTCCACTTGGATTAGATTAGGACACTTATTATTATTTTATTTAAAGAAGAGTTAAAAGAGTTAAAATCAAATTTTAATAACAAATACATTTTTAATATTGGTTTATACATAAGATAAATTAGACTATAAATATTCATTATAAAGAAAAAAATATTTCCTACATAATGGTATTTTATTTATATTTTTTAGAAATTAAATATTTTAATTTATTTAGGACACAATGATGAAGCAGTAATTACCTAATTAATGAATTATTAAAATAATGGATATTATAAATATCCAAATAAATGTAATTGGAGACTTTTTATGAATTAAACTAATTTTATAGGTTAATATGACATATTAGGGTTGGTTATATTAATTTTTTTCTAAGTAATAATGCTGTTATGAATTTAGCAAAAATAAAATATCAAATAGTGTCAAAGTTGACATAAAAGAGTTTTTAAAACAAATATTATATTATTAATTGATATTCTATTCCTAGAAATATAAGGTTCGGAAAAAGGACTTATATAATGATATTAGTATCATTAATGAACCACTTGGGGTTCTCTTGGAAGTATATAGTATGTTTTTTAACCATATAATATAAAAATACAAAGAGACATGGTAAATGTCAAACTATTTAACTAAGAGTTAAATCTAAAAGATAAAGTTAATATAGTGACCCAAACCTGTCTAAAACCTATTGGTTGAGTGATTTTCGACCCATCCACACCTTATCATTTAAATAATACACTTTGGAGCCATTATAAATAGAAAATTATTTTTTTATAAAATAATATTTCTAGTTCTTCCTAAGGTGCCCCTCACCCATCTTATAAAAGGGAACCACCCTTCCCTCAAATTCACACCTTAAAAGTCTTTTGGAACATCAAAACTCTGCCCCAATACCCTCTAAACTGTCCTCCCTTCATCCTAGAGGACTTCCATTAGTCATAAAGCCAGCCTAAGGAGCCATTTTGATCAAATCAAAAGGAAGAACCCGAAGAAGAGGTAAATATTTCATCTCCCCTTTCAAGTTAATTTCTTCTTCCACTTCCTTTTTCTTTGTTGTTTCCATTATAAAATAATAACTACAGTATATTATATATACTGTTATGTTATTATAGATATGGTACAACCAAATTCATTATTCTATACATCCTTTGAATGACATGTCAGCATACGTGTGTATGTACAGCTTACTATCTCCATGCCGTGGTGTAATTGTTATTCAATACATTATTATTTGGATGGGTATAATAATGATGTGTAATTGATGTAAATAATAAATAAAACATGATAGTTATTATTTATATATGATATACCATCCAATTATTATTTTAGTATAAAAAGAATGATATTGTCACTTGTGCGTACGTACAGATTACCGTCTCCACGAATGCGATGAGATTCATTCCCCATCGTATCCATTCAAGACTAATTTTAATTATATGATTAAAAATAATGTTTAAAGAGTTGATATAATTCTGTATATGTATAAGATACATCTCATTCATAAAAAATATGACTCACATAACAAAGAATATAATGGAAAACAAATTTGTTAACACCCGAAACAACGATAATACTAAGATATTATTAACAAAGCAATAGTAAAAGATCATATATGATATCATATTAATGTATATGATTATTGTATAATTTAATAACAATTATTTCACCACTATATAGGAGGATAAAATACCCTCGACCAAGGAAAAATACAAGGTAAGGGTTAATTTCACAATCTCTTTATTATCTGAGGTTTTTTTACGTAAGTATCTACTGGGACCTCTTTATCATCCACATCCATGTTTCTTAAAAATATATTTCAAAACATTATTAATATTTTATAGACTGAGTTAAAGTCATTTATACGCTCTTTTGACTTTTTATAAGATTTTTATAAAGAAATCTTTCTGTCATTTTCCAAACAAGGTCCTTTATAACCTTTTTGAAAAAATTAAGGTAAGAATGTCTATTTTTTAACTTATACGGCGGGTGATGCTATTTTCCACCATTATAACATCATCAAAGCTTACCATACAAGCTTATAAGAATATTTCCAAAATAAATGCTTCTTTTATAATTATATGAATTTAAAATGATTTCAAAATATAAAGAGATATTTTTCTAAAAAAGGTTTTGATTTCATCTATGTCAACATCCTTTGATGGATTTTAAGTTTATTTGATGTTGATTTATTATGATACAAAACATCCATATTGTATTGAAGGTTTTGTGATATATTTGACTGTGGATGTGTTATTTTTTCACCATTCATGGTTTATGGATAAAGTATTGACATTTAGTATTCTACTTTTAATACGAATGTTTATGTTATGTTTAAACCTTTTCATATGAGGAATGCATTGGACTTAGTATGTGACGAGTGGAGACCGCTATAGCTCCTCGATGCATAGGTAGGTCTCATGAGACAAACTAGTGTCTTGGCACAAGGCCTTGGAAAAATATTATTTGTAGTCTTGGCACAAGGCCTTGACTATGTGGTCATGAATGTCTGGTATTATGCATTCCATCATTATGAAAGTGGATATTGATATTGCATGTGATTATTCGACTAGTAGAATATCCATGTGAGTAAGTAAATGTAATTATTTTAATTTTATCTTTGCCATATTATTCTAAAGTTCATGTTTAAAAGGCTTTTGTTTTAGTTTTATAAATTTCCATAAATGTTTATGCTTATTCATGAAATTTTCTGCTATATTTTTATCCTTATTGAGCATATGAGCTCACCCCTTTCTATGTTTTATTTTTCCCAGGATACGAAGAAGTATATTATGACTGACCTTCAGGGATAGTCTATGAGATATCAGTGTTGTCTATGGAAACAATGTTGTTGTAGTTTTCCATTTACGATTTAATGTAAACCTTATGAATGTATCTAGTATTTCCAAGGCTACTAAACTAATCGGTCTTTTGAGACTTTATCTTTTGTGATCATGCCAATGTTATGTAAAAATTCACTGACTCTGGGTTACTGGGGTCGGGGCTTTACAGTTGGTATCAGAGGAAGTTTAGTACAAACCTTGGAATCTAGATTTAGATAAACATTGATTATAACACATTACCCTAAGATAGACTTTGAGGATTAGTATAGAAAAACTTCCTAGAATTTTGGTATTGTAGAGATTTTGTGAGTTTTCCAAGCAATACATCCCTGTCTAGATACGAGTAGGTAGAGGCGGCTCTGACATAGATTTACATAGAGATAAAACCCAAAAACACCGCTTTGAGCAAGACTCGAACGGGAACTGGTGCACGACAACGAGCCTTGCTGCACTCTTGGTTACGACACTCATGGAGGATATGCTTAGGATAATTCTCATTTTCTTTACAAACCATTATTAATGGATGATGAGTATATACTTCCTCAAAGAAATTTTTTTTATGATTATGGATTATATCAATAAACTATTCAATTTATTTTAAGTGTTTTACAAGTTTGGATTTATGTATTGCGATTCATAAACTAATCTAGTTTATGCCATTATTTAGAAATGGCCCCTAGTGGAAGGAATGGAAACTGTATCAATGCACACACTCCATGTAGGGATTTCCCTCCAACTCAAGATAATTATAGTGGAGATGGTGATGCAACCGGTGCTAATCATCTAATCACCATACTGGGACAACTCACTCAGGTTACGAATAATAACCTTACCCGTATGGAGCACCATGATCCATATCGTGGAGGATCAATATTATATCGCTTCATGAGGAAACAACCACCAAAATTCAATGGGAGTAAAAATAAATTAGTGTATGAGCAAAGGATAAATTCTTTAGAGAAAATATTCCACACTTTGGGGAGTAGCGAAAGGGAAAAAGTTGTAATGGTAATTTACCTCCTTACTAGAGATACTGATCAATGGTGGTCATTGATTCAAAAAAAAGGAAGATGATGAAATATCAAATATGTAATGGAGGGAGTTTAAATATATTTTAGTAGAAAAATACTTTCCTCATGACCATCGAGCAGATATGGAATGGAAATTTCTGAGTCTGAGTCAAAAGGAGGATGAGAATGTTGCAAAGTATGAAGCTAACTTTACAAGGTTAGTGAGGAATGCTGAAGATTATATACGTAACCCAAGAAGTAAGATTGATCATTTATTTGATGGGTTAAAACCATTTCTCCATAGATAATTAGTCTCACAATCCTTCTCATCGTATGAAGATATTGTCTCATGTTCTATAAAGAAAGAAAAATAATTCTCTAAGTCTTATGACTTTAAAGCAAAGAAAGAGAAGAAGAGATCTACTGAACACTCTGGAAATGGAAATAAGGGGAAGAAGGGAAAAGTTGAATATCCATCCTACAGTGAATGTGGGAAGAAACACCCTGTTACTTTCCTGAAGGGAATGGGAGTCTGTTACAAGTGTGGTGAAAAAAGACACCAAGCTTCTGATTCCAAGGGGATGAAAGAGGATTTTGATGTTGAATGATATAATTGTAGAGAAAGTGGGAATTATGTGAATGGATGTCCTAAGCCTCAGGGGAACTTACCTCAGAAAAGGCCAAGGGATCATTTCCAAGCTTATTCTATCACTACTGTTGAGGTAGAAGCACCGAAAGACGTGATGGCGGGTAATTTAATGGTTTCCTCAAGTTTAGAAAATGCTTCATTTGATTTTGGATCATCGCATTGTTTCATATCTTCCTAGTTTTCTAAGAAAATTAGATATTTCAAATTTGATTTAACAAGGGAGGTGTCAGTCAAAACTCCTAAGCGAAGTATCCTCATAACAAAGTTTTGTGAATCAGTTCCCATTAGGGAATATAAATGCTCTTTATCTACTAATCTCATCGTCATACCAATGATTTAATTTGATATAATCCTCGGTATGGATTGGATTTCTGACCACGATGTGAAAATTTATTTTAAGAAGAAAGAGGTTACAATTTTTGATGATGATGATAAAGAACACCTTATCTTTAGAGTAGAATCGTCACCACCTGATTCTTATCTAGATCCACCCCATTAGCTCAACAAAATTAAATTATTGGGGAGGAAGAGAATGAAACAACTGCGGGTGAGGAAAATAATATTCAAATAGAGGATGTACCTATTGTGAAAGAATATATTGATGTGTTTCCAGAAGATTTACCTAGACATCCTCCAGAATGAGAAATTGAATTTTCCATTGATTTAATTCCTGGATCAAGGCCCATATTGTATACCTCTTATAGAATTTACACTATGGAATTAGTGGAACTAAAGAAACAAATAGAGGAATTGTGTAATAAAAGATTTATTTTATGTAGTTTTTCTCTATGGGGATCCCCTATCCTTTTTGTTAAGAAGAAATATGGATCTATGAGGTTGTACATCTACTACAGGGAGATCAATGCTATAACAATAAAGAATAAGTATCCCCTACCCCGTATTGATGATTTGTTTGACCAAATGCATGGAGATCAATACTTTTCAAAGATTTACCTTTGATCTAGATACCATCAGTTGTGCATGAATAAGGAATACATTCTGAATACAACATTTCAAACCATGTACGGGCATTGCGAGTTTACAATAATGCCTTTTTGATTGACTGATGCACCATTTGTCTACATGGATCTAATGAATATAGTTTTCAAGGAATATCTTGATGAATTTTTTGTGCTATTTATTGATTATATCTTATTATACTCCAAAGGTAATGAAGATCATGAAAATCACTTGCGCATTATCCTGAATATTCTTAGAAGACATGAATTATATGGGAAGTTTTGCAAGTGTGAATTCTAGCTTCAAGAGATTTATTTTCTTGGCCATATTGTCTCTAAGGATGAAATCTCTATTGATCCTTCTAAGAAAAGATAAATACAAGAATGGCCATCACCGACAAGTATACCTGAGGTACGCAGTTTTATTGGTTTAGCAGGTTATTATCGGCATTTCGTCCAGAATTTTGCCTGATTGGATAACCCATTAACCAAGATCACACGTAAAAGGGTGGAACTTGTTTGGACAAAAGAATGTGAAGAATGTTTTGAATAATTTAAGGGAATATTAGTCAATGCTCATATATTGACTCTACCATTGGGGAATGATGGGTTTGTTATTTATAGTGACGCTTCAAAGAAAGGACTTGGTTGTGTCCTTATACAAGATGATATGGTTATTACCTATGCATCACGATAGATAAAAATTAATGAGAAAAACTATCATACTCATGATCTTGAGTTAGCAGATGTAATATTTGCATTTAATATTTGGAGACACTATCACTATGGTGAAAAATGTGAGATATATACTGATAACAAGAGTTTGATGTATATTTTCTCACAAAAAAAACTCAACATGAGGCAAAGGCGATGGCTTGAACTACTCAAGGATTATGATTTCACTGTACACTACCACACGGGGAAGGAAAATAAGGTGGAAGATGCTTTGAGTATAAAGGATCATGGTGTTTTAAACAAGATGAGAGTTGAAAGGGATCCTATTTTCATGGATCTAGTGAAGATGGATATGGGAATAACCATGGAAGGTGAAACATCAATTATTTTTCAAATGGTTTCCAAACCATATTTACTAGAAAGGATAAAGAGTTCCCAGACCGGTGATGAAGAGTTTCAAAAGAATATTAAAGCTATGAATGATGGGATATTGATTGACTTTGTGTCTGAAGATGGAATTTTGAAATTTGGGAAGAGACTTTGTGTTCCCAATATACCTGATCTAAAAAGGGAATTGTTGGATGATGCTCATAGTTCCAATTTCTCTATACACCCTGGTAGCACTAAGATGTATATAGATTTGAAGGAACATTTTTAGTGGGACAACATGAAGAGGGATATTGCTGATTTTGTGTCAAGATATTTTTTTTCAACAATTAAAAGCTAGAAGGCAACAGCCTGGTGGAGTCATGCAACCTCTTCTCATACCAGAGTGGAAATGGGATAATATTATGATGGACTTTGTCATGGGACTACCAAATACTCCTAGAAAGAACGATGCAATATGGGTCATTATTGATCATCTTACCAAGTCAGCACATTTTTTTGCTATAAGAGAAGATTTACCACTTGAACGATTGGCAAGACTTTTTATTAATGAAGTTTTAAGACTTCATGGAGTACCATTATCTATTGTTTCTGATCGTGATCCACATTTTACATCACAATTCTGGAAACGTCTTCAGAAAGCCCGAGATATTGAACTTCGTTTGAGCACTACCTACCACCCTCAAGATGATGGACAATCAGAAAAGACTATTCAAACCTTAGAGGTCATGTTTAGATCATGATCACTTGACTTTCAAGGTATGTGTGATCAATATTTACCTCTGGTTGAATTTTACCATAACAATAGCTTCCATTAAAGTATTCAGATGGTACCATATGAAGAGTTCTACGGAAAGAGATGTCGCACTCCAACCTGTTGGGATGTTGTTGGTGAAAGAAAACTCGTAGGCCCAGAACTTGTGGAGGAAACGATGGAAAATGTGAAGGTAATCCAAAACCACATCAAAGTAGCTCAAAGTAGGCAGAAGAGCTATGCTAATAACCGAAGGAAGGATTTGGAATTTCTGGTAGGAGATCATGTTTTCTTGAAGATATCTCTATGGAATGGTGTTATACGTTTCGGTAAGAAGGGTAAATTGAGTCCCAGGTACATCGGACCTTTTGAAATTGTAGAACGAATTGGGGTTGTATCTTACCGTTTGGAAAATACGCCAAGTCTCTCCAAAGTTCACGATGTGTTCCACGTATCACTGTTGAGAAAACACATGCCTGACTAAACACATGTATTCACCTATGAAGAATTATAACTGAAACTTGATCTTTCTTATTGCTAAGATCCTATCAAGGTTCTTGATACAAGAGAACAAGTGCTGAGAAGCCATATGTCTCATCGGGTAAAAGTTCTATAGAGAAACCATAAGATGGAAGAGGCAACGTGGGAACCCGAGGAACGTATGATGAAGAACCACCCGAGTCTTTTTACGCAGTAATACTCTAGAAATTTTGAGGACAAATTTTTTTGAAGGATGGGAGAATGTAACACCCAAAACATCCACGATATGCTTCTCTTTGAATAATAGAGTAGTGTGTGTTGTACGCAACTTTGAGTTCTAACACACCACAACCAATCAAACTAGCCATTATGAATAGTAATACCCAATTTTTGAAATTTTATAAATTTTATCTTTCAAAATGGACTTCATTTTTGGATTAGTAATATCTAAATAAGATTAGGGAGAAATTTTGGTATTTTTCTGAAAAATTTCTATTTTTTATGAATAGGGAAAAACACTGAGTTATAGTTTAAACCCGAATTTTTATTTAAATAATTATTTTATTTTATTTTATTTTATTTTAGGTTAAAATAGATACATAATACCTATATAAGTTCAATTTATTTCAATGGAGTCAGTTTATCATAATTTTAGATATATATAAATTTTATTGAACTTTTCACCATCTTTTACCCAGCTCCAAGGAGAATATGAAAATTCACATAAAACTTGATTTTACCGCTAATGTGAGTAGAATTTAAAAAATCTGAGAGACATGGGTGATATCAGTAAGAAAAATATGGTTTAATAAGATGAAAATAATTTTTTATGAATAGTAACTTTTTACTTTTATTTATCACGGTTAAAAGTAATTAGGGTAATTAAGGGTAAAAACGATATTATTAGTACCCTAACACATGTCCTAATTATATTATATAAGTATAATTTGACCAAAAACAACCCTAGGAATAAAATATGAACCTATTTGGTCCACTTGGATTAGTTTGTGACACTTATTATTATTTTATTTAAAGAAGAGTTAAAAGAGTTAAAATCAAAGTTTAATAACTAAGAAATTTTTAATATAGGGTTATACATAAGATAAATTCGAATATAAATATTAATTAGAAAGAAAAACTTTTTCCTAGATAATGGTATTTTATTTATATTTTTTATAAATTAAATATTTTAATTTATTTATGACACAATGATGATGCAGTAATTACCTAATTAATGAAATATTAAAATAATTGACATTATAAATATCCAAATAAATGTAATTGGAGACTTTTTATGAATTAAACTAATTTATCTAGGTTAATATGACATATTAGGGTTGGTTAGATTATATTTTTTCAAAGTAATAAAGCTGTTATGAATTTAGCAAAAACAAAATACCAAATAGTGTCAAAATTGACATAAAAGAGTTTTTAAAACAAATATTATATTATTAATTGATATTCTATTCCTAAAAATCAAAGGTTCAGAAAAAGGACTTATATAATGATATTAGTTTCATTAATGAACCACTTGGGGTTCTATTGGAAGTATATAGTATGTTTTTTAACCATATAATATAAAAATACAAATAGACATGGTAAATGTAAAACTATTTAACAAAGAGTTAAATCTAAAATATAAAGTTAATATAGTGACCCAAACCTGTCTAAAACCTATTGGTTGAGTGTTTTTCGACCCATCCCCACCTTATCCTTTAAATAATCCACTTTTGAGCCAATATAAGTAGAAAATGATTTTATTATAAAATAATATTTCTAGTTTTTTCTAAGGTGCCCTTCACCCCTCTTATAAAAGGGAACCCACCCTTCCCTCAAATTCACACCTTCAAAGCCTTTTTCATCGTCCAAACTCTGCCCAAATACCCTTCAAACTATCCTATCTTCATAATATAGGCCTTAATTTAGTGATAAAGCCAACCTAAGGAGCCATTTTGATCAAATCAAAAGGAAGAACCCAAAGAAGAGGTAAATATCTCATCACCTCTTTCAAGTTCCTTTCTTCTTCCACTTCCTTTTTCTTTGTTGTTTCCATTCTAAAATAATAAATCCGGTATATTCTATATAATGTGATGTTGTTATAAATATGTTACAACAAAATTCATTATTCTATACATCCGTTGAATGACATGTCACCATACGTGGGTACGTACAGCTTACCGTCTCCACGTCGTGGTGTAATTGTTATTCAATACATTATTTTTTGGATGGGTATAAAAATGTTGTGTAATTGATTTAAATAATAAATATAACATGATAATTATTCTTTATATATGATATACCATCCAATTATTATTTTAATATAAAAAGAATGATATTTTATCTTGTGCGTACGTACGGATTACCGTCTCCATGAATGCGATAAGATTCATTCCCCATCATATCCATTCAAGAATAATTTTAAATAGATGATTAAAAATACTGTTTAAAGACTTGATATCATTATTTATATGAATAATATACATCCCATCCATAACAAATATGACTCACATAACTAAGAATATGATGGAAAATGAATCTGTTAACACCCGAAACAACGATAATACTAAGATATTATTAACAAAGCAATGTTAAAAGATCATATATGATATCATATTAATGTATATGATTCTTGTATAATTTAATAACAATTATTTCAGAATTTTATAGAAGGTTAACCTACCCTCGACCAAGGAAAAATACAAGGTAATGGTTAATTTCACAACCTCTTTATTATCTGTGGTTTTTTTTATGTAAGTATCGACTGGGACCTCTTTATCATCCACATCCATGTTTTCTTAAAAATATATTTCAAAATATTCTTACTATGTTATAGACTATGAGTTAATGTCATTTATACCCCTTTTTTTACTTTTTATAATATGTTTATAAAAGAATCTTTCTATCATTTTCCAAACAAGGTCCATTATAACCTTTTCGAAAAAATTAAGTTAAGAATGTATCTTTTTTAACTTATACAGCGGGTGATGCTATTTTCCACCATTATAACATCATCAAAGCTTCCCATACATGCTTATAAGATTATTTTTAGAATAAATGTTTCTTTTAAAATTAGATTAATTTCAAATGATTTCAAAATAGAAAGGGATATTTTTCTAAAAAAGGTTTTGATTTCATATAGGTCAACATCCTTAATTGGATTTTAAGTTTATTTGAAGTTGATTTATTATGATACAAAACTTCCATATTGTATTTAAGGTTTTGTGATATGTTTGACTATGGATGTGTTATTTTTATACCATTCATGGTTTATGGATAAAGTATTGACATTTCATATTCTTGTTTTAATACGAATGTTTATGTTATGTTTAAACCTTTTCATATGAGGAATGCATTGGACTTAGTATGTGACGGGTGGAGCCCGCTATAGCTCCTTGATGCATCAGTAGGTCTCATGAGACAAAATAGTGTCTTGGCACAATGCCTTGACAAAATATTATTTGTAGTCTTGGCACAAGGCCTTGACTATGTGGTTATTAAAGTCTGTCATTATGCATTCCATCGTTATGAAAGTGACTATTGATGTTTCATGTGATTATTAGACTAGTAGAATATCCATGTGAGTAAGTAAATGGCATTATTTTAAATTTATCTTTTCTATATTATGCTAGAGTTCAAGTTTAAAAAGCTTTTGTTTTAGTTTTATACATTTCCTTAAATGTTTATGCTTATTCATGAATGTCTCTACTATATTTTTTTCCTTACTGAGCATATGAGCTCACCCCTTTCTATGTTTTATTTTTCCCAGGATACAAAGAAGTATATTATGACTGACTTTCAGGGATAGTCTATGGGATATCATTTTTGTCTATGGAAACAATGTTTTTGTAGTTTTCCATTTACGATGTAATGTAAACCTTATGAATGTATCTAGCATTTCCAAGGCAACTAAACTAATCGGTATTTAGAGACTTTATATTTTGTGATCATGGTAATGTTATATAATAATTCAACGACTCTGGGTAACTGGGGTCGAGGTGTTGCAGTTGGTATCAGAGGAAGTTTAGTACAAACCTTGGAATCTAGATTTAGATAAACTCTGATTAGAGCACATTACCCTAAGATAGACTTTGAGGATTAGTATAGAAGAAATTCCTAAAATTTTGGTATTATAGATATTTTGTGAGTTTTACAAGAAATATATCCCTATCTGGATAGGATTAGGTAGAGGCGGCTTTGGAACATATGTACATAGGGGTAAAACCCAAAAACACTGCTTTGAGCTAGAGTCGAACGGGAACTGGTGCACGACAATGGTCCTTGCTGCACTCTTGGTTACGACACTCCCGGAGGATATTCTTAGGATAATTCTCATTTTCTTTAAAAACCATTGTGAAGGACTTATGAGTATATAATTCATCAAAGGAAACATTTTTTATGAATATAGATTATATCCATAAACTATTCAATTTATGTTAAGTGTTTTACAAGTTTGGATTTATGTATTACGATACATAAAATAATCTAGTTTATGCCATTGTTTAGAAATGGAACCTAGTGGAAGGATTGGAAACCATATCAATGCACGCACTCCATGTAGTTATTTACCTCCTACTCAAGATAATTATAGTGGAGATTGTGATGCAACTGGTGCTGGTCATCTAATCACCATACTGGGACAACTCACTCGGGTTATGAATAATAACCTTACCTGTATGGAGCACCCTGATCCGTAGCTTGGAGGATCAATATTAGATCGATTCATGAGGCAACCACCACAAAATTTCAATGGGAGTAAAAATCCATTAGTGGATGAGCAATAGATAAATTCTTTAGATAAAATATTCCACATCTTGGGGAGTAGCGAAAGGGAAAAAGTTGTAATGGTAGTTTACCACCTCACTGGAGTTGCTGATCAATGGTGTTCATTGATTCAAAACACAAAGGAAGATGATTAAGTATAAAATATTGAATTTAGGGAATTTAAAGTCCTTTTCTTAGAAAAATACTTTCCTCATGACCATCGAGAAGATATGGAAAGACAATTTATAAGTCTGAGTCAAAAGGAGGATGAGAATGTTGCAAAGTATGAATCTAACTTTACAAGGTTAGTGAGGCATGCTGCAGATTATATACATAACCCTAGAAGTAAGATTGATCTTTTCTTTGATGGGTTAAAACCATTTCTCCATCGAGCATTAGTCTCATAATCCTTCTCCTCGTACGAAGATATTGTCTCATGTATAAAGAAAGAAAAATAATTCTCAAAGTCTTACAACTTTAAAGAAAAGAAAGAGAATAAGAGATCTGTTGAACACTCTGGAAATGGAAATAAGGGGAATAAGACAAAATTTGAATATCCATCCTGTAGTAAATGTGGGAGAAACACCTTGGTACTTGACTTAAGGGAATGTGAGTCTGTTACAAGTGTGGTGAAAAAGTCCACCAAGCTCATGATTGCAAGGGGATGAAAGAGGCTGTCGATGTTGAATACTAAACTTGTAGAGAAAGGGTGAATTATGTGAATGGATGTCCTAAGCGTCAGGGGAACTTACATCAGAAAATGCCAAGGGATCAAGGCCAAGTTTATGCTATCACTAATGCTAAGGTAGAAGCACCAAAAGACTTGATGGCGGGTAATTTAATGGTTTCCCCAACTTTAGAAAATGATTCATTAGATTTTGGATCATCACATTGTTTCATATCTTCCCAGTTTTCTAAGAAAATTAGATATTTCAAATTTTATTTAACAAGGGAGTTGTCAGTCAAAACTCCTAAGGGAAGTATCATCGTAAAAATATTTTGGGAATCAGTTCTCATTAGGGCACATAAATTCTATTTATCTACTGGTCTCATAGTCATACCCATGATTTAATTTGATATAATCCTCAGTATGGATTGTCTTTCTGACCATGATGCGAAAATTTATTGTAAGAAGTCGGAGGATACAATTTATGATCCCGATGATAAAGAACGCCTTATCTTTAGAGTGGAATCTTCACCACCTGATTCTTATCTAGATCCACCCCCAGTATCTCAACTAAATTCAATTATTGGGGAGGAAGAGAATGAAATAACTATGGTTGAGGAAAATAATATTCAAATAGAGGATGTACCTATTGTGAAAGAATATGTTGATGTGTTTCCAGAAGATTTACCTGGACATCCTCCAGAATGAGAAATTGAGTTTTCCATTGATTTAATTCCTGGATCATGGCCCATATTGAAGACCCCTTATAGAATTGTCACTGTGGAATTAGTGGAACTAAATAAACAAATAGAGTAATTGAGTAATAAGGGATTTATTTTCCCTAGTGTTTCTCCATGGGGAGCCGCTGTCCTTTTTGTTAAGAAGAAAGATGGATCTATGAGGCTGTGAATCGACTATAGGGAGATCAATGCTATAAAAATAAATAACAAGTATCCCCTACCTTGCATTGATGATTTATTTGACCAACTGCATGGAGCTCAATAATTTTCAAAGATTGAACTTTGATCTGGATACCATCAGTTGTGTGTGATGAAGGAAGACATTCTGAAGAGAACATTTCGAACCAGGTACGGGCATTACAAGTTTATAATAATGCCTTTTGGATTGACTAATGCACCCTCTGTCTTAATGGATCTAATGAATAGAGTTTTCAAGGAATATCTTGATGAATTTGTAGTTATATTTATTGATGATATCTTGGTATACTTCAAAGGTTATGAAGATCATGAAAATCACTTGCACATTATCTTGTAGACTCTTAGAAGACATGAATTATATGGGAAGTTTAGCAAGTGTGAATTCTGGCTTTAGGAGATTTCTTTTCTTTGCCATATTGTCTCTAAGGATGAAATCTCTGTAGATCCTTCTAATACAAGAGCAATCCAAGAATGGAAAGCACCGACAAGTATAACTGAGGTACGTAGTTTTATTGGTTTAGTAGGTTATTATCGATGTTTCGTCCATAATTTTGCCCGATTGGCTAACCCATTAACCAAGATCACACGTAAAAGGGTTAAATTTGTTTGGAAAAAAGAATGTGAAGAATGTTTTGAATAATTTTAGAGAATATTGGTCAATGGTCCTATATTGACTCTACCATTGGGGAATGATGGGTTTTTTATTTATATTGATGCTTTAAAGAAAGGACTTGGTTGTGTCCTTATGCAGAATGATATGGTTATTACATATGCATCACGGCAGCTAAAAATTCATGAGAAAAACAATCCTACTCATGATCTTGAGTTAGAAGCTGTAATATTTTTTTTGAAGATTTGGAGACACTATCTCTATGGTGAAAAATGTGATATATATACCGATCACAAGAGTTTGAAGTATATTTTTTCACAAAAATAACTCAACATGAGGCAATGGTGATGTCTTGAACTACTCAAGGATTATGATTTCACTATACACTACCACTCGGGGAAGGCAAATAAGGTGGAAAATGCTTTGAGTAGAAAGGATCATGGTGTTTTGAACAAGATGAGAGTTGAAAGAGATCCTCTTTTCATGGATCTAGTGAAGATGGATATGGGAGTAACCATGGAAGGTGAAAAATCAATTCTTTTTCAAATGGGTTCCAAACCATATTTACTAGAAAGGATTGGGAGTTCCCAGACCGGTGATGAATAGTTTCAAAAGAAGATTAAAGCAGAGAATGATGGGAGATTGATTGACTTTTTGTATGAAGATGGAATTTTGAAATTTGGGAAGAGACTTTGTGTTCCCAATATACTTGATCTAAAAAGGTAATTGTTGGTTGATTCTCATAGTTCCAATTTCTCTATACACCCTGGTAGCACTAAGATGTATAGAGATTTGAAGTATCATTTTTGGTGGGACAACATGAAGCGGGATATTTCTGATTTTGTGTCAAGATTTATGGTTTGTCAACAAGTAAAAGCTGGAAGGAAATATCCTGGTGGAGTCATGCAACCTCTTCTCATACTAGAGTGGAAATGGGATAATATTATGATGGACTTTGTCATGGGACTACCAAAGACTCCTAGAAAGAATGATGCAATATGGGTCATTGTTGATCGTCTTACCAAATCAGCACATTTTCTTGCTATAAGAGAAGATTTACCACTTGAACGATTGGTAAGACTATATATTAATGAAGTTGTAAGACTTCATGGAGTACCACTATCGATTATTTCTGATCATGATCCACATTTTACATCAAGATTCTAGAAAATTATTCAGAAAGTCTTGGATACTGAACATTGTTTGAGCACTTCCTACCACCCTCAAACTGATGGACAATGAAAATAGGCTGTTCAAACCTTATAAGACATGTTGATATCATGTTCACTTGACTTTAAAGGTATGTGGGATCAATATTTACCTCTGGTAGAATTTTCCGATAACAATAGCTTCCATTCAAGTAATCAGATGGCACAATATAAAGTGTTATATAGAAAGAGATGTCACACACCAACCTGTTGGGATGAAGTTGGTGAAAGAAAACACATAGGCCCAGCACTTGTGGAGGAAATGATGGAAAAGGTGAAGGTAATCCAAAAACACATCAAATAAGCTCAAAGTAGGCAGAAGAGCTATGCCGATAACCGAAGGAAGGATTTGGAATTTCTGGTAGGAGATCATGTTTTCTTGAAGGTATCTCTATGGAATGGTGTTATACATTTCAGTAAGAAGGGTAAATTGAGTCCCAGTTACGTCGAACCTTTCGAAATTATAGAAGGAATTGAGTTTGTAGCTTACCGTTTGGCAATACCGCCAAGTCTCTCCAAAGTTCATGACGTGTTCCACGTATCACTGTTGAGAAAATACATGCCTGACCCAACTCATTTATTCACCTATGAGGAATTAGAAATGGAACCCGATCTGTCTTATTGCGAAGAGCCTGTCAAGGTTCTTGATATAAGAGAACAAGTGCTGAGAAACCAGATGACTCACCTGGTAAAAGTTCTATAGAGAAACCATAAGATGGAAGAGGCAACGTGGGAACCTGAGGAACGTATGATGAAGAACCACCCGAGTCTTTTTACGCAGAAATACTACAGAAATTTTGAGGACGAAATTATTTTAAGGAGGGGAGAATGTAACACCCTAAGCTTCCACGATACGCTTCTCTTTGAATAATATAGTAGTGTGTGTTGTACGTAACTTCAAGTTCTAACACACCACAACCAATCAAACTAGCAGTTATAAATAGTAATACCCACTTTTTAAAATTTTATAAATTTTATCTTTCAAAATGGAATTCATTTTTGGATTCGGAATACCGAAATTAGCTTATGGTGAATTTTTGGTATTTTTGTGAAAACATTCAATTTTTGATGAATAGTGAAAAACACTGAGTTATAGTTTAAACCCAAATTTTTATTTAAATAATTATCTAATTTATTTAAATTTATTTTAGGTTAAAATGGATACATAATACCTATATAAGTTCAATTTAATTCATTGGAGTCAGTTTATCATAATTTTAGATATATAAAAATTTTATTGAACTTTTCACCGTCTTTTACCCACCTCCTAAGAGAATTTGAAAATTCACATAAAACATGATTTTACCGCTTATGTGAGTGTAATTTCAAAAATACGAGAGACATGGTTGATATCAGTAAAAAATGTGGTTCAATAAGATGAAAATATTTTTTGGTGAATAGTAACTTTTTACTTTTATTTATCACGGTTAAAAGTAAATAGAGTATTTAAGGGTAAAAATGATATTATTATTACCCAAAAACATGTCCTAATTCTATTGGGTAAGTATAATTAGACCAAAAACAACCTTAGGAATAAAATATGAACCTCTTTGGTCCGCTTGGATTAGATTGGGACACTTATTATTATTTTATTTATAGAAGAGTTAAAAGAGTTAAAATAAAAGTTTAATAACTAAAACATTTTTAATATAGGGTTATACATAAGATAAATTCGACTATAAATATTAATTAGAAAGATAAAAATATTTCATACATAATGTTATTTTATTTATATTTTTTATACATTAAATAATTTAATTTATTTATGACACAATGATGATGTAGTAATTACTTAATTAATGAAATATTAAAATAATTAATATTATAAATATCCAAATAAATGTAATTTGAGACTTTTTATGAATTAAAATAATTTTATAGGTTAATATGAAATATTAGGGTTTTTTAGATGAATTTTCTTTAAGTAATAATGCTGTTATAAATTTAGAAAAAACAAATACCAAATAGTGTCAAAACTGACATAAAAGAGTTTTAAAAACAATTTTATTATTAATTTATATTCTATTCCTAAAAATATATGGTTTGTCCAAATGACTTATATAATTATATAAGTGTCATTAATGACCCACTTTGGGTTCTCTTGGAATTATATAGTAAGTTTATTAACCATATAATATAAAAATACAAAGAGACATGATAAATGTCAAACTATTTAACTAAGAGTTAAATATAAAAGATAAAGTTAATATAGTGACTCAAACCTATTTAAAACCAATTGGTTGAGTGTTTTGAGACCCATACCCACCTTATACTTTAAATAATACACTTTGGAGCCATTAGAAACATAAAATGACTTTATTATAATATAATATTTCTAGCTTTTCCTAAGGTTCCCCTCACCCCTCTTATAAAAGGGCACTCCCCCTTCCCTAAAATTCACACCTTAGAAGCCTTTTGGATCGTCCAAAATCTACCCAAATACCCTATAAACTATCCTACCTTCATACTATAGTCCTTCCTTTAGTCAGAAAGCCAACCTAAGGAGCCATTTTGATCAAATCAAAAGGAAGAACCCGAAGAAGAGGTAAATATTTCATCACCTCTTTCAAGTTTCTTTCTTCATCCACTTCCTTTTTCTTTGTTGTTTCTATTTTAAAATAATAACTCCAGTATATTATATATACTGTGATGTTATTATAAATATGTTACAACCAATGTCATTATTCTATCCATCTTTTGAATGACATGTCACCATACGTGCGTACATACGGCTTGCCGTCTCCACGTCGTGGTGTAATTGTTATTCGATACATTATTATTTGGATGAGTATAATATTGATGTGTAATTGATTTAAATAATAAATATAACATGATAATTATTCTATATATATTATATAACATCCAATTATTATTTTAATATAAAAAGAATGATATTGTCGCTCGTGCGTACGTACGGATTACCGTCTCCACGAACGCGATGAGATTCATTCCCCATCGTATCCATTCAAGAATAATTTTCATTATATGATTAAAAATAATGTTTAAATACTTGATATAATTCTGTATATTAATAAGATAAATCCCATCCATAACAAATATGACTCAAATAACAAATAATATAAAGGAAAATGAATCTGTTAACACCTGAAACAACGATAATACTAAGATATTATTAACAAAGCAATGTTAAAAGATCAAATATGATATCATATTAATGTATATGATTATTGTATAATTTAATAACAATTATTTCACCATTATACAGGAGTTTAACCTACCCTCTACCAAGGAAAATGACCTGGTAAGGGTTAATTTTACAATCTCTTTATTATCTGAGGCTATTTTTACATAAGTATCTACTGTGACCTCTTTATCATCCACATCCATGTTTCTTAAAAATATATTTCAAAACATTATTAATATTTTATAGACTATGGTTTAAAGTCATTTATACCCTTGTTTTACTTTTTATAAGGTGTTTATAAAGGAAATTTTCCGTCTTTTTCCAAAAAAGGTCCTTTAAAACCTTTTCGACAAAATTAAGGTAAGAATGTCTCTTTTTTAACTTATACGGAGGGTGCAGCTATTTTCCACCATTATAAAACCATAAAATACTCCCTTAAAAGCTTATAAGAATATTTCAAAATAAATTTTTAATTTATTATTATATGAATTTTAAATGATTTCAAAAAATAAAGAGATATTTCTCTAAAAAAGGTTTTAATTTCATCTAGGTCAACATCCTTTGATGGATTTTAAGTTTATTTGAATTTGATTTATTATGATACAAAACTTCCATATTGTATTGAAGGTTTTGTGATATGTTTTACTGTGGATGTGTTATTTTTATACCATTCATGGTTTATGGATAAATTATTGACATTTCGTATGCTAGTTTTAATACAAATGTTTATGTTATGTTTAAATCTTTTCATATGAGGAATGCATTGGACTTAGTATGTGATGGGTGGAGCCCACTATAAATCCCTGATGAATCGGTAGGTCTCATGAGACAAACTAGTGTCTTGGAACAAGGCCTTGAAAAAAATCTTATTGGTAGTCTTGGCATAAGGCCTTGACTATGTGGTTATGAAAGTCTGGCATTATGCATTCCATCGTTATGAAAGTGGCTATTGATATTGCATGTGATTATTCAACTAGTAGAATATCCATGTGAAAAAATGTTACTGAGCATCTGATCTCACCCCTTTCTATGTTTTATTTTTCCCAGGATGTGAAGAAGTATATTATGACTGACCTATAGGGATAGTCTATGGGATCTTAGTGTTGTATATGGAAACAATGTTGTTGTAGTTTTCCATTTATTATGTAATGTAAACCTTATAAATGTTTCTAGTATTTCCAATGCTACTAAACTAATCGATCTTTCGAGACTTGATATTTTGTGATCATGCCAATGTTATGTAATAATGCACCAAATCTGGGTAACTGTGGTCGGGGCGTTACACTTATTCATAGGTGTCATGAACCAGGCCAGGTCGTCATCCGACCCGGTGCCCGACCTGGTCCGCGACATGGCCGGATGGGCGTTCCCGATCCCCACGATCCAGAAACTAGTGTCGGGCACCATAATGAGGTAGTTGGGAACGATTTATCATAGAAAATACATATAAATAGTTGACATAAACTAAGAAAGGTAGCTAAATACTTGAAATTAAAAATATAACAAGGATGGATCATTGAACATACCTCCAAGTGACCTCATGGGTAACCACCAAACACAAAAACAATCTTACTGCAAGAGAGATCCAAAACTAGAACCTGAAACTGAAAAGATAATGTAGGAATGAGCACTGAGATGCTCAGTAGGAAATCCAAAATATAACAACACCCCATGCCACTGCCTTTATTAAGAAATAAAAAACATGCTAGTTTGAAAATAAGGTAAAATAAAATAATGTTTTTTTCTTTTTTCAAATTCAAATAACAATATTTCATTTCCAAGAAAAGCATTTCTCATCCCAATTCAAAATAGGTTTTGAGCATGTATTAACATTTCAAAATTTAAGGAGACCAGTTTAGATTAAAATATGGTTTTCACAAAAGGGGGAACACGCATGAAACAAATGAATTGAAAATTGTATCACAAGAACCATTGGGAACCCCTAAGAAGCTAGTGTTAGTTAGGGACCTAGGATCTTCGTGTCTCGGTGAAATGTTGCGTAGAAGGCCACGAACCTCATAAAACATAGCTTAGAAGGCCACAACCCTCAGAAAACATGGCGTAGAAGACCACAACCCTCAGTCATTCATATGTTTAGTTAGTGTTGCAATCGTCAAACCTACAGTGGAATCGGGTCAAGTCACCTCTGGACCACTAGCCCACAAGTCCTAGTTCACCCACCTAGATACCCAGGTTTCCCATTATGTTCTGTTTCAAGTGGTGATGAGTTTTTATCAAGCAAACATATATGTACACAACACTTTCTTTAACGAAAAATCATTCAACCTATCACCACCAATTTCCCTCCTTAAGAACATTCCCCCTCTTTCACACCACCCAAATAATATGCATCAACACTAGGCATATATCACAAATCACATTTTAACACTTTCATTACATTTCTCAAACTAGGGGGGATGCCTCAAGAGGGGTTTTCCAATTTTGTAAACCATTTTTTAAAGTGCCAAACGGGCCCCATTACTTTACATAGAACATTACCAATCAGAAAAAATGTTTCTCAACATATTTAAGTTCGAAAAATCTTCTTAAAAAATCCATTTGTGCAACCAAGACACCACACTTTTAAAAACATGCTTAAAATAAATCAAACCGTTGAAGAAAGACAAATTACCAATTAACCCCATATTTATCCCAAAGATCATGCATTCTTACTAACCAACCAAAACATGAACTTCCCCATTTTTAAATTCTTGTACTAATTTATCTTTATTCAAAAATCAACCTTCACAACACACATTCTTTCCACTTAGGAAAAACCACTGTAAGGATTTATCATTTCAAAACCAATTTAGTATAAAAAGGGTATAACATTTTCCAAGCATGGTAGGGATCATATATCAACATGAAAAACACACGTTGTAAACTTTATAAATTATTCATAGAAAATCAAGAACCATTTTGTTTTCACAAACACATCTAAGCATTCAGTGTGCCAAGCTAGAAAACATATCTAAAATAAGGCTAATCATTTTAAACTATAAAAGTGAACCATTAAATATAAAGGGATGTCCAATTCTAGGCATATCTAACACTTTCTATAGCACGTATATACTATTTAATATTGAAAACAATTTTTAAAGCACTAAAGGATTTATGGAATTTAGATTTGTGGCATAGGCTTAGGTGACCTACCTCAAAAAACGTAGCTTTTGACACAAGAAACATGAGACCACTTCACCTACATGCATATACATTTTCATGTATATTTATATACATAGGTCCTTGATACCAATGAATCGAACCCCAAGTAAGGGACCACTCACTATACATATAATTTAATAAAGGAAAGAACCAATTAAACAATTAAACAATTTATAAAACATTTGAAATATCACAAAGGTTTACATCAATAACACACTCAAAACATCCTTTCTAAAACCAAGCACACCATAACACAAGACCAAAAACATGATAAAATAGAATTCTCAGCCCTTGAACGACATAATAAACCAACAAAAATGTTTATAAAACACTACGAAAAGCCCTGCACAGGTTTTCACAAAATAAAAAACATTCATATTAAATAAACACACTACTAAACACATCAAAATCATATTAAACCCTAAGTGAAACTATATTCACACCAAGAAAACTAATCAATCAGTATACTAAAATAAATAAATAAGAAAATTAATTTTGAAAACAACACATATATTCGGAAACACATACCTTTGGTACGAAAACTTTGCTAACACGATGCGCAAACTCTACTGGGTGACAAAATCACCACAACCAACACAATTGATCCTTAAAATACAAAAATCAGACCAATTATGTCATGATAAAACCAAAAAACAACCAAACCCTAACTACAAAATTACCCAAAATGGAAGAACAACCCGTTTGGAGGAGAATGCACCTACGACAAGGGTGCGGGAGGTCAGCTGAAGCTCCGAGGGGGCTCTCGGGCTTGCAGGACCCCGAAAAAAAAGAGGGGATGTCGTAGAGTGTTTGGAAGAGAAAGGGGAGATGCTTGTGGGAGGTTTAGGTGCACTAGAGGAGGATGTCTGGGGGGTAGGGGGAGCGGGTCGGCCGGGTGAGGTGGTCTGGTTCTCCGGAGGAGGTCAGCCGGTGTGGTCTGGCTGAGAAATAGGCGGCGCGAGGGAAGTCGTGCACTAGAGGAGGATGGCTGGGTCGCCGTCAGTGTGCAAGGAAAACCAGGGAGGTGGGGTTCCAGTTCAGGTGCAGCCGGAGGGAAGATGGGAGGGCGGTGTGACGGGAAGGAGGTCGGTGGGGGTTTGGTGTGGTGCGACTTGGGTTCACAAGCAGTCGGGGGGGGGGGGGGTGTCACTTATGGTGAGGGAGGCATGAGAGTGGGGCGCCTGAGAGGGAGAGGAGGGTGGCAGAGGAGATTCGGCGAGGATGATGGGGGAAGGGGGTACCGCGCCGCTAGGGTTAGGTGGGGAGAAGGGTATGCATGGGGAAGAGAGGAGTGCAAGAGAGAGGGAGAAAAAAAATAAAGAAAAGGGAGAGGGAGAAATGGGGGGGGATAAAAGAGGAATAAAATAAAAAATAAAAAAATAAAAAAGAAAGGAAATAAAGAAAATAAAAGAGGATAATAAGAAATAAATAATGAAAATAAAATAAAAATTAAAGAAGATAAAAAGAAATAAAGAATAAAAATAAAATAATAATTAATTAAGAAAAGAATAAATAATGGATATAAAAAATAAATAAATAAAAGAACAAAAAAAATTCTAGTTAATAGAAACAAATTTTAATAGTAATAATAAAACTAAAAATAATAAAACCAAAATAATAAAAACAACTGGACTAGTAATAATATTGTTATTATTGAGGCTGGATAACGTGCACGATCATTCGCAAGGTCGCGCACCCAAATACTAACATATTTAATAATAAAATGTTCCCTCATTAATGATGGGAACTACACACGATCGCGCATTCGGCCACGCACCCGTGTATGACACCAAATTTCCTTTAAATAAAAATCGACACAATCCACGAGTCAAAAGAGAAATCCAAATTAATTAGAATAAAATTAAGCATCGGTCGGGGTGTGACACTTCTCCCCACCATGACACTTTCTACCCTCAGAAAGTCCCAAAAGACTTGACCAAGAAAATATTCCAAGTAAGACCGTGAAGATACCTAAAACAAAACTCGATCACCCAAATATCAGGCATTCAAAACACCCATGACCTGAAACTCCAAATGTATGAAAACCAAAATCACCATGAAAAACAACAAGCAAAAAGGAATTCACCTCATGTAGAACTACAACATGGAACACCCCGACCCCCATCTTAGGGATCATCGGGGCCGCTCGAGATCTCCAAGAACACTCATCAAGCTACCCACTATCCGAGCTAACCAATTAGCGTGGTCGGGGTCGGGCGAAGCAGAAGCAATGGGTTGCTCCACCAAGTGCACTTTGAAAATAGAGTCTTCCAAAAGCTCATCCAATGGTGGTATCCTCACCATATTAGGGTTCTCATCAAACATTGGTTCTTCAAACCAAAACAACTCACAACTCATACAACCTCTAACACTACCTTGGCCCTCAAATTTCTCTATGTTTAACCAACACAAGAGGGGACATCAGTGACACCTTCACAATGTCTCCCCACCGTTTTAAAATTTCCTAACATCACAAAACCCGCGCGGGCATTCCTAGTTTAGTTTGAGCAATATTGACTGATCCCTTCATCACGAACCCACCAACATAGGCCAACCTACACTGATTATTCATATAGTGGACAACACTCCCTTTCGTGATATGGGTTTGATAGCAGAAACCCTTAACCTAATGAAACACTGGATAGGCACACGTTAATCCAACAAGACATGTGCATCTCTAAAAAGAGTACGATTTCAATCCATATCCGAATGCAATAAGGTTCTCAGAGCACGCCTACCAGATTTACAAAGATACAGATTTTACGAACCTCTTTAAGGCCCAAGAGGAACTCCCACAAAATAAGACTAAAACAAGGATACACGACCTTTATACCCATCACAAAAAAAATGAATCCTTCAGAGGTGATACTGAAATAAGGAAATTTATGTTTCCCCCATCCACCATTGCAGACTTAAGTTGGACCAAACTTGCACCACGTCCGACGAGATTTGACTACATGCATGCTTCACCCCAAGACGTATGGCTAGGGCCCTGATGTCTGAAGCATCTACCGCCTCGCATTCATAAGTTCACCACCTCTGACTGGAACTTCCTCTATTGGAAAATAAACCTGCATACTTCTCCTCGTGTCCCAAGCGGCCACTCCGTCAACTTACCAACTATGAATTGCAACTAATGACTTAGAGTGTCTAACTAACCACATTAGAGATAGGAGATTGAGTGGTCTGTCTAACACGCAACACGAACTGATGGAAGGAGCACTCCATGAAAAGGTCTCATTAGTTCACACTCCTCATCGGATGAGGAACCTTCACTTACCACAGTATAAACATGACCAACAACTTGTATGAGTTTTAAACTAATGGTTCCACATTACCTCTGTGTAGCATGGAACTAGCTCATCAGAAAGGTAAACACACCTCCTTCGCCACCTGCTGATTGGTCGAGAACCTTCTAGATCAACCACTTTCTCTCGCCTTCGCTTCTTTATGTGAAACCTCAAGATGAATGTAGTCTTGATGATCGCTCAAGAACTCCTCATTCATAGAGAAATGAGACGACCACCGTTCACTAGTTTCGTCCCGCTTCACCAGATGTACTCGAGACAATCTTAAACCCGCACAACATTTGGAGTTCCTCCAAAACCAGAGACACTCATATCTTTCCCAAAGAATTTAATGATATCCAACTGACCTCGACATCCACAAACAGTAAACACAATCGAGCAGAACCCAACTCCGCCACTCCACTGGGATTCTGGGTGAGCCAAGAACTAAGAGACTTGCTGGAAACCCATGGGACATTTCTAAGGGCATATCCCAAACAAGAAACAAAAAACAACATTCCACAAATCCAAACACATCACAAAACTAACATCCACACCTTAAAAACAAATCCAAAAATTCTTATTTAAGACATAAATTCATTTTTAAATAAAAACACTCACTTGAAAAACCAAGAACAGTATGATAAGACCCAAAAACTCTTTTGAACCCACCGCTTTCACTCCAGACTCAAAACCATTTTCAAATTCCAAAACCATTTAAGCACAAAACCCCATTTTAGAGAAAACCCACCTTTTCAAGAAACAATAAACAACATTAAAAATCAATCACTCACCACTGATATTCCTAGATGCCTCGCAGATATGAATTTTTGTGCCACTCATGCACCCATCCACATGATCCACCAACCATCCATTAATCACTTCCACATGCACAGGCAAACACACATAGGAATACCACTAGATGAAATAAGGGTCTTCTACTTAAAAAAACCATTCATAATATTCCGAAAATATCTTTTTCCAAACCATTTAAAAAAATCAAGACATATTATAAAAATACTTCCTATTTCCAAAATAACTCACTTCAATTTCAAATAACCCTAGACATTCTTTTAGAAATTCATCTTTGGGAAATCAAACGCCGACATCTAGAAACAAGGTTCAAAAGAAACACCCTCTAAAACATGCCAAACTCACATAGAAAATAAAATAAGAGAAACACCAAAGTCTACTTCCATTTTTAAAGGAAAAAAGTTTCACACCAATCCCAAAACTGAAGCAAAACATCGCAAACATCAAATCACCTGGATGGAGGACTAGTGGTCATGTCTAATCCAGTTAAATGGTTTAACAGACCATGCCCTAGGAAACACTACAACAAAACCGGCCCCTAGCGGCGGTTTTTTTTCATTTGGCGGTGGTTTAAACCGCCGCTATAGGGTTTGGAGGCGGTTTACAAAAACCGCCGTGAAATTGGGCGTCAGCAATCTATTAGCGGCGTTTTTTACTATTTCGCGGCGGTTTAAGAAAAGCGTCGTAGATGCCTCTTTTCGCGATGGTTTTTGACCATTTAGCGGCGGTTTTATGCGTAGATGATACTTTTTTTTCGCGGCGGTTTTAACCGCCGCTATATTCTGGCCTTTGATGCGCCTATGTCGCGGCGGTGAAAACCGCCGCTAAATACTGACCAATAAGGCATTAGCGGCGGTTATAACCGCCGATAAATGCTGACCAGTAAGGCATTAGAGACGGTTAAAACCGCCGCAAAATGTTGACCTGGAAAAAAACAAATTCTGCTCCTACTACACCACTGCCCTGAAAAACAAATCAAACCAGAATATTGAACAGGAGACACCATACAAACAAATAAATGGTAGTATTCATTGAAAAATAGGATATGAGCAAATTTTGCATGTTATGGAGTCCAACCTAAGGAAAGGTATGTATCAGAATATGGTGAGTAACCAATCCATGTGACCCCCAAGATGTATATGTGTTTTTAGATTCTTTAATTTCTTATGTGTTTTAAGAAGGGTTGATTCATATTATATGGATACTAATACTCTATATAATAAATGGTTATGAATTTTGATACAATTTATGTGATCATGCTAACCATGGTGATGTGTAATGATATGTAATTTCTTATGCTCTAAGTTGGCCGATATAACATTCATGGGTGGATTGTGATATGGGTTGAGTTTTTTTAACAATGGATTTGTGTTATGGGATAGAAAAAATTATGTTTATATGGGTATAGAATTTGTTCCAAAGATGGATGTTTGAGTAGTTATAGAATGTATGTTATGGTATGGTTTGTTGTGTGTTTTGGGTTGGTTGTTAATGCCTACTATAGAAAATGGGTAACTTGTGAATTTGCGTGTGTTTTAGGTTGGACAACACGCTAACCGTGCATGGTGCTTGAGAGAGTATGGTTTATGATCTTGTAGGTTATACATGATTCCTATTGAGGATTTGAGTTATGTCATTGGATATGAGATAAGAGTTTCATGTATAAATCCCAAGATGTTCATCATGTTGCAAGTTGGATGGGATGCATCACGATATAGTTGTTATTGACTTCGTTAAAGAAAATAGGTTTGAGTTTTTTAAAATTTCAACAACTTATCTAATGACTTCCTAAATAACTTATTGGTGGAATTATACTTAACCAAACCAAATGATATTGATTTTTCACAATAGATATTATCATAAGATAATGTCATTAATATATATGTGCATGTATGTGATCTTTATCCTTCAGGGGAAGTATGGTGTGTCGATTTCTAGTTAGGATTAGAAACCTAGATTTCATAGTTGGATTGGGTATGGGATTTGTGATATGCATGAGAACCCTCGAGTGGGTATATTGGACTATGATTTCCTCGTGATATTTGAGATGGGTTCATAGATTCTTCTCCATGAGTTGTATCCTATATAGGATGTGACATGTGAACTAGGGTTGAGAGAGACTAGTAATATTGAGATGTATCTTGGGATATTGGTGATTGGAGTGTTCTAATCAAGTGAAATAGAGATTCTGATTTCCACCTGATGAGGGTTTTCTTCTATGTATGTAATCCAAGAGAGGACTTATCCTAGGTCTATGAGTTCATTAAAAAAATGAAAGTAAGTTTAGACACTTTGTTCTATAGTGATGGTATATAGGTGGATTGTGGTTTGGTATTCAGTTAGTAATATCATTGTATTTGGTATTGTGAATGTAAAAGCATGGGTAGTGCTTGTGTTTTGTTAAGTCTAACATGAATAATTGACATGGTTATTTGGGGGATAAGTTAAGTTAAACTATGATTATTTGGATGTTATTGTAATGATGCATATTAGGTGTTCTAATAGAGTGTATACATGCTTAGATTCATGTTATACTGATAACAGTTAAAGTTAGGTATTGTGGGAGGCTTCCAAGATACACTCTTTCCATGTCAGTAAGAGCGTGAGTTCTTTATCAGCATAATTTGTATGTTGGTTGTATAGTCTAAGATTAGCCTGTCATGTGGGAATTTCTTCATGCCTGTGTAATGTATTGTGGCTCATTGGGCCTTGATAGTGATGGTATGAATTGGGCTTACACAGCTAGGATACCCAGGTGCTGCTATGGAGCAACAATGATATGAATGGGACTTACACAGTTGGACTGCCTAAGTACTTCTATGAATCAGCTATGGTATGAATCAAGCTTACACATGGGGCTACCCGAATGCTGCTATATAGTAGAAATGGTATGAATATGGGTTACATATATGGTATTCTCATTGGATGTGGTACCAATTCAAACACAGGCCTAAATGGAATGATGTATACCACACTCGAAAAATCAAGACATAAAATGAAACATCATAAATAAATAAAATGCATAGAAGTAAACATGAGAAATCGAAAAAATGTTAGGACATGGAAATGTTTGGTGAAAACTATGTTCCATATACATGTTACATATACAAACCAACCGTTCTCATACTTGTTCAACACATCAACAACACTACTACTCATCATCTGATGCTGCATCGTCACCCTCTCCACCTTCATCTCCACAACCTGCTGCCACCTATAAGAACATTATATTGAAAATTAAATATTTTTGCATATTTGTAATTAAACTTAAAACCAATAAAAGTGTGAAAACTAAATGATTTTGATTTTTTTTGTGATTTACCTGCTCACCACTAGCCGATGCACTACCACCAGGGGCATATCTGCTCATATGCTGACGTATTTCATGCAACTCTTTCTGCAAAGCAGATATCTGATCCCCCTGCTGGTGAACTATGTTTCGTAGAGAAGACATCTCCCTCTGAGTATCTTCAGGTATGAAATGACCAGAACCAGGAGTAGATGTAGCTGAAATCCCTGATGGCCTGCCAAATACCTCAGATGGTACGGGTCCAAAACCCATCCCGCACACTCTACCAGGATGCTCCTTCCCAAGGACTTTACCAACCAGGTCATCCTGGGAGACTGAGTAGGATTGCTCAGGATTGACATCCCATATTTCTTTAATTTTTACCTATAAATCAAATATCAATATATATTAACATATTAAAAACTGATAATAAGTTATTATAATAAACAATTGACTTCATACCCCAACTTCTCTGGCAGGTTCATTAACAAAACTTCCATCTGTTTTTTTTATGAACATCCAGCCACAGTTCTGTTCGGGATGCTTCATGCCCTAAACTCTGTGACTGCATTAAACAAAGATAAATCAACAATTAAATATGTTAAATAGATAATATTGTCTTATAAATATTTAAACTAATTAAAATATTACCAATGACATTCGGCTTCTAGAAAAGCTTTTTGAGCCCGCAGTGTGCGGGATGACTTGTTTTGCCCGGTTTGATGCATTCTGTCTTGAGAGATCCTGAAATAAATAAAATTCAATTTAACAGTAATGTATTCAATGTCTATCTCCTCTTCATGTACATGTATAAATGTAAAATGAGGATAATATAATAATATATATTTCAATACCATCCGCTTCTCATCACGATGGCTATCGACAAAAACATTCCACTGTTCTTTTGGTACCCCACTGGGTAGCTTCTCATACATCTGCTGCACGGTCAATGAAGTATCATTGGCCTCACACCACAACCTCCATTTGAAATATTTCCATTTTTTTCCAAGATTTTTCAATGTCCACTTCCGTGCTATCACATCAGCAACGGTAAAGTGGAAGAACATCTGTATACAGAAATTCATTTTGAATATATTAGTAACATGACATTCAATTAAACCATAAAGTAATAAAATTACCTTTCTCTGAGAATCAAAAACATCATTTTTCCAGTTTGGAGGCATATGCCTCCAATCGTCATATGAAATAGGCAGGGAAATGGGTTTCGCTGCCAGCTGACCTATAATCTGACCAAGTAACCTTGTGGCGTCATCCGTCGGGACCCCATAAGAATCAAATGGCACCACTATCTTCTCGCCATTCATGTTCCAAAAATCAGAACTTTTTAATCGTTTTTCCACGGTTGCATTTTTTCATCTGCAATTAGCAAACAATTACTATAAACAAAATGCAATAAATTAATTTAATTAAAATTTGTACCTATGACTGTGACCCTCTAGAATGTCTGTGATGAACTGGAAGGGGCGTGTCGCTGCCCCGCTGCTGAGGCTCCTGTAGGGGGAGGCAATGACTCATCCTCTAATGAGACATCCACTAACGGTGTCAGAGATGGTGCAGGGGGAGATGATGCAGGGATGTAGGCAGCTGCTGCCTCAGATGCCGTGGGGACAGACGGATCGTCATCTGTCGCAGAAGTAGATGAAATGGTGTACCACTTATTCCTTGGCATTCCTGTCATTTAATCAAATAAAATTAAGTTCAGAATATATATTTCAAAAAATTTATGCAGAAAAAAAATTAAAAATGATAATAGATGCCCAGTACTAACAAACAAAATATATATAACAATGATAATGAATGACTACAGAAATGAAACAAGTGGTTGCTGAATGAATACATAATTGTACATACAATAATTTTCCCCTTCAATCATGTCGGTTTCTTGCTCCATTGCTTCATCCACTTCATTCATACTTACTAGACTAATATTTTCAATATCATGATGGACAAATAATTCTGCTTCCTGTTGTTGATGAAATTGAATTGCAGAGGTCAAATCTTCCACTTCATCACCCATATCATACAAATCTCTTTGTATTACGTGAGTAACTACACTCCACCCTTCATCCACAACATCATTCACATAATATACCATTTTTTCCTGCGATTATAAGATATATGGATCATGCAGTTCACGATCACCAACATCCATCAAGCGAGAGAAGTTTACAGAAGTAAATTGCAAGGAATCTCTTTTAACACCTCTGATAATATCGACCCATTTGAATTTGAATAAAACAACAGAAAAATGCCTGTGGTAGTTTAATTCAATAATATCATGCAACTTTCCATATTATTCTACTTCAGCAAATGTAAATATACCACTATTCTGTGTTTTCAAACCCATTTCTCGATCGACTGTACGAAATCTAAAACCATTCACATTATAAGCATCGAACTTTCTAACTTGTTTTATAGGACCTCTAGCAAGAAACTTCAAATCTCCTGACAAGTCTGCTAGAGTATCAGTATTCATGATCTGAAGAATAAAAATATAATTTAATAGATTTTCAAATTGTATGTGTCAAACTAATATTCATATTTATTGCAATATTTATAAACTTACACGTCGTGCAAACCATTCTACCAGCTCTTTATTCACAGCTTTCGTTATATCTTTTTCATTTCGTGTTCGGCCTCTCATTCGTCTCTTTGTTTGTATCCTCAACTCTTCAATAAATGGATTTGCAATTTCACTATTCAGTATCACATATCTATGTGCTTGTAATAACTCCAATTCTGTCAGTGTCGCGTATGAGGTCCTCCCAACTGATCGGCCAATAGCAGGAAATATTTTTGATTTCTGATGCATTTGAGATTGAGTTGATGTGTCGTCAACACGTCCAACTCGATTAAATCTTGTCTCAATATCATCCAAATATCTGGAACAAAAGGTGAGACACTCCTCGGCCAAATAACCTTCAGCAATAGAGCCTTCTGGTTGAGCTTTATTTCTCACGTATGCTTTCAAATGCCCAAGATATCTGTGAAAAATAATAATAATATTATGCATTTATTTAAATTCCAAATATTGTTTACTTAACTAGAAACATATAAATAAAATACCTCTCAATTGGATACATCCATCGATAATGAACGGGGCCTCTTAATTTAGCTTCGTCAACCAAATGCACAGTTAAATGCATCATGACAGTAAAAAACGATGGAGGAAAGATCATCTCCATTGAAAAAAGGGTCAATACAAACCTCTCCTGTAGGTTGTCAAGCTGTAAAGGATGTAGAGTTTTCTCACATAATTTCCTGAAAAATGTGCAGAATTGCAGTACAACAGTAGTAACTTTTTTAGGTAATAATGTACGCAATGCCAATGGTAGTAATTGTTGTAACAAAACATGTGAATCGTGACTTTTCAATCCATACAACTTACGATTCTTCAAATCAACACACCTCGAGATGTTACTCGAATACCCATCAGATACTTTCACATTCTTTAAAATTCGAAGGAACGCATCTTTATCCCTATTTTTCATTGAAAAAATGGCAGGATCATACTTTTCATTCTCATCTGGCCAGAGATCATGTTTTATGTTCATTACTTGTAAGTCTTTGCGAGCATTGAGATGATCCTTCGACTTTCCATGCTCATTAAGTAATGTGAAAATCAAATTATCACATACATTCTTCTCAATATGCATCACATCAAGATTGTGGCGCAAAGAATTAAATTCCCAATACGGAAGTTTGAAGAATATACTTTTTTTCTTCCATTGTTGCATTCTAATTTCACTTGACGATGCACTTCGCACTCGTTTTCCGCTATCAGTCAAATGATGAACCTTCCCAAATTCTGTTTTAACATTTTCAAGCTGTGTCAATATTTCAGAACCAGTTAACAACTTTGGAGGTGGTCTACGATCAATGGAACCATTAAATTTTGATTTGTTCAGCCGAAATCTATGAGATGCATCAAGAAATCTTCGATGACACAAGAAGAACCATTTTCTACTGTGAGGTAGCCATTTGGGCTCGAAATCAAAGTTACAAACATGACAAGCCAAACCCTTATAAGTGTTCCAACCAGATAAATTCCCAAGCCCAGGGAAGTCACTAATGGTCCACATTAAAGCAACATGCATTTTGAACATTGTTTTAGAAGAAACATCAAATGTCTCAACACCGTTGCTCCATAACTCCTGCAATTCTTCAATCAAAGTCTGCAGGTATACATCAATATCATTTCCAGGCATTTTTTTTCCAGGAATAATCATAGAAATTATAAAATATGTTTGTTGCATACACATCCACGAAGGCAGATTATAAGGGATCAAAACAACTGGCCAAATTCTATAACTCATACTCAAAGTCCCAAATGGGTTGAATCCATCGGCAGCCAATCCCAATCGAACATTCCTAGGATCAGCTGAGAAATCTGGATGTAATGAATCAAATGTATTCCATGATTGGGAATCTCGTGGATGTCTCATTAACCCATCATTGTTATTATCTACAGAATGCCACTTCATGTGTTCGGCAGTTTTTGATGACCTGAATAATCTTTGCAATCGAGGCTTCAAAGGAAAGTAACGCAAAACTTTTGCAGGTGTGTTCCTTTTCTTCTTCTCAATGAAATTATGTTCATTCATACTTCCAACATCACATTTTGACTGCCATCTAGAAGAAGAACATTTCTTACAATTCTGTCTACTTGAATCCTCTCCCCAGTAAAGCATACAATCATTGGGACATGCATGTATTTTTGTATAATTCAGACCAAGCTTGTTTACAACTTTTTTCATCTCATAAAATGATTCTGGGATTTTTTGCTTCAGGAAATGCATCACGAATCAATTCCAATAACATGGACATTGCCTTATTTGTAATTCCACATAGACATTTGATATGGTACAACTTCAGCAGAAATGAAAGCTTCGAATATTTCAAACACCCACTATACAACTCTTGATTTCCATCGTCAAATAAATCATGAAACACATTTTCCTCACTGAAGTTTTCCCTTACATTTGGCTCCACAGAATCAAGAGGAGGATCCAATGATATGTTACAATCTTGATCTGCTTGTGTTACAGTCTCAAAAACATCACTTGTCACGTTGCAATTTGTACCACCCTCTTCTGGTTGTTCTGATATGTTTTGATGCTCATAGTGGTGTCTTGCAGTTCCGAATGCATCATTTATGAGGTTTTGCATTTCATTTTCCATTGGCGACAAACTTGGGACCTCATTCTGTGGATTAACATCAGTCCTCAATCTTTCTGTATTGTTTGATTCTCCATGCCAAATCCAACACAAATATTGATCAGGGAATTGCTTCAGAATTAAATGTTCATAAACTTCATCTCTCTTCAACCATGTTCTAAATTTACATTTAGGACATGGACATCTTATTCTCCCTTCAACGGATCGATTAGAAATTGCAAAATCTAAAAACTCATTCAAACCCTTAACATATTGAGGTGTGTTCCTCGGTAATGTGATCCAGCTTTTATCCATGTATATCACAATGTGCCTACACAAAATATACGATAGTGTAAGATTACAGAAACATAATATAATAAAGATGAACCATTGATCATAAAGTATGCATAATATAATAAAGATGGTTCATTGATCACATTTACCACTTCAGACCAACCGAACAAGTCTGGTCCATAAGAGACAGCGTCAACACCTCATTGAGGAGAAATAAGAATATCGGGTTACACACTTATCATAACACTATCTACCCAACTATTTTTTATGGTTTCCAATGGGATATGTTTACAGAACATGAAGCACCTAATTAATTCATTATCCATGATAAGACATGTCGTTATGGACCAAATTTACACGGGAGAGAAGTCACATGGATTTTTGTAAAATAAACCATTGGAATTGAAATTGGTCTATAGGATGGGATTTAATCTATTGAACATATCTATATTCTTGGAAAGAGTTGAGGTGTAAATAATATTAAGTGATATCCCAAAGGAACCAACTGCTCAATATAAATTCCAAGAAATTACTCAAATTGTGGATGGATATTCTCACTTTTAGTAATGAATTCATGAATAAATGTAGGAGAAATATATAAACCACAAAAATAAATAATCCACAATTACTTTGCATGACTTATCTGTCATTTATGAGAAGCAATCAAAGAATCAAGGAAGAACTAAAAATTACCAAAGTCGAAAGGGGTCGCGGGGGGCGCCTGTAACGACCCACACTTTACATACATTGTTAATACTTCAAAATTGAATCACTCTTATTACAACATATGACAAAACCACAAAGGACCGTATAGGTATAGTGTCTTTAGAAACTGGGGAAACATAAACAACTGGTTCATAATTCTTCTACAGTGTCTCCCATTTATTTCATCATATCTAGGGTCCCTTTTAGCATATTCTACTTAATATCCATCTTCCTGACCTGGGGAAAAGAAAACATAAAAGGGTGAGCTCAAATGCTCAGCAAGGGCAAATAAAGGAAATAAAAATCATATCATATCTTTATGAAAATCAAAACCTGCAAAAGAGATCATAATATCTTAACATGGAATAAATCATAGAAGTGAAAATGAGATCCCCATAACATAAAACTTGAAACTTTGTGGCATGCACACATAATCATGGAAAATCATTTCTTGTTAGTCATGACTCATTGCCAAGACTATCTTAGTGGACAAAGTCCCTTTCTGAACCGAGTTCACTCCTCGTTTCAGTCCTGTATCACTGAACCGAAATAACCTTCCGTTCCAGCCATGTCTATCTCATGAGATATAAAATCATTACCCAATGCATTGGAGGGAGATATAGGTCCCACCCATCTTATAATGAATCCTTTCTTATGTGTGCCACATAATCATAAAACATACATCATCGCATAACACATATAACAAAAATGGGATTCTTGAAACATCATGACATCATAAATCAATTCATATATGATAAAGGAATTCATAAACATAATTCCATCACAACATAGTCAAACCAATGTAAAAATATGGATAGAAACAGAACCCTTTATTATCTTAGATGGAAAATAATTTTGATAAAACACTTGAATTGAATTCTTGAGGAAAATATCCTTTCTTCTTCAAAAACATTTTTCCTTTCATAACATGTCATACAACTTTAAAATAAAAGAAGTTGATTAAAAATAAACTTGAAAACTTGTAAAGGAAGATTCTTTGAAGTAATGTTTTAAAAATCCATTCATGCCGTATAAGTTAAAAAAAACATTCTTCGTACTTTTGTCGGAAAAGTCAAAAAGTACCTCGTACGGAAAAACGACAAAAGATTCCTTTCATATTCTTTACTAAAAACTCACCTAAGGGTAAAATTGGATTTAAACTATTTCAAGTGGATGGAAACAATATTACATATTGAGGGAACATGGATGTGGATGATAAAATACACCCCAGTAAATACTTACGAATAAACAATCTCGGATAAAAATGAGATTGTGATATTTCCCTTACCTTAGGTCCGATTTGCTTTGTTCGTGTCCGAAGCTCCTGTATAATGGTTTAAATAATGTTATTGACTTATTCCAGAATCATAAATATTTATATGATATCATATATGGTCATATTATTAGCTTCTTGTTAGTAATATTTCATTGTTACTTGTTACTCGGGTCTTTATAACTTTTTGTTCTTATGCATGTTTTGTCGAGTAAATTCTTATTCTTATCTTTAGGTTATAGATAATTAATTTCCAGAATGGTATTAGTGTAGTATATACCATATTCATTCATTCAATTCATTTATACAATCATTATGAAATGAAGATCATGTAGAACGAGTCGCATCACATCGTGGAGACGGTATTCCGTACGTACGCACGAGTGATGATATCGTTCCTATGATCGTGGAATTGTATTGGAGTATATATATATATTATTTCAGTATCAATATTACTTAATAATAATCATATATAGTTACTCATTACACCATTATACCCATCCTTGTAAGGTGATGGTGGAAAATAGATTACACCACGGCGTGGAGACGGTATTCCGTACGTACGCACGCGCGGTGATTTCATTTTTCCGTAGGATGGATAGAAGGTGAATTAGGGTTGTTTCATATTTATAATAACATATCAGTATGTAAGTAATACTGATGTTATTACTTTATCATGAAACAACTGAAGAAGAAGAAGTTGAAGAAGAAAGAAATTGAAAAGATCGGTAATGGATATTACCTCTTCTTTGGAACGCCTTTTTGAATCCTCCACTTAAGGAACTAAGATTGGTCTTTGGAGAAGACCAGGACCTCTAGGATTATTCTAGGGAAGTGGAGAAGGTAAAATGGCAGGGGTTGGCCGAGCTTGAGTGCTCAAATTGGTGTGAGGAGGAGGGGGAGGAGGTGCCCTTTTATAAGGGAGGAGAGGGGCACCTTAGGAATATCTCAAAATATTATTTTATATTAAAGTCAAAATCGGTTTATAATGGTTCCAAAGGGTCTTATTTCGAAGCTAAAGTGGGGATGGGTCGAAATCCTATCAACCAATAGGATTTAGACAAGTTTAGGGTATTATTTTAACCTTATCAATTAGATTTAACTCTAAGTTAATTAATTTAACTTTTACCGTGTCTTTTTGTTTTCTTTCCCTATATGGTTAATACACTTACTATAACATGCCAAACGAACCCCAAATTGTTTATTATTAATATATATATCCTTATCTAAGTCATTTGGCCGAACCATAGATTTTTAGGAATAAAATAACAATTAATAATATAATATTTAATTTAAAAACTATTTTGTGTCAATTTTGACACTATTTGATATATGATTTTTGTGAAAGTCATAACAAAATTATATGTTCGAACCAAGTTAATTAAATCATTACTAATATATCATAGTAACCTAGAAAATTAGTGGAATTCATAAAAAGTCTCAAATTACATTTATTTTGGTATTTATATTATCAATTTTTTCAATATTTCATTAATAAGATAATTACTGCATCATCTTTGTGTCATAATTAAATTAAATTATTTGATGTCTAAAAATTACAAATAAAATACCATCATGTAGGAAATCTTTTTAGCTTTCTAATGAATATTTACAATCGAATTTATCTTATGTATAACCCTATATTAAAAATGATTTACTTATTAAACTTTGATTTTAACTATTTTAACCCTTCTTTAAATAAATTAATAATAAATGTCCTAATCTAATCCAAGTGGGCCTAAATGGTCATATTTTATTCCTAAGTTTGTTTTTGGTCGAATTACACTTGTCCAATAGAGTTAGGACATGTGTTAGGGTAATATTAATATCATATTTACCCTTAGTTACCCTATTTACTATTAACCGCGGTAAAAATAGTAAAAAGTTACTATTCACCAAAAAATTATTTTCATCTCATTGAACCACATTTTAGTCCTTGATATTAACCGTGTCTCTCGGATTTTTGAAATTCCATTCACAGAAGCGGTAAAATTAAGTTTTATACAAAATTCAGTTTTTAACCTACCACTTAGTGGTTTCACTATTCATCAAAAATTGAAAGTTTTCAGAAAAATACCAAAATTTCACCCTAGGCTAATTTCGATATTCTGAGTCCAAAAATGAAGTCCATTTTGAAAAATAAAATTTATAAAATTTCAAAAAGTGGTTATTACTATTCATAACGGCTAGTTTTAATAGCATATTGTTGTTTAGTGAAACTCGGTATTGCGTACGACGCAAGCTATCGAGGAAGGTCGCGATTGCGTGTAAAGCAAGTCAAGCAAGTGTTGCGTAGAAAAAGATTCCTTTGATAATTTATATAACATAAAAGTCTCGGGTTTTACATTCTACCCCCCTTAAAAAGAATTTCGCCCTCGAAATTCATCACTTTGTAACAAATAGATGAGGATACTTCTGCCTCATCATATCCTCAAGCTCCCATGTAGCTTCTTCAAGTTGGTGGTTCCTCCATAAAACTTTCACCAAGCGAGTGGTCTTGTTTCGTAGGACTTTTTCACTACGATCCAGAATCTCTATCGGCTGTTCTTCATAAGAAAGATCTTGCTCCAGCGGTACAACTTCTGAGCTGAGTACATGTGAAGGATCTGGTATGTACTTTCTCAGGAGAGATACATGGAACACATCGTGAACTTGAGAGAGATTCGGTGGAAGCGCCAATCGGTAAGCTACCTTCCCAACACGATCCAGTATTTCAAAAGGACCGATATATCTAGGGCTCAACTTCCCCTTCTTTCCAAATCTCATAACCCTCTTCCAGGGAGATATTCGTAAGAACACTTTATCACCCACTTCAAACTCTAGGTCTTTTCTTCGGTTGTCGGCATAACTTTTCTGTCGACTCTGAGCTGCTCTTATGTGTTGTTGAATAGATCTGACCTTTTCTGCCATTTCATCAACGAGATCAGGTCCTAATAGCTTTCTTTCCCCAACTTCATCCCAGCAAGTTGGAGTCCTGCATTTCTTTCCATAGAGAGCTTCATAAGGAGCCATCTGAATACTGGAGTGAAAGCTATTATTATAAGAAAATTCCACCAAAGGTAGGTGTTGATCCCAACCTCCTTTGAAATCCATAGAGCAAGCTCTCAACATATCTTCTAGGGTTTGAATTGTTCTCTCCGACTGACCGTCTGTCTGGGGATGATAAACAGTGCTGAAACTCAACTCTGTATCCAGAGTATGCTGAAGACTTCGCCAGAACTTCGAGGTAAATCTCGGATCTCGATCAGATATAATAGAAAGTGGTACTCCATGCAATCTTACCACTTCCTTTACATATATCCTGGCAAGCTGATCTAGAGAGAAATCCTCTCTAATAGCAATGAAGTGTGCAGACTTTGTAAGACGATCAACTATGACCCAGATAGCATTATTGCCTTTGGATGTTTTAGGAAGTCCTGTGACAAAGTCCATAGTGATGTTTTCCCATTTCCATTCGGGTATGGGTAATGGTTGTAACATCCCCTTAGACTTCTGTCTCTCAGCTTTAACTTGTTGACAAATCAAGCATCGAGAGACATACTCAGCAACATCTCTTTTCATGCCATCCCACCAGAAGTACTCTTTCAGGTCCCTATACATCTTCGTGCTTCCAGGATGAATAGAGAATGATGAACTATGAGCCTCATCCAGCAGCTCATTCTTTAATTCGGGGATGGGAGGAACGCAAACCCGATTCCTGAACTTTATTATCCCATCACAATCAAGGTTGAATTCAGGAACATTTCTCACCTTCTTTTGTAACTCGACATCTTCTTTCTGTGCCTCTTTAATCTTCACATGTATAGATGGTTGAACATTCATTTGAGAAAGATAAGATTTTTCCCCTTCCATTAAAATTCCAAGATCCATCCTTTGTAAATCCATAAATATTGGATCTTTTGTGATCCTCATCATGGATAAACTAGCATGGTCTTGTCGACTTAATGCATCTGCCACCTTGTTTGCTTTCCCAGGGTGGTAATGGATTGAGCAGTCATAATCCTTAATCAGCTCCAACCATCTTCTTTGGCGCATATTCAACTCCTTTTGTGTGAAAATATACTTTAAACTTTTATGATCAGTATAAATATCACACCTTTCACCATAAAGGTAATGCCTCCAAATCTTTAATGCAAAGATTACCGCAGCCAACTCCAAATCATGTGTTGGGTAATTTTGCTCATGGATTTTCAACTGTCGTGAGGCATAAGCCATCACCATATCATTTTGCATAAGAACACACCCCAATCCCTTATTGGATGCATCACTGTAGATCACAAACCTTTCTCCACTACAAGGCAGTGTGAGCACAGGTGCACTGGATAACCTTCTTTTCAACTCCTTGAAATTCTCTTCACATTCCTCTGTCCAGACAAACTTAACTCCTTTCCGAGTCAACTTGGTGAGTGGATTAGATAATCGTGAAAAATCTTTTACAAAACGTCGATAATATCCAGCCAAACCAAGAAAACTTCGGATCTCAGTTACTGTTGTTGGTCTTGACCGTCTTTCGATAACCTCTGTTTTTGCTGGATCCACAGATATCCCCTCTTTTGAGATTATATGACCCAAAAATGCAACTTTTTGAAGCCAAAATTCACACTTGGTAAATTTGGCATAAAGCTTCTCCTTTCTCAGGGTCTTCAATATAATTCTCAAGTGATCTTCATGCTCTTCCTTGCTCTTTGAATAGACAAGAATATCGTCTATAAAGACTACCACAAATTGATCAAGATAGTCTCTAAAGAATCTATTCATTAGATCCATGAAGATAGCAGGGGCATTAGTAAGACCAAATGGCATCACTATAAATTCATAGTGTCCATACCTTGTACGGAAAGCCGTCTTTGGTATATCCTCCCTTTTGACCCTTAATTGATGATACCCTGAACGAAGATCAATCTTGGAAAAGTATTGAGCTCCGCGTAGTTGGTCAAATAAGTCATCAATGCGTGGGAGAGGATATTTGTTCTTGATAGTGATCTTGTTAAGTTCTCGATAATCAATGCAGAGTCTCATTGATCCATCTTTCTTCTTAACAAATAGAACAGGTGCTCCCCAAGGTGACGCACTAGGGCGTATGAATCCCTTATCAAGATTCTCTTGGAGTTGCTTCTTCAATTCCTGCAACTCAATTGGGGCCATTCTATAAGGTGTCTTTGAAATAGGCAAAGCACCCGGTACGAGTTCTATTGAAAACTCAACTTCACGATTTGGTGGAAGACCCGGCAATTCCTCCGGAAAGACATCATCAAACTCCCGTACAATGGGAATATTCTTAATCGTGAGTTTCTCACCAACCATTTGAGATAAATAACCTTCATTTAGTGGAATCAATACCCATAAGATGGAAGAAATTTCCACTGGAAGGTTATGTTCATCCTTGCATTGATAGACGATCGTAGATTGATCTGGAATATGAAATGTGACTTCCCTTCTTTGGCAATCGATATGAGCTCTATGTAGAGAAAGCCAATCCATGCCAAGAATCACATCAAATTCCACTAAAGGAAGGATCACAAGATTTGCAGGAAGCACTTTCCCACAAACTTCGATCGGAGAAGAATTATAAACTTCTGATGCGATTGATGTGCCATTAGGTGTTGTCACAGCTAACTCAACATCTAATTGTTGAGGTAATACGGTGATACCCTTAGAAAATTTTTCAGAAATAAAAGAGTGGGTGGATCCAGAATCAAATAAAACATTTGCTACTTTAGAGTGGGTGGTAAGTGTACCTTTCACCACATCGTTATCGTACTCCACCTCGCTGATAGAAATTGCATGTGACTTTCCTTTGTCTTTAGCCTTAAGAGTTTGTTGACGTCGACCATCATCATCAACCCTTGGATTTGGGCATTGATTGGCATAATGCCCCATCTCCTTGAACTTGAAACATTGAAGTGTAGCAGGTTCATTCTGTGTATCCCTTCCTTTGTTTGCATCATTAGACATCTTCTTCCCATTATCACGGCATTCAAATGCCCGATGGCCTTCCTTTCCACATTTAAAACATTTACTTGTCCCTTTAAGACAACTCCCTCCATGTTTCTTTCCACACTTTGAGCATAAGGGAAAGTTCATCTTCTTTTCCGTGTGCTCTTTAGATTTTTCTTTGAATTCCATCTTCCTCTTCTTATCAAACCCATGTGACTGATGGGTTACTCCAATCTCCATCTCGACTTTGAGAGCACATCGAACGATTTCCTCGTAGCTATTGAAGTCCCTTATGGCTAACGCCCTTCGAAGACTTGGTTTTAAGCCACTAAAGAATCGATCGATCTTACTCTCAGGTTGGATAATAATACCAGAAGCGTACCTTGCAAGTCTTGTAAAATTTGCTTCATAGGTACTAACAGATTCATCATCCCTTTGCTTCAGTTCAAGGAACTCTTTCTCCATCTTTGTTCGGAGAATACGAGGGAAGTACTTATTGAAAAATAAGTTCTTGAACTCGTCCCATTCCATAGACTCAATTTCATCCCTTTACCTCGTATTCTTAACAAGATTCCACCATTGATCAGCATCTCCTTCCAAACGATACACTGCTAGGATGAATTTATCATGCTCAGAACATTGAAGAACTGAAAATATCTTTTCAGTAGTACTAATCCATTGTTCAGCAACTAATGGATCAGTAGACCCGCTGAAAGAAGGTGGACGCTGCCTCATGAAGGATTCAACAGAATGTTGCTCCCTCCTTTGCTCGTTTGGAAATCCTGCATGATTCATAGCTTGAGAAAGTTGTGTGAGCATGGCTACAAGATTTTGCATTCCAGCTCCCATATCGTTTGGTTGCTCAGGGGGACAATCATTGCATTGCCCATCGCATTCCGCATTAACACGGTTCCTTCGGGTTCCAGCCATTGACTAAAACCAAGAAGAATAGTGTGAGCAACACTAATTATAATAGGAAACCACATAATTCAAGAATAAAATTTTCATGCTTAAGGTCTTATCCTAGGTTATTCAAGGCCATTTCTAAAACACTAAGATTGTGTTCTATGCTTAGACTTATCCTTAGGGTTCTTACTAAGGCTTTCACATCCTAGTTTCCAAAGGTTGACTATACCTTTCCTCTGATACCAACTATAACGACCCACACTTTACATACATTGTTAATACTTCAAAATTGAATCACTCTTATTACAACATATGACAAAACCACAAAGGACCGTATAGGTATAGTGTCTTTAGAAACTGGGGAAACATAAACAACTGGTTCATAATTCTTCTACAGTGTCTCCCATTTATTTCATCATATCTAGGGTCCCTTTTAGCATATTCTACTTAATATCCATCTTCCTGACCTGGGGAAAAGAAAACATAAAAGGGTGAGCTCAAATGCTCAGCAAGGGCAAATAAAGGAAATAAAAATCATATCATATCTTTATGAAAATCAAAACCTGCAAAAGAGATCATAATATCTTAACATGGAATAAATCATAGAAGTGAAAATGAGATCCCCATAACATAAAACTTGAAACTTTGTGGCATGCACACATAATCATGGAAAATCATTTCTTGTTAGTCATGACTCATTGCCAAGACTATCTTAGTGGACAAAGTCCCTTTCTGAACCGAGTTCACTCCTCGTTTCAGTCCTGTATCACTGAACCGAAATAACCTTCCGTTCCAGCCATGTCTATCTCATGAGATATAAAATCATTACCCAATGCATTGGAGGGAGATATAGGTCCCACCCATCTTATAATGAATCCTTTCTTATGTGTGCCACATAATCATAAAACATACATCATCGCATAACACATATAACAAAAATGGGATTCTTGAAACATCATGACATCATAAATCAATTCATATATGATAAAGGAATTCATAAACATAATTCCATCACAACATAGTCAAACCAATGTAAAAATATGGATAGAAACAGAACCCTTTATTATCTTAGATGGAAAATAATTTTGATAAAACACTTGAATTGAATTCTTGAGGAAAATATCCTTTCTTCTTCAAAAACATTTTTCCTTTCATAACATGTCATACAACTTTAAAATAAAAGAAGTTGATTAAAAATAAACTTGAAAACTTGTAAAGGAAGATTCTTTGAAGTAATGTTTTAAAAATCCATTCATGCCGTATAAGTTAAAAAAAAACATTCTTCGTACTTTTGTCGGAAAAGTCAAAAAGTACCTCGTACGGAAAAACGACAAAAGATTCCTTTCATATTCTTTACTAAAAACTCACCTAAGGGTAAAATTGGATTTAAACTATTTCAAGTGGATGGAAACAATATTACATATTGAGGGAACATGGATGTGGATGATAAAATACACCCCAGTAAATACTTACGAATAAACAATCTCGGATAAAAATGAGATTGTGATATTTCCCTTACCTTAGGTCCGATTTGCTTTGTTCGTGTCCGAAGCTCCTGTATAATGGTTTAAATAATGTTATTGACTTATTCCAGAATCATAAATATTTATATGATATCATATATGGTCATATTATTAGCTTCTTGTTAGTAATATTTCATTGTTACTTGTTACTCGGGTCTTTATAACTTTTTGTTCTTATGCATGTTTTGTCGAGTAAATTCTTATTCTTATCTTTAGGTTATAGATAATTAATTTCCAGAATGGTATTAGTGTAGTATATACCATATTCATTCATTCAATTCATTTATACAATCATTATGAAATGAAGATCATGTAGAACGAGTCGCATCACATCGTGGAGACGGTATTCCGTACGTACGCACGAGTGATGATATCGTTCCTATGATCGTGGAATTGTATTGGAGTATATATATATATTATTTCAGTATCAATATTACTTAATAATAATCATATATAGTTACTCATTACACCATTATACCCATCCTTGTAAGGTGATGGTGGAAAATAGATTACACCACGGCGTGGAGACGGTATTCCGTACGTACGCACGCGCGGTGATTTCATTTTTCCGTAGGATGGATAGAAGGTGAATTAGGGTTGTTTCATATTTATAATAACATATCAGTATGTAAGTAATACTGATGTTATTACTTTATCATGAAACAACTGAAGAAGAAGAAGTTGAAGAAGAAAGAAATTGAAAAGATCGGTAATGGATATTACCTCTTCTTTGGAACGCCTTTTTGAATCCTCCACTTAAGGAACTAAGATTGGTCTTTGGAGAAGACCAGGACCTCTAGGATTATTCTAGGGAAGTGGAGAAGGTAAAATGGCAGGGGTTGGCCGAGCTTGAGTGCTCAAATTGGTGTGAGGAGGAGGGGGAGGAGGTGCCCTTTTATAAGGGAGGAGAGGGGCACCTTAGGAATATCTCAAAATATTATTTTATATTAAAGTCAAAATCGGTTTATAATGGTTCCAAAGGGTCTTATTTCGAAGCTAAAGTGGGGATGGGTCGAAATCCTATCAACCAATAGGATTTAGACAAGTTTAGGGTATTATTTTAACCTTATCAATTAGATTTAACTCTAAGTTAATTAATTTAACTTTTACCGTGTCTTTTTGTTTTCTTTCACTATATGGTTAATACACTTACTATAACATGCCAAACGAACCCCAAATTGTTTATTATTAATATATATATCCTTATCTAAGTCATTTGGCCGAACCATAGATTTTTAGGAATAAAATAACAATTAATAATATAATATTTAATTTAAAAACTATTTTGTGTCAATTTTGACACTATTTGATATATGATTTTTGTGAAAGTCATAACAGAATTATATGTTCGAACCAAGTTAATTAAATCATTACTAATATATCATAGTAACCTAGAAAATTAGTGGAATTCATAAAAAGTCTCAAATTACATTTATTTTGGTATTTATATTATCAATTTTTTCAATATTTCATTAATAAGATAATTACTGCATCATCTTTGTGTCATAATTAAATTAAATTATTTGATGTCTAAAAATTACAAATAAAATACCATCATGTAGGAAATCTTTTTAGCTTTCTAATGAATATTTACAATCGAATTTATCTTATGTATAACCCTATATTAAAAATGATTTACTTATTAAACTTTGATTTTAACTATTTTAACCCTTCTTTAAATAAATTAATAATAAATGTCCTAATCTAATCCAAGTGGGCCTAAATGGTCATATTTTATTCCTAGGTTTGTTTTTGGTCGAATTACACTTGTCCAATAGAGTTAGGACATGTGTTAGGGTAATATTAATATCATATTTACCCTTAGTTACCCTATTTACTATTAACCGCGGTAAAAATAGTAAAAAGTTACTATTCACCAAAAAATTATTTTCATCTCATTGAACCACATTTTAGTCCTTGATATTAACCGTGTCTCTCGGATTTTTGAAATTCCATTCACAGAAGCGGTAAAATTAAGTTTTATGCAAAATTCAGTTTTTAACCTACCACTTAGTGGTTTCACTATTCATCAAAAATTGAAAGTTTTCAGAAAAATACCAAAATTTCACCCTAGGCTAATTTCGATATTCTGAGTCTAAAAATGAAGTCCATTTTGAAAAATAAAATTTATAAAATTTCAAAAAGTGGTTATTACTATTCATAACGGCTAGTTTTAATAGCATATTGTTGTTTAGTGAAACTCGGTATTGCGTACGACGCAAGCTATCGAGGAAGGTCGCGATTGCGTGTAAAGTAAGTCAAGCAAGTGTTGCGTAGAAAAAGATTCCTTTGATAATTTATATAACATAAAAGTCTCGGGTGTTACAACGCCGGGGGGTGCGGGGGTTGCCGGAGGCCACGGGGGGCGTGGGGGGTGTCGGTGTCAATAAAAAAATTACACCCATGAAAATACAATAGAAAATTCTCACTAAGCATATACCTAGGTATGAAATCCACACTATAAAACCATTCATGGAAAACCCAATACACATAATATGAAATCATACCTTCTTTAAATAAAAAAATAAAGATAAAGTGATGGTCAAGGTTTCTATAATGACATGACCTTTATTATATGTTTCAAGACCCATTTACTAAAACTCATTCCTCCATATCAACATAAATATTAACATCACATTGGAGGCCTCATTATTGACCTTATAATGCATCCTTGGCTTTGGTCAAATAAGAATAGGTGTAGATGTCAATATATTTTTTAGCTCATAAAATGAATCTTTTTATTTATCATCCCAATAAAAATTCACTCCATTCCAAGTCAATACTATATTTTTAATGAATATGTTAGAAAACTCCAAGATAATGCAAGAATAAGAAACCACATGACCAATGAAAATATGAATCTCAACAATATTAGTATGAATCTATTAAGAAATTATAGATTCTACTTTCTCAATATCCCCTAATATCTTAGATTTAGATAACTCATGACCAAAAAATGTCACCTATTGATTATAGAAATAACATTTCAATATATTGGCATATAAATGATGATATCTCAATGTGTCTAAGAACATAACCAACTATTCTTCATGCTCCTCATAGGATCATGATCATACCGATATATCATTGATAAATATAGTCCCGAATGAAAAAAAAGGATAAAAAATGGTTTATCAAAGTTATAAATACATATGGTTTCTCCATTACCCTAAATAGAATTACCAAAAACACAAAATTACTATATAGTGTTTGAAATTATATCTTGGACACACCTTTAGCTCAAACCTTTAACCGCTGATAACCTAATCGATGAACAATATTCAAAATCCATAAAGAACCTCTAACCTGATTGAATAAATCATAAATTCATAGAAAAGTATACCAATTATTAAGAGTAACATGATTTAATTTATAATAGATAATATAAAATCAATAACTCACTCTTGAAATATTGGTAAAAAGAAATGGATAACCCTATGTAGACACACTCAGATTAATAAATCCATTGGATTAATGATCTCCCAACTAAATATTTATCTATCTAATAAATCACCCAAATAGAACCTCCATGTTTCCCCTAAAAAATCCAAGATCCAACCAACCACCGGATAGCTACACCTCCTTTATAGCTCCACATATGAGACTATGATTCACAACATGTAAAGAAGGAGGTATTTTATTTACATTTTTGTTGTTGTATATAATCTAAATGTTGACCAATATAGGAATATAGGGGATATTAAAGGAAAAAAGTAGGATATCCCTCAAAAATATCATGTACCCCATATAAATGATAAACCAAAAACATTAAATTCATTTTATAAAACATTACCTAAACCCATGGAATTTTCCTAAAACAAAATATAGATATTAAAAATTAAATAAATAATCAATATTTTCCATTAACTGTTTCCAAATATATAAACATTTCCATTTTTATAAAAAAACACCATAAAAACCCTTCTATTTTTAAAAAAGACTAAGGGATCCCTTATAAAATGATTTCAACCATGAGTACTTCTTACCCTTGAGTAGACCAACTACCCAACCATTTCTATAAACCCTACCAAATGAGATGACGCACCAATGGTTAATCTAGATTTATGTCATCCTAGTCTAACCAAATAAGGATCCCACACTAAAGTTTGAATCTTAAATAATGTCTAATACCTCACCCAAAATCATCACATAAATATTATCAACCATATAAAACTTCATAGAAATCTATAAATTCAACTTTTTATGAAAATAAAATAATAAAAACATATAATGGAAAAATCAAGGGGGTATAAAGAAGTATATCCCAAGTGAATGAGAAAGATCTCATGGGGATCCCCCCACACCTTCCTATCATTTTATTACATCTATATATATAATCTATAATTACTATACAAATATCAAATGGGATCTTGGTACATAATATCTCTTAATTACCTAGGCCGTAATACTATTTTTTTCTTGAACCAACTTTGGGTCACCAATGACCTGGGCACTAGAGTAGGCCCATGACATACCCAAGGAACATTCTTAATATCATTAGTCTAGATACTAGTTCTAAATAATCATATAGTAACTCATGGGAATTGGTTTTCAAAATAAATAAAATTAAGACTTAAGACTTCCACACAAAAATATAAAATAACCACTCAATAAATCAGAGGTCCATGTTTCCGTGGAATGAGACAAAAAAAAACAAATATGCAGTACCTAATTAAGCATGATGAATATATAGGGAAACTAGATCAATGGTTAAGAATTAAACTAAAAACAATAATATATATTCGAGGGGTCACCGGTGGTCGAGGGGGGGCACAGGGGGGTGCGGGTTTCACCGGAGGGCTTCGCCGGAGGGCGCAGGGAGTGCGGGGGTCGCCGGAGGGTGCGGGGGGCGCAGTGGTCGCCGAGGTCGGGGGGGGGGGGGATCGGGGAGGGTTTGGGGAACGTGGTCGGGGAGGGGGAAAGGGTCGCGGTGTTTCTGAAAAAATTTGGGTTTCGCGGCGGTTTATTAAAAACCGCCGCGCAACCTTCACCGAAAATGTTTAGCGGCGGTTTTGTGAACCGCTGCCACAAAACCGCCGCTAAAACCAGTTTTTTTTGTAGTGAAAGAACCAACCACTAGGAGTGTCAAACCATACTATCGAGCATCATAGTGGTCGCGACTCCATGTGAGACCATGCGCAGTACCGATTTAATCCTATTTTCACCCCCCATCCACACAGAGAAAATCCAAAAACATAAATCCCGGACTACCCCTGGTTACTCGAGGATCAAAATGAGCAAGAGTTTGGGACGCTCTTTGCACAATTACCACTAGAGTACCTATAATCCTATCTATGATCTACCTGACACCACAAATAACAATAACAAAACCTACCTCTGATACCATTTTTTCAAGAAACAGGCTGGGTCATTATCCGACCCGGTGCCCGTCCCGGTCCACGACATGGCCCGAAGGGCATTCTCGATACCCACTGGCTGATAACTAGTGTCGGGCACCACAATGAGGCAGTTGGGAACAATTTTTCTCAGAAAATACATATAAGTAGTCGAAATAAACTAACCAATGTAATTTACTTGCAATTGAAAATAGAATAATGATGGACCGTTGAACATACCTCCAAGTGACCTCATGGGTAACCACCAAACATAGAAACAATCTTACTGTAAGAGAGATCCAAAAATAGAACCTGAAACTGAAAAGATAAAGTAGGCGCGAGCACTAAGATTCTCAGTAGGAAATCCAAAATACAACAAATCCCTATGCCACTACCTTTAATAAGAAATCCCAATCATGCTAGTTTAAAAATAAGGCATAATAAAATAAGGTTTTTTTCTCTTTTAAAATTAAAATAACAAGCTTTCATTTCCAAGAAAAACATTTCTCTTCCATTTTCAAAATAGTTTTTGAGCATGTATTAACATTTCAAAATTTAAGGAGACCAATTTAGATTAAAATATGGTTTTCACAAAAGAGGGAACAAGCATGCAACAACTGAATTGAAAATCATATCACAAGAACCATGGGAAATCACTAAGCATCTAGTGTTAGTTGGTGACCTAGGATCTTTGTGTCTCAGTGAAACGTGGCTTAGAAGGCTATGGACCTCAGAAAACATGTCTTATAAGGCCACTAACCTCAGAGAATGTGGCTTAGAATACCCCAACCCTCAGTAATTCATATGTTTACTTGGTGTTGCAATCGTCAAACCTGTAGTGGAACCAGGTCAAGGAACCTCCAGACCACTAGCCCACAAGTCCTAGTTCACCCACCTAGATACCCAGGTTTCCCATTGTGCTCTATTTCAAGTGGTGATGTGTTTTTATCAAGAAAAAATATATGTACACAACACTCTCTTTATCCAAAACTCATTCAACCTCTCACCACCGCTCTCCCTCCTTAACCACATCCCCCCTATTTCACACCACCCAAAGCATAAGCATCAACACAAGGAACATATCACAAATCACATTTTAACACCTGCATTACATTTCTCAAACTATGGGGGATGCCTCAAAGGGGATTTTCTAATTTTGTAAACCATTTTTTAAAGTGCCAAATGGGCCCCATTACTTTACAATGAACATTACCAATTAGAAAAAATGTTGGTCAACATTTTTAAGTTCCAAAAATCTTCTTAAAAAATACATTTGTGCAACCAAGGCACCACACATTTAAAAACATGCTTAAAATAAATCAAACCATTGAAGAAATATAAATTACCAATTAACCCTAGATTTATCCCAAAACTCATGCATTCTTACAAACTAACAAAAGCATGAACTTACCTATTTTTAAAGTCTTTTGCTAATCTATATTTATTAAAAAATCAACCTTCACAACACACATTCTAGCCACTTAGGAAAAACCATTTTAAGGATTTAGCATTTCAAAACCAATTTAACATAAAAAGGGTATTAGATTTTATAAGCATGGTAGGGATCATATATCAACATGAAAAAAAGATGTTGGAAACTTTATAAATTTTGCATAGAAAATTAAGAACCATTTTGTTTCAAAAACACTTCTAAGCTTTTATTGTGCCAAGCTAGAAAACATATCTAAAAAAAGGATACACATTTTAAACTGTAAAAGTGAACCATAAAATATAACAAGAGGTCCAACACTAAGCATCACTAACACTTTTTATAGAACGTATATACTATTTAATTTTGGAAACACTTATTAAAGCACTAAAGCATTTATGGAATTCAGATTGAAGGTATAGGCTTAGGGGACCTACCTCAAAACATGTATCTTTTGATAGGGGCAACCCAAGACCACTTCACCTACATGCATATACATTTTCATGTATATATATATACATAGGTCCTTGATGACAATGACTCGAACCCCCATGGAAGGGACCAATCACTATATATATAATTTAATAATGGAATTAAACACTTAAACAATTTATAAAACATTTGAAATATCCCAAAGGTGTACACCAATAACACACTCAAAACATCCTTTCTAAAACCAAGCGCACCATGATACAACACCAAAAACATGATAAAACAGAATTCACAACCCTTCCACGACATAACAAACCAACAACAAAGTTTATAAAACACTATGAAAATATCAACACGAGTTCTCACAAAATCAGAGCATTCATATTAAATAAACATGCTACTAAACACATCAAAATCGTATTAAAACAGAAGTGAAACTATATTTTCACCAAGAAAAATAATCAACGAGTATACGAAATTAATTAAATATGAATGTTAATTTTTTAAACAACACATATATATGGAAACACAAACCTTCAATATTGAAACATTGCAAACGCGGTGTGAAAACTCTTCCAGGTGACAACTACACCACAACCAACATAATTAATCCTTAAAATAAAACAATAAGATCAATTAAATCATGACTGAAACAAACACCAACCAAACCCTAACCACAAAATTACCCAAAAATGGAAGAATATCCTGGTCAGAGGAGAATGCACCAATGGCGAGGGTGAGGGAGGTCGGATGAAGCTCTGAAGAGGCTGTCGGGCTTGCGCGACCCTGAAAAAAAGAGGGGATGTGGTCAGGTGTTTGGCTGAGAAAGGGGAGATGCGCGCGGGAGGGTTTAGTGTGCCGGAGGAGGCTGTCTGGGGGCAAGGGGAGAGTTTCGGTAGGGAGAGGTGGTCTGGTTCACTGGAGGAGGTCGGTCGGTGTGGTCTGGCCGAGAAATAGGCGGCGCGAGGGAGGTTGTGCACCAGAGGAGGTAGGTCGGGTCACCAGTGGTGCATAAGGCAAGCCAGGGAGGTGGGGCACCGGTCTAGGTGCAGCTAAAGGGAAGGTGGGAGGGTGGCGCAATGGGAAGAATGTCGGTGGGGGTTTGGTATGGCGTGGCTCGTGTTTGCAAGCATCCTGGGGGGGGGGGGGGTGGTGTCGCTGCTGGTGAGGGCAACAAAAGGGTGGGGTGCCGGAGAGGGAGAGGAGTGTGGCGGAGGTGATCCGGCGAAGAATATGGGGGAAGGGGGTACCACGCCACAAGGGTTGGGAGGGGAGAGGGGTCTGCGTGGGGAAGAGAGGAGTGTAAGAGAGAGGGAGAAAAAAAATAAATAAAAGAGAGGGAGAAATGGGGGGGGGGAGAATAAATAGGAATAAAAATAAAAATAGAAAAAATAAAATAAGGAAATAAAGAAAATAAAAGAGGATAAGAAGAAATAAAGAATGAAAATAAAATGAAAAATAAAGAAGATAAAAAGAAATAAAGAATAAAAAAATAATAATTAAATAAGGAAAGAAGAAATAATGGATATAAAAAAATAAATAAAAGAACAAAAAAATTTATAGTTAATAGAAATTTTTTTTAATACTAATAATAAAACTAAAAATAATAAAACTAAAATAATAAATACAACCAGACCAGTAATAATATTGTTATTATTGAGGCCGGATAATGCGCACGGTCATGCGCAAGGTCGCACACCCAAATAATAACACATTTAATAATAAAACGTTCTCTCATTAATGATGGGCACTACAAACGATCGATCATACAGCCGTGAACCCGTGTATGATACCAAATTTCCTTTAAATTAAAATTGACACAAATCGCGGGTCAAAAGGGAAACCCAAATTAATTAGAATAAAATTAAGCATCGGTCAGGGTGTGACAATAGGTCTAAAGACATTTGGATCATACAATAACTACAAAAATAGATCTCCAAAATACCTCCCCTAATTCTATAATCCTCAATTTGGGTTAACATCCGACTAAGGAAGTCTTTTGGGATAATCCAAAAAGAGTTTCTAGAATAAGAGGTAACATTCTTCAATGATCTGTTTTGTTTCATTTACTTCTCCACCCCTTATATTAATTTTATATCATGATTAAATAATAAAAGTAATATATTAAATATACTTAGATATTATTTATGATAATATTTCAATGTACACTTTCACACACATCAATCAAATGGGATACAAAATCATTTTTCATATGTACATCAGACTACCGCCCCGAGAACCGATGTCATTTGTTCTTCCATTACCACCTTAAATTTTTGGAATAATGATGAATTTATATTATATATATATATAATATATGACACATAATATGAATTTATTCTTCTATAATTATTATATAATACATAACATTAATTTTTTTATTATCTGGGAATATGATAACTACATTTGTACATGTGTGGACTACCACCTCCTTAAAGCGATGTGATTCATTCACTCTATAAATGGAATTTATTAAGGGATGGTTCTAAAAATATATGTGAAATATATGATATAAATATGAAATTAGAAATATTATATATATATATATATATGTATATCACTAACTTTTTAATTATGAAAAATAAATAGAAGTCGCGTTCATGCGCACATACGACCTACCATCTCTATGAACAATGCATTTCATTTCCTATCTCCAAATATTATGGATTATTATAAATAAATATATAGTGAATATATATGATAATTAAATCATATTATAGATTATATATAGGTTTAAATCAAGATATAATTAATAGGAACTACAAATTAAAAGTCAAACTATACTTGAAATACATGACAATTAACACCCGTAACGATGAAAATGATAAAAGATTATTAATGAAAAGGTTATAATATGTTATAAAAGGAATATTTTTGATATAATAAATATTAATATGGTTATAGTGTAATTCAGTAACATGTTTTAAACCACTATACATGAGTTTAAAGACCACACAACTAAAAGGAAGCATAAGGTTATATATGTTCATATCACTTTTTATATATGTGAGATAAATGTCATATTCAACACTGACTTCTTTTGCGTGGTGTTTATACTTCCCATTTTGATATATTATATCTTGAATTATTTTATCTTCATGGCAATTAAATGTTTCATTTAATTTCTATTACTCATGGGGTAACCATTTCTATTTTACTAAAGCGATAATGGATTTTTATCACAACTTTTCTCCTTGACACCTTTGTCATATATACACATGTATTATTTTATGAGGAGTATATACTTATAATTTTATAAGATATATAATTAATATCTTTGTTCATATAATATTATAATATTAATTTAATATTATTCTTTCATAGATATTATGATTCAAACATTTCAAAGTGATATTGGACACTTTGAATTTTTAAAGATATTTTCCTCGTGAATGTTTTTAAAGTTATCTTCTTTATGTATTCAATGAAAACAAAATCTATTCTTAATAAAATGGGTATAATTCATATTCATGCCATACTTATTATTTATATGGATGGAATATGATCATTTTTAACAAGTATAGTATTGACATTCACTTATTTGAATCCTTTTTTGTTATTAACATCCCATGGAGTTATTCACTTTCCCATGACCATTGAACATTAGATATCCATATCATTTATCAGGGATATGATTATTACGTATAGAGTATACCATTTTAACATACAATGTGCAATTGATATTTATTTGATTAATTGGGGGAATATTGGTAACTATGTATATTTTACTCAATATGGATATTTGATAAGGCACTTAATTCAGGAATTTAAATTGATTATTCGATATATAAGGAATGATTTGGACCGGTATGACATGGGTTGGGGACCATTTAATGTAATCACCTTGATTCATCAATAGTCTCAAGAGATTAATAATTTTTCAAATTATATGGGTTTTGAACCAATATGTTTTAAACCATATTGTGAAAGGTTTTAATGGTAAAGGTACTATATACCTAAAAAACACGATGTCCAATAATTATGAATTTCATTCATTTAGATTCAGTTACTATTTATCCATGATATTTTCACATTTGAAATTATCTATGGATATAGTTCATCCTCACATTATTGATTAAATGTCATGTGTTTCAATTACTTACCCTTCCATATTGATTATTTCTTATACTGTTGTTTAAATGGAATATGTGTTCAGTTATTTACCATTCCATATTGATCATTCTTATTTATTCATGATTACTTCTATTGTACGATTACCCTTATTAATCCTTTGAGCTCACCATTATTTTGTTTTCTTTACCCTGGATATGAAGATGAATTCTTGTAATGAGATTCAAGGATTTATTTTATTTTTATTTGTTATATATTATGTTTTATTTTCTATTTCCATATATAATATGGGTATAATTTATGTAATCTAATTTTCCAAAACTGCTAAACTAATATATCATTATGGATTTTATTCCATGTAATCATTCCAATTTAATAAAGGAAGGCATCGACACCAAGATTATGTGGTCAAGGTGTTACAAAATATGTAATGAATTAATATTTGTGATGAAATTTATATTAATATTTATTATTATTCAATCCAATAATAATATATATTCGTGATATTGAATTAATAATAATTTTATTATATTATAGATACACTTAATGTGTTTACCTTTAAAAAACATTCTTCATGTCATTAGGTGAAGTATTCTAAAGTCCAAGATTTGTGTCTAGATACTTGTCTAAACACATATATAGAAAGAAGTTAATGTCATAAAACAATAAGCATTTCATGATAAATAATATTTAATATAATCTATTTTTCTACCAATATCTTATCTATCAATATTAATATTTGTGTCATCACCCTATATGATATATTTATATTTCATTGACTTTATGAAATGAACTCATCAATGAAATAGCATGGCCAGGGATTTAATCTGACAATTCCATTTCAATCAAAGTGATAGAGATGTATTCTTCCATTTATATAAAAGGTAAATACAATTTTTTCACTTTACTAATAACATCCATATAATTTATGACACATCTAATGTATTCTACCACACTTTGGGCATATGTAATCATGATTTTCATCCATACATCAAAGTATTCAATTAATGATATTCCTTAACAAGAATAAAATTTGTAATGTCCAATTAATACATTTATAGATAGTAATTTCCAATGGAACATAAACATGTGGTATCTATATGGGTTGATCTATCCTCATGACCTCCCTCCTCTGAGATCACAAAGTGTGAACTTTTGGAGAAGAATTATCAATGAATTATGATTCCCTAACATGTGATAGTAAAAAAAATTGTATAACAAATTATAAATATTATCTAAATAATAATACATTTTTTTAAAAAGGTGATGCCTTGGAAAAAAATGACCAAAGCACAAATATTATTAAAAGAAAAATGACAAGAGTCTAAAATATGGGATCATATTATAATATTTATCACGAAAAGAGAAAAGAGGAGCATGAAGGCATTTCAACCAGGCAATGTCTTGATTTACTCTCATGTTGGCTAGACCATCTGCAACCGTATTTTCTATTTGATAAACACGTGTAATGATATAGTTAAGATTGGTATGCGAACGAGTGAATTCCATCCAACATGTGGTGATTGGCCAAGAAAGATGTGTTATTCCATTCCAAATCTCTTGAATGATGGTCATCAGGTTGCTTTCAATCCAAAGGTTATTCCAACTGAAGAGTTTGTAAAAGGCAATAGCATGAGTCAAACCAAGAATCTCAACATCAAGCGAGGTGGAAATGCCACATTTACCCATGAAGCATCCAAGTATCTAAATGAGGTGATTCAGGAAAATATCTCCACACTGTGAAGGTCCCAGATTTCCCTTGGAGGCGCCATCAATGTTGATTTTGATTCATCTAGGTGGGGGGGGGGCTCTCTAGAAAACTTCCAGAGTGTGATACAGCTGATAGAAATTTCCTTTAATCCTTAGAGGCTTAATGATCCCAAAGTCATACACGATGTTGTGGAAATGTCCCTTTTGAATCAAGGAAGCTTCATGTATGGAAATGAGGATCCTCATCCGACCTGCATTTTGATTAAAAGAGTAGTTGTTATGAATTATAGCATTATAATCATACCAGATCACATTAAGGAGTTACACAAGTGAAGCAAGGAAGAGGTTTTTGATTTACTAAGATCCTTCAATTTCTGCACATATTTTAAGTTGTGCTTTGACAGAATCAAGAATCAACCATCTTTAGTAAAAAATGTTATGAATATAGTTAAAAAGAAAAAATCCGTAGTTCATGTTATAAATAGATGGTTATCATCTTATCTATGTTGATTATAGATTTTTCACTTAGAGTAGAGCTGGATGCCAAAATATTGGATTCAAATTTTAGTGGAAACTCTATTATGAGAAAGATGCCAGATGTGATTAAATCTCGAAGGTTTTATCCAAGGTTTGTTGAAATGTTTCAACTAGTTGTAATCAATCTCAGAGTTACAGAAATAATGATTTTAGAATTTTTTTCAATTTTATCATACCATTGTGAGCAGGTTCTCAAGTTAAGAAATCATTAGAGTAAGAAAAAGATTAGTTTTCAATGATGTTCAGAAAAGTATCTGGGAGGTGATCATGCTTTGAGTGTAAAATGTCTATGATAGATTTATTGGTATTATCAAGAGTTTGATTAGGACATATAATAAAAAATTAAAGGCGTTCCAGTCTAGTTATCCAACCAAAATTTTAAGGAGGATTCTCTGGAGATCATCCATCTAGAATTATTCATAATTTTGGTAAAGGAGTATTTGATGGAAGGCTATATTGATGAATTAATGAAGTTTGAATTTCCCATTTTATGTGTGTCAAGAAATATATTTTTGTGAAAGGTAATTTCTTTAGATGTATTGTGAAAAATCTTCCAAGTGAGTCTTTCTTGAAGGGCTTCATTAAAGTATTTGATATTTTTAATACTGATACCACCATTTTCAATGGGCTTGCAATAAGTTGACCAGGGAACATTCACATGTATTCTTTCCAGAATACTACCAGTCCAAATGAAGTTCTTTATGGTGGTCTTCATTTTTTTAATAAGACCAGCAGGCCATTTTTAGACCATCATGGAGGAAACCATCTTGGAAAAAATAGTGTATTTAACAAGGCAAGTCTAACCTACCATAGAGGGAGATTTACCTTTCCAAGAAGATATCTGATTTAGAACTTGGTCAAAAATAGTTGCAAAGTGACAAGATTTGTGTTTTCCCCAAAAAATTGGAACACCAAGATAAGTGAAAGGGAGCATACCTTCTTTTAGATCAAGGTCACTTATGATGTTACATTTTCTTCTTGGAGGGATGTTTTTCCCAAAGAAGATGCATGATTTGTTTCAACTAATGGTTTGACTAGAAACCTCTTCATAGTGTGAGAATGCATTTTTAAGATTATGAATTTTTATTTTATCTCCTTGTAGGAAAAGGATTATGTCTTCGGTATAAAAAAGATGAGTAGGAGCATTAATGTTTCTAGAGACATGTATGGGTTTTAGTTTTTTCAGGTCCACCAGGTGGCTGATCAGACGACTGAGGTAATCTTCTAATATCGAGAAGATAATGGAAGATAGGGTGTAACATTACCTGAAACCTTTGGTGCATTTAAAATAACCCTTGGGATATCCATTGATCAAAATAGAGATAAATACCATGTTAAAGAGATATAGTATTGCAGTGATAAAAGATGCGTTAAAAACAAAAACTTGGTGGAATTTGATGATAAAAATCTAGTCAGTGGTGTCGAAGGCTTTTATGATGTCAAGTTTAATGGAAATGTTGACTCCTATATTATATTTATTCAAATTGTTGACACACACAGAGGCCAGAAAAATATATTCTTGAATGGTTCTACCCTTTATAAAAAAATTGATTCTAGGAGACAATTTTATCTGTGAGAGTGAAAAGTCAGCTTCAAATGATTTTGGGGACGATTTTAAATTGGGAGTTAATACGAGAAATGTGTCTAAACAGATGAATATCAGAGGCATTATCCACTTTTGGGATCAAGGTGATAAACTTGGTATTTAGAGGGTGAGGGAGAACCACATTAGTGAGGAAGTATTTTAGAAGTTTACAAACATCAGTCTGAATCACATCTCAATAATGTTTGAAGAAACTTTTTTGAATCCATCAGGACCCAGAGTACTATCGAGATTCAGACTAAAGACAGTGTCATTGATTTCATGATCCAAAGGAGTGCTAAGAAGGAAGAAGTTTTCATCGTCAGTGGTCACTAGTGGAATAACCTCTGGTAGGAGGTATTTGATTATATCAGGACCATTAAAAATGGATTCATAGTAGTAGATGATATGATGTATGATGTCATCTTCATTATTAATTAGTCTTTCCCCATCCACTAAAAAGGTTAATAGCCTATAGGCCTTCCTAATTCTTTAGAGAGAGTTGTAGAATTGGGTATTTCTATCACTGTCATTTAACCATTTCACTTTAAATGCTTGTTTTCTCATATTTTCTTTGAAAGTGAGCAAGGAGTTATGTTTGTGTGCAATGTTTAGTTATTGAGTAGGGTCAGTGTTGAGGTCAGAGTTGGTGTTTGTGTTTTTTAGATTATTGAGATATTTCTCAAGGAGCGTGATCTCATTATTAATTTTTTTGGCTTTAGAACTGCACCATGTTTTTGGTGTCTCTTTTAGATGTTTTAATTTGAGAGTATAGTCAAGAGAATCATTGTTACAAGATTGTGAGGACCAATAGTTTTGGATGATATGAGAGAATTTCTTATCAGAGAACCACACATTATTAAATATAAAAGCTAAACAAGGTTTCATGTCTTTGGTGGATACACTGACTAGGATGGGGTGATGATTATAGTTCAGTCTATGAAGAGTGGTGCTGGATATGGTGTCTCATTTATCTAATGCAGGGACATTTTTGAAGGCTCTATCTAGCTCATAGGAAACTAATATATTGTAGTGTCTTCTATACCAAGTGTATTTTGCACCAGTGAGATTGATTTCAATGAGATTGTTGTCATCTATTGAGGTTTTAAATTCTCTCATAGAAATAGAAGCATGAGAAGGCCTGATTTTCTCACTTGCTTTGAGGATAGAATTAAAGACACCCACAATAAACCAGGGTGCATTCATGTTGGTGAAAATATAAGAGATATCATTCCAAAGTATTATACTTTCATGGTATATATTCTTAGCATAAACAAAAGAGTATAAAATATGTGTGTCATCTATATTAAAATTTTAAGTAAAAAAATCTAGTAAGAGATATTGAAAACACTAATATTCTGTAAAGAGAAGTGCGAAAAAAATCAATAAAGATTCAACATTGAGGTTATTTGTGATTGCACCAGTAAAAACATAGTTTTTTTACATAATTAAGAGTATTTAGAGGAATAAGTAATTTTTGTCTCTACAATATAAAATAATAAAGGAAAATGGGTGTCAGTAATTCTCTTTAATACAACAAAAGTGTCAGAGTTTGTAATACCTTGACAATTCCAAAAAAGGATCTTCTTTAATACCTAGATTTGGAGTTAGAACTCCCGTTTTTCTTTTTTTTACAGAACCTTTATTTTTGGAATATCTTCTAACCACTTGTGTATTATTGGAGGTCTGTTACTGATTATTGTTAGATTTGGTGTCATTCTTCATTGTAGGTTCATATATTAGATTACTCATAGAAGAGTCTGTATATTTCTTAGAACACATCAACAAAGCATTGGAACTAGGGTTCGAAATATAATTTATAGACTTTATAAAGTAGTCCTCATTATCTATAGGTAGGGGAATAGATGTACCTAGAGCCTTTTAAGTGTCTGTGTGCTTCTTTTTTGGAATTTTCTAGTCCAAAATGACTGCAATGATTTAGATCCATAGAGTCATTCTTAACCTACATGAGCTTAGAGTCCTGTAATAAAAGTGTGGTACTATGTTCAACAGATTTGGATACCATGACAAAAAATTACAATACTTAGATTGAGTCTCATCCTGGGTTGTATAAGGATTAAATATCCCTTTATTAGCAGCATTGGTAATGGGATTAGTATGAGTAGAGATCACATAAACTGGTTCATCATCATTCATTTTGGTTTCATTCTTAGTCCATAGAGAAGCGTCTGTATTAGAAGGTTGTATCATCGAATTCTTAAGGATTGGGACTGTAGTTTTCAAATAACACAACATCATGAAAACTGAATCCACACTACTATCAACAGGTTGAGATCCATTAAAAGATTAATTTTTAGTAGTGAAGATTATTGTGTCTGAGTCAATTTCCTTCCCCGCCCTAGGTTTCTCTATGTCTAACTTCTTAGTGAAACTATTGATTTTTTTTGGGTTTGTGTAAAATCATGTACCAAGGGTGTAGTTCTCTTCAAATGATTAACATATTCCAATTCTTTGGTAACCATTTCAGTCACTTTAGTGGTATGTTTCCTATCCTGAGTGTCCTTCTGGTTAGTCACGAGTTTTTCAGATTTTTTGGTGTGCCCAGTGGAATCTAGATTTTTAGAGAAAATAACAAGTGATCATTGAGCAAGGGGGAGAGATTCTAAGTAATCTGTTTTGTTGTTGGAGTCATTATTTAACTTTGATATATTCATGGCATTTAAAAGATAGGGATTCTAGGTCTGTCCATCCACATATTGAACTGAAACTACATCAGGGAAGTCACTAATATGAGGAGCTGATGTGGATGTGATGCATGAATTTCAATTCACTTGGTCAAGTTTATTATCCATCTTACCCAGTTTATGATCCTCATCTTAGATGAGGATAGTTCTTGAGGTCTGACCAGATTGACAAGTATTGTATTCTTCCTTCTCATTGGACAACCTTACAGTGTCTAAAAATACATTTTCTAATTCTTCCAAGAGGATTTGTTCTTTAATGGAGTTGTATTCCTCTTTACCAACATCTTCTGAGTTTATACTTGAGTAATCCTCTATATGTGTCAAACTGTGTTTTTTGACCCAGATTTAATCCTTATTTTTGGGAGGTTCAGATATCTCCATCATGGGAGCTTTTTCTTTTATATTTCTTCTTATGTCCATCCAATCATTTTCAATTGGCGGGATTAATTGTCTTCTAATCACCATGTAATTAGATATTGTGTGACCAATGATCTTAAAAATGTCAAAAAAGGGAGGTTTCCTCTCATATTCGATTCAAATTCAGTTTTGTAGTCATTTGTAGTGAAATTGATTGTATTTGGGAGCTTTGAATCTAAGTTAATCTCCCCCATAACTCTAGAAAAAATACTTAGGTCAGCATTTAAGGTGTTGTGGTCAATTTTAAGGGAAGACCCTATACAAGATACAGTATCATTCATAATTTTTGGGTGCCAAAAGAACCAATTAATTTTATGGAGTTTAACCCAAACTTGTGCCATTGAATTCCTATATGTGTGCAGATTGAAAGAAGATTCCAAATCAGAAATTATATATAATCCTAGTTATAAATTGAGGTTTTTATTTTTCCAATAATTCTCTAAGTCCTCATTTGATCTTAGTAGTATGTGAAAGTAGCATTTTCCTATAGGAATTAATTTCCAGTTCGAATAAGTCCAATAGTGAGCAATACTCATATGCAATTTAGATAAAGGCCAAGGACGATCACCTTTGATGTAGGATATGTGTCCCATGATAGAAAATTTTCACATTTGTGTTCATTTTTAAGAGCATCTAGATCCACTTCCACCAATAACCCACCATCATCAAGTCTCTTGACAAGGGGATGCTTCATCATAATTTTCTTACTTGGATCAATACCCTTCAATGCATCCAGAAATGATATCCCTTGGAATCTACCAGAGAAAGTACAAGTGCATGCATTTTCTTCAGTGGAATCTTTCGTATGGAATTCAGTGACAATGATCTTGAATATGAGGCACTTACTTATTCTGAGGAGTCGCGTAGTAAGGGGATTTAAGCCTCCCAGGCATGAATAAATCTTCCATGATTGATGAGATCAAAAGATTTGGGTGAAGGAGCCCTATTCGCTCAGGGGTTTTAGTGAGAGAAGGTCTCCCATCTCTCTAAAGTCCTGTTCCTCTAAATAATAATACATATGTTTAATAATTTTCTATAATATTATTATAAGTTATAATTATGGAAAAGAACTATTAAAACCTCTTTATATGAAAAATACTCTAAGGATATTATGATATTAATGTTACAAAGAGGAATAACCATCATGTAATAAGATATTTAATGATATTCTAGTAATTTGATGTAAAAGGTTTGTTGGTTTCAAGGTAATGAATAAAATATACCCAAAGGTTTAGTAGAAAAAATGTTAACAACCTTTAAATAACTAGATCACACATGATATTCATCCTTTTGATTAGATAAGGCTTTATTCAATGAGTCTACCATTTTTCATATGTGTCTAATCTAATTATGATGAATTCTCCTCTGTAAGAAAAATTCCTCAATAGATGATACTAAAAAAAATATTATTTATATATTGATATGATCAAGGATCCATAGATAGAAACTCTTCATCTGTATTATCACAATAAATAGTGATAATATATTTATATCTAGGTATAACACCAATCTCCTTGAAAAAGATACATATCTACATAGTTTCTTTAGTTTCATTAGAAACTATAAAATTTTCAAACTCTATGACAAAATCAATAACTGTTAGTTACATATAACTCTTCTTAATAAAGAAAATTCCATTAAGGAAAACACATATTTCAATTGTGATTTGATATCATTTATATATATATACAAAAAGTATAATTTTTGAATCCCCTCACTTCTAGTTCTTTATCTACCCCATTAATCTATAACATATCCATTGTATATCTTATATAAAATAGAATAGTTTTCACACTGAATCAATATAGATCACCTCGTATTGTTTGATATCATCCTACCATGTTAAATGAATAAGAAAAATAAATCCTGGTATATATTTACCACCACTTTCTCTGGAAATGACTTCCAACAAGATCAATGTTCGAATAAAGGTTCCATAGAAATTTACATAGGTATTATAGATAAAATTAACCTAAAGAATCAATAATTACAATAAGAGAAGTGTTATTTTATATAGCATTCATGTGACTGTATAATACACACCCTCTCATATGGATCAAAGTAAAGGCTATCCCTTGAATACACCTGATCACATGAGATTAGTGTCACTGCTTTTTCAGAAGAGAGGTGGTCCAATTTTTCATCCATGAGATTCCATTATCTTATGTGTAAGTATTATGTATTTTTGATATGTTAGTTTTTTATACTGAATTATTGGCATCTTCTACAATCATTCATACTTTTTAACAGTATAAGTATACCCTCTTATGTGGTTCATGGATTGAGATCCATGCTGTAGCGACATGTTTTAATGGATACCCAAGACATTTCATCAAGGTTTGAATACTAATATTTGAGTTACACTTTTTAAAAGGGGGATGCAAAGACACTAATTGGGAAAGGGAGATAAACTAACAATTGAAAGAGGGAAAATCTATAGGTAAACCTTAAGCATAAAATAAATAATAACTTTGAAGAATGAACCCTTCTACATAAAGAAAATATGTGATTGTTACCTATGTAAAACAATATCCGTGGATCAATACACATTAAAAAGATTTGGTTTTGTAAGTTGTAGGTGAACACAACATGAAATTATGTGATAAACCCCCTAGTAATCTACCTAATCACATCCCCTCACAGTCCCCCTTTAGTGGTCATCCATTTACATCATTCCATTCATTGATGCCTTAGGCGGTCTCTTACCTTCATATGATGTACCCTTACACATCATGAGGGAATTTTAAAAGGATACGTCTCTCACCTATTCAGGATTTTCATAGGACCTCAATGGTCTTATTTCTTTAGGGTAAAATCCATGAAAAATAATAATTGAAACCTCTTATAATTCCTCTATATATCCACAATCATGATATGAATATTAGAGTGAACCCCATTGATTGTGAATTCCATTGAATGTGCCATATTAAGAGGATATGTCTCTTCACCTTGGAATATTACCTTTTAGGATCATATTTCCTTCATGATATTATCACATAATGTCCCCCACATATGTCATCCAACACCTCCTTGGGTGTAATCCCGGACTACAACTAAAATGGAAGATTCAATGCATAAGACCCATTCAATCCTATATTGAAAAACATTTTATTAAATATAAATCCCCATTTAATGATGTTAATTTTTCTTCCATTATCCTTGTAAAATCATGTTAAACTCAATTAAAAAATTCTTACTACATGTCATTAACCTATATGGTACGATCCTATAAAAAAACATTAAACTGCGACACTTAAACTATATAGGATTTGATTAGTATCATGAAGAAAAAAATATAATTCAACCCTGAGTATTATACCCAACATCATTAAACCATTTCCAATATTATTGGTACATAATCCTATATAAAATTATACCCCCACCGATAGGACTATATATCTTCTAAGTCTTTTCATCTCATCCTCATAATTATATAATTCAAATATAATCCATCTTTATAGGGCCACATACATTGTGATTCCAATCAAAAATCATTACCTCATACCCCCTAAAATATCAAATAGAATGATATTATCATACATAAGTCCAACACTAAAAATTTATAGGCCCCTTTTCCCTTAGTCATCCTTACTGCATGATATTAAAAAAACATGAATTATTCCTTTTATAAAACCATAAAAGACATTATGTGACCTGTTAAATGGAACTGAACTACATGGGAAATGTTTCCCTTTACAAGGGTATATAGGAAACCTATTTAATGACCCTTATCCAAAAAATATCTATGAACAATATTCCAAGATGATACTAAATTCCATAGTTCTAGGATTATTGGGATTTAAATAAAATTAAGATTTCATAACCAACTAACCACCACTCGTGGGGGTAACCAGTATTATTAATAATATGGCTAGGTTTGTTTTAAAATCTTGTCATAAATATTTAATAGAGTCCCAATGCAGGAAAAATTCCCCCTCAAAATGGTGCAGTGAGCTTGACCTCCCATCTACTCAACAAAAATGTTTTATAATATGAAAATGTTAAAGTCCTTGTGGTATTCTGCTTTTTTAAGGAAGGTCCACATCAAATCAAATGATAATGAGTGTAAAAAATGTTGTAAAAAATTGTGAAAACATAATTAAAATTAATACATTATTGGTTGAAGATCTATTTAACCCCCCTTATATTAATTCCAGAATGATATCGGGTGTCAAATAGACCCTTCAATTCCACATACATTAGAAAAAAATGAGGAACCCATTGTGATACTTATAATCATGAAGATAAAAATCTAATTTAATTTATATTATATTTATCTATGATTCATGGGTATTATTGTTCATGGTTATTTGGTTATGTAGAAAGGTATTATTTTGGATATTTATTTGATCCAAAACCATGGCATCATAATTGAAAGCACGTCCTTATGCCCCAGACATTCTAAAAGGCATGAAATAATCTACTTGGAGGTCATTATCACCCACTCATTTCCTTTGGAGATAGTTCCTTACTATCTTGGTTAGGGATTGCATCCAAAATATTATTCCACCCGACCTTGGAAGCCACTCGTAAGAGTCTATATATATTGAAATCTAGTAACCCACTTCATAAATGGTGGTTGGGGCTAGAAAGGTTGCACCTATTTCCACATTAATCCCTTTTTGGATCCTTTCCTTAAATCATGATAATTAATAACCCCCATATCGAAGGGATATAGAGAATCCCCTCAGTGAAATCACTCTCCATGAAGTGGAAAGGAGGGTTCCATGGACTAGCTGACACCACCGAAAACACCAAACATAAACTCTCTAGTAACCTATATGTGATTTTTTCCACTGAACCTCCACCCCAACAACTGATTATAGGGAATATTAAATTTCCCAACATGGGAAGAGGTCTACATCACTAGTGTTATGAGATGATTATCCTTTAACCTTTGATTAGTCTAGTAGTAATATCTTTACTTTTAATTGGAATACAAAGTATAAACCACTTCCCATAGATAAAGTTCATCCATATACTATGATAACACTCTCAGAACTAGCACATATTCTGAATCCTATTGATGAATATTTACCATATATGAAAATAACTTAGGGTAAAGTTCATATTCTCTCTTCCCCATGTCATGATAGTTGGTATAATATGGTAGAAGAAAGAGTACATGAGTGAGAATACATCCCCACTTCAATCGAAGATATCCTCTAGCATATCCAAGAAATAATAGAATAACCAATCTATATTCCTATTTAGATTATTTAAAATTTCTATCATATTATAGTTGCTACATTGGAGATCCATCAACATATTATGAAAATTAAAATAGGATAAGTGAATATTCCTTCTCCCACCACCGTAGTAGTTAATCCATATAGTTAGGTGTATAATTTTGAGAAAGCACATATACTTACTCTTGTTTAAGAGGGCCATTAGTATATTTAGGTAAAGGATGAGGTGTATTAATAGTGGTATATTCCTATTCAAATTTGGATTATTTAGTATAACCTAAGTACCAACTCAGGAAATTCACATATCCTTGTCACAAATATATTAGAGTTTCAGAATAAATTACAATGATGAACCTAAGTTATCCCTACATTGTAACAGCCCAAGATTTTATGAAAAATATTCTTTTTTATTTTACTAATGTCTTGTGTTATACGCTACACCAAAAGGAGCTTGCATAACACGCGTCCTTGACTTGCCTTGCATTACACGCAATCACAACCTTCCTCGATAGCGTGTGTGGTACGTAATCCTGAGTTTCACGAAACAATGATATGCTATTAAAATATTATTAAAACTAGCCGTTATGAATAGTAATAACCACTTTTTAAAATTCTGTAAATATTATATTTCAAAATGAACTTCATTTTTGGATTCGGAGTATCGAATTTAGCCTAAGGTGAAATTTTGGTACATTTCGGATAACTTTCATATTCTGATGAATAGTGAAAATTACTAAATTATAATTAAAAAACAACTTTTTTAATCGAAATAATTAATAGTGATAAATTATTAATTTGAGTAGTGTTAAAGTATATTTAGAATATATTTTTACAATTTAATACAATGTTGGTCATTGGATGTAATTTCACATTTAAACTAGACATAAACAAGTGTCAATCTTTTGATAGATATTGTTTCTTAAAAACACGCTATTTGTTTTAACAGCGGGATTTAATTATAAAATTAATTAATACAACCTTTATGTTATTAATTTGGTAAAATAGACTTCATTTTTGAATTCGGAATATGAAATATAGCTTGGGATGAAATTTTGGCATTGTTCTGAAAAACATCAATTTTTGATGAATAGTGAAACTACTAAGTGGTAGGTTAAAAACTGAATTTTGCATAAAACTTAATTTTACCGCTTCTGTGAATGGAATTTCGAAAATCCGAGAGACACGGTTAATATCAAGGACTAAAATGTGATTCAATGAGATGAAAATAATTTTTTGGTGAATAGTAACTTTTTACTTTTTTTTACCACGGTAAATAGTAAATAGGGTAACTAAGGGTAAATATGATATTAATATTACCCTAACACATGTCCTAATTCTATTGGACAAGTGTAATTCGACCAAAAACAAACTTAGGAATAAAATATGACCATTTAAGCCCACTTGGATTAGATTAGGACATTTATTATTAATTTATTTAAAGAAGGGTTAAAATAGTTAAAATCAAAGTTTAATAAGTAAATCATTTTTAATATGGGGTTATACATAAGATAAATTCGACTATAAATATTCATTAGAAATCTAAAAAGATTTCCTACATGATGGTATTTTATTTGTAATTTTTAGACATCAAATAATATAATTTATTTATGACACAAAGATGATACAGTAATTATCTTATTTATGAAATATTGACATAATTGATAATATAAATACCAAAATAAATGTAATTTAAGACTTTTTATGAATTCCACTAATTTTCTAGGTTACTATGATATATTATTGTTGATTTCATCAACTTGGTTCGAACATATAATTCTGTTATGACTTTCAAAAAAATCATATATCAAATAGTGTCAAAATTGACACAAAAGAGTTTTTAAATCAAATATTATATTATTAATTGTTATTTTATTCCTAAAACTCTAAGGTTCGGCCAAATGACTTAGATAAGGATATATGTATTAATAATATACAATTTGGGGTTCGTTTGGCATGTTATAGTAAGTTTATTAACCATATAGTGAAAGAAAACAAAAAGACACGGTAAAAGTTAAATTATTTAACTTAGAGTTAAATCTAATTGGTAAGGTTAAAATAAGAACCTAAACTTGTTTAAATCTTATTGGTTGATAGGATTTCGACCCATCCCCACTTTAGCTTCGAAATAAGACCCTTTGGAACCATTATAAACCGATTTTGACTTTAATATAAAATAATATTTTGAGATATTCCTAAGGTGCCCCTCTCCTCCCCTATAAAAGGACACCTCCTCCCCCTCCTCCTCACACCAATTTGAGCACTCAATCTCGGACAACCCCTGCCAATTTCTCCTCTCCACTTCCCTAGCAACATCCTAGAGGTTCTGGTCTTCCTCAAAGTCCAATTTTAGTGCCCTAAGAGGAGGTCTCAAAGAGGCACTTCAAAGAAGAGGTAATTACCGTTACCAATTCTTTCATCTTTATTTCTTCTTCCACTTCTTCTTCTTAGGTTGTTTCATTATGATGTAATAACATCAGTATCACTCATATACTGATATGTTATTATAAGTATGAAACAACCCTATTTCACCATCTATCCATCCTACGGAAAAAGAAATCACCGCGCGTGCGTACGTACGGAATACCGTCTCCACGCCGTGGTGTAATCTATTTTCCACCACCACCTTACATGGATGGGTATAATGGTGTAAAGAATAACTATACATAGTTATTACAACATCATATTGATTCTGATATATTGTATAATCCACTCCAATTCAATTCAATATTTATAGAAATGATATCATCGCTCGTGCGTACGTACGGAATACCGTCTCCATGACGCGATGAGATTCATTCTCCATGTTAACCATTTAAGAATGATTATAATGTATATATACGAAATAATAATGAAATATATGACATTATAAAGCTACTGGATTTATGTATATATATACATATGTATTTCATCTACTTACTTCCATTTCAAGACAATAAGGAAAGGAAAACAGCGTTCATGCGTACGTACGGACTACCGTCTCCATGAACGGTGTTTTTCATTTTATTTATCTACCTATTATATATATATATATATACTGAATATATATGATATATAAATCATATTTTATATTCTTGAAGTAAGTAAATCATGATATAAGTAATAATGATGTCAAGAACAACAAGTCAAAACACCTACGATAAATGAAACGATTTTACCCAAAACGCTTCTTTAACATGGAATTTACAAAAGAACGGGTAATATAATGTCATAAGTGAACCATATATGATATCATAACAATGAATATGATTCTTTAATAAGTCAATAACATGATTTAAATCATTATACAGGAGGTTCGGACACTTACAAATCAAGTCGGACCTAAGGTAAGGGAAATATCACAATCTCATTTTTATCTGAGATTGTTTATTCGTAAGTATTTACTGGGGTGTATTTTATCATCCACATCCATGTTTCATCAATATGTAATATTATTTCCATCCACCTACAATTGTTTTAATCCACTTTTACCCTTCGGTGAGTTTTTAGTAATATGTATGAAAGGAATCTTTTGTCGTTTTTCGTACGAGGTACATTTTGACTTTTCCGACAAAAGTACGAAGAATGTTTTTTTTAACTTATACGGCTTGAATGGATTTTTAAAACATTATTTCCAAGAAGCTTCCTTTACAAGTTTTCAAGTTTATTTTTAATGAACTTCTTTTATTTTAAAGTCGTATGACATGTTATGAAAGGAAAAATGTTTTTAAAGTAGAAAGGATATTTTCCTCAAGAATGGAGTTCAAGTATTTTATCAAAATTATTTTCCATCTACGATAATAAAAGGGTTCTGTTTTTATCCCTATTATTACATGGATTTGATTATGTTGTGATGGAAACATTTTTATGAATTCCTTTATCTTATATGAATTGTTTTATGATGTCATGTTGTTTAAGAATCCCATTTTTATTACATGGGTTACGCTATGATGTATGGTTTATGATTATGTGGCACACATAAGAAAGGATTCATTATAAGATGGGTGGGACCTATATCTCCCTCCAATGCATTGGGTAATGATTTTATATCTCATGAGATAGACATGGCTGGAACGGAAGGTTATTTCGGTTCAGTGATACAGGACTGAAACGAGGAGTGAACTCGGTTCAGAAAGGGACTTTGTCCACTAAGATAGTCTTGGCAATGAGTCATGACTAACAAGAAATGATTTTCCATGATTATGTGTGCATGCCACAAAGTTTCAAGTTTTATGTTATGATTATGTGGATCTCATTTTCAATTCTATGATTTATCCCATGTTATGATATTATGAGCTCTTTTGCAGGTTAAGATTTCCAAAAAAGCTATGTTCTTTTGTATATGATGTGATTGATATTTCTTTTGTTTACCCTTACTGAGCATTTGAGCTCACCCTTTTATGTTTTCTTTTCCCCAGGATATAAAGAAAGGTTTATAGGTAAAAAAAAAGGGAAGATATTTATGGGAGATATTGAAGATCTTTCACCACGATTAGAAGATTACGTTCCGAGTTTCCAAAGACACTAAACTATTACAATCCTTGTGTGTGTGTTTTTGTTATGTACTAAGTATTCCGCAAAAGTAATGTAATGTCCATGTACGATAAGCTTCGGGTATCTACAGTTGGTATCAGAGGCAAAGTAGGTAGGAATGTATCCGATCCTTGGGAACTCTCACATGTGAGCGTTGGACGAAGCATGGCTCTCCGCCCAAGGGCTTCATGAGGAAATGGCTGCCACTGGGGATGGTGGTGTGTCCCGCCCAGGGGGTGTAGACGCCCATGGAGTGCCCTGATAGGTATCAACTATAGTCCACTGGAAGTAATTCCAGACCGTTACAGTTGGTATCAGAGGAAAGGTTTAGTCAACCTTTGGAAACTAGGATGCGAAAACGTTAGTGAGATCCCTAGAGATATTTCTAAGGTATGTCTAGGGATGTCCCTAGGGATAAGTATACGTATAGGTTATAGTAGTAGAATTACGCTAACGATCATAGAATTAAACTTAAGATGTTGGATATTGAAGGTACTCCCCCTTTATTATGTTGTTTTCCCTATCATGATTTTTTCCTCTCACACTATTCTTTTTGGGTTTTAGACGATGGCTGGAATCCGAAGGAACCGTGTTGATCAATGCAATGGACAATGCAATGATTGCCCTCCTGAACAAACAAATGTTATGAGAGATGGAGTGAAAAATCTTATTGCTATACTTACACAAGCTATGAATCATTCTGGACTTCCAAATGAGCAGAGAAGGGAATAATATTCTATTGAGTCCTTCATGAGGCAACGTCCACCTTCTTTCAGTGGGTCTTCTGATCCACTTGTGGCTGAACAATGGATCAGTACTACTGAAAAGATATTTTCAGTTCTTCAATGTTCTGATCATGATAAAGTCATCTTAGCAGTATATCGTTTGGAAGGTGAAGCTGATCAATGGTGGAATCTTATCAAGAATACGAGGCCAAGAGATGAAATTGAGTCCATGGAATGGGACGAGTTCAAGAACTTGTTTTTCAGTAAGTACTTCCCTCGTATTCTTCGAACAAAGATGGAGAAAGAGTTTCTTGAACTGAAGCAAAGGGACAATGAATCTGTTGGTACCTATGAAGCAAATTTTACAAGACTTGCAAGGTATGCTTCTGGAATTATCATCCAACCTGAAAGTAAAGTTGATCGATTTTTCAGTGGCTTAAAACCAAGTCTTCGAAGGGCATTAGCTATAAGAGACTTCAGTAGCTATGAAGAAATTGTGCGTTGTGCTATCAAGGTAGAAATGGAAGTTGGTGTTACATATCCATCTCATGGTTTTGACAAGAAACGAAAGATGGAGTTCAAGGAGAAATCTCAGAATAATGGTGAAAAGAAGATGAATGTTTCCTTATGCACAAAGTGTGGAAAGAAGCATGGTGGAGATTGTCTTAAAGGGACTTGAAAATGTTTTAAGTGTGGAAAAGAAGGTCATCGAGTAGCTGAGTGTCGAAGTAATGGAAAAAGGGTTTCTAATGATGTGAATAAAGCAAACACTGTAGAGAACGCACCGCCAACACTTCAATGCTTCAAGTGCAAGGAAATGGGGCATTATGCTAATAATTGCCCTAATCCAAGGGTTAGTGATGATCAACATGAGCAACCACTGAAGGCAAAGGACAAAGGGAAATCACATGCGATCACTATTGGCAATGTTGAATATGAAAACGATGTGGTGGAATGATTAAGTGTTTATGTAATGGGATAATGTTGTATCATTGAGTATTGCAAAATTTATTGAGGTGGTATTCAAAGTGATTGAGATATTTTTTGGAAATAAGATGATATGCGCATAATGAAGACGAGAAAATGAAATGTTTAATAGTATTCATGAGCTCATGATTGATATAAGGACTAAGTGATATCATGGTTTGAGTATATAGAATTTTGAGGATTTTGGTATGTGGAAAGTGTTAACTTTTAACTGCACTCATGTTTTCACTAAGGTATTCAAGAGAATACACGATTAAGGACTTTGAATGTTTGGAATGTGACCAACAAGACATATCTTATGATATGTGGGGATCAACGACAGTATTAAATCTCTGGTAATCGATGTCACTATATTATGAGAGTGGACTGCAGTATTATGTATAAGCCTAAAGATTAGACTGGAATATGTTGGACATAAGTTAGTATTGTTTAAGGATAGAAGATTTTCGATATTATTGATGGGATGTTATAGTAACGTAGTTTTAGAAAAAGGACAAACTGCAGGACGGGCGACAGCCCATCGCTTCGGACAAGGCTGTAGGAATCGAACCCACAACCGAAGTGCGACTGGCCTTTATCGCCTACCACTGGCCTACAGGAAGTCCCTGTTTAGTAGAAACTAGTTTTATTATATTAAGCAGTATGATATATGAAGTATAAGTCCATTTTAGAAACCATATGTGATTAATCTCACTATAGATCGACTTATGTATATAATTTTTACTAACCTTTTGTTTGAGACAGATGGAATGACTCGTCATTCTATCACATGATCTGCTAACACTTCACGAATAACAAATTCAACTTCATTTATTTAAGAGATGAAGTAGAAATTGTTCAAGGCACGAACAAAAGTGATATTGTACCAAAATAAAGTAAGTATTTATTCTAAGCAAATTTTCAACTTTAGGGAAATGATCTTGAAAACCAAAAAAATGTTGTCCTAGTGATCTTATACCTGATGAATCAGATGGTACCTTATATCATCACAAATCTATGGATTTGTGATTACTGGCTTTTCCATAGCCATGTTCTCTACCACTCTCCATCAGAACATGATGGTTTGATTTCTCTTCCATATCCATATTTTCACCTATGTGGAAACCCAGTGATTAGTTTATTTGGGTAATCGTTACATTTCATACTTTAGTTTTTAAAGCCATGTTTTGGTATTCCCTTTTACGATGTGGGTTTCTAATAAAGAAACTTTCGAATAGTAAACCATTTATAACCCCGATGAATTTCGAGGGTGAAATTCATTTTAAGGGGGGTAGAATGTAACAGCCCAAGATTTTATGAAAAATATTCTTTTTTATTTTACTAATGTCTTGTGTTATACGCTACACCAAAAGGAGCTTGCATAACACGCATCCTTGACTTGCCTTGCATTACATGCAATCACAACCTTCCTCGATAGCGTGTGTGGTACGTAATCCTGAGTTTCACGAAACAATGATATGCTATTAAAATATTATTAAAACTAGCCGTTATGAATAGTAATAACCACTTTTTAAAATTCTGTAAATATTATATTTCAAAATGAACTTCATTTTTGGATTCGGAGTATCGAATTTAGCCTAAGGTGAAATTTTGGTACATTTCGGATAACTTTCATATTCTGATGAATAGTGAAAATTACTAAATTATAATTAAAAAACAACTTTTTTAATCGAAATAATTAATAGTGATAAATTATTAATTTGAGTAGTTTTAAAGTATATTTAGAATATATTTTTACAATTTAATACAATGTTGGTCATTGGATGTAATTTCACATTTAAACTAGACATAAACAAGTGTCAATCTTTTGATAGATATTGTTTCTTAAAAACACGCTATTTGTTTTAACAGCGGGATTTAATTATAAAATTAATTAATGCAACCTTTATGTTATTAATTTGGTAAAATAGACTTCATTTTTGAATTCGGAATATGAAATATAGCTTGGGATGAAATTTTGGCATTGTTCTGAAAAACATCAATTTTTGATGAATAGTGAAACTACTAAGTGGTAGGTTAAAAACTGAATTTTGCATAAAACTTAATTTTACCGCTTCTGTGAATGGAATTTCGAAAATCCGAGAGACACGGTTAATATCAAGGACTAAAATGTGATTCAATGAGATGAAAATAATTTTTTGGTGAATAGTAACTTTTTACTTTTTTTTACCACGGTAAATAGTAAATAGGGTAACTAAGGGTAAATATGATATTAATATTACCCTAACACATGTCCTAATTCTATTGGACAAGTGTAATTCGACCAAAAACAAACTTAGGAATAAAATATGACCATTTAGGCCCACTTGGATTAGATTAGGACATTTATTATTAATTTATTTAAAGAAGGGTTAAAATAGTTAAAATCAAAGTTTAATAAGTAAATCATTTTTAATATGGGGTTATACATAAGATAAATTCGACTATAAATATTCATTAGAAATCTAAAAAGATTTCCTACATGATGGTATTTTATTTGTAATTTTTAGACATCAAATAATATAATTTATTTATGACACAAAGATGATACAGTAATTATCTTATTTATGAAATATTGACATAATTGATAATATAAATACCAAAATAAATGTAATTTAAGACTTTTTATGAATTCCACTAATTTTCTAGGTTACTATGATATATTATTGTTGATTTAATCAACTTGGTTCGAACATATAATTCTGTTATGACTTTCAAAAAAATCATATATCAAATAGTGTCAAAATTGACACAAAAGAGTTTTTAAATCAAATATTATATTATTAATTGTTATTTTATTCCTAAAAATCTAAGGTTCGGCCAAATGACTTAGATAAGGATATATGTATTAATAATATACAATTTGGGGTTCGTTTGGCATGTTATAGTAAGTTTATTAACCATATAGTGAAAGAAAACAAAAAGACACGGTAAAAGTTAAATTATTTAACTTAGAGTTAAATCTAATTGGTAAGGTTAAAATAAGAACCTAAACTTGTCTAAATCTTATTGGTTGATAGGATTTCGACCCATCCCCACTTTAGCTTCGAAATAAGACCCTTTGGAACCATTATAAACCGATTTTGACTTTAATATAAAATAATATTTTGAGATATTCCTAAGGTGCCCCTCTCCTCCCCTATAAAAGGAAACCTCCTCCCCCTCCTCCTCACACCAATTTGAGCACTCAAGCTCGGCCAACCCCTGCCAATTTCTCCTCTCCACTTCCCTATCAACATCCTAGAGGTTCTGGTCTTCCTCAAAGTCCAATTTTAGTGCCCTAAGAGGAGGTCTCAAAGAGGCACTTCAAAGAAGAGGTAATTACCGTTACCAATTCTTTCATCTTTATTTCTTCTTCCACTTCTTCTTCTTAGGTTGTTTCATTATGATGTAATAACATCAGTATCACTCATATACTGATATGTTATTATAAGTATGAAACAACCCTATTTCACCATCTATCCATCCTACGGAAAAAGAAATCACCGCGCGTGCGTACGTACGGAATACCGTCTCCACGCCGTGGTGTAATCTATTTTCCACCACCACCTTACATGGATGGGTATAATGGTGTAAAGAATAACTATACATAGTTATTACAACATCATATTGATTCTGATATATTGTATAATCCACTCCACTCCAATTCAATATTTATAGAAATGATATCATCGCTCGTGCGTACGTACGGAATACCGTCTCCATGACGCGATGAGATTCATTCTCCATGTTAACCATTTAAGAATGATTATAATGTATATATACGAAATAATAATGAAATATATGACATTATAAAGCTACTGGATTTATGTATATATATACATATGTATTTCATCTACTTACTTCCATTTCAAGACAATAAGGAAAGGAAAACAGCGTTCATGCGTACGTACGGACTACCGTCTCCATGAACGGTGTTTTTCATTTTATTTATCTACCTATTATATATATATATATATACTGAATATATATGATATATAAATCATATTTTATATTCTTGAAGTAAGTAAATCATGATATAAGTAATAATGATGTCAAGAACAACAAGTCAAAACACCTACGATAAATGAAACGATTTTACCCAAAACGCTTCTTTAACATGGAATTTACAAAAGAACGGGTAATATAATGTCATAAGTGAACCATATATGATATCATAACAATGAATATGATTCTTTAATAAGTCAATAACATGATTTAAATCATTATACAGGAGGTTCGGACACTTACAAATCAAGTCGGACCTAAGGTAAGGGAAATATCACAATCTCATTTTTATCTGAGATTGTTTATTCGTAAGTATTTACTGGGGTGTATTTTATCATCCACATCCATGTTTCATCAATTTGTAATATTATTTCCATCCACCTACAATTGTTTTAATCCACTTTTACCCTTCAGTGAGTTTTTAGTAATATGTATGAAAGGAATCTTTTGTCGTTTTTCGTACGAGGTACATTTTGACTTTTCCGACAAAAGTACGAAGAATGTTTTTTTTAACTTATACGGCTTGAATGGATTTTTAAAACATTATTTCCAAGAAGCTTCCTTTACAAGTTTTCAAGTTTATTTTTAATGAACTTCTTTTATTTTAAAGTCGTATGACATGTTATGAAAGGAAAAATGTTTTTAAAGTAGAAAGGATATTTTCCTCAAGAATGGAGTTCAAGTATTTTATCAAAATTATTTTCCATCTACGATAATAAAAGGGTTCTGTTTTTATCCCTATTATTACATGGATTTGATTATGTTGTGATGGAAACATTTTTATGAATTCCTTTATCTTATATGAATTGTTTTATGATGTCATGTTGTTTAAGAATCCCATTTTTATTACATGGGTTACGCTATGATGTATGGTTTATGATTATGTGGCACACATAAGAAAGGATTCATTATAAGATGGGTGGGACCTATATCTCCCTCCAATGCATTGGGTAATGATTTTATATCTCATGAGATAGACATGGCTGGAACGGAAGGTTATTTCGGTTCAGTGATACAGGACTGAAACGAGGAGTGAACTCGGTTCAGAAAGGGACTTTGTCCACTAAGATAGTCTTGGCAATGAGTCATGACTAACAAGAAATGATTTTCCATGATTATGTGTGCATGCCACAAAGTTTCAAGTTTTATGTTATGATTATGTGGATCTCATTTTCAATTCTATGATTTATCCCATGTTATGATATTATGAGCTCTTTTGCAGGTTAAGATTTCCAAAAAAGCTATGTTCTTTTGTATATGATGTGATTGATATTTCTTTTGTTTACCCTTACTGAGCATTTGAGCTCACCCTTTTATGTTTTCTTTTCCCCAGGATATAAAGAAAGGTTTATAGGTAAAAAAAAAGGGAAGATATTTATGGGAGATATTGAAGATCTTTCACCACGATTAGAAGATTACGTTCCGAGTTTCCAAAGACACTAAACTATTACGATCCTTGTGTGTGTGTTTTTGTTATGTACTAAGTATTCCGCAAAAGTAATGTAATGTCCATGTACGATAAGCTTCGGGTCTCTACATACATCCCAACCAATATCCCACAACATTATTATTATATTCAAATAGAAAAAATTAGAAGAGACATTTTTCATAATCTAACAAACAGCCTGAGTTAGGGCCAAATTCATACTCCCACCAATGAAGGTGCACATCAGTACACCTAAAAGGAAATATATGAAGGGATGAATATCCCTTTTCCCATTCTAGAGGGTGTCCATTATATTTCAATGAAAAATGAAAATAAGGGATGGGTTTATATTTCCATTCTAATAATATTTCATTGTTAAATTATGGATGCCACTATAGGGAAGGATCATATCCATGCTAATAATTTTTTTAACTTCCAATCATATTCTGGTGATTATCAAAAAATATGTGGAAACTACTAAAAATATAAGATAGGTTCATTGACATAATTAAATAGTGAATCATAGAAAATATAGTGGAGTTATAATAAATAAGGTTCCCCCCAATGACAAACAATCCAAGATGACAAGTAGTGTCTAATGTAAACAATCATTGAGTAATATATATAGATATTTAGGTGGCAGATATCTCAACACTGATATATTAAAGTGTCCATAAAGGCCTAAAATTACTATCAATGGTATCAAAATGATTTTTTGAATCATCATTATAAAGAGAAGACGATATCAAACACAAACTTCATCTGCAAGGCTATATAGAGTATTATAACATAGAATCATCCTCTGATATCCACTATGGAAATACACACCATGACAATATCTCACCTAGAAAAGGATATCCTCCCATTTCCAAAGTATGTTTATATATAGATAGGTACTATAAAAATCAGGGCCAACTGCACATGTTTCCCTATCAATATCTAATAATATTCCATTATAATAGAAGGATGATTTAGGGTATTATATATCTTATATGCCCCCCACAGATCGCATGGCAACATCTTTAAAAATAATTCCATTTTGGTTTGATCTGGAAGAGGGATATACCTCTAATAATGAGGGAAATAATATGGATATGTGGAGAGATATGGATGGAGATGATATTTTAGCCATGTTTTGGACAATTAATACCTCCCAATATGAGTTTTCTAAATAAATAAGATTATAATGTGTATACTATATGTGAATTAACTTGTGGAAAATCTACCATAAACTTAGGGAGAAAAATATACACCATGAGGTATATACTGATCATATTTGGGTGATAGAAAATAATCTCCACCAAATTGAACTGAAATAATTATCATCAACATGATCCCTAATGTTTTAAAACAATCATATAAATCTTTAGCATGTTGTCAAAAATAGTTTACAGAAACTTCAATAAATAATTTTTAGCTATTCCTACAACATGCACATTAAAGGATGGTGAGAATATATAGTGCTATAATTTTCTCCTCTCTTAAGTCATCATTTCCCTTCAAGGTAGGCATCCTGAAATGTTATTTCTATGGGAAAGGTCCATGGCTAGGTGCCGCATATACTGACTGGTCAATTTAGTGAATTTATGCCACTCTTGATGAAAATGGATGGCACACCCACCTATAATGATCCATTATTATATTTATATATCATAATTTTGAGAAAGATAAAGATCATTTGATGTTGGGAAAATTAGGGCCCCATATATGGAGCACACCTTAAAAGAAATTATCTCACAACATGTTCATCACACCACTCATACCCATGTAAAATCATGAATAATACAACAAATCACCATATAAGTGACTTCAATGGAAAAGATTAGCAGTCCTATTCCATAGGTTTGGGGGACATTTCATCACATTTACCACCACTACTTCCCCATATATCATAAAATCCCTATAGAATCCATGATTTCATGATATTAGAGATAAATAAACCCCATCCTATGGGGTTAGAGGTATTTATACAATTACTTTCTTCCCATAAAGAAATTATGTCTTTACCATAATGGGAGAAGTGTCAAAGGAAACATCTCTACCATTTTTTTCATTATGTGGAATATAATTTTCACTTTGGAAATGATAAAAAAGATTCTATGTAATCTCTTTAAATGTTACTCTATATAATCCACTCCATATAGTGTGGGTATAAGGAAACATCAAATCCTAGAGGGGTTGTGATCCCAAACAACCATCAAAGAAAAATAATGCAAAAATATAATGCAGCATCTGATTTAATGAATATTTAAGGGATGGTGGAATCCAATAAAAGTTGTATGGGGAAAATTAAATGATTCTTACCATTTAGTATTCTTTAGTTAATGTTTTAAACAACAATATTTCAAAGAAAAAAACCAATCAAGATGAAAAATATGTCATGGTGAAAGTATAACATGGAACTTGTACCGAGTGACATGATGAGGATTGTGGTTATTCACAAAAATGATACAAACCAGTAATTTGGAACAACAAATAATTAAAATTTCACCTCGCACCATTTGTCAGTTCGGGTAAGGGAAAAGTGATAACAACATCCCCAAATCATCCTAAGTGAGTAAATTCAACTTCTATCATTGAGTAGAGATTTGTGTGATATGAGGATGAAATGAAAGAATTGATGTCTCTTAATGATGAGTTCATCATGGGAAATACTCCCACTAAACACAATATCATATAAAAAACCAATTTATCCCCCCAATGGGAGATATACCACTAGAAACACACATTCTAGTAGTTGAACAATGAACTAACCACTATGTCAACTCCACACAAAGACCACCAGTTTACCTAGATCTAATGACCATATATTTCTAGTATTTCCCTATGCTATAATATTAGTCATCATCGCTTCATCATTAAATATGCACAAAATTTTGATTACAATTTCAAAAATTTTAAATCATGCAATATTAGTTATCACTTATAGTCAATTGTAATTCGTCTCCTTAGTCGATGATACCACCAATGTTATTTGACTCTATTTAATCCATTTTCACTTGAATGGATACCGTAAAGGGGAAGGATAATCCAATACAACATTAGAAAAATCCTTACCCTAAATTTTTGGATAATAACATTTCTATTCCCCACTTTGGTATTCCCACTTTCCTAATCTTTAATGGTATCAAAGATCTAGAACAACATTTGAGGAATTTTATATCCCTTCATTTTCCCATTATGGGAACACATGAGTACTAATAAGTGTGAAAATTAGGTATTTTTAATTGACATTTGACGGAATTTATTTTTTTATTATAATAACCCTCTATCCTGGTTAATTAAAAATTAGAAGGATTGTAGTTTCTAGTTTCTATTTCTGTTTAGCTCCACATTGAGTAGGACACCCATCACTGACCTTTCAAATAGAAAACAACATGACATTGAAAGGGTCTCATAATTTATCATTAGGTGTAAAAGGCTCACATATTTTGTAGATATATATCTATCAAATGATTATATGGTATATTTATTCATACAAAATTTCAATGATTATTTAAAATAACCCTTATTCTATGGAAAATTTCTTTTAGATTCGGAGAATTCGCTTCATTATCTCAATAGTGGGAGGATAGACTTATCCATAGAAGGAGAAAAATTTGATCCATATTTTCCAACCAAAAAAGAAAAGTGGTCAAGTAAAATACAACAAATTTAAAGTTTTAAACAACATCAGGGTAGACCTTTGTTCCAAAGCCTTACCAACATTGTGCGGCACCAATCCCTATAACACCACGATGACAACTATTTCTTTAGTATGAGGGGAGGATAGAGAAGGTTTATTTGAGTTTTAATGATAGTAAGAATACCAATTATTGTTTTAGGAAGGATAAGGTCCCAAGATATTTGATCATATCCCTATAAAATAATATGCTCATATTATAATAAATCATGAAACCTAAGGAGGTTGAAGATAATTATCACTCATATTATTTTCCCTATTATAATATATTAGGGAATAAAATTAGGACTAATTTTTCTTCAAGTAAATACTCTATAAGTTTGTTGAATCTAGAGAATTTAAATTCTTAAGACCCTAAAAAATAGTGTCATGTGTCTCTAGTGTTACTCTAGAGGATAAAGGATCATGGAAAAGTCTTCCAAGAAAACATGCAAAAAATTCAATGGTTGGATGGTTTGGAAAATAGTAGATTGAAAAAAAAACATACTCCAAGAACAATTAAGATATTACAATCACAATTCCGTTAGAAAAAAATAAACAATCAGATTCGACAACTCAGTTATCCAGAAGAAAAAATACTCAAAATATGAGGAATAAATACAAGGAAGAATAAGAAGAGCCTATATCGATCCCTATGTCACATTAAACTATGCATGACTTTTTTTTACATCGACGCTAGAATCAAGGACACAGTCCTTTAAAATAGAAAACTCAATCAATGAATACTTGCAATATGATGTACTCAATATAATTTATAAAACCAACCCCTATGACAGAGAAATTTAATATCAATATGCGTTTCAATTTACCAAGCATAAATGAGGAGGAGTCTAAAAGGACATAGGATAAAAAGGATAGTTGGGATGTAGGAGAGGTGGTAATGTAAGAACACATTTTTCAATATGTGTTTAATGAAATTCAATATATATATATATGGGACTCCCATATAGGTACTAAAATAATATTAACAATACCATAAATCAAAACTTGAATCATTTATATCTCACAAATACCATGCCATATTATAAAACCAGTTGATAATTTATGTCTTTTAAATCATCATCATTATGATCTAAATTAGTTGGAATAACTCAACCCAGGAATATAGGAATCTCCAAGTGATGGTTATAGGTCATTATTACAACATGGATTGACCTCTAAACCACAAATAAAAGGGAAAATAACTAGTGAGAAATAATGTATCCTAGATAAAAAATATGATACTTAAAAATAAATTGGCTACATCACCATCAAATCTAGCAATTTTAGACTCCCTTTATCTCTCGAAAAACCTTAGACATGCATTGGTAGAAGTGATTTCTAATCCCCATGAGTATTAAGTGGAATATATGGAAATATAGGTTTAGTGAATAGAGGAAGAAATAGTTTAATGTTATAAAACCATATCATTTAAAGATAAAGATCAAGGTAATGTTTTATATGGGTATATGAAACCACAACACCTAGATCTCCATATTAATGATGTTAGTTTTCCCCGAGTGTTCATGCATAATAGCTCTAGATTTAATCTTATGTTTTTATTAACCCTTAAATGTTTGGGGTTTAGAAAGAAAGATTTATCACCATATAAATTTGCCATCAAGGGGTATGATAAATTTGAATAAATTAATATTATAATGATCAAGATTAATGGATATTTTTGGGTCCTTGTCTTGGAGCCCAAATTGATGGTCATACACTAAGATACAATATTATATGTTCTTTTAGGAATACTATGGAATCAAATTAATTTTTAATTCCCTCATCACATCATTAATTCTTGAAATATACAGTCAGTGGGAAGTTTAGAGTGTTACATGGTGATGAATATGTATTCAATATGTGCGAGGCTTCATATATGGAAGTGGATTATTATGAAAGGTAGGTAAATAGTCTAGAAATTGTAGATGATAACAAGTTTTCAACCCCAAATAGATTGAATGAATATACTCCCAATACATGAATAATTCTTGGATGATTATGTGCTTCCCATCAACTAAATAATGTAACTAAGTCTACGCCAAGAAGAATATAAAACTTGTCAAACCCTAGATGACAAGTGTGTATATTTTTTGGATTTCATGGTATATTCCATATAGACTATTGAGAATGATGATTCCCAACCATATATGAGAGAATATAGGTTGAACATTTATTGTATTCCTAGAAGTGATGGTTGTACCAAAATTCCCCCAGGTGATGTCTCAAATCTCTATGGTTGGATTACATTTCCACTCAAGTTATGACAATGTCCATAATATTTCCATATTGTATCCATTTTTAGGGAATTAGTAGATATAGGGAGATGAAGAATAATATGATCTCTATGACACCCCTACATTATCTTAGGAAGGTATCTCAACCACAGTAGATGAGATCAAATACGTAAACCCCAATACATAAGAAGATCTATGTAATACCGTTATTAGTACCACCATGATTTCCATATATGAAGAGAAATATATATCCTTTTGGATGAAATAATGATATTTTTTCATCTATAATTATATCAAGATGGACCTATATGTTTCTACCCATAACATAGGTAATCCATTGGATCACTATGGTTTTGAAAAGGTGACAAGAAGAAGGCATCCAAACCACACTCCTTAGGTTGAAGATAAATATGATAAAAATATCAAGGATAACTCCATTAAATAATTATAATACCCAAAGTGGATGGATAATACTATATTGGTCAAGAAAAATAATTCATATAACCGAGTCTGCATTTATTTTAAAGATATAAAATGGGATTCCCCAAATAAAATTTCTCTATCCCAATTATAGAATTATTAATCGATGTTACCATGATCTTCTAGGACCTTTATTTTATGGATGGATAGTTTGGATACAATCAAATCTAAATTATACAAGAATATTCATATTCCATTTCATTTAGATTCCCTCATGGGGTATACTAATACAATGTAATTCCATTCAGTTTTCAAAATTCTAGTTCCACACACCAATCACCATGAACACATATTCAAGATCCTTTTTTGAAAATATCATAGAGTTTTATATAGAAGATCTTGTGGATAAGTCCCATAAGCACTTAGATCAACCGAATAATCCTAAAATGATTTTTAGAATGCTGTGTGAAAATAAGTTGAAAATAAAACCCTTCAAATTAACCTTCAAGTTAATATCAGGAAAATACATTAGTTTCATGGTGTTCCATCATGGTATCAAGATCGATCATGAGAAAATAGAGGTGATTATTAATGTCCCCCCACCAAAAAACCACTATGAATCGAAAGTATTGTATAGATGTATTTCCTATATTAGATGATTTATCACCAATTTATATGGACATTTTTTTCTTTTAAAATATTTTTGAGGATGGTAATACTTTATAAGTGGGGTGAAGGTTGTTAAAAATCATTTGATAACCTCAACCAGTACCTTATACACCCACTATTCCTGATACCACTCAGTGAAGGGAATCCACCTATCCTCTATATGGTAGATTAAGAATGATATATTTCCATAATACTTTCTTATAATAATGTTGTAAAAAAGGAAAAAATATTGTACTATCTTAAAAGGAAAATTATCAATCCCGAGAATTGGTATTTTGGCATCATGAATAATTTACATGGGTTGATCATTATGGTACAAAATCTTGGGTATTACTTGTAGCATCATGAGGTCCATCATGTGTACCAAATTGTCCCAATTAAATATATCCCTAGTTTCCCAATTCTAACTGTTCAATTTCCCATTGGGAAGTCATATTAAAACAATTTTATGTATAGTTCATATATAAGAAATAAACAATGGATAAGCATTTCTATACTTACTCATGTCATTTCTTCTCCATAATAACTTTATAATAGATACAAAACCTCTGATGAATAAAAAATTTTAATTCAACATTACCCTTATATTTTGTATATGTACTTCAATAAAGATAAAGGGTGGACTTCTGAAAAAATACTGGATGACTTGAAATACAATAGGGTCGGATTTGGTGTCATGATCATCTCCACAAGTAAGGCATTACTTCCATATTTCTTTCTAAATTTAGAATCATTTAGTAATAATGAAGTAGAGTAACAAATCTTTGTCATCAAATAGAATAAGGATATTTATTTTTCATCATAAATAATTCACATTAAAGGTGATTCAATGTTTTATATTAAGAAAGTTAAGGATGAATATTATATTAAAAATGAGGATATTATCCCTCGATTTGATAATTCTCAGGAATTAATGGATGGATTCACATGGTAATCAAATCTATCCCATGTTCTAGGATAAAAAATTGATTGATTTTGAGGCTTTATCATACACTCCTATGTTCCTAGATTGTAGATACCCAAGCTTGAAGTACATGGAAATTACATTACTATTGCAGAATACTTAATACATAATAAAAAAAACAGACGCCAAAAGAGCGTATTAGTTTAGTGTCTTTGGAAACTCGGAAAATAATCTTCTAATCATGGTGCAAGATCTTCAAAATCTCCCATAAATATCTTCCCCTTTTGTTTTATTACCTAAAACCTTTCTTTTATATCCTGGGGAAAAGAAAACATAAAAAGGGTGATCTCAAATGCTCAGTAAGGGAAAACATGTATAACTTAAAAACAATCCTTAAACACTTGAATGTAAAAACATGAACATAAAACATCAAAATATTGAGTAATGACATAAATATTGGCAATAGATAAGGGATAGATCATAAAGGAACATTAATCATGATAAAATGGCATGGGAATAAAACATGGAATTATGGAAAACCATTAAGCACATGATATGATTTACATAGTAGCCAAGGCGTTACTGCCAAGACCATCATACAGGACAAAGTCCGTTACTGAATCGGGTTTAATTTCCGTTCCAACCCGGTATTATTGAACTAGATTTACTTGTCGTTCCAACCATGTATATATCATGAGATTTAAATATTTACCCAATGCATTGGAGGGAGATATAGGTCCCACCCATCTAATAATGAAATCATTCTTTCGTGTTCCACAAAATAAAAATAATCATTCATCATAACCCAAAGAATAATATGGGTTTCATAAACATCATCTCATCATAACATAATCCATATAAAACAAATGGATATCATTTCATCATAAGAAAAATCAAACCATATAAATAATAGAGACATTATACTTGAAACATAAACATATTAAATAATGTCATCTTAGATGGAAAATAGTTTTGATAAAACACTTGAAATGAATTATTATGGAAAATTTTCTTTTCTTCTTCAAAATCATTTTCGTTTCACAAAATGCCATGCAATTTTAAAAGAAAATGATTTTTGTTGAAAATAATGATGAAATATTTTATAGGAAGATTCATTGAAATAAGTCGTTATGAAACTGTAAAAATCCATTCATGCTGTATAAGTTAAAAAACATTCTTCTTGTACTTTTGCCGGAAAAGTCTAAAAGTACATAGTATGGTAAACAAAAGAAATATTCCTTCCATAGTACATAGTAAAAGTAAAAAAGGGTTAAAAATTACTTTAAACATGCATGGAATAATATTAAATACTTTATGAAAACATTTATCTAAAACATGGAAATGGATGATAAATATAACCCCAGCAAATACTTACGTATAAACAATCTCAGATAAAAATGGGATTGCAAAACTATCCCTTAAGTTAGGTATAATATGCTTAGTACGTATAAAAAATTCATGTATAATGATTTAAATAAGGTCGTTGACTTATTACAGAATCATATTCATTGTTATGATATAATATATGGTCATATTCTTATCTTCTTATTAGTAATATGTCACTGCTACTTGTTATTCGGGTGTTCATTGCTTTATGTTCTTATGCGTGTTTTATCGAATAAATTCTTAGTCCTCTTTTTAGGTTATAGATACATCATTTAAAAAATGTTATTAGTGTAATATATATCATATTTATTCATTAAATTCTTTTATATAATCATTATTCAATGAAGATCATGTAGAACGAGTTGCACCACATCGTGGAGACGGTAGGCCGCACGTACACACGAGCGATGATATCATTCCCATGATTGTGGAATTGTATTGAATTATATGGTGTATATTATTTAAGAATCAATATAACTTTACAATAATCATATATATTTATTTCTTACATCCTTATACCCATCCAAGTATGTCAGTGATGAAATAAAAGATTACACCACAGCATGGAGACGGTAAGCCGTACGTACGCACACGTGGTGATTTCATTTTTTTCATAGGATAAATAGAAGATATAATATGGTTTTTTCATATTTATAATAACATATCAGTATACATGTGATAATTGAGTTATTACTTAATAATTAAACAACTCATATATAGGAAGTAGGAGAAGAAATAAGTTTGAATGAATCGGTGAAGGATAATACCTCTTCTTCGACGTGCCTCCTATTAACCTCCTCTAAGGGCACTAAAGTAGGTCTTTGAAGAAGACCAGGACCTCTAATAGGTTTCTAGGAAAGTGGAGAATAGAAATGGATAGGGTTTGTCTGATCTTGAAGGCTCAAAATGTTGTGAAGAGGGGAGGGAGGAGGTGCCCTTTTATAAGGGAGGAGAGGGGCACCTTTGGAAGCCTAAAAAAATATTAATTTATAATAAATTCAAACCCCACATAAAACCCCCAAAAATGACTCAATTCGAAGATGAGATGATATAGGGTTTTAATCGCATAAACAAATAATATTTAGACTTGTTTATATTTATTTTACACCTTATCATTTTCATTTATCCTTATTTAATCTATTTAATTTTATTTGTGGTAATAATATTCTAAATTTTAAATTGTTACAAATACATACTTATATGTTGTAAATTTCCCATAATTGGATATTTTATAACCTTTTAGACCATATAAGTTTCAATTTGTAATTTTTAAATATTTTTTGTGATTTTTAAATAATTTAATAATATGTAAATTTTATAAAATACCAATAGTGTAAATTTTGACACTATTCATTTATTTGAATTTTAATAAAATAAAAACAGATAATATATTTGAATTTTTTATAGGTTCCTAAAATGTCATAATCTTCTAAAAAATTCGTGGAGAATATTAATTAGTTCATATAATATTTATTTTAATATTTTTAAAACCATTTATTTTATATTTCTCTTAATAAAATAATTACTACAAATGTTTTGTATAATTATTTAATATACTTATTTGTTGCATAAAAATAAAAAATAAAAAATTATGATGAATATAAATATAATATATTTCATAATAATACTTTTAGTCAAATTTATCTTCTAAAACACCCTACTTTTAAAATTTTATGTTTATTAAATTATTAAGGTGACAACTTTGACATCATTTAAAATAAAATAATATAAGTGTCATAATTTCTTTTATAAGGCTTCAAATGGTCAACAATTATACCTTTGGATGATTATGGTTTATATGTATATGACCAAAAGGTTTTGGTCAGGTTTTTGGGGCCTTTAATGGGTATTATTAGTTTAATAAAAACTATATTATAGATTTTTCACTAAATAAATAATTTATGCATCATTAATGTATAAGCTATTAAGGTAAATATATATTTTTTAAAAATTACAAATAAATTACCATGATAAATAAATACATTTTAGATTTCAAATTAGAATTTATAAACGAATTTATATTCGGTATAACCTTATATTAATAATAATTTAATTATTAAATTTTGATTGAGACATATTTCACTTTCATTTAAATAATATAAATTAAAGGTCTTAATCACATACAAGTGGGTTCTAATAGATACCACTTCGACCCAAGTATATTTTAGGATGATATATAATCATAAAATTATATTAAGGCAAGTGTTAGGATAATTTTATAATATTATTTTTACCTTTAATTACCTAATTTACCTTTAACTGTGGTAAATAAAATTTACCATAGTTACTATTCATAATGCCCAAAAATAAAACGTTTCCTATTAACATAATCTGGAACTAATTATTCCAAATATATTATCCATTTTTCCAAATTCAAAACACAGAAGTATTAGTAATTAAATTAAAAATAATCCTGTTGTCGAAAAAAAACGGGTTTTTGTTTAAAACATTGTGAAAGATTGAATTGATTTTACCTACGAATTCAATGTAAAATTAATGATAATTAAATAAATTATATTAAATGGTAAAAATATATTCTATTTATACTTTAAAACAATTTCCTATTATAATTTAACCATATAAATTATCTCGATGAAAAAAGGTTTTTTTAAGTAAAATTTAGCAGGTTTTTACTATTCATCAAAGTAAGAACATTGTCAGAAAAATATCAAAACTTTATCCAATGTAAATTGTTATATAATGATTCAAAATAAGAAGTTTATTTTGTAAAATTTAACTCATAAACTTGTCAAAATTAGATTTAAAATGTGTGCACCATCAAAAGGCGACAAAATTTCATTTTTTTGAAAAATACTTATTTTACTAGAAAAAATTTATTTTGTTCTCATACCATGTTATAGGATATGTTTAAGATGAATGAAAATGTTATAAAATTAAAAAATTGGTTAATACTATTCATAACGGCTAGTTCATAATAATATTATAACAATATATCATTTTTAGTGAATCTCGACATTGAGTACAACACATGCTATTGAGGATGGTTGCTCTTGCGTGCAACACAAGCCAAGAATAGTGTTTTTGTATAATACAAGCTAATACGGTGTTTCATATAGTACAATATAATTTTGGTGTAGCGTACAACACAAGACATCAAAGAAATTAAAAAATAATATTTCTCATAAAATCTCAGGGTGTTACATTCTAGCCCCCTTAAAATGAATTTCACCCTCAAAATTCTTCAGGGTTATAAATGGTTTACAACTTTAAATTTCTTTCATAGAAACCCACATTGTAAAAAGGAATTCTAAAAATTAATTTTATAAAGTAGAGTAAGAAATGTAACGGTTACTCAAATTAACTCATCACTGGGTTTCCACATAGAAGAACATAGGTGAAAATATGGATATGGAAGAGAAATATGACCATAAAGTTCTGATGGAGAGTGGTAGAGAACATGGATATGAAAAATCCAACAATCACAGAGCCATAAATTTTTGATGATATAAGGTACCATATAATTCATTGGATATGGGGGTACTAGGACAACATTTTTAGTTTTCAAGATCATTTCCCTAAAGATGAAAATTTTGAATTAGAAGAAACACTTACTTGATTTTGGTAAAATCTCACCGTTGGTCATTCCTTGAATAATTCCCACTTCATTTGTTAAATAAATTAAGTTGAATTTGTCATTCATGAAGTGTTACCAGATCGTGGGATAGAATGATGGGTCATTCCATCTGTCTCAAGAAAAATTTATTAAATATACATAATTACATATATGGTGATATTAATCGTATATGGTTCCAAAAATGGACTTATACTTCATCTATCATACCACTTAATAATATAAAACTAATTTATACTAACTAGGGACTTCCTGTAGTCCAGTGGTAGGCGATAAAGGCATGTCGCACTTCGGTTGTGGGTTCGATTCCCATAGCCTTGTCCGATGCAACGGGTTGTCGCCCATCCTACGGGTTGTCATTTTTCTAAAACTATACTATTTTAACATTTTAGAAATAATATCAAAAATTTCTAACCTTAAATAATACTATCTAATGTCTAACTTAATCTCTTTCAATCTTTAGGCATATCCAAAATACATCTGTCCTATCTCATAGTATAATGAAAAAGATTACTAGAGAGGTCATCTACCAAGCATGTGAATTCCATAATTTATCCCCCTTATATCATAAGATATATCTTGTTGGTCACATTCCAAAAATGTGAATACCTTAATCATGTATTCTCTTGAAAGATGAGTTACCATAGATCCTTATTGAAAACATCAATGATGTCAAAAGTTAACTCTTTACACATACCAAAATCTCAAAATTTCTATATACTCAAACCATGATATCACTTTGTCCTTATATTAGTAATGAGCTCGTTAGTACTATCAAACATTTTATTATCTCTTTATCCCTTCATTTGTGAATTTCATTTTCTTTCCAAAAATATTTCAGTCATTTTCATGGTTATCGGTACCATATAATTATTTAAAACCACAATAAAACAATACATATATATTCAAAAATTCCATGATACTATAAATGAGATTCCACAACACTAATTTGGTATCCTGTTACATAAACACTTAATCATTTCACCCCTTCATTTTTATATTCAACATCGCAAATAGTGATCAAATGTGACTTTCCTTTGTCCTTTTCCTTAAGAGGTTGTTGATGTCGACCATCATTAACCCTTGTATTAGGGAATTGGTTAGCATAATGCCCCATTTCCTTGCACTTGTAGCATTGAAGTGTTGGTGGTGAATTCTCTGTAGTCTTTTCTCTATTCTCATCATTATCTACCTTTTTCCCATTACTTTAACACTCAGCGGCTCGATGACCTTTTTTTCCACACTTAAAACATTTTATATTCCCTTTAAGACAATCTCCACCATGATTATTTCCACATTTTGAGCATAACGAAACATTCTTCTTCTTTTCACCATTGTTTAGAGTTTTTTCCTTGAACTCCATCTTTTTTTTCTAGTCAAAACCATGAGATGGATATGTAACACCAACTTCCATTTCTACCTTTATAGCACAATTCACAATCTATTCATAGATACTGATGTCTCTTATAGATAATTCCCTTTGAAGACTTGGTTTTAAGCCACTGAAGAATCGATCAACATTACATTCCGGTTGGATGATAAAGCCAGATGCATACCCTTCAAGCCTTGTAAAATTCATCTCGTATATACCAACAGATTCATCATCCTTTTTCTTAAGCTCAAGGAACTCCTTTTCCATCTTTGTTCAATTAATACAAGGGAAGTAATTATTGAAAAACAAGTTCTTGAACTCATCCCATTCCATGGATTCAATTTCATATTGGGGCCCTGTATTCTTGATTAGAGTCCATCACTGGTTTGCTTCACCTTCTAAATGGTAAACAGCTAAGATGACTTTTTCATGTTCTGAATAGCGAAGTATGGAAAATATATTTTCAATGGTACTAATCCATTGTTCAAAAATAAGTGGATCCTATGACCCATTGATAGAAGGTATACGTTGCCTCTTGAAGGACTCAATAGAATATTGTTCTATTCTCTACTCAATTGGAAGTTCAGAATGATTCATAGCTTGCGTAAGTATAGCAATAATATTTTTCACTCCATCTCCCATAACATTGGTTTATTTAGGGGGAAAATCATTTCATTTTCCATTACATTGATCAACACGCTTCCTTTGGGTTCCAACCATCATCTAAAATCCAAAAAGAATAGTGTGAGAGACAAAAATCATACTAGGAAAACATCATAATCAAGGGGGGTACCTTAAATATCTAACATCATAGGTTTAATTATAGGATTGTTACCGTAAGTCTAGGAATATAACCTATTCTTATACTTAACCTTAGAGACATCCCTAGTCATACCTTAGAAATATCTCTAGGGATTTCACTAAAGTTTTCACATCCTAGTTTCCAAAGGTTAACTAATCCTTCACTCTAATACCAACTGTAGATACCCAAGCTTGACGTACATGGAAATTGCATTACTTTTACAGAATACTTAATACATAACAAAAAAACGTACGCCCAAAGATCGTATTATTTTAGTGTCTTTGGAAACTCGGAACATAATATACTAATCATGGTGAAATATCTTCAACATCTCCCATAAAAATACTCCACTTATGTTTTCTTACCCAAAACCTTTCTTTATATCCCGGGGAAAAGAAAACATAAAAACGGTGAGATCAAATTCTCAGTATGGGTAAACATGGAGAACTTAAAAACAATACATAGACATTTGAACGTAAAAACATGAACATAAAACATCAAAATATTGAGCAATGACTTAAATCTTGACAATACATAAGACATAGATCATAAAAGAACATTAATCATGATAAAATAGCATGGGAATAAAACATGGAATTGTTGAAAACCATTAAGCACATGATATGATTTTTATAGTAGCCAAGGCATTGCTTCCAAGACCATCATACTGGACAAATTTTATTATTGAACCGAGTTTACTTGTCGTTCTAGCACTGTATTACTAAACCAGATTTACTTTTCATTCCAGAAATGTCTATCTCATGAGATATAAATCTTTAACCAATGAATTGGAGGGAGATATAGGTCTCACCCATATCATAATTAAACCATTCGTTCGTGTGCCACAAAATAAAAATAATCCTTCATTATAACCCAAAGAATAATACGGGTTTCATAAACATCATCTGATCATAACATAATCCATATAAAACAAATGGATATAATTTCATCATAAGAAAAATAAAACCATGTAAATAATAGAGACGTTATATTGGAAATATAAACATACTAAATAATGTCATCTTAGATGGAAAATAGTTTTGATAATATACTTGAAATGAATTCTTAAGGAAAATATCCTTTCTTCTTCAAAATAATTTTCTCTTCACAAAATGCCATGCAATTTTAGAAGAAAATGATTTTTTTTGAAAATAATCATGAATTTTTTTAGAGGAATCTTCATTTAAATAAGTCTTTATGAAACCGTAAAAATCCATTAACTCTGTATAAGTTAAAAAAACATTCTTCTTGTACTTTTGTCGGAAAAGTCAAAAAGTACCTCGTATGGTAAACAAAAGAAAGATTCCTTCCATAGTACATAGTAAAAGTTAAAAAGGGGTAAAAATGACTTTAAACATACATGGAAGAACAGTAAATACTTTATTAAAACATTTCTATAAAACATGTAAATGGATGATAAATATAACCCCAGTAAATACTTACGTATAAACAATCTCAGATAAAAATGAGATTGAAACATTATCCCTTACCTTAGGTCTGATATGATTTGTACATATTAGAAACTCTTGTATAATGATTTAAATAATGTCATTTACTTATTACAGAATCATATTCATTGTTATTATATCATATATGTTCATATTATTATCTTCTTATTAGTAATATTTCATTTCTACTTGTTATTCGGGTGTTCATTGCTTTATGTTCTTATGCGTGTTTTGTCGAATAAATTCTTATTACTCTTTTTAGGTTATAGATACATCATTTACATAATGTTATTAGTGTAAAATATATCATATTTATTCATTAAATTCATTTATATAATCATTATTCAATAAAGATCACGTAGAACGAGTCGCATCATATCGTGGAGACGGTAGGTCGTACGTACACACGAGCGATGATATCATTCCCATGATTATGGAGTTGTATTGAAGTGTATGGTGTATAATATTTACAAATAAATATCACATTAAAATAATCATATATAGTTATTTCTTCCATCCTTATACCCATCCAATTATGTTAGTGATGAAATAAAAGATTACACCACAGTGTGGAGACGGTAAGCCATACATACGCACGTGTGGTGATTTAATTTTTTCATAGGATGGATAGAAGATAGAATATGGTTGTTTCATATTCATAATAACATATCAGTATAAAATTTATAATGGAGTTATTAATTAATAATGAAACAACTCATATACAGGAAGTAGGGGAAGAAATAAGTTTGAAAGAATTGGTAAAGGATATTACCTCTTTTTTGACGCACCTCCTCTTAAACTCCACTTAGGGCACTAAAGTTGGTATTTTAAGAAGACATGGACCTCTAGTAGGTTTCTATGGAAGTTTAGAAGAGAAATGGATAGGTTTTTTCCGAGCTTGAAGGCTCAAAATGTTGTGAAGGGGAGAGGGAGGAGGTGCCCTTTTATAAGGGAGGAGAGGGGAACCTTTGGAAGCCTAAAAAATATTAATTTATAATAAACTCAAACCCCACATAAAAACCTAAAAAAGTGCCTCAATTCGAAGATGAGATTTTATAGGGTTGTAATCGCATAAACCAATAAAATTTAGACATATTTATGTTTATTTTAAACATTATCATTTTGATTTATCCTTATTTAATTTATTTAATTTTATTTCTGGTAAAAATATTCTAAATTTTAAATTGTTATAAATACATACTTATATGTTGTAAACTTTCCATAATTGGATACTTTTGAACCTTTTAGACCATATAATTTTCAATTTTTTATTTTTCAATATTTTTTGTGCTTTTTAAATAATTTAATAATATGTTATTTTTATAAAATACCAATAGTGTAAATTTTTACACTATTCATTTATTTGAATATAAATAAAATACACACAGAGAATATATTCTAACCAAAATATTTAATAGGTTTTTAACATTTCATATGATTATATAAAATTCATGGAGCATATTAATTAGTTCATATACTATTTATTTTAATATTTTTAAAACCATTTATTAGATATTTCACTTAATAAAATAATTACTACAACATTTTTGTATAATTATTTAATATACTTATTTGTTGCATAAAAATTAAAAATAAAATACTATGATTAATATAAATAAAATATATTTTATAATAATACTTTTAGTCTAATTTATCTTCTAAAACACCCTACTTTTAAAATGTTATGTTTATTAAATTATGAAGGTGACAAATTTGAAATAATTTAAAATAAAATAATATAAGTGTCATAATCACTTTTATAAATCTCCAAATGGTCAAATATTATACGTTTGGATGATTATTGTTTATATGTACACTAATAAAATGTTCTGGTCAGGATGGTGATCCTTTAATTGGTATTATTAGTTTAATAAAAACTATATTATTGATTTTTCACTAAATAAATAATTTCTGTATCATTAATGTATAAGATATTAAGGTAATTATATATTTGTTAAAAATTAAAAATAAATTACCATGATAAGGAAAAACATTTTAGATTTCAAATGAGTATTTATAACCAAATTTATATCCTTTAAAACCTTATATTAAAAATAATTTAATTATTAATGTTTGAGTGAGACATATTTCACTTTCATTTAAATAAAATAAATTAAAGGTCTTAATCGCATACAAGTGGGTTCTACTAGATATCGTTTCGACCCAAGTATATTTTATAACGAAATAAAATCGTCAAATTATATGAAGACAAGTTTTAGGATAATTTTATAATATTATTTTTACCCTAAATTACCTAATTTACCTTTAACCATGGTAAATAAAATTTACCGTCGTTACTATTCATAATTCCAAAAAAAATAGTGGACTATTAACATAATTTGGACCTAATTATTCAAAATATATAATCCATTTTTCAAAATTCAAAATACATAAGTTTCAGTCATTAATTTAAAATTAATCCTGTTGTAAAAAAAAACGGGTTTTTGTTTAAAACTTTGCAAAAGATTGAATTGATTTTACCTACGAATTCATTGTAAAATTAGTTCTAATGACATAAATGATTTTAAATGGTAAAAATCTATTCTATTAACAATTTAAATAAATTTAATATTATAATTTAATGATATAAATTATCTCAATAAAAAAGTTGTTTTTAAGTAACATTTTGCTTGTTTTTACTATTCATCAAAACGAGAACGTTGTCAGAAAAATATCAAAACTTTATCCAATGTAAATTTTTATATCCTGACTCAAAATAAGAAGTTTATTTTGTAAAATTTAACTTATGAACTTGTCCAAAATTAGATTTAAAATGTGTGCGCCATCAAAAGGTGGCAAAACTGCATTTTTTTAAAAATACTTATTTTACCTGAAAAAAATTATTTTGTTCTCATACCATGTTCTAGGATATGTGTAAAATGAATGATAATGTTATAAAATTCAAAATTTGGTTAATACTATTCATAACAGCTAGTTCATAATAATATTATAACAGTATATCATTGTTTAGTGAATCTCGGCATTGCGTACAACATACGCTATTGAGGATGGTTGCTCTTGCATGTAACCGAAGCCAAGAATAGTGATTGCATATAATACAAGCTAATACGGTGTTTCATATAATAGAAGCTAATTTTGGTGTAGCGTACAACACAAGACATCAAAGAAATTAAAAAATAATATTTCTCATAAAATCTCAGGGTGTTACATAGATGATCCCCACTTTAAAGAGATTTTTATAAATATCATGAATCATATGGTAATATTTATAGTCATAAAAAATAACCAAGAAGAAATCAATTATATTAGAACCATTATGTATTATGATGGTATGATGTACTCATCAAGTGAATCAACTAATGAATTGATTTCTCCCATACCAGTTTATCTCAGAATAGTGATCAACCCTTTATATTGAACCTAGAAAGAATAGATCTAATTTTGGGATGTAAATTTCATTATCTAAGATAAACCAAATATACAGGAAGTCATCTATAAATGAGTCTTCAATAAAGTGATCCTCATATACATTGAAGGAGTGGGAATACCTGGCATCATGAAATAAGTTCATCCTAGATCATACAACCCCCATCAATCAAGAACAAATATCTCACATAAATTCAAAAAATTTGGACACATAATTACAATGATTAAATTAGAATATGTTTAATTCACCATAAAATTACAAATGTTTTAGGTGCATGGAAAGTTTATCTACCTTCTCCCATTTTTATACCTATAGATATTCTTGGCTGTTTTTCTACATGGGTAGTGGATTTCATGGGACCTTATAACCTAGATACGACTAGATATTTTATGTATATGATAATAGCTATAGACTTTTCTCTAAATAGACCACGGTAAAACTCCTCAAAGAAGTTGGGATGAAGAATATCCTCAACTTTGTAAAATTAATTATCATTACATGATTTGGTGTCTCACACACAATTTTAATGGAAATGGTGCCAATTTACTTTATTTTGAGTTTAAGGGATTATACAAGTAAGATAACATCTTGTCCAGTCTTTCCCAATGCTACCATGTTGTAGAACATGGATATATCAAATCCTTCAATGAGAATATATCTAATATTCTTCATGAGATAGTGGTAAAATATTAAATCCTAGCTAGACTTGTTTTTGTATACTCTATGGGCCTATCATATCACAATTCAAATTATAAGGTAAGAAACCTTATGTTATCTTTTATATGTTACATAAGAATTAATTCCCATAAATTTAAAGCTACACTTACTATGAAATACCATATATAACCATCTAGTAAAGGTTTATCAGTCCCATAAGTGGTTGGATGAATTATATCAACTTGATGAAAGGAGGATGCAAACACTGTACAATCTATAAATCTACCAAAACTGAGTTTCATGAGACTTCAATAAGAAGTTATGAATCTGTGTATTTATATAGTGAGAGATGATGTTGGCCTTTTGGACCTTGATGATACCTGGGAATATGTCCCCAAAATTGAGGCGAAAATGAAATGGACCTAACAAAATATATAATTTTTTCCCAAAGAGGCTTATACCCGGATCAATCTAGATAGAGAGTGTGTAACATCTATAATAAACGTGAGGTATCTCAAGAATTACTTTTCATGATGAATTACACTAATCTATTCCAAGAGGTAAGAATTTAAACTACAAAATTCCAACATTTTAACCGTATAATGTTAAAGTGAATGGTCATCATCCTTGCTGCATGATGATAAACTGCGGGGTGGAAGTCCATTATGAAATAATTTAAACTACTCTAAATTTATCCTAGTCACATGAACATAAATTTTATGATATTTATCTTAGTAGTTTTATAATTTTCTTAATACAATGTGAAGAGTATTAAAATTCCACTGAACTTTAATTTATCATTCACTCTCAACTAATATGGATTATTCTTAATCCATATCTTATTTCTCACACTAAGTATCATTCAATTAATATTAATGATCCAACTAAATCACTGCAATTAGTATAAATGATGTGAAACATTTAAAAAAAACAGGGATTTACATCTGACTCACATGATTTTAAAGTGTATGAAATGAAATTCATTTCATAATTACATTAAACTACACAACACCTAGTCTGAGATCCACAATATTAAATGTCATGGTCATAGTTTTATTTCATAATGATAAACTGTATGATGAATGGTCCCTCTTAAAATAAATTAAACTACTTATTATGGGCTATACAATGAAACCCACTACCTATATGAGATCCATATTCATGTAATGGTATGAGTCATATATCCCTTATTTGGAAATCTACGACAAGGTTGAATGCTTCATTTCTAGAGAATCCTGAATCTTATATCCTAGATGTATACATTCAATATTCTCATTGTTCTATCCTAATATCGAGATAATATTATTAAATTACCTTCCCCTATATAATAAATTGTTCTATATAGGTAAATATTACATTTTATATTAATTAAATTAATATGGATATACTAACCGACCATCAAGTCATAGTCCACCCAATTGATGACCAGAAATTCTTCCTCACTGCATATGATCAAAATCAATGAAATATCTATATATAATAACTATGTTTTTCTTTATTCATGTTATAAAAATATTTATAATGTTTTTTAGGATCACTTGTATTGAAACCATCCATATGTTTTCTTTTATTCAAAACTCATTCTATCTTTCAGAAGATCCAAATGAACCCATGTAATCCCAACTAGTAGAAAATTATCCATAAATTTCCATTTCTACCCTACTATGAACTGTCAAGAAACATATATAATATCTTATTTACCTCTTTTTTCTCATAATTATCTTGACTCATGTTTGCTTAGATGTCATGGTGAATAAATTCAGTTAACATAGATGAGGTGAAGTACGATCATTAAGAACAGATGTCATAACCATATGATGTTAAATTACATTGTGGGAGGTCTGTCTTGTATGAATCTAAATTTTATAGTGTCCCATTTCATGTGGCCTCTTACACCCCAACATGATATATTGATCCATGTGGATGTTTCCAGCACACCATCCATCTATAATGTAGAAAATTAATTACCATACACCGTTCATATGGGATAAATATATTCAGGGAATAATCCTTTCAAAAGATCTACATATATATTTATTCACATTCCTTTATGATACAAAGTACTACTTGAACCTCATGTACTAGGACCTGAAGAAAATTTTAAAATAACCTTCTCTACTACATACAAGACAAATTTTTACAAGGTAAAAATATTTGAGAATTATAAGTGGATATTGATTTAGGATATATAGTGATGTCAGAACCATACATTCTATACCCCACTACAAACCATCATTCATTTCCACTCCCTTTTCCAAGGACGGTGATAATCTTGATATAATAAGTATTAATCCAAAATTCATTCAACATCTCTCCATTAAATAAAATTCTATTCTCTCATATTTCCATAACCTTCCATGGATTTCAGTAGTGATTGTACCTAAATATGATGGAAACTATTATTTGTCTATGGATATATTTCCCAATACATCCATACATATGAGCCCCCGGTTTGGCCTATCAAATAGAAGAATCTCATTCTAAGGGGAGGGAACTCCAACATCTGTTTACCTTGAAAAAATCACAGTGGAACCCATTATCTAAATATGATGGGTGAACTCCCTTTGTGTACATGTACCATTTCATAACATCTGATTTTTAAAGAATTATTTTTTACTTGTGATGTTTTCATCACCCCTCATCTAATGGATATTGAGGTATCCTCAATTCTTGAGGTTCCCCCATCTAAATAGTGAATTTTTTCTTCTTTCACAAAATGGTCTAAGAAGTATGGATTTTAACTATATATATCATGGTTAAATATATAAAAACTAAAACAAAATCCATTGATGGTCCAAATCAAAATACCCTAATATTTTAGTGAAAGTGGCATAAAACATGTTAGGATGAAAACCGAAAAAAGGATAGCCTAAGAAAAAAAATAATGTATCCACTCACTAATCCTATCATTTATAGTTCTTATTAAAAATATTGTGGTGAATTTTTTAAATTCCCAATGCTCATAAGGTCCACCATATGAACCTAGTAAAATCTAGGTTTTTCTCACTAGATCTTCCAATCCAAGAATAAGTTAGTGTGAATATTCATTATATTTATTTCACCTAGATAATTTTTTAAGTACTCAGATACCTAACATTTAGTGTTCTCTAACCCTTATTGGTGGAAAAAAATTTCCATTTCCAACTTCATTTCCCAATTTTTTGAGTCTTTATAACCTTCCATAGGTTTTGGTAGTAGGTATGAGCAACTCCAAGGGACACTATTGTATAAATATGAATATATTCCACAATACAACCATGTATATGAGGACCCTTTTTGGTTTTCCAACCTGAAGAATTTATTATTGAGGGGAGGGACCTACGACTTCCATTTTTTTGACATCATCATAATAAAACATGTTATCCAAATATTATTGGTGGCCTCCCATTGCGTATGCTTCCTATTTAAGCATACATGTTTCAAACTCCTTGGAGTATGATTTACATAACCATCCATATAATTTTCCAAATTCATTTGATATCCTCAACATTACATCATAATTAACCATAATGTTTATGTAGACAAGAATATGGGATCACATTATTGAGCCTTTTATCATTCTTCACATGATCAGGAACTAGATAGTCTATTGTTACAAACAACATGACCCTAAACAATGTACACTAACTTCCATGAGAATATCCATCATAATAAAAAAATTATTGGGACTAATATACCACCATTCAAATTTGGTTTGATCCACCCTAGAGAGAGTATATCACCACTTCGGTACAAGTATATCGACCTTAAACTATATGCATTTTATTCAGTGCTACGTAAGATTAAACTATAGAAACATGATGGTCTAATCTATAAAACCCTAAACCCTCACCCTTGATAGTCCAAATTACATGACCTTAAACTATTAATGAAATATGAATAAATATTTATAGGATAAAAAATCCAAAAAGAAGTGTCCTGAAAAAAATACATGTTCCTTCTCTCAAATATTCCCTTGTATAAATCATAGGAGAAATCTAGGAAGGAAAAATAAAATGATATGGTCCAAAATATAGACCTAGTGAAAATAAATTTAAATAACTTATTGAAATTTTTTTATCTAGAAGAATTAAAATTATACCAATCTATTATAACTTATGTTTTTATAGGTCATTATAAAATTGTGATTATATTGAGGGGGAAAAACTAAAGTCTAAAAAAGAAGTGTCACACAAAACTGGTTATTATTTATTATATTAAAAAAGAAGTGGAATATCCAAAAAATGAAGTCTCTACATGTAATTAATAACATGATACAAAATAATATTAATATAAGTTTTAATTTGATGGATTAATTTTCCCGATTCACTAACTTCAAGTCTAAGACCAAACACATTATAAACATCAACATCATTGACAAAGTTAAGACTCTCTATTGCTGAAGAAACAACACTCTATATTTGAGCATAGGTTGCCTCAAGAATCTAGTGGTTCTAAGATAGATTTTGTTTGGATGCATCAAACTCATGTCCCATAAGAACTATTGTAAGGGATTCCTTTTCAATTTTATATTGATGTTCCACCACTTCCTCAACATAATGAGACTCCTCCTGAGATATTTTAGTCTCATGATTAGAAAATTTCACTGAATATCATTCCCTAATGAGGAGTTTTTACGACATTTTCTATTTTTTCTCACCGTCAGATGATTTATTTCGTAGTATAATAGATGTAGTGGTAATAAAATACAATATATAAAATAACCATGAACATGTTTTAAAACGTATGTATTTAAGAGAGAAATTCATTTAGAGGGTTCTATGAGACTAATCTCCACACGTCCCACTAATAAAAATAATGAGAAAAATAGAAATATTTTTTCACATAAATATTTGATTCATATCCCATCACCATATATGAGACATATTCAGGAACTAGATCACTTATTGTGACCTTCCCCATACTCTATGATTTCTTGAAAACGTCATCCAATTGTGATGAGGGGGATCCACTCCTTGATCTTCAATAGTTTCCACCAGCGATACTAAAACATACATGTAGATAATGTTAATTAAATTCATAGGAGGTAAGAAGTTAATAATGTGAATACCTACTTTTATATGTGGACACAAGTACTTACTAGAATGTTGGTACAATAGATAGTTCACCTTGTGGAAGTTCTTTCACTATTCTCTCATGCACCACCATTGTGGTAATGGGTAATAAATTTTCATTGACCACTGAGGGAATTGTATATTTTTTCAAATAAAAAAACTTCATATTTTACTATTTTTCAAGAACATTATTCACTCCACCGTCAAGGTCTTCATAATTATTCAGATATATGTTGGTAAAAATTCACATAAAGAAAAAAACTGAGAAAGGAATCATCAAGCATAAAAGTACCCAAACATTATTGCATAGATGCATCAAATGAATTAGGAGAAATGACTGAATAATCAGTAAGTTCATCCATTCCCATGAGATGTTCCCTTATCCCTTGATGGGTTAGAATAAGGGATAAGGAATTGGGATCATTGTTCAATTATACTCCTGCTGTCGTTTCCTCATCATCCTCTTAAACATTTTTGGACCCCCAACTAGAATTACATAATACAATTGATCTTTTGGGGTAAAATGTCTTCCTTGGGTTTCAACTACAATCATCCATAAGGATTTCCCCTCATGGAGGATAATTTTTAAGGATTCTAGATCATCATTTTCCCCAAACATCCTTTGAATTGCGTTCACCCCTTCCAATGACGACAAAGCGTTTTATTTTTGAAGGATGGATTTACTTATACATGTAGTTCATGGATAAACATCTATAAAAGTTACTTTATCAATAAGAAATCAATTTAAAAAACATTAAAATGGATGAGAAAGTATAATACTCACCTGTTTCTACCAATAGTGTATATATTGTTAGCTTAATTGTCTACCTCCACCGAGTGATTTTCAGTGAGGATAATTCCATGAAAAGAATGGATGATGGTTGAGGAGGAGGGAATTACCTCGATAGACCAGCTAGCCTCACATAAATATTCCTTTCTCTTCTAGTAGTTCCTTTTATAAATTATCCCTTCAATAGGATAATCCACCCCTAGTGTTGTTTTACCTTTAAAATATTTTAAGGAAGGAATTTTTATTTTTTCTTTAACCTCCCATGAATATTTAACAAAAACAACAATCATGGTAATAGTGAATGAGAATGCGAGGATAGAATTAATTTTAAATCTTCATGAAAATATATTTCTTCTGCTATCAACCTCAGTTTCTTGATCACATGGTCAAATTAATAGAACATACCCTTGTAGGAGTGATTCAATTTTTCTATCTCTTCAAGATATAGATATATTATTGTGGGATTCTCTTTGATGGACATGTTATCGGGAGTAGAAATATGAACGAATCCCACAGGTCAATCTCCTCCACTCTAAGTATCTTCTAGGATTTTTAAACATAATAGGATTTAATCTTAGTATCCCACTACTTCATATCATCTGGGAGAGCTGTTATGGTGTGATCATATAGAGATGAAGGAATTGAACTGGACAAAGGGGATGGGTCCAAACACTTTATCTTTTTTTTATCATCACTGAGAATGGAGTCCTCTATGAAATATGTCTCTTTTGGGGTCTCAATGCCTCTATTGAATTATTTGTTACTGAGTCATCCTTTTCTTAGGACACTATTTACACAAGCTGTATACTAGGATATGAATAGATCAATGTATCCAAAAAATATTATTTGAGTTTAAAATCAATATATAATTGTGCTAATCTTACTAGAATACCTATCACCTCCATCATCAACATTATCCAAAACTGAATAAATATTATTGGATGTCTCTTGATTAATATACTAATGGGAGGAACTATGTAATTATTCAAGACACATCTGAAAGGTATCTTAAATTTAAATGGAGTATAGACCTCATATAAAATCTTCCAATATATCTTAGTATCCAATATTCCTTATCGAATGTATATTAAACCTAGAGTCACTTTATGAGATCCAATCGGGTCATCACCAATGCAACTAACAATAAACCCATAAGGTATGAAGATAAAAATATTATATTGATTTTAATTGTACTTATATTCCATTTCAATTAGGATTATCATCTCACCACCACTGATATAGTGAAGAAAATTATTAAACCAAGCATTGGTAATATATTTGATATATATTAATTCTTATCAAACCAAAATTTCCACCATCCACCCCCATCGAACCTGAAAGGACCCAATAAATATGAATAAATCATTCCCTTTGAATACATATCCCATATAATGATATGAATTTATGAGTATTGGGACATCCAAAATAACCTATCTATCACAATATGGTTATGTTTCAATTAAAACATACTGACCTATACCCCAGTCTTTGATTCTCAAACTAGAGAAAAAATAAACTTATGAGAATCTCTAGGTAAGCCTCCGAGTGGGCCAAATGATTGGATTTGTAAGTGACATTCCATCACTAAATATTATATTGGCCTTCTACTTTGGTTTTATAGTATGAATCCTTGGCTCTGTGGAACATGTGAGTCAGATACACTCTGGGAATATTTTCTCATTACTCATGTCTGTTCTTCTTAATGAGTAGGTCCACCAATTTTCCAAAGGGGATGTAAACCATTGGAAGAAAGTCCCCTCCTCATAGTTCACTTGTTTACTCAATTATCTCCTGGAAACTAATAGGGGTTCACATAGAATCCAACCGTTATGAAAATTTAGGGATGAATTCATCATACATGTCCCAAAATATTGGGTTCCATCTAACTATGTAGACATCCTAGATGATCACCATACTCTCACAATATGTTTATTATAAAGTGTTGGAATCTTTAAACCTACTACTCATATGGTCTAGGAAAAGTTATGTGATTCCGTATGTTTGAGTATATGAAACCCAAATATATTTATATAGATCCATAACCTTTATCTCCACCTTAAATTTGGACATGACAACTTGACTAATAAAGTCCATCCACAATCCGTGAAAAAATATTATCCAAACATGAGATCCTTGTTTATCAACCAAAAAAATATTTGATTAGTTGAATTCTAGATGATGATGTATCTATATAAAAGAACCCTAATATAAGGTACACATAGATATTATTCAAGTATTAATGGGGTTTACAATTTGAAAAATCACTATTTCCCTCTTCTTCATTGATGAATAATCTAACTCGTGATATATCTCCATGAATCACTTCCCGGTGTCTGATAATCCAAATGGGTGGTTGATTCCCTTTACAAGGCATTTGTATATGGGAATTTTTCAGAAGTCAAAATCTATAAGGGGGGTGGGTGAATTAGGTTGTGGGTAATCTCAATGTTTTTTCCCTAATAGGTTGGAAATGAATTAATGTGTTAATTAAATATGTTCTTATTGACCAGAGAACATTCTTCTTACCATCTCCTTCTTCAATGCCACCGCCACTTGAAATTTCACACATTAAAGAAATTCAATATAGAGAGGGTAATATTTATAAAATATAGAAAAAATAGAGAAGTTAATGTCACTGTATCATTATTATTAGGTATGCATGACCATTAAAAGAACAAGAATTCATCCCATGAGAATCAAACAATGTGATCCTGATGGTTTTCCTTTGGTATTTTATGAATATTTCTATATGGTTTATCTTATGTGATTTGGTTCACATGGCTCTATCAAATGAATCTCTCACATTGGAATTTACAAAAGTCAGAGGCTCCATTAAATTGTCATTGGTGATTATGAGGGACCCATGTCAGAGTATTTATTAGGATTGAACACCCTTAGACTGTATGTTCTCAATGCTAGCTTCAAAATCATATAAATTGGATTATTAAACTATTGATCAAACCCAATTTACGAGGGAAGGCATTTGTTTATTCCTGATTTATTAGAAAATAACATACAATAAGTTATATCTTGGAATAAAGGTGGATCATAAATTTCTAATGGTATTATAGAATTATTCAGTTGGAAGAATCAATCATGAAGAAAAGAGAATATTTTTTTTCCTAAATATTAATGCGACTATATATGACACTGAATCTCATTTAGATCAAAGAAAAATATATTTTTTCAAATATCCTAACCACATATAATTAGTTTCAATCATTTTTGTGGCACATAAGAAGGCTCACTATATGTGTAGAAGACACAATCATCTTTTGAAGAAGTTTTATGTGGATTTTGTATATGACTTTAAATTTTCAACTCAATGATGTCCATATTCCAGATTTGTTAAGGCCTTAGATGTTGAAAAAGTCTTCTAATTTCCTAGTAAAATTTGTTTTATCACTAAGAGGGGGAAGGGTGAATCATTGATATATTATTCTTTTAAGTTTCATTCTTTTTGAAAAAAATTGTTTCCTTATGTTAAAGATTTTTTTCTCTGTTGAAATAAAACAAATAGGCATCCACAAGAACAAATGAATTTATAAGGTTCAATACAAAATAATAGTAGATACATATTATGTATGGTTCAGGAACAATCCAATACCACACAATCCACTAGAAAAATACATTTTGTATGGAATACAATGATTAGGATATGACCTTACACTCATGTCAGACTATGATCAATACAAAAATTCATGTTATTCAAGTAGAATGAATATGTAGTAAAAATATTTTATAAAAAATATGTTATGGTGGTTCTTGATAAAATTTCAAAAATATGATCTTTCAAAACAATTCTCAACTGTTTTACCCAAAACATATAAATAACTCCAAGAAATTATTAATGACACTTAGTCTGATTTTCCAGTCTAATTTTCAAGTTGATTCCCAAAATGTAAATATAGATTTGTAATAATACCGCTGAAACAATCTAAATAGATTCTAATCTGAGTCTGAAAATCTTAGTTCAATTCCTAGTCTGATGATCTATCCCAATATGATGATTAGTTGAATATGATATTATCTCTTCTCCTTCATTCTTATGTCCAGAAAAATTCTTATTTAAAAGTCAATCCAAAAACTTATTATTTCAAGAAATGTAGAGCTTCTCTATCCTCTTGTGAGAGAGTCATGTAAAAAAATACAAAAAAGTATTCTCCTTTATTTATAAACATTCCAAAATGGTTTAAGATGGATTTTAAAAAGGTTTCCCACTTTACCAAATTTATTAAATATTCAATCTTCCTTAAATATCAGATCATCCGTTGAATTTTCTACACCTTTATTTTCTATTCAATTTTAGATCTCGCTTTGAATTATTTTACTCTTCATACTTCGTAACAAATCTCCAATCCAAATATGAAAATCTATTATATTTTCCCTGTAATATTTCATCGTTAGGATTTTTTGTACCACTTTCATATATGAAGAAATAGACAACTTCAATATTAATAAAAAACTTTATACTGGTTCAGATTCCAATTTTCCCTTATGATTTATTCATTGTAATGAAGGAATATGGTGACTTAAATATTCTTAACCCACTTGAAAAAAATTATAAATTAAAACATCCCATTACATTTCTTTATACTCATTGGAAAAACCATCTTCTCATTTTTATTTATTAATTATGATGAAGACAATATATTATTTAATACGATGGCTCTTAACCCACATTTAAAAGAAAACTATTTGAAAAATAACTATAGTTATTATTTTCATTCTTGACCCACTGGTTAAGGAAATTCTTATTTCTCTTGACCCACAAAAAATGAAACAAAAAATTCATGTTGATGGAAAATTGTTGACTACATTATTGATTAATCTATGATATAATTTTTCATTGGTCTCAACCAATTTATTTTTTTGTTCCTTTTCATTGCTCATAAAAATTACAAAATTTAACAATTCTTCCCCCAACTGGTCAGTGGAATTCAGTGTCTGATCGACCATTTCAAGCATTTTCATCTTTAAAAACTTCTCAAAATATGCTTTCAATGAACTTACTTTTCATTTATAATTATGAAACCCATCTAATTATTTCTATAATGATTTAAATTGTTTGGATTTTGGTTTGACTATAAACCATCAGATTTAGTTTCTTTCATTATGATCAACGTTCTCTACTTTTAAAAAATGTGTGTCAGGTAATCTCATTCTGATGGAATGAGATTGGAAATGATTGTTTACAAAAACAATCTTATACTTCTACTTCTTTCCTTTAAGCAAGAATTATTCAGGACTTTTAAAAAAATAAATATCATCTTCAAAATTGTCTAAATTCTAATGAATGTATTGTAAGTTTACCATTCCTTCAGTTTCATCCTCCTTTCCTACAAAACTTGAATACATTTAGAATAACTCCCCCTTTTCTTCATCAATCTTACATCCAAATTTTTACAATTTACTTATGATTTTAGAGAAATAAAAAACAGAAAATCATAGTCATATTTCTATTGGATTCACGATAAATCTGATCCTCTTCCTCTTTTTGATCAGAACCTCGTTCCGGACCAAATGTGATCCGGATGAGCCTTTTCTTCTAGAAATATTCTACCAAATATGATATAATTTCTTAAGACTTTTTTCTTCAATATCCTGAATGTGATAGTCAAGCCAATTTTAATCTTATACAATTTGAATTGATTTATCTTATGTTAAAGAAAAATACAACAGACTTATAAAATATACTTTTTGTTACTTCCAAAATCCTTCACCAGCCAACATGGTCCTAAAAATTACCCCCTTTGAATTTTTTAGTCAAAAAAGATTCATAAATAATTGATCTTTCTAACCTCAATCTATGGATTAATTATCGACAATTATAATCCTACATGAGATAAATACTTATATGGAATAATAATTATTGATAGAAAAACCATGATCTCCAAAATTAGTGACTCGTGAAAAAATGTCAATATCTTCATCCTTTCTTCACATATATATTTTATTCCTTAGCTTTTCAAGTAACAAAAAATTTCTTTTCCACCTATTATAAATTTATATTAAAAATGTTTTATTTTCTTAAAACCACTTTTAAAAAGTGTTTTGAAAAGTTCACACACATAACCTAATGAGTTTTACAGCTTACCCTCAACTCCCCCTTTATATATACTTCCTTAAAAGGTTTATCACATATTAAATGGATTGATTTATGAAAAAATTATCCCCCTTTACAACAATATCCAAATACAATATGAGAGAGAGGAAAAGACACATACCTCAATTTTAATGAGAAAGAGGTTGGACTCTTATTTTCAACCACAATTTAGAGAAAGATTCCTTTGGTAAAGATTTTGTAAAAATGTCAGCAACTTGTTTCGATGTCAGTATATAATCCAAAATCAAATCACTATTCTACAAATTCCCTTTGATGAAATTATATTTGATATCAATATGTCTTGAATGATAATGTTGTACCAGATCCCTAGTAAGGCAGATTACCGTTTCATTATCAAAACCCAAGAGCAAGGGTAACTTCACTTCAACAAGTAAGTATTCTGAGTAAGTCTTCATCCACATATATTGAGTAGTGGATTTATTGTTAGAAACATACTTAGATTTATCCATGAAAATATTTATTTAATTTTTCTTAATTTTATGACAACTAACACAACTTATACCCAGAAAGAAAACTTCACCAAATGTGAATCTTATATGATTAAAATTTCCTACCCAATCAAAATATGAATACCCAAACAATTAAATACATTTTGAGATATCATACCTAATTCTGAAATATTATGTGCCTTTTATATATTAGAAAATTCTTTTACCAGTAAGTAAATGTGATTCTATAGGAGCACTCTGAAATATTGCACATAAGTTAACTTCATAAACAATTCCAGGTCCTGAAGTATTCAAATACAATAAAATTATAATAATATTTTGAAATCTTTATAATAAACTTACTTGGAATACCCATCTTTATAAAACTTGGTTCCTTTAAAAATTAGCATGGAAACTGGTTTTAAATTATCCATGATGAACTTCTTAATAAGTTCCATAGCATAAATTTTGTGATAAAGAAAAATGTATTTCTTCTTTTTTAATATTTCTAAACTAATAAAGTAGTTAATTTATCCTAGAATGGAAATTTCAAAAAAATATTCATCTCTTAATTAAATCCTTCAAAAGTTATTTCATCATTCCCAACAAAGATAATATCATCATCATAAACCATTACGATGAGGGAAAACTTAGGAATTTATTTGATGTAAATATTTCGATCAACTATTCTCTTCTTAAAACTTATCTTCCTTAATAAAGTATACAATTAGGAATACCATTACCTTAGAGATTGTTTTAGTCTATACAAGGATATATTAAACTGACATACATCCATTTCATATTTGAAAAATAAAATTCACAATGTTGTTAAATGTAAAATTCCTCATCAAGATCACAATTCAAAAATGTGTATTTCATAACCCTTTGAGTTTTTTTAAATTCATCATGTAGTAACAAAAAGAAAATTTTTGATTGTTTATAACCTTGAAATCGAAGAAAAAGTTTCATCAAATTAATTTCCTTTTATCTATGAGTAACCTTTTCACACTAATATTGATTTGTTTCTTATCACTTTACCATATTTATTCATCTTGTTTTGGAAAATCTGTTTTGTTCCAGTAACATTTTTGTTATCGAGATTGGGTATGTGTTCTGAAGTATCATTATTTTCCATCTGATGGAGATCCCCATTTATAGCCCAAACCCATTCTAGATTCTCAAAATCTTCATGCAATGTTTTTTCTCACTTTTTGACTACAAATAAGTATTTGAACCCTTTTATGTGGACCACCAATACTTTTATGAGATTCCACTTTCTTCCTTTGGCTAGGATGATATTTTCTTTTTTCATCTTTATCACTTGAAATAACTGAGTCTTATTATTATTCTTTTCTATGATTAATATTAGAAATATCCTTATCGTAATTTTTAACATAATTTTTTCTGTCCTGATCATCTTTCTTATCAGCCTGAGTTTGTTTATCCTCTTCTACCTTTTCAATAAATTTTACATTTTATAAAATGAAAAAATAATCCGAATTCTTTATGGATTCATTTGTATCATCTTTTTTATGAAGAAAATACTTGAAATATACCATCTTTACCTCTTTTCTCAAACATTATAAGGTTTACACCTTTAAACATCTTTAAGAATTTCAAACATCTTGTTTTATGATAAAATATTTCATATAGAGTCATATATAAACTTGGTTCATGTTTTATGATAAAAATATTTCATATGGAGTCATGTATAAACTTGGTATGTAGAAACATCAGTTTCAATATACACATTAGTAATCATGGAATTCCTCCAATAGTAATGAGAGATACCATGTTCAAGTAACATAGTTCTTCCCATTGAAATCAAACATATATTATTCCTTTTAGCAACCTCATTTTGTTGATGAGTATATGATAAAATTAACTCATGCTGAATTCCATTCTTCATAAGATAAAATTCAAATTATTTAAATCTATATTCACCACTCTTATCAGTTCCCAACATCTTCACTAAATAATCACATTCCTTCTCATATTTCATCATGAATATTTTAAACCATTTTAGAGAATCTGATTTATGTTTCGTATACATTACAAAAGTAATGAGAGTAAAGTATTTAATTAATGTTATGAACTAATTATCTACAATATTTTATTTTTCCCATTGGCCCATAGATATTAGAAAGAATAAGTTCCATGGGTTATTTTGAAAAAATCTCAACGTTCTTACGTACTAATTTAGTAATTTTTTTACTTTTGACAAATATTGCAGTACCAACTTATACTTCTTGAAATATAAACAATATCATGGACACTATCTCACTTTTATAAAATGACGATTTTTTTTTTCACATGTGTCTCATCCTTTTATAAAACAATTGATTTTCTTGAACCTTTCATAAATAAAATGATTTTTGTGTCTCACCAGCTTGAAATAAATTTCCTGTTTCACATTGGTCTATTGTAACTATATTTCCATCTTACTCACTCTTCAAAAAAAATGTATTTTCTAAAAATGACTTTGTTAACTTTATCAAAAAGTTGTGAAATACTCATCATGTTGTGTTTCAGTCCATAAAAAAATAATCTTGGACTTTTATCTTTTATTTCCCAATGATGATTGATCTAACACCTTTGATTCTCAAGGATTCATCATTTTGAAATGTCACTATTACTTATTTAAAATATTTTATATTCTTTAATGACTTTAAATATATAGGAATGTGATAATTACATCCACTATCCATGATCCAAGGTTGTTTCCCTTTTGTAGCTTTCATGGTGGTTTCTTCAACAAGATTTTTTTCTTTCCCTTTTTCTTTTCTCATCTCCAGATTCTAAGAATTATTAACCAAATTTTGTTGTGATGGTAAAAAAATAAGTCATTTTCCAAGATGTCTAGGTTACTCACACCTTTGAAAAATAGCATCCATAGGATGGAACCTATTTTCATTATTCACACCATCCTTCACCTGTTTCCTCCGAACATCCTTCTCAGTCTTCTTCTTTTGTGGGGATTAACTCCCTCTCAATAATTACCTTTTAAATTATTTGTAATTGATATATTTTTTTCTTAACCAAAGGATATTTTCCATATTCCTAAATCCACTACAATACCACAAGTATCCATAGAAATAATATTTTCTTCTGAAACTTCCATACTGACCAGAGTTGTGAACATGTTTTTCAGAAATTTCTTATCATTATTATCAAAACATTTTTGACCACCATACTTTATATTATCAATCAGAATCTTACCTTTTAAAGATATTTTATTTTTATCCTTATCAGAACCATTAGTAATAGAAACTTTTTCTTAATCAAAATTGTAAGAACCCTATACCTTCATGACTTTGTTATTCTTGTCTACATATATAACTATTTTCAATTTCTTATTCTCATTAAAATTTACAGCTTTCTTCTCAACCATTAAAAGTAATTTTTTTATCCTTCTTAGGTTCACCCTTATGTAAAATTTCACCAAATTTATATATAGTGTTTGTAAACTTATATCTTTTTGTATAGATTTAGAATGTTTTTGTTGGACAAGTTCCAAATCTTATTCTTTTTTCCTTCTTCTTTACTTCTAGATGTTCATTTCGATTATTTTCTTTCTAAAGAGGTTTATTAAAATAATAAATATCTTTCAAAAACTTTACTTTTTCTTCAATAAAAAATTCTTGATTTTTTGAATCACTTTTACTTTATAATTTTATAACTTCATTCTCCAGCCTTACAATATTTCACATAAATTCTTTCAACTATTATTTAAGATCAAATTATAATTCAGTTTCTTCTTCATCAAAACAAATACTTATAAATTCATCATTATTCACTATTATAATATAATTATTCTCACCAGCATGCTCAATAGATTTTTCAGATTCAGTTTCACTATCTACTTCTCCAATACCATTCAATAAGAAACTACTCCTTTTAGATCAATATAATTTTTTATCTTTGCCTCTGAAAAAATATTTATCCTTATCACCAAGTTTCTTTCAGGACCTTCTTGGCCTTGTTTTTTCTCAATAAATATCCACTTATTTCTATCATTGAGGAAAATTGGACACAAAGTGCCCAACAACTCCACATTCAAAACACTTCAAGGAAAGTATCCTTTTGTTTTTACCTGTACCTCTTCTCATTTTTTTGGAAAACAAGGATAAAAATTCATAGTTGTTTTTACATACCTCATTTTTGGCATCAAACTTATCAAAATCATCTTATCCAAGAATTTTATTATGTTATTATTTCTTGGATTCCTTGAAATAAATTTCTCTATCATCTTTTGTTTTTAACTTCATGACTTTCTCCCTTCTCATTTTATATGTAATGAGAGTGCTATGAATATCATTCAGAGATAGAGTTTCAAGATCTATATCTTCTAATGAGGATAATTTAGCATAAAACATGTTATGAAAAATTCTTAATATCTTTTCCGCAACTATAGTATCCTCCAAATTTTATCCAAGACATATGATAGTGTGGAAAATTTCATTTACCATGCTAAAGAAGTCTCCAATACATCCATACTCACCCATTTTCAGGTCTTCATACTTCAAGTTCCATCTTTGTAATTTTTCCTTATTCACTTTTGTATTTCCCTCATATTTGTTTATCTTATCCTACATACCTTTGGTAGTGGAAACACCCTTCACCCATAAAACCTCTCTTTCAAAAAGTGATTATATTAATGCATTCATAGACCTTCTATTATTCTCAAGATTCTTATTTTTTAAAAGGTGTAAGAGGAACCTTTTCATCAATAGAATGAAATCCATCTATTTTATATTCAAGAACATCATAACCAAGAGACATAAGATAATTTATCATTGTATATTTCTAGATATGATAGTTCTTTCCATTTATGATCAGAATCCCCTTAATGTTCACCCAATTAAGATTCTCGATCACAACTTCTCTTCCAAATTTTAGTAAAGAGTAAAAAAAGGTAACCTTCACTCTGATACAACTTGTAATTTCCTACTCAAATATTTGTGTCACATAGAGGGAGAGGGGGTGAATTAGTGTTATATTTTTCTTTTAAGTTTATTTATTATTTAAAAAAGCACCGCCTCCTGTTAAATATTTCTTTCTCTTCTAGAAAAAAAGAACACACATCCACAAGAATTGAATAATTTACAAGGTTCACTACTCAACAAAGTAGCTATGTCCTTGGAATGGTGTGGAAACAATCCAATACTACACGATCCACTATAAAACAATATTTTTATGTGGAATATAATGAGTAGGATATGAAATCACACTCGTGTAGTACTATGATCAATAAAATAGTGCATGTTATTTAAGTATCTTGAAGATGTAATAATTTTTTTTCATAAAAAACATGTTACTACGATTCTTAATTAACATTAAAAAATAAATTCCTTCAAAAATATTCTTCACTTTCTTACCTAGAAGCTAGTAATAAATCCCTGAAAGTTGTAATGAAACTTAGTCTGATTTCCCAATATTATTTCCATGTCTGATTTCTCTATAAAGAAATATAGCTTTGTCATAACACCACTGAAATAATATGAACCACTTCTAATTTTTGTTAAAAAATCCCTGTATGATTCCCAGTCTAATGATCTAATCCAATATGATGATCAACTAAATAGAATTATTTCACTTATCCTTTCTTCTTCTATCCAGAAAACTTTAATACGAAACCTTAATCCAGAAACTTCTTCTTGTTATAATTGTGGATCTTCTCTCTCCTATGTCAGTAATAATGAATGTCATACAATATAAAAAGTATTCTCTTCATTTTATAGACATGCCAAAATGGTTTAAGTGGGATTTTGAAAAGGTTTTCCCACTTTACCAAATTTGATAAATACTCAATAATCATTAAATATAAAATCTTTCATTGACTTGTTTAGCACCTTTAATTTCACTTCAATTTAGGTTTTCTTAGTGAATTATTCAATGATAAAGACTTAATAAAAAATCTATAGTCCTAATGTTATTCTCCATTCCAATTTCCCAATACTATTTAATCATTAAGATGTTTCATACCACTTATGTGTATGAAGAAATAGACAGCTTCAATATTCCTAGAAAACATTTGTTCAGTTTTGATTCAGATTCTTCATTACGATTTATTCATTACAATGAGGGAATTTGGTCACTCCAATTTTCCTTACCCACTTGAAAAAATTAGAACTGAAGACATCCCATTATGTTTCTATATATTAAATGGAAAACCAATTGGATCATTACAATTTATTCATTACAATGAAGAAAAAAGATTCTTCAATACAATGTATCTTAACCCACATGTAAATAAAAACTCATAAAAAGAAAAATCAGAGTTCTTATTTTCATTTTTACCCATTTATTAAGGAAATTCATCTTTCTCTTTACCCACACAAAAATAAACTGACAATTCATCTTGATGGAAAATGGTTGACTACATTGTTGATTGATCTCAGATCTAATTTTTCATTGGTCTCAATAGGTTTAGTATATTCCTTTCATTTTTATTGGTCCAAAAAAATTCCTAGAAGAACAATCATACGTCTAATTTATCAGTTCCACTCTGAGTCCAATGGACGGGTTCCATATTCTTTATCTTTAGTGGCTTATATGAATATGATACCAATTAAATTCATTCTATTTGTTTATAATGAAACACATAAAATTATTTCTCCAAAGATTTGAATCTTTTGTATTTTGGTCTGACTAAAAACAAAAACCTTCATTTTCATTCATTACATTCATCCTTATCAGCCTTTAACAAATATGAGCCCAATAATCTCATATTGATTGACTGAGATCAGAAACATTTGATTACCCAATCTTTCTTCTTCCTCAACTTTTTCCTGTAGCCATGAATTTTTGATGACTTTGAAAACATTTATGATCAGCTTAGGCATCATATGAATTATAATGTAAATTATTGTAACTTTATAGTTCCTCTATAAAAATATTCCTTTAATACCATGACTGAATATAATTGGAAGAACTCCTCCTTTGTTTCATGAATAAAGAATCACATTTTGTAAAACTTACTTATGATTTTAGAGAAATACAAAACAAAAAAGAATCACAAAATTTCAATCAGATCTATGATTTATTTGATCCTCTACCTCACTATGATCATAACCTCATTCTTTACCCAAAGTGAGTCCGATGATTCTTTTCTACAAGGAAACATTCTTCCAAATATGATGGGATTTATTAAGAAATGTGAGTCTAAAATTTAGAATGAAATGGTTAGTATGATTTTCAACTTTTAAAAATTAAATTGATTTATCTTCTCTAACAAAAAAAGGCAACGTACTTGTAAAAAAAATTTATTATTTCAAAATACTATCTATAACCAACGTTTTCCCAATAGTCCATCCTCTTACGTGGCCCTCAGATGGTTCCCCATGAAGCCTCAACATGTTCAATCAGCTACTCGACCTAAGTCATCAATAATTTCCTATAAATAACATAGGAACACTTTTAAAAAGGTGGGAACAAGGACACTAATGGAGAAAGGGGTAAAACCAAGAGAAAAATAGGATAATTCCATCAGTAAAATTAAAGCAAAAACAAATAATAACTTCGAATAATGAAATCTTCCACATAAAATAAACACGTGATTCCTACCATCATGAACTAATAAACATGAATCCTTCGAATTCATACTTATTTATTTTTGTGGATGGAAATTATACACATCACATAATCAAAATATAATACCATTATATGGTCGTATGATCACACCCCATCTTGGTTACCATTTTCACTCATTTTTTGTGGACTCCCATTCACGGATGTGTTATGTAATCTCTTCCAATTAAATGATGTGTCATTCACCATCAATATGGAATTGTAGGTAGATATGTATCTCACCCATTAGACCTATTCAAAGGACCCCAATGCCTCCTATTCTCCAGGGTCAAATCCATACAAGGTAGAATTGGAACCTTCATTAAGGATTCTTGAAATTCAGAATCCTAGCATGAATATTTGTATAACCCCTTCAATTATGAATTCTATTGATAAGAGGAGCCTCCTAGATGTTAACCCAACTCAAAATTATGAATTCCATTGATAATGATATTTTCTATCAGAAAGACACCAAATCAATTTCTCGTTTCCAATTATGTATTTTCTCTCCATTCAATGGGTTGGGTCAATTCAGGGCAACCCTCCAAGTGCAAGCCCCTAGTCATTCTTACAAGAGGAAATGCCCCACTTTCCCTCCGTAGACCATCCTCCATCCATCAAATAATATGGAGTGGACTCATCTAGGGAATCCCACCTAGAGGTCATGTTTCTCATTCCTTCTACATTTTCCCCCTCACTCAATAGTAGAGAAGGATTATATTTTTCCTAGGATACCACAATACATGATCCCTACGTCAATCCTATAAAATGTGGTTGATCCTTACTTATTTATTACTTCAAACAGTCATCATGACTCACATGGTATTAGATATTGGAGTTGATCGTGTCATTCACACTACACAAATTTCAAATGAGCCTCCTTCTGATGTGTTAACCCCAAATATACCTTTCTTCCCTTGAAAGGGAAATATTCCCAATAAACCATATAAACTATGTGGAATCTTATTACTATAATAAGAGAGATACATTTTCAAGGACCAAGATCCATACCCAATATATTTTTGTATTCTACCTCTTTACAAGGCCATATTCTCTATGAGGATCATAATTCATTCATAATATTATCCCCAAATGTCCATTTCATATTTCATGGGCCTCCTCCTTGGGTGTAAGAAATGAGTACATCATAAAGGGAAGAATTAATGATTAATCCCCACTAAATATTCCATTGTCACACCTCTTATAAAATAACCATTTAACATTATGTTAAACTACAAGGATAAAATTCTAGTAATATTTAATTAAACTTCATGTCAAATTCTTCATTGTATAACATTAAACTATATGGTTTGGTCTTGTCAAACAACATTAATCTATGACAATAAAACTATGTGGGAATTTATTCCTGCCATGATAATAATAATATGTCACCTCTGTAAAGTGCAGAACAAATATCTTCAACCCATTACCATCTTTGTAGTTCCATAACAATAAATTGAATTATTCCCCCACTTGGATGGATATATACATTCCAGGTCTCATCATCACATCCTCAATAGACTATACTTCTAATAGAATCTATAATTACAAGGCCACATCGTTTATGATACTAACCCAATATCGTTAGTCCATACATCCTATTAGATCAAAAAAATGAATAATCATTATTTAGTCCCACACCAACCATTTCCATTACCTTTTCACCTAGTATTTCGTACCGTATGATGTTAAACAAATTGGATTGATCCTTTTCATACGACCTAAAAAGGTATGTTGGGTCATGTTAAGTGGCACCAATCAAAGTGACTTATGATTAACTTGACGTGGGTAAGTAGGAAACCCATTTAATGGATATGATCCCAAAACGTATTACTAATTTCCCCCCATATGACACTAAAATTACGAGTTCCCCGGTAATGGGCCTTTAAATAAAGTAATTTTTTAACAATCGACTGACCTTCATTCGTATGGGTAACCAATAGTGTTACTGATAGAACTATATATGTTTCAAGAAAATTTGTTAAATTTTTATGATAACCTGTGAGTAGGTCTTAATCAATCTCAAAAGGGGGTTTTGATCCTAACCTTCCATCCTCTTGTCCAGCATGTTTTGTAATGTTATAGGAAAAGTCCTTATGGTTTCTTTCCTTTAGAAAGTAGGCCTTAATTAGCATAAAACAAGAATCAGTGTTAGAATACTCTAGGAATGGTATATATAATGACATACATGATATATTTGACTATATAATTTCTTGAAATTATTCCCATTATTTCTCTACCTTTTTAATTTAATGACACATTTTATTAGATATATGTATACTATTTGAAATTATTAAAATTATCCTCTTAAATTATTCAATATTAAATCTTTTTAATGAAATATCAATGTATATACCCTAACATAGTCCATGAATCCTATTTTATCTATCACAATAGATCTTTATCACTATAATATAAGTTACATCTTAAATTTAATTCATGGAGAATCATTTATTGAACCATGTATTTACTCATTGTAAGGCTAATATCACATTTCTAATCAGTAATATAACATCAGAAAAATACTATAAGGAATACTGTTGTTCTCTTATTAAACAACTTATAGAAATAGGGATCACATTCAATATTTATGAAACAAAATTCCATTATGGGTACATAAAAATGAATATTCTATGATCCTTTCTAGAGACCCGGAATTTCCATGTATTTTTTTTAAATATATGGGAATTTTACGAGTCTGCAAAAATTTATGACTTGTGATTCCGAGGCCCGGAGTGCCCAAATTTAATTTTTGAACATTTTTTCAGGTACGTTCAGTAAACGTGTGAGTGGGTCTTTGTAACTTTTAAACCGGTGCTCGGAATTGAAATCTGAGGGCATCGTTGAACTCACAACACTGGTATTTTTTAAGGGGTCCTTCACCTCGATCGTAGTGGGTCGAGGGTAAAAGATAGAATATGGGTTTTTCATGGAAATAGAAATAAAATAAAATAAACTTTTATTTTATTTTTATTTTTGTTGAAACCTCCCATGTGGATGGTTTAAAGGTGGGGACCACCTTAACTAAAACCTCCCACATGGGTTATGGTGGTGGGGACCACCTGAGAATAAAACCCCATTGAAATCCCCTCTTAATGGGAGAAACCCCTTGAAATCCCTCATTGATGAAGAGTTAAACCATGGACTTAATCCCATTAATTAATTATGCCTCGTCAATTGATTAATGTTTCCAACTTTTTTTGTGCCAACAATTTAAAATTTGAAAAACACTTTTTATTTTGGTTGGCTATTCTTTTTAGAGAATTCATTGGCAAAGGTAGAAGCTTGGGGAGAAATTTGGAGAAACATTCTCCAACGAAGAACTCTTCTCCTTCGACGAATATTTCTCCAACCATGAACACCATCGAAGGATCTCCAATGATGAACGAACCGACTATTGGGGAAATTCTGATGTCACCGACTTCACCCCTTATAAATTCAACAAGAAATCAAGGTAGAGTGGTTTTTTGAATTTCTTCCCCTTACTCGTTCTTAATGATTCATCGTAAATCAGGAAGCGATTATAGCCACTTGCTACCACTCTAATGTGGAGGGTGAGGGCCAAACAAACATGGCCTAACCTCTCTGCAATTCTTGTGATAAATTATTGTGTTCTTCGTGATGGAGGAGAACAGAAACCAACCTCAGTGGGGAATGATAATGGAGGCCGACACCACTTCCAACCATGACGAAGGCGACAAATAGAGGGCGGACGGTCGAGCCGGCTGTCGATGAAGGTACGATGCGCGACTGCACTGCACGACCAGCCATAGCGGATTACGGCCCCATTACCTCATCGCTCACGACCATCACCGCCCTGCGGCCTCGTCGCGCCGCCCCGTTAGCTCTCCGCCCATGGACATCGCCACCCACGACCTCATCGCATCGCCCCGCGGCCTCACCATGCCGCCCCGCGGCCTTCCGTGCCAGCCTACAGCCTTGCAGTCCTCTGTGGCCTCATGACCACCCACGACCTCCGCGACCCCCTTGCGGCCTCTGTGACCCTCGTGGCCTCCGCACCACCCCACTCCGCCTCGCACCACCCAGGACGAGCCACCCAGCGTAGGCCAGACCGAACCTAGTGGGTCGGGCCGAGTCGACCCAAATAGGGTGGGCCCAGGCCGGGTCGGGCCGAGTCGGCCCGACCAGGTCGGACCGGACCCAGACACACTTCTACCCATTTACGCTCTTTTGGACATAAATTTGGCACCAGACATCCGTTTGAAGAACCGTCAATAGCGCCAGAAACCTTGGAGTGATAAAGTCTCTTTGGTATACCCCACTAATGTTTTGGATAAAGTTGGGGAAAGGTCAGGATGGATCGATCACGAATCCAACCAGGCCCTCGGGATTAAAAGGCCAATAAATCAATGACCATGTATCTGATTGACGCACCATATGTTGTGTTGAGAGCCCCATGATGTGGTGGTCCTTTGGGTTACTTCATAATGGGACTTCGTGGTATTTGGAGTATCAAACAACGGATTGAGGAGAAGACCCCCCGTAGAGAAGTGAGCGTTGTGTGGAAACCCTATAGTTGACTGTGACATGAAGAATGAAGAGTGATTCTGTGTGGGTCAACACCTAGATATCCTGTGTGGGTTAGCACCGAGCTATCCGGTGTGGGTCAACACCTAGCAATACTATGTGGGTTAGAACGGAGCAATCCTGTGTGGGTTAGCAATGAGAGATCCAGTGTGGGTCAGCACTGAGAAATCCTATGTGGGTCAGCACCGAGAAATCCTGTTTGGGTTTGTTGCAGAGCCTCTTAACATTGTAAGATGATTCAGTAGTTAAATCTAATCATCTCTACTACTGTAACTAAGAAATACCTGGTGTGAGATGAGTCTGTACCTATGTGGTACTTTCGTTTGTGGTAATACCTTGGTGGTATTCTTCTGTATGGTGTACCTGTGTGGTACTTACCTTCGTGGTACTCTTTCCTTTGTGGAACATTTGAGCTTGGGATTTTGAGTTGGACTCTATGTTCCCTTATGATTGATATGGACATACTTGATAACTTTGGTATATGTATGGTCATATACCTAAGTAGGGTTTTTAGTTGATTTCATACCTTGTGGTTTATCCTTTGTGGATTTTGTGATACCTTGAGGGTCTCGGGGTCCCTATTGAGTATCGTTATACTCACCCCTGTATGGGCTATGCCCACAGCTTGTTGTGTTTGGGGTAGATGAAGGACAATGCTGATCGAGGATGAGGGTACCAGGACTAGATGGGGCCCGGAGGTGGACCATATGGCATGAAGGTACACAGAGGAGACTGGAAGATGTCGAGTGTGGAGGAGGTGATCTGTACCTACCTTTCAGGTAGGAACCTCAGAGGATGACCCAGTAGATGCCTTTATTTTTCTTCAGTTGTACTTGTACCATTACTGTTGGGCCTGTATTCCGGCCCCATTTTACTTTCAGCACTCTTATTTCTATATAGTTGACTTGTGTTTGTATCTTTTTGTGTGCTTGGTTGCATGTGTTTATAGGTTATAAAGGTAATGTCTTCCTAGTTTTTGGGATAATGCCTTTTGGTACTAGTCGCTAGCCCCTAGCCTATGGAGGGCGGGCTTGGGGTAGTCACGGCTCAGGCCCCGGGGGACGGGTCGTGACAAATTGATATCAGAGGAGTCGGTTCTACTATAGAACATTGGACTCTAATATTTTAATGGAAATAGTGTTAAGTGTAGTGAGTGTGGTTTTCAATTTAGGGAATCCAGTGTTGGTGCGATGACCGATGTATCCATACACTAGGACCCTGCCTTCTGATCTCTGACTCGGTGCATGAAAACACCAATTGCGTGTGTGTTTTGAAATTTTTTCTTTCAGATCTTTTTGAGTCAGCTCACCAGGTATAAATTATTGACCATGGGATACCTTTTCCTTTATAGGATTCCTCATCACAGAAATCCAGCTAGGGTTCCTGGTATAGTACGTGATGATAGCCCACTGAGCAATGAGGCATAGGTGCAGGGCCCTTTATCAGTAGGGGCACCAGCGGAGGCACCAGTGGTACCATTATCTATTGGACAATCAATGACACCAGCCCCAACAGTAGAGGGTTCACACCGCTTGAGAGCATTGCACGAGTTCCAGTGCCAGAAGCCACCCAGGTTCAGGGGAGAGACTGACCCACAAGCGGCTGAAGATTGGCTGGAGGCTGTGGTGAGAGTCTTCTGACTGGTAGGAACACCAGCCGATCTCATGGTGATCCTTGTCACCGGTCTTCTACAGGAAACAACAGGCAGATGGTGGAGCTTGATGCTCCAGATTCAGAACAAGGTGATGCTTCTCTGGGCAGACTTTGAGAGCCTATTTTAGGCAGAGTTTGTTCTAGAGAGTCTTCATGCAGTCCGCATTCATGAGCTTCTTCATCTACAGTAGGGTAGCATGACTGTGGCTCAGTACTCAGCGAGGATCATCGACCTCTCACTCTACTCCCATGATATGGTGCGTGACCCATTATTTAGGGCCTGGACCTTCGAGAAGGGACTCATATGTGAGATCAGGGCTTCGATGAGTCCTCTCAACATCCCAACGTAGGAGGGGATGTTAGAGCGAGCCCTCTTAGCGGAGAGTTTTCTTGCTAAGAAGTCACCAGTAGCGAGACCCACCACCGGGTGTCACGTAGTGGAGTATTCCGCAGCTGGCAGTAGACAGATTTCACAGAGGTCCAAGAGGTCCAGACCTACAGGTGGATGACCATAGGATTCATGTTCGGTCATGCGGGGCACCTGAGATAGAGATATTCATGCAAGGAGCAGGTAGTGTTAGGCATGCGGTGGATATGGTCACATGACTCGTGACTGTCCGACCCGCCATACGAAGGATCAGAATATGGTCGAAGGACCTCCCAAGCAGAGACAGAGGTTAAACCGAGGAGGTCTGCAGGGAGTAGGCAGACGTGGCAGAGGAGTTGGCCGTGCAGTTGGCGGTGGGTGATAATTCGAGATGTTACCACCACCACCACCAGGTGGTCCACCCCGACCATAGGGGGCATGTGGATAGGGGCGATCTCAGCTCCATGTAGCTGAGGCTTACGATCACGGTGCTCCGAAGATGATATGAGGTATGATCTGTGTCTACTCCACCATACCCGCAGTACTTATAGACACAGGTTCCAGTCATTATTTTATTGCCACTGCCCTCGTTCGAAGCTCGAAGATTCCGACGGAGCCGTTGGCTTGATCCTTACAGCTAGAGACCCCTACAGGAGCGTATTGGCGATTACACACTGGTGCCATCAGTGTGAGATTACTCTAGGAGGCGAGAGATTCAAATGATATCTCCTAGTAGCAACATCAATTCCTTATGACATCATCTTGGGTATGGACTGGTTATCTATAGTCCATGCTTAGATTGATTGTATTAGGTGCAATGTGCAGGGTGTCCGCACAGATGGGACTAGGTTTACCTTTACCGACAAGAAGGGAGACTTTGCATCACATGATGAACTTACTCGGAGGAGATTGCAGCAGATCACTCATCAGTTGGCTTGCCTTACCCTCGGAGCAGTTGATGTGGAGAGTCCGAGTTATCCTGTAGTGGTGGACCAGTACACGGATGTCTTCCCTGATGATGACGTTCCGGGTCTACCTCCTCGCTGATAGGTGGACTTTTATATTAAATTGTACCCTGGGACTACACCTATATCTACAGAAACATATCTGATGGCTCCCGTGGAGTTTCGTGAGCTACGAGTATAGATAGAGGACATGCAGGGTAAAGGATTCATTCGGCCCAGTGTATCTCCTTGGTTAACCCTGATTTGGTTCACCAAGAAGGCATATGGGAGTTTGAGGATTTGTGTTAAATATCAACGCCTGAACCGGGTGACCATGAAGAATAATTACCCACTTTTGAGGATTGACGACCTCTTTGACCAGTTGAAAAGAGCACGGTGGTTCTTGAAGATAGACCTCATATCAGGCTATCACCAACTCAGAGTATGAGACGAGGATGTGCAAAAGGTGGATTTCAGATGTTGGTATAGCCACTATGAGTTCTTGGTTATTCCATTCGGCATAACCAATGCCCCAACATTGTTCATGGGACTCACGAACAAGATCTTTCATCCATACCTTGATCGCTTTGTGGTGGTATTCATTGATGACATTCTTATCTACTCGGTTACCAAGGAGGAGCATGCCTATCATTTGCAGGTAGTACTGGACACACTCTAAGAGAACCAGCTTTATGTTAAGCTCTAAAACTGCCAGTTCTGGATCCAAGTAGTTCAATTTCTGGGACATGTCATATCAGAGGCTGGAGTTGCAGTTGATCTAGCGAAGATTGAGGTGGTACTTTCTTGGGATCCACCCAGGAGTGTGACGGAGGTACATAGTTTCCTTGGTTTGGTTGGGTACTACCGGAGGTTTGTGCTAGATTTATCCAGAGTTGCAGCACCTCTATCAATGTTGACGAAGAAGGGGAAACCCTTAATGTGGCTGGAGAGATGCCAATAGAGTTTTTAAGAGTTGAGGCAGAGGCTGACTAGTGCACCCATCTTGAGGCTATCGGAAGAGTGCATAGGGCACATAGTCTACTGCGATGCATCAGGGACCGGGCTCAGATGTGTCCTGATGCAGGAATGAGTAGTGATCGCTTATGGTTCTCAACAACTAAGACAAATTTAGAAGAACTTTGCTACCCATGACCTAGAGTTAGCAGCAGTGGTATTCACCTTGAAGAGGTGGGGACATTACATGATGGGTGAGCATTTTACAGTCTACTTAGATCACAAGAGTATCTGGTATGTCTTCTCCCAGAAGGACATGATCCTGATACATAGATGTTGTGTTTAGTTCCTCTAGGACCATGACTTCAAGATTGTATATACTCTTGGGAAAGGAAACTTTGTAGCAGATGCACTCAGCCGGAGATCCGGTATTCGACTTCTAGTTGAGGCGACATAACAGTTGTCCACTTTGCAGATATCCTTCATGGAACGTGATGGAGAATCTTTTCTTCAGTCTCTTACAGTCGCTCCCCCACTTCTTGAGAGAGTTAATGAGGCACAACATGGGGACACTGACTACGAGACACGACGTGCTCAGATATCCACAGGACATGCACCTGAAAGATTTTATGAATATGGGTAGAATGTCATAATCTTCAGAGGACGTACCATGGTACCTGTATCACTTCTGGAGGAAGTGTTGATGGAGTTAAAAACATCCCCTCTAGCAGTACATCTAGAAGTGGAAAAGATGTACTAGGATCTCTGACAACTGCACTAGTGGCTAGGAATGAAGAAAGCAGTAGTAGAGTTTGTCTCTCGGGGCCTCACTTATCAGTAAGTGAAGGCGAAGCATCAGATACCATCATACATAGTGTAGCCTTTAGAGGTTCCATAGTGGAAGTGGTATGGAATATCCATGGACTTCATGATAGGACTTCCACATACATCCAGGGGTCTTGATTCTATTTGGGTGATTGTCGACTAACTCACCAAGTCGACTCACTTCCTACCGATCAGAGAGTAGGGTTCAATATATATCTTGGGACACCTCTATGTGTAGGAGATTATTTAGCTACATGGATTACCCTAAATGATTATCTTTGATCGTGATGCATGTTTCACTTCCTGTTTATAGAAGGGGTTGCAGGAGACTTTCGGGACACAACTTCGTTTTTGCACCGCCTTCAATCCTCAGAAAGATGGCCAGACTAAGCGGAACATTCAGACCCTCGAGGACATGTTGCATGCTTACGTCCTTCAATTCGATCCCAATTGGGAGGATCACATTCCCTTGATGCAATTTCATACAACAACAGTTATCACTCCACCTTTGGGATGACACCTTTCGAGGCTCTGTACGACCGACCTTGCATATCACCTTTGTGCTGGACTGACCCAAGGGAGTCAACACTTATGTTACTAGGGATGGTACAGGATACCATAGAAGAAGCACAAATCATCCTGGAGTGGATGAAGACTACACAGAGCAGGCATATGTCTTATGCTGATAGGAGACAGAGACCTCTGGTGTTCGAGGATGATGTCACGAACCAAGCCGGGTCTCCATCCGACCCATCGCCCGACCTGGTCCGCGACATGGCCCAAAGGGAGTTCCCAATCCCCACGGGCTGGAACAAGTGTCCAGGTATCAAGAGTAATCTTTGAGAATGATTTACTAAAAATAAGAGGCAGGAAAACAACTAACACGATAAATAAACAAACACCGAAAAACAAAACCAAACAAACCGTTAACATTGGACAAAACTCAAATTTTACAATTCAACCCAAAACTCTAAGATGTTGCAAAGAAAAGAAAGTTAACACATCTATTTGAACCATCATGAAACATGAGGATCCAACTCCTTAAACAACCATAATCATACCTGCAGTGGAAGACCATCGATAACCCATACCACCATCGCTGAGCACGATGTCATAACCTAGAAACTACAAGAAACAAGGTCTATATACACCTGAAGGTGTATATAGGGTGTAAGTGAAAATCCCAGTAGAAAGTCACCCAATAAAAAGGTTCCACATATAAACATTAAATGAAAAATACATTTTCAGGCTAAATAAATGAAAGTACACCAAATATTGAACAACTTTAAAGAAACAATCTCTATAAGGAAAACATTTTTCAAAGAAAAAAACTTAAATAAAAATAAAACACTATTGCAGTTAAGAAAACCCAAATCTTCAATAAAACCCAAAAACTATACCGTATTCCAACGGTGAGTGTATAGTAGTCCAGGAGCACCAAAAGTGGGAGAGGCCTTATCAATACTAGTAAAAGAATGGGACCCTAGAAAATCGCGTCTTGGTGAATAGTAGTATAGGAATCACTAAAAAATACATTCTCATGCATGAGACACTAGTAGGGTAACACATCAACAACCTAGTGGTTTGTAATCATCATCCAATGTTTTGTTAGTGTTATGATTGTCAAACCAGCTAAGTGAAACCAGGACAGAGCAACTTTCATATCACTAGCAAACTAGATCTTGTCCGCCCACCTAGTACCCAGGCTTCCCCTTTTGTGCTCAAGATGTTCCAATTTCACATTTCATGTCAAAATCAAATGAACAAAACAAATAGGATGTTACTTAAACCCAACACCAAACTTTCACACACAAAAATACCAATTGAAATAGTCCACACAAAAAAGATATTACATAACTCAATTAAACAGTTTTTGCACCATTAATAATTATTTACTGAAACATATTAAATTTTGTAAACAATTTCTTTAAAAAGGGACATGGCATGAATTAACACACAAAACCAACTCAGCCCTCATTCATGAACAAAAACACCCAACACCATATCGAGAACACAACCTGCACCACTTACATCGATTAATAACCCAACCATACAGTTAAAAAGGAATTTTTACGATTAAACAAAACACTAGAAATTTTATTAAGCAATTCCAGAAGATAAAACATGACTTTAAACACCAAAGACCCACTAAACCCCTCTTTTGGACAAGAAAACTACACCAGAACAAAAACCACACACTTTGTGCATTTTCAAAAAACAAACACAAAATTTATAAAACACCAGTAGATAGCTCAACAAAGTTTTTCACAACAACAACCAACCCAACCAACAAAACACATTCAATTATGACCAAGAACATGAAACGGCATTTTAAAACAAAATTAACACCATTTCACAAAGGAAAAGCTAACTAAACATAATATTAAACACTAAAAATTGACTAAATATAAGTTTTCAACCCATGAACGCACCCACACCACATGAAAATGAAACCAAACAGATCTTACACATGTAAGACTCTGAGAAAACCCAATTCACACCCAAAATAATAAATCAAGGAACATTAAATATTACTAATCAAGAAAATGAATTCATTAAATAATGTCTAAACTTGGAACCACCTACCTTTGACACAAAAGTCTCCACAAATTGGGGTGAAACTCCAATCACGCCACGAACGCACCACAATAGGGTCTAATTGAACCTTAAAAAAAGAATCTGAAACAAAATGAATTAAAATTGAACCCTAAAAATACCCAACCCACTGAACAACCAAGAATCAAGATGAAAAAAAAACTCAACCTGAGGGGGTAGCGGTATCTGGACCAGGACTTAACCGGAAAGGGGAAAGAGGCCAGCGACCGTGGGTGTTTGATGTCGTGTGACAGTTGGCCGGGAGAGGACGACGATGACTAGTCTGAAGGCTGACCGAGGGGGTGGGGGGGGGGGGGTCACCGGCATGAGTCTTTGCAGGTTCGACCAGGGTCAGGTTTCTAGGGACAAGGGGGAGGAGTCTCAGATAGAGCAGAGGGAACTGGGGTTTTTCGGACAGAGGAAGGAGGCCATCCAGAAGGCGGTTGGTCTGGCAGGCGGTGTGGCAGTGAGGTTGGTCGGGAGCTGCGGGGTCGGGTTTGCGATAGAAGAAATCTGATGGGTCCGGTGGGATGGGGCTAGATGGCCAGGGGGTTGCAGCACTTCTGGGATTTCCAGGAGGGAGGCGCGAGCTGGGGAGTCCATGGGGGAAGGAGGGTCTCCAAAATGGAAATAGGGGTGCTAGAAAAAATAGAGGAGGGGGATGGGGAGATTCGAACAAGGTGGGGGGTCTGACAGGGAGGAAGAGAGGGATGTAGGGGGCGTGGCCTTCAGCGTGTAGGGCAGGGGGACGAACCCTAGCCAAAAGAAATGGGAAAATGAAAAATAATAATAAATAAATACAAGTTAATAATGTCAAAAATTATAATAGTTATAATAATGATAATAGTTATTATTTTTATGAGGTTAATAATAACAATAACTTAATAGAATTCATCTTCTTAACACTTATAATAATAATAACATTAATGATATTGATAATTTTATAAAATAATAAAAGTGATAATAACTTGATAAAATATTAACCATAATAATAATGATATTCTTAAATAATAACAATATCATTATTAATATGAAAACTATTATTACTTCATTTTATTTATTAATTAATTTATCATGCACCAGGAAGGTCGCAAGGTCTGTTAGCGAAGCCACGCGGCTTCACTTGTGTCCTGACTGTGCGTTGAGCAATGACAGACCCCAAAACCATCATTTTCCAGCAAAAACACAAGATATAAATATGACTATGCCTGCACCTCATCAATATATTTGGAAGCCAAATAAAATAAAAGACATTAACTTTTTGATATTAAAAATAATAATTATTATTAAAATATTATTAAATTAATTAATTTTTTTATATTCTCAAAACTAATAATAATAATAATATTATAAAGTGAAATTGATATTATTTATATTATTAAAACCATTCCTAATTCATCTTATTTCATTAATTTCACATCGACAAGGTGTAGGGTGATTCAGGCGAGGTAACGTGGTGACCCAAGCGAGGCCGCATGACTTCGACCATGGTGTGATGGATGCAGTCAAGGCCAAAACATGCATTTAAATAAAATAACCCCAAAACATTTAAGCCGAGATTCAACCTAAACTACCTAACACCAATAAAAATTAATAAAATAAATAGATTGGAAAAGGCGGGTGTGACAATTCTCCCCACCATAGCACTTTCCATCCAAGAAAATCCACAACTGAGATTCAAGCTCAAAGTAAAAAACAAAACACCAAATAAGATTCAAGAGATCCCCTAAGAAAAACAAGTGAAAAGAGGAAAAAGCACCACTCAAAGAAAGTTACTCAAAGACAACATAAAAAACACGTAAAAAGACTTTCTAATATGTGTCACTATCCCTAAAGAGCTAGAGCACCTCCAGTTGATGGATCAAGGAAAGTAACTCTCGCACCACGGAAACCAACTTCAGAAGTCAAAACATCTCAAGCACCATTGAATAAAAACCACGTCGTTTGACTGGAACAAGAAAACAAGACCAACCACGCTCCAGGAATACTCTTATCACCTACCACCAAGTCATCTCTAGAAACAGAACTAAAAGGCCAACATGGGAAAACCGAAAGGGTCTCCCCACCATTAGGAACTTACTAATTATCTAGACGGGATTGAAAAAACCATCACGGGGAGGTCTGAGAAGACTCCACCCCATTAAAGAATATTACAACATCGATTAATTCCAGATACATTATTGTGAGACCCAACGTGGGTCTCCATGCAATTAAAACTAACAGAGGATACAGAACTTTGAAAATTTTCCGATGGTGACCAATCACTCCACCATAAGGGCGGGGATGGAGGGGTCCAACTACCATGGTGACAAAAGCATGACCCAATAAAAACCAGCATTTCCACATCTCTGGATGAGCACCATTTAAATTTGAGATCAATTCACCCAAATGGACTCCATAAGGACCGCTAAAAGAGGTTACATCCAATGGGATGCAACCCCCATGACTTTAATGTAATGAGGCGACCATGCCTCCTCATAGCCAGGGAAAACCCCACGCACCCAAACAGGTAGTTTGGAACAGAACAACCATAGAGAAAAATTTAAATTTCCTTCACTCTCAATACTGATGATAGAAATAAAGTTGGGGTCTCATACACTCCAGGGGTTCCTAACCATGCACCAGCTTCACTCCAAGGCCTATGGATGGAGCTCTGAGGTTTGAAGCATCTCCTGACTAGCAGTCAGGCATGGAAGACTCCCGAAAGGAGCTTCTCCCTTTGGTTTCATGCGCAACCACACCACAACCAAGACAACAGCAACGAAAACAACATGCCATGACATACAACTACTCTCTCATGGCACATCCACTAGAACAGAGGTTTAGATGATGCACATGCATCACCTCTTCACCTTCACCATGAAACATAAGAAGGAAAAATGCACGACAAACACTCCCCAAGAGGAGGACACACTCCTATGAAAACAAGTATTCTCGAAGGGTCCCACAAAATACACCTTTTCTCTTCAAGAGAACTCACGATGCAGACATCATCAAACATAACCCTTAAAACTGATGGAAGCACTAAAAATACCTTCAAGACAGTAGTCAACACTTATAATTCTAAACCGCCTTCACCCATCCATACTGGAATTTCATTCACTGTTTCCATGGGGTCCTTCAGACGCAATGGTGTCAAACTTCATACCTGATGACTCAAACAACTCAAAGAGACCCAAAATATCCTTAACTCCACTTGTGTCTATCTTCCCACTGTGATAGGATCCGCTTAACCGAAAGGAAGAGTCCTTACATTAATCAACTGGAGGACCGGCCAATGGTGAATTTCCCATGGCCACGCTTCAATCACATGTAAATGCTTTATGGGGGCATACACTAGTCAAGAGATAGAACCATAGACCCAATAAAACTGGTCTAATGACTAAGACATATTGCAAGTGAACACTAAGCGTGTAGGGGGAGCCACTGTAAGGGTTTCCCAAATATCTTTTTTAAAAGGAACCATTAGCCACATGCTTGCACTCCATCATAAAAATAAGAATTTAAACACAAGATACAAATCTATCAAAAAGAATTCTCATCTCGAAATTCCTCACATCCAGCATGTAAAAAACACAAGGACACACCATGCAATCACCAGTTACTAAAAAAAAACATTTTTATTTAACAAAATATTTTGAAAATAAGCAAAGATAGTGGGTTTTATAAACACCAATGGTGTCCCATGGGCCTCACACATGCATGTTCTCGTGCCACACTGACACCCACCTCATAGCCACCCAAGAATTCATTCGCTTGTGTCATTGACCATTTCTCCTTCCATAAAAACTCATGCATGTGGTTGCCCATGAGAACACCAAGGATCAAAACCAAACCTTTCCATTTTTTTCAAAACCAAAAATTCAACCCCCAATTTTCAAACCTTACACATCATTTTCTTAATCACTTCATTTAAAAAGATTTTTCAAGACCAAATAATTTTTTCTTAAAAACCATATTTCCATGAATCCAAAACAAAGAAACAAGTCACGATGCAAGAATAAACTAGTGTCAGCAGGTGACTATGACATATGGTTAGCGACCATACGCCAATCATGCCACTACTACAGAGAGTATTCTAGGATAGCATCCCCAGCTCCACATGGATTTCCAGACCCTGCGAGCTCACTAAGACTACTTACCCTACTCCCTTTTCATTTCCCCCAAACAAGATCAACCACATAGACAAAAGGTTTAGAAAAACCTGAAATTACTTTGGTAACTCGAGTCCCGCCATGAGGTGTTCTAGCCAGGCACCTTACTCGTAGCCAGGACTTCGAGTCCCGAAAACCTTAAATCTAGTCTACCGTGACTCTATCCCAAAAGAACATGACCTAAGAGAGAACAACTGCTCTGATACCATTTTGTCACGAATCAAGCCGGGTTTCCATCCGACCTAGAACCCAACCTGGTCAGCGACATGGCCCGAAGGGCGTTACCAATACCCACGGGTTGGCATAAGTGCCCAGGTATAAAGCGTAACCTATGGGAACAATTTACCCGAAATAAGAGTCATAAAAACAACTAACTAGATAAATAAACAAATTATAGAAAACAAAACCAAAAAAACCCTTAACATTGGACAAAACATAAAGTTTACAATTCAACCCAAAACTCCAAGATGACAGCAAAGAAAATAAATCTAACACATCTATTCGCACCTTCATGAAACATGAGGAGCCACCTCCTTAAACAACCATCGTCAGAATAATACTCGAAGACCATCAATAACACAGACCACCATCGTTGAGCACGATGTCACAACCTGGAGACCACAAGAAACAAGGTCTACATACACTCAAAGGTGTATGCAGGGTGTGACCAAAAATCCCAGAAGGATGTCACCCAATAAAAAGTTTCAACGTATAAACATTAAATGACAAATACATTTGCAGGATAATAAATGAAAGGACACCAAAGATTGAACAACTTTAAATAAACAGTCTCTATAAGTAAATTTTTTTTCAAAGAAAACAACTTAAATAAAAATAAAACACTGTTTTAGTTAAGAAAACCCAAATCTTCAAGAAAACCCAAAAGCTACACCGTATGCCAATAGTGAGTGTATAGTAGTTCAGGAGCACCAAAAGTGGAACAGGCCCTATCAGTACTAGTAAAAGAATGGGACCCTAGAACATCTCATCTTGGTGAATAGTAGTATAAGAATCACATCAAAATATATTCTGATGCATGAGCCACTAGTAGGGTAACACATCCATAACCTAGTGGACTCCAATCATCATCCAATATTTAGTTAGTGTTGTGATCATCCGAACAGCTAAGTGAAACTAGGCCAGATCCACTTCCGTATCACTAGCACGCTAGATCTAGCCCACCCACCTAATACCCAGGCTTCCCGTTTTGTGCTCAAGATGTTCCAATTTCACATTTCATGTCAAAATAAAATGAAAAAAACAAACAGGATGTTACTTAAAACCAACACCACACTTGCACACACACAAAAACTATTTGGAATAGTCCACACACAAAAGACATTACATAACCCAATTTAGCCGTTTTTCACCTTTAATAATTATTTACTGAAACATATTAAATTTTGTAAACATGTTATTTAAAAAAGAGACATGGAATGACTTAAAACAAAAAACCAACTCAGCCCTCATTCATGACCAAACACACCCAACACCATATCGAGAACACAACCTGCACCACCTACATTGATTAATAACCCAACCATACAGTTAACAAGGAATTTTTCTGATTAAGAAAAACACCATAAATTTTATTAAGAAATTCCAGAAGATAAAACATGACTTTAAACACCAAAGACCCAATCAACCCCTCTTTTGGACAAAACACACATGAAAGATACACCAGAACAAAAACCATGCACTTTTCCCATTTTCACAAAACAAACACAAAATTTATAAAACACCAGTAGATAGCTCAACAAACTATTTCACAACAACAACCAACCCAACCAACATAACACCTTCACTTATGACCAAGCATGTGCTACGCCATGTTAAAACACAATTAACACCACTTTCACAAAGGAAAATATAACTACACATAATATTAAACACTAAAAATTGACTAAAGATAATTTTTCAACCCATGAATTCACCCACACCACATGAAAATGAAACCAAACAGATATTACACAAGGAAGACTCTGAGAAAACCCAATTCACACCCAAAAGAATAAATCAAGGAACATTAAAAATTACAAAGCAAGAAAATGAATTCATTAAATAATGTCTAAATGTGGAACCACCTACATTTGATGCCGAATTCTCCACAAATTGGTGTGAAATTCCAATCGCGCCACGAACGCACCACACAAGGGTCAAATAGAACTTTAAAATAAGAATTTGAACCAAAATGAATTAAAATTGAACCCTAAAAAGACCCAACCTGCTGAACAACCATGAATCAAGATAGAAAAAGAGAAACTCAGCCTAAGGGGGTAGAGGTCGCCAGACTGGGACTTCAACGGAAAGGGGAAAGAGGCTAAAGACCACAGGGGTTTGATTTCGTGCGACAGTTGGCCAGGAGAGGGTGACAACGGCTGGTCTGAAGGCTGGCCAGGGTGGGTTCGCCGCAGGTGTCCATATGGGTCCGACCAGGGGCAGGGTGCGAGGGACAAGGGTGAGGGGGGTCAGATAGAACAGAGGGAGCTGGGGTTAACCAGACAGAGGAAGGAGGCCGGCCAGAAGGTGTCTAGTCTGGCAGGCGGTGTGGCGAGGAGGTTAGTCAGGAGTTGTGGGGTCGGGTGTGTGATAGTAGAAATCCGAGGGGTCCGGTGGGATGGGGATAGACAACAAGAGGGTTACAACGCATCTGAGATGGCCAGGAGGGAGGAGCGAGCTGGGAGTCCAAGGGGGAAGGAGGGTCTCCAGATGGGAAATAGGGGTGACGAAAAGAGAGAGGAAGGGGATGGGGAGGTTCGTACCAGGTGGGGGTCTGATGGGGAAGAAGAGAGCGAGGTAGGGGGTGTGACCATTAGTACGCAGGGCTGGGGGTCCAAACCCTACCCAAAAGAAAGGGGAAAAGGAAAAATAATAATAAATAAATATAAGTTAATAATGAAATAAATTATAATATTTATAATAATGATAATAGTTATTATTTTTATGAGGTTAATAATAACAATAACTTAATAGAAATCATCTCTTTAACACTTATAATAATAATATTAATGATATTGATAATTTTATAATAACAATAATAATAAAAGAGATAATAACTTGATAAAATATTAACCATAATAATAATAATAATCTTAAATAATAACATTATCATTATTATTATCAAAACCATTCTTACTTCATTATATTAATTAATTAATTAATCGTGCACCAGGCAGGTCGTAAGGTGAGTTAGCAAAGCCATGCGGCTTCGCTCGTGTCCTGCCCGTGCGTTGAGTGATGAAAAACCCCAAAACCATAATTTACTAGCAAAAACACAAGATATCAATCAAACTCTACCCGCACCTCATCAAAATATTTCGAAGCCAAATAAAATAAAAGGCATTGACTTTTTTATATCAAAAAAATTAATAATTATTACAATATTAATAACTTAATTAATTTTTTTATATTTTCAACACTATTAATGATAATAAAAATATTCTCAAGTGACATTGATATTATTTTTATTATTAAAACCATTCCTAATTCATTTTATTTTAGTAATTTAACATCGGAAAGTCGTGGGGTGATCTGGGAGAGGTCGTGTGGGGACCCAAGTGAGGCCACACGGTTTCGACCATGGTGCGATGGATGCGGTCAAGGCCAAAACACGCATTTAAAAAAAGAACCCCAAAAAATTAAGCCGGGATTCAACCTGAACAACCTGATGCCATGAAAAATTAATAAAATAAAAAGATTGGAAAAGGTGGGTGTGACAGATGGAGACCACGTCTTTCTACGGGTCTCACCCCGTCGAGGTTTACAGAGATTTGGCCGAGGCGAAAGGTTATCTCTAAGGTTCATCGGACCTTTTCAGGTCCTCAGTAGAGCTGGAGAGGTGGATTACCGCTTAGCTCTTCCCCCTCAGTTTCCCTGGGTGCATGACTTCTTCCACATATCCCAGCTGATGATATACGTGCACGACCCATCCCACATCATCGACCATGACGTGGTAGACATCGATATTGGGGAGACGTTTTAGGAGGTTCTAGTTGAGATTGAAAATCGACATGAGCGGGTCCTTCATCAGTGGTCGATACCTCTAGTGTGTGTTTGTTGGCCACACGGGAACCTCCAGGAGAACACATGGGAGTGGGAGGCTCAAATTCATGCTCAGTACCCCCACTTGTTTTCCTAGTTTTGTGATCTGGATTTCAGGGATGCAAATCCATGAGGTGGGGAGAATGTAGAGACCCTGAATTTCCATGTTTTTTTTAAATATATGGGGATTTTACAAGTCTGAAAAAATTTAAAGCTAGTGATTTCAAGTCCCAGAGTGCCTAGAATGGATTTATGAACTTTGTTTCTGGTACATTAAGTAAAGGTGAAAGTGGGTTTTTTAACTTTTGAATTGGTACTCATAATTTAAATACGAGGGCACCGTTGAAATCACATCCCTGGTATATGCTTAAGTGGACCTTCACCTCGACTGTAGTCGGTCGAGGGCTAAAGATAAAATTTGAGTTTTTTATGGAAATAGTAATAAAATAAAATAAAATAAAATATTATGTTTCTTTTTGTTGAAACCTCCAATGTGGATGGTTTAAATGTGGGGACCACCTGAACTAAAACCTCCCACATGGGTTATGGTGGTGGGGACCACCCGAGACTAAAACCCCCTTGAACTACCCTCTTAATTGGAGAAACGCCTTGAACTCCCTCATTAATGAAGAGTTAACCCATGGACTTTCTCCCATTAATTAATTATGCCTCGTCAATTGGTTAATGTTGACAACTTGTTTTGTGCCAATAATTTAAAATTGGACAAACACTTTTTATTTTGGTTGGCTATTCTTTTGAGAGCATTCTTTGTCAAAGGTAGAGGCTTGGGGGTAACTTTGGAGAAACATTCTCCAATGAAGAACTCTTATCCTTCGATGAATATTTCTCCAATGAAGAACATTGTCGAAGGATCTCCAACAATGAACAAACTGATGATCGGGGGAAGGCCGACGTCACCGAATTCACCCCTTCCAACATCATTAAGGAATCAATTTTTGGTGTTTGTTTGAGTTTCTTCCCCTTACTCATTCTTGATTATTCATAATAAATCAAGAAGAGATTATAGCCGCTTGTTACCACTCTAACGCAGAGGGTGCGGGCCAAAAAAACATGGCCCGAACTCTCCACAATTATCGTGATAAATTGTTGTGTTTTTCGCGATGGAGGAGGATGGATACCAACCTAAGTGGGGAATGAGAATGGCGGCCGACACCACCATCAGCCACGAAGAAGGTGAAAAATAGAGGGCGGTAGGTTAAGCTGGCCGCTGGAGAAGGTACGACGCACGACTGCACCGCACGAGCCGCCACAACGGATTGCCACCCCGCGGCCTCGCCGCGCATGGCCACACAGCCCTGAGGCCTCACCGCGCAACCCTACGGCCTTGCCGGCCCGCGACCATCACCACCCCATAACCATCGGTGCCCTGCGGCCTTGTCACCCCATGGCCTCACCGCCCCACAGCCTCGCCGCCCCACCCCGTGATCGCGCCGCCCCACAGCCTCGCCGCACTGCCACGTGGCCTCACAGTGCCGCCCCGCAACCTCGTCGTGCTGACCCGCAGCCCCACGGCCCTCCGCAGCCTCCGCACCACCCCGCGCCGCCTCGCGCCAACCAGGTCGGGCCGCCCAACATGGGCAAAGTTGCATCACGGGCCGAGCTGGGCCTAGCAGGTTGAGACGGGTTGACCCAAACCGGGTTGGGCCGGTCGGTCCGACCGGGTCGGATCAGACACAGACCCACTTCGACCCATTTACGCTATTTTGGACATAACTTTGGAAACAGACGTCTATTTGAAGAACTATCTATGGCACCAGAAACCTTGGAGTGAGACGGTCCCTTTGGTATAATCCACTAATGTTTTGGATAAATTTGGGGAATGGTCGGGTTGGATCGAACATGAATCCAACCGGGCCCTCGGGACTAAAAGGCTAATAACTCACAGACCGGGTGTCCGATTAATGCATCGTCTTTTTCATCAAGACCCACATGACATGGTAGTCCTTTGGGATACTTCATCATGGTACTTCATGGCAGTTGGAATTTCGACTAGTGGCTTGAGGAGCCTACCCTCCTGGAGACAAGCGTGCGTAGTGCGGGAACCCTGTAGCTCGCTGTGACCTGAAGAATAAAGAGCGATTCTATGTGGGTAAGCACCTAGCGTTCCTGTGTGGGTTAGCACCGAGCGATCCTATGTGGGTCAGCACCTAGAGATCCCTTGTGGGTCAGCACTGAGTGATTCTATGTGGTTCAGCACCGAGTGATCCTGTGTGGGTCAGCAGTAGAGCCTCTTAATAGTGTAAGATGATTCAGTAGTTACATCTAATCATCTCTACTACTGTACCTAAGAAATACCTGCTGTGAGCTGAGTCTATATCTGTGTGGTACTTTCCTTTGTGGCAATACCTTGGTGGTATTCTTCTGTGTGGCGTACCTATGTGGTACTTACCTTCGTAGTACTCCTTCCTTTGTGGAACATTTGAGCATGGGATTTTGAGTTGGACTCTGTGTTCCCTCATAATTGAGATGGGCATACTTGATAAATTAGTTATATGTATGGGAATATACCTATGTAGGGTTGTCAGTTGAATTCATGCCTTGAGGTTTATCCATTATGGATTGTTTGAGACCTTGAGGGTCTCGGGGACCCTACTAAGTATCGTTATACTCACCCCTACACGGGCTATGCCCACACTTTATTGTATTTGGTGCAGATCTCTAATAGAGGATAAGGGTACCGGGACTAGATGGGGCCCAGAGGTGGACAATACGACATGATAGTATGCAGAGGAGACATGCGAACGTGGAGTGCTGAGGAGGCGATCTGTACCTACCCTTTAGGTAGGAACCTCAAGGGATTACCCATTAGCTGTCTTTATGTTTCTTCAGTTGTATTATATTTCTTTTGTAATCATAACATTACTGTTGGGCTTGTATTCTGGCCCCTTTTTACTTTCAACACTCTTTTTTCTATATATTTGACTTGTGTTCGTATCTTGTTGTGTGCTTTGTTGCATGTGTTTACAGGTTATAAAGGCAATGTTTTCCCGGTTTTAGGGAAAACACCTTTCAGTGTTAGTTGCCATCCCCTGGCCTATGGAAGGCATGCTTGGGGTAGTCACGGCATGGGCCCCAGGGGACGATTCATGACATCCTTATTCTTTCTTCAACTAATAAATAGATATCAACAATGTGAATACGTTTTTGGTGTCCTTCGTTATAAAAACACCATTTTATTTTGTCAAATTGGAATCTTAAAGAAAATTATTATTATGGAAGATAGTATTGAAATTCATTTTCAAAGCCTCGTAATCTTGATAATAAAATATTAAAAGTATAATTATGAAATATTTTAGTAGAAAAAAATTTGAAAAGGTTTTATCATAGTATATTCCTTGATATTTCTTGAACCCTTTATCAACTAGTCATTCTTTATAGAATTTACTTTATGATCCATGTTCAAATAATTCTTAAATATTCATTTTCTCTAAAAGGATTTATATGAGTTAGATGATATAAAAAGAAAAAATTGGTTTTTATACATGAAATATATTATAGAATTCATGGATTCTTTACACTTTGAATATTTTGAGTTATTCAATACGTCCATGAAGGATAATGCTTTATTATTTTCTAATAATAACAAGCCACTTTCCTTGGTGACTAGAAATACATATATCCCTGGTTCTGTAACCTCCATAATGCTTCTATATGATACTTGTTCCTTTGGAACAATCTATTTCATTGGGAATTATTGAATTTTATCCAATGGAAACTCTTATGTATCTTGATACATAACATCATGGAAGTCTATCTTACTTCTACAACCTCATTTAAAGATTCCACTATAGGAACGTGACCATTTAATGTTAATTAGTTTAAATTTTAAACAATGGTTAAAAAGTGTTGTGAATATATATAGTGATAATGGTATAATTTTAACATCTATAGTTAAAAAGAGATGTGGAAAGTAACTTCCAAATATAGTTTTCATAGAAAAAACTGAAATCCTAACTAAATATAGATATATAGAGAGAATTTCAACATAATTTATTATAAAAATTGACATCAAATCGAATTTATATACTGATTTATGATAATATTGACATAGAGAGTGATTCTCAATAGAAACTTTTATAATAAAAGAATTTTTGACTAAGAATATATATTGATATAGAGGGACTCTAAAAGTTAGTTTTTTATGAAAACTGATGTTGAAAGTCACTTTCCATGTCAATTTTTAAAATTGATGACCCTAGATATTCTTTTTTTTAAAATATACTTATGTATAATAACACTTGAAATATATCCACAATTCTAGTGAATACAAAAAAGTAGTGAAATATTCATAAACAATTACCACAACATCATTTACCATGATGGAAAAATATGAGAAACCTTTATATATACATCTATAAATTAATAAATCCCACAAAATATTCTTAAAATAATCCTCAAAGGTTGTAACATTTTGTTACATGTTTTAAGCTATTCCTTGAACAGTGTTTTGATCTTCTTTATGTATGATATTTTTTTGGGGTCATTATAGTAGTCTTTGGAAAATATTGGAGACCTTTAGGAATATGCATGGTAGGTGCACATTTAGGGTAAACCTGGTGATTTGGACTAGAAAATTGTTCTCCCTTTGATGGTGCTTTGGAGGGGGGATATGTTTGTCCAAACTCTGCAGATAGACCCCCAAAACCATGTAGCCTCAGGAAGTAGGAATATTCATGGTTGGTGAATGTTTAACCAAATTTTGTGACAACCAAGGATAAACCATTCACCATAGATAGTTTCATTTTTCATTTATGACACATAAGGTTTTTAAACAATTGGTCTAACATAATAAACTACGCACATGAGATTTAATTCCTGTGAAAATTATTTTAAAAATCCTAAACACCCTAGTAATGTTTTTAATTTTCCCCACTCAACCCTAATTAATTTTATTCATCCTTGGAGGATCCAAAGAGGCATTCCCCCTGACCCTTTTTATGGTGGATCAAAGTGGCAGTTTTCTCCATCAATCTCCTCCAGGTAAGTGAATCGCCTCTCTTATGGTTTATTATAATATTTATTTCTATATTACTTATATATTGATATAAAATCATGTAATGTATGGATCTAAAATCCATTTTTTTGGATCATGATTCTAGGTTTTGTTCCTAGATCTACCATTCCTTCATTCTTCATTGGTGTTCTCGATGTTGGTATTGTACATTGTGATCCATTGATATAAAGGTGGGTGGTTCCATAAGTACTTTCTATTCAATTGGAAACATATTTTTCTTTAATCATTTTGAAGGGGTTTTCAAATAATTTAAAGACATATATTTGAGATTATTTTATCATTGATTTAAAATGGGTATGAAATTTGTAAAAATAAAACAAATTTCAATGAAATTGAAATTATGGTTTGAATTTTTGAAAATCATGTCATGATTTGGAAAAAACATTTATGAAATTAATTCATGTTTTTCGTGAAAAAATATATTAAATTAAAATATTAATTAAAATGTAATGAAATTATGAAGGCATGTGACTTGGTTTTGAAATGATAAAGGCCTTTTGAAAACTGAAATTTGAAAGAAATTAAATGATTTTAAATTATTTATTAGTAATTGGATTTATTGATTAAATCACATTTTATCCTAGGTAGTTAATAGGTAACAAATAATATCAATTTAGGATCTTGGTCCCATTAAAATTGATATATGATGAAACTATTACAAAAACAACTATAGATTGATTGCCCATGACGGGTTCCCCTATTAGGCTTTAGACTTCCCATGATGGGTTCACCTGTTGGGGTATATTTATTTGTTCACAAATGACTAGAGTAAAGATCATAAATTAAAATAATAAGGATCCCATTACTAAGAAACTAACATACATGGGGTATCTTTTTCATGGTTCTTTCATTATTTGATTTGATTATACATTCCATTGATGTGTGGAATTGTTTTAATAATGCTAACCTATTTATATTAACTGTTTTATATAAAATATTCATTTACACCTATTTGAAGTCTATTTTTTATATTATCCATCCTTTGATTATGAAATCATGTTTTGATTTACAATATTCAAATGAAATTTCATTACTTGTCTTGTTTAAAACAATAGTATAAATGGTAAATTGTTATGGTATTTATTATGGAATACTTGGTGAGAACCTATGTGGATTTATATCCCACACCCTACCCTTTCTTTTTATTTTTTTACTTTTTTATGCTAGGTCCTAGAATAGGTAATGTGAAACTTGGAGGTGGTGTATTTTCTTGATTATGTTGACCGTGGAGTGATGGTAGTAACTTGTGGAGATATTTATTAATCTTTACATAAATGTTTGTGACTTTTATCTGGTTTAAATTGTATTTTATTTTGTGATGTTTATATATCTTTTTTTGGTTTTTAATAGATATTTTTTTATTTTAATTCTGAATTTAGGGTGTTGAAAATGATGACTGATTTCTTTTATCTTATGCTATTTTTGATGAAAAATCCTTCCCTATTGATCTTGTTTGATTCTAGGTGTTAGTCACCAACCCATGTGGATTGGGAATTCATTTTAGGGAATTTGAGAGCTGAATCGGGTGGCAGGATACTAGCGTGTCCATGATGGTTCATGAAAAAGAGGCATCATTAGTGAAAGTTATGCATATTTACCTTTTATCAGTATAAACTTTGGGTTATTCTAGTAGATAGGAGTTTGGATTGTCATGAAATAGGAGGTAGTTGAAAATGAGTTCCTGAATAGTTATCATCGTAATGAATCATAAGTCACCATGGGTGTATTTGATGGATATTATGGTATGATTCTAGTATTTTCCCTGATTTTTAATTCAGGTATGTTGAAATCCAAATCATGACATATTATCTAGTGAGATTTATATTCATATTTATCTTATATTATTTTTTAACCTGGGTAATATTCTGATGTCTTCATTGTTATTTTTTGATGTTGTGTTGCATCATACCTCAAAGAAGATATTTGAATAGGCCCCATGTGGAAGCTACTGGTGAACAATAGTGAGTGGATCCTCATATGGACTAGATTATTTTTGAGATTATTTTGTTTTTTGTCCATGCTCTATGAGAATAATCTTCACCTATTATTATTTAGGAACCGGTTGTGGAATCACAAAGGGATGAATATCAGAATCATTCTCATGTGTTTTTCAATAAGATCCACCTTTTTTCCAAGGAACTAATGATCCTTAAAAGGTTGAGGATTGTTTGAACAAGATAGAGATCTTATTTTATTTTCTAAATATTTCTAAAGATATTAAGGTGAAATGTGTTCCCTTCAATATGGAATGGCCTAATAGGAGATGATGGGATTCAATGGTAACTGATAAGAAACATAAGGGTTTGGAATGGAAGTATTTTAGATTTCCCTTAACTGATTATTTTTATCAATAATATATGGTATTATCTAAGGTTATAGAGTTTTTCAACCTCCAACAGACCAATAAGACCATGACATAATATGAAAACCACTTTTCTAAGATTGTATAGTTTTTAGATGAGATTTAATCGAATGAGAGGATGAAAGATTGATATATATTGTGAACCTACTAAATCCTTCTATGGAGATTTTATCTTATGTGATTGATATTACTACACCCTCAGAATGAAGAGAGGGAAGGGTCTCTATTGACATGCTTGTGTATTCTATTTATCATATATTTAGTTTATCTATTATATTTTTGATTCTTAAAATTAACCCATGTGATGTCATCCTATTGATGAATTGGATCATCACTAATAAATCCCAAATTGACTACTATCTTTGGTGAGTCTCCTTTACATCACCAAATGGGGCGTGCCATGCCTTTTAGGGAGAATTAGACCCCATTTTGAGTAGAACTGGACCTTCTTATATAAATTTGGGAAAATTAATTTTAGTATTTGATTTTCGTTTGGAGAGGGAATATTTGAGTGATAATATACCTACAGTTTTTGACTGGTTTTCAGAAGTATTTCCTTCTGATTTCTCTGGGTTTACACTGGTAAAATTGGAATATTTTTTTATAGATTAAGTGTCTGGTACCCTACTAGTTTGTTTTAATTATTAATGCATGACCCATAAAAACTGAAAGAGTTTAAGAATGAGTTGAATGATCTATTATATAATGGATTTATATGATCGCGTGAGTCACCTCAGGTGGAACCTGTTCTCTTTGAAAATAAATATTATGGAAAACTTCACCACTATGCTGACTACCAAAACCTCAATCATGTTAAAGTAAATAAATATTTTTGTTAACATGGATTTATGATCTTTTTGAACATTTTAAAGTAGTAAAGAGGTTCTAGATTATTGACCATATATCTAGTTGTCACTAGTTGAGAATAAAATAATCTGAAATTTAGAAGACCACATTTCAGACTAGGTATGGCCATTATGAGTATCTCATCAAGACATTTGGCCTATCCAATGCTTATACAATTTATATGTAGTTTAATAATAAAATATTCCATGAGTATCTCAATACGTTAATGGTGTAAGTTTTGGATGACATTCTGGATTACATTCAGTTCGAGGAGGATCATGTGAATCATCAGAGAGTAGTTTTAGAAATGGTTATAAATCATAGCCTATATTCTAGGTTATCATAATTTGTTTTTTGGATTAATTAAGGGAATTTATTGGTACATGTTTTCTCTAAACATGTTATTTCAGTTGAACTTGAGAATGTGAAAGCTATTATGAAATTGGAGAAACCATATAATTTTTTTGATATTCAGAGCTTCTTGGTTTCAGTAGGGTATTATCATTAGTTTAAATTGAATTTTCCAATACTGTCTTCTCAGTTGACCTCTCTCACTTGAAAGGGAGTGATGTTCATAAATAATAAAAAATATCTCATATCCTTTTTTCAGATGAAATGTATTTTTACTTCTGCATCAGTGTTGACTCTTTCATAAGCCGTATAAGGTTATGTGGTCTTATGTGAAACATATGGCTGGGTTTGAGATGCATTATTATAAAGGGTGGTCACATTATTTCCCATGGTTTTCGATATCTTGGGCCACATTAGAAGAATTATCCAACCCATTAACTAGAACTGACATTGATGATGCATGTACAAAATACATGGCAGCATTACCTTTCTATAGAATGCCTTACCTTGTCTTCTTACCACAAAATCTTGAGTTATGTCTTCTCTCAAAATGATTTAAAAATTTGATAGAGGCTTTGGGTAGGGTCGATAAACTATATTTATTTGGAAATTTACTACACCCTAGGGAAGTGGAATGTAATTAATGATTCTTTGATCTGGAAGCTTTCGACCTTGTCTGTGAAGGAATCATCAGAAGAGTGGATCGTAATTGCTCTTTTTTTTGCACAGTTTCATCTGGGAGTACAAAAGTAAGAGGAAAATGTTTTCTTGGAAGGTGTTTAGGTGACCTACACTTGACTTGAGAATACTCTTTTGAAATAGGTTCATTATGATTAATTACAAAACATTGGGAACTCTCTTTATTATCTGGAGACCATCAGTGCGTGGGTGAAATCTTATGATGAAATACTATTCTTTCAAGAACATTATCTTATAACTTTGTCCATAAGGAAGGATGTAATGTGGGGTTTCCATAATTTATAATTGTAGGTTCACCCAAGAACAAAAAAATATGTTTTATTATATACATAGATGATTATAGTGTCTAAGTATGATACGATACATTGCTAACTTTTCTTCACATTGTTATACATACCAATAGATCAAAAGAGATCACCAGAGACCTTTGGTTTTCCTTAATCCACTTATAGTTATAACATGAATATGAGATGATTTTTATATGTAATTTTTGTTTGGGTTTCCACATAACCCTAGAAAATGTTTATATTGGTTTTGATCAATTAGATGATGAAATCAGATCACTTATTTCCCATTTGTGATACAACCAATGTTAAGTATTTGGGGTGTCTCTATATGGATGATGTTGTTAGGTTCGACAGAGTTCCATATTCTATAGTCTTTGATAGGTATCATAGTTTTACTTCTCACTTTTGGAGAGGCCTCGAGGAGACATTGGGATCTCATGTATGTTTTATAACAAAATATCATCTGTAGATATATTGCTAGAAAAAACGAGTGATACAGATTCTTAAAGAAATGTTATGTTCCCTTGTTCTTTATTTTGGTTGAGTTTTGGATGCCTATTTGGGAAATGTTTTTTTATTAAAATAATTGTAATCATTCTACAATTATTATTGATCCTTTTAATTCCTTGTATGGTTATCCTTGTGAATCTCTATTATGTTTGTTTGAAATTGGTGAATGTTCTTTAGTAGGACTAATATTGGTCATTTAAAACATGGTAATGATTTAGTATATTCATCAGTGTATTTTAATGATATAGAGATTGTAATATTATTATTCCATACATAATATATGTATATTTTATTTTTCAGTTTGTGGTGAGGTCTTTTTTATATTTTCACCTCATTTGGTCATCGACTACATGGTAAAAAGGGAAGATTTCACCTCGGTTTGTGAGACCTTTTGAGTTTTTTTGGGAGTGTTGGGAAAGTGTATTACTGTTTATCACTTCCACTATAATTGAAATTGATACATAATTTCTTCCTCATATTGTATCTTTGTAAGTATATTTTTGATACATAACACATCTTTAGCTGAGAGTGTATTGATTTAGAGCTTGATTTATCCATAAATGAGCATCCAATTAGGATTTTTGATTATATATAAAAGGTAATTCATGGGAGGATGATACCTTTGGTATGTTTATAATTTAATCAAGGTTATAATTACTACAAGACTTTAGAGTGTGAGGCGGTGATGAGAGGGCAGTGGCCTCATCTCTTAATTATATAAACATCTTGACAAGATTTATGGGGACATGATGTTTTTATGGTGGGGTGGTTATAATATTCGGTTACTTTCATTTAAGTATTACTTAAACATTTTTTTTATATACATTTAATTGAGTCTTGTTTTGGGGTTGTTTTGGAAGAATATGGGAACTTTTGGTTCCATTGGTACTGTGAATGGTTGGCAAACATTTAGGGTAAATCGTTTTCTTAGGACAAGTAACCTGTGAACCCTTTGATGGTTCTCTCAAGGTGGATCATGGATTTTACAAATTGTGGTGCCAAAATCTCTAAAATAAGTGGCCTTTAGAAGTGGGAATATTCACATTTGTCACATCCTTAATCCAACCATGCATCAACCAAAAATAAACTATGCACCCAAGACACTAGGGGTGCATTGTTAGGACACAAGGTTTGTTTGACCGCATATCCCTACCTATTAAACCATGCACAAGGGACTAAATTCCTCAAAAATTTATTTTAAAAATCATAAACACACATTTTATGTTTCTAATCACACCCACATTAACAATAAAATACTTTTTATCTTTGTAAGCTCTCTAGAGGTGGGTTTGGTCCCTCTAAATCATTTTCTTGGTGGACCAAAGTAGTATTGCTCTCATTCAATCTACTCTAGGTATGTGGATCCACTCTTGTGTGGTTTCCATGAATATCCTTTTCTGTCCTCATTAAATTTTGATAGAACGTTATGGAATTTATGTATATGTATTATATTTTTATGGATCTTGATTCAAGGTTGGGTTCTACATATTATGTTCCTTCATTCTTCGTTGGGTTTCCCTATTGCGGTTGTTGTTCATTTTGATCCCTTGATTTAAAGTTAGGTGGTTCCATAAGTCTTTGACAGTCAATTGAAAACCAATTTTAATTGATTTATTTGGATATAGATTTAAAATTATTTAAAAACTTGTATTTGAGATTATTTTATCTTTGATTCAGAATGTGTATGGAAATTTAGAAAAAACCCCAATCTCAATGGAATTGAAATTTTGGGTACATTTTTTAAAATATTATTTCTTGATTTTGAAAGAATTATGAAGCAATGATTTTATTCTGATCTTCAAAAAATATATTAAATTTATTGGTGATATGAAATGACTTGAAATAATGAAAATCTATTACTTGTTTTAAAATTTGAAAGAATGTTGAAAACTGAAAATGGAATTTTTTTTAAGTGATTTGAAATGATTGAATAATAATTTGATCGATTAATATATTGATTGAAGAAAAAGTAAGCATGGGTAATTGGTAGGTATCTGGAATGATATTTCTATTATATTGATCCCCAACCAATGTATTGATGATAATTAATGTTACTAAAATAGTTGCGGATTGAAAACCCATGATGGGTTCCCTTAAAGAAGTGTAGACTGTCATTGATGGGTCCCCCTATTAGGGTGCATTGATGTATTTACACCATAATAGATCCAAGATCATTAATTATAAGTTTGAGGATATTATTACCAAGAAACGAATATACCAAAGATCCATTTTTTCAAGGTGATTTCATTAATTGTTTTGATTATACATCTTGTTTTTTAGGAACTGTTTTATTCATTCCAACTAATTAATATAAACTATTGTTATATAATTTTAATTTAATAATACTTGAAATCTATTTTCAAATATTCACCATCCTTTGATTATGAAATTATTTTTTCATTCAATATATGCAAATGAAATTCCATTCCTCATTGAATTTAAACTGGTAGTATAAATGGTAAATTGATTTGGTATTAATTAAGAAACACTTGGTGAGACCCTACTGGGTTTTATATCTCACACCCTACATTTTCCATTGAGTGTTTTTAGACTGTCTTATCCTAGTTATAAGAAAACTATATGCACAACATGGATGTGGTGGATGTTATTGATGCTTTGGCCCATGGAGTGATGATAGTTACTGGTGGATCCGATGTCTAATCTTTACATAGGATTTTGGGATTTTTTTGGGTTGAAATTTTAGTTTCCTTTGGGACGTTTTTCTATTAATTTTGGGGTTTTTAATACATTTTTTTCAGGTACATCTCCTTTTTTAGTTTTAAATGTACTGACTTGTTTCTTCAGTATTTCCTTTGTTTTGTAGAAAAATTATTCCCACTAGATCTTATGTGATTCTAGGTTCTAGTCATCAATCTATGAGGATATGGAATTCCCTTCGAGCTATGTTATAGCTGGATAAGGTATCAGGTTACCAGAGTATCCAAGTTAGTTCATACCAAAGGTGGTTTAAATCATCCACCAATTATTAAAAAAAATCATAAAAACCTACAAGAATAGAAAATATTATAAAATTTATAATACAATATATTGGTTTAAAACATAAGGGTTTTAATGGAAGTAATCATGTGAAAATATGTTTTCATTCCAGTCATGACAATGTCATAAAACAATTGTAAAAAAATATCAACATTAAACAATTTATATTTGATAAAGATGTTTATGTTATGAAATGAAACCACAAAAATAATAAATAATAAATATGTAATAAAAAACAAGTAATAATGGTATAAAATTGATATACCAGAAGACACACATATCTAATTTCATTTTACTTCATTATAAATAAGAAAGCCTTGTCAAAACCCTTCCATGATCTGTTGTATTTTCATATTAAAATTACCCAAACAAACATATCATGAAATATTTGATATCAAAGAACCAATATTACAGAATAAAACATATGAATCCAAAAAATCTTAAAAACATTTCAATAACTTCACCTGGTAAAGAGAATAACCAATATGTTCAAAATTCATGGTAAAGTAATATATATAACATCAAATATAAAATAAAATAAAAACAAATTAGTTTGAATGATATTATAATTAATAAAAATACATAATTATAAAATTCATTTTTTATATCAAGGAATATAGGAAACCCATACTTGATCTCCCTAATTTCCAATCTTTTAGATATATATTTAACACTGAAAGACCTTTTTAAATAAATCAAATCAATTGAAATGTATTATGGATTAATAAAACTATAATGGGGAGTAATGTCATTTTTTATTCAAAGAGAGTTGTAATACCTAATTAGATAATTAAAAAATTAAATCATTTTAATTTAGATTGACTTGATAAAATTGAAATTGAAATTAAAATTTACATAGAAAAAACTCAAACATGAATATCAAGTGTTCATCACAAATAAAAAAATATAAAATACAATTTTTAATTTTTTTAATGGATAGTGTGTCCCACATGTATGACTAGTCATTATAATCTTATGATAATTATCTAACATAAAATAATTCAATTCTAATTTTGTTATCTCGTAATAAACTTGATATGTATATGGCGGTTCTAGTTCCTAAATCTATTATTTATTTGGAAAAAATTACTTAAATATTATATATTCATGACTAAGGTTAATATAATAAAACATTATAATAATTTTAATATAATAAATAAATAAATATTATTAAATAATAAATAAACTACATGTCAACTAGTGAACATGTATAGATGGCTTGAGTAAAAAATTACCCATACTCTCTAAAGCTATAGGCACCTCATAATTAAGCAATAAAATTAGAGAAATTGGGTCAAAAATAACTTATACCAATACACTAACATGATCTGACTTTATAAGATTATAATTTACATAATATCCTAAATTATTAAAAACAATTATCCTTAAATACGTAAATAGATATATTCAGCATGAAACTCATAGTAAACTGTTAGGTATAAACATGGAATTTGATTATCTACATAAGCATGTTGTGTAGGATATATATGTCTCCCCATTTATATAAATATAGAATATATATAATATTTATTTCAATTATATATTGAATGATTATTATTTAAAATTTCAACCTTTAGGGAATCTATTTATAGATTGAATTTTTCTTCCCTAGATATTGTACTAGATATTAAATGCTTTTTTATAATACAAAAACCTACATCATATCCTCTTATGGGGCCTGGGTGTTCTTTATTTCATAAAGTAGTTACATGAATATATATCACTCCCTCAGGGATAAAAGTATCATTCAACACTCTTTATTGAATGAATTAGTGAAGTTATATATATAAATGTTATATTAGTGTAATAAATTTACAAAATATTAATATTAAAGAAAAATAATAACTAATTTATTACAATGTTTTCGGATACTAGTTTTGATCGATCAATAAGATAATTTTCTTTATTTTTTATCCAAACCTATTCCTATTTTTTAAGGTGAGTGGTGATATCAACTTATAAAAAACCATATATTTTAAAATATTTCTACAATTTAAACATTACATCTCACAAATAAACTCAAAATCATAAAACCTAAAGGGTTAATGTATTCAACTATTAGTTATATAAATGTCTTATTACACATTCTTTCTATAACATATCTTACAAACATCATTACAAATGACTTCTTCTTATATATAACCATTAATATTGTTTCTTATGAAAAATTATAAAACATAAGATACAGTAATATCAAAATCATAGAAAGGGAAAAACATATCAATTATTCAAATTGGATTAAAAATAATAAAGTGAGAAAGAAAGGAAATTATCAAAATATCTATTAAAAACATTGTAAAATAATAGTAGTTACTCATATTATATGAAAAAATCATTGATCATTGAATAAGGATATATACCCTCAAAAGGTCCACCATATATGAAAAATATATAAAATAGAATATAAATATAGAAATATATAACAAAAATCCAAGCCATGGGGTATAACATTTAAATGTGGGACCAACATAAGCATAAAACATTAAAACATTATGAAAATAGGAATACAAAATCATGTCCATATATAATATTGATAGAATATGTTACTATAATTTTACCCATGTATAAGGATTTTCATATATCTAATAACAATCATGTTTATACATAAAATCATTATCTCAAGAGATATAAAACATTACCCAATGAATTTTAATGCTATATCAGACCCACCCATCTCATAATATTAAACCACATATATGTGTTCCATATGAAATTAAAAACATTTATAATTCCATTAAAATATAATAACCCATGGGAATGAAACAAGTTTCATGAAAATTTATAGCATTCATTATTATAATATATACAAAGAATGAATATAGATAGTATCATTAGAGGATGTCCCCAGTGAATCTCAAAAAATAGAAAAATTTATTGACATAGTTGAAAGAACATTATAATAACACTATAAAATTAAAATAATAAATAAGAAGAAATATAATTAACATTTTAATAATTTTTTAAAATAAGTTATTTAAAAGAAATGAGAATAAAAAATATTTTGTAAAACAATGAAATGTTTGTAATAAATATTTGGGAATAAAATTTATTGAAATATTAGTTTAAAAAAATATATCCATTAAGGTCCCATCAATACTGGATGTATACAAAGTGTTATTCCACAGACCACCACCAATGGGCTTGAGGCTAATGAAATGTGCTGAGTAGGAATATCACACGATTTGGGAGGCATTAACACAATATATCTACACTCACACACACATGTACATATAAATTATAAGTAATCACAAGGATTAAAAACTGTAATAAAAAATTCATAACCTCTAAGATAATATTAGAGTGAAAGAGAAACATCCAGATACTAAGGGGGAAACACACACCAAATATAAGGAAGGTAAATTACTCTAAATATCTTCATAGGTTAAGGGGAAGATCCCTAAATATAGTCTTTGGTACTAAACTTCAAATAAAGTCACCACTTCCCGATAATACATATCTCAACTAACCCTAGGTCTTCCAAGTTCACCAAATATAACCATATTTTATATATAATAAATGAAAAATTTGGGAAAAGACTATATAATTTTGAGTATAAACAATCCAAATTGGATTCTCCAAAACAAAATATGAGAAATAGAAACAAGAAGTAAACTCGATCCAAAACAAAAGGAAAAATAATAAATATATGGAAAAATATGCTCTTAAATAATATGAAGAGATAAGAGAAATAACTATTAGTCACACATGTTTTTCATAGATGAATAGTTTTTTCATTGATCCAAGAATCCCAAATTCAATCAAAACACTCACATAATGTAATGAGAATATAATAGAGGACCTGAGCATCACTTGTATATGCTACAAATTGAGGTAGTTTTGACTCTAATGGAGGACCCTCTCCCTACAAGATAATAGTGATAGGGGAATAAACACTCCCTATATAGATGACCCATTCTTATATGTGTATGGGGAGCACTGAACAAACCTATATAAAATACATGGGAGACCCATTCCCTAAGAGAGTCCAATCATCATGGGAATACTGGACCTAGCATCAAATCTGATGATCGTGAATGAAACCAATAATTAGATAACTATCACTAAGGAAAAGTGAATTTATCATACCAACATATGTAATATATATGTTATCACAACTAATTCCACCATCACATCTTATAAAAAATTCTAATCAGAATAGAATGCTTGTTAGTCTAATCCTAGGCCTAGAAAAGAGATAAAGAAGGTTAATCAGATTGGGTTAAGTATGTTTTGTGCCATCTAATGGGTGAATTCCATGTAATAGCTTCTTTCTACTTGAATTTAACACCCTGATATTTTATGATGTATTTTATTTTCAAATAAATTTAATTACATCAATAAAATTTAATACACCCAACACCGAGTATTAAAGAACCACAATATACTATTAATGTTATAATTGAATCAGGATTATTATAACAGAGCTATTAAACATGGAAGTATGAATATGAATAAACACATTTTAAAATATAGTTAAGATGTATTAATATAAATAAAATATATTGAGAAATAAGTAGTTAGTATTTTTCTATAGTCTTTATATGATTTAAAAATACATCGTCCTCAAAAAATCATTTTTATTTTTTTGAACAAATAATAATTTTTTTTAAAAAAATAGTTTATTTATTTTTAAAAATAAACTTAATTTTTAGAATCAATATGTCAAAATTATATTTGGTTTATTTTTTTGAATTTTTCTGAAATGTGTAATTTTGTAATGAATTTGGAAAAATAATGATTTTTATTAAAAACTACCTTTCTATTTGATGGATTTAAATGAAACATTTTTATGGGGTTTTTAAAGTAAAACGATTTCAATTATATAATAGTTAATCCAATTTACTTCATTTTAGTAAATTTTAAATTAAATTTTGATATTAAAATGATCTATACTTATGAAAACAATTTTTTTGGAAAACCTTTTGTTTGTCACCTATGCTGGTTTAATATTAAATAAAATTATTCAATATATATGAATTGAATATTTTAAAATGAATTCAATATTTTTAATTAGTTTAATTAATATTATATAATAATTATAACTTAAAATTTTTCATAGTAAATAGTAAAAACAATAAAAAAATAAAAAAAATAATTATTTTGATAATGGTGAAAACATGTTTACCGGGGGTTAAACTAAAAATGAAATTTTTTTCATAGTAAATAGTAAAAACAATAAAAAAAATTATTGTGATTAAGGTGAAGACATTTTTACTAGTGGATAAACTAAAAAAATAAATTTTTTCATAGAAAGTATTACAAAAATAAAATATAACTACTATGATTAAGGTGAAAACATGTTTACCAGGGGATTAAACTAAAATAATAATGGTTAAAATGACCTTAAAAACTATAAAAATAATATTTTATGGACATATATAGATATTTTATAATATAAAGTTCATTAATGATCCATTTTAGATCCTTTAGAAATGTGAAAAACATAGTTATAATTATTTCCATTAAAACATTCCAAGTGTGTCCCCTCTCCCACTTATAAAAGGGGCCTCCTATTATATCCTCTTGACACTCCCATGACATTTTGGTTCATCAAATACATAACAAAATATATTCCTCAATTTACTCCTCACATCCTAGAGGCATTATCTTTACAAATAAACTCTTTTATGAATTCTTTTGATGGAAACCTAAGAGTTTGTCTGAAGAATAAGTATAGTTCATTAGAACATGTTTTTGTTTTATTTCTTCTTCTACATCCTTAAAATCTCATTGAAATTCTAGAGTATAAAAACAAAAGTATATCATATATACTAAAATTTTATTTTTAAAATGGAATAACCTATATCCATATTCTCTTCCATCAAATTAGAAATGAAACCCCTAATCATGTGTACGATGGACTACCGCCTCACGAAATGATGAATATAATTTTCCATCACTGCCTATAACTGATGGATATAAGGATTAATCTAACATACGTGGTAAATAGTTTTTGAAATATTTATAAATATTTAATTATAATATCACATATAACTTCTTACCTTCTAATTCGTTGTAAAATGATAATGTTGCTCATGCATACATGTGAACTACGACCTCCACAAAATGATGTGACACGTTTTCCATTTAATTTTAACATGGATTATAATGATGTTATAATTAATGAATAAATATTATATATGTGATAATTTTTTCTTTAAATTTTAATTAATATTTACCTTAGTTTTGTTCCATCCATCTAGAAAATAGAAATAACAATCATGCATATGTACAACTTACCATCTCCATGAACGTTGTAATTCTTTTTCACTCTATAAATTTTATGGATTAATATAAATACATATATAATGAATATATATTATATTTATATCATTTTTAATATTATTTAGATGATAGAACCCTTATCAAAGATAAAATATTGAAAATACCAAACCAAACATATATGAAAAATGAAGCTATTATTTGTGGAAATGTGATTTTAACAAGGAAGTTATCAATAAAGGGGTATTAAATGGTCATGATTAAATCATATATGGTATGATATATTATTATTATTATTTAATATATTTATAATAAACCAATATTTAATACATATATTTTTGAATGTGTAGGAATAACTTTATAACTTGAAGTAAGGGAATTTCATCTCAAATTGTCTTTTTCGGGACATGTTTTATTTTATGAACCTTTATTCATTTATGATGTGTATATAAAGCCTCTTTAACATAATATATTGTGAATATATTTATTATCATGATATTTAATGTTTTATTTCATGTTATTATTTCATGGATCTCATGATTCAAAATTTACTGAAATAGTAGGGGATTAGTGCCTCCCTTTTATTTATGTGGGACATATGAATTGTACACCACTTTTTTATTTTGTATATTATATATACATTAATGAACCTGAAACCATTGACTTAAATATAGTTTCCACTTTATTATATTTTCATAGATACAATTCTCCAAATACTAATAGACTCACCAGTTTAGTAGTCCTGGAGATCTGTATACATACATGATGCACATTTTTCAGTGGGGATAAAATATAAAATATATTAACGAAGAAAATTTGGAATCAATGAAATAATTCAAATAATTATTCTTAATATCCATGGGAAAGGGAAAAATTAAGGGCGAGATCAAATTATCATTAAGGGTTATATACATTAAACATTATCTTGAATAAATAATGCATAATCAATAAAGTAAAGTAAATAAATGAGAATAAAATATATTTAATCCATAACTTTACTATCATAATTTGATAAGTCATAATAATTATAGAAAGGTAAATAATGGGAAAAAATTTTCATTTAATCAATAACTTGATAAAAAATTCATCCATAGATAATATAAATACAATAATAACATGGATAATAATATCTAAATTCACAATGAAGGAAATGCACAATTTTTGACATCATGATATTTGAAATCATGATTATATATCTTCAAAACCTTTATCATGAAAGTTTAAAAATATGGGAAAACCACCGTTTAATTTGGAAGAAATATTTGTCTCATGAGATCTATTTATCCATCCGAGGGATATATAATTTCAGGACCCAACCATCACTCTATTTCTAATAAATTTCACATATATTTAATGACTAATTTAATTCATAAAAAATAACCTTATCTATAAATATCCTTATTGAGTAGATAATATAGATTTATCAATATTTACCCAGTTAATAAAATTAATATCAATGTAAAAGATCATATTTATAAATGGTATATGATTTAGGAAATAAGCATACCCATGATACCAAGCATATAGAATTTTATGAGAAATATCATGTACAATGAGAAATTATCATCAGAAAGTGATTGTATACAGATAAAATTAACAATCATAAACTTAATCTAGAAATGGGAGGTGAACATCAGTTCATCAGGGATAATGGATATTTCAATAAAATAATTTCTTTTAAAAGATAAAGGGAATTAAATTGAGTTATAAAATTATCATTCATAAATGAGTTTAATTTGTAAAACCATTGATTTTTTTTAAAATAAGAAACATTTCATAAAACTGTAATAGAGGAAGGAAATTATGTTACCATTGAACACATTAAAAAAATTCCTTTTTTTTAAAATATACCATTTGAAAAAATAGTATAAATATTCCTTTAAAATACAATTAAAATTAAACGATAACATAAAATTTACATAATAAATCCTTAGAGTAAACAAAATTATTTTTTAAAAACAAATTTTGAAAACATGGACATGGTATATTAATGTATCTGATTTAAATAAAAATAAAATTAGATTTATTTTTTAACATTTTATAGAAAGAATAAACTATAAAGTAGAATTAATTATTGAATTAAATATTAAAATTCAATAATCATCTAGTGGATAAAACAAAATTTTGTGTTTATAAAGGATAAATTAAAATATTCCTTTGGAAAACATAAAATAAATCTATAAAGAAAAAGAGATTGTAAAATAGATTCTTACATATTTGAAAACATTTAAATTGTAACCCATTTTATGAATAAATTTTATTTTAAACAGAAAACATCATTAATAAATAGTTATTCATATTAAATATATTACGGAATTAGTATATATACTACATAACAATGAGTATGTTTATATTAACAATTATTTCACAATGGAATAAAAATTGAGACCAAATCTCTTACCTTATGGTTTTGTTTTGTTGATCTTGATATAACATCATGTATATTTTTTTATTAATATTAAAAATTTATATAATAATCATAATCATATTTATAATATCATATAGGATCGTATTATAACATTTTACAACCATTTTTTGATAATATTTCATTATTTTAATAGTTTCGGTTGTTATTTACCTAGTTTTCCCATCGGTGTTTTGTTGTGAAAGTTCATATTATTATGCATAGGTTATAAATAAATAATATATAGAATTATAATAATTTTATAAATGTCATATTTACTTATTGTATACAATTTTGGAACTATTATTTAATGATGGATGTGGAAAATGAATCGCATCGCTTCGTGGAGATGGTAGGTTGTACATACACAATAATGATGAGACTAATCCCTTAACGAGTGAAAGGTTAATGAATTGAATGGTATATTAATTTCATATAATTTTTAGAATGTAATATTTATCATATATATTCATTATTTTCATAATTATGTCTATCCAAGAATGTTGGTGATTGAAAACAAGTTAAGCCGGTTCATAAAGCATTAGTCTTCCGTACACATGAGCGATGGATTTGTTTTCCAATTTGATGGTAAAGTACATAGAAAAATATTATTACATAATAATATATATATATTAGATATTTTTTTTATATTTTAAGTGTTAAGAAATAATTTATTATTGTAAAAGAAGAACTAAAAAATACCTTTGTTAACATGATTACCTTCTCTAAGAGAAACCACATTTAGATCTCTTCTTAAAGACAATATGTTTTTCCTTTTAATAAGGAAAGAAACTATTGTATGTGTATAAGGATATTGGAGATAGCTTTTACAAGGGTATTTTTGAGCCAAAGGACTTATAGGTATGAAGATGTGGTGGTAGGGAGTGCCCATTTATAATTGAAGAGGAGGACACACTTGAATGTTTTTGAAAAGAATAAACGAAAACCATGTTTTCCACATGCCACAAGGCTCTAAAATGGATCATTATAAAACTACATATTTTATAACTCTTTAATATATCTTTCCACTATAAATTATAGATGTTTTTAAGTCATTTAAACCATTATCTTCTTAGTTTTACCCATAGTAAACCTATTTTAACCTTAGCCACGATAATTATTATTTACGGTTCATACTATTCATTATGAAAAAACATTAATCTAACATGATAATATAATAATAAATATAATGATATAAAATATGGAATTACTTTTATCCAATTAAATTAATAGAAGCATGAATATTTAACTTAATGATAAACCCGCAATATGCGTCGAAGAACGAGTTTTGTAATAAATTCATTTTTTAAGAATAAGATAATATTTTTTATGTATAAGAATTATAATCATTATTAAATGGTTTTAAAATCATAAAGGGATATGTATAGTATAATATTTCTTAATTGAATAATTTACCATTAAATATTATTTTTATTAATAAAATTTATAGACATTATGCGTTAAAAAAACAATTTTATTAAAAAACTAGTTTTTTTGAAAAATATCGATTTTACATCAAAAATGTTATTATATTTATTTAAATAATACTTAAATTAAATATATTTTGAATAATATATATAATAATAAATTATTATAAATATTATTAGTAATAGTCCAAAGATACATTTTCAATTAATCATGAAATTTTATTTTTGAAATAAAGTTTTCAAAATTTATTCTAGAAATACTTTAAACATGAAGGTTTAAAATTTATAGTAATCATATAAAATTATAATTGTTTATCATGGAATTTTATATTAAAAATTTTATAATTTTTTTTTAAAATATATTGTTTCACTTACTATAATTAATTCTTGGTGTTGAATACATCCCAAGATATCAAAGAGATTGGAATTATTTAAGGAAATATATCATAAGGTCCTATAGTGTTACATTATTCCTACTACATAAATATTATCTTTTAAATTTCATTGAGTTTACCTTATATAAAAATGTTGTGTTTTTCTTCGTATCATCCTATGGTTCCCACATTTATTCCTCCATTTTAAAATTTTCTCTATAGTACCTTTACTAGTGGAGTTATTCCATTCAACAATACTTTATTTCAAGTATGAATAATCTATATAGTCAATTTATTGTAAGATAGATCATGTGACTATTACATTTCATCAAAAGGGATCACATGATCTATGTCTGGAATGTACTTACTTAACAATAATAGATGTAAAACCTCATTTAATTTAGAGAGTCCTGGTTTCATTTCCAATCAAGAATCCATAGATTGAATCCTTTCAAATATTTTGTAATTCCAGATGTATCTGAGGATCGTATTTCCATTCTTATCAAACCATATGTCACCCTTACATGGAGATAATTTTAATAAAAAATGGCATCCCAATTGAAATTCTAAATCATTCCTCTGATTTTAGGTAAATCATTTTTTCCTACATTGACCTACTATGATATGGTCCAGAATAGTTGTTACAATTTTTTTATCATAAAAAAGTTCTGGGTCGATAATTTTCCTTTCACCAACATTATCTAAATGAGATGGTGTCTAAAATATCATGCCAAGAAATAATTCACATGACACCATTTTTATACATAACACTCTACTAAAATATCTCTGAACAAATTAAAAACCCATAATTATGAAATATATTATCAATAATTTATCCCTAAAAAATATAATATATCTCATAACGTCAAATACCAAATATGTGAATACATTGATTATATATTATCCTGAAACATGTTAATAACCAAAAATTCCATATACACTTCATAAAAATATTCCCAATTCCAAAAATTAAAATTATATTCATTCTTCAAATAAAAAAAAGATTATGGAATATATTTCATAAAACCAAAAAATTTTGTAAACTCCATCAAAGATAAAAAAACCAATTTATCAAAAAATCACAAATTAATTACAAAATCATCAATACTATCCCATTTACATCATCAATTTCAATCATCTCTTTATCCAAAATAAAAATTAGTAACTAAATATTAGGATCATTTAAGGGTAATTCTACCCTTAATCACACTTTCTCAGAAAATATCACCTTACCACTAAATCACTTTTCTACGTTATCAGTACCATTAACTATATGATTTCATATGCTTAAAAAATAATACAATAGTATAATAATAATAAATTTCATCATTATTATTAACAGAATATCATTTGTGAAATACTTATACAACATAATTATTTAATACAAATAAACTTGAAATTTAAGCATTCCACTTTGGTTGTAGTAATAACAATAACATAACCTTGATCCATATGCTTCTTCTATGGTATATTCCCTTGATGCTTGGGGAATTCATTTTCATAGTGCTCTATATTATTACTACTGGATCACTAAACATTAATGTTTTCTTTCTTTCCATTACATTAACACTCTTAATGACCTCTCTCTCCACACTTGGAGAAAACACCCATTTCATTCAAGCATGCAAAATTTTGTTTCTTTCTAGAAGCATCACATGTGTTAAAATTATTTTTTATCTTCCTCCCCATATATATTTTTTATCTTCTATCCTATTATTCTATTGGTTCCCTTAGAATATATTGGATCTATAAGATCAATTATCTATTTTTATGGCTTAGTATACTATTTCATCATATGAGAAAAAAGTTTTAGAAACCAACACCCTTTAGACACCTGACTTAATCACTTCAATGAAATGGTAAATATTTCCTTCTATATTTTAGATGTAAATAGTAAAATACATTGATAGTCTTGTAAAGGTAGCCTCATGACCTGCAACACATTCTTCCTCATCTTTTTTTAATCAAAGTAACTTTATCTTTATTTCAGTTCATCTCTCACAAGGGAAACATATGTCCAAGAATATCTCAATAAAATCTCCCCATTCGATGTGTTTGTTTTACTCTTCCTCCCTAATATTATGTATCAAAGACCACTATCGATCAACATCACCCTTCACATAGAATTGTTCATGTGTTATGCTTCCTTTTTATCACATACTAATTCCAAAAATTTATTTTCAAGAGAATTAATCCTTTGCTTATATATCACTAGATTTCTCATCCAATTAATGATAGGGGATTCTATCACATAAATAGATAAATCAATAGAGATTTATTCTATTGAATAACTCCCAAACATAACCAATATTTACTCAGGCATGCATTCAGACCACTTGGTCTTGGGCCTTCGGGCTATGTAATGGGTCCCCCTATAAGGTCCCAGCCTTAAACCTTACTTAATCTTGAGTTATTACAAGATTACATATTGAGGATATTTTCAGGTTTAGAGTTTTAGAGAATTAGATCATGAAACTTGCATTACATTCCAAATTTAAACAAAGTGGTTACATAAAAGACATTATTCATTCTTCCCATCAAAGGAAACATATTTAAAATAAAACACGGATTCTTTCTTGACACATCCTTGACACTATCATCACATCATGTACCTTTCCCTTGACCTATGAAAAACATTTCAAAAACTTGGGATGAGAATAAAAATCTCATTAAGAGTTATAAAAATATGGAAAGGAAACATGAGTTCATATATACATTAGAATGAAATCATACTTTACCCATAAAACATAGGCATATCAAATCATGAATAAATCATAGAAATCATAAGACATAAAAGTTATCTTGAGGAATTCATAACATTATTACGTAGGGAGTAACCCTCTTGGTTACGTTTGGAATACCCACCACAAAATATTTCCTAAATCTCTTCGGAGAAACCTTAACGTTTCACTCCTTCACATTACCCAATGCATTGGAGAGCTATATCGGGCTCACCCGCCCTTAGTTTATCACGGAACCAACCGTTTTCATAACAATGCCCAAGAACCATAACATAAACGTATCACATAAAACATGATTAAATTAAAGATAACATTTCCACATTTTAATCATAATATAACATTTTAGGATATTGAAATAATGAATCCATTCAAAAAGAAACCATTTCCAAAACCATTTAAAACATTTAATAAAGAGATTTTTGAATCAAAGTGTCCCATACCACCTTGAAGCTTTTAAAATTTTAAACCATTAATATCCATATAAATAAATCCTTAAAACCATTTTGAAAACATGGATATTAATGAGAAATATTTATAATTATAAATCATTAAAACATTTAAAACGATATTTTAGTTAAAGGGTTTTTAACAAAATGAGAGACACTTGAATACAATAATTGAGGAATAAAATTTAATCATAACTTTATAATATCATGAGAATAAAAGGATTCATGATATAATATTCCAAAGGACAGTATATACACCATATAATAGTGAATTGGTGCATAACAACAATGAAGTCTCAATAGAAATGTAAAATGAGATGAAATCCCTTATAAAGAAGGTATCCTTAAATTAAGGATAAATCAATCTCATAATTATGTGTGAAAAATATAAATACACCCAATATAAGTGGATATTAAGTTTAAAACAATAAAATTTCATTCACACATATTCAAAGGATAACATATTCAATAACTACATGTTGAACCCAAAGAAATCGAAATTGGGTTAAAAAGTTCCCTTGGTAAAATTCGGCAGCCTAACGGCATCACATCAAAATTCAGAAAATGAGTTGATGAGAGATAAAAAGGGAATATCATCACTTGGACATAAAATTTACATAAATAATTATATAAAAGAACATATCCCAACATAATAGTATGTGAATTAAAAGACATAACAAAAGAAGTCTTTTAAAAAGTGGAGGGTGAAAGGTCCCCTTACCGAGTTGGGTAACTTTCAAAACGCACACCCCATCGAATAAGGGTCATACAATGAAGATGTGAATACCCACAAATGAAATTATACTACACAAAGTGTATAATAATGGGCAGTACATACACCACTCAAAGGAAATTGTGGCAAATGTAGCATAAATCTCACGGGAATAAAAGTGAGATGAAAAATCCCTTACGAAAACTCGGCAGCCTAACGGTGCCACTTAAGAATTCCAAAATGGATTGATAAGAGGAAATAGGGTCTCTCAAAATATTAACATAAAGTTTACAGAAAGAGGAATATAAAACAACATCCCCCAACATAATAAATAGGATCTTAAAAGAAGTGACATAAAGGAGAGTACTTAAAAAGAAAGAGAGAGGTTGGATCTCTTACGAAAATTCGGCAGCCTAACGGCGCCACTCAAAAATTCCAAAATGGATTGATGAGAGATAATAGGGTCTCTCATCATATGAACATAAATATTACAGTAAGAGTAACATAAAAGAACATCCCAATCACAATAAATATGAGCTTAGAAGGAATGACATAAAAGAGTGCACTGAAAAAGAAAGAGAGGAGAAGGATCCCTTACCTCGGGTCCGACTTGACTCGATCGTTCTTTAATCTCCTGAATAATAAACTTGAGTTAATTTATACTTCCTTAAGAACCTTTTTCAATTTCATTATTCCTTTTATATCACTTATTACCATGTCATAAACATTATGTAATCATTTAAGTTAATAATATTTGTTTTGCCGATATTTGGTTCTTAAGTCGAAAGTGGACTTCTTACAATTACATGTTGTTCGTGTGGCCAAATGTTCATTATATCCAGAATTGTATTCATGATGTATATATCAGATATATCATATATATCCAGTATATTCATTCATTTATAATATTACATAACATTTACAGTTAATAAATGAAATGCACCGTTCATGGAGACGGTAAGCCGTACGTACGCATGAACACTACTTCCATTTCTATTTTATATTTAATGGAATTAAAACATAATGATAAATAATAGTATTTTAATTCCATTATGGTATTATATATAATATCATTAAATATATCCTTTATACGTACCACAAATGGTATTAACGAATCAAATCACTTTGAGGGGGCGGTAGTCCGCACTACCTTAAATGAAAATATCGCGTTTACCCATAATCGAAACCATAAAGGTATGACATAAATGAAAAATACAGAAGCTTAAGTAAAAAATAAACATATTATATATCATATATAAATATAGTGTCTTCTTAATGGCTACCTTTGAAGGTGTTAGAAGAATGTTGAACAATCATCGTTTCGGGAGGCAGAAATTCGCCATCCACGGAAACAGTATGTTCTTTAACCATTAGATGTAGGTTTGTGTAAGTGTAGCTCGAATCCTTCTTATAACAACATCCTAGTATATTGAAGATACTATATTTGTTACAAAATAAAATAATAAAAAGAGTTTAGGGGGTTTGAGAAGTAAAATAAAACAAAAGGACTCAAGTTAAGACATTACCTTAAAATCGGGTAACTTCCTTTGATTTGAGATCAAAGGATTCCTTGGAAAGAATTCTGCCCAAATTGAGGCTTCAAGGAGTTATAGAGGGATGTGGAGGGAAAAAATGGGATGGGGTTGGCCGAGCCGAAGGCTTTGGAAGTGTGGGTAATGAGGTAGAGGTGGGGGCCTTTTATAAGAGGAGAGGAGGGGCACTCTTGGAAAGTAAAGAAATGTTACTTTATTTTAAAATGAGTTTCGGATTCAAAAGTTCCCACATTGATATAATTAGAGTTTAAGGTGATACGGGTTCGAAATCCACCCATCAAATAGGTTTTGGACATGTGTAGGTCATAGAGTTTACATTATCATTTCATTTTATTTAAATCCTTTATTAATGAGGTAATCGCTGCATCATCATGATGTCATAAATAATTTAATTTATTTAAAGTCTAAAAATTATAAAAAAAATACTATAATGTAGGAAATATTTGTATCTTTCCAATGACTATTTATAATCAAAAATCCTACTTTTATAACCCCATGTAAAAATTGTTTTAGTAAAATAACTCATGTTTGTGTCATTTTTACTTTTACATTAAATAAAAAGTTATTTATGTCATTTCCCAACCAAAGTGGCTCCATGGGGTCCCCAAGTTGACCCATGGATTGTCTTGGTCGGTCATGACACATCCAATGAGGGTAGGACATGTTTCAATCTCATATCATATTATTAAAACATTATTTTTAACTTAAACTACACTAATTACCTCTAATCGCGATTAAGAACTTAAAAGTTACTATTCACCAAAAAATTATTTTAATCTCATTGAACCACATTTTACTTCTTAATTAAAACCATGTATGTCAGATTTTTGAAAATCAAATCACATAAGTGGCAAAGTTTCATTTAAACGAAAAATCAGTTTCTTTAACCACCACTTAGTGGTTTCACTATTCATAAAAAATTGAAGTTTTTCAGAAAAATTCCAAAACATCTCCCTAATCTATATTTGATATTCTGAATTCAAAAATGATGTCTATTTTACAAAATTCAAAACATATAAGATGCATTAAATAATTTAATAATTAATTCCCGCTGTCATGACAAATAGCGTGTTTTTATGAAACAATAAGTATCAAAAGATTGACAGTAGTTTAAGTCCAATTTCAAAGTGAAATTGATTCCAATGACCACCATTGGATTAAATGGTAAAAATATATTCTAATTTCACTTTAAAACCAATTCAAAATATAATCTTATCATATAAATAAATTAGATTAAAAAGAGGTTTTGAATTAAAATACAACATTTTTCACTATTCATTAAAAAATGAACTTTATCGGAAAAATACCAAAAAATTACACAAAGTAAATTTTGATGTCCCGATTCTAAAGAAGAATTTTATTTTGTCAAATATAACACATAAAATTGTCAAAAGGTGGATTTAAAAGAGGTTCTCCATCAAAAGGCGGTTAATCGACCTTTTAATGAATATTAGAATGTTTATGCTTAAAATTGGATTCATTCGCATTTTTAATCCTCTAACATTTATTTTAAAGAGTACAAATATTTGACAAACATATATAATCATTTTGTAGTTATTTCTGTTCATTCCCGCCACTACAACGGCTAGGCGTTAACTACCATTTAAAATAATAATATTTTATTATTAGAGTGCAACGTAAGATTCCTAAGAAACTCGTTGTTGCGTATTGGGTACGCCATCGAGCATAGAATACCATTTAAATTAATATTAATATTTTATTCACAAATATGTATACATATATAAAAATGTCATATTCTTTATTTACCTGGGGTGTTACATCCTTCCCCCCTTTTGGGAATTGCGTCCTCGCAATTTTAAAATTGGGCTCGGAAACATCATTGAAAGTCCCACATCGGAACAAGAGTCTGTAAATCAATCACTTTGAAATAAAGGGAGAGAAGTACATAGGTCACCCGAGTTAACCCATACTATGATTCCAAGTAGGAAAATATGGATATGGAAGAAAAAACAAAGGGTCATGTTCTGATGGAGAGTGATAGTAAACATGTCTAGGAGAAAGTTAACCACAAGAAAATCACAAACTTGTGATGGGTTAAACGGTATTCGATTCCCCAGTAGGAAAACTTAATAGACAACATTTTTGTTTTAAGTTACTTTTTATTGAGTAATTTATTCATAAGGAAACATAATTACTTATCATGTTGAATTTCAACTTTTATTAGATTTATTACACAAACTCATACTTTCCCCAAAAGACGAGTATTTAGGAAGACTTGTTCACATTAAGAGTACTATAATCAACTTCTAGAGAATCAACTAATCCACAAAAGAGAACTATATACTTCCCATATATTTAGACCTTAACCAAAACGAAAACCAAAAAGGTTAGTACAAGATCAGATAATCCAGAAAAGGATAACCCTTTATAAAAAGAAAATCTATTCTTAATCTTCAAAATTTGTCCAACAAAACCCAAAGTTCAACGAGGACCATTCGATAATAAATTTTTCCATAAAATTCTTCAAATTAAACCAAACTAAGATTGAAACCCAAATATTTGAAGGATTTAGTCACATAGTCTTCCAAGATAAATCGTAACATTTATCTCCAAACAAAATCAGTTGCTCTTAATGTCTCCTATTGAAAAGTAATTAACCTAATCACATATCCTCCATGATAGGTTAATAAATATCCATAGATAACCCAAAATAAACTTACTCTTAATTCATAAAATCATATAACTAAAAAGAATCAGTCAAACTAACCAGGGACCTCACGTAGTCCAGTGGTAGGTGATAAATACCAATTGCACTTTGGTTGTGGGTTCGATTCCCGCAGCTTTGTACGACGCGACGCGTTGTCACACGGTCTGTGTGTTGTCCTTTTTCCAAAACTATATAATTCTCAAATCATTCCCCATAAAGTGATAAAATCATCAAAAATGATCACAAAATATTTTAATCTCAAGTTTATCTCATGCCTTTCATTTCCATCATAACATATAGTAACCCATAATTACCTCAAAAGTAAGGATAATATAAACTCTAATGGTTACCTTTATATTTATTACCTGAACTTCCACATTGATTGGTCATCAAGTACATGATTCATTACAGAACATACCAAGGTTCAAGTGGTTGATCATGAATCCTTTCTAGTTGGTTTAGAACAACCATGAGTTTCCTCATTGAATCCACCATTTCATCCAGTCTCTTAATCAGAGAACCACCACAGTTTCCTTCAAACCTATTGTCACTTTGGTGCCTGCTAGATCCATCCATTTACTAAAACCAAAAAGGTCAGTGTGAGTATATCAACAAAACCATCATATACTAATGAGGAATATAAACACCAAGATATACTTACTCATTCACTTTATCTAAAACTATGACTCTTTCTGAAATCCTATCCATTATGGTACTATCACTTATGCTTAGAGAATACCCTAACCTCTAAATTTATCTAAACCGACCTCTGATACCAACTATAAGTCCCCAACCTTAAACCATACTTAATATTGAGTTATTACAAGATTACACATTGATGATATTTTCAGGTTTAGAGTTTTAGATAATTAGATCATGAAACTTGCATTACATTCTATATTTAAACAAAGTGGTTACATAAAAGACAGTATTCATTCTTCCCATCAACGGAAAAATATTTAAAATAAAACACAGATTCTTTCTTGACACATCCTTGACACTATCATCACATCATGTAAGTTTCCCTTGACCTGTGAAAAACATTTAAAAAACTTGGGATGAGCATAAAAAGCTCAGTAAGAGTTATAAAAATATGGAAATGAAACATGAGTTCATATATACATTATAATTAAATAATACTTTACCCATAAAACATAGGCATATCAAATCATGAATAAATCATAGAAATCATAAGACATAAAAGGTATCTTGAGGCATTCATAACATTCTTACATAGGGAGTAACCCTCTTGGTTACGTTTGGAATACCCACCACAGTATATTCCCTAAATCTCTTCGGAGAAACCTTAATGTTTCACTCCTTCGCGTTACCCAATGCATTGGAGAGCTATATCGGGCTCACCCGCCCTTAGTTTATCACGGAACCACCCGTTTACATAACAATGCCCAAGAACCATACATAAACGTATCACATAAAACATGCATAAAGTAAAGATAACTTTTCCACATTTTAATCACAATATAACATTTTAGGATATTGAAATAATGAATCCATTCAAAAAGAAACCATTTCGAAAACCATTTAAAACATTTAATAAAGGTATTTTTGAATCAAAGTGTCCCATACCACCTTGAAGCTTTTAAAATTTTAAACCATTAATATCCATATAAATAAATCCTTAAAACCATTTTTAAAACATGGATATTAATGAGAAATATTTATAAGTATAAATCATTAAAACATTTAAAATGATATTTTAGTTAAAGGGTTTTTAACAAAATGAGAGACACTTGAATACAATAATTGAGGAATAAAATTTAATCATAACTTTATAATATCATGAGAATAAAAGGATTCATGATATAATATTCCAAAGGACAGTATATACACCATATAAGAGTGAATTGGTGCATAATAACAATGAAGTCTCAATAGAAATGTAAAATGATATGAAATCCCTTATAAAGAAGGTATCCTTAAATTAAGGATAAATCAAGCTCATAATTATACGTGACAAATATAAATACACCCAATATAAGTGGATATTAAGTGTAAAACAATAAAAGGTCATTCAAACATATTCAAAGGATGACATATTCAATAACTACATGTTGAACCCAAAGAAATCGAAATTGGGTTAAAAAGTTCCCTTGGTAAAATTCGACAGCCTAACGGCATCACTTCAAAATTCAGAAAATGAGTTGATGAGAGATACAAAGGGAATCTCATCACATGGATATAAAATTTACATCAATAAGGATATAAAAGAACATATCGCAACATAATAGTATGTGAATTAAAAGACATAACAAAATAAGTCTTTTAAAAAGAGGAGGGTGAAAGGTCTCCTTACCGAGTTGGGTAACTTTCGAAACGCACACCCCATCGAAGAAGGGTCATGCAACGAAGATGTGAATACCCATAAATGAAATTATACTACACAAAGTGTATAATAATGGGCAGTACATACACCACTCAAAGGAAATTGGGGCAAATGTATCATAAATCTCACGAGAATAAAAGTGAGATGAAAAATCCCTTACGAAAACTCGGCAGCCTAACGATGCCACTTAAGACTTCCAAAATGGATTGATGAGAGGAAATAGGGTCTCTAATAATATTAACATAAATTTTACAGAAATAGGAATATAAAATAACATCCCCCAACATAACAAAGAGAATCTTAAAAGAAGTGACATAAAGGAGAGTACTTAAAAAGAAAGAGAGAGGTTGAATCTCTTACGAAAATTCGGCAGCCTAACGGCGCCACTCAAAAATTCCAAAATGGATTGATGAGAGAGAATAGGGTCTCTAATCATATGAACATAAAAATTACAGTAAGAGTAATATAAAAGAACATCCCAATCACAATAAATATGAGCTTAGAAGGAATGACATAAAAGAGTGCACTTAAAAAGAAAGAGAGGAGCAGGATCCCTTACCACGGGTCCGACTTGACTCGATTATTCTTTAATCTCCTGAATAATAAACTTGAGTTAATTTCTACTTCCTTAAGAACCTTTTTCAAGTTCATTATTCCTTTTATATCACTTATTACCATGTCATAAACATTATGTAATCATTTAAGTTAATAATATTTGTTTTGCCGATATTTGGTTCTTAAGTCGAAAGTGGACTTCTTACAATTGCATGTTGTTCGTGTGGCCAAATGTTCATTATATCCAGAATTGTATTCATGATTTAGATATCATATATATCATATATATCTAGTATATTCATGCATTTATAATATTACATAACATTTAGAGTTAATAAATGAAATGCACCGTTCATGGAGACGGTAAGCCGTACGTACGCATGAACGCTACTTCCATTTATATTTTATATTTAATGGAATTAAAACATAATGATAAATAATAGTATTTTAATTCAATTATGGTATTATATATAATATCATTAAATATATCCTTTATACGTACCACATATGGTATTAACGAATCAAATCACTTTGAGGGGGCGGTAGTCCGCACTTCCTTAAATGAAAATATCGCGTTTACCCATAATCGAAACCATAAAGGTATGCCATAAATGAAAAATAAAGAATCTTCAGTAAAAAATAAACATATTAGATATCATATGTAAATATAGTTTCATCTTAATGTCCACCTTTGAAGGTGTTAGAATAATGTTGAACAATCATCGTTTCGGGAGGCAGAAATTCGCCATCGACGGAAACAGTATGTTCTTTAACCATTAGATGTAGGTGTGTGTAAGTGTAGCTCAAATCCTTCTTATAACAACATCCTAGTATATTGAATATACTGGAGTTTTTACAAAATAAAATAATAAAAAGAGTTTATGGGGTTGGAGAAGTAAAATAAAACAAAAGGACTCAAGTGAAGACATTACCCTAAAATCGGGTAACTTCCTTTGATTTGAGATCAAAGGTTTCCTTGGAAAGAATTCTGCCCAAATTGAGGCTTCAAGGAGTTATAGAGGGATGTGTAGGGACAAAATGGTTAGGGGTTGGCCGAGCCGAAGGCTTTGGAAGTGTGGGTAATGAGGTAGAGGTGGGGGCCTTTTATAAGAGGAGAGGAGGGGCACTCTTGGAAAGTAAAGAAATGTTACTTTATTTTAAAATGAGTTTTGGATTCAAAAGGTCCCACATTGATATAATTCAAGGGTAAGGTGATAAGGGTTCGAAATACACCAATCCAATCGTTTTTGTACATGTGTAGGTCATAGAGTTTACATTATAATTTCATTTTATTTAAATCCTTTATTAATGAGGTAATCGCTGCATCATCATGATGTCATAAATAATTTAATTTATTTAAAGTATAAAAATTATAAAAAAAATACTATGATGTAGGAAATATTTTTATCTTTCCAATGACTATTTATAATAAAAAATCTGATGTTTATAACCCCATATAAAAATTGTTTTAGTAAAATAACTCATGTTTGTGTCATTTTTACTTTAACATTAAATAAAAAGTTATTTATGTCATTTCCCAACCAAAGTGGCTCCATGGGTCCCCAAGTTGAACCATGGATTGTCTTGGTCGGCCATGAAACATACAATGAGGGTAGGACATGTGTCAGCTCATCTCATATTATTAAAACATTATTTTTACCTTAAACTACACTAATTACCTTTAATCGCGATTAAGAACTTAAAAGTTAATATTCACCAAAAAATTATTTTAATCTCATTGAACCAAATTTCACTTCTTAATGACAACCATGAATGTCATATTTTTGAAAATAAAATCACAGAAGTGGCAAAGTTTCATTTAAACGAAAAATCAGTTTCTTTAACTACCACTTAGTGGTTTCACTATTCATCTAAAATTGAAGTTTTTCAGAAAAATTCAAAAACTTCACCCTAATCTATATTTTATATTCTGAATTAAAAAATGATGTCTATTTTAAAAAATTCAAAACATATAAGATGCATTAATTAATTTAATAATTAATTCCCGTTGTCATGACAAATAGCGTGTTTTTATGAAACAATAAGTATCAAAAGATTGAATGTAGTTTAAGTCTAATTTCAAAGTGAAATTGATTCCAATGACCACCATTGGATTAAATGGTAAAAATATATTCTAATTTCACTTTAAAACCAATTCAAAAGATAATCTTATCATATAAATAAATTAGATTACAAAGTGGTTTTGAATTAAAATACAACATTTTTCACTATTCATTAAAAAATGAACTTTATCGGAAAAATACCAAAAATTTACACAAAGTAAATGCTGATGTCCCGATTCTAAAGAAGAATTTTATTTTTTCAAATATAACACATTAAATTGTCAAAAAGTGAATTTAAAAGAGGATCGCCATCAAAAGGTGGTTAATCGACCTTTTAATGAATATTAGAATGTTTATGCTTAAAATTGGATTCATTCGCATTTTTAATCCTCTAAAATTTATTGTAAAGAGTAAAAATATTTGACAAACATATATAATCATTTTGTAGTCATTTCTGTTCATTCCCGCCATTACAATGGCTAGACGTTAACTACCATTTAAAATAATATTATTTTATTATTAGAGTGCAACGTAAGATTCCCAAGAAACTCGTTGTTGCGTATTGGGTACGCCATCGATCATAGCATCCCCTTTAATGTAATATTAATATTTTATTTACAAATATGGATAAATATATAAAAATGTCATATTCTTTATTTACCTGGGGTGTTACACCCCCTCTACCCAGTTTGAAAGAGGTCTTTTCTTTAAATAATAAATGAGGCTTCAGACCCAAACTTTAAAAAAAATACCATCATTATTTTCTTTCTCAGTAGAAAAATATCTACATTGTCAATGAGTATTGATAACCTTGTTTATTCTATGAACCATTTACAAAAAAGAACATATAATATATTACCTCATAAAATTGTGAAGAATAAATAAAAATTTATTACTCTAAATATGTTGTAACACATAACGTAAATTTAAAATTTATATATTTTTTATATTGGAATCATAAAAACAATTTCTTTAGGGATATCTTTATATTCAAATCCTTTATAATGGTTTATAATGGAAATTTTAAATAACCTAACCATATCCCTTAGGTGTTTCAAATTAAGTGAAAATTTGGGCACATTCCCCATGCACTAGAATCATTTACAAGATATACTAGACCAACTATTTTAGAGGTTATTACCCCTATATGAATTTATTTCAAAACCCTATCCTCTTATAGTATACAGACATTGATGCATTTCTACGAAAAACAAATAATCTTATCCTTACCAAAATATTAATATTTTCTTATATAATCATCCTCTAACTATACTATTGGTTTATTTACCATAATCTATTTTTTCCATAATATAGTTTCTAAGGTCTATTATAAACTTGTATTGATACCATTTATAATGACCCAAACTCTAGTAACCAAGAGCTGGTTTCTACTTTATTTAATTATCATAGATATAATGGATAAAATATAAAATGACTGATCAATTTAGTAGTACTGAAGAGACATATACATACATGATATCCATATTACATTATGTATAGAATATAAAACATATTAGTGGAAAACTATCAAAATACTTAAACTCAATCAAATAATTATTCTTTATATTCCAGGGAAAGGAAACTAAATAAGGGTGGGATAAAATTCTCTATAGGGGTTACATACAATACAATCAATCATGAATCAATATTGAAAAATCAATATGGTAAGGTAAATAATTGAGCGTACATTCCATTTAATCAATTACTTGAGCACAAAATACATTGATGGAAAATATCTATGAGAAATAAAATGGATAATAATAACTGAATTAAAAATGAATGAAATGATTATTTTTTATTTCATGATCTCATAAATCATGATATCTATAATTTGAAAAGATTTCAGAAGGAAATTTTATAATATGGGTAAAAACCAATTCAATTTGGCTAGCATATTTCTCCCATGAGACCTACTGATGCATCGAGGGGAAACATGATTCATGTTCCGCCCATCAATTCTTGTCAAAATAATTAATCATATATCGATTGATCAATTAAATTCATAAACAATATTCCTTATACTCAAATATACATATTTATTAAAGAATATGGATTTATCAATAGTTCCCCAGTCAATCAAATTAATTTCAAAGTAAGCACCATATATAAAAATGTTATACAGTTTAATAAATATCCATATCCATGATACAAAGAATATGAATATTTAATATAAATGTAATTTTTACTGAAAAAATGATCTTAATAATGTGATTCTCTCAAGATAAAGTTAATAATGACAAAATTAATTAATAAATGGTGACCATTAATTCACCAGGAATATTGCTCTTTGAATAAAATCATTTTCTTTAAAAGAATAATTGGAATGGAAGTGATATATAAATTTAAACATGAATAAAAGAGGATTTTTTATAAAACCATTTAAAACATTTATAATAAGATACATTTTTTAAAATGGTTATGGTGGTGGGTAAGTCTGTTATCACCATATACATTTATAAAAACCTTCATTTTGAATTTTTGTAAAAAAAAATCTTTTAAAAATAGTATAAATATTACAGTTAAACCTTTTTAATATTAAATAATAAAAGAAATTTTCATAATAATTCATTTCATTAAGTAGAAGTTTATTTGTAAAACAATATTGGAAAAAATGTACATGGAAGACAAATGCATATGATATAAAGAAAAACAAAATAGGTCTTTCGCTAAAACATTTATTTTGTTGAATCAAGTACCAAGGAGAGGATAATTTGGAATAAAATAATCAAATTCCTTAAATATAATGTGGATAATAAATATATGTATCTTATTAAGGATAAATGATAACATTAATTTAATGAAAGTATAATCCATCTTGAAAGAATGTGAGATATTAAAATAGACTCATCCATCTTAAAAAAAAAATTAAATTATAACCCCTATAAATATGAATTTAATAATTTAAAATCATGAAAAAATAGCTAACAATGTTAAATACATTAACGAGGTAGTATATACACTATATAAAAATGAATAAGTTCATATTAATGAAGATTTATCAATGGAATCAAAATTGAGATGAAATCTCTTACCGCACACTTTACCTTAATTGAACATGATATAAACCCCTATATAATGATCTGAAACATGTTATTAATTTATACCCGAACCATATTGATATTTATAATATCATATATTATCCTATTATAAAATTTTACCACATGTTTATTAATAATGTTTCATTATTTTCATTGTTTTAGGTGTTATCTACCTTGTGATCTCATTCCAGTTTTGTCGTGAATGTTATGGTTCCTTTTCATAGAATATATATCCATAATATGAAGACTGATAATAATTTTACTAATGTACTATTTTATCATTAGATAGAACATTTAATCATTATTTAATGTCGGACATATAAAATGAATTTCATCACTTGGTGGAGATGATGGGCTCTACATACGCATGAGCGACGATATCATTCCCATAATGGTTGAAAGGATAAAGAAGTTTAAGATATATTAATTTTATATAATTAATATCCTATCATATTTACCATATAAATTTATTATTACCAACATTATGACTATCCATGTGATTTAGTGATGGAAACAAATTACATATATTCATAAGGTGGTAGTTCTTTAAAAACCCGAGCGATAGATTTGTTTCCCCTTTGATTGAGAAGAAGTATAAATATTATTCAAAAAACATAATAAAACTGAACTATATTATAGATAGTCATGTTATTATATTTTAAGTGTTAATACATAATTTAGTGTTATAAAATAAGAATGAAAAAGAAATAGCTTCTTTAAACTGATTTACTTCTCTTAGAGAAACCTCCTTTAGATCTCTTCCTAAGGCCCATAGGGTTGGTATTTTGATAAGTATAGTGCCAATAATATGTCGATAATTATTTTTAAGATATTTTGGTTGGTTTTTATCAATAAAGGGATTTATTTGTGTTAATAAGTGAGTAGAGGGAGTTCCTTTTTTATAATTGAGGAGGAGGATATACTTGGAATTTTTTGAAAATAATAAATCATACCATCCTTTTTAACATGAAAAACCTAAAAATTTAAAATTATAAAATTAAAGATGTTATAAGGTTAATATAATTACAAAAAATAGAAATTATACAAGTTGGAAAATAATTTTAAACATTATATACTTATTTGAACCATTATCTTTTTATTTTATCCCTCCGATAAATCCATCAAAACCATATCCGTTGTAATTAATGTATCATGTTTTTACTATGAATTTTGATAAAAAATTGATTTTACCTTATTTTATAAAATAAATTACAATGATTAAAAATATTGAAATCATTTTTTACAATTCAATTCACATAAGTTTAAAATTTTAATTTAATGATAAACCAACAAAACGCGTTGAAAAACAGGTTTTTAACAAATGCATTTTTCAATAATGAGATGATCTTATATTAAAAGTATGACTTTTAATGAACCTTATATGGTTTTAAATTTATATATGTTTATATTTAATCTATAAATTTAAGGGTTCCCCCTCATCCCTTGAAAGGGGGGTTATCATAAAATCAATAAAAAATAAGGCGTTCGGTCCATTCAGTCAAAGAAAAACTATTTTCTGAAAACAAAAACCATTTTTTCTAAAAAATTTAACTTTCTACATCCAAATTTAATTATATTTATTTTAATAAATATATAGTTATTAAAATTTTAATATTAAATATTATAATACATTATTAGAAAAAAAATATGAATTGTTAAATACTATATGATCAACTAATCATAAAAACTTATTTCTATCAGAAATTTTCAAAAATTAATTATAGGATTATTTTGACCAAGTAAGTTAAAAATTGAAATTAATCCTATAAAATTATAATTTATAATCCATTAAATATTAAAATTTTCATTTATTATTGTTTTATTTAAATTTAATGTTCAATAAAAATAAGCGAGGCTCGAGTTTGTGTTTAATGCAAGCTGCCAAAGAGGTTGAATTTATTTAAGGAAATCTATTGTAAACTCTCATGGCATTGTATATAATTATTATAGATGTATTTAAATATTAATATCAGGAAAATTATGGTATTTAAATATATTTATAATTGTATTTTTTTCATTGAGTTTATGATTAAAAAGTTACCAAAGTGAAAAAATATGTTATATTCTTATTTTTTATCAAGTGCTTATGATTTAGTTTAAAATATAGAAATATTATGATCTACCTCCCATTAAAATTATGTATTTCATTATCCTTTTTTTATTTTTATTGAATACGTGTTTTACCTTCATTTTACTCCATCGAAGGATTAAATAACCAAAAATAATTATATTATTAAAAATTGACTTTATTTTACTCTTTGTTTGAAAATTATATATTATTTAATGTCAAAATATTCTAAAAATGTTTTGAAGAATCAATAATATATATTAATTCTTTTAAATTGTCTTACATTTGTTATCTCCATAGAAATTATCCATTATCTGTCTCTGTCACCTTTAATTTCATTCAACCTAGCCATGTTCCCATTCTCTTGAATTTCTCCCCCACACCCTGACTCTCCTCCCCATAATACCATATCCACACCCCATCCATGACACTCTTCTATATTAGCCTCTACCTCCACCTACTACTTAGTATCGACCTTTGTCTCTACCTACTCCTATGCATCATCCTCCTCCTCTACCTCCTCCTATACATCAGCCATTGGTTTCTCCCCTCCTCCAAATCGGCCTCCTTCTCTACCACCTCCTATGCACCAGCCTCTGCCTCTGCCTCCTCCTCTGCCTCTGACTTCACATAGGACTCCAAATCAACCACCACCTTTAATAAGGGTTTATTATACGTAAAATCCTCTTCCTTCCCCCCAATTAAGAACTCTTATTATCTTCCTTAACATTTCAATCGGTCACGTCTCCTCACATTGACATCTATTTTATCCCATAGGGCAGGGTCTCATTAATGTTGGATCCATAAAAACCCTACCCTATTTTAAATCCCAACCCTCTCTATCGAGTAAGGTTTATTTGATCCATCAATTTTTATTTACATTTCCCATTAGCTATGTCGATTAACTAATTAGCTCATATCCACCTCTCCAACCATTGGACCTTCCTCGACCATGTAGTTTTGATTTTTTTCCACATTCCATGTCTCTACCCCTGAATATAAGGTTAGTTCTTGAATGATATATCACTAATATACATAGATGTATGCCCTTTAATTTCATATTTTTCTAGATTATAATTCATTCAATTTTTTCCCTCACTATTATCAATTTTTCAGTAGTTTGGTGATTCGTAGATACTGAAATGGAGTTTATTCATGTTATGGTATGCACTCCTCATTCCATTTAAGTAGTGTTTAACATATATTAATTAATAAATTATAAATTTTTATTATTTCTACCGTACTGAATAAATATTTGACCCACTTCTAGGTTTATCAGAAAGTTACCCTTTTAGGATCATTTTATTTTTATTTTTCAATTCTTATATAGTTTTTCTTTACAATTTTCTTTCTTTTTGTCAGTAGTATGATAGGTTAATCATACATGGTACTTACAATGCATCAGCATTGACCTCATCTGCAACTGGTACATGATCTAAGTAGAGTTATATTAAAATTTTATAATTTATCACATCTTTCTTATTTTTCCTATTTTTTTCCCTAATAATTTTTTACTGCGCTCAAAATTATTTTTAAAATAAAATTCAACTTGTATAGAAAACATATTTCTTCAGTCATTATTATAGGTTCTAGAAGATCATTTTTGACATATTTATAGTAATTACACTAACAAATTATCCATTATTTTGGTATGAATTCATTAATTAATCCTAACCTCTTATATTTATATAGTAATAAATAATTATTAGAATTACTATTAATATACTGTTAATTCCCTTACCAAATCAATGTTCAATGACATATGTTTCCCATATGTTCTAATTTAAATTAATACTATCTTTTCTTACATAGTACTGTAATCATACACAAATGTTTTAATACAAACATTATATGAATATGTAATAATATTTAATATCTAATTGATTACAATCATTTCATACATAATAACATCAGGTTATAACTTCCACTATTGAAGTGATTATTTTTTATTATTTTATTCCAGAGAGTGTCTCTAATTAAAATTTGACTTAAATATATTATAAAGTTATGTTGTTTCTTAATATTAATTTTAATAGTTGTTAGATGTTTTATTAATTAAACATGTTTGTATCTTAATTTTAATTATGAGTTTCATTTAGTTCATAATTATCTATGCATTATACTTTCCATACATGTTTTATACTTTTTAAAGTTCAAGGCTGACACTTATGAAAATTTGTAGGCATCACGTCCCAATATTTATCGTTTATGGTTATATACCACTTTGATCTAGAATTTTATCGTTGGTCATATATCATAAAAGAATCAATGTTTCCATGCACATCAGTGCGAGTACTCCACCACCTTGTAGCTTTAACCTTCTACATAGATATTTATTGATATGACTATGGTTTCATGATATATGTCAAAAATATTGAAAATTACCAATATGTGTAGTCCTTGTAAATTTTATTTTTGACTATATTTAACCTTAACCTAATGTTTTTATTTGCATTAATTTTTTATTTTTATATTTGATTCTGTTACAAGTGCTAAAATTATGAATGTAGAACTTGTGATCCCGTAGATTGAAGTGAATCTGATTTGGATAGATTCTATATATGTGATCCATGAGTAATATTTGATTCTTTTTCTATTTTTTCAACATATTTTGTATAAATAAACAAGAATCTTCAAATGTTTCGTGTTTGATATGTTCCCACTATAGCTCATTTATAGATATATTTTATGTTGACCACTCTATCACCATTCTAAATTTGTATAGTTTTTTGATCTTTTATATTCTAATTAACTTTTATTTTTATTGACGCAGGCTTCCATCCACCGACATGTCCATCTTATTTTCTATATCATGGGTTATTATGATTTTTTAATATCATCTTCTTGTTGTCCATCCCCTATTAGTGAGTCCTTCCACGATTAATACAGGTGAGTCAACTATCAACTCCACGATTTAATTACTTATTGTGGAACTATTATACATTTATAAAGATTTAAAAAAATCTTCCCATCCTAGGTTTATGGTTATATTTGTTTTTTGTAATTTTTTCACATAATTTTTTACATTAATATGTTGATACTATCCCCATGGAGAAATTTCTCCAACGACCGATACTGGTGAATCAATTACCTACTCCATCTTATTTCTTGATGTGCACTTATTTGACTTGTAGAAAGTATTACATAAATCATTCCCTTCCAGGATTATAGTATTATTATTTTTCAATAGTTCCAAAAATGATTTACAAAAATTTATTTATTCCATTTTACAGGTAACTACACTTTATATATTCTATAGTTTATTATTATTCTCTTTTTATTTTTAATTTCAGTTTATTATTAACCTATAATGTATATAACATGATTTAACTATATTATGCTTTGAGTTTTTGTATATAAACTGTAATTTAATCTTTATTGATTGATGATTTTATTCTATTAATTTTAGTTTCTCATGAAATTTATCTAGCCCACATATCTGATTTTCATATTTGACTAACCTCCTATGTTTATGTTTCTTGGTATGAATTTGGTTTCATGATATATGTAAAAAATAATGAAAATTACCTATATATGTAGTCCATGTAGATTTGAATTTCAAATATATTGATCACTATCAGAATGTGTTTATTCTTACTAATCTTCTTTGTTTATTTTTAATTCAGTTTTAGGTTCTAAAATTTTGAATTCAACTTCTATGATCCCATACCTTAAAGTGAATCCAATTTGGATATATTCTATATATGCGCTCTATGTGTAAAATTTCATTCTTTTCCTCTTTCTGTTCATCATATTTTGTATCAATCAAGTAACTGGAATTTTCTAATGTTACATTTCTGGGAGATTTGGACTATATCTCATTTATGGATATATTTTATGTCGATCATTTTATTAATGTTCTAAATTTTTATTGATTTTTATCTTTGATATTATTTAACAAACTATTTGTTATGAATATTTATAATTAATAACTTGAGGAAAATATATAGGTACATAGTTTCCTCTCATGTTTTTATTAGTGATGTTTTCTATTTTGAATTACCACTGGATACTACCCTATATTTAGAACACACTAGTATTTTACAATTTTTATATAAAGGTGTTAATTATAAATTGATTTTATTTTTTAGTCACTAATTTTTCCTTACAAAAAATAAATAGTCATCCTAAAAATTAGTGATTTTAAATATAATGGGACCCATGTCAAACATTCAATATAATTAAAGATATGTATTTGGAACTGGTTGTTAATGGGTGGATTCATTCTATCTAAATTTATGTCGACGATATTTATGAGTGATTAATTGATTAGGGGATTCAAATAGAACCACACCTGGTGATACATGTTTTAATATATAACATATAAAACAATTCAATGAATTTGAATAATTTTTGACTTATTCCTTAAAAACTATCTACAAGATTGATTCAACTATTATAAGATTTTACATCATTGATGTTTTTTATTATTTAAAAATATATGGACTATTTTTTATTTCTGTTTCCACACTATATTTTCAACACTATATTCCTTAACATTGATAATTTACATTATAATATTATGTGATATCTCGAGTTCTTTATCCTCTCAAAAAAAACTATAAATAAATGATACATATGAAATTTTATTATGTTATGTCAATAATCAAAAAGTACATATATGTATATGTCATAGAGTATAACATCTATAATAAATTTTAAAATTTTTTGTCAAAAATATTCTTATTGAAATTAAATATAATCTAACTATTCAAGTGTTTTCTTCTATAATTCAATTTAATAATTTTTCCAAAAGCAAGAAAATTTAAAATTTATATTAATTGGATGTAATAATTGTAAGAAATTTTTAGTAATCCTTTTAAAATGAAACCTATATACTATGATCAATTTTCAATAAGTATTGTCAAATATTTATTATGAAAAACACAATGTAAAAAACTATGGTTGGTGCTATAGAACATAATTAAATTCCTTATATTTATAATTATTTATAATTTAATGATTTGAATTATTAATTATCAAAATTATATATTTTTTATTAGATGTGTTATGATATTTTTCTAGTATAAGTGTCAAAGAAGTTGTTTTAAGGACGATCAATAAAAAAGCTATCTGTTTAGATTTCACACTTGAAATGTTCTTCCTATAAGTTTTTTCTGGTGGAAAATAGGTATGTTTTATTCATATTGTATTTAAAAAGAGAATATTATTTGATTATAGAAATATTTCATCCCCACATTTTCTTTTTAAGATGCAATTTAATATTTTAGGGGCATATCTATGTACAATGGAGTGAAACTATTTTCTATATTCGGCTGTAAATTGTTCCTTATTGAATGTTGGATTTTATAATTTTTATTCCCTTTTAAAATTTCATTATATGACTTAAATTTTAGTTCTTTATGTTTTAATTTTTACTTTTTTTAAATGTCTTATTCTTTACAATTCTTGAGAGTATATAATATGGGTTTGAAACATTTTTTTCACTAAAACCATTTGATGTTTGTTACATTAGAGATTTCTATTTTAATTTTATATAAGAATATATTTTTATTAATTACACATGTTTTTATCTTAAATTTCATGTTATATTTAATTTGTTTCATAATTATCTTTTCATTAGACATCCCATACAAGTTTTATAGTTTTAATGTTCAAGGTTAAGACATAAGCATACGACACTACCCCAGATTTATCAGCCATAGAGGGATGCCACTCTGATACAAGAGCTTCTCCTAGGTCATAATTCATCGATGAATCAGAGTTTCTATTCAATTAGGATTGAGTAATTCACCTTCTTACAGCTTTAATAGATGAAAATTATTTTAAGAATGCCTCTTATTTCTTCGATTTCTCAGAGGATAAAAATTCTGAACTAGAGTCCAAGGAATCAGTTATGCTAACCAAATCATTAATAACTCCAAGGAATAAAAGACATTACACGGATCCAATATACAATCACCCTATCCCATTCCTAGAGATGACCACTACATTTCCTAATAACAGATCAATAGAAAATTCCCTGGTATGCAGGTCACATAATAAAATTTCATTACATATTTTCCAACCATTTGTATCAATTTTGTTATTTTTTGTATATATTCTTTTACCACCACCTTTGTATTAACATGATTTCAATCTTATGATATATTTTATATTTCATATGATGTATTAAATTAATGTAAATTTTTTATTATGTGGTTTGAAATTAAAGTGTTTCATTTTTTTATCTCCCGATATTTCTTCTCATTAAGGTTTTTAGGAATGAAACAATCTCCATAATCAATAATATATGTATAAAATAGTATTTTTTTTCAAATTTAGTGATAATTATCAATTACTTTACTTATACTAATTTATCTATAAGGATTGTTATGTAGCATTGAATCATAATGTAACACCCTTCCTATCAACTATAGATATATTTCCTTTGATATGTAATAGAAATTTTTCTCTTGCATGTTGGCTAAAGATCTTATTATGTTTAAAAATATCTTTTATTTATTATTATAAAATTTGAAAACTATCTTTGATATTAATGAAATATTATTCCTTTTTTCTAGGATTTAAAAATTTATTTATATTATGAATTATAAAATTAATTTTATTTTTTATTTTCAAATCATTTCTATCGCTCGACATTGAATGGAAGAAAAGAGACAATGCTTCAACAATGAAGAGATTTGTATTGGGAGTTTTAGTGTGGTGATGGATCTTGGTTTGTAAAAAATCTTTAAGCAGCAGTGGATCTAATCAGTTCCACATGAGGTTTTGGTGACATGTCATTGACTGTCCTCCATTGATCTCATCCTCATCCCCTTCGCGAGATTCATATTTGGTTCTCAATGATGCATAGATTGATGGTGTAGCTATGGGTTTTTCCTTTACAGTTGGATAAATTAGAAACTCATAGTTTTTACAGCAACTATGGACTTGCAGCATCATGGGAGCTTACAATAACATAATTGTATGTGAGGTGATCTTGTGTTAGGTAAGTACCACCCATGCATGGTCACATTAATCCTTTTAAATTTTTAGAGATGTTTTGTTATTAATAATGAATATTGAAAACATATCGAGTTTATTGAAAATTATATTTCAATATAGACTTTTATATCATTTAAATCATATATTCATAACTTTTTCAACAATATATTCATACATTATATATTTCCTGTGACTATACATGGTATGTCTGAGTGTGAGGGTACAAAATAAATAAAGCTGCATATGTGGTGGTTTGCAAACATGTCCTCCTCAACTCACAACAACAGGTATAATAGAGGAATAAAAACTGAAATGTGTCCCATGGGGAAATAATGCATGAAATTACAGTATGAATTCCAACTTACATTTTAGTATTCCTATGATTCTTCTCTTACTTTAACAAATTCAATACAGTGTTAATCATATTGTATGGATACATTGTTTGAAATCACATACAACTATATGCATACTTTATGCATACATTGATATAATTTATATACACTAATTCACATAGATGCACATGTATAGTTTTATAGAATGATTACACCTACATGTGTCACCACCAGTCTTCATTCTACTTCCATGTGTTAGGATATGTCCACTCACATTTTTTCTTCTTCAATTTCTTGACTCCCTCTAAATGAGTGACACATATTTCATAGATCATCGCCATAATTTTTTGATTGTGTGTATGATAATTTGTAATTAAATAACCATGATGTGAAAATGCATGGATTGGATACTAGGTTTTTCTACTGTTCTCTAATGATTGATTAAAGGAATTTTTTCCCATGGTTTCATTTTTATAGAATTGTTTAATAGGTATCTTATTATCATTTTCTATACAAGTTACTTGTTAATTTTGAAAGAAAATTAGAAAGGAATATTTATTTTACCATACATGGAATGGATAGAATTTTCCACAGTCATGAACACTCAACGATTTATAGCATCCATTAAATGATTACAAGGATATATTTTTTAAAATAAAATCTTTAATATTTTAGAAATTATTATATTTCAAAGAAGTTTTTTCAAATTTGAAAGGTTATTTTCCTCATGAATATTTTTATGAACGTTTTATGGAATTTCCACTAACCAAAGACAATAACCATTGGTATTTAATATGTTTTTCTAGGTATATGATATAATGGTTACCAGCTTATTATATCTATTGATGGTTTATAATTATGATGACAATATTTTTATGATACCAATTTCATTATCACGAGTTATATTATGATAAAATGTTTATGAAAACCATTACATTTTCATAGGTTTTGATATAATGATTTTTTATGATCTCTTGGAAAAAATATATATAATATTCAATATGTGATTGGTGGGACAAATATAAACCTCTAATGAATTGGGTAATGATTAATGTACTATGATATCTAAGTGTACAAATGAGGTTATCTGAATCCTGAATGAGGATATATGGGAGGATATCCCAATATGAAAAGAGGGTACATGAGAGGTTATCTCAATCCAAAAAGAGGGTACATGAGAGGTTATACCAAGCCTAGAAGAGGGTATATATGAGGTTATCCCATTCTTAAAGAAGGTATGTAGGGGGTTTTCCATAATCCTATTTTGTTATGAATATCATGGTGTGTATCCTTGACCTACGATTTCCGACACTTATGTGAATTCCATGAATCGCTATCTTCTTCCAACGTTATGTTCTCATAGATAATATTATTTTACAATATTATGATCAATGTCTTATGAACAATCAATATTTAGTCTATAAATCATGTTTATAATCTATGATATAAAGGGTATGGTTTTTAAATATTACTCTCATGTTCTCATACCCATATGGTCATGTTATGTTTATATCTCCCTTTTTACCCTTATTGAGAAACTAAGATCACCATTTATTATGTTTCTTCTTCCATGGTTATGAAAAAAGGTATTATGTATGATATGTATATGATGTGTGGGAGTTATGGAAGACAATTGAGTGATCCTCTAAATCTATTTTTTACATTTCAATGTTTCCAATGTCTCTAAACCTTAATGATTATATTGTGGTTTTTTTGTTATGTAATTAATTTTCTTATATTGAGATATGATATCTATTTATGAAAAGTGTGGATTTTTATAGTTTTTATTAGTTAATGGTTTAGTTATCCTTTCAAAACTAATATGAGAAATCTTTAGTGAGAACCAAAACGTAAATTATATTTATATATAAAAATATCCTAGAATTTTGGTGAAATATATAGTGAGTGTTATCCAAAACATTGCATCCCTCTATAAGTACAACATGTATATGAGTCTTAGGAATAGTAATACATAAGTGTTATAACTCTAAAAATGGTGAATTTTGGTTTGAATCGATTATCACATAGTGCATGATAATTTACCTTGAAAGAAACCTCATTCGACAATCCTATGGGATATATTTTGGAAATTCAAAAACACTTTATGAAACCTCAGAAGGATTTGAATAGACGGTGACCATGATGACCCTATTTTAAAAATAATATTTTATATATTGAAAATATTTTTTCAAGATTTAGATACCCTATAAATGATTATGAGGTTTCCCAATATTATTATTATTTCCCAAAAAATTCCTTCTAGACTTTGTTAATGGATGGAACCAGGAGGAATCATGATAACACTGAATGATATTGAAAATTTTGTGATAATGAGAAACCAAATAGGATTATGGTCAGAGAGAATGATATTGTGATTAAGTATATTCATCTATTGTGATATATGATTAACAAAATGATCTTTGGTTAGATTCAAAAAACATCCAATAAGAGGATGAAAGAAATTTATGAATTTCTTTGTGGTAATGGTCATAGTTGAAAGAAGATTCGTCTTCCAACAAGTAAAGAAGTTTTGAAGAACAACCTAGATGAATATCTTAATTGGATGGTAAGTTGTTTTATAGGTGTAAATTAAGGTCATAGTGAAACTAATTTCTAATGAATTTTATTCCTTATATATGGGGAACTTGGGAATTATCGAATTTAATGACCTAAACTAAGGTTTATCCACTAAATGAAGGGAGGAAAATGTTATACCATTTTGTAGTAGTAAAATGTTTGATGTTTTTATGTATTATAATTTGGGAATTATATTATTGATTAATTTTTACCGATGGTATGATGTTTATAAGAATCATCAAACATATAAGGATTATGTTATATATGGAATAAAATATGTCTTCATCTAATATTGACACTATAGATACAGATACCATCATGGGTTAATGAAATTAAGTTTGATTATAATTTCAAATTAACAGACACCCCTTTTTTGTTCTTAGTGATGGGATTTTAATGTGATTAATAAAATATAGGGAAAAGTTTATTATAATTTGGATCAATAAACTCTTAGGTTCAACATTATGTATTATATAAAGAAGAATGACATTTTCATAAGTTTAATTTTATTGATAATATTCTTGTTTTAAATGACCTTTGATGATTATGACTATTTTAAGTATTTCCAACATATTTTTTAGGATATTATAAGAATTATATTAATAATATTTTTGTAAAACAGTTTACCCATCACATTTGGAAAGGTTGTGAGGCAAGAACTCATAAATGAAAGGAGATAAAAGTGAAATGTTAACCACTAGACTAAGTCATGTCTTGGTTAGTAGAAACATTTTAAATTATGTGAAAAATAAATATTATTTTTATTTTTGAGTATATGGTGATTTATGATACCTCATTAAAATTAATGGTTCCTGAGAAAAACTATCCAATTAATTAATTAGAGTTATCTATAAATATTTTTTCATCATAGATATGGATTTATTATCATTATAGAGAAAGTAATGACATATATATACTAATACTAAAAGTTTAAAGTATATGTTAACTCAAAAATAGATTAATATGCGAAAGAAAATTTGTTAGGATCTGATTAATGATTATTACTAGTCAATACATTACATTTATAGGAAATTAAATAAGGTGGATGATAATTTGAATTGAAAGGATCACACAAGATTGTGTTTGATGAGGATCACAAAATATACAATATTTAAGTATTTTCATAGGATAGATCTTAAAATCCTAAACATAGTGGATAAATATTATCTTAAAAAAAATATTGTTAATCCATCCATATAGGTGATCATTAAAGAGGAGAAGAAGGATGATATAGAGCTATAGAATAAAGTGAAAAATGTTCATATGTTTAACATTGAATAAAATTTAATGATAAGGTTTATAAACCATATCTTTGTACCATCCACAGTAGATTTGAAGAAATTCTTGTTAGAGGAAGTTTACATTTTTTCATTTTCTATTTATTTTGGAATTATAATGATGTATAGATATCTAAAAGGGTATTTTTGGTTGGATCATATGAATAATGATATTAAGGAGTTTTTGTATCTGTGATAGGTATGCACTCAAGTTAATGCTAATAGATAAAATTATAAGGGTATATTACAACCATTACCCATACAATAATATAATTAGAAAAACACCACCTGGGATTTTATCATTGGAATCCTTAAAACATATAAAAGAAAAAATGATAAAGTTTATATAGTATAATAAATTAAAAAGTCACCACACTTCATCCCTATCAAATAATATTTTTCCCTTGATCATATCTCTAAAATTTAAGTTAAATAAGTGGTAAGGTTGTATAATGTACAACATTCTATTGTATCTGATCGGGATTTGAGATTTATTTTAATGTTCTAGAAGTATTCAATATGACATAAATATATAGATAAGGGTAAAAATTTAACATCTTGTTCAGAAATTTTGTTAGTATAAGAGAAAAATTCAAACATTAGAGGATATTATAAGTTCTTTTACTATGGATTTCAACAATGGGGGATATAAAAACATTTCTCTAGATGTATTTTTTTACAAAAATAGATTTCACTCAAGAATTTAGATGGATCATTATGATGACCTCTATAAAATAAGTGTACCACTATAACATGATGGGATTAATTTAGAAAATTTAACCTATTGGGACCTGATCTATCTGAGGTAATGGCCATTAAATTCAATGTCATTTTACAACACATCATGGAATCTTAGAGTCGATAGAAAGGTGATACAAACAATAGACATCTTGATATGGAGTATGAAGCTGGTGAGAAGTTTTTTCTATGAATTTATCCATAGAACAATTTTATGATATTTATATATAACTGGAATCTTATACCTAGGTACATTATACATTTTGAGACTCTTTATCATGTAAGTAAAATTGCATATTTCATAATGCTCCCACCATACCTATCTAAAGTCCATGACGTGTTCATGTATTTACCTAGTGAAAGTACATACATAATCCTTCTAATGTAAAAAAATCATAGGTAACACTACTAAATCTATACCTTTATAATAAATAATAACATGTGTATATATTGGATCATAAATAAGAAATTTATACAAAACTAGACAACTAAAATGGTCTAGGTTTTATGAAAAAACCACTAATTTGAGAAAGAAACATGGAAACCGAAGAATATTTTAAGGTAGAAGTATCATAATTTTTTTTTGTATAAAATTGGTGAAATTTCATTTTATAAATTCATATTAACAGGGATAGAATCTAACACTATAAGATTTTATAATATTCTATTTTTAAATAAATTTATTTTCTTCAAAATCTTGTGTTACATGGAATACAATTTTTTAACAAACCACAATATATTGTAAATAATATTATTTAAATAAGGCATTTAAAACAAATAAATTAATATTATAGGTATCAATTGGAATAAAAAATATTAAATATTTTTATAATGGTTTTATATAAATAAAATATATCGATAAATAAGTACTTACTTTTTTGTAATGTTTTCATATGCTTCTATGATACATTTTTCTCTAAAAATTATTTCAGTTTGTATTTTTGAAAATATAAGGAAAATATTTTTTCCAAATTTAGTAAAATTATTTCAGAAAATGAACATAATTTATTTGATAAACATGTATCAATCAACCTATGTTGAATTTTTAGAAAAGTTTAATTTTTTTAATGAATAGTAAAAAATACAGATTTTAATCAAAAACATTATTTTCATTTAAATAATTTGAAAAATTGTTTTTAAAAAGAAGGTTATCATAGTAAAATTAGTTAAATTATATAATTATTAATCAACTATAGGTCATTGTAAATAATTTAATATTAAATTTTATTTTAAAACATTATATACTTAAGGAAATGTTTTCTTTGGAAAACCATTTTTTATCATGTCTGTGAGTTTAATTTCAAATAGAATTCTACCAATTATGTGAATTTTATTTGGATATATGGTTTCCACATATTTAATAATAATAATTAATATTATATAATAATGGTAACTTAATTTTTTGTCACGATTAATAGTAAACTGAGTAAAATTTTATTATCGTGGTTAACATTAAAATAGATTTACTAGGTGGTTAGACTAAATAGATAAGGGTTAAAATAATCTAAACGATTTTCCAAGTAAAATTTTATGGGAATATTTCAACCTTATATAATTTTAGGATCTATAATTATTCATTTTATATCCTTTTTAAATGTCTAAAAAATGGTTATAACTTTTTTACTTTTAAAAATTCCTTCAGTGTCCTCTCCCCCACTTAAAAAAGGGTACCACATCTATTCTCATATTCACACTCAAAAATAATTTATGTTCTTATAATACATTTAAAAATATCATCTTTAACTGGATATACATAACCAATATTTCTTAGTTTTATTATTAAACCCTCCTAAGAAGGATTTCAGTGAAATCCTAAGGAGGGTTTTTGAAGAAGAGGTGTCATTATTAAACAGGTTTTTTTATTATATTTTTCATTAAACCTCCTTGAAATATTAATGGAATATTTTAATATAATCAAAGTGGTATATTACATATACTTTTATATTATTATTTTGTTGGAATCAACTATATCCATATATTCTTCTATCAAATTGGAAAACAAAATCATCGATCATTTATACGACGAACTACCATCTCCCAAACTGGTATAATACGTTTTCCATCCCCACCTATGACGGCTTGACAAAATGATGTATTTTAAATATTTCATTTATAATTTTTAAATTATTATACTTATAGAATTATAATATCACATATACATTTTTACCTTTTAATACATTGGAAAATTATAACATTAGTCGTTTGTATGTGTGGAATAATGTCTCCACAAAGTGTTGTGACACATTTTTAATTTTATTTAGAAATGGATATTAAATGAGTTATATTTAATGAATACATATGATATATATGAGATAAAAATTAATCTTTAACTTTTCATTAATATTTACCTTTCTTTCATCCCATCAAGAATGAATACAGAAATAGTGTTCATGCGTATGTGTGTCAGACCATCTCCATTGATGGTGTAAGTCATTTTCTATAATTATATTTTATGGATTAATGTAAATAAATATATAATGAATAAATATGATATTTATTTCACCATTAAAATTCTAGATATTATTGAATCATGATCAATGTAAAAGGACCAAAAATACCAAACCAAATCATAAATGAAAAATGAAGCACTTATTAATTGAATTATTTTTTTACAAGGAAATTGATTATAAATGGGTAATAAAAGATCATGAATAAATAATATATGTTATGAAATATATGATTTTTATGGAATATATTTATTATAAATCAATATTTTTTATATAGTAGGTTCGAGTGTGTACTTTGATATTCGACACTCGAGGTAAGGTAATTTCACTTAAATAATCTTCTTTGGGACATATGTTATGTTTTGAACCGAATGTCTTTTATGAGGGTTATATAATTTCACATTAATATATTATTTAGTGAATTAATTTATTGTTTTTTTACTATAATTATCATTTAATGTTATTCTCTCATGGGGTTATGATTCAAAATATTCAAAAGCAATAAGTGATTTTCAGCACACTTTTAATTCTATAGGATGAACTCCTTATACACCGTTTGTTTCTTTTATGTAGTGTATATAAATAACCTGAATATATTTTATGGTTATTTTAATGAAAATTATGGAATCTTTATATCCATAAAATGTTCATGATTTCATGGGGATTGTGATTGAAATGTTACCAAATTGGTTAAACTTTTATGATACAGTCTTATTATTTATCTGGATTATTTATGAATAAGTTTTTGATGATAAAATATTATGATATACCTATCATGAAATACATGTATTTTACAATAGTATATTTATTTCATGATAATAAGTTTTTCCATTCATTTAAATCTCTTGAACTATTAAGGATACCAAAATAATGTCTCTAATAAAAATTGTCTTTATTTCTCTCTTTGGTCAAATTTTTTTTTTCATCTAAGAACAATTTTTCTAAAAAAGTTTTAATTATTTTTTTAATATTCTATAATGATAGAATAACGAAAATTTATTCAAAAAAATGTTTTAAAATGAATCTTCTTTTCATTTTCAAAATAAGATACTTTTGAATTTTACATAATCTTTGAAAGAATCATTTTTTAGCATACATGGAATGAATGGAATTTTCATCCATCGTGAATACTCAATTATGTATGGAATCCTTAAATTTTTACAATTTTATTTTAAATGAAATTATTTTCATTAATATTTAAGAAATTTTTATATTTTAAATAAGTGATTTTCTAATGGAAATGATATTTTCTCAAGAAATATTTATTGATCATTTTATACAGTTTACATTCATCAACGACAATAATATTTAATGATTATTATGTTTTACTGGGGAAATAATTCTATATTACAATCATTAATAATTAAATATATGATTTATGATTATGATGAAGAGATGGTTATGAAATCTGTTTCCTTCTCACAGGTTAATCTATGATGAAGTGTTTATGAAACCTATTACCTTTTGAAAAGTTATGATATGATAAATATTTAATGATCTTTTGGAACATATATGTACTATTGTATTTATGTGATGGGTGGGACCTATATATCCCACCAATACATTGGATAATGATTATGAACTATCCACACAAAGGGTACATAGGAGGTTATCAAAATCCTGAAATATGGTATATGGAAGGTTATCCCAATTTCAAATTAGTAAACATGGTTTGTTATCCAAATATAGAAAGAGGGTACACAATAGGTTATCCCATGAACAAAGTAAGAAAACTAGTGGTCAGCCTATTCCTAACATGTTAATAATGTTTTGGTGGGTATCCATGATATAATATTTTTAATTCTTATGTGTAAGCTAAAAATTTAGGTATTATGTCAATGTTATGTTCACATGGATCATGTCTATTGATTACATTATGATTCATGTCTAATGAACTGATAAAATTTATATCATGACTCATGTTAGTGTTCACTTAGTGTGTTGACCCTGGACTACATAATGTATCTGACAATAACAAAGCATGTCAGGACACATGGGGTAGTGGGTGAGTACTTTCCTTCTAGGGCCTTATTCTTATAGGATAAAAATTGTGTCATTATTGAGTAACAGTTCATATTAGGTTTTGTAGATTCATGATCATATAACCCCCATATGTAATGAGATGATATTCTTATGGATACACAATGTGTGGGTTGGCCTACACGACCATGTATTGTTACTCATGGATCTTGGCATGTACCATCAGTACACATCAACCTTTAAATAAGGGGTACAATTAGTGAGTGGGCCATACCACACTACATGTGACATTTAACTCTTTTGGAAACCTGATACTCCATATAATTAATGGAACAAAACATGTTTTCTTTAAGAAAAAAACATTTAGTTTGGTATTTTGAACTAAAATTAGTTTTTCGTTACAAAAGTTATTTTCTTCATTGATTTTTCTATCATCATTGTATACATTTCTACATAAGGGTCTGATCTAAATGTGGCCATCTATTATTATTGACATATGTCTCTTGAATAGAAAAAATCAAATGTTCCATCATCTAATGCAGTACCCAACATATCTCATGTCACCTCATCATACATCATAAAAGATAAAAATAAAATACATTATCATAGATCTGGGGTTTGATCATAATTTTTATAGGATTTGGGGTTGAATTAGCAACTATTCATTGACTGAACAAATAATGAAATGAACAAGGTAATAAAGGGAAAGTAAATAGGAATCACCTATTAATGTTCTTATAAAATCCAAACATTTATCACAAAATTATAAATGCAGTAATGTATTAATGATTTAGGCGAGACTAATAAATCTACGGAACAATAATGATTAAATTTGTAGATCCATGTGAAGAATGAAAAGGGAATATTGGTACTTCAAATAGATATAAAATACATGCTCAAATTCAATAATAATAGGGAATAAATCCATAAATAAAAATCTCTACCTCATCATTGGATCAACCTCCACTTGAAATATATCAGGGTTATGTGGCTAACCCTATAGAGTTTTCATTACATATACTAAATAGAGGGGAATTTTAGTTAATACAGTAATTAGACATTATAAAGTAAATAAATAAATAATTTATTTATTTTATCTCTAAATACATTTCTAGTTACTACATATCATCCTGAAACTCGATGCGTATAAAAAATAATGTATTCCTTAGTTAGAAACCACATTTAAAACTCAATGATGGTAGTAGTTTTTTTATCTGAGGTTTTGATCAATGGTAAATCCATCAATTCCAACATATTATGTTCATGAGTATAAATATTTTTTTTAATACATCAATATCAGGGTACCAAAACACCAAAAACTACATGATAACACTAAAGAAAAGCCAATGATATTATTTTAAAAAATTATATGGGTCTAAAAGTGAAAAATAGAGTCACTACATTCTCCCAATATTCATGTAATTTAACCCCAAAAATAGAGGAACTACTCAAAGTGGCAAGGCTAATGAGCCCTCACATAGATCTCACACTCCCGTGAGAACTCTTGAAGGCTCTCATACTATTAAAATAATCAAAATAGTAGAATAGGTTTCTCAAAAAGGTGTCCTATTTTATTAATCCCCAATCCCCACCAAGTACACTAAAAATGTATCTTCGTCTTTTATTTCCATCTAGACCTAATCAATAACGTGATATGAATCATGCATGTAACACCTATATTTTGACTCATGTAATACATTATGAACCCGATATGACAGTGGGAATAAAGGTAATAGACATGTGAAGACAATAAAAATCCTTAACATGAATTCATACTTTTGTTTGGTTGAGTAATAATCATAATAATTTTTTTATTTAAAGAATAAAATACAATGTCCTCAGCGAAGATAATAAAAATCCTTTCCAATAAGGTATATATGATTCATTTTATAATTCCAATGAGAGAAATAAGTGAATTCATCACACAAATAGAAATAACTAGGAATTCAATGTTCTTATAGAGATATTAGAACTCCTTATTCAGGATGTCCTCCTCACAAACTCACAATTGATGATAGTTATACCCAAGGTAAGTCTTTGAGAACCATAACACACATTTCAACAGGTTGAGTGGTCATCAATACTCATAAATGGGTATTTATTCTTGAAAATTTCCTTATTTTGGTGATGGTAGTCCACACAGGTCCTCAAGATAATTTTTTTATTTTTAGTGAACATCACTTTAGCCTCCCAGTGGGACACACTAAGCCCGTTGAAACCTTTCTCATGAATGACCTGCAACTGTAGCTTCATTTTCTAGATATTTATAGTGGTCATATTATATGATGAAGAAGGTATCCGTTCCTTTTTTAGCTACATGTTGATTTATATGTCCATATCCCACAATGGATTTAGTCCTAAAAATATATTCAATTAAAAACATCCATGTTATCCAACACGATTGGATTCCATGTTCTTGAAGATCTCACTACACTATACTCCAAGATCTCTATCTGAAGAAATATTGGATGTTGTTTTTGGTCCATGATCCATTCTTGATCTATTAAAAATTTCCTCTCATTAGTGATGGAAAATATCCTACTATATGTATAAGATAAAAAACACCCACCATTTTTGAAAGTTTATATATTAATATTTTATTGATATCTAGTCCATAACAAAATGAATTCATATGTCATGATCAGTACCATGAGGTGATCCCATAAAAAAATCTCTCCACTAAGAGCATTCATGCACTATTGGAATATGTATGAGATAGTGGAATATAAATTAGTTGGAGTCTCTAGATGTATAAATTGGGATAAAGGGTCTAATGGAATCTCTATCTCATACCCCAGGGATAAGGTGTTAAATGTATGAATCATGTTTTTTTATCAATACCAAAGATAAATTAGGGAATACATAGAGTGTTACTCCAGTCATATCTAGAAACATAGGTTTATATACCAATATATCCTCTAGCCATTCGTTAACTCAACTGTTGTACCTATACCCCAGACATGGAACACCTGGTAGTGGGAGTAGATGAAACTCATAAGGATATCATCCTCTAACAGCTGCTCCTTATAGAGGTTCACTATTACATCTACCATATCACCTCCCTAGGGTCCACCCTTATCACCTATAGAAGGTCCCTAGTCATGGAACTACCTCTTCCAAGGTAGTCCAACAACTATCATTCTATCATCTAATTCATGATGGGTTTGGTTTTCATGCACCATTAGAACCCACCAATCAAAAGCAAAGAATCATCCATCCCTCAGCAGACTGTATCCCCAATGAGATTACTACACAAGAAATACTTGAGTCTATGTCTATGTATGGATATGTATTCTGCATTGGAATCCCAACACCCAACATATTGTAGATGTGGTAGATGTATCTACTACATGGTGACCACTCTATACTATAACCACTACTGATTTTCTTCTAGAATGTTCTCCATAAAAATGGATCACTTTATGACTCCGTCATAAGTGGGAATGAAAAGAAGGATCACTCCTATATTAATATCTATTTGTAGGACCTACTAAAATTTCTATTCCTAGATTTAGATATCCCAAATCATGTATAGGGTGTATTGTTCTATATTAGTGAACCTTTATGAATTTGAAACAGTCATGTCACATGACTGTAGCTCATGAATAGCATGAATATGAACAAAGAATAAGGTCAAAGGGTAATACTACACATAAAATGAATTCTCAAATGTAGTCCTGGAGGGAATAATATCATCATGTGGCTGGGTGACTAGAATTCACTAGCATCCCACTTCTCTATAATAATGTATGGCTACCAATGTGAACATTTGTGCATATGGGGTTCACACTAGCCGTCAAATGTGATCAACCAACACCATCCAATCCTCATCTTTGTGAGGATCTAGGTTACCATGGAATTAAAGTAGTCTATATCAATGAAAATCAAACATTACACTAACCCTATATGTATCATAACCCTAGATCATTGTAACTATTTGGTATTCAATAAAAATGGAGTCACTTTTTTGGTTTACAGGAGAGGGTTTTCTTACTACTCAAGGAGGCTGGGATTTTTCACTACCCAACTTGTGTGAAGACCTCAAGGACATCCCCCTTGAAAAAAGTCTCATCAATGATATAATCATACTTGTGAGTCAATAATTTAATCCAAAATAGTGTTCATCATGGATTCATCCTAAAAATATAAATGACGGTCCATGTTAAGATGAGCATATAGGAAAAATAAGTATAGAAGGACATGGAAATAAACGAAACATTACTATATGATTCATGAACCATTGATTCCAAAAAATATATGTGTTGGTGTGTTGAATTGACAAGTAGGTGACACTAGGGTTTTCAGGAATGTTACCATTTTAAATAATTATTCTCTTAAAAATCTCGCATAGTGGTGACCCTAGGCTTTCCCCATGAGGAGGTTGTAGGAAACTTTTTCAAACTATCACATTCTTAATATTTTATTTAAATTTTTAGAATTATATTTATGGATTGAAATTAGTTATAAATTATTAAATTATATAAAATAATATTAGAATATGTAATCTACATTTGTGAATATAAATCAGAAGCAAACCAAACTAAAAACAATAAATTAAAGAAGGCAATAGTGGAAAAACATTGATCTTGAAACACTCCATTTATCATTGTCTTCCAATTTAGTTCAATTAAATTATCCCATATATAGTTAAATACCAGCAACTAAACACCTATATTGTCTAGAAACCACATTGATACCTCAAATGTGGGTATTATCTTCTTAAAAATGTGATCTGATTGACCAGATACAACCAAGTAATAGAAAATAGATTATCTGATTATTCTCAATGAGGAGATCTCACAAGAATACATTTAAACAACAAGGAAAAAAATTTATATTCATAATTGGAGAAAAAATATAGAAAAAAGAGAAGAAATTAAAAAGTATAAATAAATATACTACTTTCATTCAAGAAATAAATATCCAATATAATTAAAAAGAAAAGAGTTTAGAATGGGAAGCACAAACTCAGAAGGGAAAATTCCATCAGGGCTATGCTACCCACCTTCACATGGAGTTTAACCCTTTATGTCTTAATTACATCATGGAATACTCGTCCCTACTAGCATATCTTTCCATAATATCCCAGTACCTCAATCTAACGTTCCCTTGAAATAATTTTGAGAGGATAATATAAATAAGAGGAGGGGTGGAGATCTTATGTATAGTTTTCTCTCTCAAGAATATTGGCTCTATTTTGGGCCTCATCCTGACTGAATCCCTCCTAGGGTCCTTCTTTAATCTTTCTCTAGTTTTTCTCATACAAATATTGAATTAATGGGTGATTTTTTCCTTCAAACTGAACATGGATTCATGACATTAAGTCATATTTCCAATACTATTTTAATCAACAAATTTTCAAACTTTTATCCAGAGTTATACTTCATTTAATAAGGTGGTGTCAATTTTATTGGCCAAAAAATGTTTCCCAAATGAATGTCTTATTTAGGACCTACGAAATTTGAATCCACACATGGCCCAATTGAAAAATTCATATCCCATGAACATGGAAGTACTAATAAAATTCAAAAATTTTATCAATATAGATATATTTATTCCCAAAACACTAAACTGATGAAAAAATGTAAAAATTATAGAATTAGATAATTTTAACAAATTATCTCAAAAGACATCATAATACAAAAAATAATAAAATTTCAAAAATAATGAAAGATCAGTTGGGATATATTAATTGAAATAAAAATAAAATATTTAAATTGTGATCTCTATAAATTCTACCATACTTAGCACTTGGACTCTCGAACAAGTAAGAACTCAAAATTAATTATGAATTAAAATTAAAAACAAATTTTAATGAAATTCACATAGCTGAAATTAAAGTCACCCAAAAATTAATAGCTCTTCAATGTGTTAAATTCAAAATTATTCATTATGTTCATTGATTCCAATACCAGTTTATTTATTCCTCCATGAAAACGTATAACTAGCTCACTTTTTCCCTCTCATCACATTATTTGTATTTTGAACCATGTTTTTCTCATCAAAATAAATGAAAGGGTCACCATAGTATTGAAAACTTTATAAATATCCACCACATTGAGTAAAATAATTATATCTATCATGGGGACTTAGAAAAGGTTTTTTTGAGGTTTAAAAGTTGGTGGTTTTTAACTGTGAATAATTTTGTAGAAGAAAGTTAGGCTTGACTCATTGTTGAAGAAATATTGCATGATACTAGTTTCCACTTTTGCATTGTCTTATTATCTTTCTTCTTCACCTAAAATCTGCTCCAAAATAACATCAATTTCTCTTTCTATAACGCCCTGACCCTAGTTACCCAGATTTGGTACATTATTAAACAACATTGGCATGATAGAAGTAATCATGTCTCAAAAGACCTATTAGTTTAGTACCCTTGGAAGTATTAGATACATACACAAGTTTTACGTTACATCATGAGATAACAACAACAAAAACATTTTTTTCCCCTTTGAACATGATTATATCCCTTAGCCTATCCCTTTATGTAAACCATAAAATACTTCTTCACATCTAGGGAAAAATAAAACATAGAAAAGAGTGAGCTCAGATGCTCATTAAGGATAACAATATAGTAGAAACTTCATTAATAATCACAAACATTTAAGGCAATGTATAAAACTAAAAAAATCCTTTTAAACATAAGATTCAGTATAATATGGCAATGATAAATCAAATAATTCCATTTAATTATTCACATGGATATTCTACTAGTCGAATAGTCACATGTAATATCAATAGATAATTTCATAATGATGGAATGCATAATACCACACATCATAACCACATAGTCAAGGCCTCGTGCCAAGACTACCTATAATATTTTTTCAAGGCCTTGTTAAAAGTCACAAATTTGTATTATGAGACATACCGTTGCATCAAGGAGTTATAGTAGGCTCCACCCATCACTTACTAACTCCAATGCATTCCTCATATGAAATGGTTGAAACATAACATAAACATTCGTATTAAAACTAGCATACGAAATGTTAATACATTAACCGTAAAACATGAATGGTATAGAAATAACACATCCATAGTCAAACATATCACAAAACCTTCAATAAAATATAAAATATTTGTATCATAATAAATCAACTTCAAACAAGTATACAATCCATTAAAGGATGTTCACATTGATGAAATCAAAACTATTTAAGAGAAATATCTATTTCTATTTTGAAATCATTTAAAAGTCATGTAATTATAAAAGAAAACATTTATTTTGAAAATATTATTATAAGATTGTAAGGGAAGCTTCAAAGGTTCTATAACAGCAGAGAATAACCTCACCCGCCATATAAGTTAACAAAATATTCTTACATTAATTTTTCAAAAAGGTTATAAAGTACATTGTTTGGAAAATGACGGAAATATTCCTTTCAAACCATTTTATAAAAAGAAAAATAAGGGTATAAATGAATTCACCCCATAGTCTAGAAAATAATAAAAAAAAATTGAAATAAATTTTTAAGAAACACGGATTTGGATGACAAAGTGGTCACAGTAGACACTTATTTAAAAACAACCTTAGAAAATAATGAGATTGTAAAATTAACCCTTACGTTGTACTTTTCCTTGGTCGAGGGTACGTTAACCACCCGTATAATAGTTAAATCATTGTTATTAAATTATAAAAGAACTAAATATATAAATAAAATATAATATATTATCTTCTAATATTGATTTTTTAATAATATTTTAGTAGTATCATTGTTTCAGGTGTTAACTGATTCGTTTTCCTTTATATGTTTTGTTACGTAAGTCATGTTTTTTATTGATAGGATGTATTTAATTCATATCCATAATGATATTATGTTCTTAAATATTATTTTTAATAATCAAATGAAAATTATTCTTGAATGGTTACAATGGGGAACGAATCTCATCGCGTTTGTGGAGACGGTAATCCGTACGTACGCAGGAACACTACTTCCATTTCATTTTTTTATTTTAAAAGGAAATAAGACCAAATGATACATAGGTATATTATTATTCCAGTATACTATAATATTTTATATATATTACATATATTCATTGACACCACCTTGTATAAGTTCCATGTATGGTATGAACGAGTCATATCACTTTGAGGGGGCGGTAGTCCGCACTTCCTCAAATGAAATTATCATATATATACAACATGAAAAGAATAAAGGAATGATATAAAAGATAATTGAAGAAGATTATACATAAAATAAATATCATAAATATAATATATAATTACAGTTTCATCATAATGGCCTCCCTAAGATGTGGCAGTAGAAGATTACACAATCATCGTTTCGTGTGGCAGTAGTTCACCGTCCATAGAAACATTATGTACTATACCCATTAGATTGAGTTGTGTGTAAGTATACTTTAAATAATTCTCATAAAAAAACCTAATATATTGATGATACTAGTGTTGTTATAAAATAAATGAATAAAGAGAGTTTAGGGTGTTGGAGAATTAAAATAATAGAAAAGAACTTAAGAGGAGATGTTGCCTTTAAATTGGGTAACTCCCTTTGGTTTGACCCAAAAGGATTCCTTGAAGTTACTTATATCTAAGTTAAGTCTTATAAGATGAATATAGAGATGTAATAAGATTAATTGGGTAGATTTTGGATGAGCCAAGGGGCTTTAGAGGTGTGAGAAAGGAGTTAGAGTGCAGGCTTTTTATAAGGGGGAGGAGGGGCTCTTTAGGAATGTTTGAAAGTTTTATTTTATTATATAATGATTTTAATTTTCTAAAGGTCAAAATCTCATTAAATTCGACGATAATATGACTAATGTTCTAAATAAAAGTATCCAAAAATAATTGGTCAGGTTTTGGATATTGTTTAATTTTTATAATCTCATTTATTTAAATTATTCTTTAATGAGGTAAACACTATATCATTATTATTTCATAAATAATTTTATTTATTTGATGTATAAAAATTATAAAAAAATACCATGATTTAGGAATTTGGTTATAGATTTTAAATGATTATTTATAGTCAAAATTATAGTTTATATAACCCCTTGTAAAACTTATTTTACTAAAAGATATATGTTTAGGTCATTTTATCTTTAATTTAAATTAATTAACATAAAGTGTCACTATCACCCTCAAGTGGACCCATGGGGTCCGAATGTCGACCCAAGGATGCCAATGGTCAGAAATGTATCAACCAATAGTAATAGGAAACATGTTAGAGTAATTTAATATTATTATAATAATATTTTTTTACCCTTATTTACCAGATTTACCCTTTAACCATGGTAAATAAAATATTTACTGAAGTAAATATTCATAATGTCAGAAAATAAAAGTTATATAATTACAAAATTTGGACCTCCTAATTCCAAATATATAATCCAATTTTTCAAATTCAAAACACATAAGTGTAATAAAATAATTTAAAATTAATTCTCATTGTCAAAACCAAAAGCATGTTTTTAAGAAATAATAACTATCAAAATATTGACACTTGTTTATGTCCAGTTTAAATATGAAATTACATCAAATGACATAAATTATATTAAATAATAAAAATATAATCTAATTATACTTCAGAACCACTGAAATGTATAGTTTAACACCATAAATTATTTCGATTAAAAAAGTAGTTTTTAATTAAAATTTAGTATTTTTCACTGTTCATCAAAAATTTAATGTTTTGAAAAGTGTACCAAAAATTCACTCTAAGCTAATTTTTATATTCTGAATCCAAAAATGAAGTCCATTTTTAAAAAAAAATTTATAAAATTTTAAAAAGTGGGTATTACTATTCATAATGGCTAGTTTGATTTGTTGTGGTGTGTTAGAATCTCGAAGTTGCGTATAACACAAGCTATTGAATTATTCAAAGGGAAATATGCCGTGGAAGATTGGGATGTTACATTATTCCCTCATTCAAATATTTTTTTCTTTGAAATTTCTAGAATACTACTATAGAAAAATATTCAGGTGGTTCTTCATTATAAGTTCCTCGGGTTCCTACGTTGCCACTTCCATCTTATGATTTCTGCAAAGAACTTTTACAAGATGAGTCGCTCGGTTTCTCAAAACTTGTTCTCTAATATCAAGAATTATGATAGGATCTTTTCAATAAGACATGTCACGATCTAGTTCTATTTATTTATAGGTGAGTACATGCGTTAGGTGAGACATGTATTTTCTCAACAATGATACGTGGAATACATCATGAACTTTGGAGAGACTTGGCAGCATTTACAAACAATAAGCTAAAACATCAAATCATTCTAGAATTTCGAAAGGCCAATGTACCTGGGACTTAATTTACCCTTATTAATAAACCATATAACTCCCTTCCATAGATATACCTTTAAGAAAACATGATCCCCTACATGAAATTTCAAATCCTTCATTCAGTTATCGACGTAGCCCTTTTGCCTACTTTGAGCAACTTTGATGTGGGTTGGGATAATCTTCACATTTTCCATTTTTTCCTCAACATGTTCTAGGAGAATGAGTTTTCTTTCACCAACAACATCTAAACAAGTTGGTGTGTGGCATCTCTTTCCATATAATGCTTGATATGGTGCCATCTAAATACTTGAATGGAAGCTATTATTATAAGAAAATTCTACCAGAGGTAAATATTGATCCCACATACCTTTAATGTCAAGTGATTAAGATCTAAACATGTATTCTAAGGTTTGAATAGTCTGTTCTGATGGTCCATCAGTTTGAGGGTGGTAGGTGGCGCTCAAATGAAGTTCAGTGTCCAAGGCCTTCTAGAGACTTTTCCAGAATCTTGATGTAAAATGGGGATCACGGTCAGAAATAATCTACAAGGGTACTCCATGAATTATTTCAACTTCATTAATATATAGTATTATTAAACATTCAAGTGGTAAATCTTCTCTTATAGCAAGAAAATGTGATGACTTGGTAAGATGATCAACAATGGCCCATATTGCATCATTCCTTCTAGGAGTCCTTGGTAGTCCCATGAAAAAGTCCATTGTAATATCATCCCATTTCCACTTAGGTATGGGAAGAGGTTGCATGAATCCACCAGGATGTTGCCTTCCAGCTTTCACTTGTTGACAAACGATACATCTTGACACATAATCAGAAATTTCTCTCTTCATGTTATTCCACAAAAAATGTTCCTTAAAATCTATATACATCTTAGTGCTATCAGGGTGTATAGAGAAATTAGAGCTATGAGCATCATCCAAAAATTACCTTTTTAGATCAGGTAAGTCAGGAACACAAATTCTCTTACCAAATTTTAAAATACCATCTTCATATACAAATTCGATCAATCTCCCATCATTCATAGCTTTAATTTTCTTTTGAAACTCCTCATCATCAGTCTGAGAACTATTTATCCTTTCCAGTAAAGATGGTTTTCCAACCATTTGAACATTTATTGATGTTTCAACTTCCATGATTACTCCCATATCAATTTTTACTAGATCCATGAACATAGTATCCATTTCAACTCTCATCTTGATCCAAAATACATGATACTTTCTGCTCAAAGCATCTTCCACCTTATTTTCCTTCCCAAGGTGGTAGTGTATAGTGAAACCATAATCCTTGAGTAGTTAGAGACATCTACTTTGTCTTATGTTGAGTTGTTTTGGTGAGAAAATATACTTCATGCTCTTGTGATCAATATAAATCTCACATTTTTCACCATAGAGATAGTGTCTCTATATCTTCAGAGGAAAGATAACAGCTTCTAACTGAAGATCATGAGTGGGATAGTTTTTCTCATGAATTTTTAGCCGCTGTGATGCATATTTAATAACTCTATCATTTGGAATAAGGACACAATGAATTCCTTTCTTTGATTCATCACTATAAATAAAAAACCCATCAAAGAATCTACAATATTACTTCTTGGGTAACATATATAATCTGCTGCATGCCATTATATCCTTGTAAAGTTAGCCCCATACTTTGTGACATTCTCATCCTCCTTTTACCTCACACTCAGAAATTGTCTTTCCATATCCGCTTGATGGTCAGGAGGAAAGTATTTTTATAAGAACATATCTTTAAACTCCCTCCATTCCATGTTTGATACTTCATCCTCCTCCTTTATGTTTTGAATTAATGACCACCATTGATCTGCATCTCCTAAGAGGGGATAAACTGCCATGATAACTTTTTCCCTTTCGCTACTCCCCAAAGCATGAAATATTTTCTATAAGGAACTTATCCATTTATTAGATACAAATGGATTTTTAGTCCCATTTAATGTTGGTGGTTGTTTCCTCATGAAGCAGTCTAACATTGATTCTCCACATTGTGGATCAGGGTGCTCCGTACGGTTAAGGTTATTATTCATAACCTGAGTGAGTCGTCCCAATATGGTGATAAGATGATCAGAACTAGTTGCATCACCATCTACACTATAATTATCTTGAGTAGGATTGAAATACCTACATGGATTATGTTCATTGATACGGTTTCCATTCCTTTCACTAGGTGCAATTTCTAAGCAATGGAATACACTAGATTAGTTTATGAATCACAATTCATAATTCCAAACTTTTAAAACACTTAACATAAATTGAACAGTTTATGGATATAATCCATAATCATAAAAAAATTTCTTTGAAGAAGTATATAATCTTAAATCCTTCATAATGGTTTGTAACGAAAATGTGAATTATCCTAATCATATCTCCTAGGAGTGTCATAACCAAGAGTGCTGTAAGGCCCATTGTCAGAGTTTTCACTCCTAGGTACATCTGTGCTAGAGCCTCATGTACCTGCTTGTATTCATACAAGGATGTATTGTTTGGAAAATACATAAAATCTCTACATTACCAAAATTTTAGGAAGTTCTTCTATACTAATCTTCAAAGTCTATCTTAGGGTAATGTGATCTAATCAGAGTTTATCTAAATCTAGTTTCCAAGGTTTGTAATAAACTTCATCTGATACCAACTATAACGCCCCAACCCTAGTTACCCAGAGTCAGTGCATTGTTACATAACATTGGAATGATATAATGAATCATGTCCCGAAAGACCAATTAGTTTAGTAGCCTTGGAAATACTAGATACATACATAGGTTTTACATTACATCATGAGACAAAAACAACAACAAAATTTTGTCCCCTTTGAACACACTTATATCCCTTAGTATATCCTTATAGGTGAACTATAAAATACTTCTTTACATACTAGGAAAAATAAAACATAGAAAGGGGTGAGCTCAGATGATCAGTAAGGATAACGATATAGCAGAAACTTCATAAATAAGCATAAACATTTAAGGAAATGTATAAAAATAAAACAAAATCCTTTTAAACTTAAACATCAGCATAATATGGAAAAGATAAATCAAATAATTCCATTTAATTATTAACATGGATATTCTACTAGTCGAATAATCACATTCAATATCAATAGCTAATTTCATAATGATGGAATTCATAATGCTGAACATAATAACCACATAGTCAGGGCCTCATGCTAAGACTACAAATAATATTTTTTAAGGCCTTGTTCCAAGTTACTAGTTTGTCTCATTTGACCCACCGATGCATTGTGGAGCTATAGAGATCTCAACAAATCACTTACTAAGTCCAATGTATTCCTCATATGAAAAGGATGAAAGATAACATAAACATTCATATCAAAAGTAGCATAAGAAATGTTAATACATTAACCATAAACCATGATTGGTATAAAAGTAACACATCCACAATCAAACTTATCACAAAACCTTCAATACAATATGTAATATTTTTATCCTAATCAATCAACTTCAAACAAGTATAAAATCCATTAAAGGATGTTGACATAGATGAAATCAAAACTATTTGAGAGAAATATCTCTTTCTATTTTGAAATCATTTAAAAGTCATGTAATTATAAAAGAAAACATTTATTTTAAAAATATTCTTATATTTTTGTAAGGGAATCTTCAAAGGTGTATAACGACGGAGAATAATAGCACCCGCTGTATAAGTTTAAAAAACATTCATAACTTAATTTGTCGAAAAAGTCATAAAGTACCATGTTTGGAAAATGATGGAATGATTCCATTCAAACCATTTTATAAAAATTAAAAAAAGGGTATAAATGAATTTAAACCATAGTTTAGTAAATAGTAAAAATGTTTTGAAATACAGTTTTAAGAAACACAAATGTGGATGATAAATAGGTCCCAGTAGACACCCATGTAAAAAAAACCTCATATAATAAACAGAATGTGAAATTAACCATTACCTTATACTTTTCCTTGGTCGAGGGTACATTTACCTCTTTTATAATAGTTAAATCATTTTTTTTAAAATTATAAAATAACTACATACATAAATATGATATCATATACAATCTTCAAATATTGCTTTGTTAATAATATTTTCGAAGTATCATTGTTTTAGGTGTTAACAGATTCGTTTTCCTTTATATGTTTTGTAACATAAGTCATGTTTGTTATAGATAGGATGTATTTGATTCATATACAGAATGAAATTTTGTTCTTAAATATTATTATTAATAATCAAATGAAAATTATTCTTGAATGGTTATGATGGGGAATGAATCGCATCACGTTCGTGGAGACGGTAATCCGTACGTATGCACGATTGCTACTTCCATTTCAGTTTTTTATTTTAAAAGGAAAGAATAACAAATGATACATAGGTAGATTATTATTCTAGCATAATATAATATTTTATATATGTTACATAATTTCATAAAAACCATCCTTTATAGGTTCCATGTATGGTATGAACGAGTCATATCACTTTGAGGGGGCAGTAGTCTTCACGTCCTCAATTGAAATTATCGTATATATCCAACATGAAAAGAATACGGGTATGATATAAAAGAGAATTGAAAAATATTATAGATAAAATAAATAAAATAAATATCATATATAATTACAGTTCCATCATAATGGTCACCATAAGAGGTGGTAGTAGAAGATTGAATAATCATCGTTTCGTGAGGCAGTAGTTCGCCGTCCACAAAATCATTATGTTCTATACACATTAGATGAAGTTTTTTGCAATTATAGTTCAAATAATTCTCATAAAACAACATATTATAATGAAGATACTGGTTTTTTTATAAAATAAAAAATAAAGCGAGTTTATGGGGTTGGGGAAGTAAAATAAAATAAAAGAACTTAAGAAGAGATGCTACCTTTAAATCGGTTAACTCCATTTTGTTTGAACCAAAAGGATTCCTTGAAGTGCCTCCTACCTAAGGTAAGGATTATAAGAAAAATTGAGGGATGTATGAAGCGTAATTAGGTATATTATGGATGATCCAAGGTTCTTGAGAGGTGTGTGAAATGGGTTAGAGTTGAGAGCTTTTTATAAGGTAGAGGAGGGGATCTTTAAGAATGTTTGAAAATATTATTTTATTATATAATTATTTTCCGTTTCTAAAGGTCCATAACACATTAAAGGTGAAGAAAATATGACTCATGTTCGAAATAAAATCATTCAATAAGAACTGGATAGGTTTTAGATATTGTTTTAATTTTTATAATCTCATTTATTTAAATCATTCTTTAATGAGGTAAACACTACATCATTATTGTCTCATAAATAATTTTATTTATTTGATGTATAAAAATTATAAAAAAAAACATGATGTAGAAAATATTTTTAGCTTTCAAATGAATATTTATAGTCCAAAATATAACTTATATAACCTCTTGTAAAAATTATTTCACTAAAAGATATATGTTTATGTCATTTTGTATTTACTTTAAATTAATTAATAAAAAGTGTCATTATCACTCTCATGTGGCTCCATGAGGTCCCAAAATTTTCCCAAGTATGCCCATGGTCAGAAATGTATCAACCAATAAGAATAGGACACATGTTAGGGTAATTTAATATTATTATAATAATATTTGTTTACCCTTATTTACGAGATTTACCCTTTAAGCATGGTAAATAAAATATTTACTGATGTAAATATTCATTATGTATAAAAATAAAAGTTACCTATTTACATAGTTTGGACCTCGTGATTCAAAATATGGAATCCATTTTTCTAAATTCGAAACATATAAGTAGCAGAAATTAATTTAAAATTAATTCCCGTTGTCAAAACAAAAAGAGTGTTTTTAAGAAATAATAACTATCAAAAGATTGACACTTGTTTATGTTCAGTTTAAATTTGAAATTAAATCCAATGACCTAAATTATATTAACTGATAAAAATATAATCAAATGATACTTTAAAACCAATCAAATTTATAAGTTAACACTATAAAATATTTCGATTAAAAAAGATGTTTTTAAATAAAATTTTGTATTTCTCACTATTCATCAAAAATTTAAAGTTTTCAGAAGAGTACAAAAAATTCACCCTAAGATAATTCTGATATTGAGAATCAAAAAATGAAGTCTATTTTGAAAAAAAAATTCAAATTTCAAAAAATGGATATTACTTTTCATAACTGCTAGTTTGATTGGTCGTGGTGTGTTAGAATCTCGAAGTTTCATACATCACAAGTTATTTGATTATTCAAAGGGAAACGTAACGTGGAAGCTTGGAGTGTTACAATTTCATGGAAACCAAACAAATTATCCAAATCAGCATCAATTATAGAACTATTTCTTCTCAAAATTTCATATTTTTATTTATTTTCAATCTCCAGAAATCCAAAAAATTATTTTTTCGTCATTAGAAGCTCCATAATTTCAAAACATTCTTTTAGTTGAAAACTCCCCATTTGAACAGATTTAAATAAATTACTTTCATCATCAAAAAATCATTTCAGAGTATGAATTTCCACCCAAATAAGCACTAAATTATGTATCCCACCACAAGTCATCTTCCCCCACACTTAAGATTTACAAAAATCATGCAATGTACTTAAAGAGTGTGTTGTATAGGGAATTTTTTTTTCAATGTCGTACATGGATTCTAAGGTCTCAAAATTCTCAAATCTATAGGGAAGCCCAAAATTAAAAGTATTATCATTTAAAAGGGTTATTTCAATTAGAAACAAATTTCATCAATCATTTTTAACAAAGATACTTTAAAGATCATAGGTTTTGGCATAAAAAAGTAAAATTCTAGTGAAAAAATAGTTCTTTTGGTTCAGTAAAGAATTGGGATGAAAGTGATGAATATGAAAAATGGTTTAGAATCTTCATAGGAAAGTAATTTTCAATATTGGATTGTATTCTTTACATAAAATTTATAATTAGATGATATTTTCACGAATTTTAACTATTTGAATCTTGAAAAAACTACATTTTAGAAATAATTGAAGTTAATTCTATGAATAAGGTTGGATCATTTCATCAAAAATAGTTTTTAGATAAAAAATGATTTTAATTTTATGCTCACTAATTTTTTTAACACATAATTTTGAATGAAAAAAAATAAATTGAAAAGAAAACCCAAAAAATCCCAATCTAAGTAGCATGTTCCACCCCAAGACATATTTTGTATAATTTATTCAGTGTACATAATTTATATCTTAAATTAAAATCATGAATATAATAAAGGATAAAAATAATTTGGAAATAAAGTTATAACTTGGTTTTTATTTAGCAGAAACAACCTTGAACTATCCTTCAAGAAGTTGCAACATTAAAACCTATATAAACAAATCCAAATTTATTAAAATAAAGGAAATAAAAATAAAAATAATGATAATAGAAAAAAGACCTAAATGAACCCCCCAAGTTGGTGTTAGGATTTCACTTTCCCTATTCATGAAGTTCTAGCTAGTGATCCCCAATGTGAAGGCTGATACAATTTCTTCCTCATGAAGCCCCAAATAAATATCAAATTTTCCTCAACTCCTACAACTTGTAAAATCTCCCAAAAATAAATTTATTTAGGTCAAGATCCTTGAAATTTTGTTTCCAATGATTCATTGGAGGAGGGAAAAATTATAAAAAAATTTCCCAAAACATTATCCTTAAAAAAACATCCAGTGGTTACTAAATTGTTATATTAGGATGTATTTCATCATCAAGTTCATCTTGAAAATTATTTCTTCTTTGAAAAAGTGATCGGTACCTCCATCCTCATGTGTACCAGTGTACTCATGATGTTAGACCATTATTTCTAAATTTCATCTTTGAGATCCTCTTCATCTGAAAAATCAGTCCACTCAGAATAAATTGGAACTAAATATACACAGGGAAAATATTTTAACATGTTATTATCAAAATAATATGGATAATATGGATCAAGAATTAATACATATCCCTATGGAATCTCATGTTCTAGATCTATTTGGGAATGGATAACAGTTTTATTAAAACTGTTCAGCAACTTGGGTTCCACAAAATGTTCTTAAAAAATGAATAGATCATGTTTTCTTTTTCTTTGGAAAAATATTCATACGATGGTTATGAATTTTAGAATTCAAAACATGGGATTTTCATGTAATTTCATTTTCAAAAAATGCCACCTAATAATTTTCTAAAGAATTTTGATTTCTTAAAGACACATCAATTGGTGAATCTATGATAATTTCATCTGTTTATTTTGAAAAGTGATATTTTTAAAATAGTTTTTAACTCACCCAAAAAAGTATCCTCAACATCAAAAGTGTGTGGGACAATATTTTCCAATTCTTCAATATCGTTTTTAGATTTTATTTCTTTTAATTCCTTTAATTCATTGGTAATACATTCAATTTTTTTCTTACTAAATGAATATTTTTCTGAATCACCAAAGACTTTTGTTTCATCTCAAAATTATTTTTCTAGTGTTGAAATTTTAAAAATTCATCCTGATTAGGATCCTTATATTGTTAATAATCAGTCCATGTATAGAAGTAGTCACTATGAAAATATATTTTCTTTAGTTTTTTTAAGACTCATAATTTGTGGTTAAAATACTATAAAATTAAAAAAAATAAAACAAACCATGAGAAATGTCCCCATAAATAGTGCTAGATTGACACTAGGGATTTTGTTGTCACAATCTAGTTAATAACTATCCCCTTAAAACGTAGCACAATTTTGACCACTATATTGGTTCTCGAGGAGGTTGTAGGACAAGTTGTATAACTATAACTTTGTTAATTTGCTTTTCATATGTTTCAAGATTAGAATTAGGTTTTTAAATGAGCTAAAAATGTAAAAATATATAAAATAATATATAAATAATAAATATATTCTATTTAATTGAAATTAAAATCAGACCGGACTAAAAAATAACAAGATAGTGGTGGAATAACATTGATCATTTGACAATCCCCTTATCATTTTATTGTAATGTATTTTTATTAAAATATCCAATGTATACACAAAGACCTCAATGTATAAAACTATATTATCTTAAACTCCCATTGATACCACAAATTGGGTTTTTATCCTCTTACGAATGTGATATGATTTCCTAAAGACCTTTGAGAAATCGAATGTTTTTGAACTTGTTGTTCTCAATGGGGAGACCTAACCCAATGATGTTTAAAAAAAATAAAACTATTTTACAGTCATAATTTCAATAAAATCTAGAACAATATAGAAAAAATTAAAAACCATAAATAAATATAACTTATTCATTCATGAAAACAATTTCTAGGGTAATTAAAAAGAAAATGGATTACAATGAAAAGAACAAACTCAAATGGGTAAATTCCATCAGATCTCCACTTCCCAACAACACAAAGTGTTTCTCCTTTATGTCTTGATTACATCATGGAATAATCAACTTATATAACATATATTTTCTGCAAATCCCAATCCCTCAAACTATCCATTCCTTGAAATTAGGTTGAGAGGAGAATATTAAGAAGGGGATGGGTGAAAATTTTATGTACAATTTTCATTCTCCTAGATGTTGTCTCTATTTTGGTTCTCCTCCTATCCAAATATCCTTTGGGGTATTTATTTAATCATCCTCTAGATTTAATAATTCAAATAATTACTTTATGAGTGAATTTTTACTTTAAATTCAACATAAATGCACACATTTGATTCATATTTCCTCTCTTGTTGGAATAAATGCATTTGGACACATGTGACTGGAGTTATATATCCATTAATAATGTGGTTTTAGTTCTGTCGAAAAAACAAATATACTTGAATCTCTAATATATTTGGGCCATAAGAAGTTTGAATCAACACTTTTAATAGTTTCCCATGAACATAGACATCCTAAAAAATGAATTTTGAAAATTTTATCCATAAAGGAAAAGTTATGCACCAAAAACCAAACTGATTATAAACTGTTAAACTTATATAATTAGTACATTTTAACAATTTAGCTAAAAAAATTCAAAATTCCAAAAAAATGAAATTTCAAATATAATGACTCATTTTTAGGGACAAATTACTTGAAATAAAAATTGGAAATATTTAAAATGTTATTTATATTATAAGGTTATAAGAGCACTGGTTTATGGATACATTGATTGCCACAACATCATTGGGGTCCCTAACTAGAGAGCCAAACTGAAGACACTTTAACACCATCACCATAGGTTTACAAACCAATCATCACATTTTTTTATCACCGATATCCATCAAATAAAAAGTTATTATTAAATACCAATTTTTACATGGCCTGGACCAATAGTTACCACCTCAATGGGTATTAAGATAAGTGTAACTCCACAACCCTACCTCCAATAGGACAAGGGATGGCCCCAAGAATCGGGTAACTATATCTCACAATATGGGACACTAATGTACAAATAATCATACCCATAACATACTCTAAACTATAATTAATGCAATGGATGAAAAAATATAATAAAAAAATTCATATTTAACCTCTAAGATAACATGGATGTGTAAGAGAAACATCTTTGTACCATGTAGAAAAACACACAACTGACATGAAGGAAGGCATATCTCCCTAAAAAATATGGAGGATGAGTGGAAGATCCCTTATCATGGTCTCTAGTGATGACAACCACATGTGGTCACAAACTCACAGTACAACTAATTTACACTGAGTCTGAGTCCACCATAGTGACCACCTAGATTATTTTCATCTTCATAAGACACGAAGAGTATAAGAAAATACTATGTAAGGGTGAGTATATATTTTCCTAGTTTGTTACCTCAAAAAAATATGGCATAAATAGAAATATAAATTCATCTCCACCTAAAATAAAAAATAATAATAATTACAATGAAATAGACATGCTCTTAAAGAATCCTAGGTGGAGAGAGAGAGATATGTCTTGGCCTTCACATTCAACCATTGATGATGAGTCTTATCAAATATATAGAAATGAAAAATTTAACTAAAACTCCCAGGTAACCTCATGATAATGTAATAGGGGACCCACATATCATTGGTAGATGCCTCACTTAAGGGAGTCCGACTCTAGTGTCGGGATAGCTCCTTACATGAGATTATTGATGGGGGAGTACCAACTCCATAGATCGAGGAACCATTTCTAGATGTGTTTGTGGAGTACCCAAACTACATATAGAAAGGATATGGGAGACACTTTAACTAAGAGATTCATGAAATTAGGTGGTTACCAATCCCAAAAACAACTCTGATGACTGTTTCTGAACCCTATAATTTTCTTCTCATATCTAAGGAAAAGTGACTTTCATGGGCTACAATGTGTTGTAACTATGATTTCTACAATTAATCCACTATGAAATATTTCATGTAATTTACTTTTCATTGGTCCAATACTATCCTAAAAAAATTTATATATAATTATCATCACTCTATGAATATTACATGGTGTGCCATCTGAAGGGTACATGACCTATATCATCTTCTATCTACAAAATCATGTTCTCTCAATCCACATTGTGTGTGGATTCTAGACTACATGGAATTTATTTCATTCTCATGGAATTCTAGTCCTTCTAGGATACTAGGAGTATGCCCAAATGTCCATACCATCTTTTTTTATGTGACATGAAATGTTGTTATTGAGGAACACGTGGTGGGTTTCCTGACTTGTGGGGAGTATACCGTCTATAGACACCATGATGCTCAACCTATGGACATATGGTTAATGGGATAGTATACAATGAATTTTATTATAACATTTGATTTTGGTAATATGCTTATGGTACATGAAGATTGGGGTAGCATGTGTAAACATTTAATATGAATCATACTATATAACAATTAATTTATAACTCTATCTAAAACCCTATAAATCACAGGTGGTGGTCAACCTAGCCTGAAGGCCTTCTTATTTTTTTGATAATAATATTTTAAATTTGTTTGAGGGTCATCTCTTAAATGACCCATAATAATTTATTTAAAAGGCCTAATATATGACATAAAGGCCCCAAGGTATGACTATAACAGAAATTCCTATCCCCAACATCTAATTCATTGATGTCACCCATCGTCTCAACTCACGTGGCTAATCATCTTGCATTACACAATGTATATTTGCACTTTCCTTGGTACTGATAATGGTTTCCATATCCTCTCATTATTACAATCTGGTTAGCTCGACCCCAGTGGCTAGTACATGATCTAATCCTTCTTTTGGTGCCTTGACACATGTGGCTAGACCTAACAACTTCTAGGTGTGAAGCCCATATGTCCCAAAGTCCATATTGGGCCTAGAATTCCTTATAGTCTGAGGGTGTATGGTGACCCAAAGACCTAGTGTCCTGTAGTAAATATTTTGTGTCTCGTAAGCACAAATCCAATGAATTGTTCCATAACTACAATAACTAGTAAAACACCTACTATAGTACCTGATATAATAGATTCTGTATTAATTTCAACAGTGACTTGAAAATTCACCCATTGTTATAATTTAATCTTGGGGTTTATATAAGAGGATGATGTATTTTAACAACACAACTACCACCCAAACCTCCCTATCCTTTGTATAATTAATGGAACATGGTTTTTTTCTCTAAGGAATAATTTTTTTAGTCTATTACTTTAATCTAGACTGAATTCTTCATCCCATAATCTATCGTCTTCATCAATTTCACTATTTACCCCCAAACTCTACGTAAAGCTCTGATATCAAAGTGACTTCTTCCAACAATAAATTTACATATATTGAATGCATAAAATAAAATTTCCCATCATATAGAATGGTACTTTAAGAACCTCATGTAACCACTAGAAGAATCTAACCCCCTCATTTTCCATTATTGATCTACTTTTGACTGTCATCACTTCACCATATATCATTTATGATAGTGATCAAATAAATCATCATGAATTTAATTTTCGACCAGGATTCAAAATGAATCAATGGTTAAATATCCAATAGTTATTTGGATAATGAATAATGAAAATAATGGAGAATTAAATTCATAATAAATAAGGCGACTCCATTGGTTCTCATAGTGAATCCAAATAACAATCGAAATTTCAGAAACATTATAGCAAATTAAAGCTTTATTTGTGAAAAATAAATCTAGAGCCAATAATATAGCTAATTTTGTATGACCATGTAGATAAAGATAATGAAATATAGGATCTTCATACACATATAAGATCTATACTTGAATTTATGAATAATCAGTAAAATATGAAGAATTAACAAATCCCCCACAATCATTAAATTGATCCCTGATGAAGAACAATTTTGTGTCAATGTAATTGGTGAGATTTTTGAACCCCATTATTGATAATGTGTTTCATGTAATTCAATAACCAATCCTCAACCCCTTATAATTGTGAATCAAAGATTCTTTTACATCATGGATACCCCAAAATTGGAAATATAATTCTATTATATTTATGACCTAAGATAATTTTCATAATAGAGATTAAATACGGTGGTTTATCCCATCATAAATCAATTAAAAATTATAAAATGAAGAAATAAATAAATTATTTATTTTATCTTCTAATACATTATTGGTGACTATACATCATCCCAGAACATGATTCATATGAAACCTATTTCACACCTAAGTAAACTCCAAGTCCTAAATTCATCAATGATATTGTTTTTTCCATATGATGCTGCAATCAATGCGAAATCCATTAATTATATAATTTCACATGTGCAGGTACAAAAATATTTCATATATTGATATTGGAGTTCAGAGATGACCAAAACCCAATGCCAACTCGGAGAAATTGCCAAAATATTAATTTTAAATATTCAAAGGGTATAAAATTGAAAATAAGAGTTTCTATAATTATAAAATGTAATAATTTGGAAGGTATTAAAAACAATACTTTCATAGTTTTGTAACAAAAGTTAAATTCAATAGATAATAAGAAGTTTAAAAACCCACATAGATGAAAGAGTCATAAAATTCCATAGTGAATATAGAAAAATAGAAATATAAAGGGCTTAATGACAAAAAATTGGATTCCCAAATATTTAAATAAGACACTTTTGGAAATAATGAAAATGGAAAATGAAGAGAGACAAGAAGAATATTTTTATGCCAAAAATGAGGAGAATATTTTTATCTAAAAATGAAATTTATCTAGAGAGGAATGGAAAATTCCATGTTAAATAGAAAATTTATATAATATTACAAATTTAAATAATATTGATAGTGAAGAAATATTATCACCCAATGAAATGAAAATTGAGTCAAAAAACCATTATCGTGGCTCCACACTTGTTAAGAGACTCTTATAACCACATGTATAATTAATTTAGTTTTATTATTATTCTATATTATAAAAAATCTATATTACTAATTTATACTGTTAATTTATTATTTATTATTCAATTATTGTTAAAATTAAAATTTTCATGTTTATTTTCTAGTTTGTTCTGTTCTAGATTCAACATACTGATTTGAGAAATTTATCCATACTTATGTAAAAATAAAATTGGTAATGGATATAGAGGATACATTGGGTTTTATGATAATATTCTGAATTTGAATGGTTGTTTTATGAAACTTATAGTTATTTTTTTCAATGATCGATTAAATTATTTGTCCATAAATTTTGGGTCAACAAAATTAATTTATTTTTAATGAATATACATATATATTATAATTAAATATTAATGAAAAGAAATACATTCATAATTATCACATTATATACAAGTTTTTAATTTTTATTAATTATTTATGATATTAATTTTATAAATTTTTTCAAACAGATTTTTTAAATCAACCTGAAAAAAACACATTATAACTAATGTCTAAGTAAAATAATTGAGTTATATATTGATAATATCATTATTAAAAATCATAATGATATTAATATAAAATCATTAGCTTATTGAATAATATTTAGAAATATTAGAGATTAGAGAGTAAAATAATTAAATATAGTGGAACTCAATACATTGATGAAATCGCTTGTTTTTGCAAATCATCCTTCAAAATGATGGAATTAAGAGTCCTTATTGTGACCAAAATCTTTGAAACATATAAGAATACAATAAGATTTGAAAAATATTAAAACTTTAAATAGATAACAAATTTATGAGTGATTTGTAATAGGTTTAAGAGGGATATACGCATAATAATAAGGGATGTTTCTTTGAAAACATGGGTTAGGTGAAGGGAAAAGATGGAATCAAAAAGGAAATAGGCGTATTAGGTAAGAAAATGTTTATTAGAAATGAATTATTTTTCACATGGACTAGAAAATTACTTAACTATTATTGAAATATCAATTTATTGAAACAAATTATGAGCCATTATAATTTACTTCTCTATTCCAAATTTTACCTCATTTAACCTTATTTATTTATTTACCATAATAATAATTATTTTTTACTAAACATATAATATGAACTATATTACATAATTTCAAAAATATGATGATAATTTTATAATACATTTATTCTAGTTCAATTTATAAACAAGATAAATTTAAATTTTAACTGAATATATATATACACATATATATAATGTTTTTTATTGAAATAAGAATTTTTAAACAATAATTTATCTTTATAATATTTTATATCACTTAATAATAATTAAATGTGTAAAATTTTTTTTGATTATACCTATATAGATTACATTATAATAAATTCATCCTTATACTATGATATTTAGATTGTTAAGAATAAAATGCATAATAAAATAAAAAATAAATTTTAGAAACAAATTTTTTTAGTCATAAAATTGTTTTTATTCTCTTTAATTTCAATTTAATAATTTATTATGAATATGAATTTATTTTATATATATAATATTAATACATTTCATTAAATAATTTCTTTATTATATATTATTTAATTTTTTTTCCAAAAATAGGCTATTCAATAGAAAAATTCATTTGAAAAAGTTATATTTTAATAGTAAATGATCACATTATTAATTAATTGAAAATAATATTTTATTTAATAACCATTAATTTAATTTTATCAATCTATTTATGTTTGAAAAAACCATTCTTATTTTACTCAATTTTTTATTTAAAATTAAATTTCATAAAATTCCAAATCTGTTAAAATATACAAGATATTGAAATAATATATAAAATTTATTACATTGATAATTACATGTTTATATCATCTTATATTCTTTACAAGAAACCCATAAAGGACTCAATATAATAATTAATTATTATATAAGAAATGGAGTTGAATCAACTAGCATGAATTATATAGTGATTCCCACAATCATGAACTTCCCCCACGTACATTTTCACTCAAATCGCATTAGTTAAATTTTAGAATTATATTAGTATAGAAAAAATCATAATTATGATACCTCCATTCTATGATCAGTAAAATGTGGCTCATATGGAAGACTTATACCTCTTTATGAAATTTCTTTTCCTTTCTACAAGGATTTATTAATTTAGTTACTCTTATTTATAATCACCGATCCAAAGTTTGTCTTATAGCGGTCACATTTTTAAAAAATAAAACTTATAATTTATCTCATTATTTGTTATTATATCCAATGATGGTATCAATAACCATATGAGATCAATTAAAATATATATAATAATCTTATCACATTCCAATATATATAACATCATAAACATCATAAAAATAATTCATATAGTCCTCTTATTACTATTCCAGGTAAGTTTACTATCTTTTTAACTTGTTTTATTCTTTCTATAGTTGTCATCATGTTTTTTATCCTCAAGTATTATGAAGATAACAAATATTTGAATAATTTTGACTTATTTCTTCTAATTATTTTACATTTAGTTTCCTCATAAAGTATTTCATTTTTTTAAATATTTATTTTAAACAAAATAAAACAATGTGTAATATATTCTGATATTTTATTTAAGGTATGCTATAATATATTCAAAGAGAAATGTAGCATTATAATTTTGGGATATGACATTATAAAAAATTAAAATAATTCCATACCAAAATTTCACTACTCCATTTTAAAAATGAAGGTTCTTTTTTAAATTACATATTAAGGAACTTACACAGCTTTGTTAATGTTATGATTTCCCTATAGAAAAATGACAATATGGCCAACCATGTTTCATTTCACTTTATCTCTATGATCAATGATCTTCACCGGTTAATCCTTATGAGAGATTTCATGTTCTAATTTCATTGAATTTTGGTTCATTACATGTGTTGGATCTAGTATTTACATCCTCAAAACATATACGTGGAACTCAACACGTACGTGAGAGAGGTTTTGTAGAAACACTAAGTGATAAGAAACATCCACCAAATTTTCCTAAATCTTGATGGATCCAATTTTTATATGATAAGGCTTTTAATTATTCCTAAAACACATAACCCATTTCGAAAGAATACCTTTTAAAAAACTTCAAAATATAAATTCCATCGACTATTGTCAATACAAAACTTTTCTTTATTTTCCAATACATTGATATTTCACTAAATGATTAAAACCATCCTTATAATTTCATAAACAATATCGGATCCCAAAAAATTCCTCTCTCTAGATTCATCCTAACATTCAAATGTTTTACATATCTTCTTATACAGATCCTAATATGGTTTCATTTGGATAATCGAGTGGAAACTATTATTATATGAGAACTCAAATAGAGGAAGATGTTGATCCCATCTTCCTTTAAAATCCATTGATAAATATGTTAACATATATTACAACATTTTAATGTTAATTTCATATTAACCACAACTTTAAGTATGAATGGATATTCTAAATCTTATCTCTATATCTAACTATTATTGAATACTTATCCAAAATGTTTATATGAACAAAGAATCACGATCAGATAAAATTGAATGTGGCACTCTATACACCCTATCCACAAAAATTTTGTATAAAATTATATGTTGAACAAGTAATAAATCATCTCTAGTGGAAATTAAGTATCCATAAATTAGAATATTACTATCTTCTACAGAGATGAATTATTTTACTTTAAAATTCATAAGAAAATCAATGTTGAAATCTATGGTGATGTTCTTCTATTTCAATATTATTATAGTTAGTGTTTTCCTCATGCCTTTAGATTCAACATGTTCAGCATTTACATATTTCCTCACTAAGAATAAATATAAATACACTATAATATACCTCTACATGTTTTCCATCACAAAGTGTTTCTTAAGATATTTATACAACTTTTTCTTATTGGGTTAACAGAAAATGCTGATATATATGCATCTTTGAAATGTTATTTTCTTAGATATGTTATGGATAGGATATATATATGTTTTTTCAATATTATAAATCCATATCAATAACTTTATTACTATATAATATTTTCTTATTTATACTATAACTCAATTTTCTCTTTTTTAGCCTCCTTGATCTTCACATATATGAGTTTTTGAGAGGTCATTTGATAAAGGTATGATTTTATCCCTCCCTTTAGGATTTATATTTCAATTAATTCTATAAATATTGGTTTCATTTAAACTTCAAAATGGATAGGGTATCATGATACCTTAATCTTATAGAATCAACCACCTTATTTTTCTTCGTTGGATGGTAATATATTGATAAATCATAGTTCTTGATTAACTATAACAATATCCTTCAGTTCATGTTCCACTCCCATGTGAAAATACACTTTATTCATTTTTTTCGGTATAGATGTTAGACACTTTACAATAGGAATAATTACTCTATATCATTAATGAGAATATTAGTTCCACCATATCTATATAATTTTTCACTTACTTTTTCTTATGGGTTTTATTAAATATGATGTATAAGACATTACCTTGTCATTTTATATAGAGGTGCATCCAAAATCCTTTTTTGAAGCCTCATTGTATATAAAAAACCCATCTTCAATATATAATATTAATTCATGAGCGGTGATCAACCTCTTCGAAATCCTTCTAAATAGTTATTCAAATTATTTTGTCTTGATGACATTTACTCTTTTCCATATTAACATGGTTTGTAAATTTGTAAATCATAGTACATTTGGGATAAGTTTTTGATAATATAAAACTAATACCAGAAAATATAGGTTTTTATATTATTTGTTGTCCTGGAACATTATTAAATCACATATTTCTTTTAATATTCCATAAATGCACCATGTACAATTATTAAATTACCTAAGAAATTATTTTTTTGTAACCGGAATTAGCATTTATTGAATATGAAAAAAATTCCACTTTCATACTGTCTTTATCATAATCCTTAAATGATATTCATGTTTCTCCTTACTGTTTGAATATATAGGGATATCATTAATAAATACTACTACAAATTTATTAATGTAATCCTTAATGACTCTATTCATTAGATTCATAAATATTATTGATGTATTTAAAATTATGAAAGGCACCACTAAGAATTTTTAATTTTCTATCTTATGAAAAATATTTTCTTATATATATCTTCTCTCTGTAAACTTAATTTATAGTGTCTAGATAAAATATCAATCATCAATAAGTATTGAGTCTCTCTATGTTAATTAAATAAATCATCAATATGGTGTCTAATATGTTAGGAGTTTTGAATAATATTTTCCAAGAACAATATAAATCTACTATAGGGGAACCTTTGGTAGATGAGTTAGACTTTAGGATTGTGTCATCATTTAAAAATTAATTTATAAAATTGTAGGATAAGTTAAAGAGAGTGATATTCTATTTATTTATACATATGGTTAAATTCCTTAGAATATGGTTTATACTGAGATGTTAGTTTACCTAAAGGGTGACTCGTTTTTTTAACAATAGTCTATAGTCAAGTCAAGGATTTTTTCTATAACAGTTCCATGTTTACTATGGGAAATAAATGTAACCTTGGTTTATTTTGAAGGAATAAATGTAACCATGAGAATTTATGAAGTCGATAAAACTATTTGATAAATTATAACTTATTATTAAGGTGGGGTGGGACCAATCTGTGATAGTTTTAATGTTCGTGATATAAATGGAAAAATTTCCATACTTAATTTATATATTATTACACATTTGGAAAGTTAATATAATGATGTAGTAATGTTCTATGATGTATTCAAGACTAAATGTTAAAATCATATTAAAATAAAAGTGTTAATTTACTTACTATTTTTATCTTTTGTGTATCCTTTTATGTGTGTTCATTAAAATAATTAGTATGTATTGATTTAGGATGAATTTTATATTATTATGTTTTAGAGAATTATTAGAGGGTTAAGGTTTTTAGTTTTACTGAATATAACCACTAGAGGTCAATTATTTGGAATTTGTTTTGTTATAGTTATCGTGAATAGAAAATAAAGTTTAGTTATCCCCCACCCAAAATTGGTATCTGTGATTAATTGAAGACGTTGGAAAACTCAAAATAGAAAATGTGGTTTTCATGTGATGTATTTAGAATATTATCTTATCCAAAAGGATGTGGAAATTCTATTAACAATAAAAAAATAGGACAAGAAATAAGAAGTGAAATAAGAATGGATGAATAGAAAAAAAGTTTTTCTGATTAGGATATTGTTTATAAGGAATGTTTACATAAACATCTAGTAGAATAAAAATACAAAAAAACTAATGAATTACCAAACATAAATGTATAATAAACCTACTAGTTTGAAAAAAAATTATAATGAAGATGTTTTTTAACACGGGAATGTTGAAAGGAAGAGGAAATTCATATGATGTTAATGATTTCAACATGATATTAAACTATAATGATTCAGTGCAAGTTACATTCATTGACATTATTAAGTAATTTATTTTATTCTCATCACTACTTGAGATTTGGGAGGTAAGGGTAACTTCAATCAATAATTCTTGATTTTTTTGGGACTTTCAGTTTGTTAGAAATTTAATCATGAATGAGGATCTCAGAATAAGGGAAGTCCATGATCCTACTAGTATTTTATTAAATGTATAAGGTAAATGATTTTCACCTAATATTAAGTAAAATCAGACAAGAAAAGATAATTATAGATATATAATTATAGGTAAATCTACCAAAACCCACCAAATATATTGAAATTATGATAAAATGGGGAATCTAAATAATGATCATAAGAATCATAGGGTGAAACCTAGAAGACCAAATTTCATAATTTTGATTTCAATAAATTAATTGGGAGTAGTATCTTGTTATTAAGTGTTAATATTACATTTCAATCACGGGTAATTGATTTTGGTGAATCATTTAACTCTATGATAGATTAAGAGAGAATATTAAACTATGTACATAAAATATTCAGAAAGGTATACTTTACTGATGTTGAGGTTATTGAAATTATAATAACAGATGATGTCAATATCAAGATGTTTAATGAGATCATTGAAAAGTAAATAGATTCTCAACACATCTTAGCATCACTGATGAATATTACTTCTATCAGATAACTAGATGCGGAAATTTATGGATCACGTTTTCCAATTTATTATCAAAATTTTCATAAATATGGATGGTGTTATAAAGGGGAGGAAAGGATTAGACCTTACACCTATTAAAAAGATCATATGGAATTTTCATTATTGAGATACAAAATTATGGATGTGCACATTTATAGAACTATCAACATGGTTATATTATTTATAAGAATATATCATTTATAGAGATAAATGGTTTACTGATTCTCATTCAGATGGATATTAAATGTTTTGAGACTTGTATACTTAGAAATCATAATAAGGTACCATTTAATCTAAATGATTGGATTCCTTAGATCCATATTACTAAACATGGTCACCATGATGTCATGGGCCAACCACATATCGAAATTATATGGAAGGTAAAATTTATATGGTTTAATGATAAAGATGAATACACAAAAAGGGATATTAAAAAAAACGTCCAAAAGAAAATAATTAGGCTTAAAACCCCTTAATTAAAACACTAGAAACAATTGTGTTCTCTAAGGATGAACATAATGTTATCTATGATATGGAAAATCAATAGGTTTCATTATTTTAAATTTAATGAAATTTTTCTAGAAGTGGTGATCATGAAAAAATATAAGGTTAATATGAGTCTATTAACACTAGTGGTCCAATATATTTTTGAGTAGTTGTAGTATAGTAATATATTATAATTTTATCACCTAATATTTTTTCAAAAGTATTGGATATCTTCATATCATTGTTAAGTGAAAGTAAGATATTGAATCTAGGCCTATGGAATGAATATTTTTGGGTATGGAGATAAAAAAAATTAATTACCAACTCTTAGATTATGATCATCAGTATATTTTTCAAGTATGAAACACTCACTTAAATGATCTGTTCTTGTACAAAAACCTAAATATAGAGGAAGAAGAATTTGAAAACAATTAATAAATAGGTCTTGATTAATTTTTTTTATGGATGAACCAAAATCACACAAGTTTTTTTGATTTATGGTGTTTATAAACAATATATAATTTACGAATTTTGAATATGTACTTGAATTCATGAAGACTACATAGGATTAGTGCATAATTTCAAAGGAGAGGAGTCCAGAAAATAGAGAACCATATAAAACAATTGATATAGTATAGTTTTGAATTGGGTTTTTACTATATTCTAGAATTATATAGATAGTATAAATTATTTTTATTGACTTCACTACATAAATATAACTGGCGGTGGAAAGACAGATATCCTAGAAGAAGTGGTCCTGCTCAGTGATTTTATAAATTGGGCATTATATTTGACAGGGAATGAAGTTCATTAAATTTCTATAAAACCTAAAAAATAAAAAAAATCACAATGAAATATATTGTTTTAGTAAAATATTGTTTTTTTGTTAATTTAAGAAGTTAATTTATGTAAATGTTATAAGGCATGGATAGTGTAGAAATAGTTTTAATAAAAGGAAGGAGTGCACATCTTTAAACTATTTTCACCTGTATTTCAAGAAGAAAAATACAAAAAATATTAATAATTGATTCTAAAAAAGATTTTCATTTAGATTAAATTTCTATAAAAACTATACTACTTATTTATTGGAGGAAATTTACCTAAAGCAAATAAATGGTTTCAATATTCATTGGAATAAGGACATGGTGTATAAGTTGAAACGAATACTCTATGGGTTGAAATAAGAGTTGATACAATGTAACTAGAAACTTCATTGCATTCGTGGTAGATAATGGTTTTATTTGGAGAAAAATAGACCAATATTTATATTATAAAAAGTTTTAAGATGAGTCTTTAATCACCTTTGATATGAATTTTTATGACTTTCTTCAAGTGCGTCCAAAAATTTTACAGATCTAATATTTGAAATGTGAGTTGTATAGGATCGTTGAAATGGATGATCATAAGGTGTGTATGATAATTTTTGGGATAAGTATTGAATTATATATTGAAACTATATGATTAGGTTTTCTTCAATATTAGTAAATATAGATTGTCATCAAGTAGTGTGTAATGATCATATTTAAGAATGTTTCAACTCATATGAATATGAATTTCAAATTTCAAAGATGGAATGATCCAAAGATTCAATTAGATGTAATTTATATGGTAAGGGTTTCATTTTTATAAATAGTGAGAATTATGACCTAATCATTGTATTTACTCTCCATGATATTTCTTTTGGAGTGGGTAATGTCAGTAGGTACAAGGAAAAGCTAAGGAAAGAACACTACAAAGCTAGGAATTGGATCATATGATATTATAAAGGAATAGAATATGAATTGTTATTTTTTATTTAAACATTAATTTATAGAGGTATTGCGATTAATTCTTTAAGTAATATTTTGATACTCAAAGGAGTATAGAAATCCATGTGTTTATATATAGAGGAACGAGGATTAGTTAGATGTTAAAGATGAAGTATATGATTTTATTAATTACCATGAATGAAGTAAAGGAAATATTTTGGTTAAGGAATATATTAACATAACATGGAAAATTTTTAGAGAGTTTAATGTTATGTTCTGATAATTAAATCATACAACACTTGGTAAAAAACCCAATTTTTCATTCGAGAGGAAAACATATTGACCTCAAATACCATTACCAGAAACGCTCAGCTAGAGGCAAGCCTCTAACCATTTATTAATAAAAGAAAAAGAAAATCAAAGCGGGTACAAAAAGTTCAGAAAAAATACATACCATAGAGATCATACTCATCATCACACCCTTTTGAAACTACATCCTCTGCGTTATCCGTTTCCCACTCCGAACATTCATACTGTTTAAGAACCTTGGCATATTTCCTTCTGAGATTCAGCTTCTCCAAGGCCAGAAATTCCCTTGAATATTGCATCACCCACCTTTCCCTCCCCACAGAAGATCTAGTGGAAATTGGATATGGAAGATAAGAATAATATTTCTTTGCTCTACGCCATGGTGGGGAAATCTGAGCACCTTCCTCCCCTTGCTGCTTTAATCGTGCACACTGAGCAACGTTAGTGTAAGAAGGACGTACCACACCACTATGTGTTTCCTTGTCACTATCTGAGATATCACCCCACTTTCCCAATATTTTCACATCTTGATAAACATCATCCACCAAAGATTCAGTCACCAACTCTGATTGCAAGGGATTGTAGTCCATCTCCTACAATTTGGTCTCGTGGCCAGTATGCCGCACATCCTCCACCACAGACTACCCATGACTCACCATAACAGTAGAAGCATGGCTCACCCCCTGTAAAAGAGCTGGATCCTGCTGCTCCCCGACTACTGCAATTCCATTACCATCCTCCTGCTGGACATGACTGTTATCATCCACTAAGGCAAGACATTGTGGTTGATCCACAAGGTCTTGCACCTCTTCCTCAGCTTCCACAAGCTATATGAGGCCACCTTCCTCCCTTGCATCATCCTCGTTTTCATACAATTCTTCCACATTTTCTAGTTCCAGAAATCTATTTCCAGTAGAGACCATGAATCTCCTTCCTCCAACATCCACTTCTTTCCCATCCACAGTGACTTCATTTTCAAGGCCAAGATCATGCTTCAAATGATCAAAGACCTGCTTAACCATCGGGTCTTGGGGCCTATGCTCCACCGTCTTCATGAAATTACCCTTCACTATATTCTTAATACCAGACTTGGAATCCCCAGCCGCATCAGTAACATGTTCTCCCACCTGGATGCCCAACATTTATTCAGAAGGGCAAACATAAGTCACCTCGACACCATTCCGGGTCATCCCCTTCCCCAACACTCTTGACGTTGGCTCATCTCCCACTGCATTCCCAGCCACAGGTTCTCAAACCAGCCACTTCATGAGAGCTGATTCCACTATCTCCTCCATTTATGCACTACCATTTGTAGGCTCGCCCATCCCAGCAGCCTGCTCAGCAGAAACTTCAAGCCCAACACACCCCACGCCCTCCTCAACAGTCATCCGGTCTCTTGCTTCACCCCCTTGTGCTGGAAAACCATCCCCAAAATGACCCACTCTCAAGTCCGTCGCCAAAACAGTAGCAGAACACCCTCCTCTGTGATTCGTCCCTATCACTTTTGAGTAGCCATTCACCCTCCCGATGTGACAGCTCATCGCCAAATGACCACACTGGTTTCAAGATACACAATAATGCATCCACGACTCAAAAATCACATCTTTCTTCCAGAGAAACTCCTGCTCATCTGTGATCCAAACGCATCGGACCGGAAGCCGCGTAGCATCAACTTAGACGCAAATTCTCGGGCATATAGGATGACAAACAGACTCAGTACGCCAATCAGAGAAAAGATACCTACCAATCATGTTCCCAATTGCACACAAGATAGAAGGATTCTGAAATGAGAGAGGAAACCCCAGAAGACATACCCAGACTGCGAACGTCGAAGGGTCACGCCGCATGTGAAAGTCAAAACTCCAGAGGAATAGGTAGAAAGATGATCCATTGCATCTTCGAGGGGCCTGGGACCAGGCATATATTAAATCCTCCTCCAATCCAAAGTGGATCATGAAGTCATTTCGGTCAAGAAAACCGACGACCGCACGCCCCTGCAGCTTCCAAGACTCAGAGACGAATCGATCAAAGGATTTGATCGAAGGCCACTGGAGATGGAAGTGGGCCACCATTGTAATCTTGAAAAGATCAGAAGCACCATTAAGCTCTGATGGAAGCAAAGACAACTGGGGAGCCTCTTGGAAGAGAGCAGGGACCTTCAGTGAAATGGAGATTCTCGGGAAGGGCAGTATAGAGCCAATATTCAACAGATTCTCCTTCGGTGGAAAAAATCTCAAGTCTCCCCCCTCCAATCGGGAGGGGGGAGCCGAAACCTGCAGCATTAGACCTAGATAATGTATGCACAAATGTTTTAGTCTATAGACTAGGATAACTAGAATGTGGTGGAGAGAACAACATACTATAGAAGAAGTATGGATGTTCAAATTTCCTTAAATGTTTGAGGTTTCTATAATTCCATGAAAATTAACATTTAATGGGGACATCTTTTGGAGTTATTAATTTTTTTTAATAATTGGTTAAATATATTATAAGGAGAGGCTTCATAAGATCACTAATTCTTGAGGTTTGGGTCAGTATTAATAGAAAGCCTTTAAAAGATGTAAAGTTAAGAAAATTTTGATTATTTTTTATGGATTCATTCATACAGGTTGGTTCATTAGAGGATGGTCAATATATTGGTGTCTATTGGATGAATGAGTGACTCATTTGTATATAGGTAGTCTAAAATCAACTCATGAATTAAAAAACATGTTCACCAATTTCTATTAGTAAAAACATAACCCCCCAAAAGGTAGGAGGCCATGAAACCATTTGACCATCTTTGGTTTACAATTAATATGGTGTGGAACCACCTTTAGAGATGGACTATGACATTTAGAGTGATAATGTTCTATAAGGAAAACTCTATAATAGATATTTTACTACTTATTTCACTTATGAATTATTAATAAAATGTTGTGGTATTATTCTACAATGATCAAAGGACTAAATTTATAAAACAAATAAAAATCAAAGTTTTGGTTTACTTTGATGTTTTTTCTTGCATTTATGATTTTGTACATGTTCAAAGAAGGACTTAGTGTGTGTTCATTTCAGGAACGCTGAAACATCTTAGGATCTATAGTATTAAGTGAGGGTAAAATTTGTGTTTCTAATGTATACATCTTTTAGAGGTAAATATTCAATTTTATGTCGTATCTTTTTTCAAATTAACTCATATTATTGTGTCCTTTCCCTCAAATAGGGAATATTTTTCATTGTTCATAATCTTGTTAATATAATTATAATATTTACAAATATGGAATTTTTTATCCACCTTCTTGATAAATGGGCCTTGTTCACCAATGTTGAAAAAACAAGGGCATATAAAATCTATTTCTACGTTCTATTATATTTTCTTATTAAATTAATTAAATTAAATTGGGTATATTTTTTGAGGAATCAATTATATAAGAATAGAAACAATGTAGATTTTAGGGAGCACTAGATAGTTCATTGAGAAAAATATCATTATAATTCAGAAACAAGTGTATCTATGTAACATTTATTCCCTCACTAACCATTAGGTCTATGTAACCCTCATTATTTGGAATTAAGACTGATATTAAAGAATTCGTTACCAATGGGATTTATAATTACCTTTGTTATGATATTTGATAATGGGATGATTTGGGTATGAAATGAGATTTATTTATTTAGAACTTGATTTTATCTCTCTTTAGGGAGATCCAATACATGCCTAATATCAAATAATTTTATACCAAAGGAAGAAACAGTAGTTATATTATATGTAACATCATATAAAACTTAATTAGAGAAGAGTTATATTCTTGGGAGAAAATCACCATTCTACCAGATGTCTTAACAAACAAATCAATATACAATGTTTGAGGTTGTGAATAAATACTTTTAACAAAATTTCATGATATAGAATAATATGATGAACCAAAATCAAATAAAATATTTTTAGATATAAATAATTGAGTATGTGAACTATTTAACAATTCACTATTATGATGCACTTTATCAGTAGTGATTGTATATGATATTTCTTATTCCCTACTTCACTGAGGTTTTTTATTCCGATTTTCTAAATTATACCATGGATTTGAGGAATTTATGTGAGTAATAACCAAAATCCTTGCATTGATAGAATTTACATTTTAGCGATGCATTATTTTGGGACATCATATGCTTTATTTCAATGAGTGGCCCATTTACCTCTTTTTGATAATCAGGAGTTTGATTACTAACCTTTATACACGTGAATCATTTTACAATTCATTTCTTGATATTTTTTATTGATTATATTATAAATAGTTGAATTCATATTTAATGTTCCAGATATATTTTCTTGTAGAGGACCTTCAAAATATTGACCAACCTTGATGTTCTTATAGATATTGTCAGAACTTTGAAAAAATCCAACTCAGTTGGAAGATAGTGTACTTCTCATAATTATGAAATATGGTCAATTACATGAAAATATATAATGTAATAAATCTTATTTGAATAGAAGGGTGGTGCGTATACTCCACCAGTATACTATGATCATGGTAATTAATGATACATGAGATCAACAGTTACTAGATCTAATTGATAGACATTTTAAAATATAGGAGGCAATGTCTACCAGTTGACTAGTTGGGATCCACAATAAACATATGATGGGGAAACATATTGATCTGTCGATTGATTCCCAAATAATTTTTATCTATATATATATATATATTTCATTTCAATAGTTATTATAATCCATTATTTTCTAGTATTATTGGATGTGTGGATGTTTTCATCTATAGATTTAGGATGAATGTCCCAAATACATAAAATGGTTCTATGTAATTATTTTTTCCTCAATTAATTTGGTTGAATGCTGTGTGTTTTTGAGTTATATGGAGTGTGTGATATGTTTTAATTTAGTGAAGTGATTGGGGTGTGAGGTATTAATAGTGTTAGTACACTAGGATTTGTGAGAATTTAAAGATGTTTAGATTATTCTACATGGAGATTGCAGTGTGTCTAGTTTTATAGTGGACTAAATGTTACTGCTTCTAGTGATTACATGGTTTCATCATGCTCAATAAGTGGTATCAAATCTTCTAGATTATCTTCCTCACAACACACTCATTTGAATATCAAACATCCCTCACTCATTTTCTTGGATGTTTTCCAATTTCATATAGGATTACTATAATTGGAACAATATGATTGGAAGAAATTAATTATAGGGTTGATAAGTCTAACAGAACTAACTTATCATTCTAGAGGATGATGAGGAAGTGTTTTCTCATCCATAAATTTCTATATGATATTCTATAGTGATTTTATCTCAATAAGATGGTGAAAATATAGGGGGTTCATTATATAGAAATAAACTTAGGTTAGTGAGGATTCTATTCTCCTACAACATTTATATTAACATTCAATAAAAGATAATAATAAATTTAATGGTAGAAATGGAGGGTATGTCTGATAATCCAATAGTAATTAACAATTTTTTCAGGATGATATGATTGTTCTTTATTAGGATGTTATAAAGAAGTCCAATAAAAGATCATATAAATGACTTCAACATGGTTTAATGATAGCTTAAATATATGAATTTAAATCTTGTGAATGATATTTTCAAATTACTATTGGTAGCAAAAAAAATTTAGAGTTAGGATTAGGAGGAAATTTCTATCAGTTACTGAGGTAAAAATACTAACTCAGTGAATAAGGACATCAAGAGCTTTATCTAAATTAAGAAATATAGAAATATGAATGTGAAGTTTTCAGGAATAGAAGAAGAACCGGTTAGTCCCATTCCAAATGATTCATTTTTCATTTCCAATGAAAAATCCACAAATCCTAATGAATAATCATCATTCATAATGACTATTCCCAATAAAACTGTACAAGAAATACGAAACTGATATAAAGGATATTTCTTGTAAAATTTATAATTAATTCACACAATAATAAAGTACCTCAATCGTGATGTCTTCCTTAAATTTATATATTGATATAAAAATACCTATTTAAGTTTATCCATCAACATATTTTATAATTTAAACAATAAACCCAATACTAGTGATCCAAAAATGCAATTCTATCTCTTAATAAAACAATTAAAAATTTAAGTGATAGGATAGTGACACAACTTGTATTGTGTCATTTGTTCCTGATAACCACTACGAATACTTAAGTTCGAAAGGATCATATATTCACCACTATGGATTTATAGGGGTATAAATTATATCAATTTTATCATTATTTAGAATACTTAGATATTTTTTGGAAGATAACAAATCTCAAGATAGGAGAAGAGTTTCTTTGCCAAAAATATCACATGTGTGTTTCACCACTAATGAAATATGTGGTATATAAGAATAGGGTCTGGATATAATATTAATTAATTATATAAAGGCCCTTAATCATATATTTATCATATAATATTCCCCAATCCACATAATAATAATAAAAATTATTTTATTATTATTATTTCTTATGGAATTCACCCACATAAATCATATATAAATATTAAAAATATTCCTGATGTTTTGAATAAATATTTATCAATGGACCTAAGAGTCTGTTTTTTCACCTTATAATATATTAAAAATTTAATAAATATTTAAATAAATATTATTAATTTAAAGAATATTTAATTGTGAAAAATAAATCAGGAATAAATAATACTTCTCAATAATGAAAATATTATTTATTCAATCATTAAATATTAATAAAGTATATCTAAGATCATCAATAACCTTAGTGTGTAACCATTTAGGTATCTTTCACAAAGGAATTTGGAAGGATAATATAATTTCTAATATTACTCTCTTATAATATGTCAAGGAACCAATTGATAATGCTATTATGTCATAATGACATCAACAACATATGAAAACTCATTTTGTAATATAATCCCTATGTCTTGATATCTTCAATAAATCATGTTACATAATTAATTTAATCAAAATATATTCTTAATTTCACTTTATTTGACTATCTATAACGTACTCATTAAACACCAATACTATATAATCTATTATATTGTTACAATCTAATTAATGGGCCTAAAATATAAACCTCCAAAAAGATATATGGGGAAAATCCGTTCATGACTTATTCAATAATAACGCCTCACTCACGACACACTCAATGTATCCTACCTTACCATGAGCATGTATTTCAATGGTATTCATAAGTCATCAAATCATGTGACTCAAATATTATATTAATAATAATAAAAAATTATAAGTTTTATTATACATGATAAAATAATAAAATATCTAATGGCACACAAATAGGTGGATTTAAAACATGTGGGTTTTTCTTAATAAAATCACATCTCAAATATTACCAAATGATAACACCATGAGATAAAGTCTCATTAACTTACAATTATTCACATATGATATTTAATATTCTATGTCTCATATCATATAATTCTATCGTTAAAACTTTACTAATGATTATGGACGTGCCATAAGATTTTAAGGATCTCTTCATGAAAGGTAACATCAATATACATACCATGTGATGGATACCCAAAATAAATTGTCACAGTTGTAATATGTATGAGAACTAAAAATTATTTTATAGTCAATAAGTTTAATATTCAAAATTTTAGATATATATAGGTAGTCTAATGTACAATATAATTTGGCTCTAGGACACATACTCCAATAGTCTCCCACATGTATGAGATAAAAATTGTATTTACCTCTAGTCTAGTATCTCTCCCATGAGAGTCATGTTTCTACTTAGATAAGAATTTAGTCAATGATTCCACTACATTATACACCCTAGATACACTACAAATGGTTAAATCACTTCTCCAAGAAAAATCCCAAAATAGATGATACTCTTATAGTATATACTTCATTCATTAAGATGGTATTGGATACTTGGAATGTACCAACACTATATCATTATCACAATACAATCTGATAAAATCCATACTTCTCAACACCATATATGGATCTAAGTTGAATTTTTATTTCTAGACTAGAACTTTAGATCTATTTGAGGCTGTAATATACCGAAGCACTATTGAAATATTTACAACCTCAATCTTCTTTAAACTCAAATATATCATAAATCTTTTATTGAGGTGAAACATATATCCAAACTATTTCTCCAGATCATATCGATATTTCAAAAAAAAATCATCTATATACCTCCATATAACTAGTTATTAATCTTCTCTAAATAGAAAGAACATATACTTAGTAAGTTTCAAGTAAATCAGTGGAGAACCCATGGATTAGTATAAGTGATATATTTTTTAATTTTGTGTCAACCATGGATTGGAAGTGTTTTTTAGGTTTTTAGTTGTTTATTTGTGACTATATTAATTTGGAGTTATTCTAGTTTGGGTTAAAGATCATGGTCACTTGGTCATCAGGGTTAGATTTAGTTCATGGTATCATAGAGTCCATGGTTGATTACAATATAAAAGTTGTAAATGAAAGTCCTTTTATATTTTGTTGATCTATTTAAGTGGTTTATTGGAATCTATTAATAATAAAATGATTATTAAAGTTATATTAGTTGAGTTTTAGGTATAGAATAAAGTTTGGAGTTATCCCAGACATGGAAATATTTTGATTTGTGAGAACATAATAAAATTTCTTCAGCTATGTGAAAACTTTTTCAAGTGAATTATTATTTATGAAAATTCCATATATCTATTTTATACTACATATTGTAATTTTAGAAATTTTTGTGATTCTATATAGTTATTTTCATGACTTATACATTTTTGGCCCATGTATGAGAATTTTAATCACATATCCAAATTGTTTCACTTATATGAATCTATGTATGGGAATTGGTTGTAGTGAACAATGTAGGAGATTGTTTAATATAAGATATCTGAAAGTTCAAATTTATAAAAAAATTATATTCTTAGTAAAATGAACGTAATAGTGTAGAAGTAATTCTTTATGCTTTAATAAATCCATTTTTTTATTCATACATATTGATAGTAATAGAAATTGTATGTTTAAATTTTAATTAGTCAAAGTTAAGGTTGAATATTCAAAGTGAATCTATCTAGATTTTGAATCTATAATTTTATTGTGTTGAGTAATTGAAGTTCATAAGTTATTATAATCATTTGAAACTAATTTTATATAGATTCCTATTAGTTTTGAAATAGTTTAAAGATCAAGTGGGAGAGTTTAAATGTGATGCACTATAAAATTGATTTTCTACAGGAAATAGAATAAGATTAGTTAATTACATTATTTAGATACGTATTACATGTAAAATTAATGATTTTACAATTTCTACATAAACATGGATGAATATTTGCAATGAATTTATATACAATAGATTTTTGAAGATTTAATGATGGAATTACTCATGTATTTGGGTGATTTAATTTATTTGAGTGAAGAGAAAGGGTGTCTATGTGATTATGATAAAGGTAAGTAGATAAAGGATAAGTAATAATATTCCATGATCATGATGTGTGGATTTCAGTTGTAACTAAATGAGAAAAAGGGGGATTTTTATGATTCTCATGGTTGAGGATATTTTTGGATAAATGAGATATAATTTTTTCTAAAAATCATTTTTATTTAAAAATATAAATTTTATCTAAATATATAAGTAATTATAAAATGATAGAGTAAAATAGAGGTAGAAAGAGAGAGAGAAAGGGAGAGATAAAGAGAGATATAGAGAGAGTTTTTGTGATATATAGGGAGGAATTTATATATTCCCATTTGTTATAATTTTTCTAAGAACATCCTATAAAAACCCCAATAAGACCGGATCATGAATAAGATATTATGTATTTATCATATAAATTAGGAGGAAATAAAGCATATAGATAGATATATCATTTTATGAGAATATTAGGGTTGTTCTTATTCAAGTACAAAAGATTGGGAATATATTTATATTTTCTATCCAGATGGCTTGTTGAAGAAGATCCATATCTATTTTTACAGGTGCAACCTTGGAATTTGGATGATTTATTTCATTATATCTGAATCTTCTTTGTACTATAGTGTGAAGTTGTGATGTCAGTTGTGAATCCAGATAAGTGTGGTTATATTTCATGTGTATGTATATAATTCTAGTTTAATTATTCTTATAATTAAATAGAATACATTATTTTGGAGATAAACCATCTATGAAAATTAGTAGGAATACACATAAGATTAGAACCTTATAAACAATTTGTATTCATTTTGATTTATTTTTCATAATTGAATGTGTAAGGATGGGTTTTTTATGAGATTATCTGACTCAAATAGGCCATAGAGTTTATTAATAATATCAAATTAAATTATAAATAAGTTCCTCAATAGATTCAACCATAACTTCTCAGTAAATGAACTTGATATTTCTGGAACATCTACTTATATCAGAGCAGTTTCCCTCTATTAGATCTAATAATTCTATTGATGATAGATAATATTAATTATATTAAATAAATGGGTCTACCAACATTCTATGACAATAAATATCATTGTTGGAACAACACAATTCTTCCATAAATTTTATCTCTTCATATGGAATTTCACAATGCTTGTACAGTGGGGTTTACACCATTAAAAATATATGTGAAGATTTATTTTGATATAATAAGAATTATTTATGTTGATGGAATGGATAAAAATTGTATTATAATTTCATTATTATCAATGTTATATACTTAGGTGATGGGATGAAGGACTTCTAGTGATATTCGATACAGTCTTTAAAGTAGTCATGAAGGTAATTATAAAGTCAAGGGGGGAATGTCATATATATAGAAAAATATGTTTGAATATAACAAGATGGTTGAAGATGAATATATCAATGACTACATTACTCGTGTGAATAAATGTTTTGTGCAGTAAATATAGCTTTGATGAGAAACATGACCACCCACAATTATAAAAAATTTGAGGATAAATTACCCAGATATATTTTATCATAATTATTCAACTCTTGAAGACAGATAATATCTTATCATCGATAAGTTACATAACATCCTTATAGTGTTTGAGATAAGAAATATTCATGCATTCAAAATAAAGTGAAAGATGAAATGACTATTGAGGATATTATAAATATTAAGATTAAGTTTGATGATAACACAACATGTACTAGTGATTCGAAAAATATTGAAGGAGATGAAGAACGTTGGAGGATAATATCTCCTATTTTAATAAAATGTTTTAATGAAAAGAGTAATAAAATATCTAATATTCCACCATAAATCAACCAGTGAAATGGGCTTGAAAATTTTCTAATAGATTTTATAAATAATAAATGAATAGATTTCAAATTAATGAATGATGGAAATCCTCCATTTAATAAGTGAAATAAAAGATCAAAATAAGTTTCAAAATTAGGTAAAAAGAAGAATAGGGTTTCTTAAACTGAAATACGAAACATGAAGAAAAACACAAATATAAAATATCTATTATTATAGAATTGAATATGATGAATAATCATGTGATAAACCCACTGATTTTATGGATCATTTAAAAAATTGGTTCATCAAGTAGTTGTGATAATGATTATATACCAAATGAATTGACAATAAGCTCAATGATGAGTTTAAATCATGACTTGAAAACAAATACTATAATGAAGAATGATAAGATGATGTTTATGAAAGAGAACAAGAATTTTACTTATAAGAATTGTAAGAGTGATTAAAATGAGATACCAGTTGTTAAATAAAACATAAAACTATGATTGAATTATTTGGAATATAAGAAGATGATAGAATATCTTGAGGAAAAATATTATTTTAAAGAAGAAGAATTATCATTAACACATTTTATGTTTCTTGAAAATGAAAAATAGTTGGATATGATCAATGAAGACTTAAATGATTTTTTATAATTCAAGGATGAATAATATAAAGAATATGATAATGTTTTCAAAAAAATATTGGTTAAATTAACCCATGAAAAATCTATTTTTAAATCTATTTTTAATTTTTTTATATGATAAAATGTGAATTCTAGTAAACGTTTTACAAATAAAAATGGAGATAAACCTTATCCAGATTCAATAAATCATAGGATGTAATTTTAAATAAATTAAAACATCATATCATAAGATAATAATGGCCCAGATAGTGGTATAGATATAAAAATATATATAGCACATTTATAAATTTAATTTTAGTTTACCAAGAAGTTTTTGGTTTTAGGGATATTTCTGGGGTTGTAGGGTGTTCCGAAATAATATATATACATATTTTAATGACATTTCACTACCAATAAAAAGAAAATATGTTAGGGTTATTCAATATGAGATAATAAATTAAATTGAGGAAAGAATCATGTTGAGATGAATATTGGTTCAAACCTATCACAAAAAAACAGGTGTGATTGACTTGAAAAACTATTTAGATGAGTCTAAAAACAAATTAATATATCATAAAAGTGTATCTAATGATTTCTAAGATAGTTGTACCCTATTGAATAAAGGAAATATAGTTCAAATAAAGAGTAAAACCAAGGCATACATTTCTATAGTTTCATTAAAATATATTATGATGTCAATATCTTGGATACATGATACTGGTTGTTCATTCCATTTGATAACTAATGATTTCTTCTTGAAAAAAAAATAACATTCATCAAGGATATTTAGTTATATTTAAGTGTGTTTACCATTAAAAATAAAAGGGGTTGGATCATCTCTAATTGAAAATAAAATTAAGAAATATGATAATGTTTAATATGTGGAATGGATGAATCACAAGTTGTTCAAAATCATCAAACACTGTGATGATATGCATGATGTAATATTCCTAAAGAAATAATGTATCAACAGACATCTTAAATATGGATGAATAGTAACTCAAGGTAATAAAATAATCAGAAATATATTTTTAACTAGTGATCTTTATTCTTTCATGGGTTTAAGAGCTGAGAACATGACATAACATAAAATCATTGGTCATCATGGATATAGAAGGTTTAGAAATAATGTAAGGAATTTTGGTTTGATATGTCTCCCAAATATTAAATTAAATGATAATGTTGTGTGTGGATCATTTCATAAGGAAAAAATATCACATAAATCTCACAAAAACATAATATTTTATATCCACAAGACAATTGGAATTAATTCACACCTATTTATGTGGTCTAAAAAAGAAAAGTTCTACATGAGATGATATTTGTTTCATCAATTTAATATAATACTACACTCAAGTGACCATTGTATTATTCATCAAGAAAAAATAAATGGCTATTGATATGTATCAAATATAGAGGAGAAATTTTGAAAAATAATTCGGGATTTTTATCATGAATTTTAGTTTTAATAATTAAAAGGAATAAACCTATGATACATTTGAAAAATAACATTCTAAAATTATAATCATGTATCAATATTTTTAAGCATATATACCTCAAAAAACTAGTTTTATAAAGATAATGAGTAGAATAATTTTTTTGGAGAGTAGAAAATGGATTGCTGAGAATAAAATTTCAAAATTACTTTTGAGTGAAGATATAAGTACTTCTGTACATATTCCGAATAGGTGTATTTTGATGATTTAGTCACATGCTACAAATTTTAAATTATAGTACCATAATAAGTATATAGTGAAGTAATTAAATGTTTTTGGTAGTCTGTGTTACATAATGATCAAGGAAATCATGTTCGGATATTTCTTTGAAAATGTCGATGAGAGGGACTTCAGTTGAGAAGTGGATGTAAAATGAATTTTTTCTAGAAAACATATTATTTTTCAAAAAACTGTTTTTGGTTAAAATGTCATAATTTCTACCGGTTTTAGTTAATTAAAATAATATTTAATATTGAATTATTTAATTTAAATAAATACATTTTATATATAACTATAATAATTGGAGTTTATATAATTATTTCTTCTAGTCATATAGTTAGTATAAGATCATCATGTTCTTAAAAAATGCATTTCTTGAAAAACTATTTTTCAACATCTTTTGTGGGTTTATTTTAAATTAAAATTTTAGAAATAGATGAGATTAAATTGATAAAATTGAATATATATTTGGAATAATAATAATTTATATTAGGGAATAATTTCAACTTTTCCTTGGTACATAATTCTTTGTAAAATTTGAAATAAAATAATTGACATTTTTAAGGTTAAAACGAGGTTTTGCGTGTCATGTGTGCTTCTGTTAAAATTAATTTCCCAATCATATAGAATTTTTATTTTATAAAATTTATTTAATATTTATAATTATTAGGTTCAAATTATCAAATATGGTTTATTTAATTTTAGGATTAACGGATTAATTACCAAGGTAAAAAACCTTGTTACCGTGGTGGAAACGATACTGTTGAAAGTAAGTAAACTTAAAGGATAAGGGAATAAAATGTTTAAAAATTATTTATTTTAATGTTATGGAGGTGTTAATTGATATTAAATTTCCTCATATCCATTATTTATTATTTTTCTGGTTACTCGTTGTGAGATTTACTTCCCAATATTGAATAGTTTTTTGTATTTACAAAATGAAACTAATCTTGAATTATAAAAGGGAACTACCTCCCCTCACTTATACAAACCTCTAAAAAATTGGATAAAAATAATCCCACCAAAATCTCTCCAAACAATACTTACAAAAATTCTATATATATTTTTCTTCCTAAAACTCCGACCCCAATGGTCCTTAATAAGGAATCCAGAGGTGGTTTCTCTAATAGAAGGTAATAATCTTAACAAACCCATTTCTTTTTATTTCATCCTTAAAACCATAAATTATGCCTTAACATGTAAAATATAATAAAAAAATATTTGTAATATACTTATATGTTATTATTTTATGGAAAAATATATATCCATCACCTTCTCCGTCAAATGGGATTAAAAATCAATCACTATTACGTACGACAGAATACAACCTCGTGAACCGATTTAATTTTTTTTTCACCAAATCACATGAATTTTCATAATAATAGAAATAAATATATTTATATGAAACATATGAATTCATATGAATTCTTTAAAATTAATAATTCATAAAATTCCTCAATATTTCACCTGTTAGGGTAATGATATTATCTCTCATGCGTGTGTACAACCTACCGTATCCCTAAAGCGATGCAAATAATTTTCCATGTACAAATATAAAAAATGGTCTTAAAAATTTAATTTAATAAGTAAATAAGATAATTTTAACATTAATATAATTATTTACATGATTTAGATATACTTATACATAATAACCGAAACATTCAAGACAAAACATGCAAGATAAAGAAGGAAAGTAACACACAAAACAATAACAATAATAAAATATTGATAAAAAATAGGAGGTAAGATATTATAATATGGTAATATATTATATTATTAAAATTAATATGGTTTTACATATAATATTTATAGTCTTAAAACCACTATATAAAAGGATAAAGCAACTAAAGGGAAGTGTGAGGTAACATATTTTGTCTCAATTTCCATTCATTGATGCGTACTGTAATGTTTTGGGACAAATTTATTTTGTATAGTGTATATAATACCCATTTTACATGTAATATCATGATTAATTCATAATTCTAAGGGTTTTAGGTTTTAATTTTAATTATTCCATCCATGGGGATTTGATATAAAAATTAGCAATAGGTAAATAACTTCATAACTGAATTTATTTTCATTGGGATTTATTACTTCTTCATTATCATTGAAATTGAAATATTATACATGTAATGACTTTAAATTATACTTTGTTTTATTTAAACTTGTTTTATGTGGATTAAAATTACATAAAAATAACAAATTCAATGATTAATGATCACTTCAATGTTATGATCATTGTAATAGATTTCAGCTCAATTTTTATCCCACTGAGACCTATTTGTTAATATGAACCCATTGAATTTTAAGTGGTTTATATAATATACATTTTATGTTTTTAAAATGATTAAATTTTTACAAATTATTATTTTTTAATTCATGTTTATTCATTCAAAGGGTAAATTTTAAATTATACCAAAGAGGTAAGAATCTATTTTAAAATCTCACTTTCTTTTGAGATTGATTTTACTTTAATTGAAGGGAACATATAATTTATCATTCATAAGAACTAACCATTTTATTATAAATTTTTTTATTTAAGTAATTTTAAATTTTTATTCTAATTTTTCAATCAATATAACTCGATCTAGGAAAATATATATTTAAAAGGAAAACCTTTTTTATTCATCTTTAAACCAGATAAATTTTTCTTCCATGTATATGTTTTCAAAAATTGTTTTACAAAAATTACCCCTTTCAATCATATTATTTAATATGAATAATTTATGTTATCCTTGAATTTTAAAAATTATTTTAAGGAAATATATCCACAATTTTTTAAAAGTTATTTTTTTTATAAAATTTCAAATGAAATTTTTTTAACATATATGATGATAACAAAATTCCCACCATCATAACCACTTTATAAAATATAGTTTATTTTACAAGTTTTAAATGGGATTACAAATATAAATATTTTATAAAACATTATTTTAATATCTAACTTCCATTACCTTTATTCTTCCAATGGAATTGATTTTATTTCAGAAACCTATATTCATAATGAAATGATGGTCACCACTCGTTTTTGTTTATTTTTATGATAGTGGAAATTATATTGAGACAACAACTATCTTGGGACAGTTCTTAAATGGAAATTTAATTTATATAAAATATTCAAATTCTATGAAACATTGATATGGTTATTTCCTATACCTTATATCAATTTTACATAGAGTTTTTACTTGAATGATATTTTACATACTAGGGAAATAACGATAAATCTATATTCTTTATTCAATAAAGATATTTATGGATAAGGAATAATATTTAAGAGTTAAATTGATCATTTTATATGTGAGGAATTATTTGTGAAAATAGTGATAGTTGGGGCCCAAAATTATACATCTGCTTGATGGATCGACAAGTTTCATGAGTTAAATTAGTTTTCCAAATTTAATTGGTTTTTACCCATAGTTTTAAACTATCTTGTGAAATGGTGTAACAGTTAAGATAACATTATTTCTAAGATCATGATGTGTGACATTATGCATTTCATTCATTTTGAATTATGTTATTATTATCCATGTGATTATTTCATTGATATTATCCATTGACTCATTTTTTTATCAAGTTATTAATTAAATGGAATGTGTTTTCATTTTTACCTTACCATATTGATTATATATTATCTAATTATGATTTCCATATTATTGATTAAATGGAATGTGTGTTCATTTATTTACCTATCCATTTTGATTACACATTATTTTATTATTTTATTTAGGTTATTGATTAATTGGAATGTGTTTTTTAGTCTTTACCTTCCCATATTAATTACACCTAATTGATTGTAGATATCTTCATATGTAAGTAATGTTTACTGACTATTTTATCTCACCATTATTTCATATATATTCCCCAGGATATGAAAAATAATTTCTTGAATGAGTTCAAGGATGCTGAATTGTTTTCCATTTATATGTTTTATTTTCTATTGAAAATTTTAAATAAGTATCATATATGCAATCTTTTTATCCAAAACTACTAAACTGATCAGTCCATTATTATTTCAGCATATGCATTCATTCCATTTTAATAAAGTAGAGATTGATTCTTAGTTAGAAGTGTCGGAGTCATTAAATTTAGAATCATAGAAAGTTTATAAGCAAATAAAAAAAAGGAAAAAATAGACTAGGATATAAAACCATATTGTATAATTTGAGGATAACTATATAAAAATATCCTAAAAATTTAATAAGTTAGATTTTATTTTCAATTAAAGGAAATAAATCCCTTTCTAGATACTAAAAGTTTAAATTCTTTTTTATCATTTCTATTTTGGGTAATAACTCCAAAAAGAGGAGGCTGATAATATCTTGGCCATAATTCTGGTGCATGGTGATTGTACCCTTACTATACAACATGATTCTCACTCTTATTGAATATTCTTTGGGTAATTTAAATTTTCATTGTAAACCAATGTGAAGTATTTGAAACTTTATATATCCAAAAATAAACCAGGCTTAAGATTATGAGATTAAAAAAGTATAAATTTTCAATTTGTGTCAACATATTTAGAATTACAAATTTTGATTTAAAATGAATAATTTTATGAGATAATATAGTATATGACATTGTTTAGAAATGAAACATGTAATAAATAAGGGTATCAATACTCATAGAAAATGTAGAGACATTTGTATTAAAAAACATTACAAATGGTATTAGAACTGAGTATATGTTTGATATATTAATATAGAATACTAAGGATATGACAAATAACCTTTCATTAATAGCATGGAATGTTGTTCCAATACATTATTAGTTTATGTTGGATCACTTCATGAGAAAGAATCCCCCATAATGTTTTGGGATTACTAATCAAGTGGTAGTTAAGAAATGGATTATGTCTCTTGGGAAGATATTTTTGGACTTGGGGTACAATTCAATTAAAAGGATTCACTTTTAGTGTATTGTATTAATGAATATATTGATCATTGGTAGTCAATGATCAAAAATAATATAAAGTAAGAATAAATAGAAGATATGAAATGGAAAAAAATTAGAGAATAATTAATAAATAAATATTCCTCTCATGATCAATGGATTGAAATAAATAGAAATTTACATAGAAAAAGGAAACGGAAGAAAAAATTGCTACAAATTTTGAGGCTACCATTACAAGACATTCCATGTATGCTACATATTATATACTCAATACTAAATTCCATATTGATCATTTCTTTTAAGGGTTTAAGACAAGTATCCAATGGGTACTGGACTCTCAAAATTTTTGAACATATAATGAAATAGTTTTATGTGCCATAAAAATAGAGAATGAATTCTCTAGACACTATATATTCATGGGAAATAAAGAGAACCATAGGTAATTTGAAGAACAATAAAAGTGATTATGTATTAAGGTGATATTTTTTAGAACACGTGTTTAAGGTAAATATATTCCTTTCACCTAATTTTGAGTTAATAATGTTTAGTGGGTATAAAAATATTATTTACATAAACAAAGTAAATGGTATTGTATTGATGTCCTTAAAACAAATTAGTGATTTAATTGAATTTTTTTTTGTGTAGTCATTTATTGAGTTTACAACATTTTTAAATGTTTGGAATATATTAAATATTATGTTATTTTATTTAATGAATAAATATAGAGTTAAGTATTTGAATCATGCTAGTTTTGGTTAAGGTTTTATCGTAATTTAGGTTATTACCATGTTTTAGGAGAATATATAACTAAGGTATAAAAATATTTGGTATTTAAAATTACGATTTAATTTATGTTTTATGGGGATAAATTTTTGATAAAATAATTTGGAATTATGGGTTTTGAATTTGATCAAAAATATTTTTTATGACACATAAGTATTCAAAAAGCATTATATAAAGAAATATATAGAAATATATTACATACTCCAAATTATTAGAAAAATTTAGTGAAAGGTAGATTATAGTCCCAGACCATGTTGTATAGACAATGACAAAGTTAAATACTATTTAGGCTCATATTAAACCATCACCAAGTGGGAAAAAGGGTTATTTCAAAAAACTATAGTAAGTATTTGGAATTTGAAGAGCTATACCACATATTCCACAAATGTTATCCATGGAAGGGTGTTATAAGGTTATGTAAGAAAGGGAAACTGATCCTCATGTAAATCATACCCTTTGAAATTTTGGAATGGAATGGAACCATGGATTTCCAGTTATAAATTCCTAAAATACTTTATAAATTACCTTATATATAGTACATATCATTATTATGGATGTTAAATCTTGATCCAATGCATGTGATCATCTATGGTGAAATATAATCAGAACTTGACCTATATTATTTGGAAGAAACAATTCATATGCTAGATACTGGAGAGGAAGTATTTGAGAATTAGGCAACGTGATTGACAAAGGTATGTTGGAGAGGACGTTAAATAGAGGAAAAAACAAGGAAAATAGAGGATATATGAATAATAACTACCCTCATTAATTTAGAAGGTAATACACAAGAACATTCTCAAATTTGTTTTAAGAGGGAATAATGTAATACCCTAAGACATTATATTATATTTCCTTTTTAAATTAATTCTATCTCTTCAATAGGGTGTAGTACATGCAACCCCAAGGATCAATTAAAGTAAGTGAAAATTATAATTCAATAAAATTATAATAAAATTAATGTTTTAATATATAAAGCAACATAAAATTCTTATTTGATATGATAAAAATCAAATTTGAACTTAGTTGGTCAAAATATTCTTATAATGAATTTCTAAAAGTTTCCCACAGAAATAACATTTTATGAAAATTAAAAAAATGTTGTATTTATCTATTACCATTTCTATCTATCATAATGTGTATTAATATGTTTAATTAACAATTTATTAACTATAAGTTTCACATAAGTAGAGATTATGAAATTTGGCGGTAAAAGGGATATTTTTCAGAACACTAATTATTTTATAGAACATTATTTTTTAAAATCCATAATGTTTGTCCATTTTAATTAATTAAAATATTATTTCATGAATAATTATTTAATTGAAAATAATATATTCTATATCTTAATAAATTAATTTACAATCTTCATATGATGGTTACTAGTCATATAGCCAATATAATATTATCTTATGCTTGAAAATTCATTTCTTGAAAAACTATTTCCCGACATGTTTAATATGTTTATTTTAATTTTAAAATTTACCCCATTATGATTTAAATTTGAAAAGGTGGATTTTGTATTTTTATTCTTCATTATTAATATTATATAATATTTTTAACATATTTTTGGTCAAAATGATTAGTACAAACAATAAGAAGTTAATTAACACAGTTAAGGTTAAAAGGAGGGTTTCCATGTTATATGCGCTTGGGTTAAAATTAATTTTCCACAAACAAAAATTTTTATTTGATAAATTGGATTTAAAATTTAGAATAAATTTATATTAATTATATAATAAGAGTTAATTTATTTTTGTCTTAATTGAAAAATTGCATAGGGTAAAAAACCGGTTACCATGATGGAAGCTAAATGGTAAAAGTAAATAAACATAGAGGATAGGGGAATAACATGTTTAAAAAATGTTTATTTTTCTTAATTTAAGGTGTATATAGAAACTAAATTTCATATAAAACATTAATTATTATCCTCATATGTATTTTTGGTGAGAGTTACTTCCCATTATTGAATGGTTTTTGGTATTTACAAAAAATGCCCCTCCTCCTCAATTATCAAAGTTAAATCCTTCCCCTAACATGTTCAAACCTCTAAAGAAATTTACATGGGATAATACGTACAAATATATATCCCAAAAATCCTTATGAAAATTATATAGGTTTTTTAAATTCCCAAAATACCAACCGTATATTCATTAAGAAGATCTCAAAATGAGGTTTCTCTAAGAGAAGATAAATGTCGTAATGAAGCTCTTTAATTTTCATTATACTTTTACAACCATAAAATATGTAATAAATAATAAAATAACATTAAACCATAATATAATATATAATTAGATTTTATTGTTTTTATGGAATAATATTTATCCATCTCCTTCTCCATCAAATGGGAAACGAAGACATTGCCAATGTGTATAGAGGACAATGACCTCTTGAACTGATGTAAATTTTTTTCATTAAAAAATCACATGGATAGTAATAATGATAAAGATAATGAATATATATGATACATATGAAATGATATAAATTATTTAAATTTAATACATAATACACTTTCTTATTATATCTCTTGTTAGGGGAATGAAATTGCCGCTCATGCGTATGTACGACCTATCGTCTCCATGTAGTGATGAGACACATTTTACAAGTCCAACATTCAAGAATGGTTTTATAAATTAATTAAATAAAAAAATATTATACTTATAACATTAATATCATTATGTATATTATGAAACTATATCCCTTAAAAAATATAAAGAACATTCTAGAAAAGACATGCTAGAGAAAGAAATGCAATTAACTCAAAAAACAATGATAATAATAAAATATTGTTAACAAAGGGGTTGTATGTTTTTATAATAGGATAATATATGAAAATATAAACATGTATATGGAACTTATATAAATTCAAAACATTATAAACATAATTATAAAATAGTTTCAATCCCGTTAAACCAAAAGGAAGGATGATGTGTGAGATTTTGTCTCAATTTCCTTTCATTGAGGAATATTGTAATGTTATGCACATAATTACATTTATATGGTGTATATAATAACTATTTTACATGAAATATCATGTTTCATTCATAATTTAGGGTATTTTATGTTTAAATTTGAATTATTTCATCAAAGGGATTTGAATTGAAAATTACCCAGTGGTAAATAATTCCATAACCCATTTTCTTGTCATTGGATTATATTACTTCTTTATTTCCTTTCATATTTAGTGATTATGTGTGTAATTAATTTTTATTATTTTATATTGTATTCAAACATTTTATTTTTCATTTAAAATTTATAAAAATAATCTATTCATTTATTAATTCTCACATCAATGTTATGATCATTTTATCGAATTTTGTCACAGTTTCCATTTTGTTGAGACGTATTTGTTAACATGTACGTATTTTGTTTTATGTGGGGTATATACTAAAATTATTAGTATAGCTAGTTAAAATACCCTAAGGGGGTGTGGGTGGTTGAATTGGGCTATGATAGGTTAATATAACTATCTCTTAGGATATTTTTTCATTGTTAAACAAAACACTCTTCTCTATCCTTCATAGAGCAGTGGACAATATTATAATTAAAACATGTACATGAAACATCAATTTGAATTGGTTCACCCTTACTAGGATATGTTGAAATATCATACAAACTAAATTTTCTTCTTTATGAAATACACTAAATGGAACTACTATTATAATGTTCGGAGCGGACTCAATATCCCTTCTAGTTTATAACCAATCTCAATTTTAAAACTCACTGATCTCTCAATTGAAGTGTGGATACTGCTCCTCCAGAAAAATATCACGTGGTTATGAATCACTAAAAAAATTGTTTAACACATATATTAGTGTGAATTGAAGTTATTTTTTCTCCATGAATATGAAATCCTCTTTTCCGCATACTGTTAGGTTTTCGAAATTTCTTTCATGAACTATTTTTAGTCACTTTGTGAAATTCATTTCACCTTGCAAGAACTGTCTAGCATCATTCATGATCTACCTTACACCACGTGGTATAAGTGATTAATGGAAAACCATTTATTCATGGAATACCATGGCTTAATGTATTGTATATACATCATGAAAAAATTGGTAAATTGCTCCACCTTAGATGAATCTTCCTAAAAAACACCAACCATACTTAAACATGGCCATCCAAATTTGTTAGAAAACAATATCACCCCAAAAACACCCAGAAAACACCTTTAGGTATTTTTCCCAAAAAAATCATCCTTTGGGTTTGTTGAAAACACATTAAACCTTTTATTAGAAATAAAATATTTTCTCAATACACACTCTAACCCCACATGATCCATGCTCAGTCCAAGAAATAAGAGTAGAATGAAAAGTTCATCAATAAATCACTTAATTCCAAAAACTAATTAATAGATTTCATCATGATCCCAATTTTATATGATATATATGCCTTGTTTTAATTTCTTTAGTATATTCATATTTAAAACTAACAATACTTAAATTATCCACCTATCATCTTCTCACCATGTCTTCATTAATAAATTATATCACATTTTATTGCCAAAAATTCTCCACCTTTATCAACGAACTTGATGGTCACTCCTTTTGTTCTACAATAGGATAATGAACATAATTCAGTGAATTAGGGAAGAAAAAATCATACCTTGGGGAGAGGGGGTTAGACAATCTCATTTTTTCATGTGTGGGGAGTCGATTTAACTCTAAGATCTAGTTGATGGAATTTAAAGTCTTCGTTTGGTAAGGCCTTTGTAATAATGTTCACAACATATAGTTCTATAGGAATATAATCCAACATAAAAATTCATTGATCTAACTTCTTCTTGATTAAATGATACTTTATTTTAATGTGTTTCATCCATGAATTATGGAATATATTTGTTTAAAATATTTATAGCACTTGAATTATCACAATGGATTCTTATCATAGACTTCCCTTCAACTCCTATATAATTAAATTGTTTCATCATCCTTAATAACTATGTGAAAGATTGAGTGCCTGTAAGATATTTAGCTTATGTGGTACTTAATGAGACACAATTTTGTTTCTCTTTTATACAATAAATACACATTCCTCTAACATACAAGCACCACATGACAATTAATTTCTATCATCTACTAAATTAGACCAATCTACATCTATATAGCCGAAGAACTTTTGTTGAGATTTTTCATTATGTAGAAAACTGAAACCCACCATGTTCTTGATATAAATAAGTATTCTCTTAACTATGGGTAAGTAGATTTATTTTGGATTTATTTGATATTGTGCAAATTTACATGTGGAAAAAAATATCTCTTAATTTTTTTCTTATGTAAAACAGACTGAAATTATTTTTCTCTAATCATAAACATTAACTGTATTTTCTTAATTATATCATGATATTTTCATCCAGGTAGCCACCAACGTTATCATCTCTTTGGATTATCTATTCCTAATAATATAAAAAACTCCTTATAAAATTTATATTCAATGATAAATGTGTCATTACATCCTTAATTCACCTGTTAACAATGGAAAAACACGAGTTCACCAATCATTGAAATTTTGAACCCACTTTAAACGAATTCATCAAACTATCCACACTATGCTTTATATGATCTACCAAATATTATGTCACAAACATATACCAACACCATCATCATTAAATTAATTTAGTTTTTGTCATAGATACTATAATCAACTCAAACACGTTTAAAAATGAGTTTCTTTAACAACTAATCAAGATTTGAATACTATAATCTCAATTCCTACTTCAACCCATATAGAGTAGTTATTAGCCGAAAAATCAATTATCATATTCATGAATGAGAAAACTATCTGGATAATCGATATTCACTTATTTTTCCAGAAACTGTTTAAAAAATTCTAACTTGACTTCCATTTACAAAACATTGAACTTTATTTTCACTTATATATCCATGAATAATCATATTGTTTATAGCCTAGAAATAGGTTATTTTTTTGCATCAATATCTGTAACCTCTGTTTGGGTGTACACTTTAAAAATGAGTCATTATTTATTTCGAATCGATGTACTACATTCATTCATATTTTTGTGGAATACCCATTTTGTTCTGATGAAATTATAGTCTATTAGTCATGAAACAATCTCCTATGTCTATTTCTTATAAATTTGATCAAGATATTCTTTCAGAGCATAAACCCAGTTTCCCTCTACAACTGATTCCATAAAAAATTTAGGCCCTACCTGAGATAAGAAAGACGTATTCTGTGATTATTTCATCCTCGTTTTTTGAACTGGCGCTGCATGATTAACAAAATATTTCCCCTATGAATTAAAACTGGACTCTTTGGATTTTGTATATATACATATTAGACTTTTTCCTTCTCATCATCATTATCTTTTTCTAAATCATCATTTTCCAATTCAAATCACCATGAGATTCTTACCTCCTGATCACATTCATTAGAGAATTGTTCATTGTGTCGTTGACAATTATGTTCATTCTCTGTTACAGTAACATCATTTCTCTCAACTAATTTTTCTATCCTCTTTTCGAGGAATTTATAGGATTTTAATTTTCATGATCATCCAATGATATAACTTTATCTTTAAGTGAATAAATTTTTTGTTATTCTATTTATTGAGAATAAAAAAATTACCTCCAAAGATTTAGAAGTATTTAAATGTTTGATTCTTTCAGTAAAACATCTCTTACAAAGACTTTTCTTCATTTGGACACAACAGTGGCCTATTAGATATATAGATCTATGTCAAGACTACTTCCTTACATAATTTATATGGTAGTTCTTTTTCAATAATAAATTTTCTAGAAATTTTTGATGATCTCATTTATCCTCCAAACCACTCCATTTTTTAGGAGTTCTCCCTATTGAAACATGATTCCATATCCCATGTTTCTTGAGATAATAATCCACTTGGAAATCTGTGAATTTCACACCATTATCAGTATGAGACTTTAGAATTTCTATTCAAGAATCCTTTAAGATTCCCTTCGATATTGTTTCAAGAAACTGAATATATTATAATTGTAGGAAATGAAAAATACCAATTCCATATAACTTAAATAATCAATGGAAAGAACATAATACATATTCCCATCAATAGTTCTTGGTGAGATAGGTCTACACACATCTTCATGAAAAAATTCAATATATATGGTTGATGTATGTTATTTTTCCTTGTATTTATTTATATTAATCTTCCCTTATTAATGATCATTGCACGTGTGACTATGATCACAAGATAGCTTTTTCATATATCAAGATGCATCATATTTTTCTCGACCTTATAGGGATGGTTGGAATAGATGGAGAAGCCATATATTCTGAAACCTATTTTTATTCACATGGATACAAAGAACATATCTTCTTCTCCATTCACAAGGTAGATATTCCTCTATATGTTCTTTCCCAGTAAAAAAACTACTCCATATTTTCCACTAATGAAACCTAATTTCGTTGAAGATAATATAGAATGTATTGGGTCACACTATTGTCTAACACTTAACAAGTTGTGACTGAGTCCTTCAACAACCAAGACATCCACATGTCTCTTGTCTCTTCCACTAAATTTGGTTTTTTCTGAGAACACATTCTTTAGGTCATCATCATTAGCATATCTTACAATAATTTCATTATCACACATGATGTATGTCAACATATCCTTATTTCCTATCATAAGATTGGTGCATCCACTTTTAATGATCCATGTTTCAGTGTGATATGATTCATTAAAATAAATATAAGAAACAAAAACATATTCATCTATTTTATTTTTGATCCATTTCTTTAATTCATATTCTTGATCTTACTTGGAGTATAATGGACTATATTCATCTTGAAATGTTGAAAATAAATTTTTCATTTTAATCACATTTTATGACTTTTTGAGTTTTTCTCTTTGAGCACTTTGAGTATATTTTGGTACTTTACCCAGTTTAGTTGATATAAAATTTATGGAATTGTGTTAAAATCATCAACATAAGAAACAATGACAATAAAATGATATGCTAGAATATTGATCTCTATTCGGTTTTCTTTATTCTCTTATCCCCTTGGGTACCTTTTTTATATGGAACATACATTTCATGAGTGTCCCATTTTCCCATATTAATAAAATCTAATATGGGGTAAAATCAAGTGTGTCACAGTTACACCATGGTTAGATTCCTAGGTTCTCCAGATAATCAGGTTCTGATACATACCCAAATCAATATTCAAACTTATAGTGTATTCATGTGGTATAACTTCAACAATTACTGCTTTATATTTTTAATCAATCCCCATACCTGCTATACTGTTATGATCTATAATTTTACTCTTCGGAAACTCATCTATCTATTTCATTGGAACTCTGAATTTTATTTTTACTTTTTTCCCTTTATATCCCAAATTAATGGAGTCAATATTTTCTCCAGATATTTTACCTTTATTATTGTATTTGCAACCTCTTCCTCATGATATTCTATATATTTGACTCGATATTTTACTACTTTGGTCAGACTAGAAACAATTATAGTATGTTATTCAACTTTTATCTTGTACATAGTGACATTTTAGGAGTTTTATGGATTTTAATATTTAATACTTCAAATTTTGGCATCCATCTTAGACTTATCATCTTCCTACTATTTGATATAGATTTATGCATCATTAACCACTATGATGGATTACGTTGTTTTATCTATACAAACATCTATGTCTTCAAGAACATCTTCTAATGTGATCTAATGATAAAATAATTCTATGAATTCCCCTTTTTCATTATCACATTCTTGCCTTGTTTGTAATTTCTAAAAACTTCCACTATTGAATTTTCTTTTGGGTCCTTCTATTCCTCCAACTTTTCTACATTTGATTCTTATGAATTTTCATCTTCTTTGGAGAGATGCATCTTTTTTTGATAAAATTTATCTTGGTACTTATCCTACATTTCAAATTGGATGAATACTTATTCCTAAGAATTTCATCACCATCCTCATCATTGTCTTGAAACATCTTAGGACAATTTACTACAAGATGTCCAATATTTTTGCATCGAAAGATTTCTAGTTAAATTTTCCCATTGAACATTCCTCAATATCTTTACAGATTTGCGGAGAGGAATGAAATGACCTCATCTACAATGTATTCTTCTAGACTATATTCTATAGAGACCTTAATCATGGGATTGAATTCCACTTATTTGTACTTTCCCTTTTCCACAAAATCATTATCATCAATTCTTATCTATTATGTGACAATAGTACTATGTAAGATATCCAATGAAAGATCCTTTGGATCTTTATCTTCCAATATATAAATATCTGCATTAACCCGAGGTGGGAGTCTTCTCAAGATTCTCATAATAACCATTACATCATCAATAATTTATATGATACCATGAATTTATTCCACAACAACATTTAAGTGGTCAAATAATGAATCAACAGACTCATTAGGTTGCATTGTCATATCCTCATACTTGTTCCGTAGAACCTGCAGCTTTGTTTTTCTGACTTTTGATTCACCCTCATAAATATTTAGAAACTTTTACCACATATCATGTGATTCCTTACAAAATATCACCTTTGAATAGATTTTATTACATAAGACTCCCCTAAAGTATTGATTTCTTTTGAATCAACAACAAATTATATATGGTAAGCTTCTGATAAAACATTATATTCCATACTGGCCGAAATACCATGCATAGAAGATGTAAATACATCTATACCCAATGATCGAAAGAAGTGTTGCATATTATTCTTCCATTGATAAATTTTTTTCCCATGGAATATCAGAATAACTTTGTTATTAACTACATCTATTTCTACCATTGAGAGAAAACCACAATTATTAAACATTATCTTCAATAAAAATTGAAAGTATGACTATGTAAAATACCATAAGAGAGGTGTTGGGGAGAATCAATGTATTTTGGATTAAAACAAATATCTATTTTAAGCTTGTTTCATTGTAAAAAAAACAATATTCTCTCTACATCTCGTAGTAGTGGATAATATAAGAATTAAAACATGAAAATGGAACATAAATCTTACATAGTTCACCCTCACTATGATATGTCCAAGAAGCATATAAAGGAAATGTTCCTCTGTACAAAATCTACTAAAGCACACTACTATTACAACATTTAGAGTGGAATCTCTGTCCCTCCTAGTTTACAACCAACCACAATTTGAAATATCAACGATCTCTCAATTTAAGTGTTCTCAGTGCTCCTTAAGAAGAATCTCCTATTGTTTGGAATCACCTCAGACTTGTTTCACACATCTATGAGTGTGCAATGAAGTATTGTTTTCATATAGCTGATTAAATACACTTTTATACATACTATTAGTTTATCATAAATTTATTTTGAGACCAATTTTGAGTCACTTAAAAAACTTCCTTGTAACCACCATGAACTATGTTTCATCCTCTATGAACATCTTTCCACTGTGTGGCATGATAGATTTAGAGAAAACCTTTTCTATATGAACTAACTCTACTTAATGGATGATTGATTCCTCATGAAACAATGATACTTCATACACTTCCTATGCTTTGAGACTCCTTTTCCTTTACAAGATACAAAGCCTCAAAAACCCCTTCTATAAACTGTCTTCACAAACTTTCTTAACAAACTACCTCCTTTGAAGAATTGATCACTTGGGATCCTCTTTATCCTCCGTGGAATCCTTCTTCATGAACTACTTCAAATTTATCTCAATTCTTCCTATGATGATCGTATCTAATGATATTAGCTCAACCTAATGATTTGATTAGGGGTATTTATATAGAAAATTTTATCCACAAAAAATTCTAATAAAAATTATTGAAAACTCTTGTATGGTATATCATTTATTGTAAACATTATATCGAGTATTCATGGCATGACCACCAACATCTGCAAATGAAAATTCATTCTCAATTCACCTTAAAACACCACCTTCAAAAAATGATGTGGCTCCCATGAAATGATACCACTTTACTATTTTCATAGTGTAAAACCACATGTGGTTACTTTAAATAACCACCCCATCAGCAAAACATCAATCCCCTATGTGGTTCACATAGCTTGCTATGAGGTATGAATATCACTACTAAGAGGAAATATTTCCTTTTCCAATTTCCTTCACTATTATGTGTAATTACTCTATGGAATGCATAGAGCACACTACGAGAAAACCGCCGTTTAGCGGCGGTTTTAAAAACCGCCGCGAAATGCATTTTGGGCCGGCATTTCGTGGCGGTTTTTAAAACCGCTGCAAAAAACCGCCGCTAAACGGCAAAAAAATTATTATTTTTATTTTATTATTATTATTTTTATTTTTTTTAATTTTATTCGATGATTAGCGGCGGTTTTTTTAAAAACCCCCGCGAAATAGCGGCTGTTTCAGTAAAACCGCCGCAAAATGAAATGAAAAAATAAAAAAACACGAGAAACCCCGAAATCGCTAAAACGACCATAACATTTGATCCGGGCGTCCGTTGAAGCACCACGACCAGTCAAATCGAAGCTCATGAAGAGATCTAGAGGTACATATAATCAAAACCGTGAGACGGTCTAAGGTGCAGATGATATTAGAGTTATAATAAAGTTTAAAAAAGTTCTCCAACTTCAAATGGCCATAACATTCGCTCCGGGTGTCCGTTTGGGCTCTACCACATATCAAATCGAAGCCAGCGAAGAGAGCTACACACCAAATCAACACAAGCAATTTTGACATGTTTTTTGACCCAAAAAACCCCTCCAAAGGCCTCCAAAACCCCGTTTCTGTCACCAGTGTCCCGTCAAACTTGTCTTCAAACGGACCTAACTTTTGATCCGTGTGTCAGTTAGGCCTCCTCCACCTGCCAGATCATAGCTCATTCCATGAGATTCAGTTTAACTGGTCGCGACGCCCACATGCACTCTTAGATCATATGTTATGGCCTTTTTAGTGGGTATCAGGTTTGTTATATTTTTCAATGCCTCGTTTCTAGCACCCGTTCCCCGTCAGCTTTTTTTTAAATGGTTGTAACTTCCGATCCGCTTGTCCATTCGGACTCTTTCACCTTTCAGGTTGAAGATCGTTTCAGGATCTTTGATTTGACAGGTCGCGGATCTAAAACGGACTCTCAGATCATAAGTTATCTCCGTTAATGTGAGTCCAATGTTTTTGTCTCTTTATGACCGTTTTGAGGGGTTTTAACGGTACCTCCATTTATTACTGTTTATTTGGGTTTCCATGACTTGTTATCTTTATCAATGGTTTTTTGTGGGTTATTATGATGATTATGTTGAATTATTAAGGAGTTTTCCAGAGTTGTCACGAGTTTTCATGCGTTCTCATTCTTTCTAACGCCTCATTCTTCATATGCTTCTCCATCCTTTTTCATGCGTTTTCATGATTTTTCATCCCTTATCACGTCTTTTCATACTTCTTCATGTGTTTCCTTTATTATTTATAATATTCTTTAATTTATTTATTATCTATTATTTGTAATTGGTTATTTATTATTTATAATTTATAATTTATTATTAATTATTTATTCATTATATTTATTAATTATTTATGTTTATTAATTATTTATTATTTAATATTTATATTTACTTATTAGTTATTATTTATTATTTATTATTTATTATTTATTATTTATTATTTATATTTATTTATTATGTATTATGTATTATTTTTTATTTTTTATTTTTTATTTTTTATTTTTTATTTATATTTATTTTTCATTTATATTTATTTATTATTTATATTTATTTATTATTTATTATTTATATTTATTTATTATTTGTTATTTATATTTATTTATTATTTATTATTTATTATTTATTATTTATTATTTATTATTTATTATTTATTATTTATTATTTATATTTAGATTTATTTATTATTTATTATTTATTATTTCCTAATTATTATTATTTATTATTTATTATTTATTATTTATCTTTATTTGTTATTTATTATTTATTATTTATTATTTATTATTTATTATTTATTATTCATTATTGATTATTGATTATTGATTATTGATTATTGATTATTGATTATTGATTATTTATATTTATTTATTATTTATTATTTATTATTTATGATTTATCCTTATTTATGATTTATTATTTATTATTTATATGTATTTATTATTTATTATTTATTATTTATATTTATATTTATTTATATTTATTTATTATTTATTATTTATTATTTATTATCTATTAATTATATTTATTATCTATTAATTATATTTATTTATTATTTATTATTTATATTTATTTATTATTTATTATTTATAATTATTTATTATTTATTATTTATTATTTATTATTTATTATTTATTATTTATTATTTATTATTTATTATTTATTATTTATTATTTATTATTTATCTTTATTTATTATTTATTATTTATTATTTATATTTATTTATTATTTATTATTTATATTTTTTTATTATTTATTATTTATTAGTTATTAGTTATTAGTTATTAGTTATTATTTATTATTTATTATTTATTATTTATTATTTATCTTTATTTATTATTTATTATTTATTATTTATTATTTATTATTTATTATTTATTATTTATTATTTATTATTTATTATTTATATTTATTTATTATTTATTATTTATTATTTATATATTTATTATTTATTATTTATTATTTATTATTTATTATTTATTTATTTATTATATATTATATATTATATATTATATATTATATATTATATATTATTTAATATTTAATATTTAATATTTAATATTTATTATTTATTATTTATTATTTATTATTTATTATTTATTATTTATTATTTATTATTTATATTTATTTATTATTTATTATTTATTATTTATTATTTATTATTTATCTTTATTTATTATTTATTATTTATTATTTATTATTTATTATTTATCTTTATTTATTATTTATTATTTATTATTTATTTATTATTTATTATTTATTATTTATATTTATTTATTATTTATATTTATTTATTATTTATTATTTATTATTTTTCTTTATTTATTATTTATTATTTATTATTTATTATTTATTATTTATATGTATTTATTATTTATTATTTATTATTTATATTTATTATTTATTTAAATTTATTTATTATTTATTATTTATATTTATATTTATTTATTTATTTATTTTTTATATTTATTTATTATTTATTATTTATTATTTATTTATTATTTATTATTTATTATTTATTATTTATTATTTATTATTCCTTATTTATTATTTATTATTTATTATTTATTATTTATTATTTATTATTTATTATTATCGAGTTTATATCTATTATTTATGTATTATTTGTTTTTTCAATAAATATATATAAGTATATTAAATTCTGTTTATTAACCACATGGCGAGTTTGCTAGAGTGGTAAAGTCTTTGAAAAATATGCAAGAGGTTAGGGGTTCAAATCTCATCAAACGCAGAATTTCTTTATATTGCATGGGCATGCATGTGCATGTGCATGAGATGTCCATGCATGGATAAATAAAGTAAATAAAAATAATACGAAATAAATAAATAAATAAATAAATAATAAAAAAAATAAATAATAAAAATAAATAAATAAATAAATAAAATAAATAAATAAATAAATAAAATAAATAAATAAAATAAATAATAAATATGAAAAATAAATAATAAAAATGAAATGAAATAAATAAAATAAATAAATAAAATAAATACGAAATAAAATAAATACGAAATAAAATAAATAAAATTAATAAATACGAAAAATAAATAAATACGAAAAATAAATAAATACGAAAAATAAATAAATACGAAAAATAAATAAATACGAAAAATAAATAAATACGAAAAATAAATAAATACGAAATAAAATAAATAAAATAAATAAATAAATAAATAAATAAATAAATAAATAAATAAATAAATAAATTTCTTTATACTGCATGTGCATGCATGTGCATGTGCATGAGATGTGCATGCATGGATAAATAAAGTAAATAAAAATAATACAAAATAAATAAATAAATAAATAAATAAATAAATAAAATACGAAATAAAATAAATAAAAATAAATAAATAAAAAAAATAAATAATAAATACGAAAAATAAATAATAAAAACGAAATTAAATAAATAAAATAAATAAATAAAATAAATACAAAATAAAATAAATACGAAATAAAATAAATAAAATAAATAAATATGAAAAATAAATAAATAAATAAATAAATAAATAAATAAATAAATAAATAAATAAATAAATAAATAAATAAATAAATAAATAAATAAATAAATAATAACTAAATAACTAATAAGTAAATAAGTATATAAATATATAAATAAATATATAAAATTAAAAATAAAAAAATAAAAAAAATAAAAAAAATAAAAAAAATAAAAAAACCAACGTGAAACGTTCTGCGACGGTTTTGAAAACCGCCGCGAATAGTTTCCCGACGCACTATTTAGCGGCGGTTTTTGAAAACTGCCGCCAATCGATTTGGCGTCGGTTTAAACCGCCGCGAAACGAAAAAAAACCGCCGCTAAATGCCTTTTTTGCCGTAGTGGCAACTATTCTACTATAGGGTCCATGAACTCGATGCTTCGCGGTCTGCGAACTTTACTACGTGAAGTCCTTTAGATGCTCTATTTTATTCCAAAAATTCTATTTTCAAATCCTTCCTTTTCATTAAACAAATCCATAATATTAGGCCCAAATATATTTCAAACATAGGAAAACTGTGCTACCTAAACACATTTGCGTCTGTAACACCAACCACAGTGAAACATAGTCATATAGCTTTTTCAACAAACACAATCACCCCAAAACACTGACACGACCTCCTAAGAGATTTTTTCCCAAAAGAACATTTTTGTATTTAACACTAATACCTAATTATTAATAATGTTTAATGTTTCAATTCATGTTTATACATTCATGGGGTTACAATTTAAAATTAACTTAAGAGGTATGAATCTATTTGACCTTGTCTTTTTCTTTTGAGATTGATTTTACATTCATTGAAGGAATATTTATCATTTTCCAACATAATTTCCAACCATTTTTTTATATACTATATTTTTTTTAAATTCCTATACTTTTTTCCCATATTTCCCTCCCCTTGGTACTTGATTTAACAAAATTGATATTTTATAAAAAATTATGCCATTTTTACTTAAATAGGATTTTTTTTATCCCATTCCCATGTTTTCCAAAAAAATATTTATTTTCAACAATTATTGATTAAGGAAACTGAATGTTATCCATGAAATTTATAAAGGATTTGAATAGAAATTTTATAATGCTTCTCAAAATGTATATTTTCAAAAATAAGTGAAAAGGAATGTTTTTTTGATGTATATGATGATAATATAATTACCCACCACTGTAACTGTTTCATGATATGTAACTTATTATACACGTTTTCTATGGTTTTACAAAGAAATACTCTTTCATGAATGATCATTTCAATATTTCACTACCATTCCCTGTATTCCTACAAAGGACATGATTTTATTGTAAAAACCTATATTCTCGATGAAGTGATGGTCACATCTCATTTCATGATTAATTTTTTAATGTTTCCCTTCTCATGATACAACAACTTTCTTGTGATTAGTATTCATTAGAAATTAAATTTCTCATAGAAATCTATATTAATTATAAAATTGATAACAGTATTCCCTAAATATTATACCATTTGAACATATAGTGTTTATAATGTATATTATTTTATTAAAGGGGGAAATATTGATAAATCCATATCCTTTTCTCTATTGATATTTGTTGATAAGGTATATTGTTTATGAATTAAATAGATCACTCAATATATGAGCGATGCTTTTCACATGTAGTGATGGGTGGTTCCTAGAATTATATAGACCCAAGATGTATTAGTTTGTATCATAATACAAATCAATAGGTGAAATTAAATTGGGTTTTACCCACAATTACAAACTTTATTCTAAAAGGTATTAGTAGTATAAATACCATGATGTCTGAGATTATAATTTCTAAAAATTTTTACTTCCTATATTGTGAATTTAGTTATTATTATAAATGTGATTATTTTGGTGATGTTATCCATGGATTCATATTGTTCACAATTGGTTGATAAAATAGTGTGTCTTTTTAGTTCTTTACCCTAACATACTAATTATGACTTACCGAAAAATGATATTTATGTTTTTGATTAAATGAAATGTGAGCTCAATTGTTGTCCTTTCCATTTTAATTATTCATTATCTAATAATAATATTCAAGTTATTGAATTAAAGGCATGTTTTTTTGGTTTTCTACCTTTACATATAGATTATGCCTTATTTATTAATAATATATACCACTATAATTAACCCATAATGAGGTATTGATCTTAAAATTATTTTTTTACTTTACCTATGATATTAAGATTGGTACTTCTAATGAGTTGCATGATGTTGAATGTTTTCTATTAAAATTATTTATATTCAACTCCAATTGAAAATTGGGTATCATGTATGTGTATGGTTCTCTAAAACTAATTAACTTCTCGGTCCTCTAGGATTTGGCCAATTTTGTCCATTAAATTATAAAAATATAGAATTTGACTCTTTGTTACTAGTTTTTAATTCCCTTTAAAATAATCCAATATAGTATAGTCTAACTCCTCAGTTCTTGATTCTCCAAAAACTATTTAGAAAATTGATTAATACATTTCTAGTAATTCATCTTAAAAATGAGTAAACCACTTATAAATAGTCAATATAGTTGAAAAAATCATTTGTGGATCACCGAAAAATGGGAATTCATTTCCTTATTTTAATTTAATTACGGTATATATGAATTTACTTATCATAAAAGTGAATAAATCCCATCTTAGTTATGATCTAACATATGATATGATCAACAAAATACCCAATAACACCTATATTTTCAAAGTAAATATAAATAATTACTAACATAATGTATTACTGTATAAAGGTTCTCATGCTAGGTATCTTTCCAACCTCATGTAAGAAGGTGTAAAAATAACACAAACCCCTAAATATAGTGAGGATTGTAAAACATTCCATAAGATACACATTGGGGGTATGTTCAATTAATAAGTCACTACTTATTGCATCCGGAATGCATTCTTCATATCTCATATAGAACCCTTTTAATTGATTATAAAAATATAATATAGCTAACCTTATCATATAATCAAAACCCATAATACATTATAATGTTCATCAGTTAGGGATAAATCAAAGACATTATTTTACAGGATATTGTAATTTGACCATTAATGTAAAATAGACTACAACAGACATGAATGAATGATAATTAGAGATTTAATTTATTACAATAACATGATACATTTTGCAATCACTAGAATTAATCTCTCATGATTCTTACACCAAGAGATTCTATATGGACCTAATTTTATTACTATTGTAATGGTTTAATTAACATATCTTTTATATTCAATTGTATTTCCACCCAAGTAATATTTAAATTACCCATCTCAATGATATCATATATGAGATGAAATTTAAAAGGTCTTTTTTAACCCTTTGGTGAGAGTAGGATTATTAGACTGTGAAAACACAATATTATCATCACAATATTTCTTAATTGCTCCATTGATACTTGGAATTACCACATGTTTAGTGATTTACTTCTTCATCCAAATACCATCATTTCCATCATCTGGTGTATTGATGTACTCAATCACTATTGGTCAGTATGCTATAGTGGTTTTCTTGGACCTCTTCTAATTAATAGATACACCGTTTAGGGAAAAAAATGAATCCAAATCGAGATCACATATTATATTTGTTAGATTGGAAAATAACATCCACATAACCCATTATTCAAAGTCCATTATTTCTAATAAATAATAATAACATATCTGTAGTCCTTATTAAGTATTAAAGAATGTTATTTATATACATACAATAAATATTTCTAGGTTTGTATTGGTATCTACTTTTTTATGATCAGATCATTAGATACATCAGGTTGAGTACATAATATGATAACCATGATATATATTATCATAGATGTGTATGTAATCTTATCCACCCTTTATATCTTTTTGGAATGTTCTTATATATTCCTGTTATTGATGTTACAAAATATCAATTGATAGTAATTTTTTGAGTTCTCTATTCTGAAAACTGTATAACATTACTGATAAAATTTTATAAATTAGTCCAAGAAACCTCTTAGATCAATATCTATAGATTATCATACTGAGTGTGTAGGTAGCTTCACAATTGTGTTTCATTGTGAAATATTTTCCCATACACATATTCCTAGAGTGAAGTTTCAGGATATCAATTTTGATAATTAGTATATCATCTACATATGATTTATGAAATTCTATCATACTCATAATAACCTATCAATATACACCTCTATAACACATGTCTGTGATGAATAAAAACTATTATATTTCATCATCAAACTAAATGGTTAACCACCAAGAACCGTTATTTAGTACATAAATTGAGCATTTTAACTTTCATAACTTCGAAAACTCATTTAAAACATTAAAATATTCATTATATATTATATATATATGACCTAAAATAAATTCCCATTAATGAAACGTTTTTTGATATTCATTTGATAAATATCATAATCATAATGAGATGCAACGTCTAGAAAAATATCAATGAAATTTTTCATTATAATTTTTTAAAGGTATCTTTATATTATATACCATGAATTTATTTTTAACCCTTTTATTCTAGGAATGATTTATAGTTATAAACTCTACCATCCATGTGATTTCTCTTACAAAAACCCCAATTTCCCTATACATATAACACATTCATGCACATCCCCTAATTTGTTAACATGGATAGTATAGTAGAGTCCAAATTGTAATATATAACTTCTAAGCATTTCTTAGCATAAAAATTTTAATATCCTTTAGGTATGAATTATATTTATCACCTATGACCATTACATCTACATAATTATCCATGGAAAAATCTTATCTATTAGGTTTTTAATTAATCAAACCATACCATCAAGGTTATTTTGTAACTTGAAAATTTTCCCACAAACACTTTATGCTCTACTGCATTATAGAAACAATATCCCCATGTTTTATTGGGAAAACTATAAAATAAACACTTATCAGATTTCATGTCATGTTTTCTAAATACAATAATCAAGATAATTCTTCATAACCATTAATCTTGAAAAAAGAAAAAATGGTAGGTTTTCTATACCATCTCTCATATAGTTTCTTAATCACAACTTTAAATGTGACACATTTAAGTTGAAATGAAGTAGTTTTCAAAGAATAACCCAAAATGAAATAGGAAGGTCAAATTGACTCATCATTGATCAAACTATGGATAACATGGAATGATTCCTACTTTTAGACACTTTATTCCATTTTTCTGTTCTTGTAGGAGTGTGTTATTAAACTACTCTATAGGATCTCATATGATTAGTGAATTCCTAGATAAAATCTTCACTATCCTGATATAATCGGATAAACTAAATAATATTTCCCATATGATTTTATAGTTTATAATAAAATTATTTGAACTTTTAAAAGGTTTCATATTATTTTTCATCAAAAAGACATACCATACAAAATTAGGTCATCAATAAAATTAATGATGTACCTAAATCCACCACTTGATTATATACTCTTTGATCTACACACATCGGTATGTTTGAGATACATTATTCAACTATCCCATTCACCATTTCTCCCAATAGGTTCTTTAATAGTTTTTCCAAATAAATAATATTTTTATGTATGAAATGATTCAAAATAAAATGAACCTGGCAATCAATCTCTATGTAGTATTTGAATGTGTTTCTCATTTATATGCCCAATATGACAATACCAAAGGAATGTAAGATTAAAATATACCCCATACACCTAACATTGAATGTTATAGATAAGATTATCCATATATATAATATATAAACCATAAATTATATTCCTCATTCAATAAAAAAAATCATTATTATATATAAAACAACTTTTGTTCTTAATAATTATTGAAAAAACCATATTTTCTAAAGAAAATCAAAAAACAAATATTCCTATTTTATGAGGGAACATAATAAATTTTCTATAATTCCAAAACAAATACTTTTGGTAAACATAGATCTTTTATTTTCACTTATAATATAGAAACCTTTCCCCCATTACAAATTAAAATATTTTTGTATCCCTTCATTAATTATATATTAAATCAACTTCTCTATTTTTCAGCACATATTTTTGATTCACACCTAGTATCTAATACCCATGGGTTATCATTGTGGTAATTAATCCCTATAGAATTAAAATTACTATTTTTTGAATGTATCTCCTTGAGAAAACTTCTCAACCCTTTATACCAATATTTAACAATTTTATAGATCATACCTATTAGATGTCTTGTAATGATTATCAAGATATAATACATTAATTATAAAAAATCAATATCAGTGGGTGAGTATCTTGAATTAATTATTTTCATCAAAATATTTCAATAAAATTAATCCCACTAAAACTGATTACCCCTCACTACATATCAATTTATAGAGCCAAGATCCATTTTTTACTATGTAATGAGTCTTCTATAGCGATCCTACCAATAATTAAGTATTTATTTATAGAAATATCCCAATAAAAATAATCTTTAATCCTGGAAAGTTGAGTGAATACTACATTATCTAAATCTATCATATTGTTTTACTCAATTATATTACTCTGGTATAATTCTTAAGGGTTTCCTAGCTAAGTGTAACTCTAATAAAATGTGATGAATAGACAAAAATTGATAATTGAGAGGCACCCTCCTTTGGTAGAACATACCCATGGATGATCCAATTTTATTTATTAATTACTTTCCATATACAAGATAATATAGGGGAACCCTACTATGGTAAGACATACCTGGTTGAATGATCATTATTTTTACAAGTTTCACTTTTGAAGGAATATCACACATAGTATTTATGGGGATTTTCTTTCAACGCCTCACCAGTTTAATATATATTATAATAATATTAAATCCATAACTAATTTATCTTTTTCAATCTTCATATTATCATTTTTATTACCTTTTTTACACACTATTCTATTGATTCAATTTTTGAATCCCTATTTCGACCATAAAATTAATGTGTTTACATCACATTGATGTGTAACACATTATACAACACAAATTCTTTTGTTATGTAACCCAAATCAGAAGTAATATATGCTTATAAAAATCCAAATTTATCATATGCCTATGGTACATATATATTTCATGTAATGAATTGGAGTTGTGTGATATTGATAAACTCCACATGAATATGCCAGGATTAAAAGACATCCAACCCCATAACCTTTCTGTATATAATTCATATGACTCTATATTGGTGGTTAGTATGACCAAAAGTACCACTCCTTGGGGATACTTTACAAAATATAGAATTCAATTAATGATATGTCTAAAATATAATATGCACTAAATATATTAGAAAAATATTATGCAGATAATATCACAAAAAAAACCATGTTAATGGTAAATGAATCTAAATTGTATAGATTCATACCAAGTATGAAATGTAGAGATCCAACTCCAAGGTAAATTTTAATAGTTAAACTAATTGGAAACAATATTAACATTTCATGTACAATTTATTAAATAGGAATATAATAGGAAATTCACATTAAATAAATGAATAATTAAAATATGTTAACATGTGATAAAAATTTGTGAACATTGCATACATAAATGCTAATTATAAAATATTTATAAAGTTGAGAAACATTAAGAACATTCCATAATCATGAAAACAAAAATTAAAAGTTCACTTGAATATGAAATATTTTATATTTTTCTATTTTAAGGAATATATATATATATAGTCTAACTCATAAATTATAAAAATTTTATAATTAAAATCCTTTTATAATATAAATATAATATATTTTACATTGTTTAAACTATTGATTAAATCAATAACCAAATTGTTTTGGTTGAGATCTAAATGATATCTAAATAAGACCCTATTTAAATTGAAAATTTTTAAATTTATATAATTAAAAACATTTATTACTTATAATTATAAATTCTTTTTTATTTTGCCTTGTTTCGTAATTTTTTAATACTTTATAAATTACCCATTATGATTTCAAAATAAACTCTTTTTTAGATAAAAATGCATTCCATATAATTTGGTAAACGGTATTTTAAAAACTAGAATTTTATATTTGGGAATATAAATATTTCATAAACCATTATTTTATTATATAAATGCATTTTATAATTAATTAATATATAAATTTTTAATAAATTAGAGTATTCCAAAAATGATTATTATATTTTTTAAAAATATATTATAAACTATACAAACCATTAAATGAAAAAATAGTATTTTAACACTAATTATTTAACTTTATATAGATACTACTACCCACATGTATGTAACTTTTAGTTACCTTTATGAAGGCACTGTACATAATAGTAAGTTTGTGCTTACCTTTACATAGTCACTCTATATAAAGTTAAAATGATGACACATTTACAAAGAAAATAAATGTATGGTTAATTCCCTAATCTACTTTACATACAATCTTATATGTAACAATAACAATATATTACCTTTTTATAGATCTTAGGATATATAAATCTGAATTAACCCACAGTAATGTTTTATGACATTACTATTAACAAAGGTGATTAAAAAATATTTAATTATTCACGAATAAAGATTTGATACAATCAATGAGTTTCATTTGATGATTGTGTGATAATTTTTATTAGAAAACCCCCAAAATAAAAATGAAAAATATATAATAAATAAAATGTATATAAATATTGTAAAAAACAGTTCATAAAAACACTTGTAACTTAGATATTACAACAATTTCAATCACCATAATTCTATAGAGTTTACTTGATGAAAATAATTGAAGAAATAAACAAACCCATGATTCTTATGGAATAAAACTGGCCATTAATTCTATAATTGTATCATGTAGATACTCTATCTCTCTAAGGAGTTCCCAAAACATTTTAGATGAGATAAATGAGTAATAGGAAGAACAGAGTTTTATAAGCTTTGTATGAAACTGATGGTCACTAAAGGCATAAAAAATGGTATCCAATTAACTCAGCCAATAATGATAACACTTCTATTTACATAAGTGAATGTATATTATACCCATTTATAGTGAATCAAATATGTTTCTTCTCTTTGGTTTTAATTTTCATTGAGAACTTCAATGAATTTGAAAATCACAAATAAACCAATGTTTGTATATTATCAAATGAAACCATTTAGTAGTAGAGTTATTAAAATATTGGAATAGATAGGTTTTATTTCATGTAATGAAGAATCATATCCAAGTATACTACATGAATTATTATTCATTTTTACATGTAACATTTTCATGAATTCTATATACAAGATATTCATGATAATGTTCAGGAATTATATGAATCTATTATATATTCAAATTATACTATACATATATTCAGTGTCACATATTATATATACATACAGTACATTCTCCATGTGAATTTTTTAGGTACATCCATCATACATATGTACATTATAGTGTATATAATTAACATACATGATTGATTCAATCACCGATTCATATGGGATTCTACTAACCATATGTCAATCATCCAATATCAGGGAAACATATTCTTATAGTTATATATTCCATGTGACATGGGTAGAAATCCCCATTTTAATTTATATATAATGATCCTATTTAGTACTTCGTCAATATATATACCCCGATTTAGTCTAATTACCACTTAGACCTATCTAGATGGATCTTGATCCCTGTTTTTTAGGCTACTTCACCAAAGTCATTCAGGGATAATTTTTGGTTCAACAATCACTTAAAGGGTTGTATGTATTATATATTATTTCAAATAAGTAATATTTAATCAACATATACAACAAGGAAAACAAATACAATCCAGCTAAACAATTTTTACAAACATGGATCACACTCATTATTTATAAAATCGAATTTATTAATAAATTAATCAAAACGAATGTTTCATGTTCAAAAATAATCCTTTAATATATAAATGGATCTATTTAACTTGAATATGATAATTTAATAACCATGGGTCACAAAACCTTCTAGTTTTATTTAATAAATATCTTCTTAAAGTTTCTAATTTCAAAAAACTATTTTCATATATACATTTAAAAAAATCATAGTCAGGGAATACTAACATTGAAAGTAGAGTTATAATTTATTTTCAGATTTATACTCGAAAAACCTTTTCATCAAAGTATATTCCATAATGATTCAATAAAACCTTTTACAACTAAATGTACTATATAGGAACTAACTTATATATCTATGTCTAGTTTTTTTCTTAATACACATTTTCACCCAAATAGGTCTATATAAACTAGATGATCCACCCAAATTCAGTGATGGTTTAACTATATGGGATAAAATTTATAATCCATTACTTATTTCAATTATATACCTTCTGAGATAGTTACTACATCTTTATAGGAAAGTGGATTATTGTTATCAATTATTAACACACCACCATCCTTGGTGAGTAGAAAACATAATCTTTCTAGTCCCATATCCTTCCTAGGGCTCCTCTGTAATATCAGTGACTCTAGAACATCCTCTTCTATAGGGACACTATAAAAATACACTATGTTTCCCTAGGTGAAAGTTAAAATCATAAAGAGGTCTTAAAAAAATTACACATCCCCATACACATATTTCTGATAAAACATGTTTCTTTGTACACCATAATTCATATTCAATTATATTTGAAATTTTAGTTGGGACTCAATTTAGTAAGTGAACCACTGTCTATAATGAATATCCCCAAAAAATAATTGTCGGCATGCATGAATAATAATTTATATCTCCATTTCAAATAATGTTCAGATTGTTATTTTAATTACTCTATTCCATTATGGTGCATATGGAGAACTATGTTAGGAAAATATCCTAAACTCTTATAAATAATCAATGAAATCGTCATTTAGATATTTTGTACTATAGTATGACAAATGTTTCATTAACTTCATACCCATTATATTTTAATCTTAATTATTATATTCCCTAATGTTTTCATAATAACTCAAATTATTCCTCATTAAGTAGACATATAAATATATAATCATTTAATTAAAAAAATTTATTAAGTATGATAATCGACCCCTTGTTACAATTGGTAATGGTCTATACACATTGCTATAAACTAACTCAAGAGGCTCCAAAACCTTTCCACCTTTACTAGAAAATGGTTTTGTAGTCATTTTACCTTGTAAACAATAATGGCATACCCCAACTAGCTATTTATAAAATTAATATAAATATTTATCATGGATTAATTGTTTTAATAACCTTCCATTTACATGATCTATGAAGTGATTCCAAATTTGTTTATTCAACAAGTCTTTATATCTAGTTATATTATCGAATTCCAATACTTTATTATTATACTATAGAATTTAAATGATATTATTTAATTCTTCCACAACACAATATATTTTTTCATTTAAAAAATAAATAGTTTTTATTCCAAAATTTGAAAATAATATGATCTAAGACTAGTTTGGATACTGATATAATGTTTTTAGTTACAAATTGAACATAATAATAATATTTGGTTAAAAAATAAAACCCATAAAAAATCTGAGATATTATTATTAAATTGAAAATATAAAAATTCAAGCATAATCAGAAACCCAAAGATATAATACACCTTAAGAAACCCTCCATAATCTACTTGATTCCAATATGTTTATAAAATGAGAGAACCACATGTTTTATAAAATACATAATATATAAAAATAGATTGATTTCACTTGATAATAAATGCAAAAAAGCCTTCCATATTTATATATAATATTTTATAATTCATATTCTCTAGTGACCCTTACTTCCATATTGAAAACTAATAGCCTCCCACTCCCTTGATTCCCTAATAATCTTCAACTTATAGCAAGGGTGGATAGTAGGAGAATTGGACATATTATTATTATTAGAGTTATTGGAATTTAATTTTCTCTTATTCACCATATGGATCAAAAGACATTTCATCTTAATTTATTTTATTATATTGGTGAATAAATGTCAATATATCTGGAAGAGACTGATATATATTATTTATATTTGAATTAAAAATAATGTTTGAGAATCTTTGAGGAATTGAGGCATGAATGACATTCATGTAAAACTCATTTGGAAACATGAAACATAAATGGTCTTGGAACTTAATATATCTAATCATATTAACTATGTAAGGCCCGACATATGCGTACTCTATAATTTTTAATGTGAATAGTACTATGGAGATCTCATACCCTTCTTGCCTTCTATACCCTGATATTAATCTAGAATATTTGATATTTGGTTGTATGAATTCATCTCCTCAATAATATTTTGAATCTCATTGGACATACATAAAAACCTCAATCATTTTACATCTAAAGATTCATCCACTTTCATCTAGAAGATATCAGGATCAACCTCACTAGCCTTATTAGAATGCTCAATAAGAATGAGAGACATCAGTATATATAACTTTATTTCGTGGTGCAATACAATGTTTAAATTCCTATAAAACTTTTGGATGTTTGTGTTAGTGATAATATTATCTTTCTATATTATTTATAATTGGGAAATCATGGTCAAATAGTTTTCCACATTAACTCAAAAAAATATATTTTATGTAATTTATTATTGATTACAAAAATATATGAGATGTTATAAATTTATAATCATACTAGTCTCCTACTATTTTTTCAATTCCCAACAACCCTCAATGTTGAACATGTAAGGTCTTATCAAGTGAACATTCTTGTTTCAAGGACCTGTATTTCCTTATCATAATCTACAATTTGATTTATTAAAATTTGTAATGGTATTTATGTAAGTGTTATTTTCAACTCATAACTCACAGCTCCTTGATATATTGAGTGGAATCCCCTCCAAAAATCATTTGTCAAATTTCATCAAAACTATCCTTGAAGTAAAAAATAATCCTTTTCTTTTCAGTCAACACTTGATGTAACATGGTTCTTCTAACCCAAAACATTTGGTTCTAAATCTATGAAAATTAAATACACTAAAATTTTAGTGATATAAGAACAATGAACAATCATTTAATTCATATCTGAAATAAAAATGGCCTCTCCAGTATTATACATAATTACAAGACATTATTTTACTTTTCTAATAAATTTCCACTTGTTTTATCCCTCACATTACTTGTTAATATATTGTGACTTTTATATAATTTACAAACCATATGATGATTAAATATTTACACAGAATCCATTTACTTATTTTATCTTAATTTATATTATTATTTTTATTTAAGAGATTGAATCCATACATCTATTAAAAAACATGAAAAATAAATTGAATTTATCATGATCCTCTTAATGATTAATTTATCTAGAAGAAGATAAATAAATCTAAACCATGTATTGAGATGTGACATTCCACCATTGACCAATTAATCTACATGGTTGGATTCACCTCAGCTTTATCTTGAACCACCTCTATATGCATGAGAGATCCTTCTATTACATATGCATTTATCTCACATATAGGTGAGTGGATGAAATGTATTGGTCAAGGATTTTTACATAGATAAACCATGTAAATAAAAGTACTATAAACTTAGGGTGGTAGGGGTCACACATAGGCCATCATGTTTAATTTCATAATAAATTATTACCATCCCATTTAATAATAATTAAATTTAATTGAACTAGTATACGAATTTCTCAGTCTATTGTCATGGGAATTCATAAACATGCAACAAGACTGTATTGAAATAGTACTAGAAATCATTTTTAATCACCCTCTTAATTAATATAAATTTCCCTTAAATTATTGATAAATATTAATATTATTTGAATAATGATTAATCTTAATTTAATCCAAATAGTTAGAAGATAGATAAGATTAAAATCATATATATTTTAATAAAAATATTATAAAATAATTTTATTTAAAATATATAATACATGAAATTTGTTCACCTGGTTATAACACATTTCTTCTTCTGGTCAGACTACATTTAGTATTTAATTAGTTACATGAATTTGATAAGAGTAAACATAATATATTACATTTATGTATTAATTAAATATCATATTGTCTTAAACTACACAATACGTAATCAATTTTGTGTATAGTTTTGTCATGTTTAGTGAACTTACATGACATTTCATCACAAATGATTTATAATTAATTACACAACATGTTGATTCGTACACCAAATCTTGTAATTACTATGATATTTCTGACCACATGGCATACTATTAATGTAAATGTTATACATTTTTTACAATAACTATAATATAAACTATTCTCATGACCAATTTTCATGTCCTGTAAAAAACATTAAATAATTATAAATTGAAATATGATCACTATGATACCCATTCAATATCTCAGGCATAACCAAAGCACCGGTCAGACCCATCCCAAATAAAGGGTTTTATATTTCAAAAAAAATCTATTAAATAGGATAAATAATCATCACATATAACTAATATAGTCAAATAAATATTACAAGAATCCTAAAACTGAGAAGGACATGACTTTTCATGTTCCATTTATTAATAATTAAAACAATAAGAATGTACCCCAAACATGGAATCTTTTTTCGATATAGATGTTAATACCAAAAATATCATTCAACTTCCACTATCATTGTTTTATTTGATTGAAACCAAAACCACTATAGATGATATCTAAAGTTATTCTTTGATATCAGAATGAAATTTTGAAAACTCAAGGTTATATCACAAATATATCGATCATCTTATTTCAATAGTTATTGATAACCAACATGACCCATTTAGTCAACAAGTATTATATCTTGGTCTATCAACCATAATATGAAGAAGGAATTAAACCATCTTTCTCATTATATTGAAAAACAATGGATGTTCTTTGTGGATAATAAATCTCTTGAGAGGAGAGTTATTGTTTGAAATTAATTCCTTGAAAAATAATATCAAATATGTGTGTCACCACTTAAAATGAAATAACAAGGTATATATAAGCTTATGAGTAAGGATTAACATTAATTAAATTTTCAAATTCACTTAACTATACATTAATCCCATATTCTACCCCATGCCACATGATAATATTATTATTATTTTGATTATTTACTAGAGAATGAACCCAGTTGTGCCATAAATAAATACTATAAATATTTATGTTCTATTGAAGAAATATTTTTCATAGGTTATAAGGCCCAATCCACCATATTCAATATTTATTAAACCCCACATAATTTTTTTTATTAAATACTATTCACTAAATAAATATTTATTTTTGATCAGTTTTAATTCTTCTTAGACTTAAGAATATTTTTATTCCACTATTTAATTCAATGAGAATGTAACTCAGATCTTAAACACACATAGTGTGTGGCCCTGTAGGTATATTTATCAATGTATTTTTGGGATATTTCCGATTTTCCATGTTCATTTTCAATAAATGGGTTAAGTCACTTAAAAATAGATATTTTTTCAGAATGACAACAACCACATACAAATACTGACTATTATTCAGACCAAGAGGTTTTGAGCTTTCCTAGAAGTGGTGAATATGATAGTGAACAAGTAGTTGGAATGATTATGGACTTGTATATTTTTTATAAGCAATAAAATCATAAATTTTTTATTGAAATAGGTTTCAACTAATCATTAGAAGAAATGATTAACCATGAGAAGGAATGGAAGACTATCCGGGTGATCAAGTGTTTTGAGGATTAAATATTTGGTTGATCGATCATAAGAATAATCAATCAACTAAAAATAATGATTAATTTTCCATGAGATGATAAACTATAATTAGGATGGATGAAATATGATATGATCGACTACATGAAGGATATATTAACCATGAGATTCATGGTTGGTCAAGTGGTCAAGGGATTCACATAGTAGGTGAATATAACATGAGTGACTGACTATGAGGTTTCATGGTAGGTCAAGAAACTGTATAAAGACAAGGGGGAAGAAAAAAACTACCATGAGTGACTGGATCTAATAAGAAGAGTGAGTTACTATGATCTATACATGTTAGGTGAATTGTATCTAACACTTCACAACTAGTTTATTAGGATTCAAATAGGTGGAAATCACATTAGTTACAACCCCTACATTTTTTAGAGGTTCCATGAATTCCTATTAATGTATACATATATTTTAATGTATTCATAAATGCAGAGGTCATAATGTATTGGAGGATTAATTGTACAGGATATCGGCTGGTAGGTTTAAATAATAGATGAAATGTTTTTGCTTTATACAAGACATTTTCATAAGGAGATTAATGATACTAATAACAAAATTCATAAGTACAGGTTCTTTTTGAAGGAATTATTGAATCTATAATCATAGGTACTTAATATCAATATCTTCACAACGATTTATAGTTACAATTAAGAACTATAAATACTTTTTTATTTTTTATTCATCAAGTCAATTCAATTTAAAATAATTGTAACTATTCTTTTATAGTTTCCAAGACATAAATAACCAATGTACGTGTGGGATAACATTCATGTGGTATGAGTGAATATATATAAAGGAGAGATAACAAGAAGCGGTGCTGTAAATTAAATTATTAGTGTAACAAAATGTGTGGTCTTTGTGGATGATATATTTTGAGAGGATGGGTGAATAAGAAGTTGTTCCTACTCACTACTATGAAATAAACCAAAGAATAAGAAGAACTATGTTAGATACGTTAAAGTGAGATGAATTCAATAAGTATAGTGATGACATGACTATAGTCTATTGGCGTAGGACTATCTTGTTTTTTAAAAAATATTCCAAATTAATATACCTTTGTGATTAACACACACTATTAATAGGCTATAGTTAAATGTATGTGATAGATATACCTTTATTCTATAAACAAAAGGATATTTTCTAGTGGACTATATGGTCATTGATATTTTCAATATAATGATGAGGATTAGCTACTCTAATCGAGCAGTAAACCTTATAAATAATTTTCTTTATATTCATGTAAGTGTGTGTTGTTTTAGTGGAGTCATTTATATATAACCAGATTCTAAGGTCATTTAAAAAAACAACAAAATACCAATTCCTCCTCTTAGTGGTCTCACATATTTATCCTTGACCTTTCAACTTGTGTCAAAATGTCAGTTCCTTTTTTGAATAAAGGATGTTTTATGTATAACTTGACCAAGGATGATCAAAACTATGCTACGAGTAATGTAATTCATATCTTTGATGGAATTTTCTTCCACATATTAACGATGAAATTATAACATATTTTTAATCTATTGGATATGAAGTTTTAGAGGATACTATAGATGGGTTTACCCCCCACATTGAGGGAACTTTTATAAAAATATATGATATGATACACCTATAAAAATATATATTTTCTAGAAATTTTATACTTTCCTTTATCTTAGAAAGTGAATTTCTTAGTGTTAAAGTAATTATAATGTATAAAAAAATTGGGGAAAATTGAAGAATAATTGTTTAAGGAATATTAAGGTAAAGATTGAGAAATTTAGGATTTGAAAATTGAAGTAGGAATATCTAAAAATATAAGATGTTGAATTTTTTGGGGAGTTATCTACAAGTGTTAATGATATTTTTAGCACTATAATAATATTTAGAGGTAAATTGGAACACACTACAAATTTGGAGACGATATTGAGAATTATTGTTAAGATATTTAATTACATGGTGTCATATTTAGAATATATAGATCATTAAATTATCTCACCATATGAATTTAATAATATTGTAATCATACATGAAATGAGAATATAGAATTCTATTAATAAGAATATAAATATGGAAAAAGAAGATTTATTTAAATCATAAAAAAGGTAATTTTAAGAATATTATAGATTTAAAGGAATCCACTGATTCTAATTTAGAAGAATATTTATGTTTGAAGTTTTTAGAATTTTTATATTTATTTTATATAATGGGAAATTGTATTATATAAAATTGAAGATAAATAATCCATTGAAGTGTTTTAATTTTGGAGCTAGTTAGAACTCTGCAGTACATTGGTCAAGTCTCAATGAAGACAAATATAGTGATGAATAATATAAAAAACCATGGATATATCAAATGAATAATTTCTTAGGATATGTTTGTCCTAGGGATCCGATATTACATGTCAACCACTGATCTTTGGGGCCTTGACATGAGACTTACATGAGACTTTTGGACCCCCATGAGGGGTTTACCTCTAAATAATTTCATAATCATATCTTAGTGGACCATGATTTTTACCTGTCACCCCCATGTAATGGTGGTAGATAAATGAGATATCCATGGATTTAATAATCCATTTGAGCCCCTTTAATAGATAAACATTCCCCCTTATGATATTACTAGAGTTATGTTTATGGGTCTTTGGTAGAATGGAATGATTTGGGTGAGTGGATCGACTGAGTGAGTAATTTAAAACTGATATAGTTAATGTCCTATATCAATGATGATTTTTAATGTAATGTGACCTATTCAGCTAGTGAGGCTATAATATCTTGATGATGATGTCTAGGGATTTTGTGTTCCATAGGAATCTATGGTTGACCCAAGACAAAGATAAAGACCTAGGACCCATGTGAGAGTTCCTCTGCTATATTATAACCCAAGGGACCCTAATGGGTGTCCCAATTATTGATCAAACCTATTTTGGTGAAAATATCTTGGGTAAGGATGGTAGTTTGTGTCACCATAGGTTCTAAATGGAATGTGTAATCCCATGGTGATATGGATTGTTGTGATGTTTTTTGGCATTCAACCAACTCTTTATTTTTACATACTCGTATTTATTGTGGATGTAACTATGGTTCCAATACATTCTTCCAATAACCAGACCTATGGAATTATTTGATGATGTTATGGTTGATTCTCAGATATATTTCTAGGGATCTAGATTTGGACCTTAGGATATAATTTCCTGAAATTACTAGAATTTATTGGATTCACCATTCATGCTTGGAATGTATCCTAGAATCTAGTTGTTGATCTATGTGAAGAATGGTTTGGAAACCTAGATTTGACCTTAGGTATACATGGGATGTCCAAGATTACATGGTTCTCTATGAAGACAATAATTTTTAGGATCTTGCTATTTAGTCTTGGGTATTATGACAACTTCTATTTTAGAAGATTTCATGGTCATCCCTCGGATTTGACTGATTGATCATGATGTTATTAAATATTCTTGATTAGGATTCCTAGGATACTTGGGATTTGACCAGTTGGCATGAATACCGATAGGATGAAACTTGGTTCAATTAATTCCCATGAAGCCCGAGAATTACATTTGAACTATTTATTATATTGTTTTTTGGAGATATTCCTAAGACACTTGTGATATAGCTATTAGTCCTTTTATTATGTGTGGTTTGATGATTGATCATGAGTTTAATAGATTTCTAGGTTTCACCCCATGATCTGATATATATGGTTTTTATTATATCATGATGTTCATAGAGATTCCCAACATTAGATAACATGGGTTGACATAGTTTATGTGACGTGCTTAGAGACACTCCATTATTAGGATGAAGCAGGTAATATAAATTTATTTTATTTATTATTAATTATTTTATTTATTTATATTGTTCATTTTAGATGCACATATCATTTTATACATTAGTTGTTATTAGAACACATTATTGGTTCAATAATTATTTTTTTAATCACGCCTTTCTTGGGTCTCCATTACACTTGTGCACCTGAGCAGATTCTACATGGCCATTGTAGGGACTTGTTTGTGTCATGGACTATGTTAACATGGCTAGGTGGGATGAATAAAATAAGGTTATAGATCAGGATAATATGAGTCTTAGTGTACTCATTCAGTAAAAAACATTTATTTATTTTAATACTTGTATGTATATGTGACCATTATTGCAGTTGTTCAGCTGTTATAGGTATGTCATTGTTGTTCGGTCCATTAATACATTTCATTTATTATAAGTATTATCTATGTTTATTTATTACTCATTCATTTCATTACTATTTATAATATTTAGTTATTTATTTATCTATTGTTCAATCTGATTCATGGGGTATAACCTCCCCACAATACCTCCTTAAAACCCCATTTTATATCTGCATCCTTTTTTGTTCGAGGAAACATTAATACAGACATGTGGCCATTCAATCTGATGAATATTTTTAGTGAGCCTATATGGGTAATTACATAGTGGTATTAGATCCATTTTATTCGTATCTTTCTATTCTTATAGATGGTAGATATGATACATTGTAATGTGTTGGGGCATGTGATGGAACCCAAATGGGTGTATTGAAAAACCATTATTGGTGGAAGTCCAGGTTACCATGGGTATGAGATAAATGTTATTTTATTAAACTAATATAGTTGTTGTGATTTCAATTATCATGAAATATATTAGTTTTTATATTTTTGGTATATGATTTAACAAATTTTTGGCTCCTATCCTAGTGGTAATTGATCAGTTCTAGATTTTTCTCTTGTGATATAGAGGAAATAAGAATCTCGTTTATCATTTCATGCAATTGGTATTCACATATATGTAGGGACTGACTGGTGAATTTTATTCTATCATTGATGCCTGATACTTAAATTTTTAAAGTGTTATAACTACACACATGATGTTCTCCCATATATGTACTTTGTGGAATTCTACTCAGTTGGCCCGACATGTGTACATGTATTTTATTTTGGTGGTATGTGTTATGGATCCTATGGTGGGAAACATTATGGCAGTGGTGGTGGTATGGTCCATTAAATTAGGTAATAATATCTACCTATAGGTTTCAATAAATATATTCAATATCTTAGTAATGAAACCCTACGATTTTAATTCGATATAGGTCTAGTTATTTAAAGTGTCAGTAACATCCTAGATGGTGTTTTCCCAAATATATTGGAATGTCATTCCACTTAACCGAAACTTCTTATTGATGTTTCTCAATATAGGTAATCTAGTGTGATACTGCTATATATATACAAGTTGATTGATTATAAAGTGATTCTCCAGGTGATACCCTATGCGTAGATGCTAGGTGATATTAAGTTCTCTGGTGAGTTGATGACTTAGAATGATGTGGTTGGACTTTGTGTCTGTGAGACACTTGAGTGGTTGTTTTCTATGTTCATTTACATGGTTCTTTGATAATAGAGCATGGATGAAGTCCCATTATATGTGGATTATATAATTTTGACCTTTTATCTAGGTGTCGAGGCCTAGTGTCCTTGCCATGAGACTAGATTGGTCGGGCAACATGGCAGACCTATAGACCTTTAGTTTGGACTTGGAACTTAGTGGGTCAGTGTGTAATGATATTTAGGGGAAACATTTGACATGGAATGGGCCTATTTTATTATTTTCTTTGTGGTGTAAATCAAGAGTGTCAAATTTTAATATGTTTAATCAATGTACAATATTTGTTTATCAATGTTATGGTCAATTCATGGCAATGACTTGGGTTTTTTGGGATCATGGACCATGATTGATGGTTCTTGGTATTTAATTAACTTGAGTTTACATGGTATTAAGTGAGTTTAAATATGATAGAATAGTTTAGATGCCTGAACTAGTTGTCTTGGGATGTTCCTTTGGATCATGGTGAGTGGGTGGGTAAATGCTCATGTTTCTAAATGATGTTGATCAATGGGTGGTCATGTGATGAACTCTAGCACTGGTAAAGGTCTTAATTTTTATATGGAGTTCAAAGAGAGATCCCAAGTTGATAGTATTTATATACCATTTATTATGGTCAATGGTTTAGGAATTAAGAATTGGCTCAATGATCTAAAACTCATAAGAGTTTGATTCTAGTTTATGCATTTTCCCAGTATTGGAGGGTACACCTATTCATTTTTAGATGAGAAGAAAGTGGGAATAGTGAACTAGATTAATGAATAAAATAAATGGAAGGACCTTATGGAGAGGGTTGTTATTTTAAATAGTATCAGTTATGGTGAAACGTTCAATTTCGGAATTATTATGGTGATGACTTTGATTGAAATGAGTATGGATCAGGAGAAGAAACATACAAGCATAGTGATAGAACCTACAGAGAATGAACTCAAGTAATGTTACAAGGAATTTAGTATGGTGGGGAGTGAAACTTCAATGTTTGGAGGTTGAAACCCTCAATATGGAAAATATCATGTTAGATTCCTTGGGATTCATTCCCAAAAGACAGGAATGGGTAGAAATAGATATTTGATGGTGGTTAGGTATGAGCATGATTGACTACATTTATACATTGTGTACACTAATGGAGAAGACATGTCTTGTGGTTATTGGGAGCAGATATATTACATGAAAACCATTTATGTAATATGTTGGGTCCTTTGTGTTAAGTTATTATAATACTAACCTCATGTTAGAAGGGTCATTGGGGAATGCGATATGTCATTGAATGATCATTCTATAATTTTAATGTCAGTGAGAAAATAATTTAGGGTACTTGAACATTACTCTTTTAATTCTGAGTTTTTCTTCATTTTTTATGTTGGGTGGATTATAATAATTGGAATGGGATAGGTATGGTTGATGATGATCTTAATGTGTCTGAATTAGTGATGGCTTGGTTCTTACAGTGTCATATAATGGTGGAAAAGGTGGTTGTTAGTTAAATCATAGAATGAAATTGGAGGTTGGGTATATACAAAAATGGGTGTATTTGAATGATCTTATGATTTATACTTGAATAAAGGAATTTTTATTAGGTTATTTAGAAGTTTTCCAACATTGTACGATGATATTATATGGGGTCGGTAGGTTGGACGAGGGTTGACCAATGTTTTTTCTTGACATGAAATGTGTTGGGTTGGAAACTAGATCGAGTATGTCATTTTTGATATGATGGGTATGTTTGAGGATTTAGTTTGGTATTTCCATAGGAATATGAAACATTTAGGACCCTCATGTATGGGTAGTGAGACCCATTAGTATGGTATATAATTTTGACTAAGTGGTATTATTGGTGCGTGACTGATTGTCTCTTGTACATTTAGTGAGGTAAGATGGAAACCATTTGGAAAACATAATTGGAGTGTGGGTATGGATTTTTGAGAACCAATTTCATTGGATAAATATATAATTCTTTGCAATTGAAAGCTATGAGTTAATGATTATGGTCAGGGGAACCACATAATGGATTACTAGTTGGGATATTAAATGATCGTGAATTGATATAGATGATCTCAATTTTGAATTTTCTTGGTGAGTTGATAATAAATTTGACTAGTGGGTCTCATTTTGGAAGTCAAGAAGATTAGGTTTAAGATGAAAAATAGAAATTATTTTTGTGTATTATGAAGAAAAGTGACGACATGGATTGAATTGGAAACCGAAATAGGTCAAGAGGTGTGGATAGATAACCATTTAAACATTTCATGGATTAGAAATGTTATGCTGCAGAGATGATAATATCCCTTGTTTATATGTGTTAAAAATTCTAGAAGGAATTTTAATTTTTTTTGTATAGTGGAGAGGCTGGTTTTTGAACTAGGATTCTGAATTGAATCTTAGGTATTAAGAAACCAAAAATGTGTTTTTGTACATGGTATGAGGGATAATTGGTATCAGGGTGTTATAATGGAGAATCAGAGGTAGCTCGAGGTTCCTCGTCTAAAAATTCATTGCTTCCTGCAACCATCGCCAAGACAGTGGCCTACTATCAGTTTGTTGGAGGCCCATTAAAAGTGGGAAATTACATTTCCACCCACTCTGGATTATAATGGTGTATCACATCTTCCCACATTTTATCTCTCTTATGACTAGGGGACTCCCTCACCTTGCTCTCATCTTCAATTCTATTTAATACATGGTGGGGGTCAAAGGGGTTAAATAACCGATTTATTTTATTTCCCAAATGTCATTGGCCCCTGTTAATCTTGTATCTTTTTTAAATTTGTTTATCATCACCTTCTACATTTTCATTATAAATTCCACCAGTTTATGAAAGAATGTCATTATTATCTTGGGCCTTTTCTAGTATCCTAGGATGAAGTAATCAAGAGATTCTATCTACACATGGTTGCTCGGTCATTCAATATAGTATGTCATTGTTTGCAATTTTATGAGGTTTTACCTAATTTTATTTAAATTAATTTGATAATAAATTAAATGTGTTTTGAAGTTTTAAAGGAATTATTTTGTAGGAATGACTTATATCGTTGGGAGGAATTTTTTTGGAGTTTTTAGTATGATAAGGCCAGCGAGATTTTTAGTGGTTATCCCCTTTATGAATACAATTATATATTAAGATTAAATGTTATAATTAATCCTTTTTGGTTTCTTAGCTTATGTTTGGGTGTGGGAATATTGTGTGATCATGGAAGTTATTGGTTGTACGTTAGTCTATATTAGGTGGATCATTTGATTTGTGGTAGATTAAATGAAATAAATTTGAATTGATGTTGGTGGTATCTTATATTATCCCTATGGTTGTTATGATTTTAATTATGGAATATAATGTGCCTGATTGCTACTATAGGTGGTTACATACTATTAAATTTGAATTTTTAAATTTAATTAAATTTTTAAACTGGTAAATATATTTAATTGTTGTTCTATCTAAATAGATAATAATTTAGGCCATATTGGTCCTAGAGAACAGACATGATGTGCTTCCCACTAATGACTAGGGCCTTGTGTGAGACTTCCATGATAGTTTTGGACCACAATGAGGGGTTTTACTAAGAAAATTTTCATAATAACAACTTAGTGTCCCATGATTTAGAACATTTCTCCCCTCATATATGGGTGATAGACAAACAAGACATACATGGTCTAAATTGGCCATGTGAGGACCTAGTGACACCTAGGAGGCCTTGGGATCATTGATCTGACCCAGGGGTTGTGTGAACTTTCATCCTCATTATATAACTAGAAATAAGTGAATAGTAATTTAATTTAATGGACTAGTTTGGGTGAGAACAATGAACTAGTGATTCTTTAAAATCTGAGACAGTTCAGGTGACATGTGTTAGAGTATTTCCAATGTGATGTTCCATGTACAACCAGTTATTACATCCAATATTGATGATGATGATGATTAGGGACTTATTCATCCCCATGAATCAGTTTTTGGCCCACAAATTATATCAAGAATGAAAAACCATGTGAGGGCCCCTCTATTATATTGTGACCTAGGGGACCCTAGTGGGTGCCCTAGTGATTGATTGATTCTATGCATGTGCATTTTGCTGGGATGGAGATGGCAGAGTGTTATCATAGAACCTTAACTAAAATTACAAGAATATGGGATAGTGGATTATAGTTATGGTTTTAGGTATTTTAATAACCATTTATTTTTATATATAAATTAAAATATTTATTTTGGTCACAACTATAGTACCAAAATGAGCTTTCTAGGACCCTTCCCATGGCTTGATGTAACGATGATATGATCAATTCACATAGGTACTTCATGGTATCCAACATTATGTATTTAGAGATAAAGTCAGGATACAACATGGAAACATTTATATCACCCTGGACTCTTTATGAGTTTCCTGATATCAAGATATCGATTCGTGTAAAGAAAGGTTGGGATTTTGGGATTCGACCTTAGATCAATACTGGACACCCTGGACACCTTGGGTCCCTAGTATGAATAACATGTATAAGATATAACCATTTAGGAATAAGTTTTGTGATCTCTTTTATTTTATGATATTCCTTGGTCATCCTTAGGATCCAACTTGCCGAGTTTGATATTATTTCATTTTATTGATTGGGATGCCCAAGATTCATGGGGTCTGGAGAGTTATTATGGCGAAATAGAGGATGAATCTTGATTTTTAAATATTATAAGATTCTTGAGAATTCACATTATCCATTTATTATATTAGAGTTAGAAGATATTCATAGGTCACCTAGGAAATATATTTTGAGTCGTTCATTAAAGGGTATTGTTTTTTTAGCCAGAGTATGAGGGATGTCAGTGTATAATATAGTATTTATATGGATAGAATGATATTGGTATGTGCTTAAAGAAAACCTAACATCTATTGAGGAAAATATTTTCGATTCGGGTCAAAGACCTAAGGATTGATAATGATTTAGTTTTGGTATGTATTGACACAGTCCACACGATGTGATCAAATACATTTTTAGGTTGGCCCAAAGTAGGTAATCTTGTTTTATTTTATTTATTATTCACCAGATTATTTATTTTTACTGAGAATTTGATGTGCACATATCACTGCATATATTAGTTGGTATGAGACCACATAGGGGGTTCCTTATTTAGTTTTTTACTCACATCCAAATCAAGCCTCCATTTCAGTGGGCACCCGAGATTCTCTCAAAAGGACATTTTATGAAAATATTTTGTCTCAGACCTATGTTTACTGGTGAAGCAGGATGGCTTGGATGAGGTGGGAGATTGCGATAAGTTGAGGTTTAGTGTAGTTAAAATGAAATTTTTCATTATTTATATACATAATAATATGTATATCTAACATGCCAAATGGGTCATCATCTATTGTAGGTATGGCATGGATGTTTGGGAGTTTACTTCATTTCATTTATTATTAGTCTTGTTTATTATTATTGCTTAGATCCTCAGTTTATTATGGTGTATGTTATTTAATTATTTATTTTTCAATCGATCTCTCTCATAGAGGGGGTATATACTCCCCACATTAACTCCTTAGACCCCTACTACAAGTTCAAATTTTATGGAATGGGAGGACGTACACCTAATGTCACATGGAAGTCTAGTCTGGGTACTATTTAGAGTGATTCTGGAAGAGTTGTTAGATATATTTAATTTTTTTGAAAAACCAATGTTAAAACACAAAAAAAAACTAACATAAAAAATGTATCATTCCACTAGTGACAAAAGAATTTAGTTACATGTTAAAAATAATTTAATATTTTGAAATGATTAAGAAACATTTCATAAATTTCTATACATTTGATAAATGTTTGGGATTAAAGGAATGTCTTCAAGGTTCCCTAACATTTTTAAATTACTTGGAAACAATTACCATTTAAATATTTTATATCTAAAATTGATTGAATTAACCTAAATCATTTAGGAGGACTATCACACATATGTTATAATTTTTTTATAATATACATAAATATTTTATTCTATAATCAATTTTATTTCGGAATGTTATTGGAAACACATACATAATCATCAAATACATGGGTTTTTTTTGTTTTAAGACACAAAATAAATTCCTCTTATAGTATCCACGCATTTTCTACAAAACTCAAAACACATTTCTTGGTATCTCTAATGAAAGAACACGAGAATCAAGTGATTTATGCCATTAATTGTGGATCATACATAGAAATTTCTTTCTATTTTGTAACTTTAGAGAAAATGGATGGTTATCTATAAACATCAGTTTAGAACTTGAGTGGAGAACATGACATAATGTGATCCACATGTCAATAAGATAGTATATTTTAGTTGTTATACGTACATCAAATTTTCAATTAGTGTATTTAATTATAGTCCTTTAATTTTACTCTAATGAGAAAATAATGTCACCTCCATTAAAATAATGATATAACTATTTTTAGCTAAGTTATTATATATTATTATAATATTATTTCTTAAATAAATATATAAATATTTGAAAAAATGATACTAAATATACATATAAGATTATTAAAAGGATCTAAATCATTCTCTAAAAACCATCAAACCTCAAAATAATAAAATTATTTTTGTTTGATATAATAAATGTTATGATTAATTAAATTTTGAATAAATATTTATTTATATTCATAGAACTTATAAATAAATAAATCATTTTTATATTCACTAGGGAGATGCATAAATAAATATAATATTTATCTATCTTGTTAATAAATAAGATATAAAATTAATATCACATAATATTAACTTAAATAATATTTATATTTAATGTATGGAAAATGTATATTTAATAAATATTATTTCATAAACAAATAATAAAGCTATTCTTAACATTTTACTCAGTTTAATCTTACAAAATTCAGGATACACTTAATATGTAGCCCTCTATGACTTTTTTAAAAGGGAAATTGGTCTAGCATAAAGGCCAAGAATTATATTTAACCACATATCCTAATCACAATAAATGAAATAAAATATATCATAATGATAAAAGATAATGAATTATATTATTTAATATAATTTCTATTTTTCATTTTAAAGTACATCAAACATGACATATAAGTATATCATCATTATATATATTTAATGTATCATTATTTATCATTTAAAAATGTATTTTATGAGATCACTATGACCATGGAAGTTTTTAAAAACGTTTCATTTCATCAAAGATACATACATATATCCTTTTGTTAACGTAGAAGGTAAAAATGAACTCTTTATTGTTAATTTAATTTTAGATCATGTATGACATATAGAACCTCTACTACTTTACCACTATCAAATATCTTCATGGATTTTTTCCATAAATAAATGTATGCAATTCATGATATATATTTTTAATGATTTCATGTATAATGAAAAATATTCATGCTCATTGATTGTGAATAAATTAACACTTATAATATATGAAATTATTTATAGAAGGTATTTCATCATGACCTCTATTTTTTTGAAGATAACCATATATGAATTTATTAAAAAAGTCTCAATTATTATGATTCTATAATAACATATCCATAAAAATCATATGTTTACACTAGAGTAATTCATGTTTAGTATAATAAATAGGTTTTAGTGTATATTTCTAGAATCTATAGGTTCTCATTAAATAATTGAACTATTATAAACCATTAATGTGTTAAATACAATAATGACACTATCTCATAATAATTGAAGAAGTAAATTCATATGTGATAAATTTATAGTTTCATAGTTGATAGTACATGATAATGTTTGTTCTATGGACCAAATTATTATAAACTCTTATATGAACAAGAACTAGAAACTGAAATGTATCAACTAATTTTCTCATTAATGATATTCATATTTATATTGTGGTGCCCATTTTTTAATTCAGGATACCACATTCACTTTATGGTGACACTGTTTACTATGAATTCATCTCCCTGAACAAAAATTATCATTTTTTTATATTTTAAAAATATATTCATACTACATTGTTGGTGGTTGAAAAATGAGAATTGAAAATTTATAAGGTTAGACATACATGAATCATGGGTATTATTTTTTACGTAAAGTAAAGGAAAAGAGGGTGAATAGAACATGCAGATCATGTGGTCATCCAATGGTCATTCAATTTCATGACCATCAGAAATTAATCCAAATGGGTAATATGAATTGCATGATATTATTGATATCATGTAGAGCCCATTTTACAATACTCTTTATCCTTGCAATGAAATCCAATACACTCACTAGTCATGCAACACCTGTTAGTGGAGTTCATCCAAGGCACGAAACATGTGAGCTGATAGGAACCTGATAACAATCTAAAAAATCCTTGTAAAATCAAGGATAAAAATATGTAGATTGAAGAAGCCTTTTATTATCATAGATATTCCAAATATGTAATTATATAGTCTATAAGACATTTTATGGACCTGAATACATGTCCACCATGCCATAAATGATTCCAATGACATGTCACCTTCATCAAAGAAATGGTCTCATACATGTTCATTTAATTATGTGCTTCCCATTTGGATTCATAGAAAAATAGAAGGATATTCCATGATAGTGCTCATGTGTTACCATGAGACCCATTACTGGTCATGAGATTCATCAGATATAAGTAGGATAATTTTTTTTGATGAAACTCTCATGACCATGAAAGAACCCCATAAATTTTAATATAAGGAATGAAATAAAAAGAGGAAACCATGGAATCATATGAGAGATTAAAGATGAATTTATCATCATGAGAAAGTGGTTATTAAACCTAGGAAATCATCATTGTTCCTTCAAAAGCCTTCCTGAAAAGAATCTATTATCACAAAATACCATAGATAGGATTTATTTTTATAACACGAAGGAATTTACCTAGGCATCCTAATTTCATGAATACCCTGGGACATATCGGTATGACCTTGAGTAATATCTTTAACATGTCCACATGGTTAGGATAAATCCATTTGATCATCCTGGGTCAAATAAAAATGTAAAAGGTGGTACATTCTCATGGTCACTATCATTATGCGATGCTATGAATAACCCATAGCAGGATCATGGAAAGCATGTGAAAAAAACATCACTCCACCAAATCCAACACAAATCTACATGATATGGCCATGTAAGGTGGTGTATAATAATGGGTTGTGAGGACCATAAATACCTCTCCCTCAGAAAAAAATAATCCTACCTATGCATCCACATTCATTATCACACAAGAGCATAAGAGGGGACTTCTCAGAGCATCCAATCAAGAAATCAAAAATATTTTCCTCCAAGTAAAATCTGGGGAACAACCAGAGGGATCTTGAGGTAGGCACAAGACTTTGTGTGGTCACTTGAGACCATGTGAAGGACTTTCTATGTGTCAATCATATTATGTGATGAACTACCCATACATTAGTTAGGTCACACGAAACCTAAAATAATATAATAACATAAAAAACAAGATAACATGTGTAATAAAGTTTAGAAGAAAAACTAAATGATGTGAAACTTATGTTAATAACATATACAATGATTCCCATACAATTCACATGACTCTTCAAGATCATGCACCAACATCAGAAAATGTTTCTCAAATCATAAAATGGTCCCCTAATATATTATTTGGATCATGAAATGTCCCATGGTCATGTAAAATAAAGTCATACAATGCCCTCTGAGAGTACCACCCAAATATTGTGAAGTCCTCTGGTATTTCTATCCATATATTGTGAAGCCCTCCATACATGACTCCCAAGTTGGGTGGTGATTCTAGTATAGACCATCTATGTATCATGATGGCAACAAGATATGTCAAGACATATCATCCTTGATATCACAATGTTCATTAGAAAAGTTAGAAAAACCATGTGGAACCATCCATATATGTCATCCTTGCTCATTCAATATACTCCAAACAAGTCTACATTGATCATGCAATGATCTCCATATAGATCATTCTGGTTGTGCGATGTCCTCCAGACAAGACAAATGGACCATTAAATTGTCATTTCTCATGTCTTATGAGAAATGATGGCCCATATAGACATCATCAGAATCATTATGAAAATAAGCAGAACATGTGATGAAGATAATCCGACCATATTTTGGGGATGCCTATGGACATGATAACTTTTTAGTGTATATAATAGGGGAACCATAGTGTGTAAGACCCAATCAACTGAACTATGATGAATCAAATTACTTCTATATCCAATTTAATTATGACACATTCCTATATAATGATCTAAAATTGGAATCCACCTTATTATAATTAGCTCCATGTACCTTACATTACAACCATCAGGATCTAATCATTCTCGTGGGTTGATCCTCGTTTCTCATCCACCAATGGATTGAGAAGGAAATTAAACTATGATAACACTAATTCTGGCCATAATGAGCATACATAGAATTAATTCAAATCTAATGAGCCCAAATAGGCCTCCACATTGGTTAAAGACCCTCCATGTCTCTGGAATTCCAACCATAGGGACCTAATCATTCCCATGGGTGATCACTATTTATTCTCCATCGATGGATTGAGAGGGAAACCTTAGTGTGTAAACCCTGATCAATTAAACTAAAGTAACTCGAAGTCCTTACATAACCAAGACACATAGGATTCCTTCCAAATTCTTGATCTCAAATGGGATATAATTTAGTTTTATTCCCTATATGTCCCAGAAATTCCAACCAACATGACCCAGTCACTCCAATAGGTTAATCATTATTTCTCATCCATAAGAGGATAGAGAGGTAAACCTTAGTGTGGAATCCCTGATCAACAAAACTATAATTACTCTGATTCATGGAAAATCCATGATACATAGTATTACATCCTAAGTCAAGAGATCTATATTAAAAATCTAAAGGGTTTTCCTAAATTATATTTTTTCTATCCACATACGGAGAGATTGATTACTTTCTATCACTTGTTTCTCACACTGAGCATGGATCACATGGTCTTAGGGAGTTTAATTGATCATATAATTTTCATCAATAATAAACATCAGTTAGGGAAACATTAGTGTGTAATCCCCATTCAGTGGCATGATATATCTACCTTTGTATAAGTCTTTCTACGTTAGGGAATGTCCTAAGGGAGTGACTGAACTATGATGAATGTGATTCATACTATAACCAGGATACATAAGATTTCTAATTGAGAATTGATCTTGATACCTACTGCCAAATCTCCCACATATCCATACTTTTTACATTATGTTAAATTTCATGAATTTATAGAACTATGTGGGTCTTCATTACTATTATGGATATGGTATGTAAGATGCCCCATATTGAAAAAATCCTATCATAAAAATATTAATCGATTTCCTAAATGATAATAAAGCTCAGAGTGCCTAGTTATATGGATTGAAAACATTAAAAGATACTCATTAATGGGTAATCAGTGAAGAACCTTGGAAACATAAAAATGGAATAAATAATATGCCCTCTTTTACAAATGGAAGTATTTTATACTTAATCCTTTTATTAGGGGAACTATTCCAGTTTAGGATTAGGAATAGATTCTGAAAAAATATTAGATCTATAATATATTCCTTCAGTAGAACGAAATCCCCCCCCCCAAAAGGGTGTGAAGAGATAAACATCCCATACAGTTGACCAATTCATGTTTTTAATTTCCATTAGGACTAAAACCCTAATTGATCACATACCTTTCAAAACCAGTTTTCTACCAATGTATATATGTGGGAACTATTGGGAGTTTCTATGAAGCAAAATAATGAATGGTGAACCCAAAATGAATGATTGTACAAAAATAAAACCCCCAAAATCAAACTGATTCACCGTTAAGTTCTTACACATGGGTGGTCAGCGCATTCTTTTCCTATAAAACAATAATAGTTAACCCGATGTGAATCCCTCAAATAGAAAAATTATTGGTTTACCATATGTTATGAAATTTTTTGTGTATACTATGAAAAAAAATAATTGACCAAATATGAATCATTAAAATGATAAAAGTGATCATTTTATCCCCTATATCTAGGGTTCTCATGTAATAAGTCCATCCTCTCTATAACAAGTCAACATTATTAGAATTTCCAGACTGAGAATAAGAAATGAAAATTTTTTACCCATGCATTTCAGATTGACCATACATCATGACTATGATGTTTTAATAATAATATTACTTGTTCATTTTCCCATATGAATGAAAATAATTCTCTCACAAAAAAAACCCTAACCCATGTTCATGTCTTCATTCAACAACCATTCTGTAAAATCAGATATGACTGGAACCCCTAAGGAATGAAGAATGAACTCACTCACCCGACACATTTAGAAATGGGTAGAGAATGAAATAGTCCATGAACAACACCAACATGGTATGATTCTAACCTTTGATTATTCACTTTAGGGTCCCTAAACACTAAAAATAATGAGTCTGCATTATCCAAAGAATGTTTTAGTAAATTAAGTGGCACTCATTTCCATAAAACACCCACTTAATAATCTTAACCTAGAGCATTAAAATCACAAATTTCAGTATCTAGTGATGGTGGATCATGGTGTCAACAATGAATTTATTTCATTTCAAGAGTTTTTAAGGATATTTCTTTTCAACCGTCATCACCAGCACCATCCCATCAGTGCCCCTTGGCTGTCTATCGAGGGAAACACCCAAAAAAATTACACATATAACACCAATAAACATGAAATAAGGAAGAAACGCTAGGAATAGAAAGATATAGATAACCATGAGTGGGATCAAATCCCTACTTTTGTTGATGATTCCCATGAGAATATTCTAGTTGTAACAATCAAGTAGACTCATACCCATTCTCACTCGGAAGAAGTCTGTGGGTATACTCCTAAAGTAAACAATGGGGGCACATATCCCTACAACCATGGATATAGTCCATCAAATTATTATGGTGGAACAAGGAGGAATAATGTGGGTTCTTATCCCCACTTCAAATTGAATATATCTTCCACAATATACTGGAGAAAAATTTTGCAGGTTTAAATACTTGAAATCACTTTGGTAAAGATCCATTACATTATATAAATAACTAAAGAACTCTACCATAATATTCCAACATATGTAAAAATATAGGTACATGTTCATATTCCTATCCCTACAGCCATGGAGGCACAATACTCTCATCATCAGAAAGAAGTGGTTGCTTTGTAGAAAGTTCACATTCTTACTCCCATCTGGGAGGATTATATCCCTATTTTAGTAAAGGATGAGGCACCATAATGGTATTATATTCTCATTCCAATGGGGGAAAAATAAGTTAGAGTATTGAAAGCATTATTATATGGAAACATTCCAATATAAATAGACCAACAACATACTCAAAGACCCAAGATCTAGATCATATCCATGTTCTTGTCAGGGCTTACCTTGTGAGTGTATCACATGCCTCTAGAAAGGCTTATTATCCTATAAAAAATGATCATCGACATACTCAAAAGGAACAAGATAATGCTCATATCTCCATTATGGATGGGAATTACCTAGTGAGAGTAGTACATGACTTAAGACTGGCTCATAATCCTTTCAAAAGAGCTTGGAGGAATACACCAATGTCATAAGATCAGACTCATTTAACCATTCTTGCCAAGGTCTACTAGGTGAGAGTGGAAAATGCCTCTTGATAAGCTAATGTTCCAATCAGTGAAGCTAATTTTAATAATCCAATAGATCATAGAAGCTATGCTTATGTACCTACATCTGATGATGAACGACTACATCAACATCCTTCTAAGGCTATACAAGAGGAGGTCCATATCCCTTATCCCATTTCATAGGTCTGGCGACATATTTTGATAGGGAATATATATTTCAATTGATATCATATCCCCACATTAGCAATGATTGGACATAATATTCTACACACCACCCATGAACATGCTTATATTCCCTCAAATAATATAGAATCACCTTGGAATATTCCATCACCTTCTCAGCAGTGGGCTCAAACTCTCACAACAACAAATAGTTTTCAACATAGTTCATAATTCATCATATGATAAGTTTAAATCCTTTTACAAGTCCAAAAGCATAGTTTTCATATTCCGGACATGATTTAGAATGAGTATTATATTCCTAATCATACCATATTCAGTTTTCTTGAGGTTGTTCGTGACACATTCTCAACACCCTGAGGGTCCATCGAATCTTTAATCTAAGAAGGAAATCATCACCATGATATTACTCCTCGTGTAGTGAGGATATGGGTCATATAGACTCCACTCATGACATCCTCCATGGTCAACCTACACATGATGATATCTCCCTTGGAAAACTAAATCCACAACTTACCCAAACACCTTTATATAGAGAGGTTCTCAAAACTAAGATTCCTTGTAAGGGAAAGGTTCTCAAAACATCAAGGTAAACCATATATACTTCCCCATCAACATCTATAAACACTACAATCTTGCTAGAAGGAATCCCTAAAAATAACCTTCTATGGTATGACCCGATAAAGACATGTGAGTCTGATAAAAAGGGGGATGAAATTGATATATAGAGAGAGTTATATAGAAGCAAATCCCCTTTTTTGGATCCTTTCCAATTCTAAATATAATAACCCAGAATATATATAAGGATTTCATTCCTTTTCTATGAAAAAATATGTGGTTAACTCATTAGAAATTGATGTCTATCCACCTCCCATATGCAGGATTCAAGGGTCTCATTAAAAACATCATGATACTATGTTTTCATCTAGACCTAGATTCCATCTCTATAGTTCATGACCCAAACCACAAAATTGAATCACAAGCCAATAGTACTCCTTCCTTCATTGCATATAAAATCTTTGACAACTAGTCCCCAATGCCTCTTTATGTATCTGTATTTTAGGATGGTGAATGTATGGAGCATTACACTTCACCACACCATTATAAAAATCAAAATATGTATACATGACATCATGTAATGTCATAGCCTCTAAAAAAAATAAAGGATTGGGTAATGAACAGGAAATTTGGTCACTACAACATAATTATTTTGAATAAATGGTTCCAAAACATCACAAATGGAGGGATAGGATAGCTAACATGTATTTGAACCGGGCCCCTCGATGGAATGAGAACTGATTTCAGAACATAAAATGAAGTTATGCTCAACCTAAAAACGTCATTTAGAAAATGACTCATGTCATGGGATTCCATTACACCCAAAACATACATGATCACAACTACACCATGTCAAATAGGTCACAATAGTATCTATAATAGCATTCATCAAAGAGAGAACCAATCCCCATGACTGACTAAAAGTTATTTTTTATTGATAAGATAAGAGAAAGAATATTGCACCATCCATTCTAGGTGGGTGAAAGTGGTGAAGACCAAAGGAATCCCCTTGGGATACACTTTCGCACTCAACGGGGAGAGAGTCTAAACTATCATAAACCAGAAGCTCCTCATCATTCCAACCCAACCTAGCCACTGAGTCTGCTACAAAATTGGTTTCCCTCCAACTGTGCTGGACCAAGCACCCCTAATTGGTCTCTCTTTGACATCAACGAATGAGGTAAGTCAAATCCCAAGGGATCACATGGAGTCCCTACAAGGAACTCAGAAGGACTTCAAAGTCGGATTCGGTCTCGTCCACCTGAAAAACCCATATTCTGTAAACCATCATCCTAGAAAGAAGGGCCCACACTTATGCTCTCAATGAGTTGTCTGGACCATAAAAAGTAACAAAAAAAATATAAACCGAACCCCCGGAGTCCAGTAGCACCCCACCTCCCATCATGAATCCTCCCATAAATGAGACATCCACATTCAGTTTCATACCACTGATAGGAGGATGCCATCAGATATAATGGTTATTCCTCTGTATGGATTGTGGGGATGATTGGTAATATTGAAAATAGAAACTGAAAACTACCCTCCCTTCACTAATGAGTCCAGCTTGGTGTTGAGAGTTCTTAACCACATCCGCATGAATAAATGAGAGTGACCGGATCCTAGTCGAATGCTATTACCAGCCTCCTAAATGGTCCAACATATTTCCATAAAGATGATCATCCGAGGAATGCACTCCAAGGTTATGGTCTTAGTCCTGTGAAACCATGCACACAGAAAGCCCTGTATGAAAAATGAGTCTCTATCCATATCTGGATGTGGACTGAACATGGACCACTAGTAAGCAGCCTAATGGCTCTGAAAAACAAATATGCAGAGTTGAATCCACTCTTCGGTTCACACAACAGCAGCAGCAGGAGGCCATAGATATTCCCTTATTTTGAACGTTCTATTCCATTGGAATAGCCTTATTTCTGATCCGCCAGACAAGGAAGTTCATTTTAATAGGAATCTTCTTACACCAAATCGTTAGTTCCCACTCATCTAAAGTATCTTATTCATGGGATATTCCCCTATAATTCCTTATGTGAAACCTACCTGTACCCAATCTGGTGAAGCAACAGGTATCCAGTTCATCACTCATGATAATATTTTTGAAGATGTGAATTTTTTGAGGGTTCAGTGTCACCTGTATGAAGTCGTACTATGTCGTTGCCTCTCTGAAATAAGAATCCAGATAAGAAAAACCTGGGAAAGCCAGTATTTCACCAGCCCAGTTGACTTCCCACAAATTGATGTCTCCCCTTCCAATAACCCACCGTGAGTGACCATGCAGTGCCTCGATGTGTGATGCCATGTAGCGCGCCAAGACAGACATACCGCGATGCCCACTCACTCCCCATTGGAGGCCGCAATGCTCCATGAAGAACTTTTCCCATAGAGATTCCCCAGTAATAACCTCCCAAACCAGCCGACCCTGCATCCCATAAGGGTCTCATTAATATCCCGGATTCCAACCACCCCATCAGCCACTGGCTTCTCTAAATGCTGCCAAGAAGTCCAGTGACTTCGCCGAGCCTGTGTCGCATCCCACAAAAAGGTGTTCATCATTATTTCCATTTTCTCTACCACACTTTTTGGAGGATTAACTATGGATAAAATATGCATTGGGATAGATGTGAGTACATTCTTGATCAGTGTGACCCATCCACCAAATGAAAGAAACCTATTCTTCTAGCTAAAGATTACTCCTAGAAACTAGTCCAGAATACCATGGAAGTGATGCTTCTTGATGTGGACACACGAAAATGGGATGACAAGATACATGATTGGTAACTGCCTCTGCTAACAACCCAGAATATCTTGGATACCTCTACATCTTCTATATGAGCATTTTTTTGAGACAAACATGTGACACTTTGAATCGTTGATACCCTGATAGCTTAGGCGACCATAATTATCATGAATCTCCATGAAGTGGTGGAGATACCTATGCCTACCATTCCTGAAAATCAGAACATCATCAGCAAAAATAAGATGGGAGATACTCTCCATACCCCGCCTACCAAAAAGAGTATTCATTATTCCCTCCTCTAATTCGTAATTCAGATTTCGGGATAGTGCATCCTGTGCCAAAATAAATAGGGTAGGATACAACGTATCCCTTTGGAGAACCCCCCAGACCGATTTAAAATAACCTAATAACTTCCCCATAAGGTAGAACAAAAGCCATGGAGATGAATAACACCTAAAACAAAGGTCACAAAACTCCTCTTGGATCTCTAACCTCCTCATAACCCGAATAATGAAGCTGCATCCAACATTTTCATAGGCCTTGTTCATGTCAACATGGAAAATGACATTGGGTCCCACTAACTACTGATGAAGGTCATTCACAAGATCACTAGAAATTCCAACTGCCCCTTTGATACTTCGACCCTGAATGAACCCATGTTGTTCCTTGGACACCGGCATTGGAATGATTCCACTTAGCCCCTGAGATATGGGAATATATACCACCAACTATACCCCTCATATCATCAATTACTAATTGCATTCCTAACATATCTGAATCATCTAAAAACTAACTCCAACCCACTAGGATGGGATAATTTATATCTCAACTTCTTATCACCAGGTTCATCATACCTGAAGAGGGTTCTAGGAAAACCCATTGAGGCTCCATATCAATCTAATCCCACAGGGCATGTGGCATTTATATATCAATTTCTATCATTGGAATCATCAAATACTTTACTTGAATCATTATATCCTCAGCACTTGGATAAAAAATGCTAATTATGGAACCAAATAACCCCCATCTCATAAAGATTGTTGAATTATTATCATCATAATCACTAATGAGGAAATAAATCTTCTCTAGGTTGGGAAGCAAATATCAACATTCAACATCCCATTCATTCCTCCCACCATAATAAAAACCTATACTTTTCTTGGATTATTCTAGAAACATGATCTGAAACATCCTTAACATTAATGCTAATACATAGAGATATAATGAACATATTCCGAAGGAAATCAAACCCCTTTAAGATCGCAAATCCAAAACAGCCCAATATGGATGACGATTCAGTAAAATACTGATAGGAAGGTAGTGAAGAATCATCATGTTGCATTGAGAGTAATGAGAAGACTACCATTTCTCGATATACCTCTGTGAATATCTTCACCATTAACATAAATAATAATGTGGATGATGAATTAAATTCATTAGGAAAAAATATATAAAATATACCCTTGGAGGAGGATCTAGATTCCCCCATAAGGTCTGTATGTACTCAAAAATAGTGTATAATAAAACAATGGATGCTCTAAATTTTTAGTTTCCACCTATATGGCAGAATATTTCCAAGGATAATGGGATAAAAGTGGTCAAATCCCACTTATAACTTAGGAGAGCATAAATTCGTTACATGGTGGAACAAATGGAACAATATGATATTGAGATACAAACTATAAGAAAATATAATGAGGAGATACTTAGTGGAAGCAATCTCCCTAGGTATTGTCTTCAGAAAGAGATAAATATACCTCCTCCCATAAATTAGGAATGTGATTATACCTCTTCAAGAGTATAATTTGAGCATCAGACCTAGTCTATATCGAGGAATTCAGTCGAAATAAATGAGGAAGTCAGAAATGAACATGAGTCCCTCCATTTTGGTGATAGCCTCTCCATTTACATAGTGATCATTAGTCTTTACATTAATAGTTAATCCATGAGATATGAAAATGGGGTCAACTCATTAAGCCCCACCCGCTCCCTATAGATGAGAGGTGTCTTAAATAATAGTATCTCTAAAACTTCTCAATTATATCAAGTCCCTAGATATCCAAATGGAATGTATGGAAGGGTGACATGCAATAGTGAAGCATGATAGAAATATGTATCCTAAATGGATGGATGAAGTTTTCCCCCATCCAAATTTGGAAATCCAACCATCTCCACCTTTGACTATATGGGAGACCTAGAATAGTGTCTCACATACTTAATGTCCCAATGTTGTCCAACGATGGGCCCTCAAGATCAATAGTAGGTGGCCACTATGATATTTTTTTACAGAATATGATAATTTAATATTTTATTGGTACAATAGTATTTTATTAGGATACTTTGTAGGATTGGAAGAGATAGTTCATCCATTCCTTACCATTTCATCTCCACAAAGAGGAAATTGATAATTGCCAAACTGATAAACTGAAAGAAACATGAAAATGATAGGGTTTCTGAATTAATATCCATATATAATGGTTTAACCTATTCACTTAACATCCCTATCTTGAGGTTGTAATTGCTGGAGCTCTGTGAAGAACATATCCAGTGTGAGCAACCGACACCTATGATCGCAATGAAATATCTAGGTGGATTCTATGAGTTTGAAGAAATGAAAAAATGCATGGAAGAATCCATTTAGTGGATCAAAGATAAATATAAACTCAGGTCCTAAACTTTATAGGACCCCCTATTGAGTGGAATAAATAAGAAAATCACCCACATCCAAAAGAGAAAAGAGACTATGTTCACTCAGGATTTGAGTAATATATGAATAAAACACACTCCTACCAAAATAAAAAGTCCTTCATTATTTCCTTTAACCATGGACAACAACCTGCTCATGTTTCCACATCCCAGGAAGCCCAATGTGGTCCACCTCACTAATCGCCCTGACTACTTCCCATTTTATAGAAGGATGGGTCACAATATCCTGAATAATTCATCTTCAAATACATTATCTAATGATTGGACCATCCTATTTGGGTGATGTTAGAGGAATATCTATCATTGGTTACCTATATAACTATCACACAATAAGAAGAATAAGGTGATTGAAAAAAACATTGTCCATGTGTGGACTAGAGTTTACAAATAGATGACTCCAAAAATAGTTGATCAAGCTCATGCCACCCTTATAGCACAACTTCAGAGAATGATAATAGTTTTTTCACCCTAGGAGGTGAAATTAAATATGCATATTGAATATGGAAACGACTATCAAACAAATGAATATAAAGAAGTGGAAGAGTCACATTTAGAACTGAAGGAAGCTATAAATTGTTTATATTTCTTCCATGTAATATCTGAAGTAGAAGCACTACCCCACAAAATGGAACCCCTATTAGATGAGGGTATTTTATTTGGTTCTATTAACATGATACACATAGTAGACCCCTACTTTTATGATGAATATAACATTGAGTATAATTTCACTGTTTCTAACCAGGGAACTAGAGGTCACATGTGCAAGAATTTAGGATACATGAGATAACACGAACAAGACCATGCCCAATATTTTAGTGACATCAACACAAAGGAAACATATGTTGACGATACCCATGGGAAATTTCTCAATAAATCTTAATATATACATGGTGATATCTCATAATCCTTCATAAGTTTTCCACACCCAAGAATCATATACTATAGACTGTCAGGGGTGTGATTGTCTTATCCACCTATACAATAGAGGGTTGGTGAAATTAATGCCACAAGAAAAAAATGATCCCTCAACCTCTGGATAACCACTAAGACATTCCACCTAAAGTTCCTCAGCTCCTAAATCACATAATAAGGGAAAAAACACCTTGGGAATCATCAAAATCTTAAACAAAAGCAAGAAATTCTGAAATATTTTGTGGTTATCCAAGTCAAGATCTCAATCCTAGATGCACTCTATATTTTTAAATAGTTCACAGAGGCACTCAGTGGGGAACTCCAGGTCCTATATGAGTTTGAGAAAAAATTATCTAGAGATGAGTTTTATTCAGTAGATACCATGACGTTAGAATTCCAAGTCACCATCTCATTCAAAATGTATGATTATGAAGAGGGAATCTAGGGATACATCAGAACCCTATTTGTTTAAGGAAAACTCGATAATTTTGAAGTCCAAAGAGACTTGATTGAGAATTTTTAGGGGATAAAATTCATCTTAATTCACACCCTTTGGTGTTTGGGATATAAAAAGGGAGATTTATCTCCCACAAAGCTAACCATTCAAGTATATTCAATGCATGAGAAAAGACCTATCACGAAGATCAATATCAAAGCTCAGTTTCGGAACTCACTTCTAAAGACGATTTCATGGTCATAGATAAATACACAACATAAAATGTTCTTATTGTAATTACCTATCTCTACAAACATGTGTTAGTTAATTTCATATTGAATAAGTGTTTGAAATACCATGTTGATGGAAAGTTAGACATACTACTTGGTTATAGTTCCCTCTTAGAGACTTTTGAATCCACATATGTTGAGGTGGGATTCTATTAAAGGAATGGAAAAAAACCAATGGTGCATGAAAATATACGGTTTGTAAAATCCAATATCTTGGACCCCCTTTGAATACCTAAAGTATTCTCAGCATTGATTATATACTACCCAAAAATCTAATTGAGGATATAGACCTAATCGTAGATGTCCAAGACCCATCTATCCCTATATAAAATTTACAAGAAAATCAACTTTGTAATCTATCTATAATGAATTTGATAGTAGGGGATGAAATTGTCTCTTCCCATAGAATCTATCACCCCGATAGTGATAGATATTCCCTCACATTACAAACTTTTCAGGAAAATGTCTACATAGAATCAGAGATAGAATAAGATGATGATGACCTTAGGAACTCCCCTCTTGAATTTAGTGAAGTAAACTGCACCACCATTGATGAGCTCAGGAAAGTAAATATGGGAACAAAAGAAGAACCATGACCAATACTAATTATTTCCTCCATGCATCTCAAGCATAAAAAGAGGTATATTGAATTTATAGTGAAACATCGATATGTGTTCTCTTATAGCTATAAATATAATTCTTAGACTAAATCTATATGTGACTACACACCATCTCGACTTACCCGATCAAAATCGAGGTTTCATGTAGGAATACAAGTGGATGAACCCCCCTCATTCCACTTATATTGAGGTGGATTATGGAAAATTGATCGAAGCTAACTTTTACAGGAAGTGGAATACCCAAGATACCTCAAGGAATATCAACCATATCAAGAAAATTATTGAGCTGATTTGTGTCTCAATAAAATTTAGACACCTTAATTGACACTGTCCAAACTATGAATTCAAATTTATGATCATAGAAATCCTGACCAATAAAACTATTGGATTCAAATCCCTCTCATATTCTGAGGGATACTCAGGGTAAAATTAGATAAAGATATCCCCTAAAGATGAGGAAGCCACTACCTTCAGAGCGACCATGGGGATATTTTTTTATTAGTTCACTCCCTTTGGATTAAATAATGATAGTTCCACATATCAACGTTCCACACATCATATCTTTAATACCTTCATGGGATTAATATCTATATGTCATGTTGATGAAATGGTGGTATAATCTTGATAGTGATGAGATCACTTCAGGATTCTTCAAAAAATACATGACAAGTTGTGGTATAATAATCTAAAGATGAATTTGGTAAGATGAGATTTCATGGTAACATTAGAGAAGTTCATTGTCTTTGTGGTACACCACCCTGGCATTGAGGTTGACCTTGAAAAGGATCATCCAATCTCGAAAATTTCTCCCCTGCTAAATCTCATAGAATTGATGAGATCTAAGGGAACCTTTCCTACATTAATCATTTCATAGGAAACCTACCTGTAAAAATATCCCCCCTTAACTAGGATAATGAATATGGGAATTGACCATTGATGGGATGTGGACTACCAAGAAGACTTCAAGAGTCTCAAACAGTGCTAGCAGCACCCCTGGTCATGTTTCCATCAGTGGATAAAAAATTATTCATCTTATATGTGTCCTCCATGGAATAATAACTTGGTGCTATCCTCACATAGAAAAATTATGCATAGAATGATAAGAGTCTCTACTACGTCATCCAAATATTCTAGGAACTACGACCTGATATTCTGATGTTGAGAAGAATTGTGTTTTACACATGTTTATAGTGAAAAATATGATGCATTACATGAATAAACACAAAGTCCACATAGTCTCTCATATTGATCCTCCCAACTTAATCGTTAGACTTCCCATGCTAACATAGCATTTGGTCTGATGGGAGATCATTATAAATTAGTTCGAAATTCAATTCATGTAATATAAGTTAGTGAAAGGGTTGGCACTGGCTGATTTATTTTCACCACATCCCACCTGTGAAAGTACATTAGTAGACAATAAACATCCATACTAGAAGTTTATCTATGACTATGAAACTCCCTTGACATGGGATAAGTATTGGTAAATAATCTCCCAAAGTGACATTATAATGTGACTAGAAATGTTGAATCTCAGGCGGGTTGGAATAGTGATAGAATTTATTTCTCCTAATTAAAATTTTTTTTCTACTCTTTCTCACTATATATAGGCTTCACAAATAATGAGGCTGAGTATGAATCCCCCATTGTTGGCTTGGATCTAGACCTATAGATATAAATACCCTAACTGAACATTAAATGGGATTCGTAGCGAGTGATAAAGTAGATAAATGGTGAATGAATCATTATAAAAGAATAATTGACCCCTCTCATTGGATAACTCGGAGGATTGATGGAAGAGTTCCATTTTGATCCTATATTGAATCATGCTACCCAAAAATAGAAGGCTCAAGCTGACACATAGGGTATTGCGGCTACAATCCTAGATAACCATGATTAGGAGGAAGCGACCTTATGTATCACACACCGAAGGAGGGTATCATCGGTGACCATCAATGACATGGAAGAAATCAATTTGGTCAACCCCACTCCAAAACATGATATACTAACATCCAACCCAAGATGGGTGGATCTAATAATTTACTATCTCCAAATGGGATCCAATCATCATGTCAGGCCATAAGAGAGCACATTACACGTCGAGCAGTGCATTTTACTATGTGAGATGGTCTAAATTATCCAAAATCCATAAGTGAGGCTTCAATGTAATCATACATCAATTCATAGTACAAAGATAGATTCCCACCATATTAGAAGAAATCCATGAAGGATACTACGACACTCATCAATCTTTGACCAGGATCCTTCACTAAATCAGAAGGCTAGCTGACTAATAGAAAACCATAATATAGAACTATGTGAAATTCACCATGAATTTTCATGAGTTTCATATTCATGAAAACATCATCCATAAAACTGAAAAATTGTTACATAAATATTTTTTCCTTTTAATGTATGAGGAATGGATGTAGTAGGGACATATCACCCAACCAAAAATAAGAAGTTTAAGTACATAAATATTGTTTCCAACTTATTTTCCAAGTGTTCTGGGGCAATAACCCTCAAGGAAGTCGAGATAAATAATATAATCAACATCATGAAGCACATATCATTACCATGTTCAGATTCACTCGAACGATACTGATGGAAACCAAAATCAACTTATATTTTATAGAGTTGAAGAAACTATACCAAGAGTATAACATCAAGTACAATCATTCAACCCTCTATCATGAATAGAAAATAGATAGATAGAGGTCTTCAATAAGACTATAAAATTCAATCTAGAATATGGTGAACAAGGAAATGAATTTCTTACTTGATAAGCTCCTCTATGATCTACGGGCCTATCGTACCACCACACATACCACTACACAAGAAACTCCACATTCCTTTGTATATGTAACCCCAATGGTATTTCACATAGAAGTCAAGTTTCCCTTGATAAGAATAGATATTTTTCGACAACTATCAGATGATGAGAAATTTCAAAAGTGGTGGAATTAATTGAAGTGTGTTTATAAAGACCCAGAATTTCCGTGGAATATTTTCTCTTAAATACATGGGAATTTTATGAGCCCGTGAAAACTGAAGGCACGTGATTCCAAGGCCTGGTGTGCCCGAAATAAATTTCTAAAGTTTTTTTCAGGTACGTTCAGTAAACTTATGAGTGAGATTTTATAACTTTTGAACCGGTAATTGGAATTGAAATCATAGGGAGCCGTTGAACTTGTAGCACTGATATTTGCTTAAGGAGACTTTCACCTCGATAGAAATTGGTCGAGGATAAAAGTTAGATTTTAGGATTTCATAGAAAAATAATAAAATTAGTTAGATATAATTTATTTTACTTGAGCCTCCATTTGGTGTGTGGTGGTTAAAACCTCCTCATGGATGTTGGAGGTGGTACCACCACACCTTAACCTCCCATGATAGGTTATAATAGTTGGGCCCACCCGAAGTCAACCTCCCATGGGAAGATTAATGTGGTGGGGAACACCTGGGCTTTTAGCCACTTGAAACATTCTATTAATGTCGAGAAACCCTCAAGTTCAAATTAATTAGGGGGAGCCACTTCAACTCCCCTTTAATTAATTCGTGCCAATATCCCCTAATTAATTCATTCTAACTCTCATGAATTAATTAGGGGGAGCCTTTAATTTAATTCTTCTTTTGAATTTCTATGCCAATGAAATATTAGACAACTCAATCTAATATTATTTCACTTGGAATTTGGGTGGAATTTGAGAAAGAGGAGAACTTGAGAGGATTAGAATTATCTCAATGAAGAATGAAGAACACATTATTCCAACGAAGAACTCCGGCGAAGATCCTTCTTCAACTTCATCCCCAGACACCTACCGACGTGGAGCATCTTCCACAGCTGACACAGCTTGGGTTTGGAAGCGTGTGACAGACGCGAAAAATGATGATTCTCTTCATCTACTTTTCGTGACTCCATCAATGAATGATGACTGACAATAAAAATTATGGGGTTTATTACTTGATGATGTTATACCTTTTTGTGTCTTCTTCAATGATTAGAAAGGAATTCTTTGTAGACGTTTCATTGTTCATCTTCTTTTCTTGATGAGCAAATTTACACCTCCCTAAATGCGGAGGGTGCAGTCCATCCTAACATGGCCCGACATCCTCTATCGATTTTCCTTCTTGTGGTGTTCTTCTCCATGACTATGTAACAATGACGAGGCGATGAAGGCAACAATGACAAAGGCCGTGCTACCTGCAAACTCTGTGAACTGCACCGCCCCTGCAGCGTCTCGCACCACCTCTGGCTATGTCTGCGTTGGCCCGGCCCCCCGGCCACCCCTGCCTCCCACGTGCCCTAGCTGAACCCACGCTGGCCCGGCCTCTCAGCAGCTAGCGCGTCCCGTGTGCCCCTGCCGAACCAGCATCGGCCCGACCTACCATCAGTCTGGCCGTCTGCGCCACCAGCGCACCCCGAAGAAACCCCGCTCTAGACCGCGCCTTACTCGGTCTCCCGACCTCTCGCCCGCGCCACTCGCGAGCCCCGGCAGAACCTCGTGCTGGCCCATAACCTACCCAGTCATCCGACCCCCTTCCTAGCTTCCCGCATGGCTACCCGCGCTGGCTGCTCCCTAGCCGAACCAGCTGCACCCGAACCGGTTGCCTGCTGGCCTCCGCGTACCCCAGTGCACCGCCTCGAGATGGCCCCCCTTACGGCCTCCCAGTTGAGCCGGCGAACCTACCCCCTTACAGCCTCCCGACTGATCCAGCATTCTTGCCCCCCTCGTGGTGCTCTAGATGAACCGGCCATGCCATACTTTCCGAGCCGATTCGCGCCGAGCCACACCTTCGCAACGCTCCAGGCCAAACTAGCCCTGAGCCCAGGCCGAACTGCCCTCACGACAAGCTGGGCTGGGCCCAGTGGTCCATGCCGAAATTAATGGACTGGCCCATCCAACGGGTTGGGCCAGACCCCTTAGGTCTAACTAGGTCGACCCAGACTGGGTCAGACCAGACCCAGGCCCACTACGACCCTTTACTTTATTTTGGCCATATCTTTGGCACCAGACGCCCGTTTGACAAACCATCAGTGTTGATGGTAATCTTGGAGCATGATAGTACCTTTGAGTATACCCCACTATAGTTTGGGGTATGGTTGAGATACAGTCAGGTTGGATCGTGTAGGAATCCAACCGGGCCCCCGAAACTAAAATGTAAATAACTCAGAGAACGGGTGTTTGATTGATGGGTCGTCTGTGGAATTAAGACCTCTATGACATGGTGGAACTTTGGGATACTTTTTCATGGGAATTCGTGGCAGTTGGAGCATCGACTTGTAGCTTGTGGAGCGGATATTCCAGAGACATGTGATCATTTATATGGGAACCTTGTAGTTGGCTGAGACATTAAGACTGCTGACCGATTGACTTGGAGTGACTCGACTATCCCAGTGGGGAGCGTCTGGTTGTGGCGGCAGACCTATGATAGAGGAGCGCCTGATTCTGGCGGCAGTCCCACGGTGGGGAGTGCCTCTGTGTGGCGTAGCAGACCCATGGTACTCGACAGGAGGAGTACCTCAGCAGTCCAAGGATAGTGGGAATCACCTAGTTGTGGGGATAGACCCACTGTACTTGATAGAGGAGGAGTTCTCCAGTAGCCGAGGGTTCTAAATGTACTTACCCTAGAATAAAAATTCTGGTTCGAGCTGAGTCAGTACTTTTTTGTTTTCCTCATGATTGAGATGGATCACTTGATAACATAGGTATATGTATGGGAATATACCTAGGTATGGTTATCTATTGATTTCATACTTTGTGGTTTATCCTTGTTGGATTTTGTAAGACCTTGAGGGTCTTGGGGTCCCTACAGAGTATCATTATACTCACCCCTAGACAGGCTATGCCTGCACCTTGTTGTGTTGGATGCAGACGATAGACAGTGCTGATTGAGGCTGAGAGCATTAGGACCAGATTTTACCTGGAGGTGGATCATATGACGAGTCGGTACATGGAGGAGACAGACGGATGTGGAGTGCTGAGGAGGCGATCTGTACCTACCATTCAGGTAGGAATCCCGGAGGATGACCCAACATCTGTTTTTCTTTTCTTCAGTTGTACTTGATCTTCCAGTTCCTTGTACTTTACAGTTGGGCTTGTATTTCCGGCCCCTTTTTATTTTCATCACCCTTTTTATATATAGTTTACTTAGTGTTTTTTATCTACTTGTGTGCCTTATTGTGTGCATTTACAGGTTATAAAGGCAATGCCTTCCCAGTTTTAGGGAATTACGCCTTTCGTGAAAGTCACCAGCCCCTTGCCTATGGAAGGCAGGCTTGGGGTTGTCATGGCACGGGCCCCTGGGGATAGTTCGTGACACTGTCAACAAGAATGGGTTTCATACATTGCTCAACATTTAATTAAATCATAATTAGATCACACAAGCCTTCAATAAAGAGGTTCTCCACCATTAATTCCATCATGGAGAACTAGTACTTCCACTCAGAACCCCAATGATTCCAAGTAAGAAGCGTCATAGTATTAAACACAAATGACAAGGGACATATATCATATATAAGGTCTATCACAACTGAATTTACTCACAATCCATGAGGGAAAGGGAACATATCACAACCCCTCCCAATGAATTATTTCTCAACAAATACATTACATAGATGCCATCAAGAATTATCTATATTTTGGTCACATGATGTTTAACTGAAAAAATACATCTTGACCATATAATGTTAAACTATACATAAGTGGTCCTAGTAGAAAGACATTAAACTACACAAAATCTCTCATCCTAGTCACAAAATTCCTAACAACACAAAATTTTCCTAACTTCATAAGATTAATCTACACGAGAGGCATCATCACCGCATTAAATTAAAAATCACAGGAAGCATAATCTCACCAATAACTCAACACGTGCAAGTTGTAGTTGTGAAAAATAGAAATGAAGTTCCCCTATCCCTATTCAAGATTCATATCCTCATAGAAAAATACACATTCAAGAATGACGTATAGATTGACTCCTACCCCTATGGGATATGTAGTGATACTCAATCCTCCATTCATGGATCTAGCCATAGTATTTATTTTCCACATTGTAAAATATTCATCCTCACTACGTGACATAAAACAACACATATCACAAATATACCATCTCTTCCATGTCAAGTGTCCCTCGTCCATACCACAAGATTATAAACTCCATGAATTAGGTCTTCTCCACATGGCACAAAACTAAAAAATTAACAAGAACTGTGTGTAGATTGATTCATTACATATCTGGATACACTATGATGCCAATACCTCAATTCTTAGGCCCAACCAAAATATTCCAATTAATTCACATCTAGTTTCATTCCTCCTTATCGCATGAAATTAAAATGCATGATTAATGTTCTCTCTGCATCACTCTAAACTGCACGGGTATTACATAACTAAATCATGATTGATTCTCATTCCAATGAGATATATAGGGAAACCTAGATCCAATATCTTGGAAAATACACCACATGATAATACATTTCCAATATCATTTCTCTAATTTCAACCTTGTTGTGATAGGGAACTTTGGAATTCATTTTTTCTCACACCGAGCATAGATCACATGGGATTATGATTTTTGGTAGGGCTTCCCCATATAACTGAAACATATAAACTAATGTAAGATTTAGCATGGTCCTAGATGCATGAATGTAAAATGTACACTATGATTCCTCACCACATAATGATAAAATTTGTGGTTTATTTCTCTTTCATGACATAAAACTATGCATTACCATGGACCTCTCACGAGAGGACCATTATCATGGGAATTGGCCTTCCATGACACCTCTACACCAGAAATATTTGTTTCCTAATATCTTCCATTGTAGTATATGTAATTATTCCCATAAAAACATTCTTGTTCCAAATCACAATATTCCATTTTCATGTTCGGGTGCCCTCATACATGCCACATGATGTTACACATCATGGTTTCTCAAGAACTATGTGTGTTTTGATTCTTGAGATCACATGATATGTATGGACATCTGGATCTCAAATACTTAGTCCAGCTACAACAATCAATGGGAATAATTCCCCCTCTACATATGGTCCAGATCTACAAAGGGAGTTTCCCATTCAATAACTATGCGTGGATGGATTAATATCATCAAAAGATACATAGTGACTCATGAGTCTCCTACCCTGGGTCTAGATACAACATGTAAACATAATAATCCCTCCTCCTAACATATGGTTCAGACCTATGTAAGGATAGTTCATAAAATAACTACATTAATATTGATTCATTGGATTATATGATACAATTAAATGCTAGGATCACTGGTCCTGGGTTCAGCAACAACATATAAATGATAATATTACACCCCTAACTACCTATAGTTTAGACCTATGCAGTGAATTACCCTAACCCATGACATTAAACCATGGGGAAACGAATATGTCATAACAACATGACATTAAACAACAAGGAAAATTTCCTAGTCACATGACATTGACACTACCTGATGGATACATCCCCACTAAATGAAATAAAAATGTTTAGGCCATCACCAATTACCATTCCTTATCAAATTACCACAAGATCATGACCTCAATCAACTAGAGTTAGAGTGATTCTTCAATCCTTTTTACACCTCATCCTCTTAATCAAACTTCATGTCTTGAGTTCCTCAGGTTACCAAAAAACTTTTGAGGACCATGAAAAGATAAATAAATATCTCTTTTTGACCAAGATATCATTTCATAAGTGATTATACCTACCAACTAGATTCATAGTGGACATATAGGAAGTGATTTTAGATCCTAATGATCCTGACATCACCGTGAAGGAACACAAAATTATAGGATGTTCTGGCCACCACTAATAAGATTGTCTCATATCATTTCACATGTCTTGAGAACCTTTATCCACGATTTATAACTTTTTCATCACCCAATCAGAAATATGTTGAGTTAATCTTGACCCGGGATATTATAATTGGTCTCTTGTGTAATAATTATCCTCATACTAGGTCAAAATGCAATAAAAACTTAATCAAACTTCACTTTGTTCAATGTTGTATGACCTAAAATTCTATCCTTCAACGGTAAAAATTTCAAGACATTAAATTTATAGATAATTATATACAAAACATGTTAGGTTGAAAAACCACAAAGGCTTTCCTGAGTAATAGTCATGTCTTCGATCTCCAAACTCTTCATATCCACAATTTAATAAAAAATTTGGGTGCAAATTAATGAGGCATAAAGATCATAGGGACTACTTTGTATCTATAGTAAAACCAAATCCATGCTCATTGGTCCCCCTAGTATAAGAAAAAGTTAGATTAATGGTTTTTCACATATCCATGTTGTGAAATCCTTTTCACTATGTGAGGAAAAACCTTTAAGGGTTCTTGAACGCTTCCAGAATATTTCATATTCCACAAATCAAAATTCATGATTTGAGTACCTCATATCACTATAAAGATTTGATGGATCTTGAAAAAAGATACCCATATTCTTGGGACCCTTTGCCTGACTATGCAAGTGTTACTTTGGCTCTTGCATATGGACCTATGGTCATAAAAAAATGTGTCATTTCCTTAAAAATGGATTTATTATCTTTGTGATATTGACATCATCGTGGTAGAAATACACACCTTATATTGTTATGTTTCATTCTCAACACAAGTGTCCCATAAAATCTTCAATACCTAAGAACATTGGACCATGATTTACAATCACCTTAACCATAATATTCATGTGGATCTAACATCCTAAAATTTTAAGTCACTATGTTTTTACCCATTCGAAATTAATGAATGAAACTCTCCATTACCAATCATTTTGATGGATCATTCCTTGTGACTCGAAACCACATGACGTAAGGCCTAAGATCTACAATTAAATATCCAAAATTCCCTATGAATTTAGAACCCTTCCTATATAGTCTTTCAATCTATAACCAACTTCATCCTCTGAATGTGTGAGTCCTCATAAATATTTCATGGTCCCTGAAGAAGAGTGAGGGAACCTCTGTTTCACCATGATATCAACACATAAGGACATTGAACATCCAACTAGAGGAATCCCCTCCTTTTAGGAAAGGAAAATTGATTCGTGTGAGCCCTAGAAACACTATTGAAGAACCCATCCCCTTAGAGTGTTATGGGTCATCCTTGAAATGTCTTCCCCATTTATTAATCCCTGACTCAAACTTTTGGGTTAGGAGTTACTCAACCCATGGTCCAACATTCTAGGTGAACAAAACTTCCTTAATATTTCACACTAAACCTATATTACACCCCATAAATATTCCATGGACCTTGTAAAAGAGTGTGGAAAACTTTTTTTGACCATGATATCAATGCATAAGGTGTTTTACCAACCTACATGAGGCAACTCCTTCTTACTGAAAAGGAACTCTAATCCTCATGAACCCCGGAAACACCATAGTATAAATCTTAACCCCATAGTGTTTTGGGTGATCCCAAGAATGTATTACAAATATAATATATTCACCAATCAATTCTTGGTAGCAAAAATTTAAACTGCACATTATTTGACATCCCGACTAAAAGTCTTTAATCAACACCATAATAAGGATCGAGCTGAAATACCATGAACAACAACAATAGAAGTTCTGAGCTAAAATACCTAGATGTACATCAATATAAGGGATAATATGAAAAACACTAAAATAAAGTAATGAAATGATTGATATTAAATATCTTAAATTAAAATAATAGAATTTTTGATCTAGATGACCATAAACCAAAACACAAAAATGATTTGGTTTGAAATACTAGAAAATGGCACAAAACTGATCTGGATAAAAGCCCATAAGATGGTGGCTAGAGTAAGAGCTATGTCTAAGACCACTAAGCCTTCCCCTATATCAAGAATATGCATAAATTATTGAAATATAAAACAAAGAGATATAAATCTTGATGGTCCCACCTTATTTACTTGGAAAAAATCAATCTATGCTCACTAAGTCCACTATATTTTAAAAAATACATAGGTCTATCCTTCCATGACATATATTCTGCCCAAATTATCCTTTTATGAATCATGTAATATCAATGTAATTGGATTAGATATATCAATGAGGAATTTGATGTTGGTGGGAATTCATGAGCATTTATTAAGAAAAGTATATTATGATTTAAACATTCAAATCTAGGCATTCAGGTTTACTTGATTTTATAAATAGGACATGTAACATTCATGATCTATGCAACAGAAAATCAATGAAATGTTAGGCATATCATGAATATATGGAAACAGGGCAGTGGTATAAAAAGATAATAATATATTTTAATTGAAACCAAAAAAAAGGAGGGAAATCCAAATTTTAGAGCCTCTCTAATGGTTCCGTACAAAAATACATTGATAATCAATTTAAAATATGATTTTATTACATGAGTCGGCCAAATTAAAAAATTTAGATGAGAAGCATCGATGGAGCACTAAAGAGCTATTTGCCTAAATTCTTTTACTACTACCCAAAGGTGTAGGGTATCGAAGAGGGTGGATATATATTAAAATATTTCCTATATAGTTTCTAATAAGGATTTAGATATAGAAATATCATACTTTAAATGAGTTATAATCTTTTCATGACTCATTTTTTGAGTTTTGAATACCTTCATTTGGGTATGCAACATAGATATTATCTAATTTCTTTGTTCCAATTCCATTGAATCTTCCCTCAGTAGTCCGGAAAGGATATCCCAATAAAATAGATCAAGCCCATCTCACTAGTATTCAACTATAACAATATCAGTATTATTTCTCAAAATAATTCATATAATGGATGGTGTTAAATCCACATAACCGAAAATATTGAAAGAGATAGCTAATACATTTTTCTTGATCATCAAATATTTCTAGAGGTGTTTCAGTGATCGTAGAGTGAATATAATTCCAGAATATCCCGAGTTGCATTTGATCCTCTACATTTTCTAGATTAAATATTTTAGAAGGATAAAAAAATGCATGGGTTGGTGAAGAAGAAAGAGTGGATTGCAATATACACTTTCCTCAAAAGATGTATCATTTTTTTCACAAGTAAAAGTACTAGCTCCCTTAACAAATTCTTCCCCACCAATGAGATGACCATCAATATAATGGGGATGCTTCCTGAAATACTTGTTGGAATCCTAAATTAGTTCCATTGTTCCTATAAAAAAGGTGTTAGTATGGAACATGACTTATACAATTGATGGACTAGTCTATACAGAACACTACCCAGGTTGAAACCCAATCCTACGAATAATAATACTCTTGGAAGATAGGTGCACCAATAGGTGGAAGTATAATCTTAGCATTGGGATCTGCATGCCCCATCTGGTGAATAATCCTAGAGTGTCACTCTACCCCAACACAAAATTAGGTGAGGGTAGAAACCATTTGGATGTAGTTTAAATGATGATAAAACATGTAAGGTTTATATAACATGTAATTGATCAACTCATCCATCCTATCAATGAGAACCCTATCCCAAAAGAATATCATGTACTACCATTCATAAAGAGATTCACTGCCATTACAAATAATTGGGATCACTGGTGCTGGGTAAGGTAAAAAATTGAAGTGATCAGATTGGACCATCATATAAACAACCTCAACAGGGCCTAATTGCATTGCCTTGACCCTAGAGATGTCCAACAGCCTAGAGAAAAATAGGACACCAGGGATCCTGATTGTGTTTTTGTGTCTGTAGCAGTGAAACTGCTCCCCTATTTAGCCAAAATAAAAAATATGAAAGGGCCACCTATTCTATACAGTATTATCCCCTACTTAATATAGACCAAAATATAGTGAAGGAATACAAGAGTTTGTATAGATACATTGAGAGGTAGTTCCTCTAATAGCTAAGATTCCATCACCCAAACACTAACTATATTTCCCAAGCGGCCATCCATAGCCAAGAAAATCCACCTGTATAAGAACATGGCTCTGAAAACAGCCATCCTAAGGCTCAGAGATATCTCCATTATCACCTAATAGGATGATGTGGTATATTCTACAACTTCCAGGATTTTTTAATTTGATCTAGTGCTGTCATGAACTTACCGGGAAGAACACTGGTGGGGGTATATAGTGTTATATCAAGATAATCTATGATAGAGGTAAATCTTGATCCAATCATTAAAGGAGATGAGTGAGTGAATATTTAAATCCTTCCTTAATTTTTTCCATCACAGATTTTAGTACAACCCTTTCCCAAACTGGAGTCTCTATGGGTTCATCCCTGATTTCTATAGTAGGAATGAACTCATTTTACATTTCCAGGGGGTATCCCACCAATTTGGTAGATATCCCAAATTGAAGATTCCTACTTCACCATGGGAGATATGGAATGAATTGGTATCAGGGAACCATTGGATGATAAATTACCTAATAAGATATAACTAACTATATATTATAAACTAAGAAACCCATGTAGCCTTATAAATATGGATTGCTTGTAGCTGGTCAAAAATTTATATATTGGATTTTCTAACCCAAAATGATCATTTCCATTCAATAGAAAAATTTATACCAAAATTCACATCCTATTTTGAGATCCAATTACCCATATATTGTTCAAGGGTGAAAATTGTTTTCTATACTAACATTAAGAAATTGGATAATGGGAGAAATCACAACCATATAGACCTAGATGGGAGTTCACCAAAATATAGGAAGACCCCTGGGACCATGCTACAACAAGTTATCAAACAATAGATTCTAAAATCTAAATACAATTGATGGATGTTGAAAACTAGAAATATAGAAAATTGTAGTTAAGAGAGGGAATGGAAACATCATCCAGCAGGATGAACCCATATAGGGGAAGCCTATGTGATAAAGGATAGATTTCAATTTTAGAAGAGAAAATTATTTTCAGAACCTCATTATTAGAATGAACATGGTATTGAGGGTCAGATTTATGTTTCCTAGAAAGTGTGACCCTCATGAAATATTCAAAGAAAGATGAACGTAAGCTAGAAGATTTCAAAAAACAATAAAGTGGAATATTTCATACAAACAAAAATAGAATCTTGTAAAAAGTGATTCATGATCCTGATAGCATCAAGCGCATCACATGAACCATATGAGGATTTATAACCACATATAAGACTCACAAATCCCCCAACCCATGAAGATGTTATGGATGACATAACTCAAATGACATATCATGAATGCATGACCCTTTATAAGACTCCCGATCGTGTATCCCAGACATGGTCACATGAGCATCAAAATAGTCAATTGGTCATGCAACCAAACTAGAAGATCACGATAAGCCTATAATATGTCCATGATTCCAAGGAATTAGTCGAAATCCCATGAAATTATCAATAAAATGTTCATGGTTTTTCAAATTATTTCTAATGAAAAGTGTGTATCGCAAACATATCTTGTAGAGAAGTTCTCACAAAAATGGTCTGGTGGATATGTATCAGGACCAGTTCTCATGGAAGGTATTGCAAAGGGATCACCTGAAGGAAGCATGAAGAAAGTGACCTTTTGGGTTGGAGTAGTTAGTGAAAGAGTTCCCATCTATTTTCTAATTTATAGGGTACTCATAGAAATACTAATGATCACTGAAAATCCCAAACATCATTCATAACACAGGCTGGAGATAGCTCCAAAGACTAAGGTGAGGATTTAAATTTCTCATAAACAAGAGCGTTTCCCCATAGAGATTTCTCTTGGAGGGGGGGGGGGGTGGTATTTGATTGATTCCAAATGAGCATAAACAAATCTGTAAGGGAATTAATACCCAAATCATGGGTACTATTTTTCCTATAAATAAAAAATAAGAGTCATTGGATAGAACATGAAGATCACATGATCTAACGAAGTTTATGAGATCACATTCCATTTAAAAGGACATTAGAATAGGTCATTCACCATGAATTATCTTCATGATACCAGAAAGAACCCTTTTTATGAGCCTCTATGTCCTTGGGAAAACATCTAAGACGGTCACTGACAATGTGTCAGTAGCCATTGGAGTTACTCTGAGTCACACAACATGCGATTTGATAGGTACTAGAAAACCATAAAAAATATTTATAAAATCAGGGATAAAAAGTACGTAGAAGGTGTAATCCATTTTCAGTCACTGATATTCTTAAAACGTGATTATATGGTCTGTAAGACACTGTAGGGCCCTAGAAACATGTCTACCTTTCCGTGCAAGAGTACGCTGACATTTTACCTTCATCATCTGAAGAGTCTTAGACATGTCCATTTAATTCATGGTTTCCCCTTCCTATTTATATAAAATCAGAAGGATTATCCATGATAGTTCCTTCACATCATCACGAGACTGATTATTGGTCATGAAATGAATCACATACAAGGAGGGTGATTTTCTTCAACAAAACACACACATTCGTAAAAATCCCTAGACCTTTTAAAATAAGAAATAAATAAAAAAGCGTAACATATAGAAACTTCTTGAGGATAGGAGATACATTAATCATCATGTGAAAGGGGTTATACACTCCAGAGGATCGACATTGATTCATAAAAAGACCTATTGAAAAGAATTATCTCTCTCGAAAGACACCAAATGAACTATCTTTGATCACATGAAGGCCATTACATAGGTATCCTAATTTTACAAGGACCCCATATCAACCTGACCACGTGTTAACTCCTTGACATGTCCATATGGTAAGGTTAAATCCATTTGATTATCCTGATTCCAATAAAAATAGAAAAGGTATAAATTTTTCACGGTTGCTGTCATTATATGGATCCATGAATAACCCATAATAAGATCATGTGATCTGTGTGACACCAAAGTCCCTCCACAAACTATTCCCCAAATCTGGGAGATACATTCCATGTAAGGTGGTGTATAACCTAAGTGGGGATTCCTATAAATACATCCCAATAAGCACAAAATTAAAACTTACCTATGCATCCATGATCAATCACACATAGGACCACATAATATCATTTCCCTGAGCAACCAATAATGTGATCAAAAATGTTTTTTGCCAGGTATAATCTAGGGAACAACCTGAAGGATCACAAGGTACGATTAGGCACTTCATGTGATCACTTGATATCACAAGAAGGACTTCTCGTATGTCAAATAGATTTTGAAAAGGGAATCCTACAATTCAACTAGGTTAAAAAACACCTAAATTAAGATAACATAGGAAAAACCTATAGAATATATGAAATAATATTTAGAAAAAAAACCAAAATATGAGAAACCTATGAGAAGAACACATACAATGATACTCATTTGATTCGCATGACTTATACTGATCATGCGACAACACTGAGACTGTCTCTCAATTCATACGATGCTCACCAAAAAATGCATTTTGATCATACAACGTATTATTGGCCTATCAAATAATGTTTCATGATGGCTTATGGGCATACCTCTCAATTGTTTCAAATTCCTATGGGTTTTACAACCAAATCGATTTATTCCCTCCAGATATGTCGCACAAGTTATATGTAAACATTAGTACAAGTATTCTAAGTCTCACAATGACACCATGACATCTCATAATTGATCTCGCGACGTACTATGAACATGTATAACATGATATCATGATGTCCACTATAAAATTAATCAAGAAATTGTTTCTCTCTCAAGGAATGTATGACTTGATCATGTGATGTCCTCTGGTAAAGTCTTCATTAATATTGTAATGTTCTCCAAACATGTCATTCAGGTAATGTGATTTCCACAGGACAAGGAAAATTGATCATGCCATTATCAATATGCATATAAACATTATAACCATGGCATGTACATACCTCCACAAACATGTCAGATAAACAATCAAAACATGTCAAGACGACAATTAGACCGTTTCGAGTAGCCACCCCTTAAAATGATTACATTGTCAAGTGGATATATCAGGGAATCCAAAATGTGTAAGCCCGGATCAACTGAACTATAATGACTATAATTCTTACCACAAGAAAGATAAAAAGGGTGACTTCCTAGTGAGTAAGCTCAAATGGGTATCCAACTTAGTTAATGTCTGTTCATGTCTATGACATTCCAACCATTAGGACATAATAATTCTTATGGGTTGATATTAATTCCTTATAAACCAGTGGATTAAGAAGAAAATTGAACAATGATAACTCTGATTCCTACCATAACCAACATAAATAAGATGCCTTTAAAATTATTAAGATCAAATTGGCATCAACTTCGGTGTAAGTCCCTCAATGTGTCCGACATTCCAACCATCGAGACCTGATAATTCCCATGGGATGGTCATTATTTCTCATCCATCAATGGATTTATAGGGGGACCTAAGTATATAATCCCCAATAAATTGAACTATGATAACTCTAATTTTGAATACTACCAAGATACATAGGATGCCTGCTTAAGGAATGATCTAAAATGGGCATCCACTTCTTTCTAAGTCCATATATGTCTTTGATGTTACTATCATCACGACCAAATCACTCACATAGGCTGATCTTTATTTTCAATCCATAAAGGTATTGAGTGGGAAACCTCAGTGCGTAAGCCATGACCAACTAAATTACAATGAATATCTTTACTTCCATAACCAGGATAAGTAGGACGCATTCCTAAGGCACGAGTTCTATTTTAAACATCCAAAGGGTTGTCCTGAAACATAAGTCCTGCATCCATATACAGTGATTCCAATTACATTATATCTCATGTTTCACACACAGATCATGTCTTACATGGTCCTAAGGGGTTTCAATTATCATATTATTCATATCATGAATCTCTCACGATAAAGAAAACCTTTATTTATATTCACCATTCGGTGGAATGATATGAAAACTCCCATATATGTGAATCTACATCAAGGAAAGTCCTAAGGGACTAACTGAACTACTATGATTCTGATTAATACTATAAAAATGATACAAAGAATACCTCTATGAGGCCCAAGTATGATACCCAGTTCCAAAGTTCCATCAAATGTGTCCTTTTAGTATGAAGTTAAACTATATAGGTTTAATAAACTATGTGGGTTTTAATTTCTACTATGAATAGGGTATGTAGGACCCCTCATAATGGATCAATCCTATCCTTGAAATATTAATCACCTTCATAGATTACTATAAACCCTATAGTTACTATTTTTATGGATTTAAAACATATTCATCTACCCATTAAGAGGAATTAGGTGAAGAATATCAGAACATACATAAGGACTCATTAATAGGTCCTCTTTTACAAATTGAAGGATTTGATACTCGGTCGTTATGTTAGGATAAATGGTCATGTATCATGATTTGGAAGAAATTAATGAACATATGATAAATATATAATAGACTCTTAGAGTAGGAAATAATTCCTCCCAAAAGGATGTGATGATCCCTTCCTCCCATCCTCTCAATTATTGTGAGTTCCTATGTTCCATTGGGACTCAAACCCTAATTGACCACACACCTTCATAATGCATGTCTATTCCCATTTAGAGTTATGTGAACAATTAAGAGTTTTAATGAAATATAAACATGAATGGTGAACTTAACGTTAATTATTGCGTATAAATAAAACCCCCACAATCCAACCATCAGACCATACTGTTCATTACACATGGGTGGTCATCATATCTTTTTCATATGAAACCTATATCTTTAACTATATTAAAATTTGTGATTTATATATAATTAATTTAATTTGAAACCACAAGCTACTATGATCTTCTCATTATCATTAGACCATCATTATACATATTGTGATATTAGTTAAAACTGATCATTAATGAAACAACAATATGAGTACTTGACTTATCAATATACTAGGAACATATCCTCTATAAAAATCTAGTAGTATAGTATATTTAAACTACTTCTCAAAAAATTTATATGGATTTCACAAGTATATAGAATGAGATTAATGATAAAAACAATTATCAAGGTGAACTATTTTTTATCAATTCTATTACATGTGATATAGGAAATAATCCTCTCTTGAATCCTTAATCTTATATCTTTTAATAGATTTTTTATTTATGTACTTTAACTTATTTTAAATAACCACATAGATCCATATTTAAATATATTAATCACTATAATATAAGATTCTTTATCCATGATTTTTTGTAGAAACAATAGTTTAACTAAATCTTAACAACTTATAAGATTGGTATCTTATTTATATTAAAAATACATATATTACTTGAAAAAAATAGGAAACTCCAACTAATATTTTATAAAAATTCATTTTTTCAACATTATTATAGGATATGGATATTTTGTCATTAAGAAATACATTTTACCATTTTCTATGATATGAAAACTATATCTTTAGTTCTATAACATACATTATTAAACCATGTAGTATGTTGTGTATTTGGAAAATAATTCACCCAATAACTCTTAAGAAGGTCTTATTTAAATTCTAATGCTTATACTTCTTAAAATCATCTTTATTGAAAATAATATTACTCACATAATTCCATTTATAGATATTATCCTTTTCTAAATATACCTTTTTATTTATAATATTATTTAAGGGTAAACATTAGTTATTGTGAAGCATGCTTATAGGTATAAATAAACATAAAAATAATTTTATTCCAATACACATATATGGTAGAGTATATGTTTTATTTACATACTCTCACTCGTATATGATCACATTCATCATGTTTGTTATTAAACCAATTTATACATATAATATGATGTTTAAAATTAATATTCAAAAAATGTTTATGGAATAGTTACATGACTCATTTATAATACATGATATTATATTATAGTAAATAACCTTTCATAAAAATATAGTTTCACAATTCACAAGTTATTATGTAATAATAATAGTAGAACATATATTTTTACAATAAAAACACTAAGTAATTTAATTTATAATAGACGATGAAACTGGTGCCATAAAGCATGTAGTAATGTCAGATAAAATGTAATATTTTACTGTAGAGGATAATACTCAAAATTGAATGAAAATTACATGTGATAAATTACTATTATGAAGAAAATATTACATATTAAAATTTACATTGTGTAAGAATATAGGGAATGATATAAAGGGATTCCAATATTAGCATGTATATGTATGAATTAATGTGGTCATTGGGGATTATGGATGGTTGGTCAATATAACCACTATGAATTATAAACATTGGCCAAAATTAAAATTAGTGAGTTTTACAGTTGTGAATTATGACCATTTTTGGTATAGAGATTAATAATTGAACCATATTATTTTTCTATATTAAGGGTAATGATAAAAGGTATTTATCACATAAGGTAAAAAATATGGCTTTGACCAATAGGAACATCCCTTATGAAGATCATTTATCAAAGGATGGGAAGGAGGTGGAATCACTTGGGTCTTCCACAAACCAATCCTAAAAATATCTCTGACAAGTGATGTTGGAGTAAAACTGACATTGTGAGAATTTCATGTTAGTGATCATGTTTTCGATGGTGGAAAATTAGATGTTTATATTTTTTCTATAAATTCTATTGTTTAGTTGGAAACTAATGTTATATCACATTGTAGCAATAGATAAAAAATTTTATAATGAGGTTTTGATTATGAATAATGGGAATGTGATCATTTTAATTTTTTCTTTAAGGGTAAAATATATACAAGAAAGTGAGAAATGAAAGCATAAATTAACATTTTGGATTAAGTGTGATCAACCTGGGGAATCTCATGATGATCAGCATTCATCAGTCTAAGATTTTGGTTTTAGATATTATAATAACTATTTTTACAACTTATAACTATATAGTAATTGTGTTTATACTATTATACCTCCTAGACATTGGTCAAAAACATAAAATGATTGACCGGATACCACCTATGATTGGGTGATTTGTGTTCAAATTTATAACTGAAACTAACCATGGAAACACATGATTAAATCAATGTTTTCCAATATTTTTTGTTGTTTCTTTGATTCCATGTAGAAATTTTAGTCTTTATGGGAATTTAATCTACTAATATGAACCAAACAAACACCACAATTGAATTGGGAATAAGAAGTGGTGAATGGTTTTTGATAGATCACATGAATAGGTACCCACAAACATGATCATATGTGTTTGAAAATTAAACAACAATACAAAAAACAATTAAATAAGAACACGGTATAAAGGAAAATTACATAAAAACATTTAATTCACAATATCATTCAAATAATACAAACTTGATGCTGGGATTTACATCAAGTTCCCCCTCGGGTGATCACACGGAGTTTAGAACGAGAAATAAGCTGATAATGCCAAATATGTTAAGGAATCACATCACAATCACTCAAAAATCAAATATTATTCATTTATACCCTGAAAAGAGGTGTAGGAGTGATTTAATGGGTAATTTCATTCCATTACCAATAATATAATTCATGTACCTATGAGACTAGGTGGGTTCTTCATGGAAATATTTATCCCTCTATTTTATCCTAAATTTTGATTAGTGTAATCACTAAATCCTGACTAAAACATTTATGGAGATGTTGGTCATATCTTTATATATCCAATGGAGGTGGAATCGTCCCAATTGAAGTTTGAAATCCCGATTTGTGGCCCAATCACTATTGGTAGGTCCACTTTATCTTGAATATAATTTCAACAAGTTGGGATACTCTATTGGGACTCCTATACTTAGATAAAAACATTGACCCTATTTTATGAATTTAATCCCATGATCATACATCCTCACAACAAAGGAATTTTTCACATTTGGGTGATTGTATGTAATGTTATGGTAAAAATAGTTAATTTATTTTAAATCAGTCCATTGGGAAATTACATATTTTGAATCATGTTTTCAACACATGAATGAAAAATACATGATGAGTTAAAATGTAATTAACAAAAAATGTAATAGACATGTATAATGGTGATAGTATATGATATATCACTATGCGATCACACCGCCATACTAAAACTATTGTACACAAGGGAAACATATTACATCATAATCAAGTACCATTCCAAAATAAATGGTTTGAAAAAAATCCAATATTATTTTTGAATTAAAATCTATCATGTCACATTTATGAAATAAAATTTTCTATCATTATTCTTCTTTCATATTCATATTTGATTAACGTCAATTTTTCACCCATAAAACATGTCATAACCTACCTCACCTAAAAAATTTCCTTTTTAACTCTAGGAACATTTTAATGCAGAGTAATACTCATTTTACAAACATAATGTGATAATTATATAATCTTACTAAGATTAATATTTCTCTACCGATAGAAACTAGTGCTCTACTACATATCACTTCTGAAAAATTGTTTTAATGTTTAAGGGTAGGAAGAATTTTATATTTAAGAATACTGAGGAATAAGGGGAGTATTTAATACATAATGTATAAAGTGTTTGAAACTTATGAAATTTTTAATAATGAATGTACTCTCTCAACTCCAAATAGTGTCACTATCCCATTTTTCTTTTTGTGTTGATCGTAGGAAATCAATGAATAACAATGAGTAATCTTCCTATTTTCTAAATTTTAATATTTTTTATGTATAGAACTATTAAATTTTTATACAAAATGTTATTTGGAGATAAATTGGGTATTAAGGTAAAAATAATTATATTATATGACTTGTGAATCCACTATCCAAAACAAATGTAGGAACATGTTCATGAACCCATTAAAATTAATCTTTCTAAATAATCCCCATGGAAACACCATCTCCCCCAAAAATAATGAAAATAAAACAAGAATGTGTAAAAGATATGGGTAGGTAGTGATAAATTATCATGTAATTTGGGTACCTGATAGGCATTTCATGTTGTCTAAATCTTAAGAAGGGTGAAATTTCATGGTTGCAAAATAGGAGTTGCTCATAAAAAAGGATTTTCAATTGAATGGTGACCTTCATTGGGGGTGTAACACACTAGAATCATATGTCTTAAAATAAATTCAAGGAATATTCTAGTTTCTCTATATTACCCAAGACTCTCAAGATAGTGATTAAGATAAGGAATATGTAAAAAATAGAATATAATTTCTCTCAGGTGATGGATTTAGAATATTGGTCAACGTTACAGAGGCATGGAACTTTAAAAATCCATTAAACTCTTAGGAATGATTTAAAAATATATATTTTCAAAAAAGAATCCATGTTGATATTCATTTAAAATTATTTTTCATAAATAAAGGAATTTCCACACAGTTAAATAAAACATTAAATATATTTTGTATATTATTTTTTAAGAGTATATTGTATCGAAAAAAAATAATGAAAAAAAAACTTTAAACAAATTGATTTTTGTTTTTATTTTTTTAATTTTAATCCTAACTATCATATGTCACCATCCCACACAAAAAATTCAATATCCTCAACGAATATTTTAAATAAATAAGCAACTAAATAAAGGTAGGTATAAGGGGAAACATGCAATGTGGTTTCATATATGAATCATATCATCTGGATTTCCTCCAATATATTCTTTGGAAAAAACATCGTATAAGTGTTTAAGTATCTGCTCATTTATGTTAATCCTTTTTCCACTCTTCTTGTGAAAACCCATCATTACACTAAAAGGAATAACATTAGTAAATATATAAGGACAAACCCATAACAAATGAATCTTACCTAGGTAGAGCTTTAACCTAAAATTTTACATGGGGAACTTCTCACCAATATAAAACTTGCTGTGATGATCAAATCATCATGGATAGCCATTTTAATATATATATATATATATATGAGTTCTCATATTCATTATCCTCAATTTATTCCATCTTTTGAACTTATAACTACCTATTCTCATCTACATCTAATATATTTACATTACATTATTTAATATCCCAATATACCCATTTCTCTACCTCTGTAGAGAGGTGAATTCCATTCCATGCACAATCCTAAATAGTGAAATACTGATTGGGGTTCTAAAATCTCAATATTATTCCCAAAGTGTGTCATCCAAGTGAAAAATATAATATATTTTTTGGTTTGTAAATTTTTTTATGAGATTATCTTGACGTACCAAATTAAAAAAAATTATTCTATGTTAGTTTCAGTGTGATATGTAGCGGTGAATTTTTTGAAAAATACCATACTTATGGATTCATTTCTACATTTTGTTATTACAGAGAAGTGAACCATGATTACTAAGTCTTAATCTTTTTCAAACAAAACCTATTAAGAATAAGAATCACACAAAATCGACAACAACTTTAGATTCATCGATCCTAATATAGTTTTTTTCAAAACATTTAGGTACATAGTAAACATCCAATAAGATTAATGTAAATAAAAATGTATTTGGAAAATTAACCATGAATTCAATGTCCTATAAATTGAATATATCACAAAATAACATATGTTGTTATGGTATTTCATTCCTCTTGGAGATATTCCCTTTGAATTGACATCATGTGCATGTATTAAAAAAACCTAAAACCATATTTATAAAATTTTACAAAATAATAGTTAGAGTCAAGAGAATTTTGTGTAATATGGTGAGATAAAAAGTACTATCCACAAGATCGAGTGTGTTAGAAAAAAAACAAAGATGAACTCATGGTTCTGGACACACCGATGAACAACCTGATCACCAAAAAATCTCCACAAGTATGGGAAATCCCAAATGTACCAACATGACCCATTCCAATGTAATTGGGATTGTGAAGTGAAAACTTATATGGGGGTCCTTGATACTACTATATAATTCATAATTTCTACCTACCAAGGTTTATGGTCAACTACATTACAAAGGTTCTCACCACGGAAGAGTTCTCTAAAAAGTGGGGATGAGTCAACCTAGTGGTCTAATGGTGGGAAAATCATACTAGTGTGGTAAGTTACAACATTTTCCCCTAATGTAGAATTAAAGATATATAGTTCAAAATACTTGTGGAGGAGAATACTCTATATTTTTTAGGGCTTAGTTTCTGGTATCATAAAGAGAAACTGATGGAAAGTAGGTTGAGAAGACATAATTGTTTTTGACATAGTAAGATATTATAAAACAATTTCCAAGGAAAAAATAATGTAATGAAGTTATTTTTATGTTGTCTTGTAGTTTTATAGGGTAGTTTCAAGGTTATGTGAGTCATTAAAAATTACATATGTATCCCTACCATCCATCTATCATAAAACATCCCCAACTGCAATGTTAGAGTCATTACACATAAAATTGAAGGATAGATTCCCACTTTATTATTGAATCATTGGAGGTAATGTGGTGTAACACCCCAAGATTTCATAGTGTGTTATTTTTTCAAAATAATTCAATAACTTTCACTACACGCAACACCGAGTTCAAGCGCACCATGACTTACCAAACAAGCCGTTCAAAAAAGGTTATGAATAGTATTAACTAAATTTTAAACTTTATATAATCCTTATAATTTTAGAATCCATATTATGAGTTTCTTAGACATAATGTAAGAACAAATTCATCTTCAGTATTGTAGTTTTACCAACTTTTAATAGTGAACCCTTTTTAAATAAAATATTTTAAACTTTTTGACTAAATGGGGACATCAAAAAATTTAAAATAAAACATCCCAAGCTTCCACGGTACGCTTTCCTTTGAATAAAACAGTAGCGTGTGTTGTACGCAACTTCGAGTTTTAACACACACCACAACCGATCAAACTAGCCGTTATGAATAGTAATACTTAATTTTTTGAAATTATATATATTTTATATTTCAAAATGGAATTCATTTTTGGATTCGGAATATCAAATTTAGCCTAAGGTGAAATTTTGGTACTTTTCGGATAACTTTCATATTTTGATGAATAGTAAAAATTACTAAATTTTAATTAAAAACAACTTTTTTAATCAAAATAATTAATAGTGATAAATTATGAATTTGAGTGGTTTTAAAGTATATTTAGAATATATTTTTACCATTTAATATAATTTTGGTCATTGGACATAATTTTACAATTAAACCGAACATAAACAAGTGTCAATCTTTTGATAGTTATTATCTCTTAAAAACACGCTTTTTGTTTTGACAGCGGGAATTAATTTTAAATTAATTTCTGCCACTTCTGTGTTTTGAATTTAGAAAAATGGATTCCATATTTGGAATCAGGATGTTCAAATTGTGTAAATAGGTAACTTTTATTTTTAGACATTTTGAATAATTACTGCGGTAAATATTTTATTTACCATGGTTAAGGGTAAATCCGGTAAATAAGGGTTAAAAAATAATATTATAATAATACTAAATTACCCTAAAACGTGTCTTAACCCTATTGGTTGATACATGGTCGACCATGGGCATCTTTGGGTCAATTTTGGGACCCCATTGATCCACTTGTAAGTGATAATGACACTTTATTTTAATTAAGTTAAAATGAATACAAAAATGGCATAAGCTTACATCTTTTAAAAGAACAATTTTTACATAGGGTTATACATGTTGGATTTTCGATTATAAATATTCATTAGAAAGCTAAAAAGATTTCCTACATAATTATATTTTATTTATAATTTTTAAACGTCAAATAATTTAAATTATTAATGACACAATAATGATGCAATGTTTACCTCATTAATAAATCATTTAAATAAATAAGATTATAATGATTACAATATTATCTAAAACCTGTCCAATTCTTATTAGTTGATGTTATTTAGAATATGAGTCATCTTATCTTCGACCTCAATGATTTTTGGACCATTATAAACCGAATATAATTATATTATAAAGTAATACTTTCACTCCTTCCTAAAGAGCCCCTCCTCTCCCTTATAAAAGGAGACCACTTCTACTCATTCCTCACACCTCTCAAGCCACTTGGCTCGTCCAAAATCTGCCCAAATAAGCTCCCCACATCCCTCTCCTCCTCCTTGAAGCTTCCCCTTAGGCAGAAAGCATTTCAAGAAGTCCTTTGGTTCCAACCAAAGTGAGTTACCTAAATTAAAGGTAACATTTTCTCTTAAATTATTTTCAATTATTTTGCTTCTCCAACCCCCAAACTCTTTTTATTTCCTTTCATTTGTAACAACACCAGTATCCAAAATATACTAGGATTTTGTTATAAGAAGGATTCAAACTACACATTCACATAACTCCATCTAATGGATGATGAACATAATGTCTCTGTGGATGGCAAACTAACGCCTCACGAAACGATGATTGTTCAAATATATCTTACCGCCTCTCATGGTGGCCATTAGGATGGAACTGTAATTAAATATGATATTAATGATATATATTTTATATATAAGCGTCTGTAATTCCATTTTATTTCATACAATTATTCGTTTCATGTTGTATATACATACGATAATTTCATTTGAGGAAGTGCGGACTACCGCCCCCTTAAAATGATATGACTCGTTCATACCACACATGGAACGTATAAAGGATGGTGTTAATGAACTTAAGTAACATATATAGAATATTATATTTTACTGGAATAGTAATATACCTATGTATCATTTGGATTCGATTCTTTTAAAATAAAAATTAAATGGAAGTAGCATTCGTGCGTACGTACGGACTACCGTCTCCACGAACGCGATGTGATTCATTCTCCATCGTATCCATTCAAGTATAATTATCATTTGATGATTTAAAAATGATGTTTAAGGACTTGATACCATTCTGGATATGAATAATATACATCCCATTAATAACGAATATGGCTCACATAACAAAGAATATAAAGTAAAATGAACCCATTAACACCTGAAATGACGATAATTCTAAGATATTATTAACAAATCAATGTTAAAAGATCATATATGATATCATATTAAAGTAACTGATTCTTGTATTATTCAATAACAATTATTTCACCATTATACAGGAGGTAAACCTACCATCGACCAAGGAAAAAGTACAAAGTAAGGGATTCTCTTATCTCACTTTCAATTCCGTGATATTTCCATTGTTCGCTACTAAATTATTGAAAGTGGTGTATTGTGTACTTCCATGATTCACTTTATATTCATGTTATTCTGTAAATCATTTGGTGGTTATTAACTTTTGGCCATGCGACTCAGTTGATTAACGTGGTAAGGGGTTTCTTGTCTCACTTTTAATTCCGTGAGAATTCCATTGATCACCACATAATTATTGCATGTGGTGTATGTGTACTACCCATGATTGTATTCATTGTGTAATATACTTTATTTTATGGGTATTTACATCATCATGGTATGATCTTTCTTTCATGGGTGTTTGTTTCTTAAGTTACCTAATCAATAAGGGAATTTGAGATTTCAATTTCCACTCATTTGGCTTTACGCATATTTCATTGATTATATTAACCCAAGATTATGTGTGGAATCACTATTCATTTGATTATGTCATAATTTCCACTCCCCTTCCTGTGGATATACTTTTGATACACATAATCACTCCATTTAAAATTCTCAAGTCATTGATATGAATTTGATAAGAGTAATTTTAACTCTTTCACCATTTGTTGAGTTAAACATCCAATTTGTTGGTGTTGTTTTTACAGGAATATGTGTGAATATACTTTGATTGTTTTACACTGAATATCCAATCATATTTAGTGTATTTATATTTTTCACACATAATTATGTTTTTGATTTATCCTTAACCTAAGGATATGGCCTTTATGAGAGATTTCATCTCAACTTACATTCCATTGAGACTTCTTTGTTGATATACACCAAATCACTTTTATGTGGTGTATATAATGTACTTTGACATAGTATGTCATGAATTCCCTTTATTCTCATGATATTACAAAGTTTTGATTAACTCAATTATTTTCATTCAAGTGTCTCTCTTTTGGTTAGAATCTCTAACTAAAATACCATTTTTAAATGTTTTAAAGACTTATTCATCTAAATCTTTCTCATTAATGTCCATGTTTTAAAAATGGTTTTAGGGATTTATTTATATGGATATTAAAGTTTAGAAATTAAAAATCCTTTTAAAAAGTTTCAAAGTGGTATGGGACACTTTGATTCAAAAATCTATTTTTAAATGGCTTCTTGACAAATAGTGTGACTTTTAAATGATTTCAAGAAAAAGGGGGATATTTCTCTCAAATAGTTTTGATGATTATTTTCATCTATGTCAACATCCTTCATTATTCTTGATTGAGGTTAATGTGATACAATACAATCTTCCATATTGTATCGAATGAGTTATGTTTGACTATGGATGTGCTATTTTTATACCATTCATGGTTTGTGGTAGAAGTATTGACATTTCGTATGCTAGTTTTAATATGAATGTTTATGTTATGTTTAAACCTGTTCATATGAGGAATTCATTGGACTTAATAAGTGACGGGTGGAGCCCGCTATAGCTCCTCGATGCATCGGTAGGTCTCATGAGACAAACTAGTGTCTTGGCACAAGGCCTTGGCAAAATCTTATTTGTAGTCTTGGCACGAGGCCTTGGCTATGTGGTTATGATAGTCTGGCATTATGCATTCCATCATTATGAAAGTGGTTATTGATATTGCATGTGATCATTCGACTAGTAGAATATCCATGTGAGTAAGTAAATGGCATTATTTAATTTTATTTATGCCATACCATGTTGAAAGTTCAAGTTTCAAAGGCTTTTGTTTTAGTTATAAATTGCCTTAAGTGTTTATGATTATTTATGAAAGCTTCTGCTATAATGTTATCCTTACTGAGCATCCGAGCTCACCCCTTTCAATGTTTTATTTTTTTTTTCCAGGATTATGAAGAAGTAATTTATGAATGACCTGCAGGGATAGTATGAGGGGATATGAAGACAAAATGTTTTTTTTTGATGTAATGTAAAAATTTATGGATTTATCTAGTTATTCCAAGGCTACTAAACTAATCGGTCTTTCGAGACTTGATCTTTCTCATGATCATGCCAATGTTATGTAATAATGCACCAACTCTGGGTAACTAGGGTCGGGGCGTTACAGTTGGTATCAGAGGAAGTTTAGTACAAACCTTGGTAGCTAGATTTAGATAAACTCTGATTAGAGCACGTAGACCTAAGATGAACTTTGAGGATTAGTAAAAAAGAACTTCCTAGAATTTTGGTATTGTAGAGATTTTGTGAGTTTTCCGAGCAATACATCCCTGTCTGGATACGAGCAGGTAGAGGCGGCTCTGGCACAGATGTACCTAGGGGTAAAACCCGAAAACACCGCTTTGAGCTAGACTCGAACGGGAACTGGTGCACGACAACGGGCCTTGCTGCACTCTTGGTTACGACACTCCCGGGGGATATGCTTAGGATAATTTACATTTTCTTTACAAACCGATTTAAGTAATATATACATAAGATGAGAGTAAATGACCTTGGTTAATCCTAATATGTTTCAAATTGAGAATATGGTGACATTTTAATCTCTAAATGATTTTACAACTACTATTACTCACACAATGCTTTCTGGTTTTAGTCAATGGATGGATTCCAAGGAAGTCATAGTGACTTTGAGAATGATGTACAAGGTGGGAACGGTGGTGGAAATGAGCAACAAAATGGAATGTTGATAGGCGTAAAAGATATCGTCTTTATTCCAAATCAGTTTTCCAAAAATATGATCAACAACATATATATTAACCAACTCCCAGACTCAACAAGGAAGAGAAAGGTGATAAATGATAAGATCTCCAGCAATGGAGACCATGGAGAAAAGAAAACTCAATTTTCATCATGCAGGAATTGTGGAAAGAGACACCCAGGAAAGTGTCTCAATGGGACAACGAAATGTTTTACGTGCGGGAAGGAAGGACATAAAGTGAAGAATTGCCGAAGAAAAATGAAGAGTACTATGGAAGAAGATAAAAATGGTCCCAAGAGTCCATTTACAGTCATTTGCCGTAAATGTAGGGGACCTGGCCATTACCCGAGTGAATGTCCTATTTTATAGGATATTTTCTTGCTCAAAGAAGAAGCTATGTGGAAATAAATGGTTGGAGAAAAATTTAAAAAGTATTAGCACTCCTTGTTGATGGGTTTACTTTGGAATAATTTTCTCTTGTATTTGTAACCCCTCAGTTTGCCATGTGAGAATGATATTTGAGGAATAATTGTCTCTTCTCTTGTGGATATAGGTATAAATAACCATTTGGTTTTATATGATCATTGGGGTTTGAGAAAATGATAAGTTATTATAATTTGGGATGAAAATGCAAAGTATGATGTAACATTTGTGGTTAAATTATGTTATTTTGAAAAATTTATCTCATTTTGGTAATATTATAGAATATAGTTTTTGAAAAAGGACAACACGTAGACCGTGTGACAACCCGTCGCGTCGAACAAAGCTGTGGGAATCGAACACACAACCAAAGTGCGATTGGGATTTATCGCCTACCACTGGACTACGTGAAGTCCCTGGTTAGTATGACTATTTTTTTTGTTAAATGATTTTATTGATCAATAATAAGATGATTTGGGTTCTTATGTCTTATCAAATGAATACCCTTGGTATAGGAAAATGATTTGGTGATTAAGTGATAAATGTTATTTTGGAAGATGTTCGTTTTGTTAGGAACACTATATGCCCAAGGAAAATAGAATACAATGAGGTTTCATTTGTAGAGTAATGGTGGATTTTTATCTACATTTTTATTGTTGATTTATAGTGATTTGGGTTATTTATGGAAATGATTAACCTATAACAGAGAATATGTGATGATGTTAATTACTTTTAAGTATGTGACTTTAAGAGTATTTGATGTCATTTGGAGATACAATGTAACATGGGAGACTACATAATCAAATTCTTCTATGTTTTGGGTTTCAATATTAGTTTGGATTATATTAAAGGATTTTTAAGGACAATTGGTTATTGAATGGTATCTATTTAACTTTGGGGTATTGTTGGTTTAATTTTAGAAATTAAGATTAGTGCATATTTATCTCAATGAATATCCTTTTGGGGGATCATTAGATTATTCACTAACCATTTTGGTTTTGATTAATCTTCAAAGACAATGTAAATATATGGTTTATCCGGAATGGATCATGTGATTCTATAGAAGTTTATTCTAGCTCTTCCAGTGTGACCAAGTCTTCTTGAATACTCATCGTTTAAAAAAAATTGAGTTAGTGGTGGAAATTTATTAAAGAATGAAAATCTACTTAAAATTTAAGTATATCTCATAACGTTCTTAGTCAATATCATAAATGAATTCCTCTTCCTTATGTAATGTAAATTTAAAAAAAAATGTTGTCCTAGATGGTACCTTAAATCATCACTAATTTATGGCTTTGGGATTGTTGGCCTTTTCATAGCCATGTTCTCTACCACTCTCCATCAGATAATTGATGGTTAGATTTCTCCTCCATATCCATATTTTCCTACATGGAACCCTAGTATGTGTTATTTTCGGTAATCTTCATACTTTCCACTCTTTATTTTAAATAGAGGCCTCATTAATTCATTTTTCGATGTGGGATTTCAACTAAGATATTTTGAAATGTCAAAAATGTGTGATCCCAATACCCTATATTTTGTTGAACCGATGGTACTTCAAATCATCATAGATTGATGAGTTTAAGGACCTCAATTTTATACTTGTTTGTGATTGATGACCTCAACCACTACCTATAAATATTTACGTTTTTCCTCCAATTATATGTCTCTAATTACCACCAATGTTCTCCTAATCGAGATCATAATTTGGTGGTGACCCTTTCATTTCTCTTTTCCTCATATTAAGACTAAATTTTAGTAAACCAATTTCCGATGTGGGTTTTCCCACAAATATATTTTCTATTTTCAACCTTTTATTTTCGAAGAACAATTTCAAATTGCGAGGACGCAATTTATTGAAGGAGGGGAGAATGTAACACCCCAAGATTTCATAGTGTGTTATTTCTTCAAAATAATTCAATAACTTGCACTACACGCAACACCGAGTTCAAGCGCACCATGACTCACCAAACAAGCCGTTCAAAAAAGGTTATGAATAGTATTAACTAAATTTTAAACTTTATATAATCCTTATAATTTTAGAATCCATATTATGATTTTCTTAGACATAATGTAAGAACAAATTCATCTTCAGTATTGTAGTTTTACCAACTTTTAATAGTGAACCCTTTTTAAATAAAATATTTTAAACTTTTTGACTAAATGGGGACATCAAAAAATTTAAAATAAAACATCCCAAGCTTCCACGGTACGCTTTCCTTTGAATAAAACAGTAGCGTGTGTTGTACGCAACTTCGAGTTTTAACACACACCACAACCGATCAAACTAGCCGTTATGAATAGTAATACTTAATTTTTTGAAATTATATATATTTTATATTTCAAAATGGACTTCATTTTTGGATTCGGAATATCAAATTTAGCCTAATGTGAAATTTTGGTACTTTTCGGATAACTTTCATATTTTGATGAATAGTAAAAATTACTAAATTTTAATTAAAAACAACTTTTTTAATCAAAATAATTAATAGTGATAAATTATGAATTTGAGTGGTTTTAAAGTATATTTAGAATATATTTTTACCATTTAATATAATTTTGGTCATTGGACATAATTTTACAATTAAACCGAACATAAACAAGTGTCAATCTTTTGATAGTTATTATCTCTTAAAAACACGCTTTTTGTTTTGACACCGGGAATTAATTTTAAATTAATTTCTGCCACTTATGTGTTTTGAATTTAGAAAAATGGATTCCATATTTGGAATCAGGATGTTCAAATTTTGTAAATAGGTAACTTTTATTTTTAGACATTTTGAATAATTACTGCGGTAAATATTTTATTTACCATGGTTAAGGGTAAATCCGGTAAATAAGGGTTAAAAAATAATATTATAATAATACTAAATTACCCTAAAACGCGTCTTAACACTATTGGTTGATACATGGTCGACCATGGGCATCTTTGGGTAAATTTTGGGACCCCATTGATCCACTTGTAAGTGATAATGACACTTTATTTTAATTAAGTTAAAATGAATACAAAAATGGCATAAGCTTACATCTTTTAAAAGAACAATTTTTACATAGGGTTATACATGTTGGATTTTCGATTATAAATATTCATTAGAAAGCTAAAACGATTTCCTACATAATTATATTTTATTTATAATTTTTAGACATCAAATAATTTAAATTATTAATGACACAATAATGATGCAATGTTTACCTCATTAATAAATCATTTAAATAAATAAGATTATAATGATTAAAATATTATCTAAAACCTGTCCAATTCATATTGGTTGATGTTATTTAGAATATGAGTCATATTATCTTCGACCTCAATGATTTTTGGACCATTATAAACCGAATATAATTATATTATAAAGTAATACTTTCACTCTTTCCTAAAGAGCCCCTCCTCTCCCTTATAAAAGGAGACCACTTCTACTCATTCCTCACACCTCTCAAGCCACTTGGCTCGTCCAAACGCTGCCCAAATAAGCTCCCCACATCCCTCTCCTCCTCCTTGAAGCTTCCCCTTAGGCAGAAAGCATTTCAAGAAGTCCTTTGGTTCCAACCAAAGTGAGTTACCTAAATTAAAGGTAACATTTTCTCTTAAATTATTTTCAATTATTTTGCTTCTCCAACCCCCAAACTCTTTTTATTTCCTTTATTTTGTAACAAAACCAGTATCCACAATATACTAGGATGTTGTTATAAGAAGGATTCAAACTACACATTCACACAACTCCATCTAATGGATGATGAACATAATGTCTCCGTGGATGGCAAACTAACGCCTCACGAAACGATGATTGTTCAAATACATCTTACCGCCTCTCATGGTGGCCATTAGGATGGAACTGTAATTAAATATGATATTAATGATATATATTTTATATATAAGCTTCTGTAATTCCATTTTATTTCATACAATTATTCGTTTCATGTTGTATATACATACGATAATTTCATTTGAGGAAGTGCGGACTACCGCCCCCTTAAAATGATATGACTCGTTCATACCACACATGGAACGTATAAAGGATGGTGTTAATGAACTTAAGTAACATATATAGAATATTATATTTTACTGGAATAGTAATATACCTATGTATCATTTGTATTCGATTCTTTTAAAATAAAAATTAAATGGAAGTAGCATTCGTGCGTACGTACGGACTACCGTCTCCACGAACGCGATGTGATTCATTCTCCATCGTATCCATTCAAGTATAATTATCATTTGATGATTTAAAAATGATGTTTAAGGACTTTATACCATTCTGGATATGAATAATATACATCCCATTAATAACGAATATGGCTCACATAACAAAGAATATAAAGTAAAATGAACCCGTTAACACCTGAAATGACGATAATTCTAAGATATTATTAACAAATCAATGTTAAAAGATCATATATGATATCATATTAAAGTAACTGATTCTTGTATTATTCAATAACAATTATTTCACCATTATACAGGAGGTAAACCTACCATCGACCAAGGAAAAAGTACAAAGTAAGGGATTCTCTTATCTCACTTTCAATTCCGTGAGATTTCCATTGTTCGCTACTAAATTATTGAAAGTGGTGTATTGTGTACTTCCATGATTCACTTTATATTCATGTTATTCTGTAAATAATTTGGTGGTTATTAACTTTTGGCCATGCGACTCAGTTGATTAACGTGGTAAGGGGTTTCTTGTCTCACTTTTAATTCCGTGAGAATTCCATTGATCACCACTTAATTATTGCATGTGGTGTATGTGTACTACCCATGATTGTATTCATTGTGTAATATACTTTATTTTATGGGTATTTACATCATCATGGTATGATCTTTATTTCATGGGTGTTTGTTTCTTAAGTTACCTAATCAATAAGGGAATTTGAGATTTCAATTTCCACTCATTTGGCTTTACGCATATTTCATTGATTATATTAACCCAAGATTATGTGTGGAATCACTATTCATTTGATTATGTCATAATTTCCACTCCCCTTCCTGTGGATATACTTTTGATACACATAATCACTCCATTGAAAATTCTCAAGTCATTGATATGAATTTGATAAGAGTAATTTTAACTCTTTCACCATTTGTTGAGTTAAACATCCAATTCATTGGTGTTGTTTTTACAGGAATATGTGTGAATATACTTTGATTGTTTTACACTGAATATCCAATCATATTTAGTGTATTTATATTTTTCACACATAATTATGTTGTTGATTTATCCTTAACCTAAGGATATGGCCTTTATGAGAGATTTCATCTCAACTTACATTCCATTGAGACTTCTTTGTTGATATACACCAAATCACTTTTATGTGGTGTATATAATGTACTTTGACATAGTATGTCATGAATTCCCTTTATTCTCATGATATTACAAAGTTTTGATTACCTCAATTATTTTCATTCAAGTGTCTCTCTTTTGGTTAGAATCTCTAACTAAAATACCATTTTTAAATGTTTTAAAGACTTATTCATCTAAATCTTTCTCATTAATGTCCATGTTTTAAAAATGGTTTTAGGGATTTATTTATATGGACATTAAAGTTTAGAAATTAAAAATCCTTTTAAAATGTTTCAAAGTGGTATGGGACACTTTGATTCAAAAATATATTTTTAAATGGCTTCTTGACAAATAGTGTGACTTTTAAATGATTTCAAGAAAAAGGGGGATATTTCTCTCAAATAGTTTTGATGATTATTTTCATCTATGTCAACATCCTTCATTATTCTTGATTGAGGTTAATGTGACACAATACAATCTTCCATATTGTATCGAATGAGTTATGTTTGACTATGGATGTGCTATTTTTATACCATTCATGGTTTGTGGTAGAAGTATTGACATTTCGTATGCTAGTTTTAATATGAATGTTTATGTTATGTTTAAACCTGTTCATATGAGGAATGCATTGGACTTAATAAGTGACGGGTGGAGCCCGCTATAGCTCCTCGATGCATCGGTAGGTCTCATGAGACAAACTTGTGTCTTGGCACAAGGCCTTGGCAAAATCTTATTTGTAGTCTTGGCACGAGGCCTTGGCTATGTGGTTATGATAGTCTGGAATTATGCATTCCATCATTATGAAAGTGGTTATTGATATTGCATGTGATCATTCGACTAGTAGAATATCCATGTGAGTAAGTAAATGGCATTATTTAATTTTATTTATGCCATACCATGTTGAAAGTTCAAGTTTCAAAGGCTTTTGTTTTAGTTATAAATTGCCTTAAGTGTTTATGATTATTTATGAAAGCTTCTGCTATAATGTTATCCTTACTGAGCATCCGAGCTCACCCCTTTCAATGTTTAATTTTTTTTTTCCAGGATTATGAAGAAGTAATTTATGAATGACCTGCAGGGATAGTATGAGGGGATATGAAGACAAAATGTTTTTTTTTGATGTAATGTAAAAATTTATGGATGTATCTAGTTATTCCAAGGCTACTAAACTAATCGGTCTTTCGAGACTTGATCTTTCTCATGATCATGCCAATGTTATGTAATAATGCACCGACTCTGTGTAACTAGGGTTTAGGCGTTACATGTGGTATTCAATTTAGTGAATAAAATTCAACAGAAAATTTTTTATCCAATGAAATATAATAATATATTTATAAAAAATAATATAAGGGAAGTGAAATATTACTAATTATAATAATGAATCAAAAGTAAAACCTAATTTTTCGTAATAAAGATCATATATCAAGAACATGTTTTAGAAATAGAATGGAGGAAAATATTTCAACTTTATATTTATCAACTTTAATTAACCTTCTCAAAATGAAATTAGACATAATTATCCTATGATCTACATTGAAATGGAGTTTCAAATAATGTAATAAATGATATTTTTCATTTAAATAATAGAGGACATGACCTAGGGGTGTAAAAAACAATCAAAGTAAAACCTATTCCATGAAATGATCTATAGAAGCTTCCATAAAATTCATAGGGTACTAAGAAAATATACTCAACATAAAAAACATAAAATTACGATGAGAATTGAATAGACCAAATAACAGCGTCCTGTATGTAAATGTACTAAATGGACCAGTGATTGTTTCCTTTTGTTGATCTTATGTGCCATATATATTTGAAAATAACCTTAATATCTAACAAGGAAATATTAATGGGAATTACTGGCCAATATTGTTTACATTTGTTCAATTAATAGTATAAGAAATGGTTCTTTCCCATGGCTTGATTTAGTTGATGGTAGTAAATACAGAAGCAATAGCTATTTTTCACATGTGTTTGAACCAATTAATTCATTTAATTTTAAACTACTCTTATTCTAGTTTTTTAAGAACAATTTTCATAGGTATAGTCCATTTACTATAAAATATTAGATAAATTACCCAAGTAGTAAGTGATTTACCAACATCAAATTTTACAAATTCAAGGATTGTGGAATTTAACTGAGGTTATGATTGAATTATGGGCTTACCCTCATAATCTAAAAGTATATAGTGCCTAAAAATATTTGGTATAATCCTAGAAATATCATTCTATATATTTATTATCTCTTATTTAAACTATATGAATATGTATAATAGTTTTTATTCCTTCTATGGATAGAGGTTTTGGAAAATAAGTATAATAATAATAATCCATAACCTCAAGGTATGTGTATTTAAAATTATATGTAAGTGGTTTTAATTATATCATTTATGGTTTTTGGTTTGAGGGAATTAATTTTAGGGGACTGGAATCCATAAACTAACTATCTTCCCATATTTATACTCTAAATAAATATAATAAATTAAAATTATATTTTAAAAATCATCGATGATCATGGGTACCTCAGAATGAGAATACACATCAATTAAAATTTGAAAAATATCTATTTTACAAATGACACAACACTCAAATCATGAATTAAAACAAAAATCTTTAATGAGTGTAGAATACGAAGTTGAATAAGAGTATTGTTACATGATAGAATGTTGTGTATGAATTTTGTTAGAGATAACTTCCATAAAATAGACAGTAAGATTATAGTTCTATCCAAAATATTGTTTTATAGAATCATGGATACTGAAACATAACTTTTATCTAGAAAACTTCATGTAAAGAGTACAATTGTTAACATTTATGATTTATTTTTTCGTTTTATGGAATCACCTTCCTTGTACGAGAGGAGTATGACCTTAGGTCTGTGTATTTTACATCTCAATAATATAGAAGTCTTTATGGAAGATGAGATTATTCAATATTATAAGGATATCCTGAAGTAGTCCAATTGTGTGTGTTTTTATCAGGTTGGAATTCTGAACGATGATTCCTAATTGTTGAATATCTCCAACCTATAGAGTATTATAAAAATATTGAGGCAACAAGTTAATTAGCGAAGTTAAATCGAGAATTCTATCAGAATGAATGTCTCCCAAATGGTGAAGGTATCATAATTGTTCCCAGACCCATGGATTTGGTTGTAATAATTGGTTTTATCAAGTCCAATAAATTAATTCTAATGTTGAATATCTTATCTCCCATTAGTCACAACCTATGGGTGTGATGTTCATTATGAAATTTAGTATAGAGAGGATTTTATTTAACTGCATCCATGAGAAGAATGTTAACCTGTTCCTTTTTAAATGTATCCATGACCTATTTATTAATTTCATTATCAAAATATTTCTTGTATTGAGATATTATTTTTCAAAAGGGAAGAGGATTGGATTTTATATTTGATTCCTCAATTATAACATTTTTACCATTTTTCTTAAATTTAATATTTTAAGGGAGGATAAATATAGTATTCAAGAAGGGTACATACATTTCATTAGGAAAAATTGGATGGATAAAGTTATTTTCCTCTAAAAAGGGTAACCCCACATACATTACCTTTTTCCTTAAAACTATAAATAGATTAGGATGGTTGTTTACCATACCCATTCATCTTTATATCACTGATGGTTTTTTCTAGTTTCCCCAATTGAGTTCATTAGTTTTAATTAGAGGATTAGTTGGTATATTGGAACTAGAGTTTTTGGTATTCCATTATATTTACTAATCCCTCAAGTATTCATTTAGATTTTACAGAAGGAGGATTACATATAATTGGTCAAGTTTAATACGGTTTCATACCACGACCTTGTGGATTTCAACTCTATTTGCGGTAGCATGGGTTTCCACCTTATTAGTACTATGGTTGTGCTTTCCACCCCGGTTTTGTATTGGGACAGAAAAATTCATTCTTTAATTGTGATTATTAATGAAATAGTTTCCCATGAAATACTACGGGACAAGACTCTGATGAATTCTAATGTTGGTGGAATTGATCAGAAAAATTACTATCATCTATTCAAATACCACAATGTAATGAAATGGGTGGAGAGTGTGTATTACCCTGATAGTAATATTATTTTCTTAATAGAGTATTTATTTCATCAATATATATATATATATATATATTATTTTATGGATGGATTTTTTAACTCATGTTCACCTCAAGTGGGGGGAATTTCTTATGTACCAAATTTTGTGCATTTTAAGGCATGTCGGATAATAAGTCAGAAGTGGCACCATGGGTTTTATCCTATATGAAATCACAATCTATAGTATCTATCATTTCATGATATCTAGGGAAAATTCCCTCATATAAATATTGTATTTTAAATTGTTCAATAATTTTGTGGTGGGGGAAACTTGAGAAAATCATTTTGAATCTCTTTCAATATTCATGACGGGTCTATTAGTGTGATCTTTTGAAGCTAAAGATTTATTATCTAATGGATAAAATTTAGGAGGAAGGGAAGAAATTATATAGAATTATTCATTTAAGGCCATTACATCCAAAAATATTTGTATTTATATAGAATATATACACCTTGGATACACCATCAAGGGGGAAAAGGATGGATCTAAATATTTTGAGGTCCTTAGACACATTTTGGGGTTTCATGGTGGATACCAATATGAGAAATTATTTAAGACATTTGTGTGGTTCTCATCTGGATTAAGAATGAACATAGGAATGAGGTGGATGAGTTATGATATCCAGATCAATGTTGGACACATCTTCATGGTATTATACATATGCAAGTCGGTACTCCACATCAAGGGTAGTTAGTTATTTAATGGTTTTATTATTTTCATCCACGTTTTTTGGGGTTTCATTTCAAACACTTTTTAATTAGTTTAAGAACTATTGAGTTTCCTAAAAGTGATCCCCTATGTAAATATATTTACCTACTCTATAAGACCTAATTTGTGGGAGGAGTTTGATTTAAATTCCTAGTTCAATTTCAAGTAAGTTTGTTTCTTGATCAGGTCATAAATATATTTTATGATTTTTTGTTTTTCAATTTTTTGATATAGGTATAATGGATGGAAGAAATTAAAAACACTTGATTATTAATATGAAATGAAAAAAAAATTATATGAAAAAAATTAATTTTAGAAAATAAGATAGAGTTTATAATAAGAGAGATATAGAGGGAGAAAGATATAGTGATCACAAAAACAAATTAAAAAAATAAAAGGAAAGTGAGAGGATTGAATAGGGTATGAAACAAAAAAATTATAGAAAAAATGAAATTTCAAATTTATCTTGGATCCCTAGATGTAACATTATAATTTTATTGTGTTTTTGAGCATGTAAAGTTAGATGTTTTTATTTTTAATAGAATTTCTAAAGCATAGTAGGATTCCATGATTGTATATCGAGAGAGCCTTGAATCATTAAATTTAAAACATGTTTTTGACTATAAAAAGGGTAATGGGTTTTTAGATTTTTTTTTGTTTTTTAAGAGGATATATTATATAAAAAAGTGATAAAAATGTATAAATAAATAATTTTAATTCAACATGATCAACCTAAGAAATATTGAGTTACTCATTATTTATCAATTCAAGAGACGAGATTTATATTTATTAATAACTTTTCATAACTGTTAGAAATATATTTTTCCCAATTTTACATAAGGATACCTCATAGTGTAAAGTTAAAACCCAAAATGACTCTCTGGATACAACTGATGATTTGGTGATATTTGTATAACTTCTTAACTAAAACTAACAAAGGATACACTTAATGAAATAAATGTGTTTTTACTGATTTTATTTTATTTCAATGTGATAACATGACATAAATTTTCATTGCCATGTTAGTGATTATGAGAATTAAATATACCAATATCATCCACTAAAACACCACAATTAAAAGGATGATGTTGTGGAGAATGGCATATGAAACATCACATGAATGGTTAACCGCAAACATGATAGTATGAGTATAATTATGAAATAACAACACATAACTAAATAAAATTATAATTTAGGATGATTAAAATAAACATCCAAAATTTTAATTTAATAGATCATTCACATAATACAAACATGGCGCTCAGGGTTTACATCACGTTCCTCCCCAAGTGATCATAAGGATTTTAGAAAATTACCAGCTTAGAATACCATGGAAGGGGAGGAATCCATATATGATTAATAATCACATCCCACACACCCAATATTTTCCCTTTGGTCAAGCATAATTTGATAATTACTAGTGGAAGTTATTTTATGTAAAATTACATTTCATTTTCCACAAAACAAGTCAACTATTTATAAGACTACATGTGTTGTCCATGGAAAATAATATCCTTATAAATTACCCAGATTATTGAATAAATTAATCATAAAATAATGAATTTAATTTTTATGGATATGTGTCTTTCTTATATGATGTCTAATTGAGGTGGAATCGTCTCAATTGATGTTTTTGAGCTGGAGATATGGCCCAATCACTATAGGTAGGTCCAATATTTCTCACCCAAAATTTATTCACATTATGGGTTCATTTGGGACCCATTTTATCATATCTAAAATATATTAAAATTGTATAAACTGAATCCATGTGATCAAATAATATTAAAAGAAATGAATTTTCACATTTGGTTGAGTGTATATAATGTTATAATAAAAACAATGTATTTCTCTCTAATTAGTCCATCGTTTGATTACATAATCTCAATCATATTCTTTAACTTATAAATTTAAAATATACATAGAGTTAAAAATGAATTAATAATGGGACACTAAAACCAATAAAAAGTGAAATACATATGTATAAATGTGATTATATATCATATATCTTTGTTTGATCAAGTGCATATCACCACCCGATCAAAGTTGTCCAAACCATCCCATGAATGTACTACCATTACATGAAAAACCATTAGGGAATAAGATTTTATTTTTATAAGTTATGTATCTAGGGGTTGTTTTGTGTTATAATGTAAATTAAATATGAAATTTATAGGATTATTACTATTACACTTTATTTTGATCAATGTATCATCCTAAAATAAAAGGTACAATGTAGGTAAAAAGATATTCAATTTGATAAAAATGTATTGATTTCAGAATTAGGATATTAAAATTATCCAAGGGGAGAAATATTTGAATATTTATTAAAATAATAAAATACAATGAAAATGGGGTACACTGTAAAATATTTTCAATACAGAATATATGAAATCATTTTTATGTAAGCAAAGATCATTTAATCAAATTAACTATCATTTAAATATTTTTGTTCACTAAACATAATAGCGGGGCATTAATTATGGTATTGAATCCCAATGTGTATAATTTATCACTCAAGGAATGTATAATAATAAAATAATTAAATTATTATTGAAGGAAATTTCTCCCACCACACATATAAATATGCACCCATCCTCTAAATATTCCACAAAAAAAATCATATTTCTCTCTTAATTGATATCTCAAAGTGTCTTCCCCCTATTTCACCTTTAATTCCTAAAATTTTTATTTTGATTTATGTTCGGGTTCCAATCTACGATGCTCAAGAGAGGTAAGGGATCTCATTTCTCTCTATTTAATTCATATTCAAATTTAATTATTTTTAATCTCTATTAAATTCATATTTTAAATGATTCCATGATTTTTATCAATGTTATTATCTTATAATTTTACTATTATCTTGTAAAAATTACCATAACCCTTATATTATACCCATTTTTTAAGTCGTTCCTATATTGAAGTAAGTGACAATTGACTCTCTTTTTAAAGTTTCAATTTACATTTGCATTTCTATATATTTTTTAATCCAAAAATATGTTATACCATTATTGTATTGGTTTATAATTTTTTTATACATTATTAAGACTTATCCCCCTTGTGAGAAATACATTTACTCAAATTATGTAAAATTTATAAGACATTACATTACTTCAACCTTCTCATATCAATAATACACCTACACTTAGGTTATGTAAAAAGCATGTTATTTGTTCAAGAAAATACATCACTGTATGCATAATAGAAGTGAACATGGTTTTTAAATCTATTAATATAGGTATAATAACTATAAATGTACTTGGTTGAGTATATCTCGGTCATCATCCTGGTGCATAGTGAACAGGCCCTTACAGCATAACTAGTTTCACACTATCAAGGGATATACTTTAGAAAATTGTCATAAAGTTTTTTAAAGAATAAAAAATATATATTGTAGTGTATAATTTATTTTTTACTTTGTCATCTACAATTTATAATACAATTTCATAAAAACATTGAAAATCCTTAATCTTGATATGTACCTATTAGCTATAATTTCCTATAAATAACTTGTATTGGATGATATTTGGAAATAGTGAATCCCTAATTATCCCTTATAATTAATGATGCAATTCAATTATACATTCTTATTAATTTGTTGATTAGGGAAATATATTTATGTCAATTATAATCTATGACTCTATTGGGGAATATCATGAATGATAATTTCCAATGAACTAATGTTCCTTTTATTTCTAAGTTTTTTTAGAAACTCCAAAATTTAATACAAAGATATTACATCTTATTAGATAAATATTAATTACAAAACATAAGCATCCATTTTAGAATTGTATAGGTGTATAATCATTGGAAGCCTAGAATGATAAAAATGGTTTATAAATTAACTACATCATCTCCTTATTAGTTCTTCATAACTACCACTCTTCTTGTACATATCATAGATAAATTCTGTCTTCAAAACATAGAAAAAATGAAAAATAAGAAATATGGAGATAAAATTATTAGTAAGGGTAAAGAAGGGATATATCAATGATTGTATAATAATGACATGAGAATACGATTATGATAACATGATCCTAGCATTTTAAAACCATACACTATATATCATAGATCATAATCTCGAGTCATTGAATAAATAATTGTAGTTTACAAATCAGGATTCATAAAGAAATTAATGATCATGATCCCAGTGAGCATAACATTGGAATAAGACATCAATTTTTTTCATATACATAAGAATATAAAATAATTTCCTTATTCTTCAAGCCTCACTTCATATACTTTAATAGTGTATTGGGTTCTCTCCCAAAACCATCGAAGTAGTTAAGGTTCACTCCTAAGAAGATAATAGTGGAAAGAGTCACTTAATGAATAGGGTTCACTCCCCATTCACAATATATTTTTATCTTGATATAGCTATATTTACCCAATGAATTGGAGGGCTGTATGTTCCAGGTCCCATATTTCACACAATTAATATCATATATATGTGTACCACAAGATAAAAAAACATGCATCATATTTGAACCCAAAAAAATAAATGGGACTTGTAAATATTTCATCACTTCATCATAATATAACCGATGGAAAATGGATGTTTCATAAACATATTGTCATTATAAAATGAATATATAACGAATAATGATGGTATCATTGGATAATATCCCATGTAAAACTCATGTAACATTAAAGTATGTTATCATGGATGAAAAAGTTCTTTATAATATCCATTGATTATTTCTTAAGGAAAATACCATTCTCATTTTGAAAATATTTTTCTAAATAAATCAATTCAAAATATTATAGAAAACATTTTATTGGAAAATTACCATAGATAAATTTGAAAAACACCCATTTATTGAGTATCCATGATTGAAAGAAATTTCATTCATTCCATATAAGTTAAAAGGAAAATGTTCCTTTCACATTTTTGTAAAATGTAATAATGTAGTTCATTAATAAAATGAAAATCGGATTCCACTAAAATATTTTTTTTTAAATTATTAGATGTGTAAAAATGACATAAAAATCATTTTATAACAGTGAAAAACTTTTTAGAACAGTTTTATAAAACCTGGACATGGAAGAAAAGGTTAATCTACTAAAGAGAGAAAATAAAGTCGATTTTCCATAAAAATTATATTTTCAGCCTTTTGAGTACTTATGGTGAGGATAATGAAAATAGGAAATTTATTCTCAAGAAATAACCATTTGAGATAATAATTAATGAGTTTTTTGATAGTTAGATATTAATATTTCTTCATGAAAAAAATAATCATAAACAATATTGACAAATAATGAAATCGTAAAATAAAACACTTATCACTTTGATAAAATTTGAATCAATATACCCATGAAATAAAGAACCATATATGGATATTTATATCCAAAAATTTTAACAATAGAAATCCTAAAATACATAAATGTGTAGTATATGTACTAAATAAAAGAAATATGTGTTGAATATTTGATATGTCTCACAAAAATAAATTTGAGATGAAAATACCTTACCTTGGGTCTTGTTTTCTTTGAGAGAACTATAACCTCTTCTATAGTAAATATAGATTTATTATTTATCTATTCCATAATAATGTAAAAATATATTATACAATATATGATTTACTTATAACCTTTTCTCATCAGTTTATAAAAAACTATTTATTAAAATATATGATCCAAGTGAAGTCATGTAAATTTTTCATGTATTTTTTTGTTTCGTAGTTTTGGTCATGTAAATTGATCATTTTTAAATAATATACATAATTTCAATCATCATATATGTTTTATATAAATTTATTATATTTTTAGTAATATTTATCCATAAAAATATAGATAAAATGATGAATTACATTGTTTATGGAGACAATAGGCCGTAAATTTGAATGAATATTGTTTTCACTTTTTAACATATGGAACGAAATAAAGGTATAAAATAAATCACCATTAAAAAACATTATTATATCATATATATATATATATATTCAATACATCCTTATTTTCATATAAGTAAAATGGAAAATAAAAATGAATCACATCGATTTGTGGAGGTGGTAGTCCACATGTACACATGAGTGACGTTATTTGTTACAGTGTTTTTGAAGTTAAGAAGGTAGATATGAAATTATCACTCCAAAATAATAAATGTTTCACAAAATTCATATAAAAACATTAAACCCATCATAATAACCAACCATAAAATATGGTGATGTAAAATTATTTGTATCCCTATGTGGATACGGTAAGTCCTACACACACAAGAGTGATACTTTCATATCCAATTTGATGAAAAGAGGTTGAATAACGGTGGTTTAATAATAATAATAAAATTTAAGTATGTTTAGTATGCATATGTTACTCATTAAAAAAAATATAATTTATTTATATGAGTTAAAATAAGAATTAAAAAGAAAGTGATCGATTAAGGTGATTACCTTTTATTTGAAAAAACTCATTTAGGTCTCCTCTTAAGGGACCTAGAGTTGGTCTTCTGGGGAAGAACATAACTCATAAAATGTGTATATAAAATTTGGGAAGGGTTTTTTTTGAGAATTTTAAAGATAAAAGATTTGAAGTGGTATGAATAATAAAATGGAGAGGTCCCCATTTATAAGTGAGGGAAAAGGCACTCTTGGAATTTCTTAAAACATTAAAATACAATAAAGACTTTTTCTAGAACAAAATCATCCAAAAGAAAATGGATTCAAATATAAGTTATTTTGGGGATAAAATACCGTCAAATGTTTTTTGTACATGTTTATGTGGTTCTTTTAACGGCATCTTTTAGTTTAACCTCTTAGTTAACCTATTTTTACATTAACCACGACAACACCTTTTTCATTCCTAAAGGGTTATAAATATACATATATGGTAACATTTGGATCATAAAATGAAAAAATGATGATATTTTTGACTATTAATTATCTAAATTGGCCCCTTTATTTTTATTATTTTTAAATAATGTAATAAAATATTATTTTTTTAAATATCATTATTGTTAATTTTAACACTGTTAAATTTATTTTACTTAAAAAACATAATGAATTTTTTTAATTATAATATAATACTTTTAAACCCAAAAAATATGTTATAAATATCTAAAAAATTCATGGATCACTATAACCCACTCAAATTATATGACTAAAATATTTTTTAAATAATTTAATTTATTTTTATATTAACTGAACAAATATTGTATTGGCATTGCATAAGAATTTATGGAAAATTTTTGATTAAAAAAATTCAGAATAAATTAATATGATAAAAGAAAATATTATTTCATCAAATTTTTTTAACTTAATATATTATCTTTTTGTACTTATATAAAACATTAAAATATATTAATGTAAGGAGAATGAAATTTTTTACATTATATTTTACTTAAATATTATAATTCTCACTATCAATGGAAAATTGCTAAAAATGACATGTATTAGATAATTGGATGGTATTTTACAAAATAAACTCATCAAATAAGATAAATTATTTTTTGGGATGATTATGATGCCTTATTATATTAGTTTTAACCCTCATTAACTCATATTACCTTTATCGTGATAATAAAAATTTACTATAGTTACAATTAATTTAGTTGAAAAGATAAAGTGAACTATTTTCAAAATTTATAACACATGATTTAAAATGATGAATCCATTTTTTTAGATTCAATTCCTATAATTGAAATAAATTATTTTCATGAAAAAATGAAAAATGCAATTGAAAAAAGTGTTCCAGAAAAAATATCCTTTTAAGAATAAAAATGATTTTATATCAAATTAAAATATAAAATTCACTAAAAATACCATAATTATATTTTTTTAAATAAAATATAACATATTATGTTTTAATAATAACGCAAAAAATAATTTTACTTTTTATATACTAAAAAAGAAAATACAGTTTTCAATAAAATCTGATTTTTCACTATTAGTAGAAAAAATCATTCTTTTTAGAAAATCCTCAAAAAATCAACTTAATAGAATATTATTATTATTATTTTTAAAATTAATTATATCATATCAAATATATTATATAGATATTTAAAAAATTAAATATAAAATTTTCTCCAAAAATTAAACTGAAATCAGTTTTGGAAAAAACAATTTTAAAGCATAATATAACATTACAAAAAATTGAAAATTCATTTTTAAGAAGTAATAAACACATTTTAATAGTGTAATTTATATATTTCTTAATTTACTTTCTCCTATTAATACCTTACAACTATGCTACTAGATTTTAATGTTCATAATTAATTAATAATATTTAGTGGTTTGTTTAAGTTCTGTGTCACTATTCATATACACTATCAAACATGATGCACTTATTTGAAAAACATAAGGGTGGAACATTGTTCATATTTCAAAATTATTAAATTTATATCTTGTAATAATGTGTAATATGATGTAATACATTATACCTTTATGTGGCATGTGGGACCAATAATTATATATCCCCTTAGTACACTAATAAGTCTCATGGGATAATTAAGACATGATAAGGGGAGATTCCTTACACTTTATATATAACATCTTATCACATGGACTTGATGATCTATTTAGGATTTATATATTTATTAAATAATATCTCTAATATTATTATTTGATCGATGTGATTATGAATTTCCCTTTCTTCAATTGATTACACTTATGTTTTTATTGTTATAGTTTTGACAGTATGCATATTCATTCCTATTCTATATTAATCATTTTTTTTATTTTTTGATATGTTTTTCCCTTACTAATAATTTAATATTACTAACATTAAATTCTTTCCCCATTTTCCTAACTAATTAAATGGGATACTATTATTTAACATAGATAAATATTTGAATAAATATTTGTACTTTATGTTGTAAAAGTATAATGTTATGTATCTAGTTTCTTGAGGACTATTAAACCATGATCCTCATATTGTAATATATTTTACACTATTTTACATGTAATAAATAACCCATAAACATTGAGAAACTAGGTTTTGGTGTGTTAATTTTGGTATTAGTTTAAGTCTTAATATAAATCAAAAGAACCAGAATTTGGAAAATACATGTAGAGAACATCAATTTTTCTAAATGAAATTAGAGAAAGATATAAATCTATAATCGTTTGGATAATATACTATATAATTATTTTTAGAAGATTAATAATTAAAATATAAAATTATTTTTTGATAATGGAACCTATAAAATAATCATAAACCATTCCAAAAATATGAAAAATTTTATGGTTGTTAGAATATTAGGATAATGGAGTTAATATAATTTCTATGAAAATTATCACTATTTATGGGAAATTTACTCACGTTTTCAAAAATAAACTTCCTTCGATGGATTAACCATTTACTATCCTCAAGAATAAACCACATTGGATAATTTCATTAGGTAAAAACCTATACCTTTAAGTGTAACCACTAATTATATTGAGATAGAATAATGGATTTTGTCTCTAGAGAATATTTCTCACATTAAGATCCTCTATGGGGGAGAAATTGATCATGTCTATGTATCATCTAATAGTATATCAAGATAAATGGTGGTTCATAATTTTAAATAACAAGTATAATATATTGAGATCATGGAATGCAATTCATTCATTGTTATTTTTCTAGAATTTGTTTTTCTTTAATTGAAATATGTGGAGATGAAATGGAAATTCAAGAACCTAAGACAAAAAGGAGAATAGAAAATGTTTGATTATAAGACCAATTTTTTCATGGTTATAAAGGTTTTTTTTGACTATCTATGAAACCCCAAAATATATATTGATCACTTTTTTGGTGGTTTAAATCCTAGTCTTTAAATATTCTTGTTATATAAATATTTTTCATCATATGAAGAAATAGTAACAAACACTACAAACACCAAAAAATATTTCTCCAAATCCTTTTCATATAAAGTGAAACTTGATAAGATGAGGATATTTGATAAATATGGGTAAATTGTGTCTTTTAATAAAATAATGTAACATCATAGTTCCCTTAATGTAATAATTCTTGAAAAAATCACCAAGGAAACTATTTAAGGGGCTTGAGTTTATACTTTAAATATGGAGTGAATGGTAATATAGCTCTTGGGTGAACATGTTAGAGGGAGTCAATAAATTAAAATTATTTAACTAAAAGATGATGTGGAAATATTATTATATATTCACTAAGGATAAAGGTAATATTTTAAAGAAGATGTAAATGGATCAAGGTCATACCATTGACATAACATCAGTTTAAGATGAAGCTCCAAATGATGTGATATCAATTGCTTTGATTATACATAAAATTTTAGAAATTACATTATTTGATTCTAAATCATGAAATTATATTTTATCCTTTAATTTTAAAAATAATATTCAATCACCATGTGTACACTAAAAAAATATTTTTTAGTTATAATGCAGAGTGGTAAATTGACTAGAACAAAGGTACACCTGACACTTAAAATTAGGATGCATGGGTGTTTTCTCATTATAAATATAATTATCATACCTATGGTAGATTTGGATGTAATCTTGGGGATGGATTATCTCTTCAATTATATCTCAAGAACTTATTTTAGTGATAAAGATGTTATAATTAGTGGCCAATGCACATAATTACTTATTTTTTCAAGGAGATATGTCATTACATGAATCTTTTCTTGTACCACCCCCAATAACCCTACTAGATGAAATTATTAGGGAGGGTATGTAACAAATTACTAATTTGGGGTGTGAAAAAAATATTACTTAGTTTAAATTATAGTAGGGTGGGTAACTAGGTTATCTCCAGAGAGGAGTGAACAACAATTACAGTTGTCACATAAATTAAAGAAAGAAGAAGAGGTTGTTTTTGAAATTGATTGAGTTTAAAAATAAAAAATAAAGATTGAAAAATAATGGATGAATTGAGTTATGGGTTCAGGGTAGGATAAAATTTTGAAATGTCATCATATTTATAAATACCATCTTCCTTCTCTTCCTATTTAATGACAAATGAAAGACACATCGATCGAGTTATCAATCACCCTTGGTTAAATAAAGAAATAGAACTCAATCTTATGTGCATATAAGTTCATAAAAAAATACTAAACAAATAAGGCAAGTAAATATTGGGAATTATTTATTCTTACAATTCTAGAAAGATTCAATAGCTCCACACACGTGCCAATGATCGCTGGACACTAACCGCCTAACACAATCTGCTCGATCGAGATAAATTGCACTAGGCAGAGGGAGATTAAATGTCTTCAACCAAGGATGTAAATGATGAATACAACAAACAAAAAACATGATCAAATTAATAGAATTGGGAAACAATGAGAATATAAATAATTCAAAATAAAAATATGGTTTTCAATTTAAGTACAAAACTTTGACATTACAAAAGTGAAACTCCCCATTCCCCAATCACTCAAAGGTTTTACCCTTCAATATGAAGAGTAATAGAGTTGAATGGAGAAGAAGAGATAATGATGAAAAAAATAAAAAAGAAAATAAAAAATACAAAGAACATCAAGAACTCAATTCTCTAGTACAACCCCTCTTTGACCTTCTTCAACCGCATTGAATGGATGTGAACACTCTTATTTATAGGATTGTAGAGTAGAAAATTTCCCTCCAAAATTACTCTAGTGAACCATTGAGTCCGGTTAGCATATTAAATGGAGGAATATCAGGATGTTGTCTTCATAAATATTGTTACTATCTCTCATGTTCATTCGTCTTCAAAATATCAAAGAATTTTGGACAAGTTTACCAAATATTATACTCGAATTAGTAATAACAACCATTTCTTCCCGAGGTGACTCTTCAACTTCCTCATTTTGGGTGCATTCAATGGATACCTTAATGACCTAATTTCTTCATGATATTTAATTTGAAAATGGTACGTGGATTCCTATTTATAATCGATCTAGAATCTCTATATTTGAACACATGTAAGCATAGATATGCCTCATTAATTAAGGTGATGTCCATTATGATAGATAGAAAATGTTTTCAACATGATGAATTGTTTAGGTCCATTGTGTGTCGAATTGGACCTTGGTAAAGAAGAAATTTTTTAATTAAACAAGAATGTAAATCCAAAAAAAGGAATAAATCTATTAGGATCAAAATTTTAAAAGATATACTTGAAATACAGAAGCTCTGCAAAACTGGTAAATTTCCAAAATTAAACAATTGTCACAATTAAACCCAAAATTCACCAAAAACACTAAAATGATAAAAATAAGCCCAAATTTATTAATTTTTATGTTTTAAATCATTAAAAACACATGAAAAATAATGAAAATATCATCCCTATCAAATCCCCCACACATAGCACTTGGACTCCCAGATAAGACAACATCAAAATCAAATCAAATAAAATTCCAAACACATGCCAATGAGATCCACCAATTCCATACCAAAAAGCCAAATGATATCATGCCTCATCAAAAAAAATTATTCAAAGTTTTCCATTCAGATCATTAAATATTTTTCCTCTTCATTTCTCCTCCCACGTACACAAGATACCTAACTCACATGAATTTTCTCTCATCTTAAAAATGTCAATTTTAAACCAAGTTTTTCTCATCTAAACCAATGAAAGGGTCACCATAGGTTTGAAAAGAACATAATTCTCCACCCTATGTGATTAAAGGAAATTTTTTTATCATGCAGAATTTGTAGGGTTATTCTGTGGCTTTATGTTGGTATAATTTTTATGTGAAAAATTCTAAGGCTAAATGAGGAGGGTTTGGCTCTTTTTGAAGAAAAATTGCTTAATTATAATTTTCACTCAAGTATGGTATCTTTCTCACAAAACTTACTAGAAATTCAGTTCCATCATCCTAAAAACTCTTGGAATGTTTAAATAGCTCAGTATTTCATTAGAAAAAAATTCAATCTTATCAAACATGATTTTTCTTGAAAGCTCTAGAAAAGGCACATATTTCTTCCTCCATTAGAAGCTCTAGAAAGGTACTGATTATTTTACCATTAAAGCTCCATAAAAGACATATATTTTAATAGAATTATTTTTTAAGTAGCAGAAAAATCTCTTCAACATTTTCTTTTCCACACAAAGTTTTCACTAAATGAGGTAGCACAACACAAGACTTCCTCCCCCACATTTAATTTCAACTAGATCAAGAAATTTCACTTCACGAGCATGTTAGATAGGGAAACTTTGATTGTAATGTGGATAACCTAATAGTATGTTCATGTATTTTAAGGTTTACAAGGATTAAAAGTAAAAGTTAGTCCCAAATGAAGGGGATTCTCTTGAAAATGGGGCTTTAAAACCAAATAAATTCCCCAATCATTTAAAACACAATCACCCAAAACCCTCAAGTTTAAATAGAATAAATAAAATTATGATTAAAACGAGCATGGTCTGGTTCTCTCAAGAAGTGAGGTGAATGAAAAGAATATGAAAAAAAGGGTTTAGAAGCTTATCGAGAATGGGATTTCAAAGATAATGACAGTGAAATGTGGCATGAGATTCAAAATTCAGAGTACATTTTATGAAATTCTCAAAGAATAGAACATGAAACAATGTAATTTTCAGTATTCATTTAAGCTCAATTTCATGAAAAATATTGTTGAATCAATGACATGGGTTTCAAAAATTTTAATGATAATCATTTCAGCTCAAAAATTTAAAATATAAACCAAAAAAAAAGAAACTCACAAAAATTTTAAAAACACATTTTTTTAGAAAAAAAACAACAAATGAAAATACCAAACTACAAAGGTTCCCCCCACAAAACATAAATGATGTAGTGTCCTCAATGCATTAAAATAGATGTAACATGTATGTATATTTTAAAATAAATCACAATAGTGAGCAACTGTAAAATATAGGTATGACCTGATGGCTCTTATTGATAGAAATGTTGGAGGAGTGAGATATCCTCCACTAGATCTCATGTAATGGTCCCATGGAATTTACTCACTCTTTGTCCATTAATAGTGAATAGATCCTACTCCCCATCCTTCACAATATGCACAAAAATGAAAGTATATACATGAGTAACTATAAATGGACCCTACCATTTGGAATGAAGTTTACCTGGTATCATCTTGAGTCTTGAGTTGAATAGTAGCACTTAATCTCCAGTGTAGAAGTCTTTCGGTTGGATTAGCTTATCATGATCCACTATTGTTCTTTCTTTATAAATCCTGTAATTTTCAAATGCTTCTCTTCTAATTTCCTCCAACTCCTACAACTTCAATCTTCTCTCTTTCCTAGCACTTTCAACATCCAAATTCATCTACCTCATAGCCTAATATGCCTAATGCTCCAATTCCACAAGTAGGTGGAAAAAGTTTCCATAAATTAGACAATATGGACTCATTCAAATCAGCGTCTTGTAGGAAATACAATAATCCCATAATGTGTCTTCTAGCCTTTAGCTCCAATCCTTCCTATTTGGTTTAATAGTCTTCTCAAGAATTCCTTTGATTTCCCTATTGGACAATTCAGTTTGACAATTTTTTTGTGGGTGATAGGGATTTGATGTTTTTTGATGCACCCCAAAACTTCTTCAATAAATAATCCATTATACTATTACGAAAGTGAGTCCCTTGATCACTGATGATGGCTCTAGGCACTCCAAACCTACAAAATATGTCAGCCCTGACAAAATCACAAACAACTTTAGCATCATCAATCCATGTGGATTTTTCAGCCATCTATTTGGAAACATAATCAACCACAAGAAAGATATAATAATTTCCAAATGAATTTGGGAAAGGGGTCATAAACAACCCCAAAAAATAAAAAATATCACAAAAATTAAGTGGATTGGGGGCATTTTTTGTCTCTTTAAAATTTTTCCAGAAAATTGACATGTTGGACACCTTTTAAAAAATTCAAGAGAATCTTTAAAATGGGTGGGCCAATAAAGTATATATTTTAAAACCTTCCTTGCCATCCTTTAGGGTCCAAAGTGTCATCCATATGATAATGTGTGATGAAACTCATTGATAGAACCAATTTCACTCTCAGTAAAACATATTCTTATCACTTGCTGATTAAAAATATACTAAAGAAATGGATCATCCCAAATGTAATATCTAGATTCAGCTTTCAGTTTGTGAATTTGGTGAAAATTTAAATGATATGGGACCTGTGATGTTACTAGATAATTGAAAATGTTATCATACCAATGAAATTATCCATCAACCAAGTACATATTCTCTCATGGAAGGTGATCATTCAATGGTTCTTTTTTTGGAATTTCAACTTCAGCAGTTTCGGTAAGTTTGCTTAAATGATCGGCCACTTGGTTATCAGATCCCTTTTTGTCCATGATTTCAATATTGAACTCTTGAAGTAGTGAAATCCATCTCACTAACCTCGGTTTAGCTTCATCCTTCTTCATCATCTTCCTGAGAGGTGTATGATCAGAAAACACAACGACTTTAGTTCCAAGAAGATATGATATAAATCCTTTTAAAGGAAAAACAACTGTTAAAAACTATTTTTCTGTGGTTGTGTAATTGAATTGATCTACATCCAAGATTCTCGAAGCTTATGAAATGACTTGTGGCCTGCCCTCAATTCAATGAGAAAGGAATGCTCCAAATACTTGGTGGGAAGCATCACAAAGTATCTCAAATGGTTCTTCCCAATTTGGTGGCTACATCACTGGTGGTTTAATAAATATACTCTTCAGCTCATCAAAGGATTCCTTACATGCACTATTGAAATTAAAATCATCATATCTCAAAATAAATCTTGAGAGATGGAGAAAAATATTACTGAAATCCTTGATAAACCTCATGTACAACACTTCATGTCCTAAAAACGATCTGACATGCTTCACACAAGTTGGGTAAGGAAATGAATATATCACTTCAGTTTTTAATTTATTAACATTAATTCAATTTTTGGAAGTGAAATCCCCATTAAAATACCTATCCTAACCATGAAATGACCCTTTTAAAATTTAAAACAAGATTATTTTCAATGCATGTTTTCAAAACAAAATCCATATTTTTTTAACAATGGTCAAAAGAGTTTCAAAAATTCATGAAATAATCCAAGAAAACCTTCAATCAATCATCAATGTGATCATAAAATATACATACCATGCAACTATGAAATTTACCTGGAGCATTACACAATCCAAATGACATCCTTTATATGGAAAGGTTCTAAAGAGACATGTAATGGTTGTCTTCACTTGATCCTTAGGAGAAATGGGTACCTAGAAATATCCTGAAAATCAATCCAAAAAGCAATAATGAGTTCTTACTGCCAATCTCTATAACACCTCATAAATGAAGGGGATATAGAAATAATCTTTCTGAGTGACCAAATTCAACTTCATAAAATCAATGCACAATCTCCATCAATTTTGAATTCTTGCAGGGGTTAATTCATTATTTTCATTCTTTACAGTGGTTAGGCCAGTTTTTTTGGAACTACATGAATTGGGATAAGCAAATATGAATCTGAGTTGGGATAGATGAACCCATATTCCAATATCTTCTCAATATCCTTCTTCACAAGCTCTATTAATGTGGGATTCAACCTTCTTTGGGGATGTTTGACAAGTTTGGAATCTCCGTTAGTAAAAATTCTATGTGAGAATATGTTTGAGTTGATTCCTGGAATATCACCTAAAATCCGCCCTATCTCATGGATATTATCTCTCAAAAGATCAATCAATGATTTATATTGGATTTTAGAGAGATTATTAGCAACTATCACTGGTAGTTTCTCTCCCTTCCCAAGGTACACATATTTTAAATCAATAGAGAGTGGTTTGAGTTTCATATTAGGGGGATTCTTAAGGGATGAAACTAAATTGACGTCCCCCATTTCCAAATTTTTGACCTCCTACACACAAGAAACCATATCATCTTCCTCATCATTTAAAAAATCATCAATGAATTCAGATTTTACCTCTTCCTCCCACATGAAATCAGAATATTTAGTATTTTTGGTATCCATATTTTCAATGACATTTCAATATAGATCATAATTGATTCTTTAATAGATTCTAAAAAAACATCATGGCAAAGTGAAAAGAGGGATTGATCATCTGATGGGTGCCTCATGGATTCAAAAATATTGAAGTGGACCATGCTCTCTCAAAACTCCACCGAGAGTTTCCCTTTGTGGACATTGATGATGGGCTAGGTCATCTTCAAGAAAGTCCTCCACAAAATGGTGGGTGAGTGTGAAGTGATCCTATAAATAATTATATAAATTTAGATAACCAATGGTGCATAGAATACAAAACATCCATGGATCTTGACATTTGGTTGGAAATCGTGGTGTGATAATGGATGAGAAACTTCTTCCCAAGTTAATCCTTTCATTCCATTGATGTCACCTCTTCTTGGTAAAAATATCCTTTAGAAATTCAGCATACTTTGAAATTTTTTGACTGCTTCAAGTAAGGGGATATTGATTTACACTTTCTATAAGGGGTCCATAATTTCTTTTTTAAGTGATTCCTCATGAAATTTATTTTATTCAATCATCCTTGATGGAAATAGTTAGGGTGAGTATTTATTCTCCTTTTTCCTTTGTAATGGTGTTTCTTGTCTCATTTTCTTTAGCCTATATTTCTCTTCCTCTTCTTTATTCTCTTATTCACAATGCATTTTTACAGAAGATTCAGAGTTTACAACTCCATTATCCCTCAACACAGGTGGTCTTGTTTCAGGTACATGGGATGTTGGTGGTGAGATTTCTTTTCCATTTCATATTGTTATCATGTTGACATTCTCCTTTGGGTTCGAGATTGATTGGGAAGGAAGTTTCCCATGATTTTTGGTTATGAAGTCCATGAGACTATTGAACTTGTTTGAAAAATCTTTTACTATGTATTTCAGCCCCTCAATATTAGATATCTGTTGTTGGTTACAAATTATAGGCTATGCAATGGTTGAAGGCTTCTTATAGGGTCTTGGGAAATTCAGTGGTTGGTGGTGTGAAGGTTTTTTATAAGATTTATTTTGTTGAAATGGTTGTGGTTTTTATAATTTTTGTTGGAATGGGGGTTACTTTTGAAACTAGTTTTGGTTCAAGGGTCTAGCTTGATTTTGATAAATTTGAAACCTAGATTGAACATAGTTAGGCTCTCTCCATCCTTGATTTTTTTGGAATTGAATTTGCTTAAAATATTTCACACAAGTTTATGTTCCCTATATTTTCGTACATTGGTCAGTGAAATGATCAGGTGATGAGCACAAACCACATACCTTAGCCAATGATTGTTGGTCACCCACTTGTCTCAAGGATATCTATCTCACCAAACTGGTTAACTCTTCAATCATAGTTTCTTGTAAGGGTGATGGATAAAAATATCATACCTCATGAATACCTCTTGTTCCATTACCTCTTGTCCCAAACTATTATGAGTTCTGAGAAATATTCTCAATAAAACCCTTGGCTTCTTCTGGTGACTTTTAAATCATTGCAACTCTAGATGACACATCGAGAATGTTTCTTTCATTTTACAGTAATCCATTATATAAGAAGATAATAAAATGATGATCCTCAATGGATTGATGTGTGTATCTTGAAAATAGTTTTTTAAATAATTCCTAGTACTCGTAAAGGGTTTCTCTAGGTGATTGTCTGATAGCATAGATCTCCTTTCTAATAGATGTGATTCTGGAGGCGGGGAAGAATCATTTTATAAAGCATCTCACCAAGTCACTCCAATCATCGCCATCTTAAAGTTTTAGACTATACAACCATTCTTTGGAAGCTCCTTCTAATGAAAATGGGAATTCCTTACACTTTACTTATTCCTCAGCTACTCCACATGGTCTGAAGGTTGAGAAGACATGTGTGGACTCTTTAATATGTTTGTTTGGATCTCCACCTTCCAAGCAATGAAACTTTGGAGCAATGGTATCATATTAGGTTTCATATCAAAATAATTTTGTAACAATTTCATGAAAATTTGATCATTCTGATTAAGGAATTGTGGGGCACAAAGGTCTCTTAGGGATGGGGTTTGATATCCAGCCATGATGATAGGCTTGGAGTGAACACTTGAACTTTCAATCGAGTATGTAAAAGAAATATACTCAAATTCAGATAGTAAATTAAGGTTTTTGATTATATAAAACAAGGTACTTTCAATTTCAGGATCAATGGGTAAAGGTTCAGTGTTTTATGTTCGAGTCATGTAACATTGAAAAAAAGAAGAAAATAAAAAAGAAAGAGAGAATAGAAAATTTTGGCACTACCTCCGCGGAAATTACTCCATGTTTTGACACGTGCATGTCTTGGGGTTTCAAAAAAAAAATATTTCCTAAGTTAAAATGTATTAGAGTGGGTAAACTAGGTTGTCTTTATATAGGAGTGCACAATAATTACATTTTTCCCTTAAATTAAATAAAGAAGAAGAGGTTGTTTTTGAAATTGTTTTAGTTTAAAAATAAAGAACACAATTAAACCTAAATACTAAGAACTAACAGATGAATAGATTGATGGGGTTAGGGTAGGATCACCTATTGAAATTTCAATATAGTTATAAAGATAATATTACCTCTATTCCTATTAAATGAAAAATGAATGTCTCCTCAATCGAGTTATCAATCACACTTAGTTAAAGAAAGAAATAAAACTCAGTTCTATGTGCATGGAAGTTCATAAAAAAACCTAATCATCTAATTAAACTCGCGATCAATAATTATTTCTCCTTAAAATCTAGAAAGGTTCACTAGTTCCACACACATGCCAATGATCTATGGAAACTCACCACCTAACATAATATGCTCGATCAAGACAAATTGCACTAGGCATAGGGAGATTAAAATTCTTCAACCAAAGATATTAATGATGAATATACCAAACTACAAACACAAAAACATTAATAGGATTGGGAAAAATTTATAATATAATTAATTCAATATAAAAATATGGTTTTACATTTAATAATAAAACTCCGACATTATAAAAGTGAAACTCTCCATTCCTTGATCAGTTAAAGGTTTTACCCCTCCACATGATGGGTAATAGAGTTGAATGGGGAAGAAGGGAGAATGATGAAACAAAGAATGATAAAATAGAATATAAAAAGAACATAATAAACTCAATCCTCCATCATAGCCACTCTTTCAACTTCTTCAACCCCTTTTAATGGAAGTGAACACTCTTATTTATAGTCTTGTGGATGAGAAAAGTTCCCTCCAAAATTACTCTACTGAATGTTGGAGTCCCGATAGATTATTAAATTGCTGATTCATGTGGGAAGGTGTCTTCATAAATTTTTTTATATCTATATTTTTCATGCTTCCAATAAATATTTTAGAATTTGGAGAAGGTTAACAAAACTTATACTCAAATTACTAATGACAACCTTTTCATTCCATGGTGACTCTTCAACTTCCTCTTTTTGGTCGCATGGAATGGACGCCTTAATGAAACATTTATTCCTGAAATTTAATTTGAAAATGATATACAAATTCCTCTTTCTATTAAAGCTATAATCACCTCATTTTTACATCTGTAGGCTATGATATGACTCATTAATTAAGGTGGGATCTATTCCATCGGCCAGAAAATGTTTTCCACTTGATGAATTTTTATGGGACATTTTGTGTTGAATTGGACCTTGGTACAAAAGAAAACATTGAAGACCATGAGTATGGAAATCCTAAAAAATGAATAATTCAATTTGGATTAAAATTGTAAAAGATATACTAGAAATAAATAAACTCCACAAAACTGCTAAATTTCCAGAATTAAACAATTTTCACAATTAAACCCCAAATTCACCAAAAACACTAAAATGATACAAATCAGCCCAAATTGATTAATTGGAATGGGTTAAATCATAAAAAAACATATGAACAATAATTAAAATATTATCTCTATCAATTCACCAAAACATAGCACTTGGACTCCCTGACAAGTCAATATCAAAATCAAATCAAAGATAATTCAAAACACGCATATGGGATCCACCAATTCTATACCAAGAAACCAAATGATATCATGCCTCATCAAAAACAATTATTCCAAGTTTTCCATTCATATCATTAAATATTTTTCCTCTTCATTTCTCCTCTCATGCACACAAGACACCTACCTCACATGAATTTTCTCTCATCTCACAAATATTAATTTTCAACAATGTTTTTGTCATCCAAACCAATGAAAGAGTCACCATAGGTTTGAAAAACTCATAATCCTCCACCTTATGTGAGTTAATGAAATGTTTTTATCATGAGGACTTGTAGGGTTCTTCAATGACTTTCAGTTGGTAGGTTTTTTATGTGAAAAATTATGAGGCTGGATGAGGAGGGTTTGGATCTTTTTGAAGAAAAATTGCATAATTCTAATTTTTACTCAAGTATATTATTTTCCTCACACAGATTAGTAGAAATTATAATATATAATCATAAAAAATCTTGGAATGTTCAAATAGATTAGTATTTCAGTAGAAAAAATTTCAATATTCTCAAACATGATTTTTCTTGAAATCTCCAGAAAAGGAACATCTTTCTTCCACCATTATATGCTCCAGAAAGGAACAACTTCTTTTATCATGAAAGTTCCATAAAAGGGACAGGTTTTAATAGAATTATTATTTTTCTATAGCACAAACATCTCTTCACTATTTTATTTTCAACCCGAATCTTGCACTAAATAAGGTATCACAACACATGACAACTTCCCCCACACTTAAGTTCAACAAGATCATGCAATTTCACTTCAAAAACAGGTTGGATAAGGAAACTTGGCTTGTAATGTGGATAACCTAACTAGATGATCATGTATTTTAAGGGATACAAGGATTAAATATACATAGTATTCCAGAATGAATGGGATTCTTTTGAAAATGGGGCATTAAAACCAATGAAATTCTCCAATCATTTAAAATAAAAGTACCCCAAACACTAAATTTTTGAAAGGAAAAAATCAAATTATGGTTAAAAAATGGTTTGGTTCTATTGAGAAGTGAGGTGAATGAAAAAAATATGAAAAAAGGTTTATAAGCCTCACATGAAAGTGATTTCAATGACAAAGATAGTGGAATGTGGCATGAGATTAAAAAATCATAGTAATTTTTATGAAAGTACCAAATAATTGAACATGAAACAAAGTCATTTTCAGCTTTAATTTATGCTTCATTTCATGGAATAAATTGGTTGACTCAATGAAATGGGTTTCAAAAATTATAATGATAATCATTTCTACTAAAAAATATCAAAAATACACCAAAAAAATTAAAAAGAAACTCACAAAATTTTTAAAAACAAATAGTTTTTTTAAAACAAACAAAAAATGAATATAATAAACTAGAAAGGTTCCCTCCACCACACTTAAATGATATAGTGTTCTAAATTCTTTCAAATAGATATAACATGTAAGTAGATTTTAAAATGAATCACAGTATAAATCTATTGTAAAGGAGAGGTACGAACTGATGGATCTTATTGATAGACACGTTGGAGGAGTGAGATCTCCTCCGCTAGATCTGATGGAATGGCCCCATGGAATTTCTTCAGCCTATGTCTATTAATAGTGAATGGATCCTGCACTCCATCCTTCAAAATCTGCACAGCACTGAAAGCATATAAATGAGTAACTATAAATGGACCTTTCCATCTGGAATGAAGTTTACCTAGAATCATCTTGAATCTTGAGTTAAATATCAGTAATTTATATCTAGGATGTAATTTTTTCAGTTGGATTATCTTATCATGAGCTACACTTTTTTATTTCTTTGTAAATCCTGGAATTTTCAAATGTTTCTCTTCTAATTTCTTTCAGCTCATGAAACTACATTTTTCTCTCTTTCCCAACACTTTCAAGATCCAAATTCATCTTCCTCACAACCCAATACACCTTATACTCCAATTCCACAGGTTGGTGACAACTTTTTCCATAAATCAGCCTATATAGACTCATTCAAATCAGGGTCTTGTAGGTTGTCCTATATGCCCATATTGTGTCTTCTAACCTCTAGATCTAATATTTTATGTTTGGTTCAATAGTATTCTCCAGAATTCCTTTGATTTCCCTATTGGACACTTCATTTTGACCATTTTTTTGTGGGTGATATGGAGTTGATGTTTTATGATTCACCCCATACTTCTTCAGTAAAGCCTCCATTATCCTATTAAAAAAGTGAGTCCTGTGATCATTGATGATGGATCTAGGCACTCCAAACCTACAAAATATGTTATCCCTAAAAAATCAAAATCAAATTTAGCATCATCAGTCCTGGTGGATTTTTATTCCACCCATTTAGAAACGTAATCAACCAAAAACAAGATATAATAATTTCTAAATGAAATTGGGAACAGGCTCATAAAATATACCACCAGGCTTCAAAAATCTCACAAATATTATGTGGTTGTTGTGGGAATTTCTTGTCTCTTTGAAATGTTTCCAGTGGAAAAATCAATTGTTTTTTTATTTTCATAAAACCCACTTGGAAAAGCGGGAACCGCCTTACACCATACGATACCAGAATTCAAAATCTTGGTTTGAATTCAAAATTCAAAAATTAAATCCACCACCACCTAAATCCCGCAAACCATGCACCGCCAGTAAGCATGCTGAGGCCTTCATTATCACAACACATTTTGGACACCTTTTGCAAAATTAATGACAATTTTTTAAAAAAGGGTGGGATAATAAAGTCTAGATTCCAAAACTGTCCTTATTATCCTTTGAGGTCCAAAGTGTCCTCCAAGAGGTAATGTGTGACAAAAATCCAACATAGAACCAATTTCACACTCAAGAAAACATCTTCTTATCACTTGGTGATAGTGAATCTTCTAAATAAATGGATCAACCCAAATTTAATATCTAGATACAACTTTTAGTTCTTGAATTTGGTGAGATTTTAAATGATATTGGACCTGAGATGTTACTAGATAATTGAACATGTCATCATACCATGGAAATTCTCCTTCACCCAAGTATAGTTTCTCTCCTAGAAGGTGATCATTCAATAGTTCTATTTCTGGAATTTTAACTTTAGTAGTGTTGGGAAGTATGCTCAAATGATTGACCACTTGGTTCTCAGATCCATTTTTTCCTTGATTTCTATGTTGAACTCCTTCAGTAGTAACATCCATATTAGTAGCTTTATTTTAGCGTCATCCTTCTTCATAAATAACCTAAGATCTGTATGATCAAAAAACACACTGACTTTAGTTCCAAGAAGATATGATCTAAATATTTTTGAAGAAAAAAAACTTTCAAAAAACTCAATTTTTGTGGTTTGGTATTTGAATTGAGATTCATCCAAGGTTCTTGAAGAATATAAAATGTTTTGTGTCCTACCCTCAATTTTCTAAGAAAGGAATTATCCAACTGCTTGGTTGGAAGCATCACAATGTATCTCAAATGGTTCTTCCCAATTTGGGGGCAGCAACACAGGTGGTTCAATCAATACCATCTTCATCACATCAAATTATTCCTTATATGCACCATTGAAATAAAAATCAGCATCTTTCAAAAGAAATCTATAGAGGGGGAGATAAATCTTACTAAAATATTTTATAAAACTCATGTAGAACCCTGCATGTCCTAAAAAGATCTAACATGATTCACACAAGTTGGGTAAGGTAATGAAATTATAAATTCAATTTTTGATTTATCAACTTTAATGCCCTTTTTGGAAATAACATACCCCAGGAAAATCCCTCTCTCAACCTTGAAATGAAACTTTTCACAATTTAAAACATGATTCTTTTCAATGCATCTTTTCCAAGCTTTTTCCAAATTTTTCAAACAATTGATCAAAAGAGTTTCCAAAAACCATGAAATCATACCAAAAAACCTATAAGAAATATTCAATGTGATTAGAAAATATACTTACAACGAACCTATGAAATGTACCTGGATCATTAAAGAATCCAAATGACATCCTTTATATGCAAAAGTAATGAAGGGACATGTAAAGGTTGTGTTCAATTTATCTTCAGGAGTAATGGGCACCTAGAAATAACCGGAAAATCTGTCCAAAAAGCAAATGAGTTCTTCCTAAAAATCTCTCTAACATCTCATAAATGAAGGGAATAGGGAAATGATTTTTTTGAGTGACCTGATTCAACTTTCTAAAATTAATGCACAATCTCCATATATTTTGAATTTTCACTGTGATTAATTCATTATTTTCATTCCGCATAGTGGTTAGGCCTGTTTTTTGGAACAACATGAATTGGGATAACACACAGTGAATATGAGATGGGATATATGATCCCAGAATCCAATATACTCTCAATATCCTTCTTCATAACCTCCATTAAAGTTGGATTCAACCTTTATTGGGGATGTCTGATAGGTTTAGAATCTCCGTCAAGAAAAATTCTATGTGAGAATATTTTTGGGATGATTCTAGGAATATTACTTAAAATCCACACTATCTATTTGATATTATCAATCAATTACTTCTCTTTTATTTCAGATAGATTATTAGAAATGATCATAGGTAGTTTATCTCCCTCACTAAGGTACACATATTTTAAATAAATGGAGAGAAGTTTCAGTTCCGGATCAGGGGGATTCTTAAGGGATGAAACTAAATTGACGTCTCCCACTTCCAAATTTTTGACCTCCTGCACACAATAATCCCTATCATCTTCCTCACCATTTAAAAAATAATCGAAGAAATCAGATTTTAGATCTTCTTCCCATAATAAATTAAAATAATTTGTATTTTGGTCATCCACATGTTAAATGATATTTTTAATGGAAGAAGTATTTAATAAGTATAAGAATTCATAGAATATACCTGATTCTTCAATTTGTTCTGCACCAAAATCCTGGGAAAGTGAAAAGATGAATTTATCAACTGATGGGTGCCTCATGGATTCAAAAATAATGATGTGGACAGTGCTCTCTCCAATCTCCATTGAGAGTGTCCCTTCGTGTACATTTATGATGGGATTGGTCATCTTCAAGAAAGGCCTCCACAAAATGATGGGTGAGTGTGAAGGGATCATATCGTCTTCCATATGTAGCATGTAGAAATCAGCTGAAAATAAGAGATATTTGATTTTCACAAGGAAATCCTCCAAAACCCCTATAGGGAAAACTGTTGATCTATTTTCATGTTGGACCACCACTATAGTGGGCTTTGAATCTTCCATCTATAAAGAAGTGTATATTGAGTGAGGAAATAATTTAATTGAAGAACCTAGATCACATAAATCATTAGAGAAATTTAAATAACCAGTGGTGTGTGGAATGGAAAATGTATCTGGATGTTGAAATTTGGTTGGAAATTGTGATGTGATATGGGTTGAGATACTTCTTTCCAAGTTTATCCTTTCATTACATTGATGTATTTTTTTTATTGGTGAAAATATCATTCAAAATATTACCATACATTGGAATTCGTTTGAATGCTTCAAGTAAGGTTTATTTATTTCCACTTTTTGGAAGGTGTAAAGATTATATTTTTGAAGTGATTCCTCCTACAATTTATATGATTCAATCAACCATGATGGAAATAGTGAGGGTAAGTCTTTATTCTCCCTTTTTTTCATTTGTAAGGGTGTTTGGTGTATCTTTTTTCTTAGACTATCCTTCTCTTCCACCTCTTTATTCTATTATTCACAATGAATTTCATAGAAGTTTTAGAGTGTACACCTTCATTATCCCTCACCTCAGGTGGTCTTGTTTCAGGTTCATGGGATGTTGGTGGTGAGAGGTATTTTTCATGACTTGTTATTATCATGCTTAAATTCTTTTTTGGGTTTCATATTGATGGGGAGGATGTTTCCCAGGACTTCTGGTTATGAAGTCCATGAGACTATTGAACTTTATAGACAAATATTTTACATTGTCTTTGAGCCCCTCAATATTATATATCTACTATTGGTTTGGAATTATTTCTTGTGCACTAGTTGATGGATTCTCATAGGGTCTTGGAAAATTGGGTGGTTGGTGGTTTTATGGTTGGTTATAAGATTTATTTTGTTTAAATGGTGGTGGGTTTTATATTTTTTGCTAGAATGGGGTTTGGTTTTAACCTGGTTTTGGTTTGAGGTACTACCTTGATTTTGCTAATTTCAAAACCCATATTGAACATGGTTAAGCTCTCTCCATCCTTGATTTTGTTGTAATTGACTTTTCTGAAAAGATGCTGCTCAAGTTTTTGTTCCATATATTTCAGCACATTGGTCTGTGAAGTGATCATGTGATTGACATAAACCACATACCTTAGATGATTCTTGTTGATTTCCCACTTGTTTAAAGGCCATCTTCCTAACCAAACTGGTTAGTTCTTTAATATTATTTTCTATTATGGGTGACAGATACAAATTTCATACCTTGTGAATACCTCTTGTGCCAGTACCACTTATACCAAACTGTTGCGAGTTCTGAGAAATATTCTCAATCAAACCCTTGGCTTCTTCTAGTGACGTGTCAATCAATGCAACTCCAGATGACACATTGAGAATGTTACTATCATTTTCCAGTAATCCTTTATAGAATAAAATTAAAAAAATGATTCTCCTCAATGGCTTTATGGGTCAGCTTGCACATATCTTTTTAAATCTTTACTAGTACTCATTAATGGTTTGTCTAGATGATTTTCTGATAGCATAGATCTCCTTTCTAATGGATGCTCTTCTAGAGGTGAGGAAGAATATTTTCATGAAGCATCTAACCATGTCATTCCAATCATCCACATATCTAGGTTTTAGACTATACTACAATTCTTTGGAATCTCATTACAATGAAATTGGTAATTCCTTCCACCTTACTTTTCCCTCAACTACTCTACGTGGTATGAAGGTTGAGCAGGAATGTGTGAACTTTTTAATATGTTTTTTGGGATCTTCACCTGCCAAGCAATGAAAATTTGGGAGCAATGGTATCATATTAGGTTTCATCTCAAAATCATTTGGTAACACTATCATGACTAGTTGATCATTCTGATTAAGGAATTGTGGGGCACAAAGGTCTCTAAGGGTTGAGTTTTTGATATCCATCCATGATGATAGGGTCAGAGTGAACACTTGAACTTTCACTCGAGTCTGTAAAAGAAATATACACAAATTCAGATTTTATATTGAGGTTTATAAGTCTATTAAATAAGGTTTTTTCAATTTTAGGATCAATGGGGCAGGGTTCATTGTTTGAGGTTCTAGTCATGCAACTTTGAAAATAAAATAAGAAAATAAAAATTAAAGAGAGATAATAAAATTTTGGCACTACCTCCCTGGTAAGGGAACCATGTTTTGACATGCGCATTAAATGGAGTGTGACCAAAACAAATATTACCTATGTTAAAATGTTTTAGAGTAGGTAACCTAGGTTTTATTTAGGTAAGAGTTCAAAACAATTACATTTCTCACTTAAATTAAAGAATGAAGAAGTGGTTGTTTTTGATATTTTTTGAGTTTAAAAATAAAGAATGAAATTAAAAATAAAGATTGAAAACTAATGGATGAATAGAGTGATGGGGTCAGGGTAAGATAACCTTTTTAAATGTCAACATAGTCATAAAGATAATCTTACATCCCTTACTATTGAATGTCAACTGAAAGACTCCTCGATCAAGTTATTAATCACACTTGGTTAAAGAAAGAAATAAAACACACACTTATGTGAATGGAAGTTCATTAAAAAATCCTAAACAATGATGGAAAGTCACGATTAGGAATTTTCTCTCCTTGAACTCTAGAAATGTTCACTAGTTCTACACACATGCTAACAATTGTTGGACACTCACCACCTAACACAATATGCTCGATCGAGAAAAATTTCACTAGGCGGAGAGAGATTAAAATTCATCAACCAAAGCTATTAACGATGAATACACCAAACTCAAAACATGATCGGATTATGAGAATTGGGAAAATTTTATAATATAAATAATTCAAAAGAAAAATATGGTTTTACATTTAAGCACAAAAAACCTACATTAAAAAGTGAAACTCCTCATTCCTCGATCACTAAAAGGTTTTACCCCTCCATGTGAAGGGTAATGGAGTTGAATGGGGATGAAGAGACAATGATGCAACAAAGGAAAGAGAAAATATAAAATAAAAATAAATTAAATAACTCAATCCTCCATCACAACCCCTCTTTCACCTTCTTCAACCCCTTTGGATAGAAGTGAACACTCTTATTTATAGGCTTGTGGAGTAGAAAATTTCCCTCCCAAATTACTCCATAGAAAGTTGGAGTATGGTTAGTATATTAAATGGCCGAATCACAAGAAGGTGTCTTCATAAATGTTTTTTATCTCTCTCTTTTTCATGCTTCCTCAAAATATCAAATAATTTAGACAAGTGTACCATAGGTTATACTCGAATTACTAATGACAACCTTTTCTTCCCAAGGTGACTCTTCAACTTCCTCTTTTTCATTGCATTAAATGGATCCCTTAATGAAAGAATTTATTCCTGAAATTTAAATTGAAAATTATAAAAGGAGTCCCCTTTCTATTAAATCTTGAATCACCTCATTTTTACATATGTAGGCCGATATATGACTCATTAATTAAGGTGGGGTCCATTATGTCAGCCCGAAATTATTTTCCACTTGATGAATTGTTTTGGGCCATTGTGCGTTGAATTGTACACTGGCATATAATACAATGTTGAATCCCACAAACATGGGAGTCCTAGAAAAGGAATAAATCTATTTGGATCAAAATATTAAAATATATACTCGAAATACAGAATCTACAAAAAACAACTAAATTTACAGAATTAATTAATTTTAATGATTAAACCCAAAATTCACCAAAAACACTAAAATGATAAAAATCATCCCAAATTAATTAATTGGTATGAGTTAAATCATAAAAACATATATGAAAAATAATAAAGATATTATCTCTATCTATATGTATGGAATTAAATCTATTGTGGGTAATGGATTTTAAATAATAGAATAGGTACTAGTTCTGTGAGAATATATTGTTGTATTTCTAAATGAATTACTTTATTTACCCCTAATTGAGATGTTTAATTTTAAATTTATCTCATACATGATGAAGATATAATTTTTAATCCACCTTATGGGATTTCTCTGGTGGATTTATTTGTGTTGAAGAAGAAAATAAATGACATATGTGATAAATGGATAACTCGTCAATGTGTTTTTACTTAGGGAGAACCTTCAATGTTTGTTAAAAATATAGATGATAAAATGAGCTTATGAATTGATTTTAAGAAAATAAATAGAATTGCTGTAAATTAAAAGTATCAATTTCCTCATATTTGAACCTATTTTATCATGTTGATGTGAATAAATTATTTTGTAATTTTTATATTCATTTTGGATACCATCAATTAAAAGTTGTGAATATTTATTTTCCAAAGACATATTTTCCTACCAGTTATGGTCTTTATGAGTTCATAGTATTTCTAATTTGATTAAATAATTCTTCCTCTATGTTTATGGTCATGATGAAAATAAAATCTAAATACTACCTTGATATGTTTTCGGTGGAATTTATTTATGAAATTAATATATCCTCTAAGAGTTATGAGGATCTTGATAATAATTTATGAATTTTTCTTTAGGTGTTAAGGAAAGAAGATTAATATAGGAAATTGTCTAAAATGGAATTTTTTATTCAATAATTTTCATTACATGGTCATATTGTGTCCATGTATGGTATATTTTTTAACTATTTAAATTTTAAAGTTATCAAGGAATGGATAAGAACAACCAATATAAAATAAATATGAAATTTTCATGGGGTAGAGGTATATTATTGTCATTTTGTTGAAAAGATTTCTCAATTGTATAATCCATTAACCCAGCTAACACATAAGGGGGTTAATCTCACATAGACAATGTAATGTAAAGATAATTTTAAATAATTATATGAAATGTTGGTGAATTCACCTATATATACTATGAAATCATAAAAAGAAGAAATTGTTATTTATATTGGTTCTTCAAGGTATTTATCTGATGTTTTAAAATGAAAAATTGGAGAGTTTTGTTGTACACATAAAGATAGGTGAAACACCATGTGATTAAATACATGAATCATGATTTAGAATTGGTGGTAGTAGTATTTTCACTAATTATATTGAGAAATTACATATATAGAGAGAAGTGTTATATATAAGTAGACCAAAAGATTTTAAAACATATCATTGCTGATTACTATATTAGTATGAGACAAAGAAGATGGTTAGAAATACTCAAGGATTACGATAGTGATATCCACAATCATTTAGGGAAAGAAAACATGATAAAAGATAATTTGAGTAGAAAATTACATTTATATTATACATGTTTACGATTAAGAATCAAATTCTTAAAGACCTAGTAATTATAGAGTTGTTAATTACAATGGAAGAGAAAGAATCATTCTTATTACATCTAACTACCCAACCATATTTGTTAGATAGGATTACGAATGATCAATGAGGTAATAATTCCATAAAAACAACATAGAAGACGAGTCTAATGGGTAATTACTAGAGATCAACAATAGTGATGATAGAGTTTTATGGTTTGGAAATAGGTTATATGTTCCATCTATAATATAGTTGAAGGATGATCTTATGGATTTGTCTCATATAATTAACTTCTCTATACTTATTGGTAGTTACATAATCTATAATGATATCCAACTGAACTTATTTTGGGAAAAAATGTAGAGAGGGCATTAATATTCTACTGAAAGATGCTTAGTATGCCATCAATTGAATTCTAGAAGAAAAATTACCAAAGTAGTATTGGAGACTCAAGATATAACAGAATATAAGTGGGATAATACTACAAAATATTTCATTAATAGGATTCATACTACATCCAATATGAATAATACCATATAGGTTACTTTTTATCCCCAAAAAAAGTAAGAACATTTCCTTGAAATAGATATGATTTTTCTCTGGACTATCTTACAAGGTTGTATGTAATTTAATTTTTAAAAATTCATGTCTCAGCCCTATCAATATTCTATGATCATGACCCAAGGTCTGTATTAAAATTTTGGAGGAGTCTCTAGAAGGATTTTAATACATAGCTTTATTTTAGTACATCCTATCACCCTCAAATATATTTGTAGTCTGAAGAAATTATAAAGCCATTTAGTGACATGTTTTGGTCATGCTCTTTTGATATCCATTGAAGCTGGGATAATTATTTCCATATTGTGGAGTTTTCATATATTAATAATGACCACTCCATCATTAAGATGGATCCATATGAATCCTTGTTTGAAAAGATATGTCAAACTATGATGTTCTATAATGATGATGTATATAAGAATATTATGGGTCTAAAACTATTGGAATAGAAAGCTATGAATTTAATATCACTCTAGATGCATATCAAGGTATCTCAATGTAAACAGAAAATTTATTCTAATAATCAAAAGAAGGATCTTGAATTCTAAGAGGGTGTCTATCTTCTTAATGATATATCTATATAAATGGTTTATAATATTTGGAAATAAATATATTACATGTCTAAGATATATTAGGTTGTTTGAAATATTATTGAAAACCATAGTAGGTGAATATCATTTCACCAAGAAATAAAACCAATCCAATTTTCATGATTTCATCCATATATAACTTCTAAGAATGTATATTCCAGAACCTATCCATGTTCTATGAGATGATAATGTTTAGTTGGAGATATATATATCAAATGAGGATGAACAAATTTAGATTCATGATATAGGAGAACAAGTGTTATGAAGTATGATAATCCATCTAGTGATGGTTCTTTTGAAGAAACATATTTTGGAAGAGGCAACATGGGAACCAAAGGATTCTATGAGAACTTATTATTTACAAAAAAGTTTTATATTAATTTATAAATTGAGGAAATTGTTTTGTAAGGGGGTATAATGTAACACCCAATATTATATAATAGAAAATAAACTATTAACAACATGATTTTTGAATAATGGACACTTTATTATTTCATAATAATACTAAAAAACATATTTATAAAAAAACACAAATTAATTAAATTTATAACATAAGATAATACCAATAAAATAAAGAATGTAAAAATATTTGCGGGACCAAAATATTTTAATCTAATTCATCATAATCAAAAAATAATAAGAAGTACAAAAGTTAAACTGATATTAATGTGAAGATAATAAAAATTTAAATTAATCTGGTCTAATAATATGGAGAATTATATGAAAGGATTTTAATGTTGGTATGTATTTAAAAGGATTATTATGACCATTAGTAATTAAGAACCATTGGTCAATATATAAAATTTTTATTTTGATCATTGGTTAATATTTCTGTTAGTCGATATTTTCATCTATTAATTTGACCATTGAATGTTATGACTATATTTGGTATAGTGATTTAGAATAGATCATAAGGATTAGTCTACAATAATGGTAATATATAATGATAATTTTCATAGGATGAAATATGGATTATCTTAGTAGAAACACCCCTTATGTAGTAATTTTATTAGATCTTGGTAAATATGTAACATCATTAGGGTTCAACATTAACCAAGCCCAAGAATAACTCCAATAAGTGAAGTCAGAGTGAAACCATCTATAAAAGAAGTTCAAGTTAGTAGATATCATCATCTAATTCACTTTTTTTAAACCATCCCATGAATGTACCATCATTTCAAACCTTAACCTTTTGTAACATAATAGTGTGATTAGAGGTTATATTTCTTAGGTTTAAATTTTGTAATGATATAAATTCTTTATAAAATTTAATGTATTCATTCTCTTTTACTATATTTATATGAATTTTTATTCATATATTAAATGATAATATATAGTAAAATAGAAAATTAAATTTATAAAATATACTAAATATTACGAATCAGAATATGGAAATTATCTATGGGGTGATTTTTTTAATTTCTGAAAAAATAGTAAAATAAGGTGAAAATGGTAGAATATAGTAAAATACGGAATATGTGAAGTAATATTTATATAATAAAGAATCATTTCATCCATGTAAGTTATATTTCACTTTTATTTTAACGAGAAACTATAATGCATAATTAAGGGTAGTAGTGGCACACAATAGTTATAGGGAGCACTTATGGAATGTTTAATAATAAAATAAATGAAAAATTATTATTTAAACTTCCACTCACCACACCTATAAATAACAACCCTCCTATCATTATTATAAAAGAAATTAGAATTTCTCCCCTCTTTATCATATCGAAGAGTCTCTTCCCAAGATATCTATTCATTATTGAATCATTTTGTTTGATCTATTTCCATGTTTCAGTCTTGGAATCTTAAGTGTGGTATGAGTTATTTTTTCTTTCTCTTCAATTACTATTTATTTATTTATTCAAACTCTTTTAAATTAAAATTTAATATGATTTAATGATATTTATACATTTAATTATTTTCTAATTGAACTATTTTCATTTATATAATTCCCAAACCCCTTACATTATACATTTTTAAAACCTATAACTATTCCAATGAGAAGATTACCTCTCTCATTACAATTATAATTTACAATTAAAATTTCAGATCATTTTAATCCATAAGTTATTGTACCATTATTGTGCTTATGTTACTAAATTTCCCATTCAACTGACATATAATCCTTACAAGGACTCATTTTACACACATTATTCCCAATCAATAAGTGGTTTTCATGCCCAAAGCTCCTTGTAGTTACAAAAAACCTATACTTTGTTATGTAAAATCTATGTTATGTTTCATCAAAATACATATCTCTATAGATATTACAAGTGTACCAGTTTTTTAAATACATTAATCTAGGGTTAATAACCCCAAATATAGTTTTTTGGGTTTATCTCAGTCGTCATCTTGGTTCACATTGAATGGGACCATACTATGCACTTGGTTCAACTCTCTCTATGAGTATTATGTAGATAATTATTGTATTTTTTATAAAAAAACATATAATATGTAATTTTTTTTATAATATATGTGTTTTGTTGGTATCCTATGAATTCAAATATAGTTTTCTAAAAATGATTAAATTACTTAATCTTGATAAGTACACATATGATATAATTATACCAATATTGTGTTTATTTCATTTTATGTTCCATTCAGAGGACATCCCTCACCCTTATGAGAACTCCTTTCACTCACATTATTCCTAATCCATAAGACGTTACTCTCACCAAACATCCTAATATTCATGAAAAATAAGTAATTTGAATGAGTAACAAGTTTGTAATTTTCCATGAACAAACATCATTTTCTCGATAATAAATGTGGACATGGTTTTTTAATAGATGCATCTAGGATTAATAACCCAAAAAAGAGTTGGTTGGGTATATCTCAGTCATCATCCTGGGGCATAGTGAATTGACATTGACCATAAACCTAGTTTGACACTCTAGAGGGATATTCAATGGAAAATTATTGAACTTTTTTGAAGCCAAGGCATATAATTTTAATTTTTATGTATAATTTAAGTCTTTATTTGGTCTCCTTACATTGAAAATACAACTTCATAAACACATAAAGAATACTCAATCTTGATAAGTACATGATAACTATAATTTCATATAAATCACTTATTATTTTTACTATTTGGAAATAATGACACCCTAATTTTTTTCTATATATGTTGAGATAATTCATTTAGACATTCTTATTAATTCACTGATTGGGGAAATCTATTTTTCACCCATATAATATATTACTCCATTTCAGAAGATCATGTATGTTATGTTCCATTGGGATAATGTTCCATGTATTTCATATTTTTTCATCTTTGAACATAATTCCAGGTATTTCCTATAATAATTTGGAATATAATGGAAAAAATCATATTTTTAAGTGATGTGTAGGTCCTAGAATTATATATACCTTTAGCGAATTGATAGGTATCATGGGAAAACTAAGACATGGTAATGGGTTTTCGCCCTACCATTTATTTATAAAGTTGTGTCACAAGGACATGAAGATTTGTTTATGATTTCCAATATTTTTAATTATATCTTTAATATTATTTTTTGATCCATTTGATAATTCATTTCTCTTTCATATATGAATTACACTTATGTATTGATTTTTATGGCTTCAATTTTACTCATGATGTTTCCTATTACATATTTATCTTTTTTATCATCTATTTCATATTTTCCTATTACTTAGAATTTAATCGCACTACATTTACTTTTTACCCATTTTCCTTCGTAATGAATTAGAATAATATAATTTATCATGGATAAAATTAGGGAATAATAATTTGTAGTTTATGCTGTAATTTTGTAATGTAATGTATCTAGTCCCTTGAGGAATACTAAACATTGATTGTTGTAATGTGTTATCATGTTCTCTATTTTACATCCAATAAGTAACCCACCATCACTGGGAAATTGGTGTTGGGGGTGTTACATAAATACTAATGAAATCATAGAAATTATATTCTATACATTTCCCTAATTTTAGTTCCTTTGTCATCTTATCATGATGAATCTCTAATTCACTTTTTTATTCCTTGATTTCAAAAATAAATATGATTTGTACCTCCTTAAGTAGATATATCAATAATAATTGATGTCATTATAAAATTTACATATTAGTTAAATCCAACAATATAATATTACTAAAAATAATCAACATGGAGTTATATGAAAAAATATTTGAATATTTATATCCCCTTCACTTTTTAATTAAAAAATAAACCTTTTTATTTTGTCTTTTAAACAATTATAATAAATAACCAATGGTTTTAACTTGGAAGAGTCTAAATACCATTCAAGGGTTATCTTTTTTAATGAATCCAATTTATATAAAAAACTTGACTATGACAAAACCATATTATAATATTAGTAGTATAAGTTTAATTTAGTTTTTACATACAACTTAGGATTTAACAATTCAACCATATGATTAAATAATTATTTAAATTCATTATACCATAACATTTTTTATCTTTTAATTTTAAACATGAAATAAATTTTCATCTATATAAAATCAACATATAAATATTGTTATGGTTATAATAAATACATAATTTTAGTTTAATAATACATGTATTGATAGATTATGTAATTTATAAGGGAAGTTATCCATAATTAATCTAGCACAACTCACTACATTAGGGTATCTAAGATTCAATTCCAATTTCAAAATATATAATTATCTTCTTGGTTAACATATATAGATACAAATTTATAAGTTATAAACTATATATAACACCCTACTTATTAAAATACAAAATTTTTATTTAATGATGAATATACCAAAATTTTCCCCTTTTTTATTCAAGGTGCTACAGTTCTTATTACAATGGAATTTCATCATTGATGTGAAGAAAACAACTTCCCACTCATATATCTCTATATGATTATTTTGTTTCATAGATGAATGATTATTAAGTATCTATGATATTGATATTGTCATTGGTTTCTTATCCTTTTTCATATTTTTGTTCACAATAATGATTAAAGTATTATTATTGTTCACCTATTTATCATCATATAGAATATTTTTCAAAATACATTGAATTAATTTCTCCAAGTGATTTATGATATAATGAATTATAAAATTAAAGAAAAAATGAGGTAGTGATGAATGAATGAGGTCAGTGGATATCTTTTTATCCAACATAATTCCAAAATTTTATAAACACTCTTTACACTATATCTTCTTGAACAAAAGAGGTCTTGAAGAAACTCCTTTTCTTATCTTGCAAGTAAGGATTGCATTGAATATTTTTTATATCTCTTATCCATTTATATCCCAGTAAATCTATTGGAGATGAGGAAATGTGGAATATGATTTTTTTTTTATTTTTTTATATTTTTGTTAATTAAATTGATAACATAATTAATTTTACATCCAATACATCATCCACACCTCTCCATTAGACATTTCTATTATCATAATTCTATTTCATATGTGTATTGGTAAATAGTGGATATTTGTACATATAATATTATCATTCTTTTTATAGTATGATTTTCCAATACCTATGGCACTCCTAGAAATTTACACTGATAAAGTAATTCTCAATATATAAAATATATCACAGTGATATTGCTTTTTTGATATTACATTGTATTATCTAAAAAATATTGAATAATATATTTTTTCATTATATTTATTTATAATTTAGACATTATTAATTATTAAATCATTTATGCCCCTCTCTCTATTTTATCAAATCCAAATAACCCTTATTATTGGATTTATAATATATAGTCATTTAGATATTATAATGGTAAGTGTCCAAATTCAATTTCCCATAATCTATATAAGGTAAAACCAAATTAATTAAAGGAACTATGGTAGGTTTTACTCTTTCCTATATTATTATCTCTCAATTATTTCATCCGTACAATTTAATCCCTAATAGAAAAATCCCATCTTGAATTTTCCAAACACATAACTAAAAATTACACTGATAATTTAGGAGAAAATTATCTTTATATAATATTATTAGTTTGAAACAAAAGCATTGTAAAAATACCTAATAAGATGAATTATTTTAATGGGGAAAAGATAAGTACTTTTACTTGTAGTATTATTATATCCTAGATAATGGTAGGCATATAATGGATTTTTATTTTTTAGGTTCCATATATTATTATAATTTCATGGGATAAATTTTATCCTTGTATGATATTAAATTATCTTATATGATAAATTACATAAATAATAAACTATAATCGATAAAATAAATCTCATAAAATTTTATTTAATTGTAACAAAGTATGTTTATAAATTATTTTATGTGATTCTATTTAGCTATAAAACCAACCTTACATCACATAAATAAATAATTAACCATGAATTAATAGAAAATAAATAAACCTGATATGATCATGATATTTATTTAATGTTTGTATTTTAAAATTATGATAAAACAACCAAGACATCAAGGAGAATAATTAATTGATTTTATCTTATCTCTAGTTACAACATCTTATATTCTCCCATGTGTCTCTTTAGTTTGAATTTTACTTTGAATCCACACTTGAACCATTTAATTTCTAATATATATATTTACAAATATATACTCATGTGTTGATGATAAGATCTAGGGTCGTGAGAATTACATTTTATAATTAAACAGGCATAAAAAAATCCAATATACAGTTTAAAGAAAAAGGGATAAAATGATGATCATCAAATTTAATTTAATATTAATTATTTTATACATAAAAAACAATAATATAAAATTAAAATAATTAAATAGACATAAAAATACACATGTATTTCTAAATCATGATCATCCACAATGCTATAATTTTTTTATGATGTATAAAGAAAAAAAATATATCTTAAATATAACTAAACAATTTTAAATATATTGAAATTCATAAGAAATTTTTTGGGAACAAAAAAAGAACTTGTCATGTCTATTTACAAAAATGGTTTCATCATGTCTAATGAATAATATGATAGTCATGATGATAAATCCACATTCCAAATGAATATACCTAATGGAACTTGGCCAGAAGCTCATAACCTGGAGAGAGGATAATTCATGATAAATGTATAACTATATTAAAAAAATGTCTCAATCTATATTAATTTCTTAGAAGAATATTTTGATCTTAAGAACAAAATTTTAGTTGCTTCATCTTTTTGTGCGGAGTACACAATGCTAGCCCCGTCTCGTAGTGATCCACATTAATTATTTGATATCGTTATAAAATTTTCAAGACTCTATGTTCTGGTACATGGACGTCGATCATATTTTTTCATTCGTTGTTAATTGATACCATGATCCATTCAAACTATAAATATTTTCTTCTCTTCTATCTGGAAGAAGATGGGGGAGGATGAATTTCATTTATCTTATTCTTGAGATAAACCTTGAAGATGTTATTAATCGATATAAATCACTAAGGATAAAAGGTATTGTGTTCTATAAATGTTTTATAAATCATGTCTCATATGTCTCACTTTTCCAATGAAATAATATTTTAAATACCCACCAGTGGTATTGAACCTAGAAAAACCCAAAATAGGTAGTTACTTATTTTTTTTCCTTAGAATCCATTATTTAATTGAAATAAAACTTATAAATATTATATTTATACCAACTATAGTGTCATTTTTGGATTCATTATTTATAAAAAATAATAACATACCACTTAATTTGGTGAATAATAAAACAAAATTTGGTTTTAATTTTCATATGATGAATTTTTATTTGGAATAATTTATCTTATTAAGATTAGTAGAGTTGATTGTGTATATGTCAACTCATGTGAATCTAGATCCTATAGTTCATAAAGTTTATCTTTTTTTAACTATCTCTTAAATATCTACTTCCCTAATAAAATAATTATCATATCTCTTGATTTTTTTAGGGATATTAAAATCATGTATGACATATAATTAGTATTTTATAATTTTGGGATGACAGTATCCGATATGGAAAAATGATAATTAACATATATGCACATATTTTTCTTCCTCTAAAAATGATTTTGATGGTCGTAATAGATATCCCACATCAAAACACTAATATGGCCTCAAATATTTTTTATCGTATTGATATGATATCAATCAGTCAATTTGGTTCTCATATGGATAGTTTTGATACTATATGTATAATAAATCATAAAATAAATCCAAAAATATTTTCAATTTATATATTACCTATCACTGGTTATCCTTTTACTACCATCAATATATTGATGTATAATGAAATCTGAGCTTGGTAATACCTTTACTACATGTAAAATAATCTATGACTACTAGGATAAGATATTATATAATAAACCAAACCATAGGATCCAACTTATTTTATTAAGTGTATTTATTTATTCATTGATCATTCCTAAACATTCTTAATGTATTCTCATAATATTTATGAATTTATCTTTAATTTACCCATAAAATAGTCTATGTGGTTTTACTGAACTTATTCTAAATCTTGCTAGCTTACCATTTTTTCTAAAGTTTTATTTGTCTCATGCAAGAAAATGTAGTTTTCTTAGTATACCTATATTATTTGTGAAAGAGATACAGTTTTCCATTCTTAAGATGAAATTTTCAAATAATATTATTATTTACTTATAAAAATAATTATATTTCCCCATATATGTATGCGTATTATATTTTATTCAATATTAGTTACCAATTTTGAATATTTGTTATCAAATAATTATTAAAAAAGTAGTTGAGTATGAAATTTGATAAAAACATCAATTCTAAAAGTCGAATAATGTCTCATTATGTTCAAATGGAAACTACAAAACATGTCTGGTATTATTCCATACAAAAAAATAGTTTATCTTCAATCATTCATTCACATGACTTATTAGTTATGTTAATTTCTTTTATTGATCTAGGAATAATCTTTTTTCATATATATTTATGAGTGTATCTTAATTTATGAAATTTTTTTCTTCATACTTCGATCTATCATTTAAATAGATATATTTGGTACGAATATTATAGTTTAACACCCAAAAATTAAAGTATAAATATTATAAATATTATACGTAAATTATATTATTCAATAAAATTTTACTTCAAATCATTACAATTCCCCTTTGAGTGACCTTTTTTTCCACATAAAACTGGTTTTCCTAGGTACTAAGGATAATAAAATGAGATTAATGGATAATTTCATATCATTATGGAAGCTTAATCTCATTTTTTGTGTCAATATATTCTAGTATTTTGAATCCATGATCATAAATTAAGTACTTTTCTTCAAGTTTAAACAGATATAGAGTAGTGGAAATCTTATTTATCCTAATCCTTTCCACATCCCTCTCAATTGTTAGGAAAAGAGGTATAATGGTGTAATAATAATTTTCCTTGAGTTGTATTTTTAAATATCCATAAATAGTTTACAACACAATAAAACATAATTAGGAATCATTCTCAATATATATTTAATAGAAAATATATTCACATTTGATCTCTTGTTAATGTGGATGGTTAGGAATATATTATTTTGAAAATAGTAAAATGTTTCCTATATTAAACCATTTTTATGAGCATCTATCCAAATCGATTAAATTTTTATCTATGATTAAATTCCCCAAGATACATAATTATCACATTATTCCAATTTTATATATATTTTCTATAATAATTAGTAATATATTTAGTGTTTTATGATGATTATTAGGTATTTCCATATCATTTTATTTTTCGAACTTGTATACCACTATTTTATAAAGTCCCAAGAACCCTAATCATTGGGCTCTAAATTTCACGTTTCATACATATTGTAGGTTAAAGGATCAATATTTACTTTCTAATAACATACCTAAGGGACTAGTCATTTATTCAAAAGAATTCAGGTATATGGGCTTGCTAAATTCTATCTCAGATCCCCTATATTCATTTAGTAGTCTCTCTAATCCTGAAATCCCATCTTGGATTTCCTAAACTCATGATTCCATGAAACACCAAGTCTAGTAAGGGATACTACGACTAATGAAAATTTATTTAGGTCTGCCTAAAACTAACATAAGAACTCCCAAATGAAAGTAAGTGACCTGAATAGGGTCATAAAAACACTAACCTCTATTATTATATCTATAATCAATTAATGGGAAGTGTGTAAATCAATAATTTTATTTGATGGATTTTTTCTATTGATGTGTAAATTCGGACTTATTTTATCTTTCTCATGTATTAGAAATATGATTTGGATTTGACATTATTAATTTACCATGTCTTGATAATATATTTATGCATAAATCATTTTTTAATTTTATATTACATGTAATTACCTACTTATTTATTTTATTTCATTTAGAAACCAATAAATAAAAATGAAAAATAAAATAAAATGACTTTATCATGAGATTTATAAGATTTATTTATCTTTTAGATGAAAAAAATAAATATATAAATCTTGGGGAAAACTCCATGGGCTTGTCTTGGCTTGACTTACAATATCCCATGATTGACTAGTGCATCTACTCTATTTTTCACCTATTCTTTTTTCTTGAACCACCACTATGAACTTAGGATATCCCTATTTTAAACATTCATTTAATTCACATATAGGTGAGGAGAACAAATGAATTTGTTAATGGGGTTTTTATATGTAAACCATAGAAATTCAGGTTATATATATTAAAAGTGGAAGTGGTGACACACCAAATGTAATCTTTAATTATATAAAAAATATAATAAACCAATAAAATAATTTAATTAAATGAAACTAGAAAATAAATAGTTTAATGTAAGATTATGATTATTCACACATGTGTAAAAATATCACAATCATACACTTCTATCATTCATTTTTAATCACTCTATTAATTAAGATAATGTTCTCTGAAATAAATAAATAATTTTCTCATTAATTGATTAATTGTTTATCTTAATTTAATTCAATCAGTATATAGATTCATTACATTCTCATCCATTATAATTTTATATAAATTAATCTTTTTAAAGTTAGCAAAGTAGAAGGCATGTACTCATAAAGTAGATAGGGGGTTACCCTTTGGCCATTCTAAATTTCATCTTGAATACCTTTCCTGACGTGTACTAGAGGAAACAAAACATGTTCCATTTTTGATTTAATTACATGAAATAAAATATCACACTACATGTTGTTTAAAATACACTATGTGTAGCTCTGGGTGTATAAAATGTTCTTTCATGGTATGTCAAAATACATAGTTTGTAACTAATCTGAAGATGTTTTATTCTATGGGTCAGGTCATATAATTTTATTATGAGTTTTACCACATGCTAGAATGTGTTATTATCTTTTACCATAATCTACGTGACATATAATACCACCACACACGATGTCTATCAATATAAAATATGAAAAATTATTTAATTTAGGACTCCATTCCACACATGTATACGAAAATCACTTGGTATGAGGAATAACCATATTGCACCACTTTCACACCCACTACATGTTGTGTAGGTCAGTTGGTATAAAATTTATTAATTTATTCAATGAATTACATGAATAATTAATCATAAAAAACAATAAATTCTTATATATCACAAAATAATGGATATATTACATGACATGTATATATTCTACATGATGTATAATGAATTCTGAATGATCTGAGATACATGCATGATAAGATGGTGTATAATTTTTTTAGAATTCAATGACTTTCATGGCGTGTGATAATATATTACAAGTTGTGTAATTACATATGGCCTATGTGATTTATGAATAAAATTAATTTACATAGACCACTTCAAATAAACAAAATTTACATTATTTACAAGACCACTACATTCAGTTAGGGTTATAAGATGTGTATGTCTATTAAATGTTTTGTATCTCACCGAGCAATGTTCAATCCTTAAAGTCAATACACAATACCTTAGTGACCCCATATAATGAAAACCTACTTGGGTGGCCATGATTTATGAAACCATATACCTATGTAGTTGAAAAAGACTACACAATGTGTAATTTTGGTATACACCATGTAATATGGACCAGAAACTATGATCTATGGTACCACTAAATAGAGTCACTAGGAATTATTCATCTCTTAATAGCATTTTTTTGGTTACATGATATTTAATGAACATATTTACTCAGATTAATGGATAAAAAATTATTATAAAAAAGGAAAACTGATAAAATAATTATATTAAATGAAAAATATATTAAATAATCCAAAATTTGAACTTGGTTGTCCTAATACAACATGAAGGTTTTAGGCACAAAGAATCTTTAATTGATTCCATACCCAATAATGATTTTATTGAATCTAATGAATTTTCTTATAAAATTTCATATCATTTTTCATGGATAAAAAATATAAATAGAAAAACATTAAAATAATCCCCAATCCTAGAGAAAAGATATTTAATGTGAGATTTATGACTATGTTAAACAATAAATAAAAAATTTAGTCATGATGTTATTATTCAAATAATATGTTCATATCACAGACCCTATCTAATTTTCTTCATCATCACATAATAATGTAAAAATAAGGTCCTCTCAAAAGTTACCCACACAAGTTCTTTTATCTCATAATGAAACTACCAGGTCTCTCGGTGGTATTGAAAAGATATTGATCAATTTATGTCATTTAAGTTGATATCTGTCATAATTACTTGTGTTTGGAAGGATCACCTCTCCAAATCTTAGAATTCAGTGAGGTGAGGATGAGTGACACTTCTCTTATTCTAGAGAGAACCCCTAGAGATGTTATTTGTGGAGATAATTCCATAGGGATAAGGAATTTTGTGAATATAAACTATTGTAACAATTGTATCCCACATGTGTACCTCTCAAAATTACACAACATGGATTATATAATCATAAGGATAATGAATAATATTAATTAATTCCACAATGGCCATTAATCATATATAAATACCATAATAAAATCTATCCCACGTAATTATAATGTTATCATCACCATTATTTATTATTAAATGAACCAACTTTCATTTTAGTGAAACATTATATATATTCACATTCATGTGAATAAATATTTATAATTGGTACTATGACTCATTCTGTCATCCGATACATTTATTAAAACTGAAATAAGTTTTTATGAAAATATTATCAATATAAATAATATATACATATTATATTCATGATCTTGTGAATAAATATTTATTTAATATAATGTCAAAATATACCAATTGACTATTTTTGAATAACAAATATTGAATAAATAATATTTTTCAATCCAATGAATATTATTTAAATGTAATATTAAATCCAAATATTATTTAATTGATAACTGGGATATAATTTGTGTATGACCATATAATCCTATTTTTCAATGGTATTACTATCCATAAATGGGTCAAGGAACCCACAATGAACGATTTTATACTGCAATGACATACAAACAAATATGAATTCTCACCATGTAATATAATCCCTTTATATTTTTTATCTACAATCTAGCATGATACATTTTTCAGGTCATCAACCTATGTGATCAAGTTCTCTTTATATGAATATTTGGAATGAATGTTTCAAACACCATGACTATAACATTAATCATAAAGTTACATTATAATCAAATTTCCTCAGATATCAAGTTTTATAAAGATGTAATGGGTAAATCATTCCTAGATTTTTTCATTAACACATTACATTTGTGAGGAACCCAGAGTATCCAACCCTAACATTAGAATTTATAATATCAATTTTCATCTATATGTAAAAGTACATGACACACAACATGCATCCATATTTGAATCAATGTTTAATGATTATTACACAAATTCATGTAATATAATATCCAATAACATGGAAACATATAGAATTCAAAAAGTCAGTTGTCTCCTCAAAATCCTTAGTCTTAAAGAACACCAAGTGCAAAATTAATCATATGAAGTCTTATCCACTTATGAGTACCCACACATGATATTAAACATAATATTTGTCTCATCAAATAATGTTATCCATATTGTAGGGATAATGTCTAGAGAGTATGTTATAAAACATCAAGTATCTCATGACAACTTGGAAAATATAAGCCCTCTTGAAATGAAAAATTCCCCAAGTAAATCCTGACATTAATATAAGAAAAAAATAGATAATCATCATATGATAAAAACTTCAATCCTAAATATTAAGGTCTTCAAATATATTTTCATAATCTAAAGTATAATTTTGGTTATGGGGAACCGACTCCAACATGCACCTACATGCACAAGAGACAAGTACCATTGAACATGTTATCTATCATAATTGTTTTATGCTTCTTCTAATTGTGGATATAGTTTTTATCCCCACTACCCGCTTTTATGGGTATGGTTAGTCTTTCCACACATATTTTTGTTGAATCTGTTTACTAAAGATTCAATATTTATAAAATCCCTCAATAAATGACATCCATGAGTATTTTACATTTTTCTTCTGTTATAAAATGAAAACATAGACACTACAATAAAACAATTATATAATATAATGATAATTCATTACTATTCAACTATACCCAAGAAAATGTTTTTCAAACTACATCTTAAGTTGTATAAAATTCCACAACATAGTCAGATATTGTATATATTGAAAACACTTGATGTAAAAAACATTTCATGCATAGTGATATTATATTAGTTGATATTATGGAAGATAATTATTGCATTTACTTTATAACTATTAATATTATTCCTCTATATATTAGGAACATATCCAGTTTCTATTTCTCAAGCATTTTTGATTAGTTCCAATTACAGGCATGTGCGGTTCCCTTTGTACTATTTGATATTTATGTCATATGATTTCCACATAAATAATATCAATCCTTAGTTGTTATAATATAATTTGACATAGATTATTATATTCACTTTGGTATTTATAATTTTAATTCATCACAAAATCCCCTCCCATACTAAAGTGATCATCTGACGTAACAATATTTCAGTTTTGAATTATTCCATGTTGTATTTTAAATACAATGTCAATATATGTACCATGAATAGTCTTATAAAGCCATAGACAGGTCTATATAGATATCATTCCCTAGAAAATGTATTCATTTTTTGTAATTCATAAATAAATTCATTCCATAGTATTAAGAAACTTATAAAACTGATCATATGTTTTCCATATGTTATAATCATATATTTATTAGAAAACAAGAGATCTCCCACAAACCTCATATATAAACCTGAAATTTAATTTTTTATTCCAAAATAAATATTCTAAAATCACTATTTGTTCTATTATATATAAACATATTTTCACAAACTTCACATCTTGTTTCCATTCATTGGATTCAGAAACCCTTTTGGATGTTCCATATAAACATTTTCTATAGGGTATCCATTAAATAACTTATCTTTTTTTGAGAGTGGGTTACCTAGATCCAACTAATATGTGTACTTTGATTACCATCACTTTTAAAATGTTTCATATATACATGTTATTTCACATACCTTGAGAGTATAATTACTTGTTCAGGTACTTTTTACATGGTAATGTCCATAGATTCAATTTCATAAAATAGGTTACAAAAGTTCCAAACTATAATGAGAACCTAAAGATTCTATGATGCTAACAAGATATAGAAAATGTGTTACTATTAGTTCTAGGGGTTCATAATCATTCAATTTACTTCTCATAAAAATCACATGTTATGATATCGAGTAGATGAGACCATGAGGAATGACCCACCAATAGGAACACCACATGTTTTTGGTATCATTGGTAGTTACTATATGATAACACATGTATCAAACTCTAAACTACATACCCTTATCAATGTGTACCATTTCATTATGTAATATAAAGAATGAAAAAAATAATTACAATTGTCTAATGGTGAGGTAGCTTATGTTATCTACATATTTGGTCGTATGGAATTGACTGAATGGTCAAGATAGATTTTTTTTATTTCAAAAGGAAGAGATATTTATGACATAGTTGATCATGATGGTAGTACATTGTAAATTACTTATCCATTATAGAAGAAGGTATTTATATCTAGAATGTTCAATGAATAAATAAATCATCATGGATGTCGACACAACTGATTAATCATGCATTCTGATGTATCATGAGGAAAATATATTATATTAATTTATGTGTGTTCATATGGAAGGTTTCCATTTCTATGACAATACTATGTATCCATAGGTTTCTTGATGGTTTATAGACATAAATCATGGTCTATGGGTACTAATCACTGTTATAGAGATTAAGACCTACAGGATCATATATTAATCTTATTCAAGAGTATGGAATATTTTAATAAATTATAATTGAGGACATAGTGGACCCAAAACTGTGGTTCTAATTATGTCTGAGTTTGGTAGAATTTCCTGAAATAAATAAATCAAATATTATCTATGTTTATAATAAAATGTTTTTAAATTTATTTACTCATTTTATGAAAGATTTATTTAATTAATATAAAATAAATATTTTTCAAAACAATAATATTAATCAACATTTATTTAGTGTTTAATGGTAGAAAGGAGATGATTTGAGGACTAAAATGTTTTCATTAATGTATATATTTGATGTTATAAGAGTTGGGTAAAATTTTAATGAAATTTTTCACATGGTTGTTTAGTCATTTAGTACCATTTAAGGATTATTTAAAAGGTTCAATTTACCTAGGGGCCTAAGTAAAATTTCCAGGACTTTAAACATACCTATATAAAATTAATGAATCCCATATTTGAGGGACTATTCATTCCCTAGAATTTGAGATCTACTCTCACCTCTATCTCAAATTCTAATGTGAGAAAATTGAGATCAAAATATCTTGATCATAGTTTTTCATTTCAAATTGATGAAACAAATATCCAATGATCTAAAATATGTCATAAGTATATTCTTCTCTCTATGCTAGTACCAAGAGACTGAATTTTCAAGAATATAAAGGATCTTGAATAGTGTGTGGATGATCAAGAGGTATCAAATAATTTTTCCATCAAGCAATAATTATCAACTATGAGTGAAACATGCACATGTCTTCAAATCAAATTATGTATCAATTTGATTTTGATTTTTTTTAATTACTTCATTGTAAGATCGTTATGTTGTAAATGGGTATTAAACATCACCAGAGATGAAGTTATGAAATTAAAATAAGCGGGGAAGCATTAAATTATACTGATTAACACTTCCACTATTTACCAGGTACAATCTTATAATATTATAGAGATAATGTTTTGAATTAATAAAACTCTTAAATTAAATTATAATGAATTTGAGTACTGGGCATTGGTACTGTTCAAACAGCTCCAAAAATTCCTTATTCAGAGGTAATATTAATGATTTATAACACCCAAAGTTTCAAATAAGATCTAAACATGTTTCTATAGGTTTTAAAATTGTGAAAAAAACATATGTTTATATATAAGTCATATATATATATATATATGTTTTAATATTATGGGACAAAGATAGGCAGTGATCCTTTGTATTTTGACAAGGCACCCACAATAGGAACACTATTTTCTGGGGTTTAAATATTCTATACGGTGGAATGAAAATTAAAAAAAATATAATCTATCCTTTGTAAAAGTAAAATAATAAACATTTTAGTTTAAATTTTGGAAAAGATAAAAACAAATAAAGGCTATAGTTTAGCCTTTAAAAATGATAAAATTAAATGATAAAAGCTAAAATCATAGCCACTGATTTTTTTAAAAGACCACAAATAATTATTAGGCGTTAAAAACATTTAAATTTCAAAAAATACACAAATTGGTCCTTCCCCTCCTTATTAAAATTTCTTTTTGATGCACACCACTACCACCCAGCCTAGTTGACTAGCATTGTCCCCTCGACCTGTATTAGATATGCCTGACCTACCTGGTTCATTTCAGGCCCATTGAGGGCTTGAGATCCACGCATGGTTGTTATAGACTTTATGGATAATGGAAATATTTAAAATTATATAAAAATAGTTTAAAAAATATTAACAATTTGATAAATTAATTATTGGATCAAGAGAAAAGGTTCTTATGAATTAAAAATAGTTAAAATTATTTGAATTCATAATTTATTCTAAAAAAAATATTATGTTCAAAGATAATTTTATTCAGACTTTTTTTCTAGAAAACTAATCATGAAAATGACAAAGGTATATATGTCCAGTATTTTATTTATTTTTTTATTTCATTATTTCATTATTTCTTCTACAACGGTGTGTGATAATTATTTAATAATTGAATGTTTGTGTATCCTCATTAATCACTCATTCTATATATAAAGTACTAAATGTACATATGTGATTTTATTTATTGTTATCCCACATTATTGATACTCCATCACCTATGTGTCAGAATTTATTGATATTTATGGGGATGAAATGAGAGGCATATTATGTCGAGATGTCGCATAATACCAGACAAGAGCAAGATACATTGGATGGGGTGGGTGATGCAACATGAGTTGGCCAGGACGGCGGAGTTACCCTTATGTTCTAGGTTGATCAACTAAAGATCAAAGGATTAATAAATAAATAAAATACATAACGATATCAATTTTATTTATTTATACAGGTATTATTATTTAAAAAAAAATTATACTTATTCGTTCACCTAGAATAATAAATGGTAATGCATAAATAAAATTTGAATAACGCATGGTGAATGTTTTTTATTTAATGAAATGATAAATTGTTAGTGTGGATTCTTGGAATAATAATGGTAAATAGAAAATCAATCATTCATCAAGAATAAATAAATATTACTCAATTAAATATTAAGACAAACACCTTCCATCATATTAATTTGGACACATCATATGTTTGAGGTACTATTCGCACCTATTTAAAGGTTCCTCTTACTACTATGGTGTTTTGATGATAGTGGTGGGTAATATTATCAAATTTTGGAAGAAAATAAGTATTAATATCAATAATATTTAAACATTATAGTGAATGTATTGTGTAATTCAAAGTTTCTATTTACAAAAGTTGGGACTTCGCTGAAGAGATCAAGGAGTCATGAGTTATTGTAGTTGGATAGAAAAAATCCTACCTTGAAACAATCCAAGTATATGTATCGATATATATTGGACTATGGGGAGGATTTAGGAAGAATCATTCCACTATAATATTCAAATAAATAGAATATTCCTAATCTACTAGTTGAGGACTACTAGGATGCAATAAAAGTTTGGGATAAATTTCTAGACTGATTAATCAATAATGTGTACTGGTAATCATGATAAGGTATTAATTTTCTAATGTTCAAATATTTATTTGACAAATTTAAATCACCCTTACTGATTCAATTTAACTATGGTTAATTTTAGATAAATAAAATATCCAAATCAACCATAAATTGAAGGTGTGGTACAAACACTTGATCATAGTACCATTCCAAGAATGAAAGTAATATGTGTTGCATTCCCCACATCCTTCAAATCCCCCTCAGGGAGAAAAAATTTAAGTAAAGGAGAAAATCAAAGTATCATATAGATGATGCACTAAATATCCATTTTAGTATGATTTAATATATGTCAAGTGAGTTAAAAAATTGAATAAGGATAAAGATTCATTTGAAATGTTATCTCATCACCAAGAGTAATACCATGAGAGATAACAGAATGAAATATATGAGGTATACATGGAACTATATAGGACCATACTAGAAAATAAGAGTCAATAAATAACCCATATACTCAAAATGACAAGATACAATGGGAGTCTTATGTTTTATTGGTTCATGATGAACCTTAAACTTCTGATTGATATAAATATTCCCTCCTTACCTCCATGATTTTGAATGTTTATTACCAATTATAATATCTATAAAATGGAACAAAACCCCATATTTATTATATTTATTTTGGTAGTCATATAAGGATATGGATAAGTACACTTCTTATGTCCTTATGGTAAAAAAGATTGATGAAGGGAATGGTTAAAGGGCCTAAGGATAAGCCTATTCTAAAGACTTCAATACACTTCCCTTAATAGAAGCCAAAGATATAGATGGATATAATTGAGTATAAAGTGGTAAGATATTATTGTGGAAGGAAAAGAAATCAGAATAAAAATTTCATGGCTAGGAAAATAAATAAAGTAAATCTACTTTAGGAATATGTTTAATTGAATACAATTTGTCTATTTCTATATGTTCTGTATTTAATATTTCATGTGGTTCATTAATTTTTATTCAAATATAAAAACCAAATAGATGAAATATGTTTACAAAGTGATATTTGGATCTCTAATAATAAAATGGCGAGAGACTCAAAACATTAGTAGTCGGGGATTACCATCTTACTTTTCATCATTTAATGGTTTTAATATTAAATAATTGTTATCATGTAGAATATGTTTCTTGAAACATCAATTCTATGTCAGGTTATTACACTATGTGATATTATTTCAAATTTGGAAATGGATTATATCTATTTTATAAGTATAACATATGTTATGGTATAACACATCTTAACAATGTTCTATAAATACATGAACTCAAAAACACAGTTTTGGAAATCATTGAAAAATATAAGACTACATCATGTAATTGAAAATAATTTATGAAAACTACATCAAGTAGAGTATTTTGAATCCATTGAGTTATGACACTTGGAATCATGTCATGCTTGTTTACAAGGTGAAATGACCAGAACACCTTTCATTTGGAAATGAGAAAAGGCCATAGAACTAGTGGAGTTCATTCATATCAAGGTAATTAGTTTATTTAATATATTGGAAAGTGGAGGTTTTTATTACATAATTACTTTTTCTAAATAATATAGAATATATGTATATATATATATTATAAGATACAATTATTAATCATATAGTTAATATGGTTAGCATGAGTTCTTTTGTACAACTATTTTCATAATAATTCATGTGAGAAATCATTGATGATTTTCAATACATATAATATTGATCATCGATTATCATTTTAACACCATTAATATGTTTATGAATAATGAATTTTTATTTTGATAATACCTTCACTCTATATATAAATTAAGGATGACTAATTATATAATATATTCTCTAAATTTCCTGCTCAGAGGTCCTAGCATCTTTTATAGTGTATTCACTAATTCACCTAGAATTAATATAATTTATTAAAGGATTCTTATAATATTTAATAAATTAGCCTTACCAACCCCTTAGAATAGTTTATGTGTTCTTGCTGAAATAATTCAAAAGATTTAAAGAACGCCTTTATTTCTAATGGTTTCTTTCTATAATACGAGATATTGTATTTTATCAATATACATAGTCTCTTAGTTCAAGAGATACTAAAAACATTTTTGGATACAATATTTCAAAATACAATTAGATTTGATTTAATAGAGAATTATATATCTACATATTGGTATGATTCTAATATTTTTTACACTAATTATTAATTTCTTATTATTAATATCTTTGATTCATGAATTACTTAACCATTAGTTTAGTTCAAAATACCAAAACCACATTCATCAAAAAATTGAAAAAATATTTCATTGGGTTCAAGTAGAATTTGAGATAAACATTTGGTAACATTAAAAAATAGGTTAACATGAATCAATCATTCATGAAATCTATAAGTTGTCTGCTTCTATTTTACTAATCAATTAATCATCCATCTTTATCTCCACTTATGAAATCAGCTTAATTACTATGACATTTCTAATCTCACATGGTTCCTATATTTAAATACATATATTTGGAAATCATATTTTATATTAACAATAAATTATAAAAAAAAGATATATTATGATGAATATACTTAAAGTATATTATTATATAATATTATTCTTCAAATCATTGTAATTCATATTTTAGGGATCTTTTTAGACACATAAAAATAAAATAGATTCATTATTATTGCACATCAATTGAATGGTTCATCCCTTTAAAGTGTGATATAAAGAAACAAAATAATCTGAAATATCATGGGTTCTTTATCCTTCCACTATATATTTATTATCATATGGTATGAGGAACCAAAAACAATATCTATCTATTAAAGCGATGAAAATGATTCCTGATCGATTTATCCATACCATTCATCATATATTAGATGAATAAGGAAACCCTCTTTGGTAACGATGATAAAAAGATATTAATTTACTATATCCATATGTAATTATAATTTCTCTAGTTGAACAATGTACTCTAGTTTTTTGAATCCATGATTTTTATCAGCATTTATTTCTTTTTGTATACACAAATATATTTCATTGAAAATATCATTTTTCTCTTCCTCTTCATCTCCCTCCCAACTGATGTGACATGATATATAATGGTGTAAGAATCCATGTCCTATTGTTGTATCATTAACACAACTTTAAAATAAATTATTTACGATGGAATAATTACAATGGGAACCCATCACAAATAGTCAATTACAAAGGGAACCCATCACAACTAGACCATTTTGGAAAATAGCATCGTAAAAGATATTTTTTATAATGGTTCATCAAAAAAATAAATTTTATGGTACATGCCACCATTGATATTATTTTTTTCACAAGATATATTATTGTATGTATTTGTGATGGAATAACTTTTCAGTAGGAAATAACTTTTGCGATTGGATTAGTATTTGGTCGTAAATATCTTATTGCAACAAAAATATTATTCCATCACAATTAAAAATATAATTTTAAATAAAAATTAAAAATAAAAATTAAAAAAAATTAATAATATTAAGTTAAATCACATATAAATAACGAAAAAAATAAATAATATTTTACACATATGCATTAATAAAAATATTAAACGTAATATTTTCATTCAAATATTATCATAATAAGTTTTCCACAAAATACATCAATCACTGTTGAGGTGATAATTCTTATGAAGAACTGAGAGGAGGGGACTCTATACATATATCCTATGATAGTCATCAAATGTGCTCCATTATCTTATCATGCAGTTAATACTTCTATAGACGTTGTTACTCCTCCAACTGTTATTGGTGTTGGCAAAGCTCCACCTTCTCCCTACATAGTGTCTGTAAAGCCTCATTCTAATCTCATAGATTACCCTCGTATTCTATATAATACATTGAATACTATCTATGAGATCCCCATCTGCTATATAATGACCACACAGTGGTACCATAATAATTTTTTGGCATCAATTGGGGACCAATACTAACCAATAACCCTTTACCAATAGCATAATCAGTCCCCTACATCCTTACTACTTCATAAAATCTAATTGCGCTGGTAAAATGTCAATCTTTTGGGGTATGATTCTCATTATGTTTTTGAGAATTCACAGAATCATATGGCTCATTCAAATGTAATTTGAAATTTAAATAGTTAAAATATTATTTTAGGTTAATTTTAAAAATTTAAAATGTTATACTGACCATAATCTAATGCTTTGGACCACCAATAGTATCTATAGTGGTAGGACAACTCTAAATCTTATTAACAACGTCTAACTCAATAATATCGGGATGCTCAACTGCCTATATGAATATAAAATAAGCATTTTACATTTATAGTAAATAATTTTTTAAATAAAATTAATTACCATATGTCATTGATGATTATGGAATATATGACTACTCACTCTATGTGTTAACTCTTACTTTCCCCATCTCTGTCATCCTAATGTTGATCTCCTCATAAAACTATATAATATCTTGAATTAGAAAAATCCATACCAAACTCGAGATGATATGTACTCATGTTGATGGTTACAACAAGTCTGATAAAAAACTATGTCTCCAACATTCACCATGGATCTATTTCTCTAATTATTGAAAAAAAGATGACAAAATTATTGCATAAAAATATCCCATTAATATTCGATAAATTATATAATGCTATCTTCAATGGGATACCACAAACCCTACAAATAATTAATAATAGATAGTTAATAGTAATATAAACTTAAAAAATAATTATTGTTTATTTTTGCACCATCTAATGATAAAACATCAATTGAAAAACATCGATGGGGATATGATCCCATCTCACCCATGGTCCAAAAAATAATTCCCTATAATTTCACTCACATATATAGAAGATATATGTGAAAAATAATTTAAAAAATAACAAATAATACAAAAATTACTACCTAAATAAATAAAAAATAATAATGATAATTAATGAAAATGAACTAAAATACAAAACTGAAAATACCTCTGTATGAATGGATAAAAATAATGATGTGTATGTCACTCAAGAAAAGGGTCAAGAATCATTAATCTTTCAAGGCTAGGAATCCTATGAGTCAACGTTGAACTGGAAGTAACCTGAGGGGTCCGATGTCGAAGAATTCGGATCACCACCAACAACTAAAGCCTCCTCAAACCTATGGAAAATCTCATCTAAATAATTTTCATCTATATAAAAAATGAAAATAATGTTGTTAAAAAATTGAAAATGATTGTTATATATTAATTATGATGACAACAAAATGTCATTGGTTCATTATTTATCCTCATTCTCATCTTTGTATATGAAAATGTCAATATGTTCAACTTCTTCTTTAGTATCATTAATTACCATTAGATATTTATCTTTATACTCTCCCCCTATTTCAAATTCATTTGTTATATCATGTACATTATCATCACTATCGACCCATAATTGTGGGTTTCATCATATATATTTTCATCACTTCACGTAAAATATATAATTGGGGTTTTATCTTTAAAAATTTCAATTACATGAACCTCTATGGAGCTGCTTTCAATTTTCATAAATTGGTTTTCATAAGATTTAATGTCTATGATGACACGACAATAAATAAAATATATTGAATATGCATAATGATTTTCATAATATATTTTATGTTCTTGTTTACCCGAAATAAATGTCTTATTTTCTACAAGAAGGATATTATGTTTAATGTTAATGATTCCATGGAATGGATGAATATGGAATACTCTATCATTATATAACCATGAAATGGGTTTTCCTATGAAAACACATGGGGTTTTAATGACATTGTTTGTGGTTTTGGCATGACCTTCATGTTAGACACATTTTCCATGTACTTTCTGGGCAGTTTCCAATGGGTTTTATTCATATATCTGGAAACACCCTATAGTTCCCTCATTCGATATAGTTCACAAACATGATTTCTAAAGAAAAGTGGTAATTGGGAAATGTCTCCAATGACACTTTTCAACCTAAATTAAACTATTATATTGGATTTATGGATCATCAAACCATTGTGAGGAGAATTATTTCCTACTATAGGGCCCTATTATAAATTTAAGACATATATTTGGAATCATTTTTTAAATCCAAAATATGAAATAGGTCCCCATTATATTAAAAATCAATCTATAGAATGAATCTAATTTAGAATAATTTTTCTATATCTAAGGTTCTAAATATATGGTACCATTTTTATATTGATTAGAGAATCTTATTTTATTTATTTTCATGATGGTGGTTTTAAGCCACACAGTAGGGTGATTTGGAAGTTATCATCATCAAGGAAGATGGGAGTAGTTTTGATGTTAGTATACAGCCCATGAGAGAGTATTTATATATATAATTATGAAAATAATAAAAAACCATGTAGTTAGGATCATTTAATGGTGAATGTCATAAATTTTAAGGTAATTTGAAAAGGATCTAACCATTTATTTTAGCATCATGCACCAAGGAAGTCTAGGAATAAGGTTCCTAGTTATGGTTGGAGTGGGAATTATGTTGAAGCAGCTGAATGAACATAGAAGGGATGTGGGATCCCATTATGGATATGAACATAAGGGAATATGTCATATATATGACTATGGTGAGTTTTGTTTATTGGGTTTAAACCTCAAGGAGGCTTCTTATTCATATAATTTGTATGGGAATCAATGACCTTGCATTTTGGATAGTTGGGGATTACACCAAATTGGAATCTGTTAGGTTGATTCATTGGTAATGTGGCCCTCAAATGGTTTGTATCATAGGGAATATATACTTTTGAGATGGATACATGGATTTGAGCACAAACACTAAATGTGAGGAATTTTTCAAGGAAATAATAAGACCTGTCATATGGTCTCTCTACCGAGACATAGGAAGTAGAATTTTAGGCAACCCACACACTCTCCTTTATCTCTTAGTGGATGAGACTACAGATATGTATGAGAGAAAGGGATTTGATTTTCCCATACATTATCATGTTTTCAAGCCTTGGGGTCAGTACATACACAAACATATTGATACGGCCCATAGTAAAGTCTAGGTGCTTACTCCACGATGGATTCCCAATTCCCAATTTTAGAGAGGAAGAGAGAAGCATAAATCTATTGTCCTCTAAAAGTGAATAGAATGTGGATACCATAACTGTATGAAACTAGGAGGTCCCTAGAACTGTATACAATTTTGGGGTCCTCATTTTTGAGGGGATTAACAATAGTAAACACCAAGAAGACCTTACCCATTTGTCATTATAATTGAAGGAAAACTTTTAATGAGGGACTGGATAATTGAATGTGAGACATCATGGTATTCTATTTGTAGTGATTGTGAAAATATGTATTCCTTGATAGAGGTTTCAAATTGGTCTCCTAGATATGTTTATCCTTGGGATAGAGTTTCCCTTTCATTATTGGTAAATGAGAGGCCTTTTAAGGTGGATCATGCAAGTGAGGGTTGGGCAAGTAGAAAGTGGATCCCACAGTGAAGTCCAAGGTGATATGAGGATGCTTCACTTAGGATATGCCGATTGGAGATGAAGTTATATCAATTTGGATAGACATGGGTGATGCATATATTCATTTTAGTTATTTATATCCTAGAGAAAAAAGTCGGATAATGCCTTTATCTAGGCCCCAAGGGTCTCCTCATGTGTATTTCGATAACTAACACTCATGTTTTGAGTAGCAGAAGGATTTTTCACAATAGTATGCTTTTCTAGGGGGTACTTAATCTTAGGTTTCAAGGTGTTCTCAACCATTATGGACCAAAATCCATTGATTAATACTAATTTCCCTTTATTTTATTGGCTTAAGGTACTACTTGAGGGTTTGGAGGACATGGGAGAGAAACATGGGAGAGTAGAATTTAAAGTTTCATCATCATCATTTAGTCAGTTCAAATGAGAGGACTGATGGTCTCATTTAAAGGAAAACTCCAGACCTAGAGATCACTCATATAGTTATTCCTTGCAGGGGTCTTACATAGGTCCCTCAACCATGTGGGGAACTTCCAGTTGGGCCATGCCATGGGGGTGTGCATAGGTTATCCTGGGAGAGTTTCTTGATTTTATTTAGTTCCCTTCACTTATTTATTGGTTTAATTGTTTTCCTTAAATGTTTCTAACCATTATATGAAAAACTGAGTTTCAAAACAATCCACATCCCCCTCAGAATGGGATTCCATCATAAATAGAGTGTTTGATCCTAAAATAGAGGAATATGGATGATTATAAATCTTTTATTCTCTAGCCTCTAAAAATTCTTTCATACCCATAGGATGACATACAATATCCATTATTATAGAGTTAAAGAGGGGGATATATGATTGAGTAAAAATGATCACCACTCATATAAATCGTGTAGTCTAACTACATAGGTCTCCCATGCAAGAAAATTTCTTTGATAAATAGAGTTGACTGCCCATTAGTTATTCCTTATGATGTTACCATTCTCTTAATATCACTAAGAAAGTCTTCTATGTTGTTCCCCCAATGAATTATATCATTATTTTTGTTCGCAATATATATTCAGGGTATCCCATCAAACAAGTACATGGTATTCTTTAACCTGTACAAGGTCCCTGAGGTGAGTAATGTATGTGAGGGCACTTTGGTGAGTGACCTATAGATGGTCACTTTGGTGAGTGACCTATAGGAGGTCACATGGATGGGTGACCTAAATGTGGTCACCCCCTTCCAAAATTATAGAACATTCCAAAACCAATATTTTAAATTTAATGAAAATCTTGATATGTCCTTGTATATTTATGATGGCTTTTCAAAGGGATTTTGATGCTTAGGACACCACTCCTGTTAGGGAGATACTCAAAGTGGTCAGGCCAGACTATAACAACATATGCGACCCGAGTCATCTGGAAATAACTAAATAATTGAAGAACAAATTGTGAGTACCCTAAAATTGATTATCCTCCAACGAATGACCACAAACTTCTTAGAGATGTATTCATCCTGATACCACAAAGTTATTTATAGAAGTCTATGTTAGTGGATTACACTAAATATCCCACCAACAACATATCCTCTATGGGAATATTTATCAATGAAGGAAAAATTCCTAATACAAGAGTCATGCACCACACCCTATTTTCCCAATATTTGAATCTTCAATCCCATAAATGTGAACCTCACTACTGCCAGTCATTTTTCATGTTTCCAATAAAAATTAATTACAAGGATATAATGAGTATTGGGACATCTTTTCTGGTGGGGTATTTGAGCCTATATGGATGTGGGTGTATAAGGTGAGGTAAAACTTCATAGAATTTAAGATTGAATTGTATGAAGTCAGAAATTATTAGGTTATATGGTTTGCCCAAAAATACATGTACAAGAACGTGGACTTCATCCTGAGCTATTTGGCTACTAGATCCCATAGACAAAATCATTTCATCTAGAACATGGGGGATTCAAAATCTGTTTATGGGATGTCTAAAAATAATAAGAGTTCCCATTATTTGGGATATGTATGTTGAGTTCATCCCATTGAAAGCAATGCGGGATAAAGCTGGAAGTGTGCCAACTTCATCCTATGATATGTTTATGTTAGACCAGATTCAGTATAAAAATAACCCCTACTAAAGAGGTAATACACATTATAATGCTTGGATGAAGGTCTTCCCGAAGCCACACAGAGGAGGTCATAACTTCTAATTATCTACAGAGTTCCCTTCATTGAATTATTGAAGCATTCCTTGAAATATTTTTCCAACCTTGGAGCAAGGATAATATAATAAATGGGGTTACAAGGCCATGTCTAATGTTTATGCAAGTACATATCCTATTGAATTTTATTAGATGTGTTTAAGTAATGATCTTTTGTTGTCCAAGAATATTAAAGAGGCCTGAGGTTAGGATCATTAATCATGGTGGAAATATTAGTAGAAGATTACAACATAGGTATTTCTTCCCCCATTGAGATGAAAATTTATTGGTTTTTATTGAATGTATATGTATTTAAGGCCCCAAAACAAATATTTGGTTCATTTAAAGTCTTTTTTGGGTGTATAGTGACACAATTCAATTCATATTCTATACTTAGTGAGGTTGAAGTCTATGGTGTTTATTCATGAATTTATTCAAGTTGTATCTTTGTATTAATACTTTATCCTAGTAATATGGTGCATCCATGAATAACCTAAAGGTACTTGAAGATTTTAATGTATTATTATATGATGATCTTCCTGCTATTATATTTGTTAAAAATTTAAAAGGTTATGTTGATCTAAGGAAATACATGAATATGTTCAGAGACAATGTAAGTGTGGCCCGAATTTATAGAGAGGTCATTTATAAACCATATTCTCACTAAATTTTTTTTCATTAGTTCATGTGCCTACAAAAATTGAATCCATTAATGTTAGGATTGAGAAACACCTAATGGTGACTACCAATTTTGAATCCTCATGGCCCTGGAGGAATTCCAAGAATCGATCAAGATACCTCAATTAGTGGAATCCACCAGGTTATACTTTGGGGTAGATAGTACCTATATTTCTCTTATACTTAAGGGGTGTAAAGAGAATGTGTCCCCTAAGATGAGTCCATGATGACTACTGGTCATGGAAAATAATGTAAGAAGTATCATCCTTGGGATGATGACACTGAAGTTCCAAAATCTACCAAACAATCTCAGAATTGGGCTATCGAGCCGGTTAGAGATGAAAATATTACATCTTCTAGTCTAAGGTGCTCCAGTCATCATCACTTGGAGGAGACCCAATCTCTAATTTCATAGCCTCATACCAAAGACGAATGCCCAAAGTCAAAAGATATCAGGTATTTCTCATAACCGGATGCATATACATCTGATTTTTTATGGCCTATGGCGGTCTAAGATTGAAAAGGTGTATCTTGTGACATTAGATATGTATTGATATTTCTCTTGGATTTAATACATATCCAACTACATCATGATATCTCTACATCCACTAATCATTTCCCGAATCCAATTTTGTTGATGTGTGGTCATATATTCGTGAGCTAGTGATGTTGGTATATAAAACCAAATATATAATTCTGACCAAAAAGAGTGTAAGAAATATGAAAGATCAAGGTGTCTTTGAGTTAATATATGTATAATCTGATGATGAATGGGTCAAAATAATTAAATTTAGTGATGAAATATTCTTTCCATTCCCTTTGAATCCACATTAAATATTTTAGTAGAATAATTTTCACTAAAGGGATATTTTTATTTATATAAATTGGCATCACTAAAACCAGCTTCCACAAAAAAACACCTCAAAAGGAACCCTGATTAGGGTTATGGAATCTACACATGAGTCTAAGGAGTTTTCACTAGGATATATCTTAATGGAAAAGGAGATAGAGAGGACACTTTAAACCTATGGTGCTCGAATTCAAGAAGACCAACAAGGCAACTTCACTATTTTAGGTGAAGAAATAGAATAGTGAAAATAAGTTTTCTAAGAGTATAAACCATATTATGTATCCATAATCTTATTCAATTACAAGAATTTTCAAACATACCTTTATGATCATCATTTATTTTTTTTAAGGTATAATTCACTTTCCTCCTCAAGGGGTCTGTTATCAATCCTGTAGGGATTGAGCGGGATATTCCAGATGATGTAGAGACCTGCAATGCGGAGTCCATTCCTTTGACAAGAGAAGATCCAAGATAAAATAAAAATCATTACCCATTACTTTAGTGTGGTAGGAGGATCCTAGTAATATCAAATGCACATCACATGGTTCCAAGTATCAATCATCAACTTTAGTACTTTATGATATTTAAGATCTTTTGCAAACACTAGAGGACACTATAATGACAACTATTGACTTTGTTTCTATCTCAAAGGAATCAGTTTGGGGACTCAGGTAATCAGAGGATGATTTTCCACTATGTCCTCAGCCCAATGTCCCATGTGTCACCACTGGTGAAGCTTTCATGAGGTTTAGGGAATTAATTCATAAAATTATAAATTGTGACATGAATATTGAACACATTATCACACATATTAATATTCACATATCTATAGTGGAGTTTAATGAATTCAATAAGAAATAGGACAGACGCATGCCTTTATTATTACAAAAAAAGAATTACACCTGATGTTCCAATCCTGGCTAGTTAATTCATGTAGCTCTATCAATAGAAAAAAATCATTTTGGTGATGTGTGATCAGGCTATCGAAGTCCATTCTACTTATATTGCATAAGAAACACCGATATAAAGGGTGTTTTTAAGTGGGGGGTTTTTATAAGCCTTCCTTTTTGGTTCCAATGAAGTCCCAAGGAGATGATCCATATTAATAGATATTTTCTCAAACTATTGAGGTTAATCATTTGAATGAAGAATCCAACCAAGCCACTATTATGTTAATGGGTGAGTTCCATCAAATACAATGATCATATCCATATCCTTTATATTTTATATCCACCTTTAAATTAAATGATGAGTCTCATACATTATCAAGTTCCATTAACTTTGGTATTCAATCCCCATAGGGAGAATCTATTCCAATTCATCAAACAATAGAATGTGAAGCTAACATGACTTTAGTGGTAGAAACAAAAGTTACTCATTGAGTGAATTGATCATCAAATACATATATCCCTTTTAAAGGGGGTCTAAATCAAACCTAGATTTATATTACTCTTTTCATACCTCTTTCTATTTTGTTTATAGGGAAATCAAGAAATTAATATCAAATAAAAGCCCCAAAGAGCTACCATTATGAATTCACTGAATACCAAAAAAATTCAATTTTTTGGTATGGTGGATTTTATTACCACATGATCCACTATTTCTAGATGTTAATCATTTTGTGATGAGAATATTATAAAAGGTCGCAAAAGGTTTTGGCATAGTAAGTCGTCTAGTTTGAAGATTCGAGAGCTATTATATCTTAGGTAGAGCTCAACCATGCCAAGGAAGTGGAGAATAATCTGTGTCATGTTGATGAGAAATATATCCAAATAGTATCACTTCAAGATGAATAATAGTTCATGAATTAATATATTTTCAAACTCTACTAATACATGAATAGGTTATTGGTATAAGGAGTTCATTTTGTGACTGCGGAGTGGGAGAAACTTTATTATGTTGAAGGGTTGGTCCCCACACAACTAGTTGAGTTTCAATAAACTATAAGTAATTCTCTATATGGAGTTCAACATATCCAATCCTATGTTGAGTAACACTTTTAAAACATGGAGGAGAGACTCCATCATGTCGAAGATACTTCAAATTTTAATATATGAATAAAAATTATTTTATTGTCAATCATCAATTTTTATGTCACTATAAAAACCATAAAATAACACTAAGACTGATTCATTTGATTTAATATCATTGTGTCAATGTGTTTTAATTAATATGATAGGAATTAGAGAGAGAAATAATTTGTTTCCTTTAATTTTTAGAACCAATGATCGTAGTTCGACTGTTGCTCAGATCACATAATGGATTCCATGAACATTGAGTTTTTTCTTATTGAACTAATTTTTTTTCATAAGTAAAATATGAAGAACAATTAGTAGAAAAGAAATATAATTTGATTAGGACACCCTCTATTTTTATTAAACCTAACATGTCTTATGACTCTTTGTTTTTACTCGGTTGTTTCCTAAACCATGTAGAGTTCATGTATATTGAGTTGAAACTTGATTTTTCCATAGGGTATCATTTTGTAAGTTTTCAACCTGGTGAGTACTATGTCTCTTTTTTGGAAATTTAGATTATTTCAAGATGGAAAAATGAAACTAGTATTTTAGGTCAATTTTTTTTACCATGAGTAAAGGAATGAAAACCAAGAAATGAATGTTTCCAAATAATTTACTCACATTCTTTACATACATAAATGGTATCTTAAGTTATGATTTTTTTATTCATAGATCTAAAACATGATATGAGACACGTATGGAAAGATCAATTTCGGATTATGTTTTTAAAGTAGACGTACAAAAATAAAATAAGGGATTATATAGATATAAGAGGGTTTTCCTAAGGATGATGGTTCCTCTGGGTGATATTCCTTTGAGGACGACTTATGAATATCCAAACTCTGGTGTACCAATGCATAGTGAAAAAAGGTATCCTTAGAAATTGGACATTCTAACATTTATAGACAAGGGGAGTTTTTTAGGATATGAATTTTCAAGACCAAATAGGGTTTCTAGTGATGGTAATTTTTTTGAGAATGAATGAAACTTTTGTGATTGAACTTGTCATGAATAAATAACTACTTCTACACAAGTTTGATTTTTATACAAAGGAGGGGGGATTCTACTTCGACTATAGCCATGTAATGGAGTAGTCCTAAGAGAAATATATAACTTTCCCCTTAGATAATAGTTGTGTATTATGTAGAAACTATGGATATAATATAGTATCTAGGTGTTTTTATGTTTCTTGATGGAATTATCATCAAGTCAAATGAAGTTGTTTTTCATGATGCAGAAGATACCCACAATAGAAGAAAAGAGCTTCTCCCTGATGAGGGATGAAGCATCATATTTTTTAATATCTTATGACTAACACATGAAATGTTCCTCTTAACATATTATAGAAAAGATGTTGAGGCCAAAATTTATGGTTCTATATCATTGAAATAAATATTATATATTTCCTATTTCACATTGATCTAATCAACAATGTGCCTCATTTTTAGGGTTGATAATGGAAATATGTCACCAACAATATAGTGTCTTCTGGATTGGAAAAGGGATATGGGATAAGTATGTAGGGAATGATTGTGAACCATGATCGATTTTTTTTCCAGCATGATGTATTTAGGTATTACAGAGATATAAGTGGTTTCTCCTAAGGAATAATGTTCCTCAGGTTCACAAGTCTTTTGTGGGAAACTTATGCAAAGCCATACAGGGAATATCAATGCATAGTCAAAAAAATGTGTCCTATGGTATCAAAAACTCTATCACTTATTTCCAATTAAGGTTTATATAGATCTTAATTTCTCTAGACACAATGTTTTATTTTTCAAAGGAAGGTTCCTAAATATATAAGGAACATTTCCTGTCAAAATAACCCAACAATGGGAATAAAAGTTTTCTATGTGGTATATCCCATACATAGGTAGGGGGATTTGTTTGTAACTAGAGACAGAAAATAAGATCTAAGCATCAATAGAAATCTTATCAAGGTGAGAATCAAGCCATAGATAGTTCTGGGAGAATCTTTCTTTTATTATGGGCTGATGAACAGTGTGAGAACCCGTATTGGAAACTCATATTTATATCTAAAACATGCATAGGATAGTGGGAGAATTTTTATATTGTGGCGGCTAGACCAGGACATAGGATATAGTTTCCATGACATATCTCAGTATAATGAGAATCAATCCATATGTAGTTCTGGGAAACCATTCATTTTAACGTCATACGGAAGAGTAAAAGGTTTCTCAAAATGAATAAAGAATAAAGAATACCCCATAAATATTTTCCATCCATTTGTGAATTCATCTCATGAGAGGCTTCCCATGTTTGTGACATGAGTCTTACTAAGCTAGTTTCTCAAGAAATCATATTCTTGGTACATAGGATAAGACTACACTTTACATCATGTGATGAAGAAGTTGTTGTAAAATTTAACATTATGTTACTAGGATGACATGGTGTCTTTCAATTTTAGGTCAAATGGATAGGAATATAATTCATTGTAATTATGAGTGATATATGGATTATCATTTCAAATATGTTTCGACATAATTCTTACACAATGAAAGAAATTTTAAACCGTGATCTTGGGGTTCTCAATTGAGGAGAATCTTCATAGGACAAGTATGCAGGTAATGACTATGAAACATGTTTAAAAAGTAGTTTTCGGCATAAATTAATATGGGATTACAATATTAAAAGATGTTTATCATGTTTCTTAATGTTCCTTTGGTTGAAAGGTCTCTTGGGGGAAACTTATCGAAATCAAAACAAGGGCATATTATGAATAGTAAAAATAAAGGTACCCTCATATATCACCAATGGTTGGGGAATGTACATGGAGAATTTAATTTTCCCAAAAAATGGAGTATTATTTTTGGAAGGGATGTGTCTGAGGACAAAGGATGATTTTGGAATGAAATTGGTCAGGGGGTAAACATTTATCTATATAGATCTTACTCATATATAGGGAAGGTGTCATTTTTGTTTTCTTTATGGGATCCTGAATGAGGGATCCTAAAAAAATAACTCCTCCATATATATTTATTATTATATTAGATTTCAAAAAAATTCCTTAATTTGTGGCTAGGATCATGAAATAAGGTATGGGTTTCACTATGTATCCCATTTAGATGAGAATGACAACACATGTAGTTCTCTAAAAGAGGTGTGATGGTAGACCATCACTGCGAATTGTGATCCTCTCAAACACATACCAAAATGTTAATCAGTTTATGTCATGGAATAATGACACGAACCTTGAAGTTTTACATCATGTAGAAAGTATGTTGTCTTATAGTATATTGTCTTGTGATTAAGAAATTAGGATATGTATTTTAATGTGTGAAAACTTGGACTATTGTTTCTTATAGTTTTAGGTTTTATGACTTGGAACCGGTCTCATTTCTTTTTAGGTCATATGAAAAAGACCATTTTGTGTTCCTTTTATAATATTTCATCTAGAACCACATTAACACTACCATGAACTGATATGAATTGATCATTCAGGGAAGCCTTTACCAAAACTCCAATGGCCACGTGAGCTATGGAGGGTGTGAGAAACAAGGAGTAGAAATTGTTTCTTTCACCACATAGAGGTGATTAGAATGAAGTATGGTGAAATTTAGATAATGTGGTGGATATACAAGGATATAAGATTTGGTCATTTATACATATCATGAAAGGGTTAGATTCAAGCCACACTTAGTTGTAAGATCATCACAATGTCAAATGATAGGGATGTTAACCATGTAGTTTAATGTCATATGATAAGGACTAATGGTTTCTTGTAGTATTGGGTCATATTATTAGGACCCGTTGTCATGACCTTTTGGTTCACGAAATAATGAACATTTGGGTGATTTTTAATTTCCTTCTTCAAGGACTATTTAAACGTTGACATGAACTAATACGCCATGATCATTTATGGAATAATTTTACGAAACTCCAAAAATCCAATGAGCGATGCCTAGTGTAAGAAACAAAGAGTTGGAAAAGATAATTTTACCACACATAGGTGATTAGAAGAAATGATAGGTTCTTCTGGATAATGTGGTAGATTGACCAGGAAATGGGATCTAGGCATCTCTACATATCTCATGGGTGTGAGAATCAATCCATACATTATTCTAGGATCATCATAATGTATACTGAGAGGGATGTTAACCATGAAGATTAATGTCATTCGGTAAGGATGAATTTAATCTTATTGTTTTAGGTCATAATTCGAGGACCATATGTCATTCCTTTTTAATTCATACCAAAAATTCCATTTCGTGGAACTTTTATGGTCCTTCATTCTGAACCATTATGGTGATTACGAAAAAGTATTTCTTGAAAAATATTACATGTTTAGGTGATTTAACAAGATCTATATCCATTGAGATTAAGGAATACAACTTTTTAGAGTGGACCATATGTATGGAATATGGTCCCACCAACTTTGGTTTCAACTTTTAATGTTTCTTCCCAATTATGATTAGGGTCACAAGGAACAATACTATTTCTCCCTATAGGAATGAGTAGAGGTGAACATTCTTTTTAAAATAACATGATACCTGATTTTTGTGGACCTCTATTTGATGCAAATTATGTCATCATTATTCATCGAGTCTCTCTAATTAATAAAATCATTTTTTGGATTTATCACCTACGGATAACTTATCATATATGTAAATGATAAAAAAGGGAAATTTCACATCAATTTTTGTTATAGATGGTATCCCATATACCAGTGAATATGGAGTTACACATGTTGTAGTGCAGGTTGTAGTCTTGTACGCTCATAAGGAATGTAAGAGGTTGTCAAGATAAGTCTTTTTATCTTTATCCACCATCTTTTGAAGTATGTTAGAAAAGGACTTTTTGAATGCATCTATCTATCTATTAGAAACCATAATATTGTGAGAAGAATTCTCAGATTTGATATCATAATATTGATATATCTTTTCTAACTTAGTAGAGTAAAAATTGGTTCCATTATCCGTTAGTATTGTATGACATACACCGAATCTAGTAATGATATTGTATTTAATAATGATAAAAATTCTTTTTTTCACTATACAAATAAGGGGTATTGATTTAGACCATTCATATTATACGTTATTATTAGTGAGGATGTTTTTTAATTTCTTGGATATTGTTTTGGGATACACATTGGAAAAATATATTCCCCATATGGAAAATAGATGGAGTATTTTCATGTCTGTTGATAATATAGAGGTGGATGGATGTGATGTTTTGAAATTAGTAGTAGTTACACATTTTGATGAATTTAATGAATTCATATTTCATTGAAGTTATAAATTGTCAAACCCTCTGAATTTGATGGGAGATCATGAACAACAATTGGTGGGAACTACATACCCCTATATGTCTTTCTTTTATGACATTAATCATTTTTTATATATCAAAAAAACATAAGAAGGAATCCATTTGATCTCCATTTTTGAGGATTTTCTGGTGATTATAGACATGATAAAGAGTAGATTTGTTCACTAATCATGGGGTTTTCCCCTTTCTAGATTTTTATATGGGATAACTCCATTATGGATGTAGTCCACAATGGGAATCATCCAACTAGTTACAACACTATATGGTTTAATGATGGAACGATACATATTTGTTTCATCCATGTAGACATAAAAAAAGGGGATACCATTCAGAGTTTCACAATGTTGATGAATGTTTCATCTTGATCTAGGTCCACCAATACTGTAGCCGTAGTTGGAAATGAATCTTTCTATGCATTCTGTGATTATGGGACATTATTTGATATCATTAATGAAGTGATTTATACCATTAGTCACTGGACATATTGAAGAAGAAGGGTTATCTCTTCCTTTATGATAGAATAATCTATATTGATCAACTGAATTACCAACTCTAAATCAACTTTTAACCTTCATATGGTTCACCAATATTTGAAGTGTCATGTTTGGACCTGCAATTAGGTTTTGATATTCTACCTCATTATTTCTAAATCCATATAACAACAAGGGATGAGTAAATATAAAAATTTATAGAGAGATGAGAATGAATCCCAACATTACTCTTTTGATCTTGGGATATTATATTCTCTTCTATATTGAGATTCAAGATGCATCGTTAAAATAAATTTACCATGTCTGGGGCCATATTGAATAGGGAATATATCTTCCAGTCAATAAAAGATGGATGATGATGTATTTGAGTGGGTTTTATTGGGATACTGAATGGAAATTATGGTGTTTTAAGTAGTGACTAGGATTATGAACTTTGATGACTAACTCCAAACATCTATACTCAATATCTAAATAAAGAGTCTCAATATAGATCATGGTTTGAGTAAGATAATAGGGTTTTTTTTTTCAATGCAACCATTATTATTTTGTGTAAATAAATCACCCATTGATCATTATAAGGATTCCACATACAAAATGAGTAGCTTCCCCTTAGTAGGATGTATTAAAACTGGGGGACTAAAAATTTATTTTTTGAGTGTCAAATTCATACTGACAATCATCGGTCCACTAATATGTGGAACCATTTTCCTTCACCAGGTGAAGGGAAAATACTTGAATGAAAGGTTTTCTATAAATTGATGAATGTAGGAATAGTGTACCTATAATGTCCTAAACCCATTGAGGGTTAGAAGAGGTAAAATGTTAAGGATATTTATTCTCTTATTAAGAATGAATTTGATGCCACAGTAGTGTACCACAATCTTAAGAAACATTCCATGGGTCACCCAAAAAGAAGACTTCAAGGGGTTCATTTTTAGGATATTATGACCACAATACTGTGAACATATTAGTTAAAATACCTCCCATGAAAGGGTTTGAAGACGTGATGCATGAAACATTGGTATATAACATATGCATTCTTCAATCCAAATGGGATTTACTGATTGAAATACACCCCTTGGGGAGATCTATAAGTGATTTCATCATCACCTTCAGAGTCCATCCTGATTTTCTTATACCCAAAAAATCCATCCATTAAGGAAACTGAATAATATCCATACAATCAGCAATTATTAGTTTCATGATCTAAACTGGGAAATCATATTCTAGAAAATTCCAGTTATGAAGTTTTTAGTTGATGAAAACTCTAATTTTACCATTCAACTTCTTTACTCTAAGTATATTGGCTAATTATTTTGGATACTATACAATCAAAATGAAACTTCCCATTATAAAATTTTCAAATTTAGCCTTAATTTTGGTTGTTTTAGTGGGCATGTCCTTCTGGATACCTATTTGTAACATCGATGATTTTCTCGAAAGCCTAGTTGGTGAGTGACCAAATCTAGATCGAGGCCAAAAAATTACATATAGTACCATGAAACACATACAAATGTTGAATTAAAAAGAGGTTATATACCTCATGTAATTTGGATGACATGTCCACACTAATCTATGTGAGTCATTGGTCATCCTCTATACCAAGATTTATTTTTTTGTATTCATCAATGTTGGTAGAGACGCCTTCCTCAGATGATAGAGGGGAACCCCTGAGGTCCTCATACTCTTCCTCTTATACTTCCTCTTCTTCTTCTTAATCATCTTCCTCTTCCTATTCCTCCCCCTCTCCCTCTACCTATCCTAATTCTTCTTTAATATTTGGAGAAGTAGGTGATGATATAAATTTTTAATAGTTGGAATATGAGTTAACATTTTGACATCAGGAAGATTAATTAATTTCCTATGAGTCGACTGATGATGATGGGTTTCTTTGAAGATAAATTGTGGATATTGGGGGATAAAGAGAATGTTCCTCCACTTTTTCCTAGTTAAAGGAATAATTTTTCTTATTCAGCTGATGAGGATGTAATTTTTTTAAGGTCATGGGATAAAATTATGGAATGTTTTCTCATATTTTACCACTATTTGAAGAGTTGATGACCCCTACAACACTATCGGGATCGGTCATCATAACTGATTCCACAAATTTTGTTAAATATGTTCCCAAATATTAGCCCATTCCTTAAATATGATTGACGTGAATCGTGTTTTATTTAATAATATGTTCTAATTGATTACCGGATATTACTTCTAGACCATTTGAGGTAATGATCAGAGTGACACCGTCAGTCATGGGTTGTTTTTCATCCTTTTGATAGAATCTGGCATCAATATATTCCAATTCACAAGATTCAAAATGGGGGGTTTATCACCACAAAACATCCATATTTTATCATTAATAAAATATTTAAGGCACTATTGAAATGACGAGGAGGCTAACACTTGATAATGTACTTAAGGACTTCCAAGAAAAAAATATAAATTTTTATCATTCTAGGAAACAAACAATTCTGAGTTAGATTCAATGTCCTCTAATTTGGTCTAAAGTATGATTCTGATGAGAGGTGTTTCTCACATTTTTCATAAAACTATAGAGATATAGAAGATGTGAAAATTTAGTCCATTATATAACCTAGTAGATGATGTGTTTGAACCATAATGATGCAGACTCCTAATCCATTATCAATTAATTTACTTAAGTTATCAATGTCATTTATCTTGCCATACATATACATGGGTCAGATGTGTCCCTATATAATGTCATCTTTGTCCTGATCCACTAAAGAGATGATCATGTAAAATTCAGTTGGATATTTCTCTACATGTTATGTTTCAAAATTATAAATCTTGTCCTCAAACTCTTGATGACTTAGTGAATCCCATATGATTTCTTTATAAAAGTCATTCAATAGACTCAATGAATACTAGAATGAAAACCTGGCTGAAAATAGGGAAAATTTCTCAAAATTTTAAAACTTATGGGATAGAGGTGTATGTACTACCCAACATGTGGATACACATTAAAATAATCTTTATGAGATAAATTACTTTATGTGGTAATATTGTCACATGAAACTGGATTTGAACGTTCTCCTTCCCTCGGTGGGTTAGTTCGAACATGCCTTTTATCACATTGAGATTAATATGAAAATTTCACCCCGTATAACTAATCTTACATGATGATCGAGTCAGGAACACCGTCAGAATTCATGGGGTAATTTATTTGTCCTTATGGGTCCACTGAAGATATTTTCTATGATTGTTCGTAGTGTAGACAGTTCAAGAAAGGACATGGTCTAAGTATTCAGTTATTTCATAGCAGTAACCTCCTTTGTACCCTCGTCTTAAGAAACCAATTCCTATGATTCCACAATTTGGGGTAGGGGAATAGATTTAATGGAAATATTAATCATCAAAAAATGTATCCATTATGTAATTGAAAGAAATGAAGACATAGATTAATTATTCATCCTATGAGGATTCCATTTGGTAGGTCAACTCTTGTTGTACCATATGGTTGGGTTGTGCCTATAATTGTTTGGTAGAAGGAATGAAATATGAGAGGGTTTGGGATGGTTTTGGAGTCTATATATTATCATCTTCATGTACCTGAGTTTTTATTCTCTGATTATGATGCTTCATGGAGGATCAGTTCTTAGGGGAATGTGATGTCGATGAAGTCGGTCATCATGTCAAAGGAGAAACTCGGGGCATAGATGGTTGATTCAAATATTCCATAAGGATATAATGATTTTAATTTATTTTATTCCTGGTCATAAAATCATTGAACTAATTCTCACATTTTCTAGAAAATTATTTCCACTCACCTTCTTCCTCTTTGGTTAGCTGTGGAAACACATTCCACTTGTGCTGCTAGTACCTCTAAATTCACCTCCCCATATTCCACTAGTTTTTGCAGTATTTTAAAAAAAAATCATTTCTATATGGTGTGACCCAATTTCTAGTGGAAGGGTCAATAAATTGGGATATCTTAATGAATATACTAATCAAGAATCATTGGATTTGGAAAGAAGAGAAATTTATTCTACAAATCCATTATAAAGTAGAAAGGGGATTTCTCATCTCCAAATGAATAAAATTTGTTCCTTATTTCATCAATATAATTTCACCTCTACCCATTTATCTCAAAATGACAAAAAGGGTGTTGTTTCTAACTATCAAGAGGGGTGATATGTTATATGGTGTGGGCTTTAGAGATGTATCTAGTACATGGGGTGTCTTAACCGTGACACTGGTTTCCTTTTCTCTCCATGTTCTCTTCCTTGTGTTTGTAGAACTACTCAAGAAGTTGACTTAGTTCACATGATGGAATATTATCATCTCGAATAATCTATTTCATGACCCTAAAACCCACCTATATAACTCACTGGGATGATTATAATTCTCAACTCATTGCAAAGATTCTCTATATAGAGGGACAAAAAATATTCTTTAGGAAGATGCTAGTTTTGGGAGTAGGTAAACCCCTTATACAAATAAATTAAATCTAATATTCTTTAATTCTCAAACTATTTGTCATTTTAGTGATATATGATTTTTTTCTTCTATAATGTTTTAAAGAGAATCTACAAACTGAGGTCTTCCCATCACAATATTGATCGATCCAAAAAACCAGTGTACCACTTATTTTTTTTACATGAAGATGATATGTTTGACTACTTATTTTTTTGTGAGGGTTCCCATTGTGGGATCACACCAGGATATTAAAAGTATCAATTTTTTCTCAGGTTCCACTAATCCACTAAAAATTAAAAATTTATAGTTCCCAAAGATTAGTAGGGGAGTGGTGGAATCCACCCATTCAAGGAAAGGATTCTATTTTGGAAACATTGGTGCACACCACTCCTAAATATATTCCAATCGAGATATTAATTAATCAATTGTATTGGTATGAACTTGGGGGGTAATTCTTAGATCAAAAGGAGTTTAAAAATGGGTAGAAAAAGGTAGGTCCATCTTTGATGGCACTACTTATGTCCACAATCAGTAACCGACATGGGATAGTCTATGAGGATGTGTTTGACCTGGATTTTCTTGTGTAACCAATGGAATTAACTCATAATATATGTCCAATCTAAGGTCAAAATATATTGTTTTTTGTTTTTCCATATTGAGTGGATGTTCTGGATCCATTTTGGTTATTGCAAAGAGACATCTTTGTTGAGGTACGCCGACTAGGAGAATGAGTTGAGTCTCATCTTGTAGGCCATATCTAGTATGAATATTTCTTTATAGTAGTTCTGTATTGAGTTTTTTAAACTCATGCATCTATTTCTCCTACTGATAAAATATTTCCTCATGTGTGAGGTGTTCAGACTCTTTAAGCAATGGGAGAGTTATGTAAGTGAATTTACCATTTTCTATGGTAGATTTTTTCTGAGGAGGCAATATAGTGGCATAAGGATTTCCCAAGTTCATATAAATACTCTAGTTTTGGTTACACATAACTTGTTCAATCATTTTGGTTTAGACCATATTAGGTAGAGAAATTTATTCATCAGGTTCCTTTGTTTCGGCCTCATTCTCCATAATGTCTATATGGGTGGTTCTAATAATGCTCACCGATGTGTAACACATTAAATATGTCTCATTAGTATCCAAAATATAAGTGGGGTAGTTTTATATATTATATATTCTGAAAGGAAAGTGATTTCCTACAGTGGTTTCATTCTTAAAAAGACTACTTTTATAGTACCCATCATACGTCCATGTCTTATATATCGTTGGTCTTTATGGAATTGTTTGATGAAGGGTGATCTGATGGGAATCTTCAGACAATATGGTAGTGCATGCTCCAAGTGAGGAACTCGGATCACAAGGTAGGAAGAGCTAGGAAGTTCCATTTCACAGTGACCCCCCTAAATTTGAAAAGTCAGACTTTTGTTGAGGAATGGATTGAGGTAGAAAATACATCATCCCTATAGACTAGGGAAAAACACTTTTAATTTTTATATCCTTTAGATCTTGGTCTATAAAACTCAAAGTATGTGTTAAAATATTTCCAATCCCTCTGAGTTAGTTCTACTCCTGGATTATCATGGTTCATAATTTTCTAGATACCCTATTTATTTTATAAAGCTTTAATTTAACAAGGGATGGGTGCATTATATTATTTTTACCTGATCCACCTACTGCCAAAGATATTGGTGAATCTTTATGAATGGATTCTGTCATTGGTATAATTGCATACTATTTTTATATACTTTGTGCAATAATGTTTTGATGGTTTTATCTCTTCTAAAATGAAAGTATTTAGAGTCTTTTAAGGCCATGTTTTGAATAGAATCACAATTTTTTCAATAATATACCATTTTTTCAAGCCATCCCGAGGTTGTAAAATTTCATGATGTCACATTTGGTGAGAATTTCCAATTGGGGGGATGAGTGAATTTAAATTCCCATATTTCTTTACATACTCTTATTTGAATGGTGGATGAAGAATCCATGAGAAGATGATAAAACTTGTTTAGTGAATCGAGAAATACACATTGTTGGTATGTTGTCTGTTTCCCAATTTTCATGTGTCTTATAGTTAGTGGGGCCACCAAGTCAATTTGAGGGTGTAATCTACTATTACCTTTGAATTTCATGGTTATTTTTTATAATTTAAGACATTTTTTATGTTTTATGAAGAGCTTTCCATACATTTATGTGGATATCTTGAATATAATATTCTATTAATTCCACTTGAATGATGTATTAAGGAGAAGATAAATGACATAACATGACTAGTATATTGTCTTTTCCGCATTTTCCCTTCATTAGAAATGTTTATTCTTCATGTTATATAAGATTTTACTCAACCTCATCTGAACAAATCGGATATTTCATCATTTATTTATTGAACACATCAGGGTCAGAAGGAATTTACTCTATCATATTGGAAGCAATGAAATCCTAGTGTGGTTAAAAGAAAAACAATTTATTTGGGGTGTATTCTAGTTAAGAATGGATTTCACTTTTCAATGATGAGGTATCCTGAATGAATGACCTCATGTTCATAAGTTCCTCACAATAGGTGGGATTTCTCATAGTTGATTCACCAATGGGAGGACTTCCTTGACAAAATAATGCGTCACTGTGGGGAGGACCATTATAGTGAATTCCATAATGAGGACTACCATTATTTATTTATGTTTTAATATAAGAGAAATTCATATAGTGTGTACCCGGGGAAGGACATTTAGAGAGGATGAAAATAAGTTTAGGGAATCCTTGCTATTTAATCTTCTATAAATAATGAGGGCTATTGTGCCATTAATTAAAATATGGAATTTCATGATCAATCTGATCGTGAAGATGAAGTAAGATCTCAAAATAAGATTTATAGAGATATCCCTTAAAACTGATAGAGGAAAATTTGTAGGGGGACCTTGGTTGAAAACAGTACTTCCCAAATTTGAGAATAGATGAGTAGGATAATGAGCTACAATAAATAAATATTTGAGTGTTTCAAAAACACCAAAAAATGGGTAGAGTAGGATCGTAGACTAGATCTTCACTTTACAATCACCTTTTTTGGGGATTATTTTTGAATGCTCTCTTGTGGGAGACTAGGATCAATTTCTATGGATACTATTTTTCATATATGGTATCTTTTTTGATTAGGAATTATATTGTTTCTGGGAATTTCTAGTATATTTTTGGATATATAGAAGAGATGTATGCTTGCATTAGAGAGGCCAATAGGATAGAATTATGGACTCTAGTTGGAAACAAGATATGGTCCCGATCTAGTTGTCTATATATCATGGTATTTTTTCCATGACATTCCTTAATGTGAATAGTTATATACATCCTCTTCATAGTGACCCTTATTTTGTGTTGATAGGATTCCCTAATGATGGGGATGTAGTTGTGTGTCCACTCTTTAACCACTTATATTTTCATTATTATATGTTGAAATATTTTTAAAATGTGGGCATACATTTGTTTCTATGCTTTCATCATCCTTAGGATATGAAAAATGACTTCAGTGGATATAAAAGGGATATATGCCCATTCCATTGTGGGGGTAGGGGTGTGGGACTAGTATTTTCCACCATTTCCAATCAATATATACAAACATTCTCCTTGTATGGGGTAAAATAGATGGTTCTTCCTCCAATTTATTGTTGGGAGTTTCTATCTTATTTCCCTAAGTTCTAGCATATTCAGATGCCGGTCTTGGAAGAATCAAGCAAGTGTGTGTGCCATCTCACAATTTTCCATTTTATTTAGTTAGAGGGATTACCTATATTTAATAGTGTTATGGACCCATTCCAATTTGTATTTTATCTTCCCTTGGTGGGATATCATGTGTTCTTGGGTAAGAGTGACATGGGCTCAACTCCTAATGGAATTACCCTTATCATATTGAGAGTGTGATGCCACTTGACATTGATGGTAGTGGTGGTTTTTAGAAGCATCCCTTGGAAAGGATCCCAATGCTTTTTAGATGTGATAGTTAGTGACATCACTATCATATTCCCTATGATAAGGGGGATTTTTTTCCAACATTCCAGGGATAGTCTCCAAAAATATAATTAAATAGAAATAGGTATTGTCTGCTTCTGGGAAACCGGCTATCAATGAGTTGATGGATGGTATGGTGTTATGTGTTACATGGAATTTCATGAATTTTATAGGGTTTTTACTATACCATTTAGGTGTTACTTAAGAACCAATTTGTTTTAAATAGGCCATTTAATACGCTTGGTTGGAGACAGTAGCCCTGGGTTAAGAGAGGAACCAGATTGTGTAGTAGTTGATGCGTACATTTCTGATATCATTAAGGATGCCATTGGATTTAAGGGATTTATTTTTGAATTTTCATATACATATATGAAAAAAACAATAAAATATGATAAAATCAACATTTTAATTAATAATAGCATTCATAATCTATTTTTAGATCCATATTTATCCCTCTTTTATTTTGTCTGTTAAAGGATCCAAACATGTTGGTTACACAGTCATATTTGTTAACGATTCATGTTATGTTAACCATATTTAATTATCTCTTAAAAAATGTTGTGTTGTATTGGCATTTTTTGTGGTGGTGTCATGACCTTCATGTCAGAAAAATATTTGAATGTCCTTTTGTGTCATTTTTCAATGAATTTTATTTGTGATTTTTGGAAACACACAACATTTCCTTCATTTGAGATTTTGGATGAAACCTATTTATAATAGCATTTGGACATTGGGAAACAACTCCAATGATTATTAGAGAATCACATTTTTCATTAGGGTGAGTGGTCGAGCTCATATTAGCTTTTTGAGGGGGATTGTTTCATACATTGGGGAACTCTTATAAATATATGATATATTCATGAATCCATTATTAAATCCAAAAAATGAAATACATATCCTTTATAATAACAATTTATCATTAGAATGTATAAAATTTAAAAACATTTATATATATATATATATGGTTCTCCATTGATGGTACTATTAGTAAATGGATTAGATATGTTTATGTCGTTTATTTTACTGATGATGGTTTCAAGCCTCATAGTGGGGCTCTTTGGAATTTTTCTTCATAAAGGATGGAAAGTATTTTTTTTGTAAGGATAGGGCCCATGATAGGTTGTTCCTATGTATCCTTCTGAAAGGAATAATAAGCCTCATAGTTTGGTTCCCCTTATAAGAAAACATCAAAACTTTTTATGTTTATGTGATAAGGACACAACCATGTAGTTTAACATCATGCTAAAAGTATATCCTTATAGAAGGTTCCAAGTCATGGTTAGACTAGGACATATGTTGAAGCGGCCCAAGGGACCGATAAGGAATTTAGCCTCCCATATGGGATATGACCCTAATCAAAGTATGGCCCATAAAATATTATGGTGAGTTTGGGGTGTTGGTTTTGAACCTTGGGGAGGATTCCCATATATTCCATTTGGATAAGAATCAAATAACCTGTATTTATGATGGTTGAGGCTTACATTGAATAGGAGGACCTTATGTTTCATTGTCGATAATTTTTTCCTTTGAAGGTTTGTCTTGTATTTAATGTGACCCTTTGTGATGGATTCATGGATTTAAGGACCAATACTGAATCATAGGCCTTTTCCAAGGGGATAATAATATCTATCATTTGTATATTGTATTGAGATAATAATTTTATTACGTGGATGCCATGATCATCACTAATCTATAAGACCACATGATTCATGATTAGTGTGAGAATCAAGATGAAGCGGAAGATAAATCAAACCATACAATCTTCTTCATCCGTTGGGGGATGAGACCGAGGATAAATAATGTTGAAATGGCTTAGATGTTATTATCTCCTCTCTAGTTTTCAAGCCCCAATGTTGGGAAAAACATAACCACATAGATATTCCCCACAATAATTAATAGGGTATTACTCTTGAAGGGATTAACTATCCAGGTTCATGGAGAAGATGATATTTGGATAAAGCGCTAGCCCTAGTTAATCGAACACGAATGTGGTTTCCCTCGCAATCTGAAATGGGGAAGTCCCTAGCACTGTCTACAAGGTTTTTTTCCTTATTACTGAGGGTATTCATAACCTTAAACACCTCTTGTACCTTAACCATTCTTTAGGAAAAGTATGAGACAACTTTTACCAAGATAATTAAAAATCAAATAAGAGAAACACGGTTGTTTCTTTTACCATGATCGTGAAAATTTGGAGCATTGATAGAGGATTCAATTTGGTGTCCCTTAAACTAGAGTCCTACGGAGAGGGGTTACCAATCATCAGTAGTGTAGGATAGGGCTCAAAGTTTGTCTCACATAAGTGGGGGATGGGTTAGGATAATGTGGCATGTGTAGGGTAATCCAAGGTGAGCAGAGGATTCTTCACACATAGTAGGCTTGGGTGAGCTCAAGGTGCTTTATACTTGATAGACCTAGGTGATCTGTATATTACATTGAGTTATGGAAAACCTAGGAAACATAACTTGGGGTTTTCATTGATCTATGCTCTAAGGGTCACATCAGGTGTCTTTGGATGACTGATTTTTAGGTTTTGAGTAGTGGAATGTTCCTTTTCCCAAGTTTTTTTACTAGGGGAAATACTTCTTCTCAAGGTTCTAGGTATTCTTGACCTTGAGGGACCTCAATCCATTGATTTATACTAATTCAACATTACTTTTTAGTCTTAAGGAATTACCTATGTATTTGGGGAACTTGGTTGAGATACTTGGTCAAGAAGAGCTTCAAGTAGTCACTTCTTCATTAAATCAAGCCCAACGAGGGGCCCAAGGGTCCTTTTTTATAGGAAAACATAGGACCTTGGGTGAAGTAGGCCACTCAAATAGGTCCACCACACATTTTTCTCTTAGAGGGCCCATGAAAATGTGTGGCTATTCTGACTAGGAAACATAGGTATGGCCTACTAGAGCTTCTTAGTGCACAGGTTTGTGTACACCGGTTGTATTTCCTTGTTCCCAGATTTTACTTCTTTCCATTCACTTAATTATCACTTGAGGTATTTTTATTCTATTTTTCTCATCATTATGTCAAAAATGTAGCATCAAAATACATTTAACATTTATATATATTTATATCTAAAAAAATATCATAATTATTTCATCAATTATGCCACAAATGTCAACATCTATTTCTCTATAAGGTGATCCTTTAATGAAAACACCACAATTAACTATTTTTTGGATTCTCCATATTTATGTGTTTGAAATAAATAACTATTCATTCCATATTCGTTATAATATTTTACCAATTAGGATTGTAGGTTACTCAATAAAAAAAATAGATTGAAAATTTTATCTACATGTTATGATACCTTAAATATCGAAAAAAAATTATAAATATGAAAACTAATAAATTTATTTCATATATTCAACCATAAATAATATACTCTATAATTGTATGAAATTAGTATAAAAAATTACGTTATTGGAATTTTTCATGAGAATCTGCTGTATTTTTTAGAAACTATTTTTTATATGATCATACTATAATCAATAAATGAATTAATCATAATTTATTTTTCAAAAAAATAGTGAAAATTTAAAAGTTTATCTAATATTAAAAATTGTTTCATTTCTTCAGAATTGAGAAAAACATATGTCTGAGCCTTATTATGTACATCATATTAAATATATCACTCATAAAATCTACCAAATTCATTTTCATGCAGATTTTAAATTGATAATTGATGTTTTATTCCATCATTATCATTTCCATCATTTTGAATCATTTGGTAACATTTTGATGGATATTCGGGTTGAAAATAATGAGAACATAGAAATGAAATTTCCCCTTGCAAATACGTTTATTCCCCTGACCCTTCAACTAATGCTTTATTACATATTTTTTTCCTTAATTTTTGTATACATCACTCATATGGGTACATTCATTGGAATTTTACTGGTCCACCTCACTTTTATTTATGCATCCAATATAATACTAAATATTCAATTGAATCAATGCATTTTGGTAAAAAAAATTCAAATTAATATAAAATTTAAACAAAATCATTTTTAAGCCAACTAATTTATTCAATGTTGGTTTTCTGCACATAAATGTTTCATAAAAATATGATATTTCTTTCAGAGCATTAAAAATTAAATAATTCCACAAACTTATAAGGCCAATAGGTGGTAGTTTGGAATTATAAAATGGAAGTCATGACTTTTTAATCTGGTAATATGATTATTTATAACACATATATCTAAATTAGAAGCATAATGATCATGAAACCTAGAATATGTAATCTAATGATAGAATAATACAAAGTTTTATATTGAAACTTTATAAGATAGTTTTGGATTCATTAATTTTTAAATGACTCAATTTTTGGACATTTTCAAATCTAGGAAAGATCTAATTATACCTTTACATTACCTTTACTATTACCATGTGTGTACAAAATTGTATAAAATAAGTTACCAAAATAGTTCATCTCAATATTCATGAAATTTAACATGTGATGAACCACAAAAAATGCAATATGGAATATCCAAAAAATACTCAATTTTATCTAATTATGATCTTTCCCAAAGCCATTATTTTTTTGGTTTATAGTCAGTCTAATGGTAATAGGTGATAATGAAAAAATAATAAATTTTAAATTAAAATTTTATTTCATTATTGCTGGACCTGCTCTTTAAATTTTAGCTTTATGAGAAAAAAAAATTATTCAGAAATAATTTTCTTTAGGAAGAAATTTTCATGGACAATAAAAAAGGTTTTCAATATTTCATGTGGATAAACAGTTTTCTTTAACTCATACATTATATGCTATATTTTAGACCTTATTTACTTCATTATAATAACATGCCATATTCTAGGTGGTCACTAATTGTCCACATTAATGTAACATTTATCATGAAATTCTATTCGATGAAAATATCATATGTATTGACACCATTTAACCAAAATAAATTTAACTCATCAATTAATTTCTTGAAATAAACATCAATATTCTTTTATGGATGTCTTTAAATTAGTAATGTCAAAAATTATATATGGTTCATTCATCATCGTCCATGGATTTTATTTTTATAGATTTATAAATATTTGAGAATAAAAAAATTGACTACTATAATAAAAAAATGTATAGAAACTTCCAATTGAAAGATATAATCACATGTTATGGTTTTTTAAAGAAAAAGACATATTCACTTGGTCAAAATACTTCCACAAGTCACCATCATAATGATAATTTAAGTTGATACAAGTAGAAATAATGTATTTTTTCTATTTCATCAAATATTCCATGTTATGAAACATAAATAAACTATAAAATCTAGGATTGAGCATAAAATACCTCAAATATTTATCATGAACCAGTTTGTAATTACATTGATGTGCCCTTATGTAACTCAACTTTCCACTTGTAAGATAGTTAAATAATTATTCAGTTTTCACCATAATATAGTATGCTACAATATTAACATGCATGAATCTTCTAATGACCAAGCCCCAAATTTTATACTATCCTCTTATGATCATTAAAAATTGGTAGGAAACACGTTTCCCTAAGGAAAAAATTATTTAAATAAAGAGAATATTAGATCAAAATAGCTATTTTACATTAAATTATATTATTAAATATCCATAAATTTAGTAAAAAAATGAAAATTTATTATAATGAATCCTAAAAATAAAGAATCCTCAGTAGACTTCAACAAATCAAAAAATTGAGTTTGTTCTAACTCTAGATTTGAATTATAACTCTTTGTTTTTGTTTCTTATAAACATAGTATAGTATCATTGTGTAATAATGTTTGAATGTTTCATGGATCTAGAACAAAATTATTTTTATTTTCTCCAAAAACAAATTCAGCATGCTGATACCAAAAAGCAAAATATTTTTGAAAATTAAAATGCCATAAATGAACCCTAACATGGTCAAATGTTTCAAATCTATACAGATCACATTTTATACATAGAAAAATAATTTCCCCTTTTGAAAAAAATTCTTGTTTTGATGTTTAAAATGATAAAAAAATCCAACAACCTCAATATATACAATATTTATACGAGAATCAGTTGGATTTCTATAATGATTCATCCAATCGTGATATCAGAATAAAAATATATTATTCCCTTTTCCATATTTTCAAAAAAAAAAATCAAAATATTTTTTATGATTAATATGATAAAAGATATGATAAAAATCCAAAAAAAAATCTATTACTGGTAAATAATGCAAGATATTAAAAATCATTAATAAATAAAAACATCATAGTGAATAGAAAGATTACTATTATTTATTTACCATTACCATTAATTATTCCAAACATCTGCTAATTATTTCTAATTATAATTAAATATTATCAATTGTCGTTAATTATTCAAATGTTTTGGAAATGTTTTCTAGTTACTGCTTAAATTTCCCTATTACTGCTAATGTTTCCTAATTAATGTTAATTATTACAAATTACGACTATTTTTTCTAGTGGGGGTAATTTTTCCCAGTTACCCCTAATGTTTCCCAATTAACTCTAATCTTTCCCATTAACCACTAATTATTTAAAAATAAGCTAATTATTTCTAATTATTACCAATTACCATTAATTATTACAAATTATAGTTAATTATTATGAATTACTGCTAATTTTACCAATTACCACTAATTATATCCAATTACTGCTAATTATTACCAATTATCCTCAATTATTCCCAAATGATGCTAATTATTTCTAATTTACCCAAATCGTTTCCAATTAATGGTAATTGTTTTCAATTAATAATAAATATTCCCAATTAATGATAATTATTTTTTACTACCACAAATTATTTACAATTACATCTAATTATATGTAATTACCACTAATAATTATCATTAAGAACTAATTATTCCCAATTACCACTAATTATTTCCATTAAATATTTATTATTTCCAATTACAAATATTCATTTCCAATTACAGCTACTTATTTCCAATTACCCATAATTATTACCAAATACTAATAATTTATACAAATTAAAGTAAACTATTACCAACTTCTGCTAATTATTTTGAATTTATGCTAATTATTTCCAATTATACCTAATTATTTCCAATTATCACTAAATATTTCCAATTATGTTAAATTATTTCCAATTACAACAAGTTATTTCAATTTACAACTAATTATTTCCAAATTCCATAAATTATTACCATTTACCACTAATTATTAACAATTACTGCTTATTGTTTCCAATTATTGTTAATTTTTAAAATTATTGATAATTATTTTCAATTACTACAAATTTTTAACTATTACCACCAATTATTACTAATTTCCTCTAATTATTACCAATTATTGTAACACCCAAAAATTCTAATGTACAACTTTGTATTTGATAGCATGCATGACGCGCATCACCAAGTGCATATGTGAATATAATATCTCAATACTCTAATATATATTTAATATTTAAAATATTTTAAATACAAGATATATTTTGTAATAAAATCAAAAATTATTTATCTTTCAATGCATGAAAGAGATACCTTCTTCGATATATTACATTGCACACACGAGCAACCATCCTCAATAGCTTTCGTTAAATGCAAGACCGTGTTTCACCAAATAACAATGTACTATTAAAATATTATTATTTTATATAATATGATATATCCTAACCATTATGATATTATTTAAGAATATTATTAACTAACTTATTAAAATATATGGTTTAATAAATGACTAAACCATTAATTTAATGCCCCAAATGAACTAGACACTTTTCCCACACCCATTTTATATGAATATCTTAGACATAAACCTTCAATTATAGAGTTTCATTGATTTGGTATGACTATTTTAGGTAAGAACATGTTTATACACAACTTGATTGCAAAACATCCAAGTGAGTTATTTCCTTCCCAATAAAAGGACACCACCACTCAAAGCTCTTCACACCCCTCAAACCACATAGGTAAGTCCATGATATTCTCAAGCAGATTCCAGAAATCCCTCCCCTAGACCTTTAATTCTACATTTTGGAATAAATTATTTCAAGGAATCCTTTTGTTATAAACCAAAAGAAGTTAACCGAATAAGAGGTAACATATTCTCCCAAGATTTTTAGTTTCATTTCCATTATCTTCTCTCATTACTCTTATTATTTTGTGCTTGTATAATAATAAAAGTATCCTAAATATGCTAGGATGTTTTTTCCTTTGTTTTCTATCTTCACTTACACACACCTCGATCTAATTGGTAATGAACATATTGTTCCTGTGTATGGTGAACTACTACCTAACAAAATAATGATTGTTCATTTTTCCCTTACCACCTATCATGGTGTCCATTATGATTCCCAAACATGTTATATATGATATTTATTATATTTATTATATATTTATGCTTCTGAAACTCTTTTTTAATACATATCTCTGTGCATTTAATTTTTCATAAATATGATAACATCGCTTGTGGAAGTGTAGACTATATCCCCCTCAATGCGATGTGATTCATTCACGTTAAACATGTAATGTATTAAAGATTATAGTAATAAAAATATATGAAATATATTACATATTTATGATTCTGGAATTATACTATACATATGTATCATTTATGTTTCATTATTTTTGTATCACAATGAAATGAAAGTAGTGTTCATGCATTCGTACGACCTACCATCTCTATGAATGATGTATTTCATTTCTTATCTCCAAACATTATAGATTATTATAATTAAAAATGTATTAAATTTATTTTATACTTAAATAATTGTCTAAATTTTGGAGATGATGAAACCATGATACAAATAATAATAAAATCAAAAAACCATTCAAAAAATACTTGAGAAAACATGGCAATTGACACCCAAAATAGTCAAAATATTTAAATATTGTTAACAAACAGGTTATAAGATATTATAAGAAGTTAATTATTGATATTATTAATATGATTATGGTTCTATTAAAAGTTTTTAAAAACTTTAAACCACTATATAGTATTATAAAGACCACAAGAGAAAATAAAGGTTAAGGTAATAGGTTTCTTCTCAATTTACATTCCATTGAGACTTATTTGTTATTATACACACATTCAATTTTATTTAGTGTATTTAAATATCATTTAAATGTTATATAATTAATCTCATTACCCTCATGGTATTTTATGTTTCATTTAATTTTATGTTTATTTTAATTTTATTCCTTCATGGGGTTTATGATTTAAATGTTTCAATGTTGTATGGGATGCATTGGAATGTTTAAAATGTCCTTTCCCTCAAGATTGTTTTTGTGACTATTCAATGGTATTTTAAATAATTAATTTCAAAAAACCTTGTTGTTACTTAGACTCCATTAGGGTATTATTGATAAATACTTTTCTTTTTCTGAATGAAAATATTTTCATAAGGCACATTATTCATGACTATGATGAATGATTTGGACTGGTACGACACGGGTGGAGATCAATTATAGATAGTCCCCCAATGCATCGATAGTCTCTTGAGATGAAATTGTTGGACATATTAGATGGTTTTTACCAAATCATTAAACCATCTTCTGAAAGGTATTGACAATACAAGTTCCATTTACCTAAGAAACATGGAATCCAATAATTAAAAATGTCCCTCATTTAGATTTAGTTATTATTCATCCATGAGATTTTTCATAGACATGTATATGGATACATTTCATTATTAGTTTATTGATTTAGATGGATTTTGTTTCAGTTTCCTATCATTACATATTGATTTAACCTTATTTAGTTATTGGAATGGAATGTTTTATAAGTTATTTTCCTTTCCATGTTGATTTATTGTCATTGATTTGTTATTGATTACATTTTATCTACCCCTACTAATAATTTGAGACCACACTTATTATTTTTTCATTCCCCGGGTTATTAAAATGAAATCATTGAATAAGAGTTAAAGGATGTTGTTATTTATTTTTATTATGCATCATGTTTTGATTTAATCCTTCCGATGTATTATGGGTATCATGTATGTAATGTGGATTTCCAAGACTGCCAAACTGGACAGTCCTTCATGATTTGTTTCTTCTTAACAATGAAAATGTAATAATATAATGCACCATTACAATACTTTTGGGGTGGGGTTGTTACAGATGGAATCAAAGAAAAATTAGCAACAATCATGGAAATTAGATTTAGAAAACATATATTAGCGAGTACAACCCTAATATATATGTTGAGGATAAGTAAAAAAGAACATCCTTGAATTTTTTAATGGTAGGTATTATGTGGGTATTCTTGGAAATAAATCCATGTATGGATACTAAAAGTTGATGTGGTTCTTGAATAGATTTACATAGGAGTAACAAATCTAACAAGGTGTTCTAGGCCTTACTCAGGGTAACCTAGTATACGAAAATGTGGCTTATTGTGCACCTAGTTTGATACTCCCAGGGGATATGCATAGGATAATTCACATTCTCTTTACCTACCATTATGAAGGATTTAAAGTAAAAATTATCCCAAAGTAACTAATGTTTATGATTCTAGGATTTAAGATGTATAAATTTAGGTTATGTGTTATACCATATTTAGAGTTATACAAGGTTAATAATTTTAGGAGCTAATCAAATATATTTTATTGTTTAGAAATGGCACCTGGAATGGAAAACAGTGCCAATACTCATATAAAATGTTGAGGTTTCTTCCCTGAGGAAACTAGTACATGTAGTATTGGAAATGAGAATGTTATGGAAATATTAGGTCAACTTAATCAGATTATGACACGTAAATTTTCTCAGTTGAAGAAATCAGTTCCAAAGTGAGACTCTTTGATGTCGGATTGATTTATGTGGAAGTGGCCCCCATCATTTAATAGGGTTATTGATCCAATTTTAGCTAAACAATGGATTACATCCTTAGAGAAGATATTCATGGCAGTAAGATGTGGTGAAAAGGAAATGGTTACAATTTAAATATTTTTTCTAAATGATGATCTCGATCAATAGGGGTATTTGATCCATAATACAAGGGATGAAGAAGAAATATAACTCATGAAATGAAGGACCTTTAAGGAGACATTATTCAATAAATACTTCCCTCATGATTAGTAATTTGAGATGAAGAGGGTGTTTCTTATTTTAACGCCAATAGAAGATGAGAGTATTGGGGACTATTAATCTACCATTAAAAGGTTATCCAAGTATGTTATTTAATATATAAGAAACAATTAGTGAAATATTGACCACTTATTTGTATGAATTGAGCCAAATCTCCAAAGGGAACTGGTTTCTCAAAAATAATTATCATACAATGAAATAGTTTTATGATCCATTAAGATAGAGAATAAATTCTCAAAATCCTATCCATTCCAAGGAAAATAAGAGAATAATTGGTATTCCAAGAGCCAAAAATGGGAATGAATATAATAATAAGATTAAGTTAGAGAATTTTTTATTTTGTGAGTAGTGTGGAATGAATCACCTTAGGAAATGATTTAAATGAATGGGAGTCTATTATAAGTGTTGAGAAAATAGTAACTAGGAAAAAGAATTTAAAGGGAACAATAAAAGGCCTATTATTCAGTGTTACAACTTCAGGGAGATGGGTCAATATGCAAAAAAGATACACCAAAAGTCAAAGGAATATACCTATGAAGAAGATAAGGGATCAAGGTCAAGCATATGTTATTAAAATAAATGATGATGAATGATTAATATATATTTTTATTTAGATTTATAATATATATTTTTACAAGTATTTTTTTATGATGTGCTCATCATATGATTTATGAAAAATATAAGGATTGTACTCTAGTACATTTTCATTGAGTATTTAAGATCATATGTTGAATAGTACCAAGAAAATTTATTCAGTAGAAAGTTAAACTTTTTAAAAAACACAGAATTAAAGGAAACACAACCCTTAATATGTTTATGAAGTTGAGATGATGATGAATAAATGATTGATTTGGATAAGTCTTGACTAACATGGAATAAAATAATGATTTTTTCAACAAGTTCTATATTCAATCACTAATAGATTTTACAACACATTTGGATTTAAGGAATATATCCAATAACTTTTGTCTTACTTATTGAGTAAGGAATAATTCTTGTTTCCAAATGGGTTTTATGGTAATTTGAGTTATTACCATATTTCAAGAGGATACATGATGAGGTTATTCACATGTTTGGAATGTGAAAATTTAGAGTTGCTTCATGTTGATTAAATGCTAATGATATGCTCATTTTGTAAATTCAGTGACTCTCCCTCAGAAGTTAATGGATTTTAATCTGTTGCAAAAGCTAACCATTTGTAAATTGGTTAAAGATGATCATTGGATGAGATTTTAGAGGTTAATTTATTACTTCGCCATATGTTTCATCATGTATTAAGAGATGAATTAGAAATAGTTCATGGAATAATAAAAGGAAAATATTATGTTTATAAAAATTTATATTTACTTATATTCAAATAAACTGATATAATTCTTTAACTATAGGAAAAAGTGGGTTTAAAACCAAAATGGTGTCATATTATCATCAAGTTTGATTATATCAATGATAGTTATTCAGAACTATGGTTTATGGTTTTGTGGTAAACAACCTTCATCTAAACATGATCTCTAGAACTCTCCATAATAACTTGATTTTTTGGACTTTTTTCTTCCATATCCATGTTTAATTTTTCCACCAATGTTCTCCTACAAGGAACCTAGTTACATGACAGTTGTACTTTCCATTATCTGTTACTAAGAATATGTGATTTTAAATCTTTTTACGATTTGAATATTTAAAAAATATTTTATTTTCAATCCATATACGACTGTGTTCATGTTTAAATCTCTAGGAATATATTTAATTTTAGTGGGGAGAATGTAACAACCTGAAATTCTAATAAACAACTTTGTATTTGATAGCGTGCATGGCATGCATCACCAAGCGCATAAAGGAGTAAAATATCTTGAGACTCTACTATATATTTCCTATTTTAAAAATATTCAATAAATTATATATCTTGTAATTAACTCAACAATGATTTAGTGTGCATTGCACGCAAGACCTACCTTCCTCGATAGCTTTCATAACATACAAAACCATGTTTTACTAAATAAGAATGTATTATTAAAATATTATTGTTTAGTATAGTATGAAATGTCCTAAATTTTATGTTAGTGGTTATGAATATTATTAACTAACTTATGAAAATATTTTTTTATATAAATATAAAATGAATTCAAGGTTTACCAATTTATAGAAATGAAAATAAGAACCAATTGGATATAAAAAAGAAATATTATTATTTTTATTCCTCCAAATGAGTTTTATCTTAATAAACATAATTAAATATAGTTAATTAATGATTTTAATAAAATATATATTTTATATATTCAATAAAATATTCTTATGTTTATTCATTAGTTTTGATATTCATAATTTAAGAAAAAACATAATTTTAAACATTAAAAACCTATATTTTTATAAAGGCAATTTTAACTCTTTTTAATTAAGAAACCATTTTAAATATAAAATTTGACACATTAATTGATTTAATATGTCACAATAAACTTACTATTTTTAAATATAAACATAATAATTATGTTGTTATGATTTTTTCAAATTTTTCTAGAACATTCCATTTTTTAATGAATACTTAAAAATGCTGAATTTTAGTTCGAAACTACTTTTTAATCTAATTTATTTATGTAATTACAATAAGTTATAGATTTGTTTTAAAGTTTAATTAGGTAATATGTTTAAAAATTAATTCTATTTAGTTCATTAGGATCAATTTCACATTGAAAATGACTATAAAACCAATGAAATCTTTTGAATGTTTTTACTTTAAAACCCCCCGCATTATCGTCACGCCTGGAGGATTAATTTTAAATTAATTTCTTTCACTTCAATTTTTCAAATATTTAAAAATTTATTAAATATTTATAATCATTATAATTTATAATTTATAATAATAACAAATTTTTTTGAACAAAAATATTAGTGAAAGTAACTACAATTGATTACAATTATTAAGGTAAAATTAATTTTAATAATGGACTAAATCATTAAAATAAGGGTCCAATTGACCTATACACTTTTCCAACACAACTATTTTGGACATATATAGTACATAAACCATCCACTAATTATGTTTGTAGGTTTTTGTGAAATATATTTGGTAATAACTTGTGTACACCCAACTTGTTTCCAAAAAGTCCAAGTGAGTCCTTTTCCTTCCATATAAAAGGACACCAACATTCCCACTTCTTCATATCTCTAAAAAATATTAGGTTAGGACATGATATTCCCAAATAGCTTCCTAAAATACCTCCCTTGTACCTTGAATCCTCCCTTTTTTCATAAACCCTTCCAATGAATCCTTTTGGTATAAACCAAAAGACTTTACCTAATTAAGATGTAATGTCTTCTCTCAGTTTTTTTAGTTCCATTTCCATTATCCACTCCATGTACTATTATTATTAAATAAATGTCTAAAAAATAGTTATCCTCAATAAAATAGTATTGTTTTATTCTGAGGGTGATCCCTTCTCTAACACACACCTCCATCAAATGGATAATGAACATATTGTTTCTTTGTTCAGTAAACTACTACCTCAAAAAATGATGATTGTTTATTTTTCCCTTTTCACATATCATGAGGGATATTATGATGGAAAATTTTCTTATATATGATACATATGATATTTATAATATTATTTTTATTTTTAATTATTTTATAACACATATATTTAAACATTCCATTTTGTGTAAATACGATAACATCGCTTTTGGATATCTGGACTATAGCCCCCTCAATGTGATGATATTCATTCACATTATACATGGAACATATTAAAGATGATATTAATAAACATATATGAAATATTTCAAATAGATATGAAACTATAATTTTAATTTACATATGTTTCATTTTTGTTTCATTTTTTTAACATTAAAAATAAATGAAAGTAGTGTTCATGCGTACGCACGACCTACTGTCTCCATGAACGGGTATTTTCATTTCTAGTCTGCAAGCATTATAGATTATTATAAATAAATATTTCACTAAATATATATGATAATTAAATGATGGTTAATATTTATCAGACTGTTAAACCATGTAACAAATAATGAGAACAACAAACAACAAGTCAAAAAAAACTCAAGAAAACTAGACAATTAACACCATAAATAGAAAAATTTATGAATTATTGTCAACAAATAGGTAAGAAGATTTTATAAGAAGTTAATATATGATATTGTGACTATGAATATGGATATGGTTTAATTTATTAACAAATTATAATCCATTATACATGAGGATAAAGACCACACGAGAAAAGGAAGGTTAAGGTGTGGGGTTTCATCTCAAATTACAATTTATTAAGACCTATTTGTTCTTAGGCACCAATTAACTATTATTTGGTGTATTTAATTAATATTAATGTGTTATATATTGAATATATTTACCCTCATTCTATTATAATTTAATTTTAATATTATTATTTCATGGGTTTTATGATTCAAATGTTTCAATGTGGTATGGGACACATTAGAATGCTTAAAATGTCATTTCCCTAAAGATTGTTTAGATGATATTTAAATGGTATTTCCATTAATTAATGTAAACAAACCTCATTGTTACATATCTTATACTAGGGTATTATTGATAAATTATTATTTTTTCAATGTGGATATTTTGATAGGACACATTATTCATTATTATGAAGAATGCTTTGGACATGTACGACATGGGTGGGGCCCGATTATAGATAGCCCCTCGATGCATCGATAGTCCCATAAGATGAAATATTTGGTCAAATTAGATGGTATTTTACCAGATAGGTAAACCATCTTGTGAAACTTCTTTATCATACTGGTTCCATGTACCAAGAGAACATGGTGTCGAATAATTAAGCATTTCCCTCATTTAGATTCAATTATTATTCAACCAACATATTTTGCATGAACATATATATGGATACATTTAATTTTAAAATTAACTATTTCTATGGGATGAGTTTCAGTTTCTTACCTTTCTATATTTATATTTCCATATCTATTTATTGGAATGTCATGTGTAATTAGTTATTTACCTTTCTATGTGAATTTATTATATTTGATTAATTATTGATTTAATTTTAGTTACCCTTAATAAGAATGGGGACTCACCATTATTATGTTTTAATTACCATGTTATGATGAATAAATATTTGAATAAGAGTTCAAGAATACTGGTTATTTCTTTTTATTATGTATAATATTTTTAGATTCTTTTCCCAATGTATTATAGGTTTCATGTGTGTAATCTGGATTTATAAGACTACTGGATGAACAGTCCTTCAGGAATTCATTCCTTTTAATCATTCTAATGTAATAATATAGTGTACTGGATTTTGGATTTTGGAGTCGGGCATTACAATTACCAATAATTATTACAAATTATCGCCTGCAGTTTCTATTTACTAGTAATTATTCCTAATTACAATAAATAATTTTCATTTAGCACTAATTATTACAAATTATATCAAATTTCTTCCATATGTTGCTAATTTTTTATAATTATATATAATTATTTCCAATTTGCACTAATTATTTCAAATTACCACTAATTATAATCGATTACAAATAATTTTTTCCCAAAATCACCAATTATTATCAATTACCAATAATTATTACCTATTACCACTAATTATTTTCCAATTATTGATAATTATTTCCAAATACCATGAATTATTACCAGTTAATACTAATATTATCCAATTAATGAAAAATATTACTTATTATGAATTGTTTTTTTTTCCAGTTATCGCTAATGTTTTCCTATTATATAAACATTTTTCCAATTACTGACTTTTTTCTCAATTACTACTAATTTAAAAAAATTAATGATAATTCCTACTAATTGGCACTAATTTTTTCGAATTAAAACTAATTTTTTCTAATTAACACTTATTATTTAATATTATAAAAACTTATTACAAATTACCTATAATTTTTTCTAATTACAAGTAATTTTTTTTAATTACCACTAGTATTTTCCAATGACCACTAATTTTTTCCATTTACCATTAATTATTATTAATTTAAACTATGTTTTTTTCTAAATACCACTAATTAAATCTAATTACATTTATTTTTATCTAATAAAAACTAATTTTTTCAAATTAAAGATATTTTTTCTAATTGCCACTAATTTTTTCTAAGTAGCTCTATTTATCTCTAATTACCCTTCATTTTTATTTATCATTGCCTATTTTTTAATCACTAATAATTAATAGTAATTATTTACTAATAACTATTAATTTATAATAAATATTATTACGTTTTACTAATTATCAAAAATTAGTTAATTATTATTGATAATTGTTAATAAATTATCTTTAATTAACATCAATTTCTACTAATTACTTCTAATTAGAACAAATTATTACTAATTTCAACTAAATATTATCAATTAAAACTAATTATATACAATTATATATCATAATTTATAATATAAAATAATTTAATTTAATTAAGAATAAAATAAATATAATAAGTACATAAAAATGATGCTTTAAATAAATTAAAATTTCATTATCATAATTAAATAATCAGATATCAAGAAGAATAAAAATTTATATATAGAAAAAATAGAGAGAGACCTTGGAGCGGAGTGGACCGAGTGCGCTGAAAATTCTACAGGGGGGAATGTATATAGGTTAGATTAGTTGTGATGAACTATTTTTTATGGGTTCCATCGAAAATAGTTCACACCATAAATACTTTATGGTGGTGATATAAAATGTATTTTGAAAGATCCTGTCATAAATAACTTATGTGGACATATTATTTGTGATGTTTTCCCATCACAAATAACATTTATTTGTGATGGGATTCTATCACAAATTCATTTTACTGATATATTATTTATGATGGGTCCTGTCCTAATTAACCCTCCCATTAATAATTATTTTACAGATATAAAAATATAGTTCTGTCTTGAAAATTTCTTCCATTTAAAATAAAATTTCCCTTAATTAGTACTCATTCACGCCATTTTTATTATAATAGGAAAATATTCTCATAGAAAATTACAATTTATATATATTTACACGTGACATGTTTATTTTCCCATTGCAATTAAGTAAAAAAATAGGACTATTTGTGATGATCCTCCATCCCATTGAAAACAAGTTTTCCAAAAAAACCCATTATCCATACAGTGTAACTCTGAAGAAATAATTGATCACATTAAAATATAGACCTAAGAATCATCCTCCATACATCTTTGGTATGAAAAATATTAACATTTTCTCTTTCTTTGGGGAAGCTGATAAAAAATTTGGGATTCCAAAACATACTATGAATTTTAAAATTGTAAGTTAGTATATAAACATCTATGACACTCTGGGAAATTTTTTTATTTGAGTACATTCCATGGGTTATAGAATGATCCCATTATTATCATTGTTTAGCTTAATATTGTTATAAAATAATTAATCTAACTATTAGTGGTATATCCTAATTACTAGTTGTGATATAGTTGATTTTATTATCTGGTTAGTATCTCATAATTTTACCAAGTCCCAAAAAACGTCACCATTCAACATAGGATGTCTTTTCTCAGGGAAGTTCATTTTTCTAGAAGCCATATTTCGTTTCTCATAACACAAATGTGGTTTTGGTTAATTATTCCAAAGTCTTCTGGTAAGATGTATTTCCGAAAACTGTCTCACAACTCGATGATCCATTCAGTGGTCTCCCAAATCCTAAAATACGATCTTGGATTTCATCAACTCTTGCCTCTAAGGTACACCAATCATAGTGACTAAAACATCTATTGATTTCAACTTGGTTATGCTAGCAGAACACTCTCACAATTACTGCTTGATAAAATTATGTTTCATTATCAAATTCATAACAAAACATAGTTCTATGGTTTTAACTATATTCAAGTAATGCAATGCATATAAGATATAATACGTATTTATGGGATTTATATTTTTTTATTTGTCAATTTTCACTTATATTATCCATCACATTCTTTAAAGATATAATGTATATTTAACAATAATAATTATCCATGTATTGATAATATATTCATTCATAATCCACTTTACTTATAATATCTTACATGTTATTATGTTATTTATTTAACTAATGACATCAAATTGTCTTATAAAAAACTAGAAAATAAAAAAAATTAAATGATCAAGGCTTTTATAATTATTGATTTATCGAACAAATGATAAATCAATCTAATACCATAGCAGAAAAACATTAATGAGTCTGTCTTGGAAAAAGTTACAACAACTCACTATCAACCATTGAATATTCATGGTTAGTTTTTCTCAGTTCTATATTGAACCAATTCCACAAACTTGATAGATCCTTCATTTAATCATTCTTTTAATTCACATGCATGTGAGGGGAACTAGTATATTGGTTAATGGGTTTACAATTGTAAACCATGATCACATAGGTCCTACATATTAAAGAAGAGAGTGATGCCACAAAGAACCAAATACTTAATTTAATAATAAATATTTCAACCCATAAAAAAAAAATTAAATTAAACTAACCAATACATTGGTTGGTCGAAGCTCATGATCTATCACTTATAATAACAATACAACATTCACAGTATCCTAGAAGTACTATCTAAATTCGTTGTCAATTACGATAATGCTTTATTGAATTTATAATTAATTTTATTATAAATTAATGCATTTGGTATCTTAATTTGACCCAAACATTCATGAGATATATAAAATAACCATATGTTGTAACATTAAATAATGTAATTTTATTAAAATTTGCTGAAGTATATGGAATTTACAAACAACGGACACAACATGTACCCTCTTAATCATATATTAAATTTAATACATGGATTGTACTAAAGAAAAAACTACATGTTTCTCATATGATTACTTACTATAAAAGTAATATTACACCACATGGTGGGTACAATACACGTCAGTTGGATCTATTTATGCATAATTTACTTATACGAAATGTCAAAATACAAATTATGTAATTAATTAAATGGTGTGTAATTCCATTTATCAATTCATATAATTTTGTGATATGTTTTTTCCACTTCATGTCATCAATTCACATGAAATGTGTTTCTTTAAAAAACATGACATGTTTTACTACCATCATGGTGTATATTTTCATAAAAAATGAGAAAAAAATTAATTTTTACATTTTTTCCATAAAGGCATCTAGAAATAAATAAACGCATCAAAAATGCCTACGACATGATGTGTAAATAAGCTGTATGATGTGTAGTTTAGTTTAGATAAAATTAATTAATATATTGAATGCATACCATGTTTAATTAAATGAAAATGGTTAATTGGTGTGTCTCCCTAAAGATGACACAAATTACAGGATGAGTATTCTAGGTATACTATGTATAATCCAAATTGGCCAACCCAGACTTCATATCTGAGGAAAAAGTATTCAATGTATTGTAAATATAATGTGTTATATAATGTGTAATAATATATTATAGGTCATGTTATTGTAACTGGACCCCATTTGACACGAATAGCATTAATTTATGTGGTTTTCATTAAATACAAGTAACATACATTAATTAATCATCCAATATATCAACTCAGGTTACATGACATGTACATATGTTTCATTCCATATATCACATATGGTCATATACCATCTTGATATTCAACATGTATTGTCTTAAGGACCTCAGGTAATGACACCCCACTTGGGTAACTATGAATAATGTTATGGCATACCTGTGTAGTTGACAAATACTATAGAACATGTAATTATATCATGTTTCTTATAAAGTAGTCATGTAACTTTGATATTTGGTATATTTGGATATATACACTACATAATAATTACCCATTCTTTGAATTTGGTTTGTTATATAGTAGTGAATATACATATTATCCTGGATTAATGGATTGTGAAAAAGTAATCAAATAAAAAACTAACGAAGTAATTTCTATAAATAATCAAAAAAATTAATAATTAAAATTTTTAACATTTCCACTCTAATACGGTTTCAAGGTTATATACATAGTGAAAGCTCCGATTGAGTCAGTTCCCAATGATGTTTTTGTTGAATCCAGTGAATAATATTCTAAATATGAAAATAAATGGTTATTCCAAAAAAAAATACCAGATGACACATGAAAATAATACAAAAAAAATATAGGGAACCTTTTATAATAAAATTTTAACTAATTTAAATAATAATAAAATACCTTCATGTTAATATTTTTCATTGAATAATATATCAATCATAAAAACCTGGTTTGAACGACAAGGTTGTTATGCAATGAGGATGCAAGATAGAGACCATATGTTAGTGGCCCACATGTGTTATTTGATCTCAAAATGTTATCATCAGTTTTATGGGTGTTAGTGAAGAGATGATAACCATTATTGTTTTATATGATTGTCCTATACCATGATACCTTTTGTCTGGAAGGATCATCTATTAGACTCTTTGGCATGAGAAAGAGGAGGAGGAATTCCACCTCTCTCATATATATGTATCTCTAATTGACATAACATGGTATATATAATCCCATATATATGGATTAATATTAATTAATTTCACAAATTACTTCAATAATATTTTAATCCCATAATATACCCCATTATACATTAAAATTATAATATCATCATCATCATTATTTCTTATGGCATGTTCCCATATACACTATACATAAATATTATAAATATTTGTAGTCTTGTAAATAAATATATATAAATTAACATATGATTTAATCCATCCTACTGATCATATATTGATCTCTGAATTAATATTTTAATAAATATTATTGAATAAATAAATAAATAAATATTATATTTTTGGTATTGAAAATAAATATTTATTTAATATTCAATTCTAAAAGAGTGATTAAATATTTGTAATCGACCAATCCTGATTAAATAATAATTCCCACCCTTGAGAGTGTTATTTATTCATAATTTTAAATTATAATAGAGTTTTCAAGATTATGAAAACACATTTTGGGTACCCTTTTATGCTTATTTATCAATGGAATTAGGCCGGATTACCTAATGTCTAACATTACTCCCAAGAAATCATTCGAGGAACCCATAGAGAAAGATGTTATACCATAATTTAATACAACTATATACAAACACTCATTGAGTTACCCATTTTTCATGATTTGTAAAATCATTCTGGTTGTATACATTATGTCATCAACCAATGTGATTTATTTCTCTTTTTTTAACTCTCTACAATAAAGTTGATGAACACTATGGCCATGCAATTTATTAGACAGTTATGTCCCAATCAAAGGGAATGATATATCTACTTTGTTAAATATGGATGGAAAAAAATACTTTATTTATTTATTTATTAATGAATATCTTTCATGATGTTCCTTATGTATCATACCTTCTTGAGAGCATATATTGTAATGGTTTCCATAAATATATTAAAGTGTGTGATTCATGACTTGCTTCAATTATAATATTAATGTATAAGGATCATTACAAACATTTTTATACTAGAATATCCAATGACACACAATCATATAGAATTCAAATTGGTGGGTCTATTCTTATAATCTTTCATCATAGAGATTATCAATCACAAACATCATAAGGTAAAGTCTCATCTACTTATGAGTATTCACAAATGTTAGACAATGTATTATGTATCCTATCAGAAAATGTTATCCTAACCATGGGACTAATACTTATAGAATGTTTATTATAATATCATGTATCTCATCATAGTGAAGAACTTTTATGTGATCTTTATAAAAAAAATACTCCAATGTCATTATTAAATAAATATTAAGGTCATTGAATAATTTATATACAATATAAAATAACTAGTGTGTTATAGAAAACAAAATCCAATAGAGAAATCGTTTTTTTATTATTTTTTTGATTCCACTTCTGGTACTTGAGTCCTCTTAAAAAACTCCCAAAATTTATTTAATAACATTTGGATCTTTAGGTAATTAATACCTACACATTTATATAATATAACACACTAAATATTATTTATAAACACACACACACACACACACATATATGTAGTTTTAAATTATAATCATTGGAAGGAGGGGATTCCAAGTCTCTCCCTCAAAATATTGTTTTATTATTTAAAAAACAAGCCCCCCAAATAATGGGGGGATTTTTTCCAAATTAGGGTTTTCCTGCCACCACAAATGACGTAATTGGTTCTATATTAATATTATAAATTAATGTGTCTGTTTTTTTGTGCATTCAAACATATATAATATATATTAATAATAACATAAAATATATGTATATATTAATACATAAAAACTCATCAAAAATGTAAAAAAAAATTAACCTTATATATGCCCATCCAAATATTTCATTCAATTTTATTTTATTTTATTTTATTAAAAACTTATTAAAAAATTAATTAAATTAATTAATTATAGTAAATAAAATATCATTACCATTGGCCCATTTTGGACCATTTGAACTCTAATTTACACATGATCTTGACCATTAAAACATGAATTAGACTATTGTGATAGATTTTAATAAATATAATTAAAAATTAATTATAAATTAGTGAAACTGATTCAATACCATTTGAGGGTTCTGGAAGTACATGAAGTGGTTTGATGAAATTCATGTTTACAATAGTTTCCACTTAAAAATTATGAAATTGACATGAAACCATTAACAGTACAATGAAATGTGATTTATAATTAATTCTTAAATTAAAATTAATGGCTATATTTTTTTATTACTATTTTTATTTCCATTCATTGTTGGAATCACTGACCAAACCATTAATTAGGTTTCCATTGTGTTTTCTTTATGAATATAAATAATATTTCATCTAGTGATATCCATGATTTGTATAAGTTGCTTTAGACACCATTCTTTATATCTTGGGTACTGGAATGAGGGAATCAATTACTTCACATTATTTCTTGTTTAACATATAAATAATTATCTTACATTCCCAATATAGAAGTTATAGAAAAGAAAGAAGATTATTTGTAATTACTTTTTTAGTCATGTGAGGAGCATCGAAAAAAAAAACATTCAGATGTCAAACAAATAAAATATATTAGTTTTTATTCATAGATAATATTTTAAAGAATTTTGGTTAATAAATTTATTATAATTTGACTCTAATGAACACCATTAAGGATTCATTAAAATATAAATAAAACTATTATTTCAAACAACATGTTTTATTATAATATAAAAAAGTAAATTTTTAAATAAATAAATATTTAAATGAAATTACATATTTTTATTAGATAATTAATTCGATCAAAATTATAGCATCCTTAGTTTCTATGATATGGAGTATGTTTTTAATTAGGGTTGGTATAGGTCTTTTTTAGATCTTTGAATCTTCATTGCAGGTATGATGGAAAAAAATTCATAGGTTCTTTCAAAATCAAGGCCACTACACAGTAGATTGATGGTTGTGATGTAGCATCCATATGAGGGTTCTAGTGATACAATGTAGTAATAGTAATTGCTCTATGTTCATTTTCCTAGTTTGTAGGATCATTCCATTGACCCTCACACATATTCCATGTTGGTTGGAGTGGGACACTCATGAGGGGAGGGGGTAATTGAGTTCCTATAATAATTTCTATTAATAAGTATATTTAAAAGATTCCCCCAATTTAAAATATAATAGGAAAGTTAATCAATGTAGTGAATTTATAATATTTATACTTTTCAACTAATTTCTCATAAAATTGATTATTTCTCAGTTCTAACAATAGGAGATATTGATACAAATTTTGAAACTAATCTAGTAAGACAAATTGTTATATACACTTGCCAAGACTAACTATTGAAGTTAAATTTAGTATTTTAAAAAATAGGTAAAAAGGAGAATATTATATTTGAAAACACAGTGGATATAAAACAAGACATTCATTCTCAAACTAATACTTAGTCTTCTCCACTTGGTGATCACCTACCACCAAGAAGTCTATATAGATAAATGTTTTGATCCACACCCTAGATTGGGGTTTACACAATAGTTTTTAATTATCTTGGTCACCTAACCTCTACCATAGTTTTACATGGGAACAAAATACAACTAGGTCACATGAGACATCTACCACATTTCTACGCAGGATAAAAAAGTGTAATTAGATATTTGTATAAGGATATCTAGTTTCCTCTACTTTAGTGTAGGAGATAGTGTATGTTTTACAGACAGATGCACACACTGGTTGAAAATGAAATAAAAAAGACACAAAAAAGAGAAATAAATATTAGATAGGGTTTAGAAGTCTTTCTGTTCTATTCAGTTCAGTTTGGGACTCTTTGATATATCAGAGTCGAAGCTCAAACCCTCTTCAAGAAGAAGGAACTAAAACAGAGTGTTGTGGAGCACTGTGTTCTATCTTCTAGGAAGACGAGATGGTCTTCTGCTATGGTTTAGTTTAATGTCATAGAGATATTGGAACTTTTGTGGACCACTTTTCTTGTTTGAAAAAAGGATCCTCATATATAATAATGTAGTTTGGTTTATGTTTGCTGTTAATATGCACATGGATAACTTGGGAATTCACTAGGAATGATGTCATACGTTTGAGACTGAAATCAGTGTTGAAGGTGGTATAATTTCCCATAATTTTCCAAATTTTTGGGCCTCAAAATCAGGATTTTGTTGTTAGAAAACAAAGGTTTTTCCCATAAGAGTGAATTCTATGAGAAATGACAAAGAAAATCATAAAAATAAGGGAACCACATACCTCGAAACATGGTCCGCATACCATGTTCTAGAAATGGTTTGCAACTGCATACCGGATAGTGGGAACGATACATGGAGCGATATAAAAAACTGGAAATGGTTTGTAGAAATGGTATGCGATGTGAGAAATGATGAATGTTTGAGGGATTGATGTGGTTTGAAAAATAGGAGCAGTATGCGGTGGAGGATAATAGTATACACATAGAGTTCAGTATACCGTAAATATTTCCGCACATTGAAAATTTGTGAAAATTAGATTACAAAACTTTACAGAGTTATGTGGCTATATAAGGTGTAGTAATACCCTTCATTAAATATTGGGATTATGGATTAAATTTTTTGGAATAAATCTGGTAAAGTCCAAAGCAGTTCACGGAGGAGAATATGGTACATGATGAGAACCATCTGCGTAAAGAAAACAGTTTGTGGAAGAAAGTGTTGTTCATCGTGCAAGCTCTTGAAGTACGTAGAGGAGTAAGGCAGTACATGGAGAAGCAGATAAATACATGGATTAAGGAAATATGTGAAGTAGTTCTATTCATAGAGGAGCTAGATGGTATGCGTAAACAACAGTTGTACACAGAGGAGGTGGTCCACACACCATACTCAAAACACAGTACGCAGAACATCCAAGGAAGCCTGAAAATTGGCCAAATCAGTTTGCGAAATTAATTTCCATAACATATTAGTATATGAGAAAAAAAATATGTTGGTGATTATGGAACTTCAATAGAGCATCCACTTACAGTTGAGGATTCATAATTTAATTCTAAACCATTGAAGAAAACTTCATGTCGATAAACTGAGTGAAGATTCTTCAAAGGCATTGAGAAGGGGGGTCAGTTGAAGTGGTCAAAGGGACACAGTATGCTATCCATAAAAATTTGTGAAGGCACTGGTCCTGGAATAGAGTTACTGTACTAAACTATTGTAATCCATACCTTCTGAAGATGAGTGGTTTTTGGTATGACCGACACACTATTGGCATGTGCTCCTTGAACGTAGCCCTTACTGGTAAGCCCAGTAAAATTGTGATGTCATTTCTTTGAAAGTGATTATTTATTTTCTGGAATTACTCTTCAAACAGGTTTAATAGGTTCCTAACTATGTGGGAACAAGATCCATCAGTTTAAAAGAATAATTTTACACCCTTACTCACCCCTCTCCACTCAGGGTGTTTCAAGGTTCTTCAAGTCGTATTAGAGGAAAAAGGTTGTGAGTGTTAAATCTATACTATTTTTCAAACATGGAGAATATAGTTAATGTCAGGGGAGGTACTTTTTTTAATGGAAGTAACTTTCAGATATAGAATAACATGATGAGTTCTCATCTAAGATCCCTTTTAATTAATGTACTTTATTCCACTGCACAAGGAATACAACTCTCTGATCTAACCGGTCTATCTATGATAGATACAGACCGAAAAATGCTGGATTATGATGCTAAAGTAAAAAATGCCCTAAATACAACTCTTTATAATCAAATATATCTGAAGTTGAAGAATTTTTATGTCAGAAAAGACTCTTTGGGAGAAAATGGAGAATATTTATGAAGGTGACAACAAAGTGAAGGAGGAAAAACTCCAAGTTTTTCACAATAGGTTTGATGATCTAAATATTCACCATAAATTAAAATAAATATTCTTTCTTAAATTGAATTACTAAAGTTTTAGGGTAAATTTGAGGGATTTGATATGGGATCAAAGACATTGATATTGTAAATAAAATTTTAAGAAGATTTTTTTCTCTTTATAATGAAAAGGTTTCAACTATTGAATAAAGGGATCTTTCCAAACATTCTCTTGATGATCTGTTGAGTAGCCTGGTGGAATATAAGATGAGAGTCAAACTACAGAATTCAATGACTCGTGTAAACAATGAAATGGCAGTCAAATCCATAGAAAAAACGGAACTTTTCGGATATTGTGTTGATGAAGATAATGATGAAAAATAATATCTCTATTCCATTTCCAAGAAACTCAAAAAAGGAACATGGAAATTTGAAGTCAAGCTACTTTGGGCTTGTTTTTATGTGTGGAAGAGTTAGGAACATTGCCTTTATTTTCCCAATAAATATCAATGATAAATAAAGTGAAGATGGAGACATTAAAAAGCCTTAAAATGGGGTTTCAAAAATAGAGACTTCAATTCTAGAATAAAATTTCAATAGAAGAGTTTTTTTGAGGAGGAATATGGTGATAATTAATTATGTGAGGAAGAAGAACTAGAATTTAAGACTGTAAACCAGACCTCTATGATGGATACCATTGAAAAGTTAGAACCATTGACAAATAAAGATAGAGATAATCAGTTGACTACTAATATCGATCCCATGTTAAAATTTAAGGATGATTTTTGTATGCTTGAGAATAAATGTAAGAGATGAACTAAGTGGAATGAAATGGTGGAGGAATCATCAGAATATATTGATCTACTGGAAGCGAAAATTGAACGACTGAAAGAAATGGTGAAAGTATAATCATCAATCCTTGAAAGCACCGATGATGTTGTGGAACTAAAACTCTTAATTAAAGAACAATAAAATTTTATCAATAACCATACCTCAAGACTAGAGGAGAATTCCATGACCATTGAGGGACTCAAAGAAGAAGTTATAACTCTGAGAAGTAAACAAGAATGTGAATAATTTTTAAAAGAATCAAAGAAGAAAATAAAATTTGGAAGGTCCTCAGATGCTGAGCTGCTAGATAGAGTAAAATTTGGTTCTAGTGGATTTGAAAAGATGTTGAGTGATCAAAGACCCTCATGCAAGAGAAAGAGTGGAATTGGTTGTGATTCCAAAACATCAAATGCTATAAATAATGTGAACTAGAAAAAAGGAAATCTGAAAGTTGATCATGTAGAAAATCCACCTGAAGTGCAGAAAAAGAAACACCTTAATCGAACTAAAAGGAGAACAAAGTATTATCCTCAAGTATCAAAAAAATATAAGAAGTCAAACGATTTTCCTACGTAATAAGGAATGATGAGAAATATAAGTGATAAGGAATTTCCTTTCATGAAGTGTTAGTTTTGTGGCTATCAAGGTCATACAATGTCATACTGCGAAGAGGAAAGTATCTATATGAATGGGGAAGAGTTAGGAGTTCAAAAAAGGGGGAAATATTAATATCCTACTTCATATAGAAGAAATAATTTCTATGGATATTGTTTTCACTACTATAACTTTGGCCATAAAGCTTTGTATTGCTGGAATAGGTATGACATGAGAAATTCATTCAATGCTTAGAGATGAGTCAATAATCGTCAACTAGATGGTGTAACTATTTCAAATAGGTTTTCTCCTATAGAAGAAGAATTTTAATATGAAGATCCCATGTACATGGAATAGATAATTGAAAGGCCATCAATGTTCTACATGAAATCTAATATCTCATGGTATGAAAATAGTAAAATTGAAAAATCCCATTTTGCAGTAGTAACCCTCAAAGCTACAAAGAAAAATAACACCCAGATTCTTGATAGTGGATGTTCATACCACATGAAGGGTAATGCATACCTATTAACGAATTTCATGAAAAGTTCGATGGAACAGTGAGGTTCATTAATGATGGTGCTTTGATGATAAAAGGCAGTGGATGTACTGAGCCAGCTAATGACTGACTGAAAATTAACTTTTTTATTAGCAAAACACTTTTGAGGTAAAAGTGAGAAATCGCAAGATCCAAAAATTACAACCAATTAAAACCATGAAATATGATAACCCATATCAATACTACACGATCCACTCCTCCCTAGCAACTACATCGTGATGATAAGATTTCAACATCGCATGACCACTCGGCTAGCTAACCCGTGCAAGGATGCACGAGCATGGTAATGATGGTAAAGCCATACCCTCTCGAACTTCCAAATCCATGTGGCATGCTCAAGAGAAAGCTTCCTACTCTGATCCTCATCTGAAGCAGCTCCATGTAGTGTGTTGTTTACAAACATATCCAAAATTCAAAAATCAATCAATTACCTTCATGCAACCTAGCCTCAATTTACAGACTCCCAAAGTTCATTCACAACTTCTTAAATTTGCAGACACCCAATGTTCATTCACAACTTCTCAAATTGACCTCCCAGAGACATTAAATCCTTCATCATTTTTGGGTTCTATTGCATATCTCATAATCTTTCCCTCAGAGAAACTCTTCAGGTAAGAGTCAATGGTTTCATCCACGACCAGAGATTCAAGAATCACATACAATATTCCAAGAAAGAAAACCAACCAGATCAAAAAATCAGTTGCACAACAACCAATTCAAAAAGAACGGAAATCATGAACAGAATAGGTTCAGACACAGAACAAAAAAGTCACATAGCACACCACAGGACATACAACAATTTTCATCCAAAACCTTAACCCGATTCAGATCAAGGATTGAAACCTATCACCTTAGCCATCCACCAAAACGCAATCGGCCACAATCCGAACAAAAACATCAACAACCATAAGAATCCCGATGAGAATCAAATAGTCGAGGAACCGGGAATCCACCAAACATAAAAACTCATACAAATCACGAATCAACAAAACAGACGTCGACTCATCAACAAATCCGCACTCTAAACCAGGATCAACTAAAAAAAATAGGAAAACATCACCAGAACTCTGGAAGGTAGACCTGCCACATGTCAGATCCTGTCTCCGCCATCCCTGTCATACACGAAGTCTGCAACGAACCACCCGATGTACAGATGGAGGACGCTGTAGCACACACAGGCTTCTGAAGCTGGACCTTGGCCATCGGCCGACAACATGCTACCTTGAGAGACCCTAACCGGTGATGAAGAATTAGGGTGAGGAGAGGTCAGCAACGTTGCAAATGAATAAGGTCGAGTCCAAGTCTACGATGCCACTGTAACCGAGTATCCGCCGCCGCGAATTCACCGAGCACGAGGGAGGAGGCACCGTAACAACCCTAGGTGGAGGAGGCGGTGATGACATTGAAAATGAAGAAGGTCAAGTCTAGGTCACTGATGCCACCGTAAACGAGTATCTTCTACCTTGAATTAAGCGAGCATGAGGGATGAGGCGCCACGCCAACCCTAGGCGGAGGAGGCGGCGATGAGGTGAAATAGTTTTTGTAGAGAGCGCCCCTTACGGGCTCATTCCTCAACTAAGCTAGCTAATGGAGAGCTGAAGAAAACTAAAGTTCTATATGTGAATTCTTTGTGTCACAATCTTCGTAGTGTGATTCAACTCTATGACTTATTTATTATTGTAAAATTAATTTATAATGGAAGTACTATAATAGGAAAGTCTGAGAATTATCTCATGAAAGGATGTAAAATAGATGAAAACTTATATCAGGTTGACAGCAAGGAGAACATTGTCTACATAACAGTTGAAGTGGAAAACTACTTATGGAATCAGAGGATGGATAATATCAATAAGAAATATATGGAATAGATATCTAGGATAAAGATAGTCATGGATATCCATAATATAAATCATTAATGAGAAAAGACCTGTGATGATTGAAAGTGAGGGAAACTGGTCTGCAGTTCCTACTGGCCAAAGAATAAAAGAGCATCAAATCTCTGTAATCTAATTCATACAAATTTATGTGGTCGGAGAAATGTTGTTTGGACACATGGAAAAAGGTACTCTATTATTTTTATGGATTATTATAGTAGAGTGTCATGTGTGATCGTTATACACAGGAAGCGATAAGTGCTTGACTGCTTGAAACCAATCGATGAATCGCTCAGAGTGATACTGGACAGAAGATCAATGTCTTATGGTATGAAAATGGATGGGAATAAACATACATTGAATATAAAAATTACATAGAGAATCATGGGATACCAAATGAGGTGGTAGTTGTTATAAATCCCCAAAAAATGGAGTTGTTGAGCGTAGGAATTGACAGTTAAACAACATGGCCAGAAATATGCTAATTGAGAGTGATATTAATCGACATTGCTGGAAAGGGGTAGTATAAGTTGCAGTTTATATTGAATATCAAATAGAGATATATATATGTGAGACAAATACACCATATGAATTGTGGCATAGAAGGAATCTATCTTTTAAATATTTTATTGTTTTTAAAAGAAATTGTTTCATCTGAAAAAAAAGAAGGAAAACAAGGGACATATGGAGACAATGCCGATGAAGAAATATTTTTTATATACTCAATGAACAACAAATCCTACAAGTGTTTCAATAATTACTTAGGAAGAATTATGGAAATAATTGATGTCAAGATCATTGAAGAGAAAAACACAAATGATTCTAGGAATTCTTAGGATGATGTGACATAAGATGAGTAAGAAGGTTAACATGGAAAAATTCTAATATATACGTAGAGGAAGGTGTAAAAACTCTCAGGAGTCACAACATGATGTTGAATATGAAGAAGAATCAGAAGAAGAATCCATAACTAGAGAGAATTCGGTCAAACCCCAAATGAGAAATCAAAGAGTTGAGATTGGTCAATCTAACATTATTGGGGATTAGAATATACCTACACGAATAAGGATAATGAGGAGTAATTACCAATATGCATTTCTATCATTTTTTGAACCATCTTCATTTGAAGAGGCTACAAAGGATGTGTCATTGGTGAAAACAATAAATGATGACATAGATCAGATTTACAAAAATCAGACATGGGATCTCGTCAAAAGACCTCAATATCATAATGTGATTGGTACGAAGTAGATTCCAAGGACAACTTTGATGAACATGGAAATTTTATCCTAAATAAGGTGTGCTTGGTCTATAAATGATATTCATAAATCGAAGGAAATGAAGTTGAGGAGAAATTTTCTCTTGTAGCGATGTTGGAGTCAATCATGCTATTTCTTGCATGGAAAAAACAAAAGTGTTATAAAGTTTATCAAAATGATGTCAAGACAAAATTCTTAAATGGATTATTGGAAGAATAAGTCTACATTGAAAAATCCAAGGGGTTATTTCTTGGTAATGATGAACTGAAGGTTTTAAAAATAAAGAAACCTCTTTATGGCCTGAAATAGGCACCACAAGCATGGTACTCTCAGTTGGACTCTTATTTGAGAAATCTTGAGTTTGTAAGAGGATGTGTGGATCACAATATCTTTGTAAAGAATTCTCAAAAGGATCAGTTCATGGTATTGGTATATGTGGATGAGATTATTTTTTATAGATGAAGACAGGGATCAGTTGATGAATTTTCCAATCAAATTAAGTGTGAATTTGAAATGTCCATGATTGGTGAACTTGCTTTCTTTTTAGGGTTGCAAGTACTTCAGAAGAAGTATTATGCTTTCATTTCTTTGGAAATGTATGAAATAGATCTGCTGAAGAAATTCAATATGCATGATTCGAAACCATTGTAGACTCTGATTGTAGTTAGATCAAAGCTCTGAAAGCATAAGGAATGGACTTCTGTGGATCCCACCATATACATAAGAATCATTGGAAGCTTACCGTACCTAATAGTGAAATAACTAGATATTGTCATTTCCAATTTCCTTGTGGAACACTTTCAGATTTATCCAAAGGAAGAACATGTGGCGGTAGTGAAAAGAATCATGAGATACAATCAAGGTACACATAATTATGGGATATACTTTGCAACAGAAAGTGATATTGAACTATCTACTTTTTCTTATGCTGAATGGGATGGAGATATAGTGAATAGAATGTATACTAGTGGTGGATAATTATATAGTGGGATGAAATTCATGGGCTAGATAAGCAAGAAATAGGAATGTACTTATCTTAGTACCACCAAAGATGAATATATATTCCCAACCAAGGTTTGCACTCAGTTACATAGGATTAAGAAGCAACTGATTGGCATAGGTGATGAGGTGAAACAACCAATGTTGATTTACTTTGATAATAAGAGTGAAATTTATCTTATGAAGAATCATGTTCAACATTCTCATACAGAACATATTGAGATCAGATATCAATACATCAAGGAAAAAGTTGAAGAGGGCATGATCAAAATGGACCATGTGGGAAAATATGTTCAAGTGGATGATATTATGACCAAGCTACTGTCAGCAGCTGTGTTTGAGAAACATCAGTTAAACCTCGGTGTTCATCCACCTCCCATTGCATAAGAAGGTTATGTGATTCCCCACTACCAAATATTTTTAGCTATGTTAATCTGTTTGTGGAAGTGTTGCAGGTTTATGGGGGAGATACGATCCAGGAAGAGTATGTTATGATCTCTACGATGTTTAAATACCTGTCTTTGGGTTTATTTTCAATGGGGTAGAATGGATAAATTCGATGGAGAGTGATTTTTTTGGATATAGGAAATATGAAGAATAGGAAAAACCTGAACTACAACTATGGGGGAGAAAAGAAAATAATGAGTACTCAATTCATGTCCTCTCTCTTGTTTTCTACACTGAACACTACTCATGTATACTTAGAGTGATGGATGAGTTTTTCCTTGAAGGCTCGGATTTTTATCCTAGATGGCACATCATTGAAATTATCTAGAGATTGACAAAAAACACAAATGGGGATATTCTTGGAACCAAGGATGCTTGTTGATAATATTGGAGTTTGTTTTGTGTTTGTTTTCAGTCTACACATGGGTAACTAAGGAATTAGCAAGGAATGAAGTCATACATTTAAGGCAGAAAGAATTATTGATGACGGAATAGTTTCCTTGTGGTTTCCAAATTTTTGGTCCTCAAAATCGAGAGTTTGGTCTTGAAAAAAAAAATTCTAAGAGGATTGAATGCTATGTGAAACAACAAAGAAAATAAGAAACATAAGGGAATCACATACCTCATAACATGGACCATGTACCATGTTCCAGAAATGGTTTCTAGCTATGTACCATGCAATGGGAATGGTACGCAAAGTGGTGTGCAAAACCAAAAATTATTTGCAGCAATGGTATGTAGTGAAGGTATGCGGTGCGCGGAATTCTGAATGTTGGTAGGATTGATGTGGTTTGTGAAATAGGATCTTTATGAAGTGTAGGCTAATAGTATGTGAATGGAGTTAAGTATACAGTGAATATTTTACCACATTTAAAATTTCGGTAAATCATATTAGTGAAATTTGAAAATTTATGTGCCAATATATAGAGTAGGAATACCCTTTATTAAAGGGTGGGATTAAAGATTAAAATTTTGGGAAGAAATCTAGTAAATTCCAAAGTGGTTCATAGAGGAGATGATGGTAGGTAGAGAGAACCATCTACATAAGGAAAACATTCCATGGAATGAATTACAGTTCACATAGGAAGATCTCATAGTACATGGCAGAACAAGGCAGCACGTGGAGTAGGCCAGTACGCAGAGAAGCAGAGCAGTTTGTTGAGTAAGTTAGTAAATGAAGTAGGGTACTTCACATCAGAGTTTTATGGTATGCGTAAACAAAAATGGTATTCATAGGAGGTGGTCCACACACCACACCCAGAACACAGTTTGCAGAACACCCAAGGAAGCCTGAAAATTTAGCAAATCAATTTGCGAAATTAATTTCAATAACATATCTGTGTATGAGAAAATAAATTCAATATATGGGTGATTACGAGACATTGGAAGAGCATCCATTTATAGTTTAGGATGCATAATTTAATTCTAAACCATTGAATAAACCTTCAAGTCGATTAACTGAGTGATGATTCTTCCAATGTAGTGTGCTAGGGGGAGTCAGAAGAAGTGATCTGAGAGAAACAATATTGTATCCCTAAAAGATTGTAAAGATTGTGCTCCTAGAACAGAGTGACTATGCTAAACTCTTGTAATCAACAATTTGTTAATATTAGTGGTTTTTTGTATGATCAAAACAATTTTTGAATATGCTCCTTGGACGTATCCCTTAGTGGTGAACCAAGTAAAATTGATGTGTCATTGCTTTTCATGTAATTGTTTATTTTTTCACATCCTCTTCAGACTGATTTAAAAGGATCCTATCAACGTGAGAACAATATCCATCGATTTAAATGAAAAAGTTGACACCCTAATTTTCCCATCCTCTCTCGGGGTCTTCTAGGGTTCTTCAGTTCTCTGGTTCATAGAAAGAATGAATGAAGAGTTCCTCACATGTTATTCATTTTTGTATGTTGTTCGTGTGGGTCTGGAATTGTGGATATGTGTATCTTTTTATGTGTTTCCAACTTGATAGATTTACTCTTTTATATTATATATCCCTAGAATGTGCATGTTTTAGGTAGGTTTTATAACTCATACTTCATAAATCCTAATTAATGATGTCTGAAAAAATCATAGAATTAATCAGTCACATTAAAACACTGAAAATGTGACTATTAGAAATAGTATTAAATAAAAGAAAACTTAAACAGTCTATCAGTGACTCCTTTATTGGTGAAAAATGTGTTGTTGAATCATTCCATCTCTGATTGCTTCTATAGGTATCAGTGTCTCATTCTATTGGTGTCTCCTTCTGTCGATATATTCATGTGTTGGTGATTCCTTGCGTCGGTAGCACCATGCATCGATAACTCCATGTGTCGGTAGCACCATGCGTCGGTAGATTAGTCCTTCTATCAGTGAGACTATTGAACTATTAATGAGATTTTCTTTCTATTGGTATCAGTGAGTCCTTTGTGATGTTGTAATTTTTGTGTCAAACTTATTTGGTCAGCATCAGTAATTCAATTGTCTGTCAGTGTCAGCTTCACATACATAAGAAATATTTATGTTTGGACTGTCTTACAACATAATTATTATTAGAATGTGTTAAACATATATGTGATCATATATAATCATAGTTACACATATTGAAACTTAAATAAACATAATTGAAATGATTAGACCCGACTAATAAGATTTACCATGATTTGTGATTATTAAAACCATAGATGGTGGCCACGAATCTCCTATGGGCCAAAAATATCCCCCTTTTTTACAATGAAAAATCATGGAATTATAATGTACGATTAACTAACGTGTAATATAACCATTCTCCTTATCATCTCCCAGTACTAATGAATTTTATTAATATATAGATAAGGTTTATAGGTAATAAATAGTAATGGTATCAAAAGAAACAAAAATAATTCTATCAAATACTAATGTCATTTGTTCACATATGTAATCAGAGGTAAGGAAAATAAAATACATAAGATTGGTATAAATGGTAAAATAAATAAAGATAATTCCAAATTTACCTCCCCCTTTTGAGATTATGAAAAAGTGAAAGGGTATCAAAGGATAAAATCAATAATGAAATGGAATGAAAGGAATAATCAAGAACGAAAGAGGTATAAAAGGAATAAGATGTATCAGATAATAATAGATGTAACACAAATAGATGAAATTAAAGAGCACTCAATTCCATTAAATAGTGAAGGAAAGGGTATTACTATAGTCAGTGAAAAAAAACAAAAGTAGAATACATCATCCCAATAAAAAATAATACACCCTACTTTTTAGGGTCAAGAGACTCCCTCCCTTTCTCCGAGGGATGAATCAATGGTCCAGCAAAAGGTAGATTTTGAGAGGTAGGAGGGACCAAATGGATCTTCGTAAGAGGTAGGTTTACTATTTTTTGAATAGTAGAGACATGGATAGGCTTTTTTGTGACAAAACATGTGTTTAATCCAGCACTGTGACAAATGGTCGAATCTGACTAAAAGACGGAGAAAATTTCTTCTCAGTTGGAGGAACTGATCTAGCAGGTCTAATAAGTGAAGCAACATGAACCACAATTGCTTAACTCTGAAAACAATTGTATGGATTCAAGATGATTATGAAATTATCAATGATTTTTCCACCATATTTAAAATCTTTATCAAAGTCATCTTCATTTTCCATGAACTTGTCAAGATGAGGTGTGAAGTCCGTTAATTTTTGAACTTCATCCTTAAGAGATTTTTTCACTAGAGGCAATGTCAAAATTTCTGTCAAATATTTAAAAAGTCTTTTCAACTAATGATTGGCAATTCTCTTCTTTAAATAATAATACACCTTCTCTGTAATCTAAACATTGGAAATCTCATCACTCATGGAATAGAGGCTGACTATATCGTCATCATGGTCAATATTCTTGTCAATTTTTGCAAGTTTGTCAAATCCAGAAGCCCCAAACAGAGATTGAAGCACTTCCTTAACAACATTTGTAATTACCTAAATGTCCAAGGCCTAAGATGTATGAACATATGTAGAAGGAACAATGGGAGATGAGGTGTGGTCCTTAGGAGATTTAAGCACTATCTCTAGACAATCGTTATACTCAGAGGTTAAATGATTTATTACAGAGACAAGACCACTAATTTATTTTATCATATTTGTGGAGTTTGAAAAAATTGTTTCATCCATTGTGGTTAGTTTTGGTTGAATCTCATATATAAACTTATTTGAAACATTAACTTCATCAGCCTCATTCACAAAAACTATCTAATCTAGAATCAAAGAAGCTTGCATGGACTTCTTTATCTCTTAAATTGAATATTTGTGATAGCGTAATTTATTACTAAGGTGAGTGTTTTCCATTCTAGATTTTTGAATTTCATGGACCATAAAAGATTGAAATGATACGTTCACATTTGAACAGAATTTATCCCTTAATTTCTCAAAATATGATCTAGTGACATAGTTACTAGGAACTGAAAAAACAGAAGGAGTAGGGACTGAGGAAGATGCCACCTCCAGAGGTGCCACAAAATGAACATGGTCTTCAACTTGTGGTATCTATGGAACTACTATACTTCTCTCATCATCAAAGTTAGAATAACCTTTGTCAAGGATAACATACCTTGGATTCCATTTAAATTTATATTTCACAGAGTCTTCCATCTTGAGGCTCCTCTTCAACTTGATCTCTTTTATCTAGAAGATACCCCTCAATCTATTCTATCCTCACTGGTGGCTTACAATTAACTTTGGGTCTCCATCTTTTATACACTAACTGAGGTGTAGGGATCACTTGAGCTTCCACTTATGTTTAAGTTTCAAATAGTCTTCTTTCTTCAACAATAATGATTGTAATTTATATAACCACTTTATAGAATAGAGCATCAAACACCTCTACATATCCACCTTGATAATCCTCATGATGGTCACTATAACACTCATTTCCTTCACTAATACCTTTACTACCTTCATCATCACCTTCTTATCCATGATTTTCACTGACACTTCCATTAGCATTCTCATAATCTCCACTTTCACTACCTAAACCAGAACCACTTTCACTACCATTGTTACTTTCATCTTCTTCACTTCCTTATTTTCCTTCTTCTTCTTCTGATTCTGATTCATCTTTAGAGCTACCAGACTTGCTAACATACTCTAAACTTCTTGAGACTTTTGTCTCATCATCTCCATTGTCTCTATGTGTGGGATTCTCTGAGGTCATAGAAAATGGAGGATAGGCGGTCCATATGAAATACTTTTGAGCATTAGTGTTGTCAGGGTCACTTCTATCATCAATATATGACCCTTGATTTCAAACTGGTGTGGAAGGATCTTCTTCCTCATCTTAAGAGTAAGAAAATTCCACATATGTTCACCAACCAAGATCATCCATATCTCTTGGAGACATTGGATGGTCCAATCGATTTTATTTATCATAAATCTTATCCTCATCACCAAACTATTTTCTTTTCCATGGGTTCCATTAGATTTTTGTCCTATTGAAAATGCCTTTATTCAAAAAGTCACTACTATATTGAGATAAAATTTTATCACTTTCATCTACGTAGCCTTTCTCCTTAAGAATGGATGTGATTAATCTTGGGTAAAAAATACAGTTTTTCTTGAAATAAGGCTTAATCATCTCACTAATATGAACCGTGAGATATATACATAGGTTTACCTTAATTAACTTCTTCAGTATGTACACCAAACATACATCCTTATATTTTATTAAGGAAAAGTATCCTTTCCTATGACATATTTAGTGCTGAATTAATTTGAACAAAATTCTTCACTCCACATCCAATTTTGTAGAAATAGGACTTTTTTTATCTTCATTGTTAATATGATCCTTGAGAGATGTCTCCTAATAGAAAAACTCACTCTTGGGTGTAGAACTACCTTGATTGTCATCAAAAACACCCTCATGGGGTATCGTAAGAAATTTAGCCCACTGTGTACATGAAGAAGAGATCATATATCCTTTATCAATTGACTTGGTCCACGTAACTTCACTTATTTCGAGAATAAACTCCACATTCATGTAAAACTCGTGAACTAACTTTGGGTACCAAGGAATTTCATTGTCTGAAAACCACAAAATACAACCATGATCTTGTAGCACCTTCAACATCAATGATTTTCTTTCAAACAACAACTCAACCAACACATCCTTTTCTAGTATAAACACTCGGCTTGCAAGAATAGGATTGACAAGCCTAAGAGACTTTTCTTTCTATTTCTTAGTAACATGAGACATGTCTCCTAAACCACATTCCAGAATTCACTTCACATGCACTATTCTTACTGTTCGGTTGAAGGATGGGAGGTAAAAGGTTGAAGGTAAGAAGAGATAAAAATCTTGGTAGTGTAAGGGATAAAGTGAAAGGGTAATTAGTATAGTATATCAACTTAGCTTATATCATTTAGGGAATTTCAGATCTCAAAATCATGATCCAGGTTAAAAAAATAAATGAAATAGCATCATTTAGGTTAAAATATAAAATTGATAAAAATAGTGAGTCATTGGTGTCGGCATGAAATTTTTTTCATAACATTAATGTTGTCAGCATGACAAGGCATGGGTTTCAGCATGACAATTGTGTTGGCATGAAATTGCATCAGTATGAAAAAGTTATCAATGTCAGAATGAAATTGTCATCTTCATTTAGTTAGTGTCAGCATGAAACTATCTGTTCGACATTACTAGTGTTGGTATGAAAACTTTACTAAAATTTATCAAAGTAATAACAACATAAGGTCCTATAGATTGATCATTCCTTAGTCATGTATGATGTATTTAATTCTTTCTGTGTTCAAGGGCTTAGTGGTGATGTCTGCAATCTAATGTTTAGTTCCAATGAATTATAATGTTATATCACCTTTTTTAAAATAGTTTCTCAAAAATTGATGGCTTACATCAATATGTTTCATCCCAGAATGTGAAACATGATTCTTAGAAATATTAATAGAACTTTTATTATCACAATTTATTGGGACATATCAGAATTGATATCCCTAGTGTTGTAATGTGTGTTTAATCCACAAAATGTTTTCCCAATAACTACCAGTAGTTTTGTATTTAGATTCATTAGTAAATAATGCAATAGGATTATGTTTCCTACTAGACAATCAAACAAGGGACTTTCCCAAAAGTTGAAATGTACCAGAGCTGATCTTTCTGTCTAACTTACATTCAACAAAGTCAGCATCTGAATAACTCAAAAAATCAAAATTTTATCCTCTATGATAAAATAGTTATAAAATAGTTGTATATTTGAGGTATTTAAAAATCTTTTGATAGAATTTAGATGATTTTATTTTTTTCTTGAAAATGTGTACACATTCACACACTAAATATTCTATATGTCATACTAGATGTTAGGTAGAGTAAACTCCCAATGATTCCACTTTATGTTGTTTGATCAACTGATTTACCATCTTCATCAAGTTCCAACTTACAAGTGGTACTCATTAGAGTGTCACTACACTTAGTTCTTTCAACTATGAATCTATTTAAAAGATCCTTAGTATATTTACATTGATTCAAAACAACACCTTCATTATTTTGAAATATTTGATATCTGAGAAAGAACTTGAGTTTCCCCATCAATCTCATCTAAAATTAATTTTGCATCATCTATGAAAAAATCAACAAATAAAGAATTTTTAGAGGATCCAAAAATAATATCATATACATATATTTGTACTACTAAAATATCTTGGTAAATTACTTTTATAAAAAGGTTAGGATCAGTAATACCTTATGTAAAACTTTATAAATAAAAAACATGTTGAGACTATCATACCATGCTCTTGGAGCTTGCTTTAAACAATATAAGACTTTAGTTAATTTAAAAAAATGATTTGGAAAGTTGGGATTTGTAAAACCAGAGGATTTTTCAATAAAAACATCCTCAATTATATAAACATTTAATAATTCACTATTGACATCTATTTGGTAATGTTATAAATCTAGATTTTCTACATAGGCAAGCATGATTCTAATGAACTAATGTGTAGCTACTGGTGCAAAGGTTTCCTCATAATCAATCCCTTCATCTTGAATATAACCTTGTGCAACCAATATGTATTTTTTCTAACTATATTACCAGATTCTTCTTCATTCTTTCTAAACACCCATTTAGTTCCTACAATCAATGTGTCTTGTGGTCTATCAATAAGTTTCCATAATTTTTTTCCATTCAAACTTATTTAAATTTTCTTGAATAGACATCACCCAAAATACATCATTAATAGAATAATTGATGTTCGTAGGTTCAATCTGTGAAAAAAATATTGATGTTTAACCTGATTTCCAGGAGAAGATCTAGTCTGAGTTCCTTTGATAAAAATCCAACTATAGCATCTAAATGATGGTTCTTAGGAGTTCTAAGATGCCTAGAAAAATAAGGGCTAATAACTTCAGGTTATTCTCTAGGTTCAGGTTTATCATGACTAGAGTTTGGGGAATTTATAAAACTAGAAGTTTTAATAGATTCCTTAATAGGATGGTCATATGATTTAGTATTGACATCCATATTTGACATATTATACTCAAGATTTTCTAGAGAGGTCATTGAATCATGTGGATCTATCTTATCAAACGTGGCATGCACAGATTCTTTCACACCTTTGATTCTCATATTCAATACTCTATTGGATTTTCTAGAACTTGAATAACCTATGAAACTTCCTTCATCATTCTTGGAGGAATCTTTTACCAGATTATCCATATTGTTAAGAATATAGACTTTGCATCCAAAAATATTCAAGTAGTATATAGGTCTAATCAAGACTCCTTTGATTATATAGAATGATGTATTGGTATCTTCTACCTAAATGTATATTGGTAGGTCACACTCACTAAGCATGGTTCTAACAATTTCTTATAGGGTTATATTTCATTTTTCTATAACTTTATTTTACCGGGGTATCCTAGGAGTAGAGAAGTAATGACTATAGTCATTTGTTGAGAAAAATGATTCAAAATCTCTATTCTCAAACTCAAAACCATGGTCACTTCTCAGGGTTATAATTCTAAGACCAGTATGATTTCCTACAGTCTAAGCATACTTGTTTAGATGAGATCAAGCTTCACTTTTGTGAGCCAAGAAGAAGTTAAAATTATATCTAGAGTAGTAATCTGAAAGAACATATAAATAGTGATTCCCACATAGAATTGAATCTCTAGATGTTCCAAAAAAACTCAATGTGATCCAACTCAAGAGGTTGAGAAGTTGAAAATTATTTCTTTGATTTGAAAGGGATTTTTTGTTTTTACCATTTTGACAAGGATTACAGGCTCTTTCATTTTGAATTTCTGATTTCGTTAGATCCTTGAATAATCCTTTTCATGTTAGATTTATAAGATAATTTTTATTTCAGTTCCCTGATCTCATATTCTAAATCCAAGACTCTTCAAAAACATTACTCATATAAGAAAAATTTTGAGAAATTAAAGAATCCAATTCAACAACATAAATATTTTCATTTATAAAAGTAGAAAATACTAACTCATTTTTAGAATTAAAAACATTGCATACATCATCCTCAAATTTAACATTAAACCCATAATCACATAACTGAGAGATTATAAGTAGGTTTTATTTTAATCCATTAACAAATGGTACATCAGAAATTAAAATTGAGGAAGAGTTACCAATCTGAAAAGGCCAATGATTTTTCCCTTAGCATTATCATGGAATGTGACATGTCCACGATCAATATTTATCAAATTCATGAAGCATGCATAATATCCTATCATGTGTCTTGAACATCCACTATCCAAATACCATATGATTCTATAGGAACTCTTCAAACAGTTTTCCTATAAACATATTAAACAAGAAAATATTTTGGTACCCATATTTGTTTTAGTCCAGTAACATTAGTAATAAGAGATTTGGGAACCCAAATTTGCTTCATGGGTTTTCTGAAAGAAACATGTAAATTATTTGAGAAATAGACTTTATTGTTTCCATAAAAACTTGAAATAGTCGAATATTTTTCATTGCTGTAACATGGAGAAAATTTTACAGAACTAGGAATAAAACTAGATTTTTCAGATTTAGTTACAAAATTGGTTTTGAAAAAATTTATTTTACCAGGTTGGTAGCCAATACCTCTGGTGTATTTAGCTGAAACTTAACTACCTAGAATTTTAACCATTATATCATTACCATTGGTAAACATTTCTAAATCCTTTTTCAATTTCTCATTTTATAATTTAAGCTTGTTTTTTTCCTGAAGCAGTTGAGCATTTTTCTCTTTTTCTACTAGAAGTTCATATTTAATAGTGGTAGTCAAATAATGCTATTTATTTAAATATTTGTATTTATATTTTAGTTCATTAAAAGTGTCCTATAGAATATTTCAATATTCAAACATTTCATTAATTTTCATATTTTCATATTCACTTTCATCTCTAAAATAGTAATCATTATGTTATGTATATTTTAGTGTTAAATTATATGTGCTTTCCATAAAACACATATTTTCCTTATTATCCTTTTCATCATGAGAGGATTATATGTCACTTGAGTTGTCCTCCGAAGCACTCTATGTTTCCTTCATTGCCTTTTCTACTTTTTGTACTTATCATCATACTTCTTCTTGTACTTTAGATTGGGACAGTCACCCTTTACATTTCCCTTTCTTTTGCATTCAAAACAAATGATTTCATTTGAAATGATGCTTCTTTTCCAATAATTTTTAAAATAGACCTTATGATCATAAGTTTCTTCATAGTTCGGATATTAGAAGAATTTATTATTTCTATAAAATTTCTTAAACCTTCTCGTCATTTGATCCATTTCTTCATCGTTGTCTGTTGAAGATTCTCCATCACTTGAACTTTCAATTTCATCTTGATCTTTTTCCTTCTATTAAGATGTAGTATATTTGAAATAAACATATTTTAATTTGAGTTTATCATCCTCTTATTTTTTTACATTTAGTTCATCCTTAAAAATCATCAAATTTCTTATCAGCTCCTTCACTGGAAAAGTGTTGAGGTCATAGGATTTTATTATTGTTACAGAAGTCCCTCTCTATCTATGTGGTAAGAATCTGAGTATTGTTATGATTTTCTCCTTTACTATAATATCTCTTCCCAGAGAGATCATGGACTTCAAAATTTTATTAAACCTGAGATACAAGTTAGAAATAGGTTTATCAGGCTTCATATTAAAATTAACATAATTAATAGTATCAGTGTTATGTCTTATTTCTTACTCATTATAAGTTATTTCATATGAAATAGATAATGTGTCCCAAATTTCATAGGCATATGTACAATAAGATATTATATTAAATTTAAAATCTCCTAGTTCTCAAAACAAAAAATTCATATCTTTGTTAATGTTATTATAAATAGACTTTGTGGGATCACTCCAGGTATTCATATTAGTCTTTGGAATTTCGTATTTATATTCTATAATTCTCCAAATATCAGAGCCCGTACTTTCTAAATGAATTTCCATTTTAATCTTCTATTGGGTATAGTTTGTTCCACTAAAGTTGGGAGGTATGTTTGTAGCAACACCTTAGTTTAATTATCCATAATAATGAAAATATTTTTAAAGAGATAAAAATTTAGAAGTAACATAAAGTTTGAGATCTTTAAAACAGAACTAAATCACAGTTGAAAATACATAAAAAATATTTTAAATAATTTCATCTGATACCAAATGTTAGTCGGAGTAGGACACTCAATAGGGGGTGAATTGAGTTCCTATAAAAATCTATATTAAAATTTTTATTTAAAAGATTCCCCTAATTTAAAACACAACATGCCAGTTAATCATTACATTGAATTTATAATAGTTTGACTATTCAAAAAATTTCCCAGAAGAGTGGATATTTCTCTATTGTAACAAAATGATATATTGATACAACTTTTGAAACTAATCTTATCAGCTAAAAAAATTATAAACACTATACAAGACTAACTATCAAAGTGAAATTTAGTTTTCATAAATACAGATAAAAATAAAGAAAACTAGATTTTAAATCATAGTGGATTTAAAACAAGAGGTTCAGTCTCAAGCTGAGACTTAGTCCTCTCCACTTGGGGATCACCTGCCACCAAGTAGTCTATATAGACAATGGTTTTGATCCACACCCCAGATCGAGGTTTACACAACAGTTTAGAATTGTCTAGGTCACCTGACCTCTACTATTGTTCTACATAGGAACCAAATACAACCAGGTAACATAATACCCTCACCATAGTTCTACATGGTATAAACAAGTGTAAAATCATAGTTGTGTGAGGATATCTAGTATCCTCAAGTTCAATGTAGGAGAAAGTGTGTGTTTTAAAAATAGATGCACACGCTATTATAAAATTTATTAAAAAGGAACACAAGAGAGAAATAAATATTACATAGGGTTTATAAGTCTTTGTGTGTTATGCAGTTCATCTCTGGACTCTTTGATGTATCAGAGTTGAAGTTGGAGTCCTCTTTTGGAAGTAGACACTAAAACAGAGTGTCATAGGTCACTATGTTATATCTTCTAGGAAGAAGATATTTTATTCTCCATAGGTTTAGTTAAATGATACATAGATGTTTGAAATTTGGTTTAAAACAGTTATATGGTTCACAAAAAGAAGGAATGAAGACTTACTCATGTGTTCTTCCTTTCTGTATGTTGTTCATGTGGGTCTTCTACTGTTTCTACGTACATATTTGTATGTTTTTTCAGCTTGAGATAATTCCTCTTTTATATTATGTATCCCAACAATGTGAATCTTTTACGTAGGTTTTGTACCTCTTACATCTGATATCCTCATTAAATATGTCTGAAAAAGGCATTAAATTAATAATTCTCACCCAAAAACTAATAATGTGACTATTTTTAAATAGTAATAAATAAAAGGAAATTTAAATAGTCTATTGATGACTCCTTAATCGATTAATAATGTGTCGGTGACTCATTCCATCAGTGAGTCCTTCTATCGGTGTCGATTTATCATTATATCTGTGTCTCCTTCTGTTGGTTTGTTCATGCATCGGTGAGTTCTTTCATTGGTAGCACCATGCGTCGGTATCACCATGCGTTGGTAGGTTAGTCCTTCTATCGATGATACAATAGAACTATCAGTAACTCTTTTTAAATATCGGTGAGAAATTCAATATATTGGTATCGGCGAGTTATTTGTGTTGTCGGCATCAGCCAGACAGAATTATTCTCTTAGCATCGGTGAATCAATGTCTATTAGTGTCATCTTCCCATACATATGAAATATTTCTATTTGGACTATCTTACCACATAAATTTTATCCAAATGTGTTAAACTTATATTTGATCATAGATAATCATAATTACCCATATTGAAACTCAAATAAATTTTATTTAAATGATTACACATGATAAATATGATTTGACATGATTTGTAATTATTAATACTAGAGAGGGTGTCCAACAATCCCCTATGGGACAACACACCATATTCTATTTTTACTATGAATAACTATGGTGTGGCTAGTTCTATAGTTCTAATGTCCTGATTGTTTTTGGACACATTGAGGGAAATCCCTATGAGTGGTGATGTAGTCACTATTTTTCTATAATTTCTATATATTCTTAGGAACCCCTAAACCATAATTTTATATTCATTTACTATTATAAATAGGCCCACTCAAAGGATTTATCAAATGATCATCCAACCCATAGTCTCTTAGAGTTATCCTTAAGGATGGATGATCGAATCATGTTGATTGTAGGTGAGGTCTTCTTATTCTTTATGGTTTTCCTCCTTTATCTTGGGATGTTACACATGTATAAGCCTATGTTTCTATCTATCTCTATAATATCGATCTACAATCTATTTTAGGATGAATTGGGATTAGTATTATAAAGTTTTTGGAATGTAGGACTGTTCAATTTGTTGTAAATACATGCTTCAGGTGATGAGACTCTTAGGAGACCTTGGAATTGACATCAACCACCTTGATGTTGGAAGTTCCATACCATTTTGGGTATTGTTTATTCTCATGTTTCATACCTATGATTACTTTGTTTTTATACATTTATATCCATTTGGGATTGACGTTTCCTTTGGGTGTGTGTGTTTCTATAGCCCATGATAACTATTTACGAGACTTGTTTCTATAATAATGCGTCTAGATTATTTGACAATATTTGATGTTGATCCCACATAGTGTATGTCACTATTATTTTCTCAATATTATATAATACTCAATTATTGTATGGTATACGCTGTTATGTATGTTACCATGCCTTTGGGGGTATTATTATTTTTGCTCAGAATAGGTGAATTGTCAAGACATGGTATCCCTAAGAGTGGTAGTGTATAAGATTTTCAATGATTGACTAAAACATAGGTTAGGGATAGAATGTTTCACCATGGATGTCATGTGATTCACATGAGGTCTAATGGATTCCAAGTAGCATGTTTACTCAATAAATAGTGGATTCTAAGTGGCATGATAGGTCAATTCTTTATGGATTCATAGTATAATTTCACACATAATTATAAGAAGATTTTGAGTCGTTTGTTCACATGATGTCGATATTTATGTTTTCTAGCATTATGGATAGTTCTTGATGACTTATGATATCTTAATATTAATTCTAGCATGAATCCTAAGAAGGTATGGACTAGGCTCATGGTGTCTTGGTTTGAAAAAGAGTGTTTGATGTGTGATTGTTTATGATTACTTGGGAATTTATTATTTTCATTGTATACATAAGTTATAAAAGTGAAATTATTTTTAATGACACATTGATGGTGTGATTGTAGGTTTTATAACTCACACCCTGCACATGAATTTCGTTGTGCATGATGAATTCTTGTATAGTAATCTAGGTAAGGAAAGTGCTCCATGGAAGATGGTTGAGATATGGATCATTAAGATGGTGGAATAATCGAGATAAACTCCAAAGGATTTCCATATAGTTTCTTTATTTACATGTCATCCCACACATATTACACTGGATATGATTTCCACATTTATATCTTGTTTATATTATTGTATGACATATGTGTAATCTGACATTATATTCTTCCACCTTTTTTACTATTTGTCTTTATATTTATTTATTATGATTATTGGTCCAATGATATCATACTTATGGTATAGTCTTCGAAGTAATAAAATTTGGACCTTTTTTGGAAGTGGTAAGCCTATTTTTTTGGTGGGGAGAGCTTGAGGCCTTGTAAGTCATCAAATATGACCTAGTGATTCTAGTTGAGGTATTAGAAAATTATATTATAGAATATAATTATTATTTTTTAACCAACCCTGGACATGATATAAATGAGATAGGTTGTGTAGGATTTTTATTTGGGGAGATTCCATCTGACTATGTATCTCATTTGTAACAAAACATCAAGTAACCATTAATGGGTTTGTTGTTATTATTTTATGGGATTTTGGGCGCATTAATTCATTATGATTAGTCACATATGATCACATTCTATATGTATATGCATGTTTTGTGATGCGTAAAAGTTCTTTAATTTAATCTATTTACGCGTGACATCTATTAGGATAGACTTGTATTCTCAATTGTGATATATATTTATTTTTTATATTATTCTGATATATATGTTGGTTTAAATTAGTTGAACCTGATCATTCAATTATGTTTTATAAATATATTTTTTTGTGACTAACATGTAGGGATGGAGATCATGGTTAGAGTGATGAGGGATATACCTTCGATTATGGGTATAATCTTATAAGAACAATGTCCAGTCACATAGACTCACTAGGAGAGGTCTCATTGAACTTGGTTTTTGAAAAAGATTCCTTCCTATTTAAGAAGATGATTCCCCAAAGAAGACTGATAGGCCCACCTGCTGACGTGGGATGAGATTCTCTCACCAATGAGGATTCCCATGTTCCACTTCCAACTATGTAATATGGTGAACTAAATAAATCTCATACACTCTATATGATGGTGATGGATGTTTTCCCACAATAGTAAAGAGTCGTTATTTTTGTTTTTATCTAGTGTGTAGGGTCATTGAGGTCCATGGTTGACTATGAATGATACTTATAGCTATAGTATCTACTCTACATTTAGGGAATTGATGAAAAACTGGATGCAGAGGATTTGATATGCTTCATTGATAATGTATTTCACCCCATTGAGACACGTGAGGATGCGAGGGGTGTTGTTGGGATCTCACCGGGGAAGCCTTCAAAGAACTGTTCTATAAGGAATTGTTTCCCAATATGTTGAAGATAGATAGAGAGCATCAATTTATAGATCTATATTGGGGGTTTATGATAGTATCTTCATAATTCTATCATTTGAATAAATTAACTTTATTTTATTATATCTTAATAGAAAATGATGAAATTAATTCCATGATGTTTTAGATCCATATTTGTTCTAAAATCATGAGAAATTTATGACATTTTACCCAGTGACACACTCAGAGGATCTATGAAAATTCTTGATAATTAAAAAGGGGATTTAGGAGGATCGTGCAGTTGGTATTCTTCTAGCCATCAGTTCTCATGAGACGACCTACTATGGATATTAAAAGTGCCTCTTTTGGTAGTAGGTAGAGGAATAATAGGGACATGCTTCATGGTAGTGGAATACTCATAAAGAATAGTTTGTATTCCATATTTTCCAAATGAAGAGTACCATAGTTCTTAAATTGTAGTAAGGTCGATCATTAACATAGAGACTTCACAAATCCTTAGATAATGTATTGGAAATGTGTTAAGTATCTATAATACTTTTTTATAAGAGTATGAGTTCATATTTCTATAGAGGATTGAGGAAGTCATTGTCTAGGAACCATGGAATTGGTGGGGGCCCTCAGTAAAAGGATTATATGATAATGACTCATAAAGTCACATACCTCAGGGAAAATTTAATATTGACGAGTGATGTCATGTTTATGTAGTATAAAAACTCTAACATAAGGTGGTGAGAGACCATTTACTTTTCATAAAACCTTCCAGATCATATTTATATTTTCTACTACTTTTGTTGTTTCTAATGCTTCTCATTTCTTTATATATACTCATTTTTTCACTAGACATGAACTATCATTCATGTTGTCTTCTGAGTAAATTTCCTTAGCTACACCAATTGTCATAAAATTGAACAATCCTTCTGGATGACCAGGATATCCTCTAATCATTTACGATTATAAAAATTAGTAGAACTTCATTATTATTGAGGTAATGTAATTTTATATGAGTCTCATCATGGATTTGAGGACCAATTTGTGTGCTCATGTTGACTACTATCAGAGATGAGTATCATTAACATCATCTAATGGTGAGAAATATATGATATCCAAAAAATGAATGTTGAGATCAAATAGGTTTTTTTAATGGGTAATATTATGAGGAACCTGACATAGTTTATATTTTTTCATCTTTCATTAGGGTAAATAGTTTCACCTCATATTTACCTATAGTGTGGATATTTATCAATAAATATTTCTAGAATAATTTATAATTCATCCTATGGAACAATTATTTGAGTTTGAGATAGAACTCAATAATATTTTGTATCCCATTTCAATATGACCATAACATATATTTCATGTTTAGTTGAAGGAGATAATTATACATATCAAGGACTTAGAGTATATGGGTCATATAAGCTTAATTACTTCACTGAGTGGTGAATTTTCTTTACAATATGGTGGATGGTTTCCTTCAATTGTACATTGATAATTGAATGATTAATTAAATTATAGTGAAAAATGTATATACTTTTCCTAAGAGAGATTATATATTAGATTAGTTATAGGGATCCTAGTGATTTCACAATAATGATCATTGATCATTGTATCCCCAATTGTGGGTTAGAGTGGAGTGTTTCTGACTCGTTCACCTGGGTTCACCCACAATGTATGCATATTGTGTGTGCACATTAACATTCCTAGTACACGACATTCCCACTTTTCATAGGTTGGTGTATTTCATCACATTCAATGGGGATGTTAGCATGTTGATTGAAATGGGATGATGGGATGTTAGTTCCTCCTTCCATAGATCACTCATTGGAACTCTTCACCTAGTGTGGGTATACCTCATATGGTTGAGTCATGTTCATGGAACTTATTCTCAGCACCATCACATCATGGACACTGATTAATTACAATTATTATTTCTAGACATTTAGAATCTATCTTGGTAGGTAAGCATCCATCAATCATAAGAGTAGTCAAATCGGGCATCATTCTACATGTCTAGATGCTGGGAACATTGTTCACATTTATTATTTATCTTGGGAGGGAATCTTATACAGTCATCTTAGGCATTCAACTAAAGGGATCCTATGTTAATCAAGAGGTAGCTGATGACAGAGGCATATATCATCCAATTATTTCACCTCAGGTCTCTAATTTTTTTTATGATGTAACTGATTCTAGAGATGTATATCTTTAAATGATTTCACCTTATTCATCCTCTGCTTATACATAGGGTGTGTACATTTGTTTATTTCATAGGTTCTACTTCTTATTGATATGGATCTCAACATCTGGCTGAGAGGGATTGGGGTATGAGTTTAAAATCATGTGAAGATGGATTGATTGATCCGAAATCCCAATGAAGTTAGATCAAGAAGGTGTATCCCTATAAGTTAGAACCAAAAATATTAGCATTAGATCGAATTAGAATGTCTTGTGGAGTCGGATTCGGGAGGTGTGTCCGAAAAATGGAAGATGTCACACAGTGAAGGTTTACTATGGATGGGTCATAACAAATCTTGGCGTCAAATACCGATGGTGTGTTCTATAAAGGGAATATTGTACACCACTAATGGTGATTGGAACACCCCCTTAGGTGGATCATGGAGGTACAATCTTATGAAGGAGGACCTAGATTTACCATTTCACAGGTTTGAATCTCATAGAGGATTCCTACATACCATTTTTTTTAAAACTAGGATCAAAACCTATGTAGTTAGACTCCATTATTTAATGTCACATGATAGGATTGGTCCAAGAAGTTTAATTCCATATAGTAAGGAAATTCATGTCATGAAAGGAGCGTCGAAGAGGGATGGTATTGGAATTACGCATTAAAGCTTCCCATCACAAGAGGATTGCCCTTGGTTGGTGTTAGTGTTGTTCTTATGAATTAATCTTCCCTGGGGACCTAGAGAAGACAAGGTCTCCCAGGTTAGGGGTATGATCTTACCAATTATGAGTCTCATAGAACATTGGGGTGATTTCAGATGTTGGGTTTGGACCGTGGGGAGGATTCTATGTATCCATGTTTGTTGGGAATCAAATATCTTTTTGTTCAAAAGGAATAGGGATTACAAATATGTAGGAGGACCATAGGGTTCTTGGATATGGTTGGGGATTACACTAAATAGGAGTCCCATATTGTGTTTGGGATCATGTGGATTTCATTATTACCACAAACCACTAATCCCACATGAGTCATGGTCAGTCTGAGAAATAAATGGAAGTAGTATATATGAAGATCATGTTGTCCACTTTCTCCTCTAGTGGATAGATTATATGTTGTTTCTATGGGAAACAAGGGAGTGTATGAGGATAATTTTTTGGAGCTACCTGAGGATGATCTCATTCCAAGTCCAACAAGGTGGGTGGGGCTTATGAATGGAAGCTTCCTGAGGAAGGTCTCATTCCATTCGAGTCATATACGAAGCATCAAATGCTTGTGAAATGTGTTAATAGGTGGGGTAATACCATTTCAATCATTCATGGGGGATACTGTACTTGAAACATAGGGTAATACTAATGTTTAACGTCATGTGATGAGGACATTGTTATGTTGTTTGACGACATACAACTAATACATAGAGATAATAATTTTTATGTCATGCCTCGTGAATGTGGTGGGAATAAATCTTTTCCCCCATGGATTATGTTTCCATAGATCATGAAAATTTGGAAAAAGAAAGTATTTTCCACTTCAATGGTACAACAACAATAGAAGTTTGAAGTCACAAGGTCCTCATTAGGATGTCTTTGATTAAGAAGAAATTAGTATTTGGGTACCTATTCATAGAACAATAAGTAAGTGGATTGTTGGGTCCACGATAAGAGTGGATTGGGAAAACACATGATTGGTTGGTATAGGTAACATGGGGACTTAAGGTGTAGGTGAACTGACCATGGATGGGTGTGGGGGACATGGACATTTATCCTTCATGAATCATGGTTTATAGAAGAGAGGTGTCTTAAAGAGGACTTGGAGAGGTGTGTTGTAAATCATGGGGCCTCAGATTGAGTTTCCTCATGAAGCTTAGGTTCTTATTAGAGGTTAGGGGATTCACAAAGTAGTATGATTCAAGAAGTAGTATTTTCTTACATTATAGGTAAGTTCCAATTCATGAGTGGAGTTCTTTATGAAAGATGATTTCACCACGAAGCCTCAAGTGCCTCAAACAGACTTCTTCCATTGGTATGGGTGTATTCATTTGCTAAAGATATCCCCACCTTATGTGGAGGAATTCAAGAACACATGGTAGGTAGTTTCATGAATATTGGATACCTTGGATTATCCATAGTTACTTTTGATCATGATGCTCAGGAGTTTCACAAATTGGGTTCAATTCAGATGATGAAAGATTGTGGAGCCTTCCCTAAAAAATCAGAATCATTGGGTATTTATAGGTAGAGGATTCATAAATATTAGAGACCTTTTTTGTAAAAATTGTGTGTTTTGCGAATGGGTGTGGCTATATCAGACTTGTGAAGACACCATCAGTCATTCTCATGTTATCAAAGTGTTATTTAAATGATGGAGGTAAAATATCACAACTTGGCATGTTCAGCAAAGTAACTTCTCGTAAGGGTTCTTCAAAAGCTCTAGTAGTTCTCAAAGGATTGTGACTTCACAAGTGAAAATAATTATAGGTATTTTGGGCTATTTCATACAATAATTCACTCTGAATCGGTTTTCCATCCTAGACCATTCCCATGAGACATGTATTTTAGCACCAACAAATTCGCTCTCCCCCCTCAGAATAAGAGTTGATAGGGGAAAATGAAGATCGTATTCTAATTTAGAATCTCTAAAAATTATCAACCAACTCCCTTTCATGAATCTCACTTGTGAATCTCATTCATGGAGCTCATGTGGGATGATCACTCCATAGTTGGAATTATGAAGCCAGGCCGGCTGTGTGCCTATAAATAGCAAGGGGATCAAAGACACTAAATTTATATTATGAGAAAAGATAATTTCTCTATTTTCATGATCCTAAAAATCTTCATCAACTAAACTTCACAAAATTTATTTATAGAACCATATTTATGGACCTTTTCTCTATCAACACTTATCTGTGAACCAGACACCATGAAACACATTTTCACGAAGTGACCTACATGATCCAAAACTGTACATGTTATATTTGTGAACTATCTTCATAATAAAATATCATGAACCATGATTAAATAATAATAATTCAAGACTCAAATGGATACTTATGGAGTCAATGTTTATGCTTCTCTTAGGGGAGAAATGGAAGACAACTTCATGATCAGGTAGTGTGTCTGATGTTCCCCAGACCACAAATCATTGTTCAAAATTCTAATAGTGGATCATAAGGAATATCCACTATCATAATAGCTACCACTATGTGGATTTGGGTTGAGAGATGATGAATTAATACCAGTGGTGAGTATGGATGAACCTACTTACTAGTTCAGAGGCATTAATGGAAATACCAATGGTACAATGTTGTTATAGGGCATATCTGGAATGACCACACACCTCTTATGGGGAAACTTATCTATAACTACCTCATAAAAATCAATGGGAATTATTATAAGGATGGGGAATCCCTACTCTAATATGATATTATCCTCATGGTGAGATTGGGGAACTTGTTGAAACGGTGGAATGAAAATTGGGGTCTATTACAGGGCAGAAACATCATGGATGAGTGGTCCTAGGCCTATTGGGAATGCGTGTATTTCGGTGAGTTTAAAGTAGAGATAAATAAATTAAGGATCAATGTAACAGAATTTTATTCATTATTCCATGTTCACCATACCAAGGTGATCATTCCGGAGTTGATAAGCATATGATCTCCAGGGAAGAAGAAATTTTATCTTCACCATGGGGAGTTCAGTTTTATCCTTTGGGACCTTCCTCATATCACTAGAATTTTGATTACTGGGGATATTTATGATGATTTCATCTCCATCTAGAATGGTTGGGATAAACAGGAACAATTTCTGACCATATTTAAGGCACTTCTAGATCTGGTATAAGGGAGGGGTGAACATAAGATTGGATGAACGATATATCATACCAGAATTGGTTTGTATACTTCTTGAATGAAATTTTGTAAGATACAATTGAAGTAGGGATCCAACAAGTAATTTTCCAACTAGGCCTTGAAATTTTCCCAAGGGTAAAAATGGGACAAATAGGGTTGCTACTAGTAGATTTTGGAGGTGAACTAGTGACAGATGTGGGGATACAACAATAATATTGGGGATTAACCCACGGTCAGGATGGTAGGGTTCAACTTGGCACTCATCTATGGTTGGATTCCCCCAATGAGGTATAAACACAAGGTGGTGTGGTGGAGCACCTTCATAATGATGGTGATTCCAGTGATGGGGCCGCACATGTACTTGGATATCCCAATAATTGAAATGTTATAAAAGTTAAATCATCATATTAGTGAAGAGAAGATTATTTTGTATGTGTTTAGGCCTCTAAATTTCTTGTATAGATATATGGCCACACACATGGGGGGTTATGTGTATCTGAACCCCATTTCTCATCCTACCACAGCTTTTGAACTAGAGATTTTGAACATTTTGGAGAGTCTCCCATTCAATTTAAAATTGATGGTGTTGTAGAATGTCAGGATTTTGGAGAATTTCCTAATCCACCCATTCACCCAGCCAATGGGGGTGGTCACTGAAGATGACATAGGGACTGTGGTGTAGAGATCATACCTCGTGGAATTTAGAGGTGGGGTTTTGGTGGCTTGAGTTGATTGTGATCGAATATGTGAACCATACAATCCATATAAATTTTTGATATAATTCAGATGTCCACAGAGCCAAATTCCAAAGGTGTAATTGGAGTTGAATCATTAATTCCATCCTTTTTTTTGATGAATATTTCTAAAATGTTCATACGTTGTGATGGAAATATGTGAAAAAAACTAAAACCACCAACTCATGAATATGGTCTTTTATGCACTATACTGGGAGAGAACATATCCTAAGGATATGTTGAGGCAGCAGTCCATCCATGCCAATTACATGGTGGACCCTCCATTATGAGGCTATGGAATAGTGGTATATGGGATGATCCATGCCGATAGAGATGTACCAGTAGGTGAATCAGCATCAGTGATTCATGAAGTCTATGGTTCTGAATCGATGGGAGATGTGGGAATAAGAGATCCATCAGGCCTGAAACATCTAAAAAGTGGAAACACGAAGAAGGGGAGCCTTCTAGTGAGGTCATATGTTCATTTTTTCAAGCTCATTAGATGAGGATAAAACATGTGGACAATCCTATTGATGCTGCCTTACCCAATGATTAGGATAATAGGAATGCCAACATGCTATTGTCCAGCATTCATGGGATGTGGAAACATCTTAACTGGTACATGATGCACCTTGTTGGGATTAGTTATTCGAAGGATGGATTCCATGTCACCCATGATGAGAAAGAATGATAAGTCATAGAGTCGGGAAACATGGTCTATTCTTAGGAAACATTATGTTTGTTGACTGATCGAGTGAAGGTGTTGCAGGAAACGAACACTTCCCTTTATTTATCGATGACTGGGAAATATGTACATAGTATTTTTCCATATGAATCAAATGATTCTTAGGGAACCAATTCATATTGGGGATCTTCTTTGGGATGAAGTGTTTCTCCTAACAAGGTAAATAACTAGATTTTAGATTCCTCAGATATAACAAGTTCTTGAACTATTGCCTAACTATCTTTTACATGCATAGGAATCAAATATAGAGGAATGGGAGGTCATTGATGGGTTTGAACTGTAAGGAGATGAGACCTCAACCCATAAATGGGAAAATGTGGGGTCCCTTCCAAACATTGTGGATACGAGCATCCAATCACTCATCAAAGAAGATTATGTGATGGAGGTTACCATTGATAGGGAACCCACCCCCCAAAGGGATTTCCTATGTATATCATGGAACTCATTACTAGGATACAACATGCATGTAATTATTTTCCATTTATACACCTCATTCAATTTTTCTTGTATTATTGTTGGTGATTGGAGAATTTTTTAGTGGTTTTTTCGACAGATCCTGGGACTTAACCACAAAAATTGATAAATATTTTACTAACACCTGAGGCTAAGGTGGTACTGGTAGAGGATATTATTTCAGTGAAGATGAACATGCAGGATGTGGTGGTTGAGCTAGTCAAATAGGTTTCCTTGGAAATTATAGTCTAGATAATTCCCTCAATAGAGGGGGTCAAGGAGGATTCCACTACAAGGATGGTTGAGGGATTCATGGTGAAGGAGCATATGGAAGTGGTTCAACTACAGACAACTATTGTATCTGATGAGGAAGTATGTATGCTTGTGACTGGAGAAGATTGGGAGGATTCAATGGGTGAACATGACCTATAATTACCACTAGTGGTGTCCAGGGAAGGAAATTCCAATATCTTGATACCAATAGGGTAGCCAAAGGATTCCAAGAAATTGTGTCCACCTCGAGGGTTCCAGAACTAGTAGTAGAAACTTCTAAAATAGGAAAAGATAATGGAGAGGAACTATTCCCTAAGACAGTTCTCAAAAAATTCAATAGTTTTTGAACTAATCACATATGAGGAACTTCACTAGTAAGATTGAACCAATAATATATTGTTGGTATTTTCCCCATACAAGACAAAAATGATTGCGGGTATTTGAGATTCGATCTTAAAGGTCACAAAGGATAACCAAAATTTTTATAATAAGGTGTGGAAAAAATTCATAGAATATTGTCAATTGATCTATATAGATGAACTTCCATAACAGGTGGGATCTTTCTTCCATTGGTTATCTAGTATATAGACTGGTGGGTTGAACTCTAGCATTCTTGAAGCTATGGACCATGATTTTATCATTAAGAGGGCTTGTGCAGAATGGAATTAGATCAACCTATCCTATAGGAAACAAAACGATGATGTCTCCTAGGAAAAATAGAATAATTAAGTAAATATTTCCCACTTGGAGTGTGTGGCATAAGAAAATGATATGCTCATGGCTTATAAGAATGAAATTATTAATGATTTGAAGGCCTAGTTAGTTGGGAAGAAGCCAAGGCGGAGGATAAAACGTCCAGGGTGGCTGAGTACTGGGATGAATAGAATATATAGTGATCCAGATCCCAAGATGTTCACTCTAAGGATGATGAAGATAAGGAATACTTGGTAGCATGATAATAGGTCTTTGAGGCCACTTAGTGGAGGTTGGCTGAGCTTGAGCACTTGATTTTCGAGTGAGAGCCATCGATGAACATTTTGAAAATGAGAGTCTCTAATGTGTGGAAGAATATCTAAAACATTTTTTTTTCTTAATTTTATTTCTTGAATATATTTTTTATCACATTCAATTATCTCACATTGATCATATTATGAGACAACAAGCAACTAATCTTTTTTCTTACAAGGGTCTTGCCTGATGTGAGAAAAAAGGATTTCCATGTGGATTATCTTTTATACGATATTTCTAGAAAATCATTGAAAAATAGGGGTATGTAGTTGAGCCTTTAACTGAGACCATTCCATTAGGGGGTCCCTTCAGATATGAAAGGTGATGAGGATCGAAATTTGGGGAACATGAATCATGAAAAAAAAGTGATGAAAAGTACTAATGGATTCTAACACTCATGTAATTATTCCACCGTAGCATGGAGCATATTGGTGTGGACGTATCGGTTTGAATGGAGTTCAAAATCATCTCCTAAGGGAATCATCATCTAGAAGGTTGAGCAAAGGCTAAATGAATGATTATGTAAATGACTAGTACTAGATGAAATGTTTTCTTAGGCAAGGCCTACTATTCTTTAATGTTTAACATCATACAATTAGGGTCATTAACACATAGTTTTACATCCTATTTTGACAACATTGAACATGTATTTTTAATTCATACTTTGAGAATGTTTAACATAGAGTTTTACATCATATGGTGAGGATGAATCGTTGTACATTTTAATTTCATGTGACTGAGATGTGGTACAAATGGCTTATGGACCAAGATTCCCACTGTTTCTTCCTCATGTCATGATAAGAGGGAATCCCATATTAATTTCATTTGATAGATCTATATTTTATCCTCTATAAAAAGGGATGTGGTAACACTGCGACCCCAGTTACCGAAAGTTGGTGCATTATTACATAACATTGGCATGATCACAAAAGATCAAGTCTCGAAAGACCGATTAGTTTAGTAGCCTTGGAATCACTGGATACCTTCATAAAGTTTACATTAAATCATAAAATGAAAAACTACAACAAAATATTGTATCCATAGACAACACTCATATCCCCTCATACTATCCCTACAGGTCATTCATAAAATACTTCTTCATATCCAGGGAAAAATAAAACATAGAAATAGGTGAGCTCAGATGCTCAGTATGGTTAACAATACAGCAGAAACTTTCATAAATAAGCATAAACATTTAAAGCAATGTATAACTAAAACAAAAGCCTTTTAAACTTGAACTTCATAATAATATGGGAAAAATAAAATGAAATAATTCCATTTACTTATTCACAAGGATATTCTACTAGTATAATAATCACATGAAATATCAATAACCACTTTCATAATGATGGAATGCATAATGCAAGACTATTAGAACCACATAGTCATGGCCTTGTGCCAAGACTACAAATAATATTTTGTCAAGGCCTTGTGCCAAGACACTAGTTTGTCTCATGAGACCTACCGATTCATTGAGGAGCTATATCGGGATCCACTCGTTCCTTACTAAGTCCAATGCATTCCTCATATGAACATGTTTAAACATAACATAAACATTCATATTAAAACTAGCATATGAAATGTCAATAATTTCTCCATAAACCATGAATGGTATAAAAATAACACATCCATGGTCAAACATATCAAAAAACCGTCAATACAATATGGAATTTTTTTATCATAATAAATCAACTTCAAATAATCATAAAATCCATCAAAGGATGTTGACAAAGATGAAATTAAAAAAAATTGAGAGAAATATCTCTTTTTTTGAAATCATTTAAAAGTCACGTAATTATAAAAGAAAATGTTTACTTTGAAAATATTCTTGTAAGCTTGTAAGGGAAGCTTAGGAAATTTTATAACGGTGGAAAATAGCCACACCCGTCGTATAAGTTAAAAAAACATTCTTACCTTAATTTTGTCAAAAAGGTTAAAAAGGACCTTGTTTGGAAAACGACGGAAAGATTACTTTATAAACATCTTATAAAAATTAAAACAATGGTATAAATGAATTTAAACAATATTCTATAAAATATTAAGAATTATTTGAAATACATTTGTAAGAAACATGGATGTGGATGATAAAGAGGTCCCAGTAGATAATTACGTATAAACAACCTCTGATAATGAAGAGATTGTGAAATAAACCCTTACCTTGTAATTTTCCTTGGTCGAGGGTAGGTTAACCTTATTTATAATGGTTAAATAATTGTAATTAAATTATACAATAATAATATAAATACATATGGTATCATATATGATCTTTTAACATTGATTGGTTAATAATATCTTAGTATTATCATCGTTTTGGGTGTTCACTTACACGTTTTATTTTATATGTTTTGTTACATAAGACATGTTTGTTATCCATGGGTTTTATATTATTCATATACAGAATGATATCAAGTCCTTAAACATTATTTTTAATCATCAAATGAAAATTAGTCTTGAATGGATACAATGGGGAATGAATCGCATCGCGTTCGTGGAGACAGTAGTCTGTTCTTACGCATGAGCGACAATATCATTCTTTTGATATTAAAATAATATATTATTGGATGGTATATCATATATACAGAATCATTATAATTTTACATTTATTATTTACTTCAATTACACATCATTATCATACCTGCCCAAATAATAATGTTTTGAAGAACAATTACACCACGACGTGGAGACGGTAAGCCATATGTACGCACGTATGGTGACATGTCATTCAAATGATGGATAGAATGATAAAAATAGTTGTACCATATTTATAATAAAATCAAAATATATATAATATACTGGAGTTATTATTTTATAATGGAAATAACTAAGAAATAAGAAGTGGTAGAAGAACGGAACTTGAAAGAGGGTGGTGAAAACATTACCACTTCTTCGGGTTCTTCCTTTTGATTTGATCAAAAGGTCTCCTTATGTTGGCTTTATGATATAAATAAGGACTTTAGGTTGAAATTAAGTAAGTTTAGAGAATATTTGGGCAGGGTTTGGCCAATCCAAAAGGCTTTGAAGGTATGAATTTGAGAGAAGGGGGAGTGCCCTTTTATAAGAGGGGTGAGGGGCATCTTTGGAAAAGCTAGAAATATTATTTTATTATAAATTCATATTCGGTTTATAATGGATCCAAACTGATTTATTTCGTGGATAAGGTTGGTATGGGTCTAAATCCACTCAACCAATTGGTTTTAGACTGGTTTGGGTCACTATATTAACATTATCTTTTAGATTTAACTTGTTGTTAATTAGTTTGACATTTACCATGTCTCTTTGTATTTTTATATTATAAATTTAATAAACTTACTATATACTTGCAAGAGACACCCAAGTGGTCCATTAATGATACAAATATCATTATATAAGTCATTTTACCGAACCTTAGATTTTTAGGAATATAATATCAATTAATAATATAATATGTTTTTGAAAAACTCCTTTATGTCAATTTTGACACTATTTAATAATTGATTTTTGTTAAAGTCTTAAAACTTTATTAATTCAAAAAAATTCATTTAATTAATTATAACATTTCATATTAACCAATAAAATATGTGTATGTCATCAACACTTTTAAATTATATTTATTTTAATATTTATAATACAAATTCTTTGATGCGTTCATTAATAAGGAAAATACAACATCATTATTGTGTCATAAATAAATTTACTTATTCAATGTCTAAAAATTATAAATAAAATCCCATTATGTAGGAAATATTTTTATATTTATAATTAATGTTTATAGTCGAAAATATAACATATATAACCCTATGTAAATATTGTTTTTCTAAAAGATATATGCTTATGTCTTTTTTGTATTTACTTTGACTTAATTAATATAAAGTGTCATTATCACTTACAAGTGGCTCCATGGGGTCCCAAAATCGACCAGAATATGACCATGGTCATACATGTATCAACTAATAGATTTATGACACGTTTTAGGGTAATTTAATATTATTATAATATTATTTCTTTACCCTTATTTACCGAATTTACCCTTTAACCATGGAAAATAAAATATTTACCGAAGTAATTATTCAAAATGTCTAAAAATAAAAGTTACCTATTTAAACAATTTTTACATCCTGATTATAAATATAGAATCCATTTTTATAAATTCAAAACACATAAGTGGCAGAATTTAATTTAAAATTAATTTCCTTTGTCAAAACGAAAAGCGTGTTTTTAACAAATAATAACTATCAAAAGATTGACACTTTCTGATTCTAGTTTAAATATGAAATTATTTCCAGTGAACAACATTTGATTAAACGGTAAAAATATAATCTAATTATAATTTAAAACCACTCAAATTCATAATTTATCACTATTAATTATTTCGATTAAAAAATATGTTTTTAATTAAAATTTAGTAATTCTCACTATTCATCAAAATATGAAAGTTATCAAAAAACTACCAAAAATTCACCCTGATCTAATCTCGATATTCCTAATCAAAAAATGAAGTCCAATTTAAATAATAAAATTTATCAAATTTCAAAAAGTGGGTATTACTATTCATAATGGATACTTTGATTGGTTGTGGTGTGTGTTAGAATTTCGAAGTTGCATACAACACACGCTACTGTATTATTCAAAGAGAATCGTACGGTGGAATTTTGGGGTGTTACATTCTATGCTCCTTCAAATAATTGTGTCCTCTAAATTTCTAGAATATTACTACGTAAAAAGACTCGGGTGGTTCTTCATCATATGTTCCTCGGGTTCCCACGTTGCCTCTTCCATCTTATGGTTTCTCTATAGAACTTTTACCAGACGAGTCATCCAGTTTCACAGCACTTGTTCTCTCGTATAAAGAATCCTAATGGGCTCTTCGCAATAAGACATATCGGGTTCCAGTTCTACTTCCTCATAGGTCAGTACATGCGTTGGGTCAGGCATGTATTTTCTCAATAGTGATACGTGGAACACATCATGAACTTTTGAAAGACTTGGTGGCATAACCAAATGGTAAGCTACAACCCCAATTCATTCAAGAATTTCTAAAGGTCTTATGTACCTGGGACTCAAATTACCCTTCTTACTGAAACGTATAACACCCTTTCATGGAGATGCCTGGTGGTACCACTTTGTGTTTGAAGATTGTATTTGTTGTCAATAGTTGTCAATGGTGGTCAAAATGAAGAAGGATATGAAGAAGAACTCCAAATTTAATGGAGATCGGATGAAGTGAGGTTTCCTGGAGAATTGTTATGGAATCATAGCACTGGATGTCATACTTGAGCAATTATCTAATAAGATCAATTCAGATGATTGTTGAACTAATCCTATGTTCAAAGAACTTGTGTCAGAGGTGACACATTGTTTACAACAATGACAAATGGAGAAGTATCATCCATTTGAGGATGATTGGAGCATAATGGTGAAGTATAATCTATCTAAGGATTGATGAAGAAGAATGAGGATTTGAAGAAGACCATGAAATTATTCATGATATAAATCCATGCAAGCGATTACTTGAAGAATTAAATCATATGATTTGCATGAAGTGTAGAATTATGGCTGAAGAAGAAGAGAGAATGTGAAAGGGATTTTCATTCTGAGGTAGCCATGCATTTCGCATTATATCCCAATCAGACGATGCTTTTTTGATTTTCATTTCAAAAATATCATAAGATATGAGAACTTGTGATGCAAGACTTATAAAAGAAAGGGGGAGAGATGATGATGCCAGTCATATACAGTTTTGATTGGAAGGAATGATGCTGCTAGAAGATGGGATGTTTCAGTACTTCTCATTGCAAATCTGATGATGATAAAGATGATCTATCAAAGGATATATATCACGATAGTGGAGTTAGTAATGAATTCTGAAAAATTATTATGGGAAGTAGTGAAGAGAGAAATGACAAAGCAATGGACAATCTGGGGGCGGCACAAAAGCACAGTTTAAGGTGGCATTGTTTTCCAGTGTTGGCCAAATTTTAGGGCCTGGAAATTGGGAGATGAAGAAATGTTCTTGGCAATGGATGTTGTACGCAATATTGAAGATGGTTTATATTTCTGCATTCAAGGCATTATTCAAGTCTTGAACATTGAGAAATGACAAAGGAATGGAGTGCGTGGAAACCTTGGCGAGTTTTGCGAAAAAATAAAGCGGTGCGCGAAATAGTAGCGGGATGCATGAAATATTAGCGAGATGTGCGAAATATCAGCGGGATGTGCGAAAAAGAATGTAGTGTGTGTAATATCAGCGGGCTGCGTGAAAAATGAAGGTTGCGCAAAATATTGGTGTGGTGCTCGAAATAGAGGAGTGATGTTTTTTGCGCAAAAGGTGTTTCAATATCATAAGCTCGAAAATTGGAAAAGGCATGAACTGCGCGAAAGATTGGAGCAGTGCGCGAAATATGATGTCACATGAAAGATTGGGTTTGCATGAAATATGGAACGCGGTGTGGAATTTTGCGTGCAATTGGTGCATTGTGATTTGAAAGTCAAAAAATTAGAAAGGTAAGAGGTGCGTGAAAAATCAGAGATGTTTGCGCAAGGTGCGCGGAAAATTAGACTTGTGGGCGTGAAAATTGATTGTGCGAAAAATGAGGGTTTGATGTTTTACACACAAGAGATGCTTCATGCATAGAATGATGAAAAATGGCAATGTCCTAAGGTGTGAGAAAAATCCAAGAAGGTGCGCGTAATCTAAATAAGTGAGCGACAGTTTTACGCGCAGGATTCATGTTTTACGCGCATAGTCAAAAATGCCTATAAATATGAGGTGAACCCCTCTCATTTGTAAGGACTCGACACATAGAAAAATCCGGAGCTCTGACGCGTGGAAAAATTTAAGTATATAGTATTGCGTGAAAAGAAGAAGTATTGTCCGAAAAAGAAAGTGATGCGCGAAAAAGGCGAGTTCTGCGCGAAAAAGAAGAGTCGCGCGAAAAGGGTTTTTCGTGCCAAAAGGTGTTTTTATGCACAAGGCTTGAATTTTACGCGCAAGCCACCTAAAATGTTGCGCGAAAACTTCGAGGGTACCGCAGTCCTTCAACAGGTGTATAGCACTCTCGAAGAGACTTTGCGAAGAAGGAAGTACCATGAAACATTTGGTATCACGAAGAGAAGTAGAACCGCACTCACACGACTGGTGTTTAACACTCTCTTTGTGCATTGAGAAGTAAAGAAGAACTTGATTTGCAACTGAATTCATATCTGCAAGATGGATGAATTTTGTATACCGATACTCTTACGTGTTGGTATTGAGAACTGAAGAAAGTGATTAAGAAACTGTAGTGTCATTCCATATTCTACTGTGTTAAAGAAAAGGAAGAGAAGAAGAAGAATAACAGAGTAATCCCAATTGAATGCTGATAATTGTTCAGGGTAGTTAAATTCAGATGATTATTTGTGAGCGGATCCTCAGTGATTGAATAATCACATTGGTGTATGTGATTCTTGCTAAGGAAAGAAAAAGATTAGTGCAGTTAGTTGTTGCACTAAGAGGAAGAAAGAATAAGAACTAGTGTATTTGGTTTTTTCACTAGAGAAGAAGAGAAAGAAAGAACATAATTTCTTGCCTACTGCTTTGCAAGTAATCAAGTGAAGATGACTGAAATAGATTAAGAGTAGAACCTACCATATCAAGAAGGAAGAAGACTATCTCCATAGGCAGTATAAAGAACCAGCTAGAGGCTTCAAGTTGGACTTGGTCATCACCAGTCCAGGGAAGTGGATTATTTCCCACCCCCTCCAAAGTGTAGGGACTCACACTGGCTAAGGGATTGTTTTCCTAGACACTCCATTGTAACAACATTTTACATTATAGTGGAGAATCCATGCACTAGTCATTCCCATGCATGGCAAGGACGTAGCTACTCTTATTGAGTGGTGAACCTTATAAAAATATCGTGTGCATATTTTTACTGCTTTCTATTATTGCATGCAACAGGGAAAAGAGAATAAGAGAATCAAGATCTTAACAGGTTAGGAGGTATAGGGATAAAAGTTGGAATTGGTTTAAAAAGTCTCCAACACTGATTCACCCCCCTCTCAGTGTTAGGTATATCCCAAACTGGTCCTCTCAATACCTTCAAGAAAACAAGATCTCCTACCTGAAATTCCAAATCCTTCCTTTGGTTATCAACGTAGCTCTTCTGCCTACTTTGAGCTGATTTGATGTGGGTTTGGATTACCTTTACCTTTTCCATTGCTTCCTCAACAATTTTTGGGCCTACAAGTTTTCTTTCACCAACATCATCCCAACAAGTTGGTGTGCGACATCTCTTTCCATATAAAGCTTCATATGGTGCCATCTGAATACTTGAATAGAAGTTATTGTTGTAGGAAAATTCCACAATAGGTATATATTGATCCCACATACCCTGAAAGTCAAGTGAGAAAGATCTAAACATGTCTTCTAAGGTTTGAATAGTCTGTTCTGATTATCCATCATTTTGGGGGTGGTAGGCAGTGCTCAAATGAAGTTTAGTATCCAGGGCCTTCTGAAGACTTTTACATAATCTTGAAGTAAAACAGGGATCACGATAAAAACAATAATAGGGGTACTCCATGAAGTCTCACAACTTCATTAATATATAATCTTTCTAAACGTTCAAGTGGTAAATATTCCCTTATAGAAAGAAATTGTGCTCAATTGGTAAGACGATAAACAATGACCAATATTGTATCATTCCTTCTAAGAGTCTTTGGTAGTCCCATGATAATGTCCATCATGATATTATCCCATTTCCACTCAGGTATGGGAAGAGGTTTCATGACTCTTCTTGGCTGTTTCCTTCCAGATTTCACTTGTTGAAAAACCGTACATCTTGACACAAAATCAGAAATCTCCCTCTTCATGTTCTCCCACCAAAAATGTTCCTTCAAATCTCTAAACATTTTGGTTCTCCTAGGGTGTATAGAGAAATTGGAACTATGAGCATCGTCCAACAATTCCCTTTTTAGATTAGGTATATCGGGAACACAAAGTCTCTTCCTAAATTTCAAAATTCCATCTTCATACACAAAGTCACTCAATCTCCCATAATTCACAGCTTTAATATTCTTTTGAAATTCTTCATACACAAAGTCACTCAATAATAATCCTTCAATAGTTCAAGCCATTGCCTTCGCCTCATGTTGAGTTCATTCTGTGAGAAAATATACTTCAAACTCTTGTGATCGGTATATATCTCACATTTTTCACCATAGAGATAATGTCTCCATATATTCAAAGAAAATATTATAGCAGTTAACTCAAGATCATGAGTAGGATAGTTTCATGAATTTTTATCTGTCGTGATTCATAGGCAATAACCTTATCATTCTGCATAAGGACACAACCAAGTCCTTTCTTTGAAGCATCACTATAAATAAAAAACCCATCATTCCCCAATGGTAGAGTCAATATATAATCATTGACTAATATTCTCTTCAGTTATTCAAAAAAATCTTCACACTCTTTTGTCCAAGAAATTTAACCCCTTTACGTGTGAGCTTTGTTAATGGGTTAGCCAGTCGGGCAATATTCTGGACGAAACACCGATAATAACCTACTAAACCAATAAAACTACATACCTTATTTATACTCATAAATGCTGGCCATTATTGGATTTCCTTGGTCTTAGAAGGATCAATGGAAATTCCATCCTTAGAGACAATATGGCCAAGAAAAGAAATCTCCTGAAGCCAGAATTCACACTTACTAAACTTCCCATATAATTCATGTCTTCTAAGATTCTTCAGGATAATGTGAATGTGATTTTCCTAATCTTCGTAGCTTTTGGGGTATACTAAGATATCATCAATAAATACCACTACAAAATCATTTAGATATTACTTGAAAACTTTGTTCATTAGATCTATGAATACAAAGGGTGCATTAGTCAATCCAAAAGGCATTACTGTAAACTCGTAATGCACGTACCTAGTTCGAAATGATGTCTTCGGAATGTCTTCTTTCTTTACGCACAACCGATGGTATCCATATAAAAGTTAAATCTTTGAAAATTATTGAGCTCCATGTATTTGGTCAAATAAATCATCAATGGGAGGTAGGGGATACTTGTTCCTTTTTTGTTATAGCAATGATTTCCCTGTAGTTGATACATAACCTCTTAGATCTATCTTTATTCTTAACAAAAAGGATGGGGGCTCCCAATGGAGAAACACTAGTCTGAATAAATCCCTTATTACTCAATTCCTCTAGTTGTTTCTTTAGTTCAACTAATTCCACAGTGGCCATTCTATAAGGGGTCTTCTATATAGGCCTTGAACTAGGAATTAAATCAACGGAAAACTCAATTTCTCATTCTGGAGGATGTCCAGGTAAATCTTCCCGAAACACATCTACATATTCTTTCACAATAGGTACATCCTCTATTTGAACATTTCATTCCTCACCCATAGTTATTTAATTCTATTCCTCCCGAATAATTGAATTTAGTTGAGATACTGGGGGTGGATCTAGATAAGAATCATGTGGTGATGATTCTTCTCTAAAGATATTGTGTTCTTTATCATCATAATAAAAAATAGTAACCTCTTACTTCTTACAATAAATCTTCGTATCATGGTTCGAGATATAATCCATACCGAGGACTATATCAAATTCAATCATGGGTATGACGATGAGATCAACAGATAAAACACATTTATGTGCCCAAATGGGGACTGATTCACAAAACTTTGTTGCAATGATACTTCCCTTTGGAGTTTTGACTGACAACATCCATGTTAAATAAAATTGAAAATATCTAATTTTCATAGAAAACTGGGAAGATATGAAACAATGCGATGATCTAGAATCAAATAAAGAATTTTCTAAACTTGAAGAAACCATTAAATTACCTTCCACCATGTCTTTCGGAGCTTCTACCTCAGAAGTAGTGATAGCATAAGCTTGGCCTTGATCCCTTGGCCTTTTCTAAGGTATGTTCCCTTGAAGTTTATGACATTCATTTTCATAATGTCCCATCTCCCTGCAATTGTATCATTGAACATCAGCAGCTTCTTTCTTTTCCTTTCAATCACGAGCATGGTGGCCTTTTTTACCACACTAGTAACAGACTTTGATTCCCTTAATGCAAGTACTGGGGTGTTTCATTCCAAATTTACTGCTGGATGGATATTCAACTTTTTCCTTCTTTCCCATTATTTCCATTCCTAGAGTAATCGGTAGATCTCTTCTTCTCTTTCTTTTCATTAAAGTCATAGGACTTAGAGAATTCCTTTTCTATCTTGATAGCACATGAGACAACATCTTTGTACGACGAGAAGGATTGTGAGACTAATTCCTGACGGAGAAATTATTTTAACCCATAAAATAAACGATCAATCTTACTCCTTGGGTTACATATATAATATGTTGCATGACTTGCTAACCTTGTAAAGTTAGCCTCATACTTTGCGACATTCTCATCCTCCTTTTGTTTCAGACTCAGAAATTGCCTTTCCATATCTGCTAGATGGTCACGAGGAAAGTATTTTTCTAAGAAAAGCTCTTTGAAATCCCTCCATTATATATTTGATACTTCATCATTCTCCTTTGTGTTTTGAATCAATGACCACCATTGATCAACATCTCCCGTGAGGCGGTAAACTGCCATAATAACTTTTTCCTTTTCACTACTACCCAAGGCATGGAATATTTTCTCTAAGGAATTTATCCATTGCTCATCTACTAATGGATTTTACTCCCATTTAATGTTGGTGGTTTTTGCCTCATGAAGCGATCTAACATTGATCCTCCAAGCTGTGGATCTGGGTGCTCCATACAGGTGAGGTTATTATTCACAACCTGAGTGAGTTTTCCTAGTATGGTGATTAGGTTATCAGCACCAGTTGTATCACCAGCTCCACTATAATTATCTTGAGAAGGTGGGAAAACCCTACATGGAGTGTGTGAATTGATACAGTTTCTATTTCTTCCACTAGGCGCCATTTCTAAACAATGGAATACACTAGATTGGTTTATGAATCACAATACATAAATCCAAACTTGTAAAACACTTAACATGAATTGAACAGTTTATGGATATAATCCATAATCATAAAAATGTTTTCTTTGAAGAAGTATATACTCATAAACACTTCATAATGGTTTGTAAAGAAAATGATAATTACCCTAAGCATATCCCCCGGGTGTGTCGTAACCAAGAGTGCAGCAAGGCCCGTTATCGTGCACCAGTTCTCGTTCGAGTCTAGCTTAAAGTGATGTTTTTGGGTTTTACCCCTAGGTACATATGTTCCAGAGCCGCCTCTACCTGCTCATATACAGACAGGTATTCATTTCTCAGAAAACTCACAAAATCTCTACAATACCAAAATTCTTGGAAGTTCTTCTATACTAATCCTCAAAGTCCATCTTAGGTCTATGTGCTATAATCAGAGTTTATCTAAATCTATCTTCCATGGTTTGTACTAAAGTTCCTCTTATACCAACTGTAACGCCCTAACCCCAGTTACGCAGAGTCGGTGCATTATTACATAACATTGGCATGATCACAAAAGATCAAGTCTCGAAAGATCGATTATTTTTGTAGCCTTGGAATCACTAGATACCTTCATAATGTTTACATTACATCATAAAATGAAAAATTACAACAACATATTTTCTCCATCGACCACACTAATATCCCCTCATACTATCCCTGTAGGTCATTCATAAAATAATTCTTCATATCCTAGAAAAAGTAAAAAATAGAAAGGGGTGAGATCAGATGCTCAGTAAGGAAAACAATACAGCGGAAACTTTCATAAATAAGCATAAACATTTAAGGAAATGAACAACTAAAAGAAAATCCTTTTAAACTCTAAATTCATCATAATATGACAAAAATAAAATGAAATAATTCCATTTAATTATTCACATGGATATTCTACTAGTCAAATAATCACCTGCAATATCAATAACCACTTTTATAATGATGGAATGCATAATGCCAGACTATCATAACCACATAGCCAAGGACTTCTTCCAAGACTACAAATAAGATTTTTTCAAGGCCATGTTCCAAGATACTAGTTTGTCTCATGATACCTACCGATGCATCGAGGAGTTATAGCGGGCTCCACCCGTCACTTACTAAGTCCAATGCATTCCTCATATGAACAAGTTTAAACATAACATAAACATTCGTATTAAAACTAGCATACGAAATGTCAATAATTTATCCATAAACTATATATGGAATAAAAATATCACATCTATAGTCAAACATATCAAAAAACCTTTAATAAAATATATAAGTTTGGTATCATCACAAATCAACTTCAAATAATCTTAAAATCCATCAAAGGATGTTGACATAGATGAAATTAAAACTTTTTGAGAGAAATATATCTTTTTTTGAAACCATTTAAAAGTCGCATAATTATAAAAGAAAATATTTACTTTGAAAATATTCTTATAATCTTGTAAGGTAAGCTTCATAAATTTTATAACGGTGGAAAATAGCCACACCCGCCGTATAAGAAAAAAAACTTTTTAACCTTAATTTTGTCGAAAAGGTTAAAAAGGACCTTGTTTGGAAAACAACTGAATGATTCCCTTATAAGCATCTTATAAAAATTAAAACAAGGGTATAAATGACTTTAACCCATAGTCTGTAAAATAGTAAGAATTATTTGAAATACAATTTTATGAAACGTGGATGATGATAATAAAGAGGTCCCAATAGATAATTACGTATAAACAACCTCGGATAATGAAGAGATTGTGATATAAACCCTTACCTTTTACTTTTCCTTTGTAAAGGGTAGGTTAAAATACTGTATAAGGGTGAAATAATTGTTATTAAATTATACAAGAATCATATACAAAAATATGATATCATATATGATCTTTTAACATTGATTTGTTAATAATATCTTAGTATTATCGTCATTTCAGGTGTTCAATTACTCGTTTTCTTTTATATGTTTTCTAACATAAGCATTGTTTGTTATCCATGGGTTGTATATTATTCATATCCATAATTATATCAAGTCCATAAACATTATTTTTAATCATCAAATGAAAATTATTCTTGAATGGATACGATGGGGAATGAATCTCATCGTGTTCGTGGAGACGGTAGTCCGTACGTACGCACGAGCGACAATATCATTGTTTTGATATTAAAATAATATATAATTGGATGGTATATCATATATTCAAAATCATTATAATGTTATATTTATTATTTAATTCAATTAAACATCATTATCATACCCATCCAAATAATAATGTTTTGAATAACAATTACACAACGACGTGGAGACGGTAAACCGTACGTACGCACGTATGGTGACATGTCATTCAAATGATGGATAGAATACTGAATATGGTTGTACCATATTTATAATAACATTATAGTATATAGAATATACTGGATTTATTATTTTATAAAGGAAATAACAAAAAAAATGGATGTGGAAGAAGAAAGGAACTTGAAAGAGGGTGGTGAAAACATTACCTCTTCTTCGGGTTCTTCCTTTTTATTTGATCAAAAAGGATAATTAGGTTGGCTTTATGATCAAACTAAGTCCTGTAGTTTTAAGTGAGGGAATTTTATAGAATATTTTGGTAGGGGTTGGTCGATCTAAAAGGCTTTTAAGGTATGAATTTGAGAGAAGGAGGAGTGACCTTTCAGAAGAGGGGTGAGGGCCACCTTTGGAAAAGATAGAAATATTATTTTATAATAAATTTATATTAGGTTTATAATTGCTCCAAACTTATTTATATAGAGTCTAAGGTGGGTACGGGTCAAAATCCACTCAACCAATAGGTTTTAGACAGGTTTGAGTCACTATATTAACCTTGTTATTTAGATTTAACTCTTTGTTAATTAGTTTGACATTTACCTTGTCTCTTTGTATTTTTATATTATATAGTTAATAAACATAACATATAATTCCAAGAGACCACCAAGTGGTCTATTAATTATAATACTATAATTATATAAGTCTTTTGGATGAACCATATATTTTTAGGAATATAATATCAATTAATAATATAATATATTTTTAAAAACTCTTTATGTCAATTTTGACACTATTTAATAAATGATTTTTGGTAAAGGGTTAAAAACTTTATTAAATCAAAAAAAATTCATTTAAGTAATCATAACATGCCGTATTAAATAATAAAATTTGTGGAGGTCATAAAAACATTCAAATTATATATCTTTTAACATTTATAATACCAATTATTTGATTCTATCATTAATAAAGAAAATAATGCATCATTATTGTGCCATAAATAAATTTAATTATTCAATGTATACAAATTATTAATAAAATCCCATTATTAAGGAAATATTTTTATCTTTATAATTAATATTTATAGTCTAAAATATAACATTTATAACCCTATGTAATTTTTTTTCTAAAAGATATATGCTTATGTCATTTTTGTTTTTACTTTAACTTAAGTAATATAAAGTGTCATTATCACCTACATGTGGCTCCATGGGGTCCCAAAATCGACCCAAAGATGCCCATGGTCAGAAATGTATCAACCAATAGATTTAGGACATGTATTAGGGTAAGTTAATATTATTATAATATTATATTCTTACCCTTATTTACCAGATTTACCCTTTAACCATGGTAAATAAAATATTTACCGAAGTAATTATTCAAAACGTCTAAAAATAAAAGTGACTGATTTACACAATTTGTACCTCATGATTATAAATATGGAATCCATTTTTCTAAATTCAAAACATAGGAGTGCCATAAATTAATTTAAAATTAATTCCCATTCTCAAAATGAAAATCGTGTTTTTAACAAATAATAACTATCAAAAGATTGACACTTTCTTACATCAAGTTTAAATGTGAAATTATGTCTAATGACCAAATTTGTATTAAACAGTAAAAATATAATCTAATTATACTTTAAAACCACACAAATTCATAATTTATCACTATTAATTATTTCTATTAAAAAAGTTGTTTTTACTTAAAATTTAGTAATTTTCACTATTCATCAAAATAATAAAGTTATCAGAAAAGTACCAAAAATTCACCCTAAGATAATATTGATATGAAGAATCTGAAAATGAAGTCCAATTTGAATAATAAAATTTATAAAATTTCAAAAATTGGGTATTACTATTCATAATGGCTACTTTTATTGGTTGTGGTGTGTGTTAGAACCTCGATGTTGCGTACAACACATGCTACTGTATTATTCAAAGAAAAGCATACCGTGGAAACTTGGGGTGTTACATATGTAATGAATTGGCATAAATTATATTGAACCAGCAAAACATTTAAGGGATATAGAGGTAAGAACAAATGGATACAATGCACCTGGAAATAGAAATTTGGGTGGTTTGCGAAAAGTTTAGGGTCATGTCTCATGGACCTTAAAGAGGGTGTGTTGAAGGAATGTTTTTGATATTGTAGGAATGTTACCCAGTTTGAATGGGGGCCTAGGAGTCCTTATTATGACAAATAAAACATCCTTTAGATGAATTATACATAGTTTAAGGTTATGATGATTGTTACATGGCTACACTCTGAGTTTAACGTCATAGAGATTGGACCATGGGGTGCTCCAAATAGATATGTATTGTATGAAGAGTTGATAAACCTGAAATGAATGAGGAACAAGAAGTCCCATCACCACAACACATATTCCTAAGGGGATTCAGACACATTTATAGTTATGGTTGATATAATTAAAACATGGTGAAGTGGAAGGTTGGTTCCAGAAAGGGGTTACACTATCAAATGATGGTATTCAATCTTTGCATGCTTAGATACAAGTATTTTCATATTTATATGGGGTAAGGATATAGTTTAACATCATGTGATGGGGATTTAAAAAAATTTACATACAATATTTTCATAAAAGTTTTCCTAGTTCAATGTAGGGTTGAATTATCTTTTATTCAATGGAATCCCTAACATATATGGGGTAATACTGTAGTTTAACATAATGCAATGTTGATGTTAGGATCTGTAGTTTAATTTCAAATAGTTCAAACTATAGGGGCCTACAATTAGTTTATATTAATAATTATTTAGATGTGTTCTGAGAAGTTTGATACCATGTTCATGGACCATAGGTTTGATGTTAGTTTAAATTCATGAAGCTCAAACTGATGTAGCTTTTAATTTATGGTCATAGAGTTAAACCATAGTGGATGCATCTCAAATAGATATATGTAGTGTTTTGGAATGTAAAACTTTAGGTGAATGAGGGCCAAGGAGCCCCATTTCATATAACATATTCCAATGAGGATATGCATGTAATTATATCCATGATGCTTGTAATTGGGTATTGTATAACTCAATAAGAATGGTAAAACCCTACCAAGACTCATATTCCCACGTGATTCATGATCTGTGTGGGAAACAAGGAGTGTTAAGGTAAATCCCCTCATATGTGGAGACCTAGAGAAAGGGAAAAGAGGTTCCATGTCTGGAATATCCCAATGAAACTGACTGGCTTACTCAATGAGCACAGATTCATGGAGGTGCAACACCAAGTGTGGTGGAATTACACCAAGACATAGGGAGGTGTAAAAGAAGTAAGATTAGAATTATGAGATCTAGATAAGGGGAAACTAATGGGTAGGGATTAAATATTTACCATGTTCGAAACATAGGGACCACCATCGCATATGTCAAGGATGGGGAACAAAAATACATGATCAAATGTTGAGAAAACATAAAACACAATACCCATTGTTTGTTTCCTGAGATCCATTAGAATCTTGACCCATGGTAGGATGTGTGTGATTTTGGAAAAACACCACAACTGTGATGGAGGGAATTTTTATTTGAATGAAGATGGAAATATAAAATTAAAATGACTCTAATTGTTGAAATATAATGAAAGAATGCCAATGTGGTATTCAATACTCTAGGATCCATACTAGAGCTCATTTGGGCACCCAAATGGGGCATATTAGGATGTTGGATTCCAACCCGAATGTTCAAAATAGTTTATGGTAATATCTCATAGAATAAGGGAAATTGAAATATGGGCATGGGTAGTTTGGTAGAGTGATAAACCTGACCCAAATGAGAAAACGGGCTCGATATCACACATCACACCCCCAGGATGGCATGTAGACAATTTAAATCCACGATGAACGGACCATATGATTTATATTAGTTTATAATCATAAATCCCAGGCCATAATGAGGCAAAATATAACACCCTAATAATTTTTGGGATTGTATCTTTTTTTAATTCAATTTATATGATAGATTACGTTTCACACTATTGCAAGCATAAACAAACAAAAAAATATTTTTATTTAAAAGTTACCGTTATAAACTTGTCATTAAATTAGCAGTTATTAGTTTTATTAAAAAAATTATGAAAATATATGGTTTATGAAAATATAATATGAATTCATTTTCTACCAATTAATTATAAAATAAATTATGAACCTATTGAAGTTAAAGAGTGTATTTTTATTTTTATGATCTCAAAAGTGTTTCGTCATAATAAATTAAATTAATTACAATTAGTAAATGATTTTAATAAAATATATATTTTATATATTAAATAAGATATTTTTTATATTCATCTAATATATTTTATAGAAATAATATATGATCAAACACAATTTTATGGATAAAAACATATATTTATAAAGGCAATTTTTTCAACTTTTAAAGAATAACATATATTAAATCCAATTTTTGACATTTTAATATATTTTATTTTAAAAAATTAACTTCATCTTTTAAATTGAAATATAAAAAATTATTTTTGTTAAATTCTTGGTATTCTTCTGATATGTTTAACGTTTTGATGAATAGTAAAAAATACTAAATTTTAATTGAAAAAAACATTTTCATCGAAATTATTTAAAGTGTTAAATTATAATTTTTATTTGGTTTAAAGTATAACAATATTATATTTTATTATTAAATCCAATATATTTAATTGGGATAAATTTCACAATTAATTTTTAAATAAAAACATTCCAACCGTTTGAACGTTTTCACTTTTAAAATAGGTTTTCTTGTTCTGTGAATGAGATTAATTTTAGATTAATTAAAACAAATTCCATGTTTTGAATTTTAATAAATGGATTTAATATTTGGAATCATTAGTTAAAAATTATATGAATATGTTTCTTTTACTTTTGGGAATATGAATAGTAAATTTTGTAACATTTAAATTACCACGGTTAAGGCTATATCGAGTAATTAAGGGTAAAAATATTATTATAAATATTATGAAATTACCCCCACACTTGTCCTTATTTTATTGGATAAATATTATTCATCCATAATAATTAAATGACCAGTTATAAGATAATTTATGGCCATTGGATGAGAGTTTATCCTTATTAGAATTATATTCAAAGGGAAGTCAATTTTTCATAATTCTATTTTTCACAATAGAAATATTTTTAATATGGTTTTATATAAGGGATAAGTTTGAATATAAATAGTATTTATAAAGATAAAATATTTATCTACATCATGGTAATTTATTTTTTATTTTTATTGAAAAAATAATTAGTTTACATGGTAACAGAATGATGGTGTTGTAATTGATGTTTTAATGGAAGGATAAAATAAATGATATTAAAAATATTAAAATAAACTTAATTTGAGATAATTTAATTAATCCATGAATATTAAATGTTATATTGACATATTATGGATTAGCTAAAAGGGTTTCTTCGAAGATATCAGGTTTTTAGGATATTTTTAAAAAGTCAATTCATGAATCATGTAATGCCCTGACCCCAGAAGCCGAGAGCCGATGCATTATTTTATTACATTGGTAGGATTACAAGGAATCATATCCCAAAGTATAGATCATTTTAAAAGTCTTATAAAATAGATTACATACAAGAAAATAACATTACAATCTCTAACATAAAATACAACATAGATAATCCTTTGAGAACATCATTGTTACTCTTGATTAACACAACATATAAGTCATAATACACTTCTTGGAATCCTGGGAAAATAAAACATAAGAAATGGTTGAGCTCAGTTTCTTGGTAATGGTAAATAATTCTGTGGAAGCCACAAACATTTAAGTAAAGATATATAATACAAAAAACATCCTTTTAAACATAAAATTGAACATAATATGGTAAAAATAAATAAAACATTACCATATAAACATGCACATGGATATTCTACTATTCAAATAACAACACATAATAACTAATTTCATAATTTGGGAATGCATAATGTTGGGCATAATAACTAATAAGTCAAGGCCTTGTGCCAAGGCCATTCAAATATATTCGGTCAAGGCCTTGTGCCAAGACCCTAGTTTATCTCATGAGACCTACCGATGCATTGAGGGGATACAGTGAACCACACACATCACTTAATAAGTCCAATTCATGACTTATATGAAAATATTGAAACATAACATAAATATTTGTATTAAAAATATCATACTAAATGTTAATAATTTAACCATCAACCATGAATGGTATAAAAATAACACATCTATAGTTAAACGTATCAAAAAATGTTCAATAAAATATAGAAGATTGTATCATTATAAATCGACTTCAAAAAAACATAAAATCCAAGAAAGGATGTGGATATAGATAAAAATAATATAACATATTCATTAAAAATATTTGAGTAAAATATCCCGTTTACTTTAAAAAATTTAAAATTTGTGCAATTTTAAAATAAAACATTTGTTTTAAAAATAAAATTGTAAGCTTTTAAGGGAATACTAAAATTTGTAAGGTGACATAATGGTGGAAAATAGTCTCCTGTATCGTATAAGTTAAAAAAGCATTCTTTCCTTAATTTATCGAGAAGGTCATAAAGTACATTATTTGGAAAATGAACGAAATATTCCTTTCAAAACAGTTAATAAATGTAATAATGGGAAAAATGACTTTAAACATCCATAGGATTATAGTAAAACATTTTATGAAAACGTTTTTAGAAACACAGACATGGATGATAAAGATTTCCCTAGTAGATACGTACACATCAATAACCTCGAATAATAATGGGATTGTGAGATTATCCCTTACCCAAGATCGGATACTTTCCATAAATTTCTGAAACACATGTATAATGTATTTAAACATCTTATTAAATTATATCAGAATCATAATAATATTTATAGTATCATATATGATTATTTTATGACTTTATATTACCCATTTATTAAAAATTCCATGTTAATTTAACATTTCGGGTAATAATCACCTTGTTTATCATACATGTTTTGACTTTTTATTCTTAATAATATTACATAGATAATGATTTAATTATTTCCCGAATGTATATTATGATTTTTATATCATAAATATAAATATATATAGTAAACAGATATATGAAATGGAATACACCATTCATGGAAACGGTATGTCGTACATACGCATGAATGTTGTTTCCATTTTCATATTGTATGGAAGTAAGTGAATGTAATATATGTATCTATATATTTATATATATATCACACTAACAGTATTATTATCTCGTATATTTCATAATTATTAATAATATTTATTCTTATTATCATTCTTGGATGGTGAACATAGAAGACGAGTCTCATCGCGTCGTGGAGACTGTAAGTTATACGTACGCGTGAGTGATGGTATCATTTCATTAATGGTTAAATGGTATGTAATTTTATGGAATATTAATTTTAAAGAAACAATATCAAGTTATATTTAATATTTAAATTCATTATATTCATCATTATACCCATATAAATAAATTTTACATGGAAAAAAATTCACACCACGACGTGGAGACTGTAAGTCGTACGTACCCACGCATGGTGATATTATTTTTCATAGGATGGGTAAAAAGAGGAATATGGTTGTCCCATAATCTAAAAAAAACTCAGAATATATTTTATTCTGAAGTTATTTTTTTATGGTAATAACTTAGTAATAGGAAGTATAAGAAGAAATGAACTTTGAAAGAAGGGATAAAACGATTACCTCTTCTTCGGGTGTCTCCATGTGATTTGCATACAAGGACTCTGTAAGTTGGATATATTATCAAATTGGAACCACTAGTATGACTATAGAAAATTTGGGAGGATATTTGGGTAGGGTTTGGCCGATCCAAAGGGCTTTGGAGGGGTTAATTAAAGAAAAAGGGTGGTTCCCTTTTATAAGAGAGGTGAAGGGCACTTTAGGAAAAGCTTGAAAATTTAATTTATTATAAAATGAAATTAGGAATCTAATAGATAAAAATTGATTTATTTAGAGGCTAATATGAGGATGGGGATATATCCTCTCAAACAATAGGTTTTAGAAATGTTTCAACCATGACATTATTCTTATTATTTGGGATTAACCCTTAATTGAACATGTTAACTCTTACCATGTATTCTTGTATTTTTATTCGATAGGATTAATTTAGTTACTATAAAATTCCAAAGAACCTCAAGTGGATCATTAATGATATTTTTAACATTATCTAATCCAAGTTTCAGAATATTAGATTTTTAGGATTTTTATATCATTTAATAAAAAAAATTTTGTTTTAAAACTCATTTATGTCAATCTTGACAGTATTTAGCAATTAATTTTTTTTAAGTCATAAATACTTTATTCCTTATAAACAAAGGAATTATATCATACCTAATATTTTAATTTCAACCAAAAAATTCTTATATTGCATCAAAACCATAAAATTAATATAATTTTAATAATTTTAATATTATTTATTTGATTCGTTCATTAATAAGGAAAATACAACATCATTATTGTGTCATAAATAAATATAATTATTTATTGTATAAAAATTACAAATAAAATATCATTATATAGGAAATATTTTTACATTTCTAATAAATATTTATAGTCAAAGAGATCAGTCAAATAAACCTATGTTAAATTTTTTTTAGAAAAAGATACAAGTTTATGTTATATTTATCTTTACTTTTAATTAATTCTTATAACATGTCATTATCACACCCATGTTGTCCCATGGGGTCCTAAAATCATCCTAATAATTCTAATGGTCGATATATCTCATCCAATAGGATTTGAAAATGTGTTAGGGAAGTTTTATTTTATAATAATTTTATTTTTACCCTTATTTACCTGATTTACCCTTTAACCATGGTAAATAAACATAATTTCTAAAGTTACTATTCATAATGTCCAAAAATAAAAGGTACCTAAAAATAAAATTTGGACATTCTGAATCCAAATATGGAATAAATTTTCTGAAATTTAAAATACATAATTTTCCAAAATTAATTTAAAATTAATTCCCTTTGTTAAAACAAAAAGCGTGTTTTTAAGAAGTAAAAGCTTACCAATAGATTGACATGTTTAAGTAAAATTTAAATGAGAAATTATATACAATGACCCAAATTATATTAAATGATAAAAATATAATCTAATTATACATTAAAACCCCTCAAATGTATAATTTCACAGTATAAATTATTTAGATTAAAAAAGTTGTTTTCCATTAAAATTTAGTATTTTTCACTATTCATCAAAATATGAATGTTATCAGAAAAGTACAAAAAAATCATGAAAACTAAATTTTTATGTCTTTATTCTAAATAATATTTTAATTTCATAAAATTTAATATATATAAGTGGGAAATATTGGATTTAAAATGGGTTCACCCTTAAATGGTGGAAAACTGCATTTTTTGAAAAATACTTCTTTTATCCAGACAATTTAATTTTTCCTGATATTATGTCTATAAAACACATATAATGCATGTTAAAATTATATGGGATATATAAAATTAAAAATTTAGTTAATAATAATCATATCATCTTTTTAAACAGCTTGTTTGATAGGTCGTGGTGCTCTTGAACTTGGTGTTGCTTATATCGCACACTTTTAAATTATATAAAAAGGAAGTGTTTTGTGGAAGCTTGGGGTGTTACATTTTGAATAATTTAATAAATTCTTTCCTCTCAATTTAATATCAGGATTGGAATCTAGGGGATGACATTTCAAAATTTCTTATTTAAAATCCCACATCATATAATGAATTAATGAAACCTCTTTTATAAAATAAAAAAAGATATGTATAAAGGTTATCGGAAATAACACACACTAGGGTTACATATAAGAAAATGTGGATAGGAAAGTGAAAACTAACCATCATGTTCTGAGGGATAGTGATAGAGAATATTATTAATAGAATGTTAAAAACAAGTAAGAAATAAATCTACGATGATCTATGGGACCATTTGATTCATCACAAAAGAAAGTTTTACAATTTTTTTTGGTTTTATAACGATTTACTTAGTTTTTTAGAATTAATTTAATTCATAGACTAAGAAGATAATTAATAATACTTAATATACATGTAGAGTTTCACCCTTTAACTAATTCCAACCACAAACTCATCTTTCTCTTCAAAAGATAAAACTCAAAAATATTATATTTATCTCAATCATATAAAGTTACAAATATAATTATTACCATTTAAATGAAGAAAAATATTTTATAACAACCAGGGACTTCCTATAGGTTAGTGGTAGTTAATAAATCCATGTCACACTTCGATTGTGGGTTCAATTCTCGTAGTTTTGTCTGATACAATGGGTTATCGCCTTACCTGTAGGTTGTCCTTTTACTAAAAATATAGTATTATAACATTCCAAAATTAATCTTAATAAATGTTTTAACCTAAAAAAATACTATCCAAAGTTCAACTTAATCCATTCCAACCCTTAGAGTTATCCAAAATAATTCTATCCAATCACTGTCTAAAAGGTCTCTAAATTTATAAAATCAATTGTAACATCAGATTCCCCAAACAACATAATGTTGCTCTTATTGTAACATAATGAATATATAATTACCTTCATTATATTAAATCCTTATTGGGAACAATAACTATTGAATTAAAATCCTTATATATATATATATCACATTCTTCTTATAAGTAAAATATAATTATTGAATCCAAAAACACAAAATACATTAATTATTCCACTTTGACTGTAGTAATAGCATAAGATTGACCTTGATACATTTATTTTTGTGAGCTATATTTCTTTTACTCTTTAGACAATCATTTTCATAATGTCCCATATCCTTACAATTATAAGATCGCACAACTTATTTCATTCACATACAATCACAAGCCTAATGACATTTTTTTCCAAATATTTTATAAACTACCATTCTGTTTAGGCATGTACCATGGTGTTTCTTCCAAAAATTATCCCATAAGGGAAAATCCTTCTTTCCCTTTTTCCCATTATCTGTCTCTTTCTCCACTCTTATCTTCTTCTCTTTCTTTACTTTAATTTCATAAAACATAGATAATTATTTTTATATCTTCACAGAACATGAGATTGTATATTCGTATGATAAGAAAGATTGTGAGACTAATTCCCATCAAAGTTTTAACCCATGAAAATAATCTATGAATCTCAATTCTTGGGATACGTATGTAGTTTATAGAATTTCTTTCTAACCTTGTCAGGGTTTCCTTGTACTTTGCAACATTCACATCCTCCTTTTTCCTTAGGCTTAGAAATTTCCATTCTATACTTGCTTACCATTAACAAGGAAGGTATTTCTCTACAAAATGTTCTATAGAATCCCACCGCTCCATATTTCCCACTTCTTTATCCTCCTTTTTTTTGAATTACTTACCACCATTGACATGCATCTCTTGACATATGATAAGCTTCCATGAAAACCTTTTCCCTTTCATTACTTCCCAAAGAAAGAAATATTTTCTCTAATGGACTTATCCACTTCTCAGCTACAAAAGGATTTGTAGTCCCATTTAATGTTGGAGGTTTTTGTCTCATGAACAAGTCTAACATTGATCCTATGCGTTTCGGATCAGGATGTTCCATACGGGTAAGTTCATTATTTATAAACTGAGTCAATTATCCCAGTATGGTTATAAGATATTTAGTACCATTTTTTCTCCAGTTCCATTGTCATTTACCTTCATAAGAGGGAAGTATCTAGATGAATTATGTGTGTTGATACGATTTATATTTCTTCCACTAGACTCCATTTCTAAACAAGGGCATACACTATATTAGATTATGAATCATAATGCATAATTCCAAAGCAGTAAAATACTTAACATAAATTGAAACATTTATCATATTTAATTCCTAATCATAAATATGGTTACTTTAAAGACTTATATACTCATAAATACTTCATAATGGTTGGGGAAGAGAATATGAATGATCCTATGCATATCCCCTAGGAGTGTCAAACCAAGTGCGTAGTAAGACTCCTTGTCGTGTACTAGGTTAACCTAAGACAAGCTTGGAAAACCTTGTCAGAGTTTTCACCCCATGGTACATCAATTCTAGAACCACTTCCACATGTAGTATCTAGAAATGTATGCACTTCTAATAATATCCATGTGATCCCTACTTTACCAATATTCAAGGGGTACTTTTATACTTATCCTTAAAGTCTATCTTAGGGTTATGATCCATAATCTACGTTTTCTAAATCTGTTTATAAGGTTGTTTTTAAACTTCCTCTGATAACAATTTTAATTCCCTAACCCCATAAGCTTGGATTTGGTGCATTATTTTAATACACTGGCTTGATTAAAAGGAATCAAGTCTGGAAAGACCAATCAGTTTATCAGTCTTGGAAAATAGATTACATACAAGAACTTAACATTACAATATCTAACATAAAATAAAACATAAAAAATCCTTTGATAATGCCATTATTCCCCAAGATTAACCATTTATATCAATCATAATACACTTCTTGTATTCTTGGGAAAATAAAACATAAGAACGGGGTGAGCTCAGATGCTTAATAAGGGCTAATAATTTAGTAGAAGCTATAAACTTTTAAGGGAAGATGTATAATAAAGACAATAGACTTTAAAACATACAATTGAAAATAATATGGTAAAAATAAATAAAACATTACGATATAAACAATAACATGTATATTCTAATAGTCTAATAATCACATGTAATAACTAATTTCATAACAAGGGAATGCATAATTTCGTACATAATAACTACTACATTAAGGCCTTATGCCGAGACCATTCACAAATATTCTATCGAGGTCTTGTGCCAAGACACTGGTTTTTCTCATGAGACCTACTGATGTATCTAGGGGATATTTCAGGCCTCACCCATAACTTACTAAGTCCAATGCATTCATCATTTGAAAAGGAAGAAACAAAACATAAAAATTAGTATTAAAACTAAAATACAAAATGTTAATACATTAACCGTAAACCATGAATGGTGAAAAAATACAACAACCACAATTAAACTTACCAAAAAACCTTCAATACAATATGGAAGATTGTATCATAATAAATCAACTTCATATAGGCATAAAATCCAAGAAAGGATATTGACATAGATGAAAATAATTTAATAAATTCATTAAAACTCTTTGAGGACAATATCCCTTTAATTTAAAACATTTAAAATATGTGAAATTTCAAAATAAAAAATTTCATTTGAAAATAACATTATAGGCTCATAAGGGAAGCCTAAAAATGGTAAGGAGACATAATAGGGGAAAATATCTGCTCACGCCATATAAGTTAAAAAAACAATCTTTCCTGAATTTTTCTAAAAGGCCCTAAAGTACCTCATTTTGGAAAATGACCGAAATATTCCTTTCAAAACATTTATAAAAAGTCAAACATGGGTAAAAATGACATTAAGAATATATAGGATTATAGAAAAAAAAATTATGAAAACATTTTTAGAATCATGGACATGGATGATAAAGATTTCTAAGTAGATATGTACACATCGACAACCTTAAATAATAATGAGATTGTGAGATTAACCTATACCGTAGGTCTGATACTCTCTGTATGTATCCAAAACTCTTTTATAATGTGTTTAAATGTATTATTAACTTATACCAGAGTCATAATAATATTTATGATATCATATATGATTCTTTTACGACTTTATATTACCCATTTATTAATAGTTCAAAGGTAATTCAACATTTTGGGTAAAAATCGCTTTATTTATCATACATGTTTTGACTTGTTATTCTATATCATAATACTTTGAAAATTATTTAATTAATTTAAAAATGTATAATCCGATTTATATATCATAAATATAAATATATCTAATAAATAGATATATGAAATGGATTACACAGTTCATGGAGACTGTAGGCCATACGTATGCATGAACATTGTTTCCATTTTCGTATCTTATGGAAGTATGTGAATGACATATAGTTATATATATATATAATCCTAGTAGAATTATTATAAAATATATTTGATAATTATTTATAATATTTATTCTTATAGTCATTCTTGGATGGTGAATATGGAAGATGGGTCGCATCATGTCATGAAGACTGTAAGTCGTATGTACAGACGAGCGACAATATAATTTCTTTAATGGTTAAATGCTATGGAATTGGATGGAATATGAATTTTAAAGAAACAATATCAGGTTATATTTATTATTTAAATCCATTATATTCATCATTATTCATGTATAAATAAAGTGTATATGAAAAACAGTTTACACCACAACGTGGAAATGGTAAGCCGTACATACGCACGTATGGTGGTATTATTTTTCACAGGATTGGTAAAAGGAGGAATATGGTTATCCCATAATCATAAAAATATATAATCATATAGTATATGCATGATTTATTATTTTATTATGGTAACAACTTAATAATTAACAAGGGTAATAACAAAATATTATTAACAAAATGATATTATAAGACCATATATTATAGAATAAATATTTATATGGTTCTAGTATAAATTTATGACATGATTTAAATCATTATATAGGATGTTAAATCACACTCAACTAATGTAAAGTATAGGTGAGGGTTAATTTCCCAATCTCATTATTATTCAAGAATATTTATATGTAAGTATCTATGGGGGAATATTTATCATCCATGTCTATGTTTCTTCAAAATATTTTACAAAATATTTTTACACTTATACAACCAATGTTTTATGTGTGTTACCCATGATCTATATTTTATGAAATGGTAAGAATGGAATATTTTATTCATTTTCCAAACGAGGTACTTTATGACTTTTTCGACAAAAATAAGGAAGGAATGTTTATTTTAAAATTATACAGCATGAAAGGGATTTAACTTAATCATGAAACATTAATTTTTTAAAGCTTAATTTACAAGTTTTAAACATTATTTTTAAATAAAATATTTTCTTTTATAAATTCATGACTTTTAAATAAATTCTTTCAATGTAAAAGGTATTTTTCTCAAGATATTTCTAAGGATTTTATAATAGTATTTTAATTTATGTCAAATTTTTTTTTGAATCATAAGTTTGATTGGGGTTTATATATTATGATACAATCTAAATAATTTTATTTATGGGTTTATGGTCAATTTGACTTGGGATGCGCTATTTGGAAACCATTCATGGTTTTTGCTTAAATATTAACATTTTTTATGCTAGTTTTTCAGTATGAATGTTTTCGTTGTTTGTGTTTTCATATAAAAAATTCTTTTGAGTTTTTAAGTGATGGTTGGGGACCACTATATTGACTCGATGCATTGGTAGGTCTCATTAGACGAACTGGTTTGGTTATTGGATGATTTCTTACCCGTTTATGTATGGTGTCTTGGCTAAATCCTTGATGATATGTTTCTGATGTTTAAAATTATTCATTCACTCATTATGAGATAAGTTCTTCATATTCCATGTGATTATTTAACTTGTAAAATATCCATGTATTTGTCTTCTAGATCATATTATAATTTTATAATGTATTTTATATTATTTCCATATTATGCTCAAAATTATAATTAAATGGATTGTGTTTTAGTTATAGACCATGGAATAATGATGATAATTATTTCTTCATAAATGATTCTACTATACAATTACCCTTACTGAGCATCTGAGCTCACCCTTTTCTTATGTTTTATTTTTCCTAGGATTCTAATATATGCATTATAACTGATTTTAGGGTTAATATTAGAGAATAGTGTTGTTATCAATAGATTTTATATATTTTAATAAATTTATTAAAATGTAATGTAAGGTCCATTAATGTAATCTAGATTAAAAAAATTATAAAATAATTAGTACTCAGAGATTTGATTCATGTATCTATGTCAATGTAATAAAGTTAGGCTTCAGATCCGAGATATTGTGGTTGGGGTCATTATAGTTTTTATTAATGAATGTTTAGTAGATTCCTTAGAAACATGATTTAAAAAACAAATATTTTGGAACATAACCGTAAGATAGACTTTGAGGATAAGCATAGAATGACATCCTTGAATTTTTTAATGTAGATATTATGTGGTTATTCCTAGAAATAAATCCTTATCTGGATACTATAGGTGGATGTGGTTTTAGCACATATGTACCTAGGGGTAACAACTTTTACATGGTGTGTTGGGCCTGACTCATCATAACTTAGTACATGACAACAGGACTTAGTGAAGACCTGGTTTGTCACTCCAATGGGATATTATTATGATGATTCACATTTTATTTACAAACAATTATAAATTATTAAAAAAATAAATATGTCCCCAAATAAACCATGTTTATGATTTTGAGATTAACTATGCATAAATTTTTCAATTTATATTTTTATTTTTTCTAGTTATAAATTATGCATTATGATTCATAACCTAATCTAGTGCATTCCATTATTTATAAATGTGCCATACTAGAAGAAATGGAAACCTAATTAATGTGCATGATATAATAAATATGTACGATAACATATTTTATGATCTTAAGTTACTTATTTGAAGAGATCTAGTCTCTCAAACATTCTCTTCATATGAAAAAATAATGTCATGTTCTATCAAGGCAGACAAAGAATTTTCTAAGTATTATGACTTTGGATCGAAGAATGAGGATAAGAAATGACAAGGAAAATGATGGATAAATTGAATATGGTAAAGAAGGATTTTACCACATGTAATAATTATGAAAGGAGACACCATGATATACTGTTAAGAGGAAAATTAGTTTACTTCAGTTGTGGATAAAAATGACACAATGATCATGATTTAATGGGAAGGGAAAATGTTTCTAATCTTCAATGTGTCAAATTTAAGGATATGGGGAACTGTATAATATAATTACCCAAGATTCAAAATAATATGCATCAAAAGTTGCTAATATATCATGTTAAATATTATTATCTTACTAGACATGAATAAAAATGAATTCTGGATTAAATAATTATGTAATTTTTTTATTTTATCAATGATTTACTAGTTATATGAATTATGAAAATAAATTAGTATTGCATTGAAATAATTTTTATTTATTTATTTTGAAGAATGAAAATTTTTATTAAGGTTTTTAAGGTGATAAAATACTTTTCATGTGATAATAAAAACTACATTACATTTTATGGAGAATTTTATATTAAGATTGATTTTTTAAATGTAGAGATCTTTTTGGACTATTAATTTGGACAAAGGTATTTTGGATAAGTCTCAAGGTTGTAATGGATTAAGATGAACATTGGATATTAATGTTTGAGGTTAAAATATTTCTTTAATAATTAATATATTATGGTTATTTATATAATGTTATAATAATATTGTTTTTGAAAAAGGAAAACCTAATGATCGGCTAACAACCTGTCGCTTCCAGTAATGTCGTGAGATAGGAACCTGCAACCGAAGGGAGATAATGGTGGATAATCACCTCCCAATAGATTGTATGATGTCCTAGTTAGTATAACATAGTTTTCATTATTTAAAAATTATGATATATATTGTATAAGTTAATTTTTTAACCCATTATGATTAAGATAAATATAATATTTTTAAATTTAATTATCTTTTGGACATAAATATGAGTTTATGGTAGATATTGACTAAAGAATGAAACTCTACAAGTCAAGTGGGTATTTTAATTTATGTTATTATTCTATAAAGTAAATAGATTCTTCAAATTTAAGGAAAGGATATTGAATAAATAAATTTTATCTTAGTACCTTATTTTCATATGAATCAAATAGTCCCTTAAATCATCAAAGATTTATATATTCTTGATTGTTAATTTATCCTAATAATGTTCTCTATCAGTCTCAATAAGAACTTTATGGTTACTTATTTGTTCTATTTCTATGTTTTCTAACATGGATCCCTAGTTTGTTTTATCTCTGATGACCATTATACTTCCCTTTCTTTATTTTAAAGTTGATGTTTTATCAACACTTATTTTGATATGGGATTTCAATAAAAGTATTTTGAATAGTTTAACCGTTGTTATCAAACATGAATTCAAAAATTTAGAGGATTAAATTTATTAAATATGGGGATAATATAACACCCACAAAAAATTATACTATGTATTTTTTTAATTCAATTTATTTGATGTCTTACGTTGCATGGAGCATCTAGCTTAAACAAACAACTAAATATAATTATTTAAACTTTAGTATTATAACCAAGTAGTTCAATTAGACGTTATGAATAGTATTAAATAACTGGTGAAAATATATGATATATAAAAATATAATATTAATTCATTGGTTACCAATTTATTAGAAACCAAATTATAAACCAATGGAATATTAACGAAATATTTTTATTTTTGTGCTCTCAAGGTTGTTTTCTGTTGGTAAATTAAATTAATTACAATTCGTAGATGATATTAATAAAATATATATATTATATATTAAATAATATATTTTTTATTTTCATACAATCGATTTTATAGACATAATATATGAACAAAATTAATTTTATGCAAAAAAACCAATATTTTTTAAAGGCACTTTTACCTCCTTTTAATGAAGAATATATTTTAAATAAAATTTATTTCACTTTGATATATTATTTTTGTACAAAAAATAAAATTCATATTTTAATGAGGAATTTGAAATTTTACTTTGGTTAAATTTTTGGTATTTTTTGTCTTGTTTAATAGTTTAATTAATAGTGAAAAATATTAAATTCTAATTGAAAATAACTTTTGTCATCAAAATAACTTATCTCATTAAATTATAATTTTGATTTTATTAAATTATAAATAATTTTTTTTATCATTTACTCTAATTTATGTCATCGGAATAAATTTCAAATTTAACTTTGATGGAAACACATTTGTATCTTTTCAACAGTTTCACTTTTAAAACTCATTTTCACATTCTGTCAATGAGATTAATATTAAATTAATTACTGAAACTTATTTATTTATAATTTTTAAAAATTTATTTCATATTTTAAATCAATGGTTCCATATTATATAAATAGTTTTATTTTATTTTTGGGCATATGAATATTAAATTTAGTAATATTTTAATTACCACTAGTAAGTGTAAATCAGGTAATTAAGTGCACGAACAATATTATAAATATTATAAAATTACCCCAAAACGTGTTCTAATTTTATTGGATGTGTATTATTCGTACCTAATAATTAATATATCAGTTATGAGATCATTTATGTCCTTTTGGATGAGAATATAACTGTTTTAGTGTTATATTAAAAGGAAAGTCAATTTTTTCAAACCCTTATTTTTAACAAGAGAAATATTTTTTATACGAGGTTATATAATGGATATGTTCACCTATAAATAGTATTTGGAAATATTATTTTTTATATATATCATGTTAATTTATTTTTAATTTTTATTCATAAAATAGTTACCTTAAATTGATACACAATGATGATGGAGTGATTGTTTAATGAAAGGAGAGATCAGATAAATTATATTACAATTGTTAAAATAAATATAATTTGATATAATTAATTTCATAAATTAATTTTTTAGAATTATTTAAAATATTATGTATGATTTAAAATATTTTCTTTGAAGATACCGTGCTGTTATGAATTTTTTTAAAAGTCAAGTAATGAATAGTGTCAAAATAGACACTAATTATATTTTAAAATAAATAATATTTTATCTAATGATATAAATTTCAAAAAAAATATAACATTAGGACCAATTATTGGTATGAATTCAAATATTTCATAAACTTTCTATTTATGTCTCATTTGGAATTTTATAAATACTATTGGAACCCATAATTTGTCAAAATCTAAGTTATCACAGTAAGAGTTAAAACTGTTAAGTAAGAGTTAAAACAAATAGATAAGGATTAAAAAATACTAAAAAGTTGTATAATTTTCACTTTATGAATTTATTTAGACCCATAATCATCCTATATTTGTTGATAGTGTGTTGGTTCCTTTCCGGCTGCTTTTTATATGCTCTGAATTCACAATCAGCCGCACTATTCCAAGTCGGATTATGAGCGTCAAGATTTAATGAGTTTTTAGGCTTTTAAGTTTGGAAGTTGTAGATCTCCTGGAGCCTTATTATTCCTATTTTATGGTTTCTCTCCCCCATTCCTCTTCTTTTCTTGTTCTTTTTAGCTTCTTCCTATTTTCTTCTTGTTTTTATATGTCAGGGTTTTTCTATGGTTCTGTATCTGGATTTGATTCCTTTTTCAATATAGTGTTCATCATTTTTAGGAGTGTTTTGAGATGGTTTTGGTCTAATATTTTTACTACTGGTTGTTCGGTTGTTAAGACTGCTCCAGTGTTGCCTTTCTTAGATATCAATCGTTCCCAAATGTTTTTTCCATTTTTCATCCTATAAAAGATGGCTTCTTTTCTGCTCTTAATCCAGGGGTCCTCCTTTCTCTTCGAGGTGGACCTGCACGGAGGTCTTAAAGATTATTTGAGATGAGATACTGAGTAGGTGGATTCATGAGGTTAATGGTGACGATGTTTTAATCATTCATAGAGAGGTTTGGATGTCGGAGAAGCATTCGATAGTGTTGTGACGATGAGGGTGATGTCTTGGTTGGCGTGAAGGCATGATGGAAGTGACGGTGATGTGATGTCTGGCAGGTGATATGATGATATCTCTAAGGTAAGGTTCAAGGTCCCCATGATGTAGATTGAGGTGGGTAGACTATGGTTTGATGGTGATTTTGGCGGTATTTCTGTATTTTAGTTTTGGAAATTTGAATGTGGTCATCATGAATTTTGAATGTAGACTGTGTTGTGGATTGGGGATATGTGTGACTACGTGAACTTTGGATGTTTTTTAGGTTCCCAAATTTCCAAAAGTGGATTTTAATAAATGTAAAAAAATTTATTGATCAGTAGGAGGAAAACCATAATCTACTTTTCATCCATCCTTCAAAAAAAAATAACTAACTATACGTTTGTACAACTTACCGTCTCCACGATGTGGTGTAATTTGTTTTTCAACAACACATTACATTGATGGGTATAATGATAGAAACAATGTAAATATAAAATAAATATGAAATGTTATTGATTATTTATAATTAACATACAATACAATTTCTTACCCTTTCACCATTAATGGAATGATATTATCGCATGTGCGTATGTACGGACTATTGTCTCCATGTTTTACATTTCATAAAATGGTTTGAAATAAATATTTTTTTTTTCATTTTTGAAATGAGGTACTTTATGAACATCTTGACAAAAATATGAATGGAATGTTTCTTTTTAACTTATATGAATTATGTGGGTTTTACCACCATCATAACGAATTTTTTAAATAATATACTTTCTTTTCTAAATGAATGACTTTTAAATAATGATTTCAATGTAAAAGGGTATTTTTCTCATGGTAATTCTAATGATTTTATTAGAGTATTTTCATCTATGTCACCACTTTTTTTGAATCTTATGTTTGATTGAGGTTTGTATCTTATAATACAATATATATTTTATAATTGAAGGGTTTATGATCTATCTGCATGTAGATGTTCTATTTTGATACCATTCATGGTTTATGGTTAAATTATTCACATTTTCTATGACAGTTATTTAATATGAATGTTTTTTTATGTTTTCATATGAAGAATTAATTGGAATTAGTAAGTGACATATGGGGCCCTCTATAGCCACTCGATGCATTAGTAAGTCTCATGATACCCACTAATATGGGTATTGGATGATGTCATACCCATTTATGTATGGTTCCCTGGCCAAGTCACTATGGTATGTTTATGATGTTCTACATTATTCATTCCCACATTATAAGATTAGTTATTGATATTCCACGTGATTATTCGACTAGTAGAATAGCAATGTTTATGTTTTTTATCTCATGTGATTTTTATATGGATTTATTTATTCTTTATATATTATTCTCAATATTATTTTTTAATGGATTGTGCTTCAGTTATATACCTTTCCATTATTTTTAGGATTATATATTCATAATAGATTATGTTGTATGCTTACCCTTTCTAAGCATCTGAGCACACCCTTTTCTTATGTTTTATTTTCTTCAAGATGCCAAGATCTCTATTATTACTTATTACAGGGTTAATATAGAAGAATAATTATGTTCTCAAAATATTTTTATATGTTTTAATTTATGTTTTATAATGTAATATAAGGTTCATGTTTATATTTTGGATTCCAAAACTGTTAATCTAATTAGTCTTTTCGGATTCAAATATTGTATGTATTCCAATGTAACAAAGTATCAGCTCTCTGCTAATGGGGTCTGGGTATTTACACCAAGGGGATGCTAGATTTTATGAATTTTGTTTTTCTTGAAAATGAGAAGTTCATGTGTTTCTACATAACCCATAATGATGGGAATCAAGCCACACGTAGTTCTAAAATGTGGAAAACACCGTTTAAGGTCCTACATTCTAGACCAACATTGAACTATTTATTGTCATTTTTCTTGGTCTATGGGGATGAATGTTCACTACAAGGGTAAGTGTGTGACCTGTAATAGGTAAAATAATATGTGAATGGATCCAAGGAGGATCCCAGAAAAATACACATTATGATGAACTATGTATAGTTTAAGTTCATAATGTTTGGACCACAACTGAGGCCATGAGTCTGAAGGGGTGATTATTTTTTGGGGCTCATAGATGAGAAGTATGGATGTACTTACATATCCAATGATAATGGGAAATAGTAAACATTATGTTCTATAAAGAAGTGTGGTAAGAGACCAACACCGGTTGGGGAGATCCTCTCCAGTGAGGGAAATTGAGGCATCCTACAGTTATCATGGAGAATACCATGTTCAAGGTTGATGGTAAAAAATTTAAACAGTACCATACACATCGTATAAGGAATCATATTTTAAAATGGTGTAAATATCATGTATTACATAATACGCATACTAAACATTTCCATTATAAGACTACAATTTCACATCATTAACTATGTGCATGAAATATCACCAACATACATGTGTGGTGAAAAAACCAACGTGAATGAATAAAAAGGAGAAATAACACAACACATAATAGTATTAAGAACATTTTATATTGGTTTAGTTTTGTGGAGTGTGGGATTTTGGGTTTCTTCCAGTTTAAGGTCATAGAGCTTGGGTTGTGGGGGTATGTATTCTGAAAGGGATGTGCATGGAGTGACAGGTACAACATGACATGAAGGAGGACCAAGGAGGCCCGTGTCACATAAAACACTCCCATGTAAGACACTCACATAGTTTATATATCTAAATCTTAAAATAAAATCCATGTTTAAGGTCATTGAATTCACACCAATAATAGAGTTTAATGTTGTGTGATCAAGACATGGGTGTGTAATTTAACATCATATGGTAACAACTATGATTGTTGTAAAGTTTGAATTTTTGAAACTAGGATGTTGGTTATACAAGGTATCATCATGTAACTAGGATGCTACAGGTTCCTCATTTAAGATCACAGGATTCTTATTTCATGTTCATAAAATTCATACTATAGTGTTCTTAGTTTAAGGTCATAGTATTCGGTCTATTAGAATATTGAAAAAATACACGTAACACAGAGTATTGAAAAAACTAGAATGAAAGATGGCCAAGGATTACTAACACCACACCACATATTTCTAAGAGGATGTATATAAATTTTAAAGTCATGATTCTTTTACTAGAGGCCCCATATGTGAAGTATGGTTTAAGGAACTTGGTGTTGGTGGGAGGAGTCATGCACTCTCCATCAATGGTAACCAATGTGTATGAAACATTGGAATAGTCCATATAAATGATATAAGGTCCTTCCCACTTGGGATCCACATTTGGAGGATTCTTTCGTTGTATCATAGGATTTCTAAGAACCAGGACCACGTGACCCTGAAGGATGGAGCATAGGTGCACATTCCTATCAAATGCTCTCATTGCCTTGTTCTAGAATCTCTAAATATATGTGTAGGGAAAGGACCATATTATCCTCATGGGATTCAATCACTTTGAGATAGAATTATTATATTATTTCTATAATGATTTATTCATAGACAAGTATTCAAATTTATGGAGACTAGACATAGACGGGAAGGACTTTGTTCCATACACCTAGGAATATACAGTCACCTAGGTTGAATTACGAGTTGTCTTTTTATTAATCTAGAGGGCTTGGGGGAGATTTTATAGCCAACTATTCTTATTATGTACCACCATATTCTACATAATGTTATAAAGGATATTTTTGAACACCTAAATTTATCCATTTGTCAATGCATGGTAGTAAGAAGTGTAGTTTGACTAGATGTTTTACTTGGCATACAACCACTTCCACTCAGAAGTCCTAAACATGGTTATGTTGTCAGTCTGAATGGTGTGAGGGACTCCAAATTTGTTAATTATATAGGGGATATGGAATTTCATCATGGGTTGGTCATTGAATTACTTTAGGAGAATATATTATACCTACTTCAAGAAGAAATATATCACAATCAGAATGATGATTCACTTGCAGGCAGTCACTGGTGCTTATGATCCCACAAGATTGAGTCCCCACATCGCAAAGGGATAAGAATACCTAGTTTTTTTGAGGGGCTCCGATAGCATATTCATAATGTTTTCATGGATCCAACATGTGCGAACCCTCTTGGACAACTCAATACAATCATCAACCATGGTGGTTCAGAAAGAGGCCAACCTCTTGATGGGAAAGATTCAATCTACCATGATGGGTACCGTAGGACTAGTAATGAACATATTCCATAAATTGGGTAATATCATATCCTTGTATTAAAAAGAGAAAAATTACATTAAACCCACATATTTAGAGAGTTTAATCAAGGGTTTTCCCACTCGTTAGGGTGAACTGCAATGCACACTAATGAATTATCTCTCCCACGCCTTGATCTAGTGGGAGAATACCATGTTGGAGGAACTAAAAAAAAGTAATTATTTTATGAGTGTTCTCTTCTGTAATAGGGGGACGAGAGGTACTAATGTATATTCACCTAAATTTATATGGTTCACCTGGTTGATATCATCTTCATCATCAGGAGTGAAAATAGTGGTGAATCTTTGATGCACCACATGTATGATCAAATCATCCTGTTCATGCTTAATGAGTGGGGTAGTTAAACTGGATAAGGCATTGTCTTGTCCATTATTCAACTAAGGTACTAGAGTCTCTTCTAGTTGTGAAGGGAACTAGTAAATTTACTAGAAAAGTGTGCTCTAGAAGGGGTACAAGCTCTAGCTTTCGGATGATATAATCACCAATAATATATATGATGATCAAATATGAGTCTCCCTTAACATGAAGTTAGGGGAAATCAATCATGAGGGATAGATCAAGACCAATAATGAGGTCCTACAACTCCTCCACATTTTTTTTCAACCTTTTGATAATAAAGAATAATATGGGAGGACATCCTACATCGGAGAGATGAATAAAATACCACGACCTACACTTTTCCTATTAGGATTATTGATCTTTCTACCATTTAGATCCAGGGAAGAACTATCAAAAAGAATCTTCCATCATGGAATAGTCTAATTTTATAAGAGGATGGACACATTGGAGAATTCAACATCCCTAGGTAAATCTCCGAGATCCATATGGAAAGCTAAAAGGTCTTCCAATGCCTGAACCTTAATGTATTTATATAGAATGATCGTGATGTCGAACTGTTGAATGATCACCATCCAATGCACCAACCGACCTATCAACAATTGAAAATTAAGGATTTATATTAGTTGTCTATACGAGAAAGTATCTATATATTGTGATGGTGAAGATACTATCGTGGCTTATACACTGTCAAAAAACAATTGCAAGACCGCACTTATTGATAGGGTTGTATCAAGTCTCTATATCGAGGATCACATGGCTGAGATAGTATAAAATCTTCTCTCCTAACTCATTTTTCGTTCAGAAAATAAGGAAACAAAGAGATCATTTTTTGGATTGTAAAGTATGGTACTATAGGCTTTCCAAATATAGGTGGCATCAAGACCAGAGGTTGCAACAATTTCTACTTATTTTCTTCAATAGAGGTCTGAAACTCTTAATCTCATTATTAGCTAATTCCATTGTTCATGATCATGGAAAATGACTTACACTTTCCTGTAAGATTCTAAATGAATTGGCGTATATATTATAAGTTGTATTGAAGGCCTCAGAGCTCTTATAGGTCTCTCACAAAGGCATTTGGATGATGGATTTGATCTTATATGGGTCGATTTCAATGCCAATATATCTGAAAATGAAGATGAAATGATTATTTGAGGTTAGCCTGAATGCAAACATCAATGAGTTTATCTTTAAATGTTGGGAGTGATGGAAGATTAATTTTTTTTTTCATGTTCTTTGAGATGGTCCTACCGCTGGTGGGATTTGACCACCATGTCCTCCAAGTAGCATTCGACTAGCACCCTGAGGATTTATTCGAAGATGTGTTGCATGGCCTGATGATGAGTGGATCTTGTATTCTTCCAGCTGAAGGGAACCACCTAATGTCATAAAATCCATTGTGGTTCCCTGAAGGTGGTATAATCATCTTCATTGGGTCCATATAGATTTGGTTATAACTTGAGTATCCATCAATAATGGAGGTCCTAGAAAATAGATGTAGCATCAATCAAGAACTTTTTTACTAGAAGGGGAAAATAAACATTCAGTCAATGGAGGTTGAGATCCAGAAAGCCAATATAGAAATTGATTTTCCTATTCTTCTTCTTAAATGGCATGATGTTGGAAACCCATTTGGGGTTCTTGAATTCCCTAAGAAAGTTGGATTTGATAAGCTTATCAACCTTAACCTCATCCATGGAACCATAAAAAGTGTTCATTTTTTGGGGTCATTTATTGAATCCTTTATGACTCACTAGGAGACCATGACGGTGGATGAAACCCTGAGGATTGAATCCTAGAATCTTGTAATAATTGTAGAAAAATACATCATGGTGCTACTTCATTAAAGACACAAACTACTTCAGATCCTCTGGGGTCCTAGCTACACTAATTAACATTGTCCTCATATTGGACTCTATACAAAGTTTTACCTCTTACAACTCATTGATGACGGTGGAGACATCCTCTTTGAATGAAGGAGTAGCATCCCTTAAATCGCCATTTTTATATGAGGTAGGATAATCAGTGGGAGAAAGTTCATCCAGGCTAACTGATTCTAGGGGAACACAACTCCCTATATAGAAGGATATAAAATCTCTGCTGATGGGTTCATGGTCTTCTCAAAACATTACGACAGTGGCTATCAATATAATTCCATCATGCCTTAGACCTTGAGATCAATTCTCAATATTGATTCAAATGTGGTGAGTCAGCATATGGTGACTCATCCATTCTCTATGGAACATACATAAATGCCATAAAAATTTGGTCATGGGGTGAACTTCTCAATACCTTAAAAGGGTAGCAGCTTGTGGTATCACTGGGGTCTATCCTATGTAATAGTATGAGGTAATATTTTAGTTTTTCCCTTTTAGTGATGTCACGCCCCTTCTTCTCAGAGATGAAAAAATAACTCCCTGGATTCAGCATTGTGGGTTCCAACCAAAGAATCAAAAGGATATAAGCGTCATAAAAGTCTACCCATTGATTGGATTTTATTGTTACAGACTCATTCTCGTTATTATTAACATAATTTCACTCTTTATTATACTATCCATCATTTGGGTAGCGGGATTTATTGTATTTTAAGGGAGATATATCACCTTTAGGTACCCCTAATTGACCATTGTGGGAGTTCATGTGGCACTGGTGATACGAGGTGGTGGATTCCATAAGCATAAGAAGTTAGCTCCTACCAATTATAGTGTTGTAGTAGGTATCTATTCAAAAGACCATCAGTGCCTTCTATCAAGACACCAAACTGGGACATTAACTGCATCCTAACACATTGTCTCTTCATGGTTATGTCATAACCCCGAAGCTTCATATTGGATGGACTCAAATCTTATTTGGTTAGTCCCATGTTGTGGATCATCCAGGTCTTGATGAGGTTAATCCCATAACCTACTTGAACAAGAAATCAGTATATTGCTATACCATGCAACTGAACAGTGAATTATATCAGGCGAATTTACCCCTTCACGAGAGTGCCTTCATCCTACCCAGAGAATGAGATGGTGTATTTTCATTATTCTTGGATCAACCACCCCTGAAAAGTAGTCTTATGTAATAGCCACATCTTCTTCAAACTAGACGGTTTTATTCATGAATTCTTCAAGGGCATCATGACTTTCTGTTAACGGGTGGAGGGACTCTAGGATTGAGATCCTTTTCGGTATCCTAGAGAGGTGATTTATCACATTGTACTGCTATTCCAGATGCACATTTCTACACATAAGGGGATTCACTTTATAAGAATTCATGACGTATTCATCTAGATGAAACAATGGGTTATGGTTAGTGATGGAAATATTTGGATACTAGTCAGCCAACCCACCAAAAACCAATAATGGATCCCTATTAGTTGACTAAGGACTACCCTTTTATTGATGCGGTTGATCATGGTTAGGTCATGGATGATCTATAAGGTTGGTTAGCTTGGTGAAATATTTTGGTGTATATGATGGAGTGGACTGAGAGGATTGTTCCTATTGAGCACTATTTTAGACATGCTTCCTGGTCTTAGTAGCATGCATAGCTCAGTTCGAGGGACTAGCCTAAACATTCTGGTAGCATGAATGTGTTTTTTAATTCCTTTGATGACTTTATCTGAATGAATATGAAATATTTTCATGTAATTACTTACCATATAATAGTGTGAAGAGTTACATAAACTTTATGGAATTCAAAGAGGAATATTACCAGTCATTATCAGTGAAATCATCTGGTTCTTGTCAACCCATTGGTACTGTTATCAAATAAAGAGGCATGAAATCCTTGAGGGTGAAGGATGGATTTGGCACTTGTGAAGTACATTGTATTCCCTTTAATCATAATAACATTTTATTTTTAACCTTATAGGGTTGCGATGTAGATGAAAAAGAGACTCGGGAATGTCAGGTGACTCTCAGAGGTTCGGCACGACCTAAGCGATCATTTATGACACCATGGGTGAGAAATACAATTCGACAGGACAACCAATTTTCATATATCCAAGGTCCATGGTTAGAAACCTACAAACAATTAACTATATCCTTCATTATCATTATTAGGATTAGTGAAGAAATGATCCACCTATGCCAGGATGTTTCCCAACTGTACTAGACCAGTAGTCACTTGGTCTTGCAGCCAATCCATGAACACATAGAATTGATTGATTGTATGTCCAAGGATCCTATGTTAAGGGAAATTTTAATGGTTATAGTTCACTCAGCTTCATGGGGCTTCTTGAACTATGGAATCTTTAGAATCTCATGTTCCAAGGCACTAGGTAAACAACCTAGGGCATGTTTATCCTTGAAAGAATACGTCCAGTTTCTCTTATTCAGAAATGACACTCTGGGAGCCTAGCTTTGTTGAAGTTTTAGAGCCTAACGAGGGGATGGATCCACATTCTATCATCTTGGAGGGTGTTCTTGGTGATGGGTTCCTACCAATTCTATATTGTGCGAGGTTGTGCTTGATAGTATTGTTTCACTTGAAGAGGATATTTTAGTAGGGGGGACAAAAAATCCATAAACTTAAGCGTATATACTTCTATTATGATAGATATCTCTTCCTTGGATGAATTTCATGTGGTATTTTGAATATGTAATGGAAATACTGGATTATCATATTGCAAAAAATTTATCTATAAATTTTGTCATTCCATAAAAATCTTAGAACCTGACTAGGAAGTTATGAGTGATGTGGTTAGGGACTAACTCAATATTAACATTTCTCATGCATATCTTCATTACCGTCTCTTGAATTAGTGATATATAGAGTGAATATGTGGGGTCCTTAAACTAGGTGATGATGTCTATGAATCACTCATCAAGATTTTTTTTCACATGAAGAGGTCAGAAATTCTTGTCTTATGCCTTGTGGAGGGAGCTATTAGAGTAACATTATTTGAAGGTCTTCCCAACTAGTAATAGACCATATGGGTATCTGGTTGAACAAAAAAACCCAAACCCTTATAATGTATAGATGAAGTACCCGATTTTGGTTGCCGCCTGCTACTCTAGGGCTCCCAACATGGGCCTTGACCATGAGATAATGTGGGACAATTGCTGTAGTGGGTCAAAAATACTATTGATCAGAACAAATATGGGATTTCCAAAAAAATTAGGTTCTCGCATGTCACCCACCCATGCCAGGTATGACTTTCCATCAGTTGAGATCACCGCCTACCATTTATGCAAGGCTTTGAGGTGAGCAGTGAGAGCGGTTATGAAGTCACTATAGAGAGGATCAATATCTTGAAGGGGATTTTCAACAATCAATACATTTATAGTCTTTTCGACATGGTAAGTGGGATAAAGGTTTAAGGAATGACACGACTTGGATCCCAAGGAGGATGATCACACATTTTGGGAGGGTTCGACAGCAGATATCTTGGTCACTTTCAATAAACTTCTTCATTTCCTCTATCGGGATGTGTATGGTTACTAAGCTCAACTAAGGGAAAGTGGCCATGGAGTTCTCAATATTTCCCCACTAGGGGATAAATATGATCTCATCATGTGGCATTGTAGTCTAAACACTAACTATCCACGAAACCAGTGAGGATATTCATGTGGTCTACAAGCTCAAGGAGTAAGAAGGAAATAGTTGGATCGACCTCTATTTTCCACACCTCCATGGATGTTTCAGAGGTCTTAAACATGTATTTAAACATTTTTTTATTCTAATGGATAAGTAATGGTGTATAAATATCCCTGATTCTGAGTTCCCTACCATTGAAAAAAGGTTTTGACACCTCTGTGAAGGTCTTGAAGGTACTACGATGCCCTAGGGGGTATGTTATTCTCATCAATATATGTATTATAGAACCTATACTTATTTTTTAGAAGGTTTTGGATAACCATATTTACCATAAATATACATGGATTATAATTTTTAGTGTTGAATAGTATGTAAGGTCTTCACAAGATAGGTATGTAGTTGGGGTGGTGTACTGTGCCCAGCCCCAAATATACACATGTGGGGTCACCTTTTCCATTATTATGCGGATCACAATGAGGCTCTTGAATCATATATTTTTGAGGTTTCAATGGTATCCAAGTGAGGTATGGTGAGGGGCCACTAGAAGTGCTGCCAACTCACCCATTCAACACTCGTGATCAATGTATTCAAAATGCTCTTGACTTTCTGGATAGACTAAATGATGGTTATAGAGGTGGAGAAGCATCACCTAGATGGTTTGTAGTAAGCACTTAACCTATAATTCGTTGATGGAATCTAGGATATTTAAGTTGAAAGTTTCATTTGGAAAAAAATACCACTAAAAACTAATCAGTAGCCATAGTTTCCCATATTCTCTCTTACATGGAGGCATGGCCCTACTCTTCATCTTTCCAAACATCAATTGGTGTGGACTGAAAATTAGTTTGTAGCACCAATGTGCATCGGTGCGGTGGTGGGTTTTCTAGTTTAGGAGACACTATGCGTGGAATATTTTCAATTCCTGTTAGGCCATTTCTCGAAGGAAAAAGTAGCCACATTATCACATCCTTATAAGACTATGTGTTCACCACATCTATGTGTGAAAGGGTAGTAGAACTCATTGGTTCCTCAGACAAATACCCATCCTATTGAGGAGTCATACATGACTAGAACAACTCTCTAATGTCCTATGTAGTGTTAGGAAGTGTGACTGGAAATGATGTAGGTGGATTCACTATGAGATCATGGAAAGAATTCAGAACATCATACACCTACATGTACTTGTGGGGGTATCTTGTGATTATTTGGATCTCACCTTATGGGAAGGAAAACATCAACTACCTTGATCCATCCCTAGACTTTGATAGTCAAGGTGGATATTAATTTATTGATTCATCTCTACCCTTGAAATTTGAGAGATCAACTTGGTCAATGATGACTTAGCACTTACCTAAATTTCACCAGTGGTGGGGATTGTTCTCCCATCTTCCATAGGATGGTTCTTTTAGGGCAGGTTACCTCTAGGGCATGGGAGGACCTCCATGATGTTGGGTGGCATAATGAGGAGGAACTCCACTTTGGTTAGTCAATATATGGATAGGGCCTCCAAATCAGCTATTATAAAAGTGGTAAGGACCTTTATATTGACTATTTATGGAGTTGGAAGGACCTTATCTTTGGTTGTTGATGAAGTGGGGAGGACCTCTGCTCTGGTCGGTTGAGAAATGGGGAGGGACTCTATATCAGTTTTCATCAATGTAGGGAGGAACTCTATGTTTACTATTGAATGAGTGGGGAGGAACAAAACTTTGGTTATTGATGAATTGGTGAGAACCTCCACACTAGTTGGTGGAAACATGGGGAGGATGATCTCACCATGGTTTCTTATTCATTTTTACCCTTAAAAACTCTATTAAACATATTTTGTATTGTAAATATCAATTATTTTAACAAATTTAACCTCATGATTGATTTAATAATTTAATATTTATCACTGTTAAAAAAATTTCACTGGATTTGATATTTTCATTATAGTTAGAGGTGATTTGGAGGATCCATAATGAAGTTCACAAAATGCAGCCCAAAATTTTCATGAATCCAAGCACATCAGTGGAATAAACCACACACTAATAATAAAAATTATATCAATTTGGGATTAATTTTTTTTATTTGATTCAAACAACTTTGGGATACAACTTTCATGAAAAAAACTCTATCCCAATTTGTGAATTAAGATGCCCAACTGAACCAATGATCCCAATAAAATGAATCTGAAGAGAGTAAAAAGTCCACCTCTGTATTATGGTAATATATCATATTATATACATTTTATAGCCTCAAAATTTGAAATGGATATAGAAAGGAGTTATTCCAAGAATTTGTTTTGTTTTTTGAAAAGTGATATAAGATTTTATTTTTTCTGAAACCCCTGGTCCAAGTTGTTTATCGAAATCAGTGTTTCCAAAACCACCTCCAATTTTGTCTATAAATGAACACCATGGGAACCAAATTTAGAAGTTAGACCATGAGGTAAGGTGATGCAATTTTGGATTCCAAAATGATTACTATACTCAATACTAGATGTTCTGGAGGCTATGGTAGTTTCCACTTCAATATATTTGACTTCCTCCCTTTCAAGGGATTTCTAAACTCTTTATGATCACCCGGGGGGAACATGACGTAAATCCCAAGATTATTATTTGCAATATTGGATTGATATTTTTATTTCTCGGTTTTTATGATATTTATCATCATACTAAATTATTATTTGATTCATTTATGTAATTGTTTTTCATTCTTATCTCGTATGATCAAATTTGGGGGTACCCATTCATGTGATGTTTCACAGACTATTCACAACTTATACTTCCCTTTTTCAATTGTGTTGTTTGTGTGGTTAACATTGTTCAATTGAACTATCTTGAAAAATATCATGTCCATTTACTTTTAAGTAGTGTTATTAGAAATAAATATCATACAAACTTGGATAGTGCATCGAGTTCTTTGTGTGTTTTTTTTGGTGAGTTTAAGATATGAAGTCGAAAACAAATCACTCAATCATCGACGGTAACTAGTGAATAATTTTGTTTTTGTAACTAAAACATATGAGTTATCCTAATATAAACATAGTAAAATGATATTTTGAGTTGTAAAAAATAAGTTATTAATAGTTATATACCATTTCTCTTGATGTGGTGAAGGATGAGTATCCTGAGAATTCCCCAGGTTGATCACGCCTAATTGAATCTGTCAATTTTTATTTTCTGGTATCACATTATTTTATATGACTTCTAATTTAATAAAAAAACCCAAATTTCATAAAATATCATTCCCATTTTTTCTTATTCAAAACTCTATTGTTAAATTAATGATCAGTGTCTTTATCTAGAGATGACCTAGAATTACTACTTTACTAGTAAAATTATTTTAAAAACTAAACAACTAATTTGATGTGCTTAGCAGAACAATCAAATTTTGGTTCCATTTATTTGGATACCATATAATACTTTTCTCTTTATTTAAATTTATTTGTTTATTTCACACATTAATTAGTAAATTTTTCAATATAATCCATCCCTTTTGATTTTTTATTATTGATTTTTCTTCTGTTTGTTTTTGTGTGCTTCTTATTCTCTCTCTTCCATTCTCTCCCACTATAAAATTATATGGTATAACATTATATTTTATTTTCTCATATTAACTTTATTATTTTATTTCATATTATCCATATTCAATCCTAAAAACAATATAAAAAAAAGAAACTCTAGAACTGTTTTCCATGACTCGATCAGAAAAAGAAAAACATCTTGAATTTGACTGAGAAATTAAAAAGAAACTTCACTCCAAAATTAGGTCATATAGAGTATGTAAATAAATTAACATTGAGTAACAACTTTTAGAACCTAAATTGTTCCCAAACCAATAAAAATTTGAACCAAATAAAACCCCATAAATTATGGCGACATATAACTACACTTTAAAATAACTAACAACCACAGATTTGGAGTACTAACCTACATACATCCTGTATCCTAAGGAAGTGGTCAACTTTGACCTAAGATAGTGATTCATCCACCTCACTAATAAATTCAATGTTATTACCAATGATGACCCTCACAAACAACCTAATGAGTTTCACATAGTGTGCTCCACCAACAAACCCCAAAATGTGTTTAAGGACCTCATAATGTTTAGGGCCTTCCTTTTATCCCATACTATTGTAGCCAAATACTAGATATACTATCTTTCAACCACAATTGGGGGCTAGAATGGCCCAAAAATACTCTTTCTAGAGCTGTTTTACCTTCCTCATGAACTATATCAATTATAAAAGAAATTTGTGGAATCATTAAATCATAAGAATATACCCTTTGTGAATATAGGGATATATTCAAAAGACTTTTCTCAAGTTTCCCCCTCAACCAGAGTTTTGAACAAATGTTAGTTATATATCTAAATATTTGTTATATATTTTATCAAATTAAAATCATTAAGTTTTCAATATTTAATATAAAATTAAACCTGAAAAATGTGCCAAAAATGGGTTTTCATGAAATTTATTTTTCATGCATAAGATGATATTACATAAACGTTATAAATAGTAATCATTATTATATGAATTTATATTCATATAAAGGGATATATAAAATACACATTTAAATTATAAATTTCTTTAATTGTGGTAAATATAATTAATTAATATCAATAGACTTCATTCACATTCAAACTGTTTTTAGAAAGCCATGTTTATAAGAATAACAAACACTTTTACAAAAAACATGAAAATTGATTATCAAAATAATATAAATTAGATGATTTTAAATGAAAATTTTAATATAAACCTTTAGGAAATAAATCTAAAATATAAATGATATTTTAAATAAGTTTATTTAATCAAAAAAATGATCGTATTTCAATATTAAAATTTTTTATTATTAACTAAAAAAGTAAACATTTCAAAAAAATAAAAAATATATATCCCTATGTTTATTTATAACATATGGTTTGGAAAATTCTGATCATTTTATAAAATAAAATTTAACAATAAATTATAAATTAGTTATAATATAGGCTCACCAAAAGCAATAAAAATCATTTTTGAAGCAAATATATTTTTTAAGAATAGAATATCTATTAAAAATTGAGTTTTTTTATGATAATTTAAAAATAATTTCATATAAACTAGGATCTTTATATATTTTTTATAAATTATTTAAAAACATTCATACCCACAAATTTAATGGCTTGGTTTTAATGGTCTTAATAGGTCATGGTTCTTTTAGGCTCGATACTGCATATGAAATAAGCTATCAAGAATACTTTTCCTTTTAAAAAACATTAGGGTGTTAAATTATTACACACTTAAATAATTTCACCCTAGAAATTTCCAATTGAATACTATGGTGTAAATAGGTGAGGGTACTTCTACATCATGGTTTCCTCCAATTTTATGGTTGTCTCTTCGTATTTTTGGTTCCTCCATAGCACTTTCACTAGTTGAGTTTTCTTGTTGTGTATGGATTTATCTCTAAAATATAAGTTATTAATTGAATGATCCTCATTAGATATGAAAATTTCAAACTTTACCCCCAATGAATTCAGTAAATGTTAATAATCTAGTATGTACATCATCAAGAGGGATTCATGGAATCCGTCATGTACATGAGAAACGGTTGGTGGGAGTGATAGTTGATAATCCATAGCTATGATTCGATCAATAATATCAAAGGGTATGATGTACCTGAGGCTTATATTTCCCTTATTCCAAAATCTCAAGACTCTCATCCTTGGTGTTATGCGTAGAAACAATTTATCCATAACATGAAACTCCATGTCTCATATATGATTTTTAGCACTTCTCTTCTATTGAGTATTAGCAATATTGATGTATTTCTTAATGGTCTTTACCATTTATTACATATCCTCGTACATTTAGGGTCCCAATAGATTGTGTTCACTAAATTCAACCAAAAATATATGTTTTTTACATCACTTCTCACAAAGGTCTTCATATGTATATATTTAGATTCCTTAGTGGAAACTATTATTGTAATATAACTCATCCAGAGGAAGATGTTTATCCAATCCTCTTATGAATCCCATCAAGCAAACTCTCAACATATCTTCTACTGTCTGAAAAGTCCTCTCATATTGGCCATCATTTTTAGGGTGATAAAGAAGTATTGAAGATTAACTGATTATTTATCCCATTTTGGTTGATCTTACATAATATATAGGTAAATATTTTATCTTGGTTAGGTACAATTGATAGTGTAATTCCATACATCCTCACACCCTCTTTGAAGTATATCCTTGCATATTAGTTTAGTGAGATGTCCTCTTAAACTGAAATGAAGTAAGAAGCCTTGGTAAGAAGATCCACCATAACCCATATGGAATTGTTTCCTCCTAATGTATTTGGAATACCATTGAAAAATTCTATGTTGATGTTTTCCCATTTCCATGTAGGTATGGGTAATGGTTGCATAACTCCCTTATGTTTCTTTCATTAAACATTCAATTTTTGACATACCAGACCCTTTTATGTAGATTTTGTGATCCACTTCTTCATATTTTCTGAAAAATAGTTCTCTTAGAGTTCTTGATAAATAATAATACTCACTAAATTTAAGGAGATTTTGGGGCTATGATAATCATTTATAATATCCTTGTTTGTCTCAATATATGATGGTACACATATTCATGAACAAAATATTAAAATTAATTATTCATAAATTTTTAGCTTTGAGTATTTTTTTTCATTTGGTTTCCACCTTATTTTGAATTTCAAAATTATATCTTTGGCCATCCTTTAACATCTCCAAAAGGGATGGTTTAGAAATCATTTGATAAATGATTTATGACTCCCCTTAATTCATGATTCTTATGTCAATCCTATTCAAGACTTTTAAAATTGGATCCTTATCAATTCTCATCCCTAATAAAGTCATTGGATCCTTTATACTTAGATAATCTACCTCTTTGTTTTATTTACCAGGGTGGTAATTGATTTAGCATTCATAGTCCATGATCATCAACAACATATTATCTGTCTCATATTAACCACCATATATGTGAAAATATATTTGAGTCTCCAAAGTCTATTTATATTTCACACATCAAACCATAAAGATAATTTCACCATATTTTTAATGCAAAGATTACTACTGATAAATATAAATCATGCGTGGGAGAGTTATACTAATGAACTTTTAACTATCTTGAGAAGTAGGCTATAGCTTTATAAATATTCATTAGTACACAACCTAATACCATCTTTGAAGTGTAGTTGTATACCTTAAAAGTTTTCCCACTTGATGGTTGTGTATAGACTAGTGTAGTAATAAGGCACATTTACAATAACTTAAAGATATCATTTCATTCAACGGTCTAAATAACCATATTGCATTCAATGTTATCTTGGTTATTGGATATCAAAATAATGATAATTTTATCATAAATCCTCAGTAATACTCATCTCATCCAAGGATTCTATAGATCTATATTACAGATGTTGTTATTAGCTAGTCCCCGATTTACTTCATCTCAGAAGAGTCCATAGATATCAATTTTCCTGGGAGAATATTCCCCAAGAATGATATTTAATTCATCCATAAATCATATTTAGTGTACTTTACATATAAATTATCCTTCCTAAAATCATTTTCTGTAGTATTAAAATACACCTCATACTCCTCCTTTATTTTTGAGGAAATATAAATATCATCAGTAATGATTACCAAAAAAAATTCATGGTAATATTTAAATACTCTATTCATAAATTCCATAAATATTGAACGATTATTAGTATATTCAAAAGGCATCACTAAGAATTCATAGTTTACCCACCTTTTTTAAAATTCATTTTTGGGAACATATTCCTTCTTCACATTTAATTAGTGATGCCCTGATCAAAGGTCCACCAAAGAAAAATACTGGTCTCTATGGAATTTATTGAATAAGTAATTTACCAATGGGAGGGGATAAATTTTTTATCATGATTTTTTTTGAGTTCATGGTAATAAATGTAGAGGTGCATTGATAAATCCTTCTTATTTACACAAAGAACCAATATACCTCAGGGTGAAGCTCTTGGGAATATAAAAACATTTTATAAATTATTTTATGTATTATTCTTTTACTCTTCCAACTCAATAGTGGACATTATTCAAGGATTATTTGATATTGTAAGATGTCCATGTATAATCTCAATTTGGAAGTCATCCTACTGGTCAAGAGGAAGAATACAAAACTCCTTGGGGGATACATCAGTATAATCCATTAAAATGGGAATATTGAATCAATTTTTTGTATAAATTATTTGTGATATCAATTTTTTATCATATAAAAATAATATCAATACTTGAATGGAATATTCAAGGGGGATTTATCCTTCCTCGTACACTTCTATATAATCAGAGGATAAATTGGGATGTGGATAGTGATCTCCCTCTCTGAAAAATTGATTTTGAATTTATATATGGATAGAAAATTAATTACCAATATATCATTAAAATAGAATAAAGTAAGCAAGGAAATATTTATATAATATTTATATCACAATCATTGATTGGGGAGGAGTTATATACTTAGGATGCAACCATTTCTCAATTTTCTATTCTCAAAGATAGCTCAAAACCATTTTTTATGGTGGTGTTGGAATAGTTCTACTAAACGTGGATGATATGAATGAATGTGTAGAACCCGAATAAAATAGAACATTATCTATTATGGAAGGAATAACTAGTATACCTATCACCTCATCATGGTCAAGATCCACCTTAATATGTGTGATATAATATGATATTTATTACTATCTAGGACTTAGTGTTTGTTGTCATTGATTGTCTCCAAAAACCCTTGCCTTAGGGAATTTCATCCATAATTATCATGTTCATTGTTTTTGAAACAATGCAATACACGCTGAATGTTTATTTTAACCTTATTTTCATCTTTTACATTATTTTATTTCTTTATTTACCTTGGAAACTAATTGTCACGATTACCATAATTTCTACATTTTAGATATCATATAATTTCCATGTGATATATTCTATAATTATTCTTCTCACACTTTATACAAGTGTGATATTGGGTTTTATTTCATCAATGGGAGTTATCTACTGATGATCCTGAGGAAAAATCCATTTTACACTTCATGTATCTAATCCTAGGAGACCACTTGGAGTCACCAATCTCCATCACAATATTGGGGGAAAATAGATAATCTATTCCTAAATATCAATGTATTGGATCACTAAATATTATAATATACATGGATTTAATCCACTAAAGAATAAGTACACCTTACTTTTAGTGTTGATAACAAATCCATAGGTGTACCATGCATTCCTTTAAAGTTTTCATCATACTCCTTGATTGAATCATATTCCATTTTCTTCATACCAAGGAACTACATATATATGTTAATATAAAAATATTTCATGGAAAACAGTTATATAAAAACATTTTCTTGAAGACTTCCCATTCCATTGATCAATACCCCCTTTGGATGTCGTGTTCTTGGTCAGTATCAACCCCGAATCAGCTTCTCCATCAATGTGATAAACGTCCAACCAAATTTTCTATCTCTATAATCATTGGAGAAAAAAATATTATATATGGAGTTAATCTATTATTCTATGATGAGGGGATAAGAGGATCCACTAAAGATAAGAGGACTTTGTCTCATAAAAGTATTTAATGCAACATGATATCTTAGGAGGAGGATTTCATTCTTCATGATTCAAGTTATTATTCATAAAATAATATATATGAGCCCGTAATTCATTGAATTTATTAGCTCAAGATCCAATAAGGTAGGCATATCATTTGGTAAATCCTTACATTTACCATCATCTTGGTTTTTTTAATAATTTATTCCATTTCCATCCAATAACCAAGAAGAAAAAAAATTAGATGGAAATGACTTAACATACAAAAGGGGAACTTATAAACATCAAAAGAATAAATTATAAATAATAAATATATATTTACTTATGAGTCTATATGATTCAATCTATGTTATCCATCATAATGGTTTATTTTATGTTTTCAGAACTAAATTTTTTTTCAAGTCAATTGTAATCATTTTTAAATAGTATGTGAATTTTTACGTCATATATCACGGGAGTGTTAAACTATATGTGCAGTAAGAACCATTATCATTTACATAGTTATAATAGATTTCATATTAATATTCCCTTTTTGAAGTTATTACCACTAGGTATAACTATTCCCAAGCCACATCAACTTGTATTATCTATTCAAATATGAAATTTCATGGAAAAATATGTCCCCATCTCAACACAGTCATCTAACCACTACTGAATCCTTAGAATAAAAAAAATCACAAAAAACTAAAATACCACCACTTCCCCCCAATCAGTAGTGAGGGTTAGGTCTCCATAAGCATAGAGTTAGCAAGAAGCACGGTGGGAGAAACACATAAAATAAAAGAGTTTGAAGATCTGTAGAAATGAAAGGAAGAAGAAGAAAGATATACTAGTATATATTATAAATATAAAGGACAGTTACAAAAAGTTCCACCTTATCCCCATGAAATGGCTATATTTTGTAAAGTGAGAGGAGGTGCAAATTTATTGGGGAAATGGGTGATGAAATCTCGCTTCAATTTTTTCCGAAAGACGTTCACGGCTGTTAGGACCCTAAAATGAAAAATAGATAAATGTTCCCTTATTTAAAGGTATTCAATTATTCATCCCTCATTCCCCAACAAAATATCGGCCAAATTAGTCCAAGTATAAATTATTTATGTTTGTTTTAATGAGGAACATTTAACTTGTCTAGGATACGCTTTGTATTCCACAACTCCAACATCCCATGCCATAATGACCTTGAAAACAACAGATTCAGGCACATCATTATTAATGGAAGATTTTAATTAATTACTTTTCATATCCTTGTTGAATTTCACCTCCAATGGGCCTCCTCCATACGAGATACATTCTTGTCTTTAAATCATTCCATATCTGCACACAGTTTTTGAGGCACAGATTGTGAGCTGGATTTCAGCTCTCAGATAATTGATTGAGCTGTGACTCCAGAAGGATTAAATAAGTACATTGATGTAAGGAAACCTAAAAATGGAAATTCAATATTTTTTTAGTTTATAAAATGCTATGGAAAAAATATATAACAAATTAAAATAGTTAAATCCCAAAATTTAGACATTTTTGCATTTGAGCAAAAAAAAATTCTAAAACCTAAAAATATGAGAATTTCCCATAAAATAATAATATGGTGGGATTTAAAAAATTGAAATATAGTATAAAATATGTAAAAATCCATTCTTCATCACTCCCCCACACATAACCATTGAACTCCTGGTCAATAATCATATATCCAAATCAAAACCTAAAAAACAATCAAAAATGAGAAAACATAAATAATCTCTTCCAAAATAAAATTATATCATGTCTCTTTTATGAAAAAAAATTCCTCTCATTTACAGTCCTTAGATTTAAATTTTTTTTACCTCAAAAATCCATCCATGACCCAATCACAACCAACCTCACCTTGAAATTTTGGGTCACTCTTCACTCAAGAGTAATTGAACCTAGAGTTATCGTCACACTTGGAACTTTCATGTATCACCACAGGCTTTTGAAAATTATCATCTCTCCATAGCATTAAACATGAAAATATTTTCAATCATGAGGTATTTTTCATGGTTAATTCTATGGCCTAGGGTTGTTTGAGAAATGATTGAAAATTAAATCTGAGAAGAGGAGGTTTGACTCTTAAGCATGATACATGATTATTCAAGTGAAAACACAGGATGAACATCGCTCAATCCACTTAACAATGTGAAACAAAACACCGCCCCGCCCCCTTTATAACATGGGACATGAGCCAAGAAATGATTACAATGAATGATATCATCCATGTTTTGCCCTTTTCATTATTTTAGAAAGCTCGAAAAATGAATAGATTTATTTTAATTTTTTCATAGATAATGAGTTGAAAATTGAATACAATGAAAAAATAACCATCTTGCCGTTTATTTTAGAGTGGTAAATGATTCATAAAAGTATATACAATGAGAAATTCAATATCATCTACATTTTTTTTATATTTTTTCATTTTTTATGGAGAACTAGATGAAACAGATAAAGCTTAATGAAATGGTAACCCATGCCCACTTTTCTAGTTATCCACTACCCAAAATGTTTACACACACCTAACATCACCCAATCATAAAACAAATCCCCATGAACGCACGTGAAAGGACCTTCCCCCACACTCAAACTTCAAATATACATGCAAAAATACCAAGAGTGTGGGTTGGTAAGGAAAAATCAGTGTGTAATGTGTCATAAAACTATAAGGAAATCCATGAAATATAAGGGATAAAAGGGATAGATTTAAAAGTAGGTATCAAGATAAAATGTGGCTATCCAAAAAACTACCTTGATCATATCAAAAATATTCCATTAAATCCAATGTTTTGAAAGAGAAATGTCACAAATTCTGGTTCTCACACAATATCCATGCTTCTCTCAAGAAATTCTAAGTACTCGAAAGAATATTTAGAAATTGTTTAGAATACCTCATAAGACTTGAAAAATATTTTATTTAGTGTTTCATAGGAATGGATTTCAAAAATCGGTAAAAATCATAAAAATTATTGAAAATACAATTCAAGGAAAACAATTTCCATATCAACAATCATTTAAAATCTGTTTCTTCAAAAATCAAATCAATTTTTTGAAAATCATTTGGTGTGTGAAAAATGATCATAATATTTATTGAAGAAAAAATTTGATAAAAAGATAAAAAATAAATTAAAAAATCACATAAAATAAATAATAAGGTTGACACTCACCCAACACATATATTTGGATACCCCTCATTTCAGCTCATCAAAATAATGATAAGGGAAGAAAAATAAAGGGAAGGAAAGATACAACCTGAATTTATTTTTTAGTGGTGGCCAGTAGTTAAGATCCAAGATAATTCCACTAGAACTAAAATGCATGAAATAAATTTAACATTATAAAAATAAATAGGATGGGAAAACAAATATTATAATTTTCGGTTTGATCCCCAATCTAGTGAAAGGTTTGTTTATTGCCCCTAGTTAGGCAGCTGCAGTAGTTTAACCCCAATTAGAATGTGGATATGTTTTCTTGAATTAAAACCACCATAAATTTTTTCTTCCAAGGATAATTTTTGAAAAATGATCAAGTAGAAACCCAGGAAGAGAGTACAATAGCCCCTCCACCTTTTCCATGTGGTACAACATAGAATATGGGGGAAGGATGAAGAATGGATCCTCTACTTCTTCAGCCATGACTTCTTTGGCCACATCGACTTGAACATCCAAGGCATGCCCATGTGATGGAATTTCAAAAACTTCTGAAGAGAAATCAGAAAATAGGTCCACATGTATATGATTAAAAAATGAATAATCAATATAGAAATATTCCCCTTCTTGTAGGTCATCTTGAAACACAATCTCTTCAGGAAAGGCCACTCGGAATTATTTTTCTACATTGACTTATTCATCTTCTTTCAAATAAAAAGAGAGGTATAGAGGTACTGATTCTTATTTGAAAAAGATGTGAGAATAACTTACCTTTTGTACTTCAACAAAATCTAACCAATGTTTATCCAAATCATGTTTATCTCCCACAGTTTTATCAGCTTTCATGACATGTTCAGGAACCTCTTCAAGAAATGACCAAGGAGAGATGATTAGATCATCAAATTAAACTATCAAGTCTTACTTGGGTTCTTCAACTTCAAATATAGGTGGAACAACATCTACCTCTTCTTATTCTTCTTGGTTCTATTGTTTTTGACGTTCCAACAATAGAACTTTAACATATTAAACTTTAGCATCCATTGATGCTACCATCAGTCTTGATTGTTGAAGGATTTCAAAATTATTTTGATCCATTAGTTAATTTTGTTCTATTTGGATCATAAAATTATCATCCCTTCTATATAATTCTTAAATATTCCATGCATATGAAAAATCACTAAAATAATCCATGACCTTAAACAATTGATATGTAATGAAATTATTTCATTATTTTTTAAAATAATTGATTTTTTTGTTTTTCCTTTTAAGAAAACTGTGTGAAATCACTTCACCTCTGTGGAAATGGTTCCAAATTGATGAGATAAGTGTTTCATGAACAACTATACAATTAAATTCTTATTAACCTAAGACTCCACTATAGTGGAATAGACTAGGGTCTATAACAAGGAGGATACTTCCACACACAGTTTTCTATTATCACTATTATAAACTAACTAATTTAAAAATATAATACTTATGTAAATAGGGGGGATAAATGAAATGTACAAAATATAAATATAATAAAAATATATACATATAGGAAAATATAAAACACAATGAAAAGGAAGAAAATTCACAATGATTTTAATTGAATAAAACCATTGTTCTCGTGGTTTCATGGTGGAATTATCATTGTTATACAAAATATCTATCAATGTATTATTCAATGTGGAGATAGAGACCAATCACTCCATACCCTCTGATTTGAATGGTATTACCCTGCACCGAGATCTCTTCTTGTAGGAGTAATCTCTTCCATATCAATACCTAATCCAAACTCTACCATTTGAATGGATTAGATATCAATGAGAAGGAAAATTATTAAACAAGGAAGAAGAAGAAAATAATAGAGAAAGTGGGGATACCACTCACCGCAATAATTTAACCACTACTAAATCCTTATAAAAAGCCTGTTAAATCAATAAATCACATAAAAATCAAATACTGTCACTTCCCCCTATATCAATAGTGAGGGATAGCTCTCCACAAGTATGGAGATAGAAAGAATTATAGTGGGAGAAACATATAAAATAAAAGAGATGGAATAATAGTAAAAATGAAAGGAAGGAGAAGAATGATAAACTATTATATATTATATATATAAATAATAATTATTTAAACAAAACTCTACCTAATCCCCTTGAAATGGAAAACCTTTGTAAAGTGATAGGTGGTACAAATTTATATGTGAAATGGCTGAAGAAATGTTGCTTCAATTCTATCTAAAATTAGTAAATGACTCTTTGGAACCTTAAATTCTAGAATTGGTAAATGGTCCCTTACTGAAAGGTGTTAAATTATTCTGCCTATGTTCCTTAAAAAAAGTTCATCCTAATTATTCCATGTATAGAGTTATGTCTATTTGAGTACAGAACATTTAATCTATCCCAGTGACTCTTTGTATTCTACAACTCCAACTTCCCATGCCATAAAGTCCTTGAAAATAGTGGATTAAGACTTGGCATACTTAAAGAAAGTTTCTTATTAATTCCTTTTCTATCTCCTTATTAAATGTTTTCTCTAATGGGCCTCCCCCATCTGAGATAAATTCTCTTATTTAAAACATTCCAGATCTATGAAAAAAAATTGAGGCACAAATTGTGAGCTGAATTTGGGGTACCAAATGATTGATTATGCAGTGACTACTGAAGGATGAAATGACTCCCATGATTTATGTAAAAAAAATAAATAAATTTCAATTTTTTTATTTTATAAAATTTATGGATGAAATATATAATAAATTAAAATAGTTAAATTCTAAAATTAATTCATTTTTACATTTGATATCAAATTTATTCTAAAACCTAAAAATGTGACAATTTTAGATAAAATAATACAATGGTGGGATTTAAAACATTGAAATAATGTCTAAAATTTGTTAAAATTCGTGCTTCATCACTCCCCCACAATTAATCATTGCATTCCTAGGAAATAATAATATATCCAAATCAAAATCCACACAACAATCAAAAATGAGAAAACATAAATGATCTCTACCAAAATGAAACTATAACATTTTTATTTTATGAAAAACAATTTCCTATAATTTTGAATCCTCACATTTAAATTTTCTCAACCCCAAAAATCCATCCATGACCAAATCACAACGTACCTCACCTAGAGATTTTGTGTCACTCTTCACTCAAGAGGAAGTGAATCTAGAATTATCCTCATAATTGGAAAGTGCATGTATCACCATGGGATTGTGAAAATTATCATCTCTCCATAGCATGAAACATGAAAATATATTCAATCATTAGGTCTTTTTCAAGTTTAAATATGTAGCTTAGGGTTGGTTGGAAAATGATTGAAATTTGAAGCTGAGAAGAGGAGGTTTGACTCTTAAGAATAATGCATAAATATTCAAGTTAAAACAAAGGATGAAACTCACTCAATACCCTTAACAATGTGAAACACAAAACCAAAACCTTTTTTATGACATGGGACTTGAGCCAAGAAATGATTACAATGAATGATATCATCCAAGTTCACCCTTTTTTGTTTTTTTAATAAATATCCAGAAAGACACAACTTTATTTTAATTTGTTTCAAGGAGAAAGAGTTAAAAATTTAATACAATGAATGAATGGACATAATGCACTTTCTTTTATAGAGGTACATGAGTCATAAAAGTAAGTACAATGTGAAATTCAAGATCATCTACACATTTTTATTTGTTTTATTTTTTTAAGGAGAACTGGATAGAACATATCAAGCTTAATGAAATGATTACTCATGCCCAATTTTATAGTTATCCACTGCCCAAAATGTTGAAAAAAACCTAAAATCACCAAAAAATGAAACACATCCCAAAGAAATCACATGAAATCCCCTTCCCCCACACTCAAACTTAAAATAACCATGAAAAAATAACAAGAGTGCGGGTAGGTAAGGAAAAATTGGCTTATAATGTGTCTTAAACCTATAAGGAAATTCATTGAATATAAGGGAAAACTAAGGATAAATGTAAAGGTAGGTATCATGATAAAATGTGGATATCAAAAAAAGTTCCTCTATCATATCAAAAACATTCTATGAAATCCAAATTTTCGAAAGTGAAATGACACAAATTTTGTTTCTCACACAAAATCCATGATTTTTTTAAGAATGTCTGGATATTAGAAAGAAAATATCAAAGTTTTTCAGAATACCACATAGGAATGGAAAAATATTCGAGTTATTTTTTCATGGGAATGGATTTCAAAAATCTGTCAAACTCATAAAAATGATTGAAAATCCAATTCAAGGAAAATGTTTCCCTCATAAACAATCATTTAAAATCCATTTCTTCATAAATCAACTCAACTTTCACTAAATAAATTAGTGTGTTAAAAGTGATAATAATATTAATTAAATCTCATGTTTCCTAAAAAGGTGAAAACAAAAAGATAAAAATCACACAAAATAATTAATAAGGTTTGCACTCCCCCCTCACTTAGGTTTCATTACCCCACATTGCTGATCAACAAAATAATTATAATGGAAGAAACATAAAAGGAAGGAAAGATACATCATAACTTTATTCTTCAGTGGTGGACATGAGTATAACGACCCATACATTACATAGATTGTTATTACTTCAGAATTTAAGCATACTTATTACAACATATAACAAAACAATGATAGTACTGTATAGGTATAGTGTCTTTAGAAACTGGGAAACATAAACTACTAGTTTATAAAGCATCTAAATTATCTCCCATTTATTTCATCATATATAGACTCAATTTTGGAATATCCAACTTAATACCATTCTTCCTAACCTTGGGAAAAGAAAACATACAAAAGAATGAGCTCAAATGCTTTGTAAGGGTAAACAAAGAAAATATCAATCATATCATAATCATAAGAACATAACATTATGAAAATCTTAACCTGAAAAAGAGATCATGGGATAAATCATAGAAGTGAAATGTAATCCAAATAATCATAACATAAAACATGAAAATTTTTGTCATAAACACATAATCATAGAAAATCATTTCTTATTAGTCAAGACTCATTACCAAGACCATCATAGAGGACATATTCCATTACTGAACCGAGTTCACTCCTCGTTCTAGTCCTATATCACAGAATCAGATTAACTTGTCATTCCAGCCATGTCTATCTCATGAGATATAAATCTTTACACAATTAATTGGAGGGAGATATAGGTCCCACCCATCTCATAATGAAACCATTCTTATGTGTGCCACAAAATTGTAAATAATATATCATATCATAACCCATGTAATAAAAATGGGATTCTTAAACATCATGCCATCATAACATATTCCATATAAGATAAAAGGACCTCATAAAATAATTCCATCATAATATAATCAAATAAATGTAAAAATAGGGATATAAATAGAACCATATATTATATTAGATGGAAAATAATTTTTGATAAAACACTTGAACTCTATTCTTGAGGAAAATATCCTTTCTACTTCCAAAACGTTTTTCCTTTCATAACATGTCATACAATTTTAAACTAAAAGAAGTTAATTAAAAATAAACTTTAAAAATTTTAAAGGATGATTCATGTAAATAATGTCTTATGAAATCATAAAAATCCATTCATGCCATATAAGCTAAAAAACATTCTTCTCGTACTTTGGCCGAAAAAGGAAAAAAGTATCTCATACTGAAAACGACAAAAGATTCCTTTCATATCTTTTACTAAAATTCACCCATATGTAAAATTGGATTTTAACAATTGAATTAGGATAGAAATAATGTTACATATTGAGGAAACATGTATGTGGATGATAAATATGCCCCATTAAATTCTGAAGTATAAACAATCTCGGATAAAAATGAGATTGTAAGATTTTCCCTTACCGTAGGTCTGATACACTTTGTACGTGACCGAAGCTCATGTATAATGATTTAAATAATGTTATTGACTTATTCCATAATCAAAATCATTGTTATGATATCATATACGGTCATATTAATAGCTTCTTATTAGTAATATTTCATTGCTACTTCTTATTCAGGTGTTTATTGCTTTATGTTCATATGTGTGTTTTGACGAATAAATTCTTATTCATCTTTCTAGATTATAGATATATAATTTACATAATGGTATTATTATAATATATATCATATATATTCATTAAATTCATTTATATAACCATTATTCAATGAATATCATGTAGAACGAGTCGCATCACATCGTGTAGACGGTAGGCCGTACGTACGCACGAGTGGTGATATCGTTCCCGTAATTATATGAATGTAATTGGAGTTGATAATATAATATTTCAGAATCAGTATCATTTTAGAATAATCATATACATAGTTATTATTTTCACCATTATACCCATCCAAGTAAGGTGGTTGTGGAAAACAAATTACACCACGGCGTGGAGGCAGTATTTCGTACGTACGCACGCGTGGTGATTTCATTTTCCGTATGATGTATAGAAGGTGAAATAGCATTGTTTTATATTTATAATAACATATTGGTATATTATTGATACATATGTTATTACTTTATAATGAAAAAACTAAATAAGAGGAAGTATAAGAAGGAAGAAATTTGAAAGAATCGGTAGAAGAGATTACCTCTTCCTCGACGTGCCTACTTTAAAATTATTCTTAAGGGAAGAGAGCTGGTCTTTTGAGAAGCCCATAACCTCCCGAATATTACTAGGGAAGTAGAGAAGAGTAATGGGCAGGTTTTGGCCGAGCTTGAAGGCTCAAATGTGTTTAAGGAGGAGAGGGAAGAGGTGCCCTTTTATAAGGGAGGAGAGGGGCACCTTAGGAAAAACTTGAAATATTATTTTATAATAATGTCATGTTCAGTTTATAATGGATCCATAGTGGATTGTTTCGAATCTAGGGTTTGTATGGGTCGAAATAATTTCAACCAATAAGCTTTATAAGAGTTTAGGTTACCATTTTAACCTTATCATTTAGATTTAACTCTAAATTAAATAATTTAACATTTATCGTGTCTTCTTGTATTCTTAAACTATATGGTTAATAAACTTACTATAAAATTTCAATAGAACCCCCATTGGTTTATTAATTTCATATATATTATTATATAAGTCTTTTTTCCTAACCTTAGATTTTTAGGAATAGAATACCAATTGATAATATAATATTTAAAAGAAACTCTTTTATGTCAATTATGACACTATTTTGTATTTTGTTTTTGTTAAATTCATAACAGCATTATTACTTCGAAAAACATTCATCTAACTAACCCTAATATGTTATCTTAATATTGAAAATTAGTTTAATTCATAAAACGTCTCAAATTAAATTTATTTTGGTATTTATAATATCAATTATGTTAATACTTCATTAATAAGGTAATTAATGCATCATCATTGTGTCATAAATAAATTAAATTATTTAAGGTCTAAAAATTATAAATATACTTCCATTTAGTAGGAAATCTTTTCAGATTTATAATGAATATTTATAGTCAAATTTATCTTATGTATAAACCTATATTACAAATGTTTTACTTAGTAAACTTTGATTTTAACTCTTTTAACTCTTCTTTGAATTAAATAATAATAAATGTCCTAATATAATAAAAGTGGACCGAAATGGTCATATCTTATTCCTAAGGTTGGTTTTGGTCGAATTAAACTTATCCAATAGAATTAGGACATGTTTTAGGGTAATAATAATATCATTTTTACCCTTAATTAGCCTCTTTACTTTTAACCGTGTTAAATAAAAGTAAAACGTTATTATTCACCAAATATTATTTTTATATTATTGAACCACATTATACATACTGATATCAACAATGTCTTTTTTATTTTTTAAATTCCACTCACAGAAGCGGTAAAATTAAATTTTATGTAAATTTGCAAATTTTCCAAGGAGGTGGGTAAAAGACGGTCAAAAGTTCAATAAAATTTTTATATATCTAAAATTATTATAAAATTACTCCAATGAATTAAATTGAACATATAAAGGTATTATATATCTATTTTGACCAAAAATAATTTTAAAAAAATAAATGATTATTTTAATAAAAAGTCAGTTTTAACCAATAACTCAGTGTTTTCACTATTCATAAAAAATTGAAAGTTTTCAGAAAAATACCAAACATTCACCCTAAGCTAATTTTGGTATTCTGAATCCAAAAATGAAGTCCATTTTGAAAGATAAAATTTATAAAAATTCAAAAAGTGGGTATTACTATTCATAACAGTTAGATTATATAATATTTTAATATCATATCGTTGTTTAGTGAAACTCGGTATTGCGTACTACATACGCTATCGAGGAAGGTCGCGATTGCGTGTAACGTAAGCCAAGTCAGTGTTGTGTGTAGTGAAATATTCCTTTGGTGTTGCGTATAACATAAGACATAATATATATATATATATATATATATATATATATCTCATAAAATCTCAGGGTGTTACATTCTACACCCCTTAAAATTAATTTCGCCCTCTAAATTCGTCACTTCGTAACAAACAGATGAGGATACCTCTCCCTCATCACATCCTCAACTTCCCATGTAGCTTCTTCTAATTGGTGGTTTTTGCATAAAACTTTAACCAAGTGAGTGGTCTTGTTTCGTAGGAATTTTTCGCTACGATCCAAAATCTCTATTGGTTGTTCTCCATAAGAAAGATCTTGCTCCAGTGGTACAACTTCTGAGCTTAGTACATGTGATGGATCGGGTATGTACTTTACTAGGAGAGATACATGGAACACATCATGAACTTGAGAGAGATTCGGTGGAAGCACCAATTGGTAAGCTACCTTACCAACACGATCCAGTATTTCAAAAGGACCAATATACCTAGGGATCAACTTTCCCTTCTTTCCAAATCTCATTACTCTCTTCCAGGGAGATATTCGTAAGAACACTTTATCACCCACTTCAATCTCTAGGTATTTTCTTTAGTTGTCGGCATAACTTTTTTGTCGACTCTGAGCTGCTCTTATGTGTTGTTGAATAGATCTGACCTTTTCTGCCATCTCATTAACAAGATCAGGTCCTAATAGCTTTCTTTACCCAACTTCATCCCAGCAAGTTGGAGTTCTGTATTTATTTCCATAGACAGCTTCATAAGGAGCCATATTAATACTAGAGTGAAAGCTATTAATATAAGAAAATTACTTCAAAGGTAGGTGTTGATCCCAACCACCTTTGAAATCCATAGAGCAAGCTCTCAACATGTCTTCTAGAGTTTGAATTGTCCTCTCAGACTGACCATCTGTCTGAGGATGATAAGCATTGCTGAAACTCAACTCTGTATCTATAGTATGCTGAAGACTTCTCCAGAACATCGAGGTAAACCTCGGATCCCGATCAGATATAATGGAAAGTGGTATTCCATTCAATCTTACCACTTCCTTTACATATATCCTAGCAAGCTGATCAAGAGAGAAATCCTCTCTAATAGTAATGAAGTGTGCCAACTTCGTAAGATGATCAACTATAACCCAGATAGAATTATTGCCTTTGGATGTTTTTGGAAGTCCAGTGACAAAGTCCAATGTGATGTTTTCACATTTCCATTCTGGTATGGGTAATGGTTGTAAAATCCCCTTAGTCTTCTGTCTCTCATCTTTAACTTGCTAACAAACCATGCATCAAGAGACATATTAAACAAAATTTCCTTTCATTCCATCCCACCAGAAGTACTCTTTCAGGTCCATGTACATCTTCGTGCTTCTAGGGTGAATAGAGAATGATGAACTATGAGCTTCATCCAATATTTCCTTCTTTAATTATGGGATGGGAGGAACACAAACCCGAGTCCTGAACCTTATTATTTTGTCATAATCAATGTGGAATTCAGGAACATTTCTCACCTCCTTTTGTAACTCTACATCTTCTTTATGTGCCTCTTTAATCTTCACATGTATAGATGGTTGAACATTCATTTGAGAAAGATAATATTTTTCCCCTTCTACTATAATTCCAAGATCCATCCTTTGTAAATACATAAAAATTCGATCTTTTGTGATCCTCAACATGGATAAGCTAGCATGGTCTTGTCGACTTAATGCATCTTCCAACTTGTTTTCTTTCCTAGGGTGGTAATGAATTGAGAAGTCGTAATCCTTAATCAACTCCAACCATCTTCTTTGATGCATATTCAGATCCTTTTGTGTGAAAATATACTTTAAAATTTTATGATCTGTATAAATATCAAACCTTTCACCATAAAGATAATCATGAATAATCTTTCACAAAATGTCAATAATATCCAGCCAAACCAAGAAAAATTCGGATCTCAGTTACTATTGTTGGTCTCGACCATCTTTCAATAACCTCTGTTTTTGTTGGATCCGTAGATATCCCCTCTTTTGAGATTATGTGACCCAAAAATGAAACTTTTTGAAGCCAAAATTAACACTTGGTAAATTTGGCATAAGGCTTCTCCTTTCTTAGGGTCTTTAATACAATTATCAAGTGATCTTCATGTTCTTCCTTGCTCTTTGAATAGACAAGAATATCATTTCTAATGACTACCACAAACTGATCCAGATGGTCTCTAAAGACTCTATTCATTAGATCCATGAAGATAGTAGAGGCATTAGTAAGACCAAATGGCATCACTATAAATTCATAGTGTACATACCTTGTATGGAAATTCATCTTTGGTATATCCTCCTTTTCTACCCTTAATTGATGATACCCTGAACGAAGATAAATCTTGGAAAAGTATTGAGCATCATAGTTGGTCAAATAAGTCATCAATGTGTGGGAGAGGATATTTGTTCATGATTGTGATATTGTTAAGTTCTCGATAATCAATGCATAGTTTCATTGATCTATCTTTCTTATTAACAAACATAAGAGGTGCTCCCCAAGGTGATGCAGTAGGGCGTATGAATCCCTTATCAAGATTCTCTTGGAGTTGCTTCTTTAATTCCTATAAACCAATTGGGGCCATTCTTTAAGGTGTATTTGAAATGGGCATAGCACCCGGTATGAGTTCTATTGAAAACTCAACTTCAAGATTTGGTGGGAGACCTAGAAATTCCTATGGAAATACATAATCAAACTCCCATACAATGGATTTATTCTTAATAGTTAGTTTCTCTCCAACCATTTGATATAAATAACCATCATTTATTGGATTCAAGACCCATAAAATGGAAGAAATTTCCACTGGAAAGTTATATTCATCCTTGCATCGATAGATGATCGTTGATTGATCTGGAATATGAAATGTGACTTCCCTTCTTTGGAAATCAATATGAGATCCATATAAGGAAATACAATCCATGCCAAGAATCACATCAAATTCCACTATCAGAAGGATCACAAGATTTGCAGGGAGCACTTTCCCACATACTTCAATCGGAGAAGAATTGTAAACATCTGATGAGACTGTTGTGCCATTAGGGGTTGTCACAGCTAACTCAAAATCTAATTTTTGAGGTAATACGGTGATTCCCATAGAAAATTATTCAGAAATAAAAGATTGGGTGGATCCAGAATCAAATAAAACATTTTCTACTTTAGAGTGGATGGTAAGTGTACCTTTCACCACTTCTTATCGTACTCCACATCGCCAATAGAAATTTCATGTGTCTTTCCTTTGTCTTTGGTCTTAAGAGTTTGTTGACGTCAATCATCATAAAAAACCCTTGGATTTGGGCATTTATTGGAATAATGCAACATTTTCTTGCACTTATAACATTGAAGTGTAGGAGGTGCATTCTTTGTAGCCTTTTCTTTGTTCGCATCACTAGACATCTTTTTCCCATCATTGCGGCATTCAAATGGCCGATGACCTTCTTTTCCACATTTGAAACATTTATTGGCCCCTTTAAGAAAATTTCCCCCATGTTCCTTTCCACACTTTTAGCAAAAGGAAAAACTAATCTTCTTTTCAGTGTGGTCTTTAGATTTCCCTTTCAATTCCATTTTCCTCTTCTTATCAAACCCATATTACTGATGGGTTACTCCAATCTCCATCTCAACCTTGAGAGCACATCAAAAAATTTCCTCATAGATATTGAAGTACCTTATGGCTAACGCCCTTTGTAGACTTGGTTTTAAGCCAATAAAGAATCGATCGATGTTACTCTCAAGTTGGATAATAATTCTGGAAGCATACCTTGCATGTCTTGTAAAATTTTCTTCATAGGTACCAACAGATTCATCATCATTTTTCTTTAGTTCAAGAAACTCATTCTCCATATTTGTTCAAAGAATACGAGGGAAGTACTTATTGAAAAATATGTTCTTAAACTTTTCCCATTCCATGGACTCAATTTCATCTCTTTTCCTCGTATTCTTGATAAGATTCCACCATTGATCAGCTTCATCTTCCAAATGATACACTGCTAAGATGAAATTATCATGTTCAGAACATTGTAGGAATAAAAATATCTTTTTAGCGGTACAGATCCATTGTTAAGCCACTAATAGATCAGAAGAGCCACTGAATGAAGGTGGATGCTACCTCATGAAGGATTCAACAGAATGTTTCTACTTCCTTTGCTCGTTTGGAAGGCCTGGATGATTTATATCTTGAGAAGTTTTGTGAGCATGTCTACCATATTTTTCATTCTATCTCCCATAACATTTGGTTGTTCAGGGGGATAATCTTTTCATTGCCCTTCACATTCCTCATTGACACGGTTCCTTCAGGTTCCAACCATTAACTAAAACCAAGAAGTATAGTGTGAGAAACACTAATCATAATAGGAAAACTACATAATCAAGAATAAAATTTCACACTTTAGGTCTTATCATAGGTTATTAATGGCCATTTCTAAAACACTAATATTTTTTTCAATGCTTAGACATATCTTTATGGTTCTTACTAAGGATTTCACATCCTAGTTTCTAAAGGTTGACTATACCTTTCCTCTGATACCAACTATAACAACCCATACTTTACAAACATTGTTATTACTTCAAAATTTAAGCATACTTATTACAACATATAACAAAACCATGATAGGATCGTATATTTATAGTGTCTTTAGAAACTGGAAAACATAAAATACAGGTTCATAAAGCATCTACATTGTCTCCCATTTATTTCATCATATCTAGAGTCCCTTTTGGCATATCCTACTTACCCTTCTTCCTGACCTAGGGAAAAGAAAACATACAAAAGGGTGAGCTCAAATGCTCAGTAAGGGTGAAAAAAGGAAATATCAATCATATCATATTTATAAGAACATAACATTTTGAAAATCTTAACCAGCAAAAGAGATCAGGGGATAAATCATTGTAGTGAAATGTAATACCAATAATCATAACATAAAACATGTAACATTGTGGCATAAACACATAATCCTAGAAAATTATTTCTTATTAGTCAAGACTCATTTCCAAGACCATCATAGCGGACAAAGTCCATTACTGAACTGAGTTCACTCCTCATTCTAGTCTTGTATCTCTGAACAAAATTAAATTGTTGTTCCAGCCATTTCTATCTCATGAGATATAAATCTTTACCAAATGCATTGGAGGGAGATATAGGTCCCACCCATCTCATAATGAAACCATTCTTATTTGTTCCACAAAATCATAAATCATATATCATTGCATAACCCATGTAATAAAAATGGGATTCTTAAACATCATACCATCATAACATAATCCATATAAGATAAAAGGACTTCATAAAATAATTACATCATAACATAATCAAATCAATGTAAAAATAGGGATAGAAATAGAACCATATATTATCTTAGATGGAAAATAATTTTTGATAAAACACTTGAACTCCATTCTTGAGGAAAATTTCCTTTCTACTTCAAAAACATTTTTCCTTTCTTAACATGTCATAAAATTTTAAACTAAAATAAGTTAATTAAAAATACACTTCAAAACTTGTAAAGTAAGCTTCATGGAACTAATGTTCTATGAAATCATAAAAATCCATTCATGTCGTATAAGTTAAAAAAACATTCTTCTAGTACTTTGGCCAGAAAAGTCAAAAAGTATCTCGTACTGAAAATGAAAAAAGATTATTTTCATATATTTTACTAAAATTTACCCATAGGTAAAATTAGATTTAAAAAATTTTAGGAGGATAGAAATAATGTTACATATTGAGGAAACATGTATGTGGATGATAAATAAGCCCTAGTAAATTCTGAAGTATAAACAATCTCGAATAAAAATGGGATTGTGAGATTTTCCCTTACCTTAGGTCTGATACGCTTTGTACATATCCGAACCTCTTGTATAATGATTTAAATAATGTTATTGACTTATTACAGAATCATACTCATTGTTATGATATCATATATGGTCATATTCTTATCTTCTTATTAGTAATATTTCATTACTACTTATTATTCGGGTGTTCATTGCTTTATGTTCTTATGCGTGTTTTGTCGAATAAATTCTTATTACTCATTCTAAATTATATCTATATCATTTAAAAATGGTATTAGTATAATAAATATCCTATATATTCATTCAATTCATTTATATAACCATTATTCAATGAAGATCATGTAGAACGAGTCTCATCACATCGCGGAGACGGTAGGTCGTACGTACGCACGAGTGATGATATCGATCCTATAATTATATGAATGGAATTGGAGTTGATTATATAATATTTATGAATCAGTATCATGTTATAATAATCATATATATAGTTATTATTTTCTCCTTTATACCCATCCAAGTAAGGTCGTAGTGGAAAATAGATTACACCACGGTGTGGAGACTGTATTCCGTATGTACGCACGCGCGGTGATTTCATTTCCAGTAGGATGGATAGAATGTGAAATAGGGTTGTTTCATATTTATAATAATGTATCCGTATATGAGTGATACAAATGTTATTACTTTATAATTAAACAACTAAATAAGAAGAAGTAGAATAAGGAAGAAACTTGAATGAATCGGTAGAAGAAATTACCTCTACCTCGGCGTGCCTCTTTTAAACTTCCTCTTAAGAGAATAGAGTTGGTCTTTTGAGAAGACCAGAAATTCCATATTATTACTAGGGAAGTTGAGAAGATTAATTTGTAGGTTTTTTCCAAGCTTTAAGGATAAAAGTTGTGTAAGGATGAGAGGGAAGAGATTCCCTTTTATAAGGGAGGGGAGGGGAACCTTAGGAAATACTTAAAATATTATTTTATAATGAAGTCATATTTGGTTTATAATGGCTAAAAAATGGATTAATTAGAATCTAGGGTGGGTATGGGTATAAATACTCTCAACCAATATGATTTAGACAAGTTTAGGTTACCATTTTAACCTTATCATTTAGATTTAACTCTAAGTTAAATAATTTAACATTTACCATGTCTTCTTGTATTCTTATACTATATGGTTAATAAACATACTATATACTTCCAATAGAACCCCAATTTTTTCATTGACGTCATATATATTATTATTTAAGTCTTTTGGATGAACCTTATATTTTTAGGAATATAATAACTACTGGTAATATAATATTTGTTTTAAAAAACTCTTTTATGTCAATTTTGACACTATTTGGTATTTTGTTTTTGTTAAATTCATAACAGCATCACTACTTCAAAAAAAATTCATCTAAATAACCCTAATATGTTATATTAACATATAAAATTAGTTTAATTCATAAAAAGTCTAAAACTACATTTATTTTGGAATTTATAATATCAGTTATGTTAATATTTCATTAATAAGGTAATTACTGCATCATCATTGTATCATTAATAAATTAAATTATATAATATATAAAAATTATAAATAAAATACCATTATGTAGGAAATATTTTCAGATTTATAATTAATATTTATAGTCTAATTTATCTTATGTAGAACCCTATATTAATTTTTTTTTACTTAGTAAACTTTGATTTTAACTCTTTGAACTCTTCTTTAAATTAAATAATAATAAATGTCTAATCTAATCCATGTGAACCTAAATGGTCATATGTTATTACTAAGGTTGTTTTTGGTCGAATTAAACTTATAATATAGAATTATAAATTGTTTTAGGGTAATAACAATATCATTTTTACCCTTAATGACCCTATTTATTTTTAACCGTGGTAAATAAAAGTAAAAAGTTACTATTTACCAAAAATTATTTTTATCTTATTGAACCACATTTTACTTACTGATATCAAACGTGTCTCTCATATTTTTGAAGTTCCACTCACATAAGTAGTAAAATTAATTTTTATGAAAATTTGAAAGTTCTCCTAGGAGGTGGGTAAAAGACGGTCCAAAGTTCAATAAATTTTTTATATATGTAAAACTATTATAAAATGTCTCCAATGAATTACATTGAACTTATAAAGGTATTATGTATCTATTTTTACTTCAAATAAATTTAAATAAAATAAATGATTATTTAAATAAAAAGTCTATTTTAACCAATAACTCAGTGTTTTCACTATTCGTCAAAAATAGAATGTTTTCAGAAAAACTTAGGGTATTACAATGAGATAAGATCCAAGATACTCCCACTAGAGCTAAAAGGCATTAAATATATAAAACACGAGAAAAATAATTAAAAATAAATTGTAAGGGAAAATAAATAAATAATTCTTGGGTTTACCACCAAGTGGGAGCTAGGTTTTTTTACTGCCCCTAGTCAGGCAGTTGTAGCTTTTTAACCACAATTCGAAGGTGGATAGAGTTTCCTACTTATAAACCACCACAAATATTTTATTCCAAGGATCTTAGTAAAAAATGTTCAAATAGAAACCCATGAATAGATTACAATAGCTCCTCCCTTTTACATGTGGTACAACTTAGAATATGTGGGAAGGAGGAAGAATGGGTCTTCTACTTCTTCAACCACGACTTCTATTGACACATTGACTTGAACATCCAGGGATTCCTCATGTGATGATGTTTTAAAAAACTCATAAGGTAAGTAAAAAAATATCTCCTCTTGGATATTATTAAAACATGAATTATCAATATAAAAATCTACCCATCCTTGTAGGTTAGATTGAAGCACAATCTCTTCAGGCAAGGCCACTATGAATTCTATTTTATAGCGAATTCATCACCTTATTCCAATGCAAAAGAGAGGTATAGAGGTACTGATTCTTCTTTAAAAAAATATGTGAGGATAACTTACCTTTTTCCCTTCAAAAAAAATCTAACCAATGTTTATCCAAAGTATTTTGATCTCCCATTGTTGTATGAGCTAGCATGACATGTTCTAGAACCTCTTTGATAAATAACCAGGGAGAGACGATTGGATATTAAAATTGAACTTTCAAGTCTTCCTTAGGTTCTTCAAATTAAAATGTAGGTGGAACAACATTTACCTCTTCTTCTTCAGCTTGGTTATGTTGTTATTATCATTCCATCCATAGAACATTAACATCTTCAACTTCAGCATCCAATGATTCTATCATCTAGCTTTCTTGTTCAAGGATATTGAAATTATTTTGAATCATCATAGAGTTTTTTTTTCTATTTGGGTCATCAAAGAATCATCCATATATATAATTCAGAACTATTAAATGCATTTTAAAAATCACTAAAATAATCCATGTCCTAAAAAAACAAAGATATGCAATGAAATTATTTTTTTTAGTTTTTGAAATATTTTAATTTTTTGGTTTTCTTGATAAACAGTGTGTGAAAGCACTTGACCTCCTCGAAAATGGTTCCAAATTAATGAGAGAAGTTTTTTCAGGAACCACTATTTAATTAAATTCATATTACCCTAAGGCTGCACCATAGTGGTATAACCTGGTGTCGATCACAAGGAGGTTGCTTCGACGCACAATTTTTATATTTTCACTGTTATACACTAACTAATTTAAAAATATAATACTTATGTAAATTGGGGGAATTGAAATGGAAAAAATATAAATATAATAAAAATATATAAGTATATGAAAATATAAAACACAATGAAAAGTATGAAAATACACAATGATGTTCATAGAAGAAAACCATTTCTCTTAGAGTTTCATAGTGGAATTATCATTATTGTTCAAAATATATATCAATGTGTAATTAAATTTGGAGATCAAGACTTGTCCGTCCACACCCTCTCATTTGAATGGTATTACCTTACCCATATACATCTACATAAAGGTGTAATATCTTCCACATCAATACCCAATCCAAACTCCACCGTTTAAATGAATTAGACATCGATGAGAAGGAAAATTATTAAATGAGGTGGAAGAAGACAATGGTAGATAAAGTGGTGTAACCGCTCACCACAATCATTTAACCACTGAAAAATACTTATAAATAACACAAAAAATCAATAAATCACATAAAATTAAAATACCACCACTTCCCCCTCAATCAATAGTGAGTTTTAGCTCTCCAAAAGCATGGAGTTATAAAGAAGCACAGTGGAAAAACACCTAAAATAAAAGATCTGGAACAAAATTTGAAATAAATGTAAGAAGAAGAAAGATATACTAATATATATTAAAAATTTAAAGAATAGTTATAGAAAAAATTCTCAACCTTAAACCTCTGAAATGGCTATCCTTTGTAAAGTGAGAGGAGGTACAAATTTATAGGTGAAATGGGTGAATAAATCTCGTCTTAATTCTGTTTGAAAGAAGTTCATGACTGTTAGTCCCCATAAATGATAAAATTGGTAAATAGTCCCTTCTTGAAAGGGGTTATAGTATTCCTCCTACATTCCCTCACAATAGTTCATCCTAATTAGTCAATATATGATGTGGTTATATTTTTTGTAGTGCAGAATATTTCATCTATCCATGTGACTCTTTGTATTCCACAACTCCAACTTCCCATGCCAAAATGACTTTGAAAATAGTGGATTCATACATGGACTGCTTAAGGAAATATGCACATTAATTCCTTTTCTAACCCCTTGTGAAATTTCATCTCCAATGGGCCTACCCCATCCAAGATACATGCTCTTCTTTAAAACATTACATATCATCACATAGTTTGTGAGGCACGGCTTGTGAGTTGAATTTGGGATCCCAAATTATTGATTGATCTATGACTACAGAAGGATGAAATGAGTCCCATTATTTTAGGAAACATAAAAAAAATAATTTCACAATTTGGATTAGTTTATAAAATATTATGCCATAAATATATAATAAATTTAAATAGTTAAATCCCAAAATTAAACCATATTTGAATTTGAGTTCAAAATTATTCTAAAACAAAAAAATGTGACAATTTCCCCTAAAATAATACTATGGTGGGATTTAAAAAATTGGCACATGAGCCTCAGCCCAATTGGTGAGGACTCTTTAAGTGCATCCAGGTGACCCATGATCAAATTTAGGATGAGGAATATTGTCGGGGGGCACTGTAGTAGTACTGTAGTGGGTACTGTAGGAGGATTGTAGAAATATTATAGCAAGCACTGTAAGGAACTACAGAAGCCAGGACGATTCCCCCATTTATGCCTTCGAGTCAATAAGGCCTTTGGGCTACCTTAAAGACTTTGAGCCACCTTAAGTGCAGATAAAAACTAGACAACCTATAAGGAAGAAGCTCCAAGAAAGAGGATGAGAAAGGAGATTTCACCTTAGAATAAGATAAATGGATTGTAAGAATGAGAGGGTATGACACCTTACATCGGGAAATGCCTGTGCATGCACAGGAAAGCCCAACTGAATAGCCATGTAATGGTTGAGAGCTGATTTCACGATGGTGATTCTAGGGAGGAGCAGTTCTAAGTAGTTAGTCTGAGTTGTGTGTATTTTTTAAATCCTACAGGCAATGAATTCCTCTATGGCCTATGAGCCATGTTGTACTTATGCCTAAATTCTTTGTAAGAGTTCCACCTCACCCCTTGAAATGTGGATTATCAAAAACCGATAAAAAAATGAAGGCTTTCGGTCCATTGGAGGATTTAAAACATTGAAATACTGTATAAAATATGTGAAAATCCATGATTCAGAACTCCCCCACATTAATGAATTTCATTCCAGATAAATAATCATATATTCAAATCAAAATCCACACAATAATCTGAAATGATAAAACATCAATGATCACATGAAATTCATGATTCTCTCAAGAAAGTTTGTGTGTTAGAAAGAATATTTCAAAGTGGTTTAGAATACCTCATAGTACTAGAAAAATATTTGACTCTGTGTTTCATGGTAATGGATTTCAAAAATCATTCAAACTCATAAAAATGCTTGAAAATCCAATTCTTGGAAAACTTTTCCCACATCAACAATCCTTTGAAATCAATTTCTTCAAAAATCAACTCAACTTTTAGAAAATCAATTGGTGTGTAAAAAATTATTACAATATTCATTAAAGATCATGTTTTTTTAATAATATGAAAAAAAGAAAAAAATCACACAAAATAATTAAGAAGCTTGACACTCCTCTGCACCTATATTTCAAAACCTCTCATTGTAGCTCAACAAAATAATTATTATGGAAGATAAATAAAGGGAAATAAAGATACAACCTAACATTATTTTTCAGTGACATCCATGAGTTAATATCCAAGATACTGCCACATTACCTAAAAGGCATTAAATAAATAAAAAATGAGAAAAATAAATAAAAATAAAGATTAAGGGAAAAGAAATAAGATAATGCTTGGTTTGAACCTCCAAGAAATCGCTAGTTTTTTTTACTACCCCTAGTCTAGAAGTTGCAGAATTTTAACCCCAATTTAAAGGTGGATAGGGTTTATTTCTTAGAAACCACCATAAATGTTTTCTTCCAAGGATCCTGATCAAAAAATGATAAAAGATGAACCCATGAAAAGAGTAAAATATCTTTTCCCCCTTTTCCATGTGGTAAAACATTGAATATGTTGGAAAGTGGAAGAATGGGTCCTCTACTTCTTCAGCCACAACTTCTCTGGCCACTTTGACTTGAACATCTAGGGATTTCTCATACGACGATTTTTCAAAAAAATCATAATGGAATTCAAAAAATAGATCCAATTGTATATGATTAAAACATGAAGAATCAACATAAAAATTATCCCTTTCATGATGGTCATCTTTAAATACAATCTCTTCTGGCAGTCCACTGGGAATTCGTTTCTTATAGGGACATCTTCATCTTTTTCCAAATCCAGAGAGAGGTATAGAGGTATTGATAATTCTTTGAAAAATATGGGAGGATCACTTAGATTTTTTCCTTCAAAAAAATCTAACCAATGTTTGTCAAAGCATTTTGATCTCATATAGTTGTATCAGCTGGCATTACAGGTTCAGGAACCTCTTCAAGCAATGTCCATAGAGAGATGATTGGATCTTCAAATTGAACTTTCATGTCTTCCTTGGGTTCTTCAATTTCAAATTTATTTGGAACAACATTTACCTCTTCTTCTTCATCTTGGTTCTGTTGCTATTATTGTTCCATCCATAGAACATTAACATCTTTAACATCAGCAGCCAGTGATGATACCATCGTGCTTTCTTGTTCAAGGATTTAAAAGTTATTCTGAATCTCTAGTGAATTTTGTTCCATTTAGATCATAAAATTATAATCCCTTCTTGATAATTCAGAACTAGGACATTCATATGAAAAATCACTAAAATAACCCATGACCTAAAAAACAATGATATTCAAAGATTTTTTTTGAAATATTTGATTTTTAGGGTTTTTTAAAAAGAGTTTGTGAAAGCACTTGAACTCCCAATAAATAGATCCCAATTTATGAGATATGTTTTTTCATGAACCACAATTTGGTTAAATTTTTATTAACCTATGACTGCACCATAGTGGAACATGCTAGGGTCGATCAAAAGGAGGCCTTTTCCACACACAGTTTTTCTATTGTCACTATTATAAACTAACTACTTTAAAATTACAATACCTATGTAAACGGGGGGAAGAATTGAAATGAATAAAATATAAATATAATAAAAATATATAAATATATAAAAATATAAAACACAATTAAATGGAAGAAAATACACAAATATGTTTGTAAAAGAAAACCATTTTTCTCGAGGTTTCATGGTGGAATTATTGTTGTTATTCAAAATATTGACTAATGCATTATTCAATGTGGAGATAAAAACCTTTCACCCCACACCCTCTTGTTTGAAAAGTATTACCATACACTGAGACCTTTTCATGTAGGAGTAATCTCTTCCCTATCAATATCCAATCCAAACTCAACCATTTGAATGAACTAGATATCGATGAGAAGGAAAATTATAAAACGGGGAGGAAGAATAAAATAGTAGAGAAAGTGGGAAGAACTCTCCCCAAAATCATTTAACCACTACAGAATACTTTGAACAAAACATGATAAATCAATAAATCATAAAAAACTCAAATACCACCCCTTCCCCCCTCAATCAATAGTGAGGGTTAGATCTATACTAGCATGGAGTTAGAAAGAAGCACGGTGGGGGAAACACATAAAATAAAAGATATTGAAGAAAAGTAAAAATTAATGGAAAAACAAGAAAGATATACTAAAATATATTATAAATTTAAAGATAAATTACAGAAACAAAACCCCACCTTGGCCCCCTGAAATGGATATCTATTGTAAAGTGATAAGAGGTACCAATTTATAGGTGAAATTGGTGAAGATATCTCTCTTCAATTCTGTTCGAAGGAAGTTCATGACTGTTTGGCCCCATAAATTCTATAATTGGTTACTGGTCCCTTGTTAAAAGGTGTTCTATTATTCTTCCAACGTGACTCCACAAAAGTTAAGCCTAATTTTTCCATGTATGAAGGATTTATTTCTATTTTAGTGATGAATATTTAATCTATCCAGGTGACTCATCATAATCCAAAACTCCCACTTCACATTCCGTAATGACATTTACAACATTGGATTCAGACATGGACTACTTAATGAAAGATGCTCATTAATCCCTTTTCTAGCCCCTTGTTAAATTTCAGCACCAATGGGCCTCCCCCATCAAAGAGACATTCTCGTCTTTAAAACATTCAAGATATGTGCATCTCTTTCTAGGTACGACTTATGAGATGAATTTGGGATCCCAAATGATTGATTGAGCTATGAATCCAGAAGGATGAAACTATTCCATTGATTTATGAAACCTAAAAATAGTAATTTTACATTTTTTTTTTCATTTAGAAAATGCTATGGCCAAAATATATAATAAATTAAAACAGTTTAATCCCAAAATTAAACCATTTTGTAATTTATGCTCAATATTCTTCTAAAACCTAAAAATGAGACAATTTCCCATAAAATAAATCTATGGTGGGATATTAAAATTTTTAATATAGTGTAAAATATGTAAAAATCCATGCTTTATCACTCCCCCAAACTTAATCATTGCACTATTGGGTAATAATCATATATCTAAATCAAAATCCAAACAACAATCAAAAATTGGAAAAAGTAAATAATCTATTCCAAAATAAAATTATATCATTTCTCTTTTATGATAAAAAATTCATCTCATTTTAAATCCTAAAATTTAATTTTTTAAACCTCAAAAATCCATCCAGGACCCCATCACAACCTACCTCACTTTGAAATTTTGTGTCACTCTTCACTCAAGATTAATTGAATCTAGAGTTATCCTCATACTTGGAAAGTGCATGTATAACCATAGGCTTGTTAAAATTATCATCTATCCATAGCATGAAGCATGAAAATATTTTCAATCATGAGGTATTTTGCAAGGTTAGTTTTGTGGCTTAGGGTTGGTGGGAAAACGATTGAAAATTAAAGCTGAGAAGAGGAGGTTTGACTCTTAAGCATAATTCATGAATATTCAAGTTAAAAAAAATGATAAAACTCAATAAATACCCTTAAAAATGTGAAACAAAACACTCATACAATTTTTATAAAATGGGACATGATCCAAGAAATGATTACAATGAACGATATCATCCATGTTCTCCCTTTTTTCTTTTTTTATAATGCTCCATAAAGACACAACTTTATTTTAATTTTTTTTCATAGAGAATGCATTGAAAATTGAATACAATGAATGAATTATCATAATTACCTTTATTTTATAGTGGTATTTGAGTCATAAAATGAATTACAATGAGAATGTCATGATCTTCTCATTTTTTATATTTTTCATTTTTTAAGGCGAATTAGATGAAATAGATAAAGCTCAATGAATGGATTACCCATGCCCAAATTTTTAGTTTTCCACTAACCAAAATGTTTCCAAACACCTCAAATCACCCAAAAATAAAATAAATCCCAATAAATGCACATAACAGGCTCTTCCCCCACACTCAAACTTGAAATATCAATGCAAAAACACCAAAAGTACGGGTAGGTAAGGAAAAATCAGCTTGTAACATGGCTTAAACCTATAAATAAATTCCTGGAATCTAAGAGATAACTAAGGATAGATGTAAAGGAATGTATCAAGATAAAATATGGATATCTAAATATATTCCATGATCATATAAAAAATATTAAATGAAATCCAATGTTTCCAATAAGGAATGTCACAAATTCTAGTTCTCACTCAAAATCCATGCTTCTCTCAAGAAAGTGTGGGTATTAGAAACAATATTTCAAAGTGGTTCAAAATACCTCATAAGAATAGAAAAATATTTGTGTTAGTGTTTCATGGGAATTGATTTACAAAATCAATATAACTCATAAAATAGTTTGAAAATATAATTGAAGGAAAAAAGTTTCCCACATCAACAATCATTTAAAATCCATTTCTTAAAAAATAAACTATACTTTCACAAAATAAATTCGTGTGTGAAAAATTATCTGAATATTAATTAAATCTCATGTTTCATAAAAATTTTAAAAGAAAAAAGAAACAAATAACATAAAATAATTGAGATGGTTGACACTCTCCCCCCCCAACCTAATTTCAATACACCTCATTGCAGCTCAACAAAATAATTATAAGGAAAGAAAAATAAATGGAAGGAATGATACAACCTGACATTATTTTTTAGTGGAATCCATGAATTAAGAATAAAGATACTTCCACATGACCTAAAAGTCATGAAATAAATAAAACATGATAAAAATAATAAAAAATAATGTGGAAGAAAAAATAAATAGGATAATGCTTGGTTTGACCCCCAAGCGGATGCTATGTTTTTTTACTGCCCCTAGTCAGGTAGTTGCAGCAGTTTAACCTCAATTCAAAGGTTGATAAGGTTTAATGATTAGAAACAACCATACTTTTTTTCTTCCAAGGATCTTCTTTTAAAAATGATCAAAGAGGAACCCATGAATATATTAAAATACCTCCTCCCCATTTTCCTTGTAGTAAAACTTCGAATATGGGGAATGAGGAAGAATGGGTCCTCTACTTCTTCAACCATGATTTCACTAGACACTTCGAATTGAACATCATGGGAAGGATCATGTGATGATGTTTAAAAAAAATAATAAGGGATGTAAGAAAATAGATCCACTTGGATATGATTAAAACATGAATAATCAATAAACAAATCTGCACTTTCATGTAGGTCATCTTGAAACAGAGTCTCTTCAGGAAAGGCCTGTGGTAATTCTTTTTCTACAGATACTTCTTCATCTTCTTCCAAATAAAGAGAGTGGTATAGAGGTACCAATTATTCTTTGAAAAATATGGGGGGATCAATTAACTTTTTTCCATTAACAAAATATAACCAATGTTTATCCAAAGCATTTCGATCTCCTATAGTTGTATCAGCTGACATGGCATGTTCAGGAAACTCTTCAAGCAATGACCAAGGAGAGATGATTGGATCTTCAAATTGAAATTTCATGTCTTACTTGGGTTCTTTAAATTTAAATGTGGGTGGAACAACATTTAACTCTTCTTCTTTAGCTTGGTTATGTGGTTGTTGTCGTTCTAGACATAGAACTTTAACATCTTCCACTTCAGCAGCCAGTGATGCTACAGTTTTGTTTTCTTGTTCAAGGATTTTGAAAGTATTTTGAATCATCAGAGAATTTTGTACCATTTGGATCATCAAATTAACATCCCTTCTAGATAATTCAGAATCAGTACATTCATATGATAAATCATCAAAATAATCCATGATCTAAAAGTGCAATGATATGCAATGAAATTATTATTTTTTAGTTTTTCAAATATTTAATTTTTTTGGGTTTTTTTGAAAGAAAGTGTGTGAAAGCACGTGGAATCTTTGGAAATGGAACCAAATTGATGACAATGGTTTTTTAATTAACCACTATTAAATTAAATTCCTATTAACCTAAGATTTTATCATAGTGGCACAACCTAGGGCCAATCACAAGGAGGCTTCTTCAACATAATTTTTTTCTATTTTCAATATTATAAACTAACTAATTTAAAAATATGATACTTATTTTAAAAGGGTGAATAATTTAAATTAATAAAATATAAATATAATAAAAATATATAAATATATGAAAATATAAAACACAACAAAAATTATGATAAGAAAAAAATATGTTATTAGATGAAAATCATTGTTCTTGTTGTTTCATGTTTGAATTTTCATTATTATTCAAAATATCTATCAATGCATTATTCAGTGTGGAGATCAAGACCTTTCACTCCACACCCTCTAGTTTGAATGGTATTACCCTAAACTAATACCACTAAATGTAGGAGTAATCTCTTCCACATCAATTCCCAATAAAAACTCCACATCTTGAATTAATTAGATATTGATGAGATGGAAAATTATTAAATGAGGAAGAAGAAGACAATAGAAGAGAAAGTGGGGGGACTACTTACCAAAATCATTTAGAAACTACTGAATCCTTAGAAAAAAAACATGATAAATCCATAAAGAACAAAAAACTAAAATACCACCACCTCCCCCCTTGATCAATAGTGAGGGTTAGCTCTCCACAAACATAGAGTTATAAAGAAGCATGATGGGAGAAACATATCAAATAAAAGAGATGGAAGAAAAGTAGAAATTAAAAGAAGAAGAAGAAATATATATTAATATATATTATGAATATAATGAAAAATTATAGAAACAAAACTTCAACTTATCCCTCTGAAATGGATATCCTTTGTAATGTGAGAGGAGGTCCAATTTTATAGGTAAAATGGGTGAAGAAATCTCACTACAATTCTGTCCGAAATAAGTCCATGACAGTTAGGACCCTTAAATTTCAGAATCGGTAAATGGTCTCTTGTTGAAAGTTATTACATTATTCCTCCCACGTACCTCAACAATATATCAGCTTAATTGGTCCACTTATGAAGGAGTTATGTCTATTTTAGTGTAGAACATTTAAAATGTCCAGGTGACTCTTCGTATTCCATAACAACCACTTCCCATGCCATAATGACCTTGAAAATAGTGTGTTCAGACATATAATCCTTATTGAAATATTATCATTAATTCCTTTTTCATATCCTTGTTGAAGTTCGTCTTTAATGGGCCTCCTCTATCAGAGCGACATTCCTTTATTTAAAAGATTCTAGATATGCACACAGTTTTTGCAGCACAGATTGTGAGCTAAATTTAGGCTCCGAAATGATTGATTGATATGGGAATCTAGAAGTATGAAATGAGGGCCATGATTTAAGGAAACATAAAAATAATAATATTAAAAAAAAATTAGTTTATAAAATGTTATGGGATAAATATACAATAAATTAAAATAGTTAAAACTAAAAAATTAATCCATTTTTTGCATCTGAGTTCAAAATTATTCTAAAAACTAAAAATGTAACAATTTCCCATAAAATAATACTATTAGGGGATTTAAAACATTGCAATATAGTATAAAACATTTTAAAATACATGTTTAATCAGTTACTAAACTCTATTACTATTCTACAATTAGTACTCACTACTATTGAGATAATGACCAAGAGGGCCACACACTAAACATATTAAATAGTTGGTCCAATTTTAATAAATAAGACTGTAAGACTTTTTAAGATCCACCATGGGGTTCATGTGATGTATATGTTTTATTGACCAATAATAAATGAATAAATTAAATATTTTTAGAGTTTAATGATAATTTTTTTAAACTTATATACTTAATTTATTCACATGTAATTTATTTATAAAAAATAAATATTTTTTTGAATGAGGTTCATTATGTTTTTAATTATAGAAGAACGTATAGATAATGACTCAATTTTTATCAAGTAACATATCTTTGATGTAACAAGTATGTGATAACATTAAAAAAAATTATGACATGGTTATTAAGTCATTTCATTTCATGGAGGTCTTATTTAAAAGGTTTATGTTACATGGTGGTCTAATTGGAATTTTCAAGACATTGAACCTACCAATATACGAATAATGATCCCCAAATTTTAGGGACTATTCATTAACAAGAATTTAACAGCCTCTCCCTCTTTATCACAAATCAATGATTGATAAAACCAAGAAAAAAGTATCTCAATCAGTTTTATTCATTGATGATTGATTAAATGGTTCTCTAGTGATCAATGAGATGTCATAAGTGTATTCTTCTCCATATTTTGGAATATAAATACTGAATTTAAATGAACCAAAAATATTTTGAAATTTTTTTGATGATATATAAGGATCTGGTCTTGGTTCCTTTGGGAAAAAATAGTTTATCATGAGAGGAACACACATATATCTCTAAATATAACCAGGTATCAGTTTGATTTTATTTTTTTAATTCCTTCTAGACAAGATCTTGAAGTTGTTACCATGAACTGTGTGTCATTGGATATGAGCATACGATGTTCGAACTAGGGATAGAATATTAAAACTATACTGATTAATTAATTTTTTTCATACCAAGCACCAAAAAGTGGTATCTAAGTGATCATGTTTGGAATTAAAAAAAATTAAATTTTCACGAATTTGAGTAGAGGGAGTCACTATGGTCCCAAAGGCCTAGAAGTAACTTCAATCCAAGATCATATATCCATGTTATAATAACCCAATGTTCCATATTGGAATGAAATACCTTGATGTAGGTTTTAAAATTAATAATATATATACAAGTTTGTAGGTTTCATATATATATGATTCTATTATGGGATAATGACATGAAATGATCCCCTGTATTCTTCCTAGGCACGTGTAGCTAGAACAATATTGTTTGGAGTGTAAATATTATATATGGTGGAATAGAAAAAAATTCAAAAATAAATAATTAGCTTAGCCTTTTTAAAATTGAAAAAATAAAGCCAATATTTTATCCATTGGAATATGGGAAATTAGATAAAGGCTTAAGATTGGCCTTCATAAATAGTGGAATCATAAGATAAAATAAAAAATCATAGCCTTTGAAATTTATTAACAAGGATCCATTAATAATAATTATTTTATAAAAAGAACTAACATACCAATAACACCCAAATGGCTGCTTCCCATTCTTCCTCTATGCTCCACTTAGGAGGCACACAACTTTCACCCTCTTGGGGGACTATCAGGGTCACCTTAGCTTAGGTTGGGACACCAAGATCTAGTATGAGCCCAATGAGAGACCAAGATACTTGCAGGGTTATTATAAATTTTATCTATCCTAAAAAATAATAAAAAATACATGAGAAATTTTTAAAAATATATGGAATTTTATAAATTAATTTTTAGACTATGAGATAAGAAGTTTATGTATTAAAATTAGTTAAAATTATTTTAATTCATAATTTATTTTTTCCAAATAAATTTTTTAAATATCTAATATTATTACATATATGTTTATACAAAAACTGATCTTGAGAGAGACCAAATGATATATTCTTATTATCTTATTTATTTATTATGTTTGAAATGATATGTAACCATTATATAACAAATGACTGCTTGTGTATCATCCTTCATCCTTCATTATATGTTTAAGGGATTATGTATCCACAATTAATTTTATTTAAGTGTATCCCACATTCCTGAGACTCCATCACCTATTTTTGAGTGTTTTTTCATAATTATGAGGAGAAAATGTGGTATAGATTATGATAATATATTGTATTCTACCATACAGGATCAAGATACATTAGATGGGGTGTGTGTTGTGACTCAATTCGACCATCACTTATGAGTTTCTAATATGATCTATGTTGATCAATTACCACTCAATTGATTAACCATTAGAAAAATGATCATCATTAATTTTCATTTATTTATTATTCTATAGTATATTAATTTTTGAATGTGTTATATTTATGAGATCGCATAGTATTATAATTGAGAATGTATAAATAAAATCATATTAATATGTGATCAATTTTTTATATTTAATTAAATGTAAAATGGATTGTGTGGTAACATAGAAAAATGATTTATTAAAAAAAGATTTCATTATTTGAGAATGAATAAAAACACTCAAATAAATATAATTTAAAATGTCCTCTTTCAAATTAATTTGAAGAAACATTCATGTTTGAGGTACTGAAAATCTCACAGATAAATTTCATGCATAATTATTCTAATAAAAAATACATTATTTTTGTAATGTAACTGATTGATCTTGATGATATTCTTTTATGATATAATGATTGAAAAAAAGGTAAAATATTGATGAATTCATTACACAAACATTGTCTCATGATGTAAGATAAGACAATACCCAAGTCTGAAGCTCAAACATTATGATTCATACCAAAATGGATTAAAATATCCTAGAAAAAATATCCAATTGTGAATCACTAATTCATGATGTGACATGCATCAAGAATTTGATACAGGAGGAAGAACAGATGAAAAATGATTTTCAGAAGTAGAGAACCATGTTTCAAAATATGAACCTACTTTTGACACTATGACATTTCCAAATGATTTTCAAGATGTGAGGTAGGCCATGAAAAGAAGGAATGCAGTAGAGGAAGAAGAAAAGTAATAGAAATAACCATTTTTCATGCCTTGATGCATCAACACCAAAATTTCCATCACCCTAGAATTCATAAATTTTAACCAGGACTGACCGTTTATTTCTCCATATTGATTAGGGTTAACTAGGACCCATTTATTGGGTGATATTATTGAATTTATATTTCCTGTGGGGGTGGAGTGGGGTTATTCTAATAAATATTTTTCCAACATCGATTGGGAATCATCTTGGAGTCATCCCATGCACCATGGAATTATTTTTCTCATTAGGTTCTCTATATTATATTAATATTTTATATTCCATATAACCCATTTTCATAATGTTTAATTTATTTTTTCTTCTTCCACAAACACACACTCACCGAATCTGTCACTTTCACTATTATTTCATACACTCATGATGGTGGGTGTTTTTTGAGGATTGGAATTGGGATTGGTTTTCATGGTGCTTTCAAATTCTTGTTCTTCCTTTCATAATTATTTAATTTTATTTATGGTGAATGAGAGAGAAGAATATAGGTGTGAGATCATACACAATGACATAACCCTAAAACTCATCTATATTCTATAATAGATCATAATTTTAAAACCTTTTTAAATAAAATATTTATATTATGGTTTTTAGGTTTATCATTGGATGAAATGAAATATGATGGAGTCAATTCTTGGATGCTATTACATTCTCAATTGAGGTGCTTGTCTTTCCTGGTTATTGGATGAGGTGGGATTGGTGTGTCAAAGAGATCCAGGAGGTATTATATCTTTAAAACTCAAATTAGAGGGTATCAATCCATGTACAGTGGGACAAATTGAAAAATTTATCTTAATCAACAATAATGAATAATGAAGGAAATCGAGTAACATACCCTAGGACCAAGACTATTCTTTGCAAATTGCGTTTATTTTTTATGCACATACATATTTATTTTAATTTTTGATATATATTTTTCATCATTACCCACTTTTAATTGATTTAAAAAAACAATAAAACACAAAAAATATCTAATAAATTGAATTAGGAATAGTGTGTGATTAACTGAAAATCTCCTTGAGTGAGATGACCTAGTTAGCCACTGTGCTACTGTAGGAAAATAAATTATATCTTTTCCACCACCCTAAATTTGGCACATCATTTGTCTTAGTTGAGGGTCCCTGTTACTACTAGGATGTTTTTATTAATGTAGTGTGTTTAATTGACTAAATTTGATATAAAAGAAGTACTTATCGATAGCATGCTTCAACATTAGACATAAATTATTGTGCAATGAAAAGTTACTATTTTATGAATTTTATACTTTCATCAATAGATCAAGGATTAATAATTTTATGATATTGGCTAAAAAATTATAACTTTTAACTCTCTTAGCATTTCCATATCCATATATTGAACTATGATGAGTTCTTTCAAAAAATCCACCCACTAGAATATTCAAACAATATAATATTTCAAATCTATTAATTTTAGACTACAAGGATCCAATAAAATAGTAGGATATATTTATATATCAATTAATCAGTAATATATATTTGTAAATAATATAATGTAACAATATTTTAGAGGGGATATGGTGTGTTTGGGTGAGTGGGTGCTCCACGGCCATGGCGTTCGGATCTTCTAGGGTTCATGATGCCTATTCCTTACTATCTTGGTCATGTTCTTATGGACGGTGAACATAGATCCACCGGGGGTGAAGGTCTATGGTGGCTTGGTGGTTCTGCATCCAGGGTTTGTTTGCCGATGTCTCGGACTAATGCTGGTTGGAATATGGATATCCGGCCTACGGCAGAAGCGTCGATGTGTTGAGTCTCATTACTTCATAGGATCGCACATCCTGAGGTCGTCTGGTCGAAGGGGGCTTGCGAGAATGCACTACCAACTGGGTGGATGACAGATTTGACTCTAGATCCAGGTTCATGATTGTTTCTTGTGAATTATTATACATTGGAGTTCGGGATTCGAAGTCTGATCCGCAATGTCCACCGAAGACAATTTCGTCTCCTGATGTTCGTGATTTCTCCAGCAAATCGGCCACCACTGTGTTGCCTTTTGTTTCCTTTTTTCCTGCTTCACAGAGGATAAACCTGAAATATGTGTTGCAGCCTAAATTTGCCTCTTACACTGACTCATGTTCTGAAATAATTATTTCAAAGGGGTCATTAGCTCATGTTGAGTCCAATCCTGATATATTTTCTAAAAGGATTACAATTAGAAAAACCTCTTTGATTGCACGTCTTTTTTTACCCAATGGTCATAAATCCTAGAGTTTCAATGAGTTGGTCAGGAGGATCTCATTTTTTGGGGTTTCCTTGATTGAATGTGTATATCTCTTGGCTGTGTCTTCTATCATTGCATTTTTCCTTCAGGTGCTTCGAAAATTCATGCGTGGAGCACTGGATCTCATTCCTTGAAGCCTGGGTCGGTTCACTTTCATGAATGGTCCCTAGACATCAATGATTCACATGAGTGGAATACCTTTTATCAAGTATGGGTTTGTCTCCATGGCCTTAACTAGGCCCTTTGGAATCCAAAGATTTTTTGTGATATTGGCATGGCAATTGGGACTCCAATATGACTTGACAATGAGACCAAGGATGTTCGGTTTGGAAACATTGCCAGCATTTTAGTAGAGATTGATCTTTTCTCTATTTTGATTGACAAGGTAAATCTTTGCACTCCGATGGATGACAGTAAAATTAATGTTGAGTAGGAAAGAAAACCACTTTTTTAATGAATGAATGGATGTTGGGAGCTCCCTACATCTATGTCAGAGAAAGGCATCCTATGAGAATTGTGGTATGAAGGGTCATCCATCCAACCTCTATAGAAGGATATCTGAGAGGAATGATGTTTCTTTGTTGCAACCCCTTGATCATAACACCACGACATCATCCAATATGGATGATGTGCTGGCTTCTGTTGAATAACATAAACTACCTTTGAAATAGAAGGGAATGGTGGTGGATTCATCATCGATGAGATCCAACAGTGGCCCCTCTAATACTTTGGTTAATTCTGTATCCTTAGTGGGTTGTCCCTCCACTACTCGGGCAGATTTTTACAAGGAGACTACACCTAAGGATGGTTGTGCGGTTACTCCCACTGGATTTGTTGGGACTAAAAAAATTCTACTAGTCCTGGTGCAGTTTTTCTATGTGATGAGACTGATGAGATGACTCCTAATATTGTGGCTCGTCCAAATTTTCATCAGGAGATCCAGAATATTTTGAGTTCCTCTAGGATATCTGTTAAGTGGGGTGACATCTCGGAGGAAGAAGGAGGTGGCCCTACTTCTTTCAAATATGTGCTCATTTTGGTAAAAAAGAAGGTTGACTACATTCCTTCTTCCTCAAAGTGAAGGCCAATGAAGGACTATTCTAATATGCCTCGTATTGTGTATACTCGATCTTCTATACTACCTGGAAAGTTTAACTCTGATTTTATTTTGATCCTCAAACAAGGTAAGTCCCAATATGAATGGGAAACTACTGATGACGTTTATTATGGGAACTATATTTCTTATTATGATCTGTAACTCTATGCTTTGATGGATGAAGGCAAGTCCCTTTTCTTAAACTCACTCATCTACTCTGTATCTTTTTCTTTTATTTAATAAATAGTTAGAATAATTCTTTATAGTTGGACTTTCTAGTTGTTAATATGTTAGAGTTTATTTATTTTATATAAAATGTAAATCACCACAACTAATTCAGTTTCACTGTGGAAAATTTGGATAAAAAAATATCATGATCGGCCATAAATTCTAGGAGTGGTATGTGCACTTGTGAATAGTACTTTTCTAATTAAAGAAGTGATATGTGTTGGAATCACCACTTCATACCCATCATAAAAAGGGGTAAATAATTTAAGAATAGGTTAGATAAAAGCATAATATAGATGATGTACTAGAGATACAACACATCATATTTTCATCTATGTCCTATGAGTTACAAAAAAATTATTGAGGGAAAAGATGTCGTTGAAATATTATTGAATATCCAGGAGTCATACTAGGATAGATGTCAAGAATATATATATAGGAAATCAAGTGAAATATATAGGTGTATCATGGTATAATGGAGTCAAGAAGGACATAATGTAATAAAAATTAGTAGGTACATTGATTGCCTGGAGTCCCTTGGGGTCAAGATGAACCTTGAACTACTGACTGATATCATTAATTCATATTTACATCCAAGATTGTTTAATTTTATTATGAATTATAATATAAATAACACAGTAATATTTCTCCAAGATCAATTATATTTATTGTACCAAATAGATAAGCATTTGAAGAACTCCACTTCTTTAATCCTTATGGTGACCAAAGGGATGTAGGGAAATGCAAAGTGGTATAAGGCTAAGTCTAAGAAATAGACTAAAATGAAATTCCATTTCAATAAGGAAATGATGTTGTGGGAGATAATTTATTAGGAAGTGGTATGTTTCTTATGCAAATAAAGTCCCTTGAAAGAATAATTTCATGTCTAGAAAAAGGAAGCAAGGAAATGCATTTGATTCTGGTATATTTTTAATTGGGTGAAATTTGTCTATATCTAAAATATGGGTATTTGATAGTGACTGTGGTTAAATGTTTTTAATTTAAATTCATTATCCACGTTGATTATTGATTATTCCAAAGGTTGAGGTTGATATTTGACCAGTGAATAGTAAAAACTCGCAACATTAGTAGTAGAGGGTTATCATATTACTTTTCGTAGTGGAATGGTTATTTTATTAAATAATGGTTATCATGTAGCTTCAATTACTAGAAAAATTATCTCTATATTGAGGTAATATGTTGTTTCACATATAAAATATGATGGATTTTTTTCTCCCAAAATTTTTTAGTAAATTAGGACCTTCTTTAGAAAGGTATGTTGTCAATGGGACATTTCTAGTGACATCTTAGAAAACCTACATGTCAATAGGATGGGAGGTCAGTCTCATCACACCCTTTTAATGGGAATTGGTTCATAATTCTGGACTCTCTTATCGATTTAATATGTATTCCTAAATCCTTCCCAAATACTATTGTTATATTGGTTACCCCAATTCCAATGATATGATCAATACCATGTGTCCAACATAAACCTAAAGAGGTTCTACATCATTCTCTTATTAATTTTATGATTCTTTGCCTGAAATATGGATAGTTGGTCTCTGTAGATTTTATTTTCATCTAGGGTGATGGTTGGTGGTTTGGGGTTGGAACTGATCCTCAAAGTGTAATCCTACAAATCTTATGATAACAGTAATCAAAACCCATATAGTTTGATGAAATGGGTAAAGGGGAAAATAAATTGTCTTTGGGACTCAACATGGTGTCTTATGTATCCTACTATGAATAGGAATCAGATACCATGTAGTTCCATTGAATAGTCGAGGATTCCACCTCAAAAGGAGGCCTATAATAGAGTCACTCTTATCCTGATGATGGGAGGATCATCACAAATCTCAAAGAACATATGATTCATGATCTATCTGAGAAAAAAGATATAGTATAAGATTAGTCACATTGTGTGAGAGTGTTCCATTAGATTAAAATTGAGGGTTTATATACTGATAATACACTTAGAATATTCTGGTATCATGAAAGTGGAGACGAAATCAGTTAAAGTAGAGCTTATGAATCAGATTCCCAATGATTCCAAACCCATTATGTGGTTATGGTGAATGTTTTGTAAGGGCCTACTTCTAGGTGGATTCCCATATTTATGGAACCATTAGGATGATCATGAATGGTGGATAATTTATAATTTTACTATGAGAAGTATCTCGAATAAATGTTTATTTAATATTTTAATGAGGCATATACATAGTAGGATTGCTATATTTCTAGAACTATAAGGAGTATCTAATCTCATGGTCAATTAAAGCGAACCAAGAGGATTATCTCAACTTGATGGTTATTGAATGTGTTTTTGGTGATTATACCTAGGAGTATGCTTTTATTTCTAGAATCATGAGGATCATCTTGGAAAATGGTTAATTTAATATAACCAAGTGAAGTATCTTGACTCAATGGATAATGAATATTCTTATTGGGATTATACCTACGAGGATTATCATATTTCAGGAATAATGAGGAGTATGTCGACTAATCATCAATTGAAGATAACAAAGAGAAGTATCATGACTCAATGATTATTGAATATTTTAATGGGGATTAAACATAGGTAGACACCCATATTTCTAGAACCATGAGGAGTATCTTCACTCATGGTTAATTGAAGATAACCAATAATAGTATCTCGATACAATGGTTATTGAAAATATTGACAAGGATTATACCTAGAAGAACACCCATATCTCTAGAACAATGAGGAGTATCTAGAATCATAGTTAATTGAATATAACTAAGTGGAGAATCTTGAATCAATGGTTATTGAATATTTTAATGAGGATTATACCAAGGAGGAGGCATGTATTTATAGAGACTAATTTAGGGATACATGATAATATAAGAATTTTGGATACATGACATTCTATTAGGGATGACCTCATGGGATAAGATGTATAGCACTCCATAAGGGGATGTTGCATTTTACTCTATAAGGGTATCCCGTGGAATCAACCATAATGGATCCCCAATTAGGAAATTAACAAAGTAAGGACAATAGTGGAATGTAAAAATGTGATTTCATCATTATATAAGAGGTCATCAAATGACACATTAGACCTCAAGAGTCCCAAGTTTTCATAGCATTTGGATTTTCATGATTTGTGGAAGGATTAATTTATTGAGGAATTTCCATAAAGAGTGCCTTAATGAGATTTAATTACTATGTAAATACCTAATTTAAAATTCATGTATTTTAAATGAATATATCTAGGATAGGGAGTCCAGTCATAACCACTATAAGTTATTGTCTTTTTTATGTTTTCATCTTCTGCCTCTCATACCCCATACTCTATTAATGTCAGTTCTGATATTTATAACCATTGGTAAATAACCAATCCTCAAAAACCATTTTCCACATAAAAACATTAAATTGATGTTTATTTTTATATGATATATGAAAACTGGGCTCACAATGGGAATTTTGAAGTAATTTCTTTTCAATACTGAGATTATAAAAATGATTCCTTAGACCACAAATGAAACTGCCTCCACATAATCAATGAACCACATCTAATTATAAAATAATTTATTCATTCAATAATTTTCATTCATGAATACATCCTCACATTGAATGGAATTATTCATGTCACATTCATCTAAAAATTAAATTATTTGCTATGTGGGGGTCATAAAATGATTCCTTGGACCGTATCTTACACTACTCTCACACATTAAATGACCCACGTATCATTTTTTCTTTTGAAAAAACACACATTAATATACTAGATCCATGTACCTTTTTTTATATTTAACTTATTCCAAATAATCAATATTCATAGAATAAATTATTCTATGCAAAGAATAATTAATCATTATGTGAGCTTCACTTACATATCACATGGTGACTAGCTCACACAAATCTTTTGAAAACTACAACATTAGAAACTAGAATTTTATTCTACAAGGTGCATATTTCATGCATATTCATTACATAGTATATTAATACATAAACTCAACACCATTGTAAAACTAACTTGATCATATGTGAACTAACATGAAGATATCATCACTTCATAGAATTTCCATCTCCGCATGATAGTTCTCTCACATAGATTATTCCACAACATGCATGGAATTTTCACATAGGTATTCACTGAAAACCCAACATCGCATAGTATTATTCATTTTCATGCAGTCCTCATTATCATACTCTAATACTTATAACAACTCCTTATATATTTTTCATATAACTCATATTTATAGGATAATCATTCACATACTCTAATACTTCCATGAATAATTGTTACACTTTTCAAAGCACTAATTCACATGGTACACTCATTGGTGTATAGTAATTCTCCTCTGAAAAATAACGTCACAAATCATTTTTGGACATTTTTGAAATTCATAAATAGTCAATTTTCAATCTTATGAATATTTTCAGATGAAAAAACATTAGACTCAGTCTTGATTCATGGTTACTATAATAAAAAAAATCATTCTCAAAGGTATTCATTTTATTAGGAATAATATTATCCCCCTACTTAATTTAGTGACTTGAATTCAGTGGATTAGACGGCCATTATTATATGTGTATCATTTTTTGGGTAAATAGTGTCTCGTTAAGGAACTCAACCCATAAAAAATTTTCTATGTTTCATGTATTTGACTTATAACAAAAAACGAGTGTTATGTTATCCAGAAGTGGGTAAGGGGTCTGCTCCCAGCCTATGCTTCCAACATGCGGTGTGGATCTGCTCCCTTCTCATGATCACATGGTCCCACCCCTTTCCCCCTTTACTAGCTTGGTTAGTTTTAGCTTGAAATATTTTTTTTATATTAGGAACTCTCACAAGTGCCTATGATAATTATAGAATAATTATATAAGTGATAATTTTCCTTTAAATTATCAAACCCTATCCATTATTCTTGATCATATTGCCTCTTGACCCATGAAAAATAAATCAATAATTGTTTCCCTGTGATTCACACTTCTCAAATTATTATCAGCAAAGTGGCTAGTCTAAAATTATGAGTGCCAACAAATTCCCCTACCCCTTCGAATTAGATTCATTATGAATTAAATGAATTAAATTTTAAGTTAAACCATCTAACACATTATCACATAATTGAACAACTAATGATATTTTATATTGAACATCATGGTAGGATTGCTTATAAAATTATGTTTATTGAGGGATTTTGAGAACCACTAAGAGGATATTTTCAACTCATTGTGTGTGGGTTTCAGAAAGGGATAACCATTGGTTTTCCAAGATGAATACTCTTCTTAAGACATAAGGTTTCTCATATAAATTATATTGGATCAAGGTGTTGATGCCATAAAATCATAACATACAAATATTATAGGATAGAAAGGGGATTGTGTGGAGAGGAATTTATAGATGGGTCAAAGATAAGGGAACTAGACGTCACTATGTATCCCATGGTATGGGAATCAATATTTATGTAATTCTAATATATGTTCCTCTATATAGATAATTCTCATTTAGAAAAGGGTAAAATTTTCAACATAGGTTCATTGATGAAGAACTATATGATGAAATCATCAAAAAATATTTTTATCATATATGTGAGAAAGGATATAATATCATTTCTATTGATTCATGGTTAAAGACCCATGTTCCCATATGTATATTTCATGTATATCGATTATATACTATATTTTAGGGCACAGAAAGTGGGAAACATTAAGAATATTAAGGTAATATAAGATGGACCTAGTGTCATACAATTTAATTACATGATTGGACTAAATACCCTTATGTGGATCCTGACAAATAGAAATGTGATCTAATATTTTCCTTGGACAGTGAGCATAGTTAGCACAAATCATTTTTTCTAGGAACAAATGATTGTCCCCATGCGATTTGAACCTTTTATGTTCATCCTAAATTTTCTATAATCCAATAATGGGTATGAATTGCAAGCAATGAAATGGAGTTTACTCAGTTTTCCCTTTTTGGGTTTTCATTATGACATGTTTTATCTATTTCCCACAAGTTTCAAAAGCTCATGTTTTTACTAGGATATGCGGGGTGCATGCCTAGTGAGAAGAAACTCTACTTTTTAATAGGTTGGAATTTTTGTGTTTTCATCCCAGAAAGTTCGATGTTTATTGTCATTGGAATTTATGATATTGGAATCAAGACCAATGTAGCCAGTGTTTTTAAATAGTTTTGACCACATGTTTTCTATGTTAATGCTTAAATATCATTAACACAAAAGGTGATTGAGGTAGTTTATTTAGGAAGGGAAATGAAAAACCCAACACGAATATGGAGTATAGTTCTAGTATTGATGGTCTCATGGTTAATTAAACATAGATTAATTCCATAATGGCCAATGGCCATATAGTTTAATGTAATAAGGTATGTAAATTGGTGATATTTAGTTTATATTCTAACAGCATGGACTCGAACTGTGTAATTTAAAATCAAGAATCCTAAAATATGTTCCCCTTTATTTAATAAAACTTTCATCTCAATAACAATAGTTGGAGAAACACTCCAGGTCAAATAAGGTCACATATTCATTTAGGGTGTGAGAAACAAGTGACAACTTGAAAAATCATATGAATCGCACAAGAGCGCATGATAGGATACTTGTGAGGGTATTTCACATTAATTAAATAAATAATATCTATAAGGATTTAGATATCTTGGAGGAACATGGTTGAATGTGATGAAAATTCATATATGTGGCTATAATATAATGTTCATTGTGTAACTATGTATCCCATGTTATAGGAATCAATCCACACATAGCCCGAATGGCCCGAAGGCCTTCTTTTTTAATTTATTATAGATAATCCCCAATTTAAGGGTTGAAGGGGAACCCGTATATAAACCGTAGGCCCATGGAACAAGGCCCGACATGACTTGTAATAGATGACCCAAAGGCCCAGTGGCATACCATGCCCAATACATGACTTGTAGGCCGAACCCACTAGAGCTACCCATCCCTATCTTCTGCATCATTGATTGACTTTATCTCCCCACATTCATTGCTGATTGGATAGCATTTCCCCATACAAAGCTACACGGTGCCTGGTCCCGATGGCGGTTTCTATACCCTCTCATTTTTCCAATCTGGTTAGCTCTGCTTCTGGTGACTACTACTGGTGCTATGATCCTCATCTGGGGCCTGCTCTGTGTGAACTGGGCTACTTAATGGTCTTCAAATGCCCGAAGGCCCTGTGGCCCAAAGTCCTTTGATGGCCCAAAGGCCCTAAGCCTCGTAGGCCCAAACCGGTGGCCCGAAAGCCCAAATCAGGTGAATAGTTGGGATGCTACAGTACCAAACAGTTACTACTACAGTGCTTCTATAGTGTCTGCTACAGTAATTCTACAGTACTACTACAGTACCCCGGAAATTCATCTCTACCTGGTTTTGAACCTGGGTTTCTTGGATGCCGAGTAGGATCCCTTACCACTCGGGTACGGGCTCGTTTCCATCCACACATAGTTCGTATTAAAACATTCTTTAAAAGGATTAAACTCATATGCAATGAAAGGGGGTAATGTAGATCATATTTTGGATAGATCGTGGCATTTTTTTCAAGAGGTATATCTATAACAAATGATTCATTGAGAAAAGATGGGTCCTTATATAAATCAAGATCTCAATCTTGGGAGAAAATTTTTCATACCTCATCCTGGTATGGGATTGGAGCAATGTGAGTCTCTAAATATGTTACCCATGATAAAATACCTAAGATTACATAGAAATGGAGTATTTAACCCTCTTGTTAATTTACATATAGGGATCATATAATTTTTTCCTTTACATGGTCCTAGCTCTCATATACAAAATAGGTCACATAGAAAGGACCACATGTCATGTAGTTTAATTTACTTCTATAAGGAAATTGGTGACATAGTTTAGCATCATGTTGAAGAGATGTATTATTACTATAGTTTATGGTTACATAAATTTGGCCAATTATTATTCCTTTTAGAGTCTTGCATCCTGAACCATTATGGTTGTACTACTATGACCATGGGGTACCCAAATATATGGTCATACATCTTGGACCATAAAGAGATTAAATTTATATCCAAGTAAAACTAAAAAAATGTGGATTTAGGGACCTATGTGGATCCAATTCCAGTATAAGAAACACAATTGATGGGGGAGTAGTTCCTAACTGGTCCAGATAAAGAATATAAGTTACAGAGTTTGTTGGAATAAAACAAAGAAACGTTATTTAACCCTTTAAACATAGAAAAATGGATAATAAAAATAATATCCTCAAATGTATGAATCCATACTCGAGACTAGAATTAATATAATAATCATTATTAATGGTATAAACCTATTTCCACATATAGTTGATGGATATTGAGGATAATAGGCTAGCTATCACCACACTAAATCATGAAAAAACACATAGGGTTTATGTGGAATTTTCCTCAGGGACCAAAATATCCACTAGTGGTTACATTGTAGGCTCAGTGGAAAATCATTCTATTCACCAACATTTCTAAGAAGGGTCTCTTTAGGTCAGTCAATCCTTGTTACCAAAATTTCCACAATAGAGAGACCTAGAGGATTAATCTACATAAGGACACTAATGATTCAACCATAAAAATGTATAAATTGTGATGGGTGAATGAATATGTGTTCAAAAGGTTTTGGAATATTACATAGTTATACCATTATGTTTTAAATATGCTACTTGGGTAGAAGGAAAGAACCATTAATGATGGGAAGGTTTATTTAAACCCCAAAAATAGTGAATCTAGAATTGAATATATATGGCAGAATCATAATTATTTATTTTGATCATTGGTGAGTGACATCCATGAGGAGTTAATGATCATGCAGGTTGGAATAGGAACCACATAGTTTAAAGTTTGTGTGTAAAGGACCAAACATTATGCATTTTAAATCCATGTGATGAATAATAAAAATCACTATAGTTTATGGTCACATATCTTTTACCAATTATTAGGGGGAGATTTATTTTCCAGTAAGTTATTTTAAACCTGACATGAATAGGGGCCTTGGGAGAAAATTTCTTGCGAATATAGTCTCATATATAGAGCATAATGATTTTGGATTTTCCCAAGATAGAGGGTCTAGGAATCACTACATATCCCATGAAATCATGAATCAAAATATAAATTGTTCTAAAAAGGGGTGTATTTAGAGACCAGTGCTAGAGATAGGTTCTCTTAAGTGAGGTCCAAATAATCACATTATTTTGAGTCATGTAATTGATATGTGTAATGTGTATTTTAATGATTTATGGAAAGGATATGGTGGAAATTAATTTATGTTCATTTATCTTTGACTGAAATATTAGCGATTTTCCAATTCATGGTGATCTGTCTAGTAATTTGCTATCATTTATTATGCATGATTATGGAACATTATATGTTGCAATCGAATGGATTTTAGATATAAAGAGTGACATGGGATATTCTTTCAAAGAATCACTATTGACCGTGTCTAGAAAGATGAATCAAACTATGATTATATATAGGTGCGTATATATAGAATAGGTTTCCCATGTGGAAAATAATTCCTCTAGTTTATAGGCCTCTTGTGGGAGACTTATAAAAATCCATATTTGGTGGTATCAATGTATAGTAAAATAAAAATATCCTCTGGTATCAAAATCCTATTACTGATGGTTGGGGAAATCTTATGGAGATTTTGATTTCCCTATATGAAGAGTTTCATATGTGTAATGGAGGTACATGAGTATATAACGAGCATGTTATAAAAAAATCAACCAAGAATTTGTTAGAGTTGGTGGCCTAGAACCCACTAATTTGTACTTTATTCATTAATTAAAGCCTTATCACACCTTTATTGTTCTTCTCCGTGACAATGCATGTGATAATATCCTAAGGATAACTGTTTCATTAAAGGGTCATAGCGGATCCCTGCTATGATGAGAACCCGGAAATTCCATGACACTGTTCTTGAATATATGTTCTATGGCCGGATGATGTTATTTTAGGGACACAAATAATACAGTCCATTAGGGGTGAGGAATCATAAAAGTTTGAGGCACCTTCTCATGGTGTGCGCCCTTGGTAGTATCCAGGAGGATATTATGAGAATGATACCCGCCAGAAGGAAATCCATATTTCATAGTGTCATTGGATGTTCCTATCTGCGGACGTGTGTATTGGTCCTTAGACTTTAAGATTATTATTAATGGGTATTACAACTCATGAACTTTGATGTGTTGATGAAAACCGTGATGACACACTATTCACAGCGAGGTAGGATACGTTGGATGCGTCATGAGTAATACTGAATTAATAGAAAATGCGAGAAAGGAGTTTTCCCTTCTGTTCCATAACAGAAGTAGATATCTCAAGCCCTTTGATGGAATTGATATAGCCTAAATAAATCCATGGACATGGTAAAGTATGGGCGATTTCAGCTCTGAAAAGTCAAATAAAGAATAATCGAGCACATGGGTTGATGGCACCAGCCTACAACCCGCTTGATTATAGATATCAAGGAAAAGGTATTATATTACACAGTAAGCATTCGTAGGAGGTGACACATCATTACGGCGTTAACTTCTTTCTTTATGGGTGCCTTGGCGTGTTGCTAGATGCTAACCTTGGACTTTAGGCAGGCTCCGCCTAATGCCACTGAGAAAGGGGCCTAGAGTGTCACACACTAAGTGTGTCCATGTATCTCAGTTAAATATTAATTTAACAAGTTAAATAAACATTATTCTCGACTGTGGTTTAATAATTATTTAAGGATGCTTGATTTTATTTATTTCGACACTAGTTATTCGAGAGAGTATCTTGTGGGTGAAATAATACATTTATTAGCGAGTAATGCAGTTACATTTATTTATTAAATAAATAGTCATTACTTAAGGACTAATAAATGTGGTGGAGGAAATAAAGGAAAGTGGAAAATAAAAGTACACACCGTGTATATTAAATATACAGGCTATGTAGTTTTATGGAAAACAAGTACACGCCATGTATTAATTATTACATGTCGTCTAGTTTTTCCAGTTGGGATTTTGAGGATATAATATTGTTTTATTTAAATGATATTTATTATAATCAGCGTGGGCGCATGTCAAGAAATTAATAATTCTATATGGGGGTTTTCAATAAGAGTTAATGAAATAAAAAAAATGCGTAATGCGTTTATTTATTCTCATAACTATATAACCTCAAACCCGATTATAAATATCCTCACAAATCCAACACTTTTCAACAATATAATTGTTGTGCACAACAGTTCTGAAGAATTATTTCCAGCCTGAAAGAAATCCTTCCTCTAAGAACGCTCTCAAGACCGAGATATCAAGGCGATCAAAGGCGGACATTGCAAGCGAAGGTTCTTCCGTGCTAGCACCTAGAGATCCCTTCGGTGACGTCCGGAGATACGTGGCACACGTGTGGATCACTGCTAGAGGAATCCTACACTTGGATTTTACGACGCAACGACTGATCACCAAATCGTGACTGGACACATCAACAAAGAAATAATTCCACCGAGGTAATTCTTGTGAATTAATTAAATTAATTATAACCAACATATGATGATCCTATCTCTATGGTTCCAGGATTCCCTCTTTTGTTTTTTGTTCTTCGTTCTATTTCAAATATCCAGCGTTTTATATCATGACGGATCTTGGTTTGAACATTATTTAATGCTAAAATTAAAGTTGGTCAAACCCACCAACACGATTCCGCTGCGCTGAGAACCTACAAGTTGTATCAGAGTGGTCATATTGTTGATTATAATTATTTAGTTTTTCATTGGTGATCTATGCATTAAATAATTTAGTTGATTCAATTCATGTTAATCGTTCTTTAAATTTGAATCTCGAGATCTGTTACTCCTCTATCGTTTCACGTTCACCATACAGAAACGACATTTTCTTTTAATTTTTGATTAAAATAAAATAGAGGAACTCATCCGGAGGAGCCAAACATTTCTGGATGTACAACACCAGAATACACGACGTGTATTCTGAAGTACATGCCGGGTAGTCTAGGTTCATGCATCGGACTGGTCTGCCAAATCAGGCCATGTAGGGATCCTATCTAAGTCATTTATGACACCGTGTGTTGACCAGGAACAGGTGGCACACGGTTTCTGGATTACACACTGTGTGGTCTAACAGAACATGGTGTGTAGTCCCTTCAAGTTAGGGTTAGACCGTGTACCCCGTACACAGTTTGCCCGACTGGAAACCGTGCAACATGGAAACTACACGGCGTGTTTCCCACTGAACACGCCGTGTACTATGAAAATTTCTGATGTACATTAACACGCCATGTTCCAGGGCGTGTGCTTCGGATGGATGGTGAAGAAAAAGTACACCTCGTTTAGTCGGAACTACACACCGTGTACTCACCCAAATTATAGAGATTTATTAAAATTTATTATTATATTATACAAACCCTTGAGACATGTATTATAGAACAGGCGTAATGATGAGGCACAACATGTGATAGGTGTTTTATATATATGTGTTTAATTTAACATCTATGTAATAAATTGGAATTCACCGAGTTTCCTCCAAGGTACAAGTTATGTAAAAAGATAATTTAAAATGAATTTATTTGTCTAAAATTATGATGGATGAGAATCTCAAGGAAATTCAGAAAAGGATTTAAGATAAAAGGATTGATTAATTAAAAATAATTAATTGATTCGAGCATGATTTATCTTAATAAAGAATGATTAAATAATTGAATTCTAGTTTTATTTATGTGAAAATATCGTTGCATGTATGGATGATCATTATCTAGACCAAGACCTTTGTATGTGAATGGTTTCTCTTAATTTATTTATTTAAGTTTGTTGGCCTGCAAGCCTTCTCCTCATTAATATGTAGGTCCTGCGCGCCCAAGGATTCTTTTATGTAAAAACACCTTTTTAACCCTCACGTATGTGTGAGATAAATGCATATGTAATGGATGGAGCCCCCAAGCTAGTAGAGGTGGCTCAAGTCAGGAGCAAAGGCAAAACCAATCCAAGGGTGGACAGGTGGAAAGCCGTAAACACGAACCTGAAATGTTCAAGGTGTTTCTCCCCTAGGTCTTGGGTTAGTTTATCAACCTATAGATAAACTAACCAATAGAAAAGCTCATGATCATTCCATTTATTTTATTTCTGTCATTTACGTGGTTTATTTATTGTGGGTGTGTTGTCACGATCACACAATTAATGAACTAAACAAGCATGCAAGATGGAACTAAAATAAAAACCAGCTTATGCGTAAATATTATCTTAGACATGGTTAATCACTTAAGTATATCCCACTTAATATTAACAAGCAAGTAATCAAATATAATAAAATGGAAATTTACGTATAAGGATAAAATCCTTCAAAAGAAATATTAAGTCAGTATAGCCTTCCATAATCTTGGTTAGAATTGAACCATAGTTCAAAGTGATTGACCAACCCTATTTGGGGTGATTTCAATTATCGAGGAATTCTAATTCAATGTTTTGGGTTTACTTGACTTGGTTCGCATCAAGGGTTTACTACCACAGCAGGACTTGGTGTGACCAAGAGGCAAAGGTTGAGGAAATCCAAAATAAAAGAATTTCAGGATTGGGGAGTCCACTCAGCGGATCAAGGAGCTGTGAGTTAATGCAGTTGGCATTTGGAATGCCTACCAAACACCCTTCAAGTTTCTTGACAAACCTTAGTTGGGGTAATGTGAAGGGAAATATGGATCCTTTCCACTAGAATATTCAAGAAATTGAATATTCCTAAGTCAATGGTGAGGGCTATTGGATTTCGATAAAATAGTGGGAGACTAATAAGTATCAATTTATTTATTTGTCTCAATTTTTGTAATAAAGTACTAAACCTTTTCTCATCTTAATTTTCAGAAATGGAAAAAATGACTTCGAACATATCATTTCGAACCATAATCGAGAAGTAAAACCATCTCACTGGTTCCAATTTCCAAGAATGGCAGAGGCGTTTACGCGTCATCCTTCACCACGAAAGGAAATTGTATTTGCTGGAAGAGCCTATTCCAGTTGTGCCTGGGAAAGGGGCCAGTGATGAGGAATTATCTCTTTATATGAAACGCATGGAAGATGCTACATATGTCCAGTGTTTCATGATATCGGCCATGTCCAACGAGATTTTGAAGCAACATGAAAACATGGACGTGTATAGAATGATGTCTCACCTTAAGGATCTCTACCAAGAGAAGGTGAGGCAGGAGAGGTATGAGATCTACAATTCTTTTTTTACAACTAAGCTTGGAGAGTCTATGCCAGCTGGGCCTCATGTAGTCAAGCTTATTGGATACATTGAACACCTGGACATCTTCGAGATTTAATTCCCAGATGAGTTGCATATAGATCGCATCCTATCATCACTGCCCAAGACCTTCTCTAGATTTATTGTCAACTACAACATGAGAAACAATGATAAGAGTCTATCAGAACTTCTGACCATGATTCTCCAGGTATATAAGCACATGGGGTGTGACAAACCTGCAGTCCTTATGGTGAATAAGAAAAGGATGGAAAAGGCAAAGGGTCCAAAGACTTATAAACGGTCTGAAGCCCCTGAGCACCTTCCATCCAAGAAGGGGAAGATCCAGAGGCAGGGCAAGGAATATGAGGTGGTGTGTTTTTCACGTGGCAAGCAAGGCCACTGGAAGAGGAACTGTACCCAGAAGCATGGGGAAGCTAAAGGTGCATTCATTATCGAGTGTAATCTTTCTATTTCTACACATTGGGTATTAGATACATCTTGTGGGGCTCACATCTATATTCAAATGCAGGAACAAAGTAGATTTAGAAATATTACCAGAGGAGAGGTGGATCTTCGAGCTGCTAATGGCGTAAGGCTGGCTGCGTTGTCTACTGGCGATTACAACCTCTCATTGCCGACTGGGATGATTTTGGTTTTACATAACTATTATTATGTGCCTAGTGTTACCAAGAACATAATTTATGTATCTTTTTTAGATATGGATGGATTTGTTTCCAAATTTATAAATAAGGGTTGTCTCTTTTATAAGAACAACATATGTTATGATATGGAACATTTAAATAATGGTTTGTATGTATTAAATTATGAAAACCAAGTGTTGGTAATCAATAACGAAATAAACTCACATGACTCATACATCACCCAGTTGTGGCATCACCATCTCGGTCATGTGAACGATAAGCATGTGACAAAGCTCTGCCAAGATGGCTATTTAGACTCTACTGAGCTAAAACCACTTTATAGATGTCACGCTTGTTTACAAGAAAAAATGACCAAGACGCCTTTTGGTGGACTGTGTGAAAGTGCCACAGATCTTCTAGTATTTGTACACACTGATGTGTGTGGACCATTTCTAGTAGAAGATATAGGTGTATATTCTTACTTAATTACTTTTACTGATGATTTGAGTAGATATGGCTATGTCTACTTAATGAGGTATAAGTCAGAGTCCTTAGAGAAATTTAAGGAACTCAAGAATGAAGTAGAGAATTAGCTTGGTAATAAGATAAAGAAACTTTGATCGGATCGAGGTGGAGAATATCTGAACCAAGAGTTCATCGATCTTCTACGGGAGTCTAGGATTCTATCTCAGGTCACTCTTGCTTATACACCACATTGGAATGGTGTAAGTGAAAGGAGGAACCTCACCTTGTTGGAAATAGTGAGGTTGATGATGAGTCATGCAGATCTTCCATTTTCCTTTTGGGGATATGCATTAAAAAATGCAGCATACACATTAAAACGAGTACCAACTAAGGCGGAAAATGGAATTCCCTATGAGCTATGGAATGGAAAGAAACCCATTTTGTCGCACACACATGTATGGGGATGTGAGGCATTTATTAAGGCCTTCTCAGGAAACAAACTAGCACCCCGGGGCATGAGGTGTATCTTTATAGGATATCCCAAGGAAACGAAAGGATATTACCTATATAACTCTTCAGACAAGAAAGTGATTGTCACCAGACAAGTCATCTTTCTTGAGAGGGGGCACATCCTCAAGAAGGATAGTGGGAGCACGATTGACATTGACGAAGTTGATGCTCAAGATACATATGAGTTGGTATAGGAACAAGTTCCACAGGTCCCCTTGTAAGTGGTTCCAGAAACACAAGTACAGTGTATGAGCTCAAGAGTGGAAAGGGAACCAGAGAGATTTGGTTTCCTAGTCACCGAGGATGGTGAATAATTATTGTTTAACAATGATGAACCTCTCTCCTACAAGGACGCAGTAGAAAGCTCAGAAGCTACAAGATGGCTAGAAGCTATGCATTCTAAGATGGATTCCATGTATCATAACCAAGTCTGGGTTTTGGTCGATGATCCAGTTGATGTAAAGCATGTTGGATGAAAATGGGTATTCAAGAGAAAGCTTGACATGGAAGGTCAAGTTAGCACCTATAAAGCAAAGACAGTGGCTAAAGGGTTCAGACAGTATCAAGGAATTGACTATGATAAAACCTTCTCGCAAGATTCCATGTTTAAATCCATAAGAATCATACTTTCCATAACAGCTTACCATGACTATGAGGTTTGGAAGATGGATGTAAAAACATCATTCCTTAACAGGAACCTTAAGGAAGATGTCTATATGAAACAACCAAAAGGGTTTGTGAAACCAGGTGAAGCCAAACGGGTTTGAAAGTTGCAGAAATCCATTTATGGATTAAAACAAGCATTCAGGTCATGGAACATTCGATTTTATGAAGCCATATAAGAATTTGGGTTCATTGAGAATAAATGTGAGCCATGTGTTTATAAACGGTTTAATGGGAATGCGATTGTTATCCTAGTAGTATATGTTGATGACATATTACTTATTGGAAATGATGTACCAGTATTACAGTCAGTTATGGATTGGTTGAACAAGTGTTTATCCATGTAGTACTTAGGAGAAGAAACCTACATTCTAGGTATCAAGATCATTCGTGATAAATCCAAGAGGCTTCTTGGACTAAGTCAGGGTACATACATTGACTAGATACTAAAGATATTTAGTATGGAACAATCTAAGACGGGATTAGTTCCAGTGTCACATGGCCAACATCTTTATAAGATAATGTGTCCTCAGACACAACAAGAGAAAGATAGAATGAGTAAGATCTCATACACTTCGGCTATAGGATCCATCATGTATTCCCTGTTATGTACAAGGATTAATGTTGCCTATACACTGAGCATGGTAGGTATATATCAAGAAGATCCAGGAGAAAAACATTGGACTATTATTAAGACTATCCTTAAGTATCTGAGAAGAAGTAAGGATATGTTCCTGGTGCTTGTAGGAGATGAGGAGCTTGTTATCAAAGGGTATGCTGATGCTAGTTTTTAGACAGATCAGAACGATCTGAAGTCGCAATATGGATATGTTTTCTGTCTCAATGGAGGAGCTGTGAGCTGGAAGAGTTCAAAGTAGCCAGTTTTCACCAATTCTATAACGGAGTCTGAATATATAGCAGCTTCTGATGTAGCCAAAAAATCCATCTAGATTCGGAACTTTGTCCAGGAGCTTGATGTGGTGCCTAGTAGTAAAGATCCCATTACATTGTTTTGAGATAATACTATAGCGGTGGCTCTTGCGAAATAACCAAGGTCACATCAATGGACAAAGCATATACTCCAAAAGTATCACCTCTTGATGGATTTCTATCAAAGGGGTGAAGTTGCAGTAAGTAGAGTGTCCACATAAGAGAATGTGATAGACCCCATGACTAAAGGCCTATCTCAGCAGAAGTATGAATATCATGTGAGAGCTAGCAGGTTAAAGGTTGTTAGCAGTTGGCTCTAGTCCAAGTGGGAGTCTATTGGATTTGGTGGCCTAGAACCAACTACTTTGTACTTTATTCATTAATTAAAGCCTTATCACATCATGATTGTTCTTCTATGTGACAATGCATGTGATAATGTCCTAAGGATAGCTGTTGCATTAAAGGGTCATAGAGGATCCCTGCTACGATGAGAACCCGGAAATGACATGACACTATTCTTTAATATATGTTCTATGGACAGATGATGTTATTTGAGGGACACAAATAATTCAAGCCATTAGGGGTGAGGACTCATAAAACTTTAAGGCACCCTCTCATGGTGTGTGCCCTTGGTAGTATCCAAGAGGATATTACGAGAATGATACCTACCAGTAGGAAATCCACATTTCATAGTATCATTGGATGTTCCTATCTGCGGACGTGTGTATTGGTCTTTAGACTTTAAGATTATTATTAATGGGTATTAAAACTCGCGCACTTAGATGTTTTGAAGAAAACTGTGACAACGCACTGTTCGCATCGAGGTAGGATATGTTGGGTGCATCATGAGTGACACTGCATTAATAAATAATGAAAGAAAGGATTTGTCCCTTCTGTTCTATAACAGAAGTAGATATCTCAGGACCTTTGATGGAATTTATATATCCTAAATAAATCCATGGCCATGGTACAGTATGGGAGAGTTCAATTCAGGAAATTCAGACAAATAATAATCGAGCACATGGTTTGATGGCACTAGCATGCAACCCTAATGATTAGAGATATCGAGGCAAAAGGATTATATTACATGGTAAGCGTTCGTAGGAGGTGACACATCATTGCGGTGTTAACTTCTTTCTCTATGGGTGCCTCGACATGTTGCTAAATGCTAACCTTGGACTTTAGGTAGGCTCCACCTAATGCCACTAAGAAAGGGGCCTAGAGGGCCACACACTAAGTGTGTCCATGTATCTAAGTTAAATATTAATTTTACAGGTTAAATAAATATTATTCCCAACTGTGGTTTAATAATTATTTAAAGATACCTGATTTCATTTATTTCGAAACTAATTATTCGAGAGAATATATTGTGGGAAAAATAATACATTTATTAGTGAGTAATGCAGTTAAATTTATTTAGGAAATAAATAGTCATTACTTAAGGACTAATAAATGTGGTGGAGGAAATATAGGAAAGTGGAAAATAAAAGTACACGCCATGTATTAATGACTACATGCCATGTAGTTTTTCCAGTTGGGATTTTGAGGATATAATATTTTTTTATTAAATGATATTTATTATAATCAGCGTGGGTGCATGTCAAGGAATTAATAATTCGACATGGGGGTTCTCAGTAAGAGTTAATGAAATAAATACAATGTGTAACGCGTTTATTTATTTTAGTAACTCTATAACCTCAAACCCGATTATAAATATCCTCACAACCCCAACACTTTTCAACAAGAGAATCTTTGTGCACAACAATTCTGAAAAATTATTCCAAGCCCGAAAGAAATCCTTCCTCCAAGAACGCTCTCAAGATCGAGAGATCAAGGCGATCGAATACAGACATCGCAAGCGAAGGTTCTTCTGCGCTAGCACCCAGAGATCCCTTCGGTGATGTCCAGAGATATGTGGCACACATGCGGATAACTGCTAGAGGAATCCTACACTTGGATTCTATGATGAAACGACATATCTCTGAATCGTGACCAGACACATCAACAAAGAAAGAATTCCACCAAGGTAATTCTTTTGAATTAATTAAATTAATTATAACCAACATATAATGATTCTATCTCTATGGTTCTGGAATTAACTCTTTTGTTTTTCATTCTTTGTTCTATTCCAAAGATCCGACATTTTATATCATGACGGATCTTGGTTTGAACGTTGTTTTACTCTAAAATTAATGTTGGGAAAACCCACCAACGCGCTTCCGCTTTGCCCGAAACCTACGGAATTCAGAAAATCATCCATGTGTAGTTGTAACCCATATGCAGGTAGAATTTTTTTTTAAATAGAATTTTTTCTAAGGTTAAATGACTTGAACGTCACTATGTATCTCATAATAGTGAGTATCAACCTGTATGTTGTTCTAGAACATAGGTGTGGTGGGATACCAGTACCAAGGATAGTGTTCCTTATTGGTGGGGGGAATAAACTTGTGTAGTTTTATGTCATGAAAGGGATTTAAACCATACAGTTTAACATCATGACGTTATGATGGGAAATCAATGATTGGTAACCCTCATTGAGGTGGATTAGGTTTGTCCTGATGGTTGATTTTGGGGGGGTTTATTTCTTTCACAATCATTAATGTTAGGTCCCCATTTTCATTCTTAATAGAGACACCCAATGGTCCCCCCATCTAAAACTTGTTATGGAACTGCTTTTCAAAGGTATGTGGTTAATTGGTGTTTCAGACCTAATGACACTTAGTGACTCGCATTGGTCGAGAGGATGGAAGTTCGATCTCATCACACCCTTTTGAGGTAATTGTTTCCTATTTTGGGCTCTCTTATAGATATAAGATATGTTTGTGAATATCATCATAACCCCAATATGGGACTAAATACACTAAAAATGACAATTGGTTAACTCCTTTATATTTAAAAAATAGGGGGATCTCATTAGTGAATCCATATGTATGTATCCAAGGTTCTTCATCCATTTCCCAGTGATGGATAGATGCTTATATAATGGAGTCATACAACCAGGTGGTTTGAAATTTTCTCCCATATAGGGTGGTGGTTAATATTATGAGGAGGGGATTTGGCCATTATTAGGCATCCTAAAAATCCTATTTATTGTAGAAATTAAAAACCACATGGTCTGATCACTATCCTGGGACAACCCCCAAGGTATATTATCTTATATGCGGGTTTGTTTGTATCATTCCACTCATTGGTTATTATATAATGGTATTTTCCTAGCTGGTGGAGATTTATGATGTGAATGATTTGACCATTTCAACTCCATAAGACCATGTGATTTATAATCAGTCTCATAAATAAGGTATTGCAAGTAATCTATCTCACTAGATATGGATGCGGGTTTATAAACTGGGATAACCATTTTGAGCTTTGTATAAATATCGAGCCTTATATTGGTTTCCTTCTTATCTTGGTTATGGTAGGAATGAGAGCCACATTATTTTAATAAATTTTTCAATATACTAATGTATGAGGTAGGATGATATTCCCATTGGAATGATGGGGTCCTAATGGTTGACATGTCAGAGACATGAGGGATATACACAGAATTGGATAACCACTTGAGCTCATGACTTAAGAATATTCCCTATGTATCCTAATTATAGAAGGAATCAGAGCCATCATAGTTTAATTTCTTTCTCAGTCCACTGACGGATGAGTTATAATAATCATCCACTACTAATTATTGGGTATCTATGGTTGAAATGTCAGATACATGGAGGATTACACTGATGTAGATGTCTGTTTGTGCTTGGGCCTTATGATGGAATCATATGTATCCTGGTTATTATAGGATTAAGAGTCATCATAGTTTGATAAGTTGGGGCTTACACACTAATGTTTCCATTATATGCAAGACATATAATATTATGTTGGTGATCGGGGGTTACAGGCCAAGGTTTTTCTTTTATGTAGTAAATATCATATTATGCCACTGATTGGGGCTTACACACTATGGTTTCCTTTATATATAAGGTATATCATATCATTCCTCTAGTAAGGACTTACACACTAAGGTTTCCCTTGAACATGTAGAGTATTATGATGTGAATTATACGTTCATTGCAACTCCCAAATCCCATTGATCTATAATCGGTTTGAGAAACATTGGATGGAGAATAATCAATATCATCACTTATGATGAGAGAATTTTCCACTATGTAATCCCTTGGGGTATTTGACATGGAGCTTGGGATTTATAAAGGCATCCTATATATCTCGTTTTTTAGAGGAATCTGAGTCACTGTACTTTTATTGGTTAGGGATTACACACTATGTTTTCCCATTTATGATCAGGGCATACACACTAAGGGTGGATAAAGTTATCAATCCCTAGAATGACCATTTTAACCAGTCTACTATCATGTTTTACATGTAGTGATTGTATGCTTAACACACCGGGATGTTTTTCTCGACATGTTGGGGGACATCTTCCTAACATGTCTAAAGACAACTGCATGATACATTTGACTTATCCAAGGGACATCACATATCCTGGATGGAATGTATAAAGGATTTCACATGATCAAGTGTGGCTTGTCAATAGGACATTTCAAGACCTGGCTGGTTCATCTTGGAATCCATCTCATGATCTTGGATAGATTGTATAGAGGGTATCGCATGATCCAACTAAATTTCCTAGGTTTCATTGTGAGAGTTGTATGAAACCCTTGGAAGGCGTTGTGAGATTTAATAAGATAGGTCTCGAGGGGTGTTTCAATCCCTACATAACTTTTCCATGCATCATCACAAGAGTCGACTGACTTGTCCATGGGACATCACAAGAGCTACCTGACCTGCCCTTTTTCTATCACAATACTTTGCTAACATGTACGGATTTTTCCATATTATTTGGATGACTTGTATGATGGATACCGTGAGGTCAAGATTGTGAGTCAGGAGGGTTTCATGATACATGGGTGTAATTCCCTAGGGGTTCCATGTGACTTGTTGTTGAAATGTTTAGGGGACTTCCCATGATCAAAATAGTATACCAAAAGATAATTTCATGATATGGGCGACATGTCATAGTAATTTCAAATGACCTGGGTTGTTCATTCGAAGTGTATGATGATCATCATATCTGTTATCGGCATATGTTTCATATTTTTAGTCTTTATTATAGAGTTTTATTATATAAACCTTATATTTGTACAGTGTTAACTTGTTTTAAGTATTGTGTCTTTTAGCAAAAATATGGGATTCCTTTCCTGAATCCCATAGTAAGTCCTTCACATGATATATGAATGATCATGTGAAGTGATTTGGCATGTTGCATGATTTATTCGATGGTTTACTAGATCTTACGTGATGTAAAATATCCAATTCATAAGACCATTAGCTATGAGAAATATTCATTAATGCCTGGACCATCCATGCATAGATGAAAAATAAAATCTGACCTATTCTTTAAAGCCATGTTTGGGGATTTATAGGACTCTCCACCAAAGTTTTTCACCGCTTTACCTGGTTCATATCATGTGAATATATTATGGAATCAGTGGGGAACTATGGCATTACACATGTTTGCAAGGTCCTTCCATGGATCACTCTGTGGGCATCACATGATTTTGAGCGACCACAAGACCATCCCATCAATTCCTTATTTATTAGATTATTTCCAATTAATGGGGACTTTCTTAATCATGTGGATATTCTAGGGGAATTTTATATTGTTATATTGACATGTACATGTTCCTTCCAAAGATTAGGCTGCATGTTAAAAGGAATTCAAATGATCTTAGGTGACTTTTATTGGTCTTTATGTGAGATAAGGATTTCTTGTTAGGTAGTTATCATTATCTGAGGTGGATATGTCATTGGGTGATTTTGGGGTCTTTTGGATCACAAGGGATGCGTCATGTGATGTTTATGACCACAATAGGCCCCTTCCTTCTTCTGATTTTAATTTCATTATTTATTTTACAATGTTTGGGAATATCACAAGGTTTCTTGGATGTTATAGAGGAAAATAACTCTACCTCTTGGTGATGCACAATGAGATCAGTAAAGCGTATTATGGAGAAGAAAATCAGTCCATGGAAAACCCCATTTTTTTCGTATGGAACCAAAGGGGGAGTGTGAGGTCGCATGGACATGTCTGATGATCTTAGAGGCAAGGATGACATGACAGTGGGATTTCAGAAGATGAGGAGGAAATATCATTGATTTCTTGCATTGTCTTGCTGATCACTAGGGGAATGTCACATGATTTTTATGACTACAAGTGGCTTCTTCCTCAATGAATTTTATTTCATTTTTTTATTTGAAAAAGGTTGGGGATCTCACGGTGTTGTATGAATTTTATCAAGGAAAATAATCCCCCCCATTAGTGATGAATCGTGTATGTTTTAAGAACACAAGATGCTCCCTCTTATTGGATATTTTCCTCTTATTTTACAATGATTTTTAATGGCCTATTGGGGGTATTTCAGTAGACAAGCCACGTGAACCATAAGAGTGTATCTCGTTGTTGCTGCTTGACCAGTGATTTTTGGGGGTGACTTCTCCAGAGAATAGAAACTTATCAAAGAGACTTCACAGGATATTTCATGTTTAATTCAGCATGAGTGACCCTCTAAAGGTCATGCAGTTGTGTGTCTTCTGGGGTTTCACATGATCCGCGTGATCATTCCCACCTCCTTCTGCCTTTGCCTTATGGGGAAAATAATACACTTATTCTGGTGTATCTTCCATTTTTAAATTTTCTATGCTCATTTTGTGAGTGTCAACAATTACCCCCCCCCCCTTTAGAGTGGTGTTTTTTGGGAAAATGGATTACTTATAAGGAAATAAAATTCTCACCTGATTATTTGGAACTTTTGTAAATTGATATCATTGGTGATGCTTAGTCTATTAGGTGAGGTTTAGTATTCAATGAGATTCCATATAAATAAGGGAGTAGATAGGGGTACATTCTATAGTTACTCCATTTTCCATATCTCTTACCCTACATTCTTTACATAAACTTATCACAATACCATCCCGCAAGATCTACTCATGATACCTCATGGTGATACTATTTTAGGAGAACCACTCTGCACAACTTAATATTCCCATAACTCTGCTCAAATAAAATTATGAACCAAAATTCAATAATTTTTTAATCTTTATTCATGGGATACGATAGTCTTGAGTTTTTTGTGGTATCTTCTGGATTTATTTTATGGTCATTTGACTATTTTGTGGATCACATGTCCATTTCAAGGTCATGCGATAGAGAGTTTTATGAGGGGTTATGCAGTCATGTGATGACTTGATGGTTTATGCATCCTGTGACTTCTTTGGGAGTCAGTCAATTCATGATTTATTTAGTCGACTAGTGAATCCCTTTTGGTTAATGTGATGCTCATTACGATACAAGAATTTTATTTCCTTCTTTTGTCAAGAATTTATTTTATATGTTTGAAATAACCTACTTATTTTTGTACATATGGCTTATATCTCTTGTTAAATTTCCTCTAATGTATCTAATAAAAGGTTCATTATCTCTATAAACTATAATGATAACCTATGATACCACACGAACTTTGATAACAATGTTTTGAAAGGGCTTCTCCCATTTATGATTCAAAATTATCCTTTATTGAACTAGATTATTCTGTACATGTTCAGATTTCTAGATAATGATTTCATTTCTACCTCACACTTCAATATGCATTATTTCCAGGTGTCATCTTCTCTTGATTGTACCCAAATGAAAATTTTTGAGGATATATGGATAGTCACACCTCAATCCAAGCAGTTTTCTTATATATTGTCAAACACTCCATTAGGATTAGAAGGATTTGATTTCACTCATTATACTATTAGTCAGAGTAACTAGAATATATTTGTCTCTAGTATGAATAAACCAGGTGGTAAATGGAGATCAATGTAGGATCTTCATCATGGTGTTAATTTTACTAATGAATGGGTGCATCTATTCAGGGTCAAAAAAATTCATAGAGTTCACTGATCAGTTATATAGGGTCCATCTTCATGAAGAAGAATGGATTTCTCAATTTATTATTGATCGCTAGCCTAGTCTTATTAGAGAATTTATCATCCATTGCTTTCCTATAACTAAAAAATTCCATTTTACCAAAGGTGAAGTGAGATCCAGACTATGGGACATCTACCAACTAGGTGTGATACCCCCTCTTGGAGAGATGTATGATGAGTTCCTCCCAACTGCTTATGTATGGGATGATCCTTTTCAAACTCCAGTCTTATCAAGGTACTTGATCATCGTTGTTAAGGATACACTAAGAAATTTTCTAATTATGTTCTCTCTTCTCTCCTTCAATTATTGTATCATCATTTTTCCAATTCATAGAGGGGTTATTCCAATTTTTATATTCCTCCATCAGAGCCCTTTCTCATAAAGTTCATGATAGGGATGGGTTATATTGGCCCATTTATGGAATTCAAGGATCTTACTTTGTGGGGATATCAAGTAGAGTTATATATCTCTCGGAGCCATTGGATGGAGGTATTTATGGACATATTATTGAATGGATGTCTTTTCATAGCTAGATACATGCGTTTAGGAATCCAAGTCACCATACTGGAGATGGAAGTGTGACTAGAATAAAGACAACACCTTAATCTAGTAGTGTCGACACCTGCACACTTTTAGAAACTCCAGGAGCATATTCAATATGGAATCACACCCCTACACGATCACTGGCCCTTTTTAGTTTTTATTTGGCTGGATTGGGGAGAATTTCCATTGAAACAAATACTATAATGCCAACAAGATCCCTCATGCCTTATCTCATCCCATGTATTTTAACATATCTGAGTATGGGGATATGTGATTAAGCTATAATGGGTCTACAGATATGTTGATTAGATATGATATATTTTATTCCATCCCCTATCATGCACCAACTAACCCAATCGTTGAAAATGGAAGTGTCTCCCCCAATGAAATTTCATATATGATATCCCTTTGGGACAAGGTTCTTATAGATTGTATGGATGAGCTGATCATTTTCGAGCCATGTACACCTTATCGGTTTTCTCATAAATTCGTCTACACCCAAAGGGTATCCCCTCTTCCTTTAGCTAGCATACGAGGAGAGTCACACCATGGGATCATCCACCAATTATGGACAATGTTATCTTATGAATACATTGATGTTTAGACCATTCTTCCATCCTCTAATGATCTTTCCTTTCTTACATATGATTATTCCCCATGATAGTGTAGTCATATATAAGGGTGGTATGATAAGATGACTAGTTATTCATGTTTAAAATACACTTACCTCACCAATACCTATATCTGTGGAGACAATTGATTTAATTCAGGACTTGGTAGACACTTCAATGAATCTCCCTCAGCATGGTGATGACTATCTTGATAGTGGGACTGATTGTAATGAGGATATAATCCCTCTGACATAAGAAAAGGGTGATTCCTCTATCATGGGATGGATATATGGGGCCTCCTCTACAACCTCCCTGCTAGTTTAGGCAACTATTCATCCCATTTCCAAACCCATCCCATCAGTCATAGAATCTAAAACACGATGTAAGATAATTTTGTAGAAGATTCATATCCTGATTACAGAGACTCCTTTGGAATCATTTTGTGACCAATAGTTCACATATATCATCTACTTAATGACTTGGGGGTGGGTGGTTTTGATTGGTAACCACAATACTAAATAATGATGAAAATTTTTATAACTGGGTAATATTTGGAAACCAATTATAGGGTCCTTCGTGATTTTACATATGAGGCTCCACTTTGTAAGAATATTAAAGAGGTATCATAGGCACTGGGGAAAAGTCAGTAGTAGATATCTAAATTTCATTCATAGTTGGATTCTTGGACCATGAATATATATATATATATATATATATATAAGTAAATCATATATCTATTAAGATAACCTTTCAACAACATCATACTCATTGGAAACTACTTTATTGAGAGTTGAGGAGCTGACTACTTCAGTCGAGACTACCCATCAGGGGGAAGAATTAGAAGATACTGGAGGAGAAGAACTTCAACTTTCAATTGATGCTTCACACCAGAATTGTTCTAACTTAGTCGGTGCAATCAATCAAATATTATTGTAGTTTGACCATCTATATGCAATCTGTTTTTGATGAGATTATTAGAGAGACTCTAAAATGTGTACATCCCTCCTATTGTGTTATATCATTGAATGGATTTTCATAACATCAATATTGTTTTCAATTTTTATTTCATTCATGATTTGTATGAAAATTTTTTGATCCCATTTTATATTAATATCCAATGATACCAATCCATTTTATAATATCATTTAAACCTGAATGCTTGGATCTGAAAATTTAAATCATAAAATATTCTTCTCAACAAATAATCTTGAATTCCCACCAATAATAGATTCATGATTGTTGCATCTATAATATTTATCTAGATATTACCTCATTTTCAAAGGGATCAATGGGTAGATATATGTCCCGGAGGGTGAGTGATTAATCTTTTTTCAAATCTAATAGGCTTTAAGAGAGTATATTGATTTTATCTAAGGCCATATGGCATGCCATACATGCTTTACCATTATTACAGACTAAACTACAATTGTGAAATAATTTTTGGGGAACTTTAGATCGGACCATTTAACACTATAGTTTAGGGTATTTTATCTCAGACCTTATATATCATTAGTTTAGAGTCCTTTAGGGGGGAAATGTTTTATTATATTTTATGGTCGTTTAGCTTTATCCTTCCATTACTTTAGTTTAGGTCCTTTTAGCTCGGACCTTCTATCATTGTAGATTCGGGTCTTTTAGCTCGGACCTTCATCGTTGTAGATTAGAGTATTTTACATCAATACTTCTATTGTTTTATTTTAGGGTCTATTAGCTTATAATTACTATTTTTTAGTTTAGGATCTCTTAGATAATAGATTTTATCTCTTTAGTTTAGGGTATTTTTCTTGAACCTTATAAATCCATGTAGTTTTAAATTATTACTACCATGACTTGATCAATGATCATGGAATATAGTAAATACATCCCACGAATGACCCAAAACATACTAACTTTCTGAGTTATACCACGGTGTGGCTGAGGGTCATGAGTATTAGATCTCCTTTCCTACATGGATAAGGTGTCTCTAGTTGGTGGTTCAGAGCCCTTAAATTTCAATTGCATTGTTAAATAAAATTTTATAAACTCTTTTCAAATGGTCATGGATAATTTATGGGGGTAATATTTATTGAGTTACAATTACTAGGAATTCTATGTATTCTTGGATAGTTGGCATATGGGTGATGTAATTCCTAACTCAAGAGTTCAAGTCCGTCAAAATGGAATGGGGAAGAGATTTTGGGGATAACCCATTACAACCTAAGGTTCTTGGTTTCACCATGGTTTTTCAAGGGCTTATAAGGATTAAATCTCTGTTCATTCAAGAAGGACATGAATTTTACTGGTGGGTAATATCTATTATGTGATGGTAGTATGGTCAAGAAAATATGGTATCCACCCCTTCTTAAATGACATGAAATATTGGTGAAGACTCAAAAGTCTGTATGATGAGGTTGGGTATCAGAAAAAATATATCTAGGAAAATTTCATGCACCCTATAACTGTTCACATCTTAAATTTTAATGCTCATTAAATATTCCCTATTGATTAAAAATCAAGGGGTGTGGGACATCAAAGGTTTGGGAATTGTGTGTCGCATCTCGGCCTTGATAAAGGGTTCAAAATGTAATGATGTAACATTGAGGATATCGAATCTGCATGAATTTTCTAATATAGGGGTTTTAAATATTCTCCCAAAGTGTTCATGTTAGGAGGATAATATGGGACTATCATACCATGAATGAACCAAAAAACATTTAGGTGTTGAGTTCTTCCGCATTAATTCTAGGGCTCATAATGATTGGAAAGCTTATTTTACATAGTGACACATTTATTTAATGATCATATGCACATATATATGACCCATAATCATACATGAATAGTCATGAAAATGTTACCATGAATATGAGTATCCTTTTCCAAGGGTCATGGAAGTTTTTGGTGATCTGAGGCACTAAAATCATGATGTATGATTTATGGAAAGTGTAATATCCAATAAAGGGTTAAAGCACCCTAAAATTTGTGTCACCACCTAGAAAACATATTCTAATGGAGAGGAGAAGTGAAAAATAATTACACTAAATTTTTCATAAAAAAAATCATCGAGTGAGAATTGATTAACTTTAATACCAAGAAGATTCGGCCATGGGTTCTAAACCCAGGCCCCAAATTTATTTGAAAGAAAGATAGTAAAGATACAGCATATAAAGGGGGTTCTTACATGCATAGAACTACACCATAAACCAACACAAATGCACACCACATGGTTACCTCTTCCTAGGCCAGCCACGGCCCCTGGATCCTCCCCTGTTATGACGCCCTCTTCCCTTTTGCATGCCTTCATTCTCCATCCTATTCGAATCAGAATCCTCATGAGAGGGATCCCTATCCTGTCCAGGATCGTTCGGATGTACAGAGGGGTGGTCATGCTGTTCATCCCCTTGCACTAAATTAGTAGCCTGCACTGCAATGGGAGCCTACTCTTGCAATACATCCACATGAGGCACCTCTGGGATCTGCGCTGTTTGAACATCAAACTGAGAAGTAACCTCCTTCTCCTTAGATCCCTCCACATCTTCTTCAGCAGCAGAAATGAATCTATTGTTACAACCTACATTAATCATACCTTCAAGATTTATCAAATCAAACTCAGGGGTGTTAATAGTTTCTAACATAGAAAAAAAATTGGCAGCGGGTTTTATTGGCAGCTCCTCATTATTTTCTGCCAGCCTTGCCTCATCAGCATCTCTACTCTCCATTTGATCCAAGGGAGAGTAGACAGGGGAATTTTCAATGCCCGGCTTCACGAGGGCCGTTTCATCTTCTAGATTTCCTACCTTGTGAGTAGGAGATTCAGGTGGACAAGCCACCCCTGGATCACCTTGAGAATTTCCAGATTGATGGACCAAATACAGATTTTCTACCTCATCATCAATCTGCACTTTTTCCTGGGAATGTTTTCCAGCCCTCACCTTTTTGTGCATCACCAACTGAAAGCCCTCATTATCAACAATCTTATGCTTGCCCTTACCATAGATAGAGGTCATTGCGGCACAGTCAAGTTCATGATTAACATGATCTTGAACAGTAGCCTCATGCTCTGATATATTCTCTTCCACCTCTGAAATATCAGCCCATGCCTTTTTCTCAGTTCCAACCTTAATTCCAGATGAGTCCAGACTTAAAGAATTATCAGTCTCCATAGAGGCATCACTAGTGGCATGATGGAAATCATCAGACTTGGGAAATCCATGTTGAACAGCCTCAACAAAAGATGGGGTTTCCTTAGGAGGGTTCTTCATCTTGGAGTCATCCTTATTAAGCTTCTTCTTGCACTGATCATAGGTGTGACCCAGTGATTTACAGAGGGAGAATTTAAAACTCCTATGACATAGTGAATGGATGTGACCAATGCATAAACATGATTTACAAAAGTTAGGCAGCCATTCATATTGAATGGAGAGCTCTAGCTTAATTTCACCCGCAACAAGAAAAACAGTATCAATGAGAACATTAGCCAAATCAATCTCAACAAGTAATCGGGAAAAGTGGCCATAAATAGGATGCTCGGTCTCCTTTTCAACCTTAATGGGACAGCCGAGAGAAGATGAAATTTCCCATAGAATAGATGGATGCCAGAAAAACTAGTTTAGCCCCCTGATTCTAATCCAAGTCTAGGTACATGAGTTCTTGATAGCAAGAGGGCTCATCAAAGGATCCCACTGCTGGACCATGATGTAACCAGGCTTCATCGAAATAGGTCCAAAACTCCAGGCCACATTTTGCAATTCCTTAGAAGGAAAGAAAATGTGAAACGTACCTCTTCCAATTGAGATCAAATTCCAGTCAGTGAAACCCCAGCTCTGGGATAGGTGAGCTCGCACTTCATCAATCCTGACTGGAACATCTCTTCGGGTTCCCGAGAATCTGGCCAGAAGGGAGAATCGACATTCCTGTAGCTGTTCTTCCATAATCTTCGGGCTCGCTTCAATGAAAGCAATCGATCCATTTTTGGTGATTCGTTTGCTGAGAGAGACTGATTCATGGCAAGAATCCAAGAAAAACTTATTCCGAGAGGCCAACTCATCTGATTTCTTCTTAGGGTACATCACCGGCTTTGTTCCATCATTCTTCAACGCATCCACAGGAAAATCAATCCCACCAAGAGAATCAACCAGCATTGAAGGAGGGATGAAGACATCCCTCGGATCGAAGTAACAATCCAAATTCTTGGCCATCATCAAACCACAAATCGCCAAAAAATCGCCTCACAAGCTGTCTCCCGCATCCCCCCTCTTGATTAACTTTTACTACCACTATGAAGTAGGCCCTATGATCTTTATGTCTTATTTATTTGTACCCTTATTTTTGCATAAATTATAAAGTTGAATAGTTTATAGAGTGAAGAATTTAATTTTTCTCAGGACGCCCTTTCAATGCTATCAACCTGACAATATTTTTCTCTCTTTCACTAGAATTTAATGGTTTGGCGATTTAGATAATTATAGGTTAGGGGTTTAGTTCATACAACTTTTTCCAGAGTGTAGGAATTTTATGGTCATGATGCACATGAACCTAATATGGGGATGGTACATAAGATCTTAATTAGGATACCCAAGTTCAAGAGTACCCCATCATCCCTATGAGATGGAGATTAAAATATTTTAAATCATGGATCACTGTTCTTAATTGATGATTAATGATGCGTGATAATCATACCGGGAATTTCCCATAACACAGTGAGGGGTTGAGATCTTCCACAGTGATGTTAGGGATCGTAAGGATCGGAAATCCCATTTTACAAAGTGACACAATTTGGTTGTTGATCATAGGTGAATATTAAGGATACATAGGAATGCATGCATATTCAAAAAAAGGTTCCCTTATAACAGGTTATCTTTTTCCAAGGTCCATGATTGGTTTGTGGAAACTTGAGGTGCTCAAGACATAAAGTGTTATTTATGGATTGATGTGATTAAAAGATAGCAAGGGAAAACTATAATTTGGATGAATGTGTTAAGGCTATTGTGGTCCTTTGATAAAGTATTATTATGGATGATGGTCAACATAGTTTAATGTTGTGTAATAGGGATGTACTTTCTTCAGTTTAGTTTAACATCGTGCGATAAGGAATTTTTTTGGGCAGTTTTAATGTCATGTGACCATATGTTTTCATTTAAGTTTATCATCATGTAGTAAGGATATAGGAACAGTCATGAAATATTGTGCAATATATATGAAATGCATAAGAAGACCTTATGTAGATATGACTTCGACATAAGAAAAATGGTCTTGTATGGCTAAACTCCTATATAGTTGGGGTGACTTATTTTATCATTTGTTATAGTTTGGACTGGGACTGCAGATCCAAAAAACGTTATGTATCCGTTGATGGAATGAATAAATCCACATGAAGTTCTTGAGGGGCCGTGTAGTTTAACGACATGTGGGGAGGATATGGGATCCCTGATGTGAAATGGGAATATTTTGGTTGGACCCATGAATGGAATTCTGGGGGACACTATGTATCCCATGCTGATAGGAATGAATCCACACGTAGTTCTAAAAAAATATTCCTACATAGGTTTGACTCATAAATAGATATGGGGAATTTTTATACTATGTTTTTGTGACCGTTCCCATAGTTGGTGATCCAGGAATTACTACATATCCATTGAGAGAAGGAATCATGTCGCATGAAGTTATTTAATGGGAAAAACTCTACACATTTCTAACCCATATGAAGATGTGGGAATTATTTCTATTGATTGTTATAGATGGATCCAAGATTAGATATCTAAGAATTACTATGTACACTGTGATGATAGAAATTAATCCATATGTAGTTCTTTAATGGAGTTGTGGTAGGAGGCCAACACCAAAAATAGTGGTCCCCTTAAGCGAGGTCCATAAGATTGTGCAGTTTTAGGTTTTGAAAGGGACATCAACCATACAGTTTAACGTCATCTGGTGAGGAATCATATCATGCATTTTATGTTCATGAATTAAGGAACATGATAATCCAATCATGGTATTTTATTCCATGTTTTTATGGGAAATCCATTACTACAATTCGGAAGCTCACATGAGCTATTCTTATGGTGCGATACAAGGAATGAAAAGGATTCCCCTCACACTACATAGGAAATTAATGGATATAATAGGGTAATTTTGTACCATGTAATGATTGTACCAATATAGAAGATTGAGGATTCCCTACATATCTCATCTAAATGAGAATCAAGACATATGTAGTTCTTGAAAAACATTTGCAGGTTAATGTTGGGCTGAAAGGACATCATTTGCACATTTTAGTGTCTTTCGATAAGGACAATGATAACCCGATGTGAATAGAGATAGATTCCATGGACCAGTATAGTTCTACATCACACATTAAAGATATTTTTCATGCATCTTAACATATTTTGGTAAGGATGAGATATTCCTTGATGTTTAATATCCTTCCACCAAGACGTATTTGTACATTTTATCATCGTTTGGTTAGGATGTTGAGTACAATGCAATTTAAATTATTGCTTTCATGACCTCATATGTTGTGAAGTTTAATTTCTTATATCTTGGATGATTAGAGCTTGATGATAGCTATGAAATGTATTTCTTATGAAATATCACATTTGTGGTGGGGGTGACTTTCTCCCCATCCATTATGACTAGTGAGTAAGATCTGTTGTGATAAAAATGATATGTGATATAAGGTCCTTCCCATTTGGGTTTCATCTCTAGAGGCTTCTTTCCTAGAATCATTGGGGTCCTAAGTGCCAATACCTATTCTGATTGGATGAATTAATGTAGGAAAACATTCGTATTCATGTATTGTGTGATCCGATTCTAATGGGCTTCATGATTTTGAGTGTATGTGTAATGGCATGGACCCTCCTTGCATATTACTTTTCAAATTTGTTTTCTGTTTGAGGTATCCTGGGGACCACAAGTTTCTCATTAAGGAGTTTTCCAAAAACTCAACTCCACAAAATGGTTCCACCGAAATGGTGGAACTAGTCATGGGGCCCTCGTGAAGGAGGAGTTGTGAGCGTGGCGTCATGACGGTGATGCCGTGATGGTGGCACTGTGACGGTGGCCCCGTAACGGTGGCCAATTGATAGTGGCACTATGAAGATGATGTCATGATGGTGGTGTCATGACAAGGGCCCTGTAATAGTGTCCCCATGATGGTGGTAATGTGACGGTGGCACTGTAATGGTCACCGTCACTATTGGACACTGAAAGGGTAGCATCGTTGTGGTGTCACTATTAGAGTGGAACTGTTACGGTGTCTCATGGAATGGTGTCCAACCCTTTTCTTTTTTTCCCAGTTTCTGAGTTTTTCAAATTCCTCTCCAGTAACATATATTTTGATATAAAAGTGTTATAATACCCTTTTTAAAGCCATATAATGTAAAATATGATTTAAACTACCAACATTCGGATGAACCATCAGTTACCGAAACATGTGTTTTTTTCCTTAGTGTCACACCTTTCTCTATGCCATCCAACTTCACCATTATTACATGGTTTTCTCTATTTAAGTGATATATATTAACTCACCAATGTTATCACCACCATATCTGTGGGTAATTGTTAAATAAAAATTAATTCCATCACGTGTAACCACCCAATCATGTGGGGAAACCACGATATGCCTTTTAAGTGGTTCTAGATTTCATATCTCGCAACTACAAGATCTGGCCTTTTATCGCATATATATTTCATTATTCATTGGTTTCATTATTTTCCTTAGTTCACTTGGAGTCCCTCTTTCGGTGATGAATCATGTGCCATGCTAGATCCCTTCCCACTCAGCCTTGGTGTCCTTGTAGTTCCTCCTCTGCAAGTCACGCAACCCTAGTTCTTGGGGTGAGGAGAAAAACTTCAATCGTTGATCATCCAAGTGGGTTTTTACTTCATCTCTATTTTATGTGTATCATGCGGGGTGGGTGTGATAATGTTTCCTTAGGGCATAGATGAAACCAAACCCTAATGGAGATAATAAATGGATTTTATATAATGAAGGGGTTTGTTTGGTGAAGACGTTACTGTATTCTTTTTTATCTTTGTTTATATATTCTGAATAGTATGGGCTTATGAACATTGAAAATTGTGGTTGTTGATGGTCATTTCTTGTGCACTAATGAAGCTCTGTTTTCTTGATAATATTATGATTGAATGTCTGTAACATGGAAAATGGTTAGTAACTTAAACTCGGTTGATTAAATGGATTCCCAATGAATAAGAATCCTTGTGTGGTTACCCCGGTTAACCAAACAGAAATAAGAAACTTGATAAATGGTGTGGCTTAATATGAAAAATCCCTTGCTCTGTTCTGCTAATAAGCATGGTTGTTCTACTTGATGCTTGTGGGGTGATGTGGATGGGGATGGGATACCCTATTGTTCAGTTGTTGGTTTGTTGATCTGAGGACATTTGGGGATAAATGTTGTGTCTTGGTTTGGTTCTAGTACTTCAAGGGATCTCATGAATCCCTTTTGTTGTTGTGACTTCACAAGATAACCGAGTTTGAATGCTAAAATTGTTTTTTAGATGTTTTATTCTTCAGTATAGAGTAGTTTTGACTTGTGGATGTTCCTATTAGTTTCCCGGTAGTGGAGAATTATTTCTATTGAAATCACTTGAGCATGATAACAAGAATGGGTGAAATGGGGAATTGTTCTCCAGAAATGTGTCATGATCTATTTGTGGTTGTTGGAAATTTTTGCATGTATGAATAGTAACGAGGGTGTTTGTGTATAGGCTGGTTTAGACACCCTTATGTTGGGATGAGTGTTTGTTTACCTATGTGTATAAATTTAGTTATCGTGTTTCTTATTCACACCCCACCCAAGTTGAGCCCATCATTCGGAAATCCCCCATTTCATGGGGGATGGTATTCTTACCATCATTCTTATGTGTGGTTAGTTATTAGCTCCATTCTACTAATTATCCTAGGAGGCCCAAGACTCTTTGGGCAGGATGTGATGTCCTAATGTCTATTATAACCCAAGAAACTTTGGGCAGGGGTTTTGTGGTGGTTGTCCCATGTGTGTGCGGGTAGGATTGTTTCCCAAGTGTCTGTTGGATGAAGCCCCGGTGTCTTCAGGTGTGGTAGTGGTTGTATGGCCTAGGAGTCTTCAGGCGTGGTACTAGTTGTGGTGGAATAGGTGTTTGAGGGTGGGGATGTGTGTTGTTGTGGTGGCCCTAGTGTCTGCGGGAATTGATGTGTATGGTTTTGGTGGCCCAGGTATCTGTGGGCGGGATGTGTTGTTGTGATATCCCATAAGATTGTTGTCAACGTGGTAGTGGGACTGTAGTGGAACTTATGGTGGAGTTTTTATGCATATTATTTCCTAAATGACTAGTGTGAAATCGGTGCAGGGTACCAAAACATGGGTGTGCATTACTATTACTTTACATGACTTACATTATTTGGGGAGTGTTCCTTAGTGAGACTGGGTGGATAGTTTTCTTTCTAAGTGCCTCTGTTATCTCCATATCTCATGAGGAATTATAATTCCTCCCCACTTGTGCATTAGAGAATTGGGCTTTCCATACTGAGTATAATTTTGTACTCACCCTACGTATATTAAACTTCTTTCAAGTTTTCAGGAGGACTTTGAGGACCGTCCCGGACATTACTAGCTCGGACGTAGGGACAGTTTTCGTTGCAGTTTTTCTTTGTTTTGGTACTTTTCATCAGATTTTTCTTGTATTTGTAGCACTTTATTTTGAACATGCATGTGGAAAAGGGGGTTTGGTTTTACATTTACTTTCTTTATTTTGGAGTTGAATGAGATTTTCCATCTTATCTACTGATATTTTTCTATAAAATGGGTAATGCATTCCATATTACATGTGATTATATACCTTTGTTTCTAGTCACCACTCTAAGGCCTATTGAAGGTGGGACTCAAGGGTCATTATCTCTCCTTTAACTAGAAGAAGGAAGGTTCTGGCAGTTGGTGGTAGCTTACCTCATCTTGGTGATGGCGAGTCATGAAATAATTGTATCGGAGGTGATTGTTGAGATATAGGATGGATTTCAGAGTTAGGAATAGTGATGATTGCATGTGATGGTAGGGAAACAACGTTAGACAATCTTGGTGCATGAAATAGTCTGAGGAAGACCGGCCAGTACACATGATTTTAGCCCCCCCCCCTTATTCAATGCAATGACTCTGGACCTACCGAACGATCAAGTGATGCAAAACCGATTGTATGGTAGAGACCCTATGAAAGGTACATGCATCATCATGACTTGTGTTATTGTATGTTTTGGGTGTTTGGGGAGTTTAAGATGATTAACAAGTTTAAGAAAAATTTAAAAGGGATCTGCTGCACTACTCAGGCTTTGGAATTTCCTTATTTACCTTGAATCTATAGCACCCAGATGATGAACCCGAGTATTGAGGGGGATCAAGGCCTAGGAGGCTAATTTGGATAATCAGTAGAGGGATGGTCAAGAGGAAGAGGACAAACGGTGGAATAAGACGCCATGTTACTTTCAGTGGAAGACCCTCATAAAGTACGAGGGTGGCATCTCAGACATGGAGACAGAGGGATGGCTCGGTGATCTGGTGATATATTTCATATTGATCGGGGATCTAAAAAAGTACTGGTTTCCTCTGTTCATAATCCATATGTGGGGAGCAGTGCTTAGGAATCTTTATATCAGGAGAAGAGAAAGGCTGAGTTTTCATGGACTGACTTCGAGAGGGAATTATGGGTAGAATTCCTCTCTTCCATAATGAAGGCTAAGAATAGGTAGGATATACTCTCACTTTAGTAGTCTAGTATGTTAGTGATAGAATTGGGGATCAAGATCATGTATCTTCTTCATTTTTCTTCGGGCCTCTTTTTTGATGAGGAGTCTCTGGTGATACATTTAGAGGAGGAACTCTAACCTTATACTCATTATTTTGTTACTCCCTTCACTCTACCAATGTACATGGAGGTTCATAAGAATGATTAAGTGGTGGAGATGATAGAAACGCTGGGAGGCGTGCCATGAGAGGGGATCCAGTTGAGATCGTCGAATGGAAAGTCCATCAGAAATAGGCTTCCAGCCTCAATGCCTTATATGTTTCGGCCATTGGGGAGCAGGACCTAAAAGTTCTACTTTTGATCTCCTAGTCCACTTACTTTCCCTATAGAACTACGAACAAGATTCTTTATCTTTGTTAGCCATGGTAATCTTTGGAATCAGTGCCCGGACTGAGTATTGTACAGTGGAGGTGGGCGGTTTTAGCACGCACCTCAATAGTAGGAGTTTCCAACCAAACCTTTTTTGTAGTCACAGCAGGGATAGTGAGCTCCTGCTCCTCCGAGAGCAGATTTTGTAGGAGGAGGCTAGCCTCAATGCATTCCTCAGGGACCTTGAATAGGGAATTGTTAGGGAGGCAGCCGACATCCAAGGGGTAGAGGAGCTAGGAATGGCTAGTTTCACATCGTAGAGGCATCATTTCCTACAAGGCCAAATATTGATTGAGGTGTGATCATCTTGTTTAGTACTCTTGCCTATACCTTGTTTGATCCAGGATCTTCACTCTCCCTTTTTGTACCCAGTCTATCCCATGCTCTGGGTATAGATGTAGAGAGACTTTTCATGCCTCTTTTATTGAGTATGCCAGTCAGATGCCTTAACAACTTGTCTTATGTTTTCCAAGGATGTAGACTGTTGTTGGGGCCACATCAGTCAAGTGGGGACCTTATTTTGCTAAAGATGTAGCCATATGATGTCATATTTGGAATCGACTAGCTATTCTCTATATATTCCATTATCCACTACTTCTGGATAACGGTCATGTTTTCAAATATGGGCAGCCAGCGTGTAACTTTAATTGGCTAGCAGGGTTTCTAGGAAGGAAGCCGATGAGTGGAGACCCTTGTTTCCTTGTTATCTAAAATTTCATTGGAGTTGGAAAATACAAAGATAGTGGAAGACCCGGGGATCATCATTGAGTTCATGTACGTCTTCTCTGGAGAGGTTATGACTCTACCCCTTCAATGTGATGTAGAGTTTGAGATAGAATTGCAACTCGGTGCCCATCCAATTTTGATGGCTTATTATCGGATGTTGCCTTAGGAGTTGTGGATCCATGTTGATGAACTAATGAAGATGGGTTTTATACAACTGAGTGTGTCTCCATGGGGTGCTCTAATATTGTTCACAAAGAAGGTAGAAAGTGGTATTAAGCTATGTATAGACAACTGAAGGCTGAATCAGGCGACGTTCAAGAAACGTTACCCCCTCTTGAGGATCCACAAACTTTTTTACTAGTTAAAGGGATCATGTTGGTTCTCTAAGATTGACCTGTGGTTCGGGAATCAACAGATTCTTGGAAGGGGATAGAGGAGTTGGATTCCTTAATCCTAGACGCAAGGGTGGATGGTGGTAGAGGATATCTGTTTTAGATGAAGGTGTGGTCTTCCTTGGAATAGTCAATGTAGGAGTATCAGTGGAAGGACTTAAAGGCTGAAGTGATGTGCGATTGTGTTAGTCAGGGCAATTCTCTGGAAGGATGGTCAGAAGATGGTCAGAATTGTATGTTGTTTCATTTAGATATGTTTCTCCTAGTGGTAGTGCATGAGAGAGTTCTCGGTGATTTCTACAACTCACCCTTGGAGTTACACCTAGGAGTTTCTAAGATGTACCAGGGCTTGAGGGATCAGTTTTTGTGGCCCAAGGTGAATCAAGTTGTGGTAGAGTTTGTAGAAAAGTGCCTCATGTGTCAACAGGTGAAGGATGTACACTGTTTCCTATGAGGTCTGTTGTAGCCTTTAGATGTCCAGTGGAAGTGCGATGACATCTCAATGGATTTCACCACATGACTACCCATGGTTTAGGGATGTTGCGATTCTGTCTGGGTAGTGGTGGAACATCTAAGTAAATCATCTAACTTCCTTGTAGTCAAGGAGTCGAGTGCGGTGGATAACTTAGGACAGAGGTACGTGGATGAGGTGGTGTGGTTTCATGGAGTTCTGAGGTCCATAGTCTCAGATTGGGATACATGGTTTACCTCATGAGTCTGGAAATGATTGTGACCTGCTTTTGGCACCCATCCATGCCTCAACACTGCTTTCCACCCCCAGACAGATGGGAAGATAGAGCGGACCATCTGAATATTGGAAGATATTCTACAGGCATGTGTTTTGGACTTCGGGGGATCTTTGGTACAATAATTTCCTCAGGAAGATTTTTCCTACAATAATAGCTATCACTCTTCCATTGTCATGGATCTATTCAAATCCTTATACAGAAGATTGTGTCGTTCACCCGTGTGATGGATAGTGGTTGGGGAAGTAGGTGTTCTTGGCTCGAAGGTGGTGTAGAGAATTGAAGAGAAGGTTCAGTGTATACGAGAGAGGATGAATGTGGATCCAGACTGGTATAAGTTGTATGCAAATCATAGTAGGATACCCTTGGAGTTTGAGTTTGGGGAACATGTGTTCTTAAATGTCTCCCCTTGTCGTGGGTAACATAGGTTCGGTAGGGGGAATAAGCTTTCTCCTAGGTTCTTTGGACCCTTCGAGATGTTGCGGAAAGTCAGCGAAGTGGATTATCCGTTGGTGCTTCCACTACTGCTACAAAGGGTCCACAATGTCTTCCATGTGTCTCAAATCTAGTGGTATCTACAAAATGACTCGCATATCCTCGACTGGGGGAGACTAGATATAGGGGACAATGCGACGTTTATAGAGTGACCAGTGAGGATCGATGATTGTGAGGACAAGATGCATCCTAGTCTAACCATTAAATTGGTTCATTTTTTATGGAGGCATGGTGGCCTTGATGAGAGTACCAATGAATGGGAGGCACATATTCATTCCGAGTACCTATAGATGTTTTGAGTTTTATTGTGTGTTGTTTTTTAGTTGACTGTGATAAAGTACTTGACCTTGTTAACTATGAGATATGTTATTTTTATTTCTCTCTAAGTGTCTATGAAAAGTTCCCAGAATTGGAGTGGAGGACCTGATCCCTAATCGAGACGCATTTTGGTTATTGTGATTAAACCTGTACGGGTGATTCAGGGCCACCCAAAGTAGATAGTATCTTGACATGGAGGAAGGAACTCCCTAATCCATGTATATGGATGGTTTGAATTTTTGTGTTTTTTTGGTTTCTTAGTGTTTCTATAGTTGTTTAGGAGATGAGTGATAGAGATACTTCTGGATATCAAGGCGTAATCTGGATTTCAAACAATTATAGGGTGGTTTTGTCTCTATGCAATATTTTACGAGGTGGTTGTTCAGACAACTCTCTTTTTTTCAGGTTTACTCTTGTATTCTCAAGTAGGAGAATAGTTTTAGATGTATTTTATGTAATGGTTCAGACCCTACTTGTCTATTACCATTCCAAATTTTTCTAGTGTTCTAGGTATCCTGGGGACCATCAGTGCCTCATTAAGGAGTTTTCCAAAAACTCAATTCCACCAAAACTATAGAACCAGTCACGGGAGCACTGGGACGATGGTTTCGTGATGGTGGCACCATGATAGTGGCACCGTGAAGGTTTCACCATGATGGTGGCTCCGTGATAGTGGCCCCATGATGGTGGTATTGTGACAGTGGAACCGTAACAGTTGAACAATCATGGTCACACACTGAAACGGTTGCACCGCTTACGTGGGAACCATTATGGTGTCTCACCAAACAATTTCCCACCCTTTTCTTTTTTTCCATTTTCCTTTTTTTCTAGTTCCACTCCCATAACATATCTTTTAACGTAAAAGTGTTTTAAAACCATTTTTAAATCCATATAAAGCCTGTAAAAGTTGTTTTAAACCCCCACGAGTCAAGTGATCCTTCAGTTACTGAAACGCGTGGCTTTTTACTCAGTGTAACGCCTTTCCTCGTGCCATCCTACTTTGCCCTTTTTACACGGCTTTCTCTGTTTAAAGGATATATATTATCTCACAGTTGTTATCTTCACCATATCTGAGGATAATTGTTAAATAACAATTAATTCCAATGTTTGAAACCACCCAACCATGTGGTGAAACCATGATCATTCTTTTAAGCGGTTCAAGATTTCATATCCTGTAATTATAGGATCTGGCCTTTTATCACACATAGTTTTCTTTCTTCCTTGGTTCCTTTATTTTCCTCGGTGCTCCTAGAGTCCCTCTTTTAGAGAAGAATTGTGCGTAGTTCTGGAGCCCTTCCCACTCAGCCTTGGAGACCTTGGAGTTCTCCATATGCAAGTTGTGAAACCCAAATTCTTGGGGTAAGGATAAAACATTGATCGTTGAACATCTAGGTAGGGTTTTCCTTTCTCTAACTTTACTGTTTATCCTCCAGGGTAGGTATGGTAATGTTTCCTCGAGGTGTGGATGAATCCAAACCTTAACAATGATAATAAATGGAATTTAAATAATTAAGGGGTGTGTTTGGTGATGACATTATTTTATTATTATTTTTGTCTACATTTATATTTTGTAAACTGTATGGGCTTATTTCAACTGAAAATAGTAGTCATTGGTGATCCTTTCTTGCACACTAATTAACCTTTGTTTTCTTCATAATCTTGTGATTTAATGGGTATAACATGGAAAAAGGTTAATCATGTAAAATAGGTTAACTAAATGGATTCTGAATAAATAATAATCCTTATGTGATCACCCCAGTTAACCAAATGGAAAGAAGTAACATGATAAATGGTGTGATTAAATATGAAAACTCCCTTTCTATGTTCTACTAATTAGCACGGTTGTTCAGGTTGATGTTTTTGGGGTGACGTGGATGGGGATGGGATCCCCTATTTTTCAGTTGTTGGTTTTTGAATATGAGGTTTTGTGGGGCCGTATGTTGGGGCTTGGTTAGGTTCCAGTACTTCATGGGATCTCACATATCTCTTTTTCTATTATTACTTTACAAGAAAACCAAGTGTGAATTCTTAAATTGTTGTTTGTCTATTTTCATCTTCAGTACAGAGTTCTTCTGAATTGTGGATGTTCCTATTAGTTGCCTAGTAGTGGAGAATTATTTCTAAAGAAATCATTTGAACATGATAACAAGAATGGGTTCAATGGGAAATTGTTCTCTAGAAATGGGTGGTTCTCAGGTTGTCGTTTTTGTGCTTTTGTGCATGTATGAATAATAATGAGGGTGTTTGTGTATGGGCTGGTTTTGGGACCCTTAGGTTGGGATGAATTCTGATTTACCAATATATTTTAATTTAGTTCTTGTGTTTCTTATTCGAACCCCACCAAAGTTGAGAACTTTATGACGAACACCCCCATTTCATGGGGGAGGGTGTTTTTTCCCAACATTCTTATGAGTTGTTGGTTATTATCTCCTTTATACACCCTCTCCTAGGTAGCCCATGACTCTTCAGGAAGACTGTGGTAGAAAAAGGTCTATTATGGCCCAATAATCTTTGAGAAGGGTGTGTTGTGGTGGTTGGACCAAGTGTGTGTGGTCAGAATTGTTTCCCAAGTGTCTTCGGGATGAGTCCCATGTGTCTTTAGGCACAACAGTGGTGGTTCTGGCCCAGGTGTCTTCGGGGGTGTGATAGTGGTTGTTGTGTCCTAGGGGTCTGCAGGTGGGGATGTGTGTGGTTGTGGTGGACTAGGTGTTTGCAGGCGGGGATGTGTGTGGTTGTGGTGGACAAGGTGTCTGTGGGTGGGGATGTGTGTCATTGTGGTGGCCCAGGTGTCTGCGGGTGGTATGTATGGTTGTGATAGCCCATAAGGTTGTTGTTGGGGTAGTAATGGAATTGAAGTGGAACTTATGGTGGAGGTTTGGAACATAATATTTCCTAAATAACCAGTGGGAAAGTGGTGTGAGGTACCCAAACATCGATGTGTATTACTATTACTTTACTCTACTTCCATTATTTGGGGAGTTTTCCTTGGTGAGGCTTGGTGGATAGTTTCCTTTTTAGGGGATTTTGTTATCTCTATTCCTCACATGGAATTAGAATTCATCCCCACTTGTGCACAAGAGCTTCGGGTTTCCCCTACTGAGTATACCTATGTACTCACCCTACATATATAAAACTACTTTCAGGTTACTAGGAAGACTTTGAGGACTATGCCAGACTTTACTAGCCTGGATGTCGGGACAGTTGTCGTTGTTGTTCTTCTTTATTTTGGTACTTTTCATCAGAGTTTTCTTATATTTGTAGCACTTTATTTTAAACATGCATGTGGAAAAGGGTGTTTGGAATTACTTTTACTTACTATATTTTGGAGTATTTTTAGATTTACCATCTCATCTCCTGATATTTTTGTATAAAAAGGGAAATTCCTTCCATATTACATGTGATTATATACCCTTGGATCTAGTCTCCACTCCAGGGCCTATTGATGGTGGGACTGGGGGGTCATTATCTCTCCATAATCATGAAGAAGGAAGGGTCTGATAGTTTTCTGTCCCTTCCCTCATCTTGGTGAAGGTGGGTTGTGATAGTATGCAACCTTTTCTCATTGAACCATTCTAATTATTCCAACTTTTTTTATATTTCTAATCATTTGAGAGATTTATACAAGTGTATATTCTGAGAGAAGTTAGATTGACATCTATGGGTAATGCCACCTCGGTCCCGTGCACCGATATGTATAGTGTTTCATGTGTAGTAGTACACATGGTTGTACAGTAGGCTGATAAAGTATGGAGGATATTGTTCATCCCAAACATATAGTCTCTATTCACTGTCTTTTGGATTATATTTGAAATAGTATTATTGAAGTCATATATCTTTCCATTTTCCTCTTTATGATGCGATATGACTTATTGGACTCAATATTTCACTCTTGGTATAGTTTCTTCACGTCTGTAGAATAGAAGTTGTTGTTGTTGTCTGTCAATATTATGTGAGGTAACCTGAACATTGAGATGATATGGGACATTAAAAAGTTTATGATGGTCCCCATCCCTACATCCTTGAGTTGTATCTACTCATTCCTCTTGAAAAACAAGACGGTATTAGTAAGGATTTACTTGAACTTCTTAGCTATGGATGGGGGATATGGCCCCATGAAATCCATTCCTCAAATTGAAAATGGCCAGAAATATCTAGTTGTAGGTAGAAATTATGGAAGTTTATGGATGAAGTTTTCAGGGATATGACATGAAGTAAATTTAATTTTGAATTCCACACAGTCTTGTATCATGGTTTACCAGTAATAAACCATCCACCTAATTTGGTGGGAGCGCATGTTCACAAATTGATGATCGTTGTTGGAGTCAGCATATACTTCTTACATAATAGAGTGAATCTATCTTTATTCTGTGAATATGAGGAGGATTCCATCAAATATTCACTTTTAGAGGTCCCTCGGTTCATTTGGACCATCCTGTGGGGTAATGTTCGCTGCACGACACTGGATTTATTCCCTTCTAGCATGTTCTATCTGGAGATCTCTATTTTGGAGATAATCGATTATAGGCTCCATCCACCTGAGGGTGGATTCTATTTCATTATGCTATGGGGTTGTGTTGACCATATTTTTTTATAGTGTGTGTGGTGATCGATGATACCATTCTTCTTTATGTGATATGTAATATTTCTTCCTTCTCATTAGGGTCCTCCAATAATGTGGATACATTATAAAACATGTCGGCATGATGATTATATGATCGAGGAACATGATCAAATGTGGGTTCAAAATAAAACTATGATGCCAGTCCCCTGACATATATAGTTATAGGGGAAAGTTACTAATTTTTGATGAAATAATCTTCATAGATTTTCTTTATCAACATCTCTAAATCCCCATTGATATTAAAGTATGTTGTTGTAGGTCGAGTTCTAAACCTCTTGTGAGGGCTTGGTATTCATCCTCATTATTTGTGTATCCCTTGGATAGTGAGAAAGTGTGGGGTATAACTGCTTTGTCTGGAGAGACAAATAAAACCCCTAATCCAACCTAATTTAGTCTTGGGTTTTCCATCCATTTTCCCGATAGGACTCCATGAGGGGCCATCAAAATACATATCCTATGTTCCGGGAGTGTCATGTGAATAGAAGTCCTCCTCATCCAAAAGCTAGGTGTCAACTGGTGTATTCTATAGTGTAGGATGTGTTGTGAAGATATCATCCAGGAATTACCCTTTCAACGATTTCTATGACATGAAATGGATGTTGTACTATTGCAGAATGACCATGCATTAGGCCAATATCCCAGTTAACATAGGATGACCAAGGATGAACTTGAGTGGATCAATATGAGAGACCATATGGAAATCATTTTTCTACATGTAATGACTCAGCTTTTTCACTGCAAATATTAGTGAAACACAATTTTTCTCGATATTAGAGTATGAGGTCTCTATAACTAGAATTGTTCAATTGAGGTAGTAGTGATTCTTATCACTCCTAAAATCATTTTTCTCCATGAGGAGGGAACCAAGTGAGCAATACATGGTGACCCCATACATGATTGATGACTTCCCTTCCATCGGAAGAATCAAAACTCATAGGTTTAGTAGATAATTGATAAGACTTTTGAAGGATTCATTAATGTAATTTTCCCATTGAGAGGTGATTCTTTTCTTCATTATACTGGTTATTGGGAGATATTTTCCAGCCAAGTGGGCTACGAAAAGCTGAATATAGGTGAGGTTCCTTTTGATCCCCATAAATTTATTGAGATTTATGTTGGTTGAGATTGTTAAAATAGAACTAGTCTTCTCTAGGTCTTCTTTTATGACACAATGGTGTAAAGAAACCAAGGAACATCCTTGATATTACACTAAAGGTTCATTTTAGTGGATTCATCTTTAGGCTATGATGATGCAGCTTTTTGATGATCATTTTAAGATCTGTGAAGTGATCACATTGATATCCATATTTTAAAATTAGGTCTTCAACATAACATTCATCCACCCTTCCTAATAATGTATTAAATATATGATTCATGGAGAGTTAATATGTGGAGATAGAATTATTTAAGCCAAGAGGAATCAATTTATAGAAAAAAAATCCCCTGAAGAACTCTGAAGGTAGTGGACTCTTCATATTTAGGGTTCCTTTGTATTTTATTGTACCAATAATAACCATACATGAAGGAAATGTCTTCAAAGATAACTGTTTCATTGACCATGTGTCATGTGATCAACAATCAGAAATCATCCTTTGGGTAGTTCTGATTAACATCTCTTAAATCGATGTAGCCCTAATATTCCCATTATTTTCTTTATAAGGGACAATGTTTGAAAGCCATATTTGGTATTTAACTTACTAAAAAATGGTTTATTTGATCAATGTATCACCTTCCACCTCTATGTCAGTGTTATGATACTGATGCATCCCCCTGGATATCATCTTGAAGCCTCAGTGCTCATTCTCTAAGCTGAGAGGTGCATATCCACAATTGTATTAATTTTCGGGAATTACTATATAGTTCCATGAAAACACATGTTGATGTTTATTTAGGAATTTAAAATTTTTATGTTGATCTTTTAGGGGCATGAATAAAATAATTATAGTAGGACTTCGGTATTCTTCTATTCCTATATCTATCTTACTGAGCTCATCAATGGTGGTGGATACACCTTCCTTGAATGTAGGATGGGTGTTCCTAAGGTAATCCTCATATTCATCCATATTTGAGTATGTGGAGACATTTTTAGATGAAGTTGGTAATTAAGGGGATTCTCTACCATTTTAAAGGCGAGAGAGGCCATGATAAGAGACATTATCAAACCCTATTTCCAGATTTGTTTCAGATAGATGTCATAACTGATTGTATTTCACACTATCACTGGGAAAATAAGGGGATTTGACCTCTAGGACAAGGTCTATTACCACAAATAGGTTTATAGGGAGAATATAGTTACTGGAAATACTACTTTAGGGATTAAAAGGGGAGGTCCCTAAGATATTTGGGGTTTGATCGCTTTTCAAGCGTGTCAAATTAGTTTTTTAGTTTTTACAAGAATTTCTGTAGTATAGTAGCAACCCTAGGCCGTCTCTCGATAGAGCCTTTGATCATTAATTGAAAAAGAGGGTTTTGATTATGAATATATAATGGTAATGGGATTTAATAAAACTTGGGTTTCTATGATTAACGATTACAATAGAAAAACTAAAGTGATAAAATAGGGTACAAATGAACAAGATTAGTTAAATGTGATCAACCCAGGGGAGTATCATGATGCTCATCCATCATCGCTTCAAGATAAAAGGTATAGATATTTTAATCCCTAGGTTTTAACTCCTATTTCAATAATTTTACTCATTTTATACTAGGATACCTCTTAAAAATTATTTGAAAACACACAATGATTCACTAGACACCGTCGATGATTGAGTGATTTGTGTTCGACATCATAATTGAAACTCACCAAGGAAGCATGTGAATAAATCAATGTTCTATACAATTTTGTATGTTATTTTTTTTATAATACCATGACATAAATGTAAACTGACTTCACAATTCATATGTGAGTTCAATTGACAAATATGAACCAAAAAAACACCGCAATTGAATGAGGGAGGAAAAAGGGATGAATGGTGTGTGAAACATCACATGAAACCTCTAAACATGATCATTTGTGTTTGAGTATAACATACCAGTATATAACTCAATTAAATAAAATTATAGGATGAATAAAATAACATAAAACCTATAATTAAAAATATCATTCAAAATAATACAAGTATGAAGCTCATGATTACATCACGTTCCTCCCCATGTGATCACAAGGGAATTAGATACCCATGGGAGGGGAGGAAGAAGAAGATGTTGAAGTAGAACTTTCCATAGCCTCCTGAAATTTTAGGAATGATGGGGAGAAACATTTGGGAATCCAAAATGGCATCACCTTGACTCCTGGTCTAACTCCCAAATAGGGATCCCAAAGTGCCATTTTATAGAAAAATTAGAAGGTGGTTTTGGGTAGACAGATTTCTTCAGACCACCTGTACCACCTGTTTCAGCCATTAGACAACTGAATCACCATTTTAAAAAAAAAATTAGCATTGTATCCCCACTTCCTGACTATCACCACCAAATGTTTGGCATCAATTGGACAAGAGGATCTGGAGATAAGAAAAGATTACAGAACACCACTTTTGACTTCTCACAAATTCGTTGTTCTGAACAGATCAGGTCAGTTGGGACCCTTGCTGGGGTAATTGGGCTTGGGTTTCTTCATAAGAGTTATATTAAATTAAATTTTGGACTAGAATACAAATTATTAGACAATTTAGATTCATTTATATTTCTAAATAAGAAAAACAGTGGACATGTCTTCATGGATCCTGCAATTTTGGCCCATTTTTCTTCCACTTCATCATGGGCCCTCCAAATCATATCCTACATTGAAATCATCAAATCAAGTAACATTTCCTGTTTTAATAGTGATAAAAAAATAATAGAATCAAACATGAATTTAAATTTGTTATTTTTTTTATAACTTTCAATACAAAACAATTTTATTACAGTGGTGTAAGGGTGAAAATGAAATAGTGAATTGTGGTATGATCACACCCCTACACCTAATCATTTTCACTCTTGGGAAAGGTATAATATTCTAATCATGTATCATTCCTAAATTAAATGTGTGAAAACATAAAAGATTCTATTGAAATGAAATTCATCATGTCTCGTCTATGGAATCAATTTTCCAATCATTTTTCTTTTCTCACATACCAATTTATTCAACTTCATTTGTTCAACCACGAAACATGTCACAACCTACCTCAATTAAAAAATTTACGTCTTCACTCCAGAAACATAAGAAAGTGTATTAATTCTCTTTTCCCAGATTTCATGTGATTTTAACATATGCTTTCCAAGATTCCCATTTATCTATTGGCAAAAACTAGTGTGTTAATCAAGAGGACTTCCAACAGGTTGTTCTGAAGTTCAAGGGTTGGAAGGATTTAATGATTAAAAATCCGAGGCGGAAGAGGAGTGTTTAGTCTCTTATGTACAAAAACTTATTAAAATTCAACAAGTGTTCACAATAAATGTACACACTCATCCCCTCAAATATTCTATCACCTCCAACTCACTCTCCTCATGGTCCATTTCTGTGAGTCACAACCATGCAGTGAATAATAATGAGTAACCATACACTTTTCTCCATTTTTTCCTTTTGCTCTATTTTTTTCAATGTACTAAACTATATTTTTTAATGTATATTTATTTTGGAGATAAAGAGAGAAACTTGTGTAAAACAATGATGTAATATGGCTTGTGAACCCATTACCCAAGGAAAATTTAGGCACCATTTATATCAACCCATAACATTGATTCTCTTCCCAGAATTACCATGGAATCACCCTCTCTCCCATACATTATAAAAATAAAACAAGAATATACACAAGATATTGGTAGGTGGGGATAAATTATCCTGTAATGTGGCTACCTAACAGGAATTTCATCATCTCTAAGGATTTTGAAGGATAAAATGTAAAGGTATCTAGAAATAGAGGATAATTGTATAAAGGGATTTTCAATGAACGATTGCCTCTATCATGAATGTATCATACCTGAATCTTATGGATTCAAACAGAATCAAGGAAATTTTTTAGTTTCTCTACATGACCCGAGAATCTCAATAAAGTGAATAAAAGTAAGAATATTCAATAAAAGGCTTAGAATGTCTCTTGGGTAAGGGATTAAAATATTGGTCTATGCTAATGAGGCATAGGAGTCAAAAATCCATTAAACACCTTCGAATGATTTGAAAATAAAAATTCTAGAAAAATATTCCATATCAACATTAATTTGAAAAACATTTTTCCAAAAATAATAGATTTTTTTTCACAATCGACTCAAGCATGAAAAATGATTTTGGATATTATTTTTAAGATCAATTTCTATCTAAAAACACAAAATAAGGGGAAAAGAAATCAAAAATGAAAACAAATTTTTGTATGTTTTTGTTTTTTTAGTTTTTTTATTGATTTTTTTAATCCTAAAAATGAAATTCCACCCTCCCCCACACATAAAAAATAAATTTTCCTCAATCAAAGTATTTTAAATAAATAGACAATAAATAAAGGTTGGGATAAGGGACAACCTACTATGTGGTGTCGTATGTGGAATATATCCATTGGATTTATTCCACGAGATGCTTTGGAAAATCCTCATATAAGTGTTTGAGATACTTCCCATTGATATTAATCTATTGTACACTCTTCTCATATGAAACCTGTAAAGCACCACAAGGGTAAACATCAGGAATAGAATAAGGACCAAGCCATCAGGAACAAAGCTTACCTAGGTTGAGCTTTAGCATGGAATTGTACATGAGCACCTTATCACTAGTATGGAACTTATAATGATGGATCATGCTATCATGGATAGAATTTTTCTTCTCTTTATAGATCCAAGAGTTCTCATATGCATCACGTCAATTTTATTCAAACTCTTGAATCTACAACTTCCTTTGTTCAGCTGCATTTGAAAGATTTGTATTACATTGTCTAAAAAACCAATATGCATGGTGATCTACCTACAATGAGAGGTGTAAAAGATTTCAAAACAAAATCTTATATAGTGAAATTTCGATTGGGATTTTGAAAGATGTACGGTATGCCGAAAGTGCATCATCCAAGAGCAAACTCCAATCTTTCCTATTAGGTTGTACCATTTTTTCCAAGATTTTCTTTACTTCCCGATTTAAGATTTCTGCTTGTCCATTTGTTTGGGGGTGATATGAAGTGGAGGCTTTATGATCAACCCCATACTTGTGAAGAAAGTTTTTGTTGTTGTGATTGCAAAAATTTGAACCCTGGTCAATAATGATGAATCTTGGTAAACCAAACCTACTGAAAATTTGGGACCTCACAAAGTCAACAACCACTCGAGTGTCATCGATCCGGGTGGCCTTTTCTTCCACCCATTTAGATACATTTTCAGTAGCCAATATTATGTACAAAAAGCGAAATGAATTTGTTAAAGGCCACATGAAGTCAATTCCCCATGCATCAAAATTTTCACAGAATAACATGGGTTGTTGGGGCATTTCATTACTCTTGGGGATATTCCATGTGAATTAACAATGAATACATGACTTGAAAAATCTATGGGTATATCTATACAATTTTAGACAATAAATGCCTGATTCAAGGACCTTACAATCCATACGTTGATATCCAAAGGGACCCCCATAAGCTAATGTGTGATAGAAGGTCAAAACAGTGGTGAACTCATGGTCTGGGACACACCGACGAACTACTTGGTCACTACAAATTCTCCACAAGTATGGGTCATCCCAAATGTACCATTGAAAATAGTGATTAAGTATCTGGGATTGTGAAATATTGAAATCAGTGGGGACCCTAGATGTTGCTTTATAATTCACAATGTTAGCATACAATGGGGTAAGGCCCACAATATCACAAAGGTTATCATAAGTGAATAATTATTTAATGGAGAGGGGTGTGTCAACATGATGGTACAATGGTAGGGAAATCCTACTAATGTGGATAGATAACACATTTTATACTCCTCTATTTTCTCTAATCTCAAGGTCAAACTCTTGGAGGAGGAGTATCCACTGAATGAGGCGGGGCTTAGCTTCAGGTTTCTTTAGGAGGAAACAAAGGGTAGGATGATCCGAAAAGACAATGATTTTTTACAGTATTAGATATGAATGGTATTTTTTCAAGGAAAACATAATATAAATAAGTTATTTTTTAGTGGTTGTGTAGTTTTCCTATGTAGGGTCAAGGGCACGAGAGGAATACACAATGACATGAGGAGCGTTCTGAACCCTTTGTGATAAAACATCCCCAAATGTAAAGTTAGAGGCATCACACATAAGCTCAAAGTGGAGATCCCACCTTGGTGGTTTTATGATGGGAGGTGATGTGAAACTTCTTTTTAGTTAATTTAATTCATCCTAACAATTTTTATCAAACACAAACTCAGAATCCTTTTTCAATAATTGGGATAATGGAAGTGCAATATAACTATATTCTTTAATGAATCGGTGGTAAAAACCTGCATGACCAAAGAAAGATCGCACCAAACGAACACATTTTGGATATGGAAGGTTTGAAATTAATTCAATTTTATATTTATCAACTTTAATACCTTTAGTTGAAATCATATTCCCAAGAACTATCCCCTACTCAACCATAAAATGGTATTTCTCATAATCTAAAACAAGATCTTTTTCAATGCAGTGATGGAGTAAAAAACCTAGGTGTTCTAAACAATCATTAGAAGAAGAAAAATATACTATGGAATCATCCATAAATAATTCCATAAAACTCTAAAGGTACTCAAAAAACATACTCAACATACATCGCTAAAAATTACATGGAGCATTACATAGACTGAATGGCTCCCTTCTGTATGAAAATGTACCGAATAGAAAAGTAAATGTTATTTTTCTTGATCCAAAGGGGCTATATGGATTTGGAAATATCCCGAATAGCCATCAAGGAAAAAATAATGGGACTTACCAGCCAATCATTTTAACATTTGGTCAATGAAAGGTGCAGGAAAGTGGTCCTTTTGAGTGGCTTGATTCAGTCAATGATATTCAATACAGACTCACCAACTATTTTTCACACGTGTTAGAACCTATTCATTCCTTTTATTTGACACAAATTTTATTCCTATTTTTCATGGTACAATTTTCACTAGGCTAACCCATTTACTATCAAATATAGGATAAATGATCCCTACAACATGTAATTTACTAACTTCCAATTTTACCACTTCATGGAGTGTGGGATTCAACCAGTGTTGATATTGTATCATGGGCGTATCCTAATTATCCAAAACTATATGGTGCATAAAATAGATGGGATAATCCTAGTAATATCAGCCAATGTCCATCCTATTTCCTTTTTATACTCTATCAAATGGTTGAGTAGATTTGATTCCTACTATTGGGAGAGGTTATTGGAAATAATGACGGGAAATTGGTCAATAATATCAATATATGAATATTTTAAATTAGATGGAATTGGTTTTAATTCCAATGTCGGGGGTTTTTGGATTGAGGGATGGGATTTATGGGGATTGAGGTCCATTAAACTTCCTATATTATCATGTTTATTCTCTAAATATAGATAATCTATTGAAATGATATAGACAGAATCATTGATAGTCATGGGTACCTCAGAATGAACACACACATCAATTAAAGAAAAAAAATTCACTTTATAGAACCCACACAACACTCAAAATGTGAATTAAAACTCAAATCATCCAAGTTTTAAGAAGAGGAAAATTAATCAGAGTATGGGTTGAGGAGAGACACTACTAGAACGTTGGGCTTTCCAAACACCCAGAACTATTAGTATACGTGTTTTTTACCAATGGGTTTTACAAACCATTAGTAAATCTTGCTTTTGTGAAGTCTTCCCCAACTGTTTGAAGAAACCATTAGGAAAGCCAAAATGTTTTCCCCCTTAAACAATGGTTTAAAGCAAACTATTGGTAAAGGCCATTTTTTCCAACGGTTTTTACAAACCCTTGGGAAAAGTCATGATTTCCCAATAATTTTAACAAACCGTTGGGAAAGGTCTCCTCAAATAACCACGATTTCCAGATGCCCCCGCAGCACAACAAAGAACTCCTTTCCCCCAATTTCCAGAAGCCCTCACACGCAGGTGAACCCTAACCTGATTTCTTCCATCCGATTGACTGCAAATCCCCCATCCAGGTTAGACACATTAAACCACTTCCCAAATACAAACATAGAAACACTCTTCCTCTGATTTCTACATTTATTGCAATATCTAGAAAGATCACGTCATTTTTTCCTATTTTATCGATTTTGAAAAATTTTATGATTCATGATATTTGATATTAAATCAATGACTAATACATGATTGGTAGATGTCTGTGACTAGGGTTGAATTTGGTTTCATATATCATTTGTAACTAAATATACGACATACTGCCACTAATATAGTGATTCGACCTAAGAATGGTGGAATTTTCTTAGGATCATGGGGCTTCCTCTTCCTTTGATCTATAGATTTTTTAGTGTTGGGTTTTAATGTATTTTATTTTATTATGCATTTATAGTGGTTATGTATTGGATTCCTTTTGTCATGAATTATGGGTGAGTTATTCTTAAGTTCTTCTTAGAGATCATTGTATTCATAAAGTGCCCCCAGTTTTTTTGTAGGTGGTGTCAAATCACTGAGTGACTATATGGTTATGTTTTTATGATGACAACGTTCAATTTTTTTTAATAATTAAAACTATTTATATTTTAACGATATAAATGAGTGTTTTTTAAATATATGTTTATAAAACAGGTAAAATGTTTTCTAAGTGGTTTATTTGGAATTCTACAAAGACTGATCCCATTTTTATTGAATTCTAAAATCTCATTAAACATATTTGTACTTAGTGAATCCTTTATAAGTTTGGATCCATGTTTGATAATTACCACTAATATCCCATATCTTAATAACATTTTTATATTGTGTACATATCATTATATTTTTTAATGAGTTCACTTCTTCTTTCATTAATTTCTTCCAAGGATGTCTTAGAAATCTAATAGCCACTTGAATTTTTTTCCTTGCTTAAATAATGTAATGTATTCCTAGAATAGTCAATTAATTTTTACATTCTAGTAAACCATGTAGATATCCTTAATGATTATATGATCTCATAGGTGGGTGTGGTGAATATGAATATAATTTTTAACATATGTATTGAATTTTGTTTTTATCTTCCATGGGTGCAAATTCTGCAGTTGGGTTTTTTTAAAATGATATATAGCAAAGTTTTAAACCCCTTCTATATATTCCTAATGGTTGTTTACTAGTGGTTTAAACCACCACTATTTAAGGTCAATATTTGTTAACCGTTTTTTGTTTCAGCAGTTGTTTTCCAGGACAAAAAATGGTGAGGATATAATGGCAGTTCAAACCACTACTATATCCTTTCCATTTGTTTGGCAGGTGAAACCATCGCTAAAAAAATGCCACTCAAAAACATTCTGTGACGATTCCCCACCCCCTAGAAATCCCCCCCCCCCACACCCCCCACACCCCCTAGACACTCTCGACCCCCTAGACAGCCCCGCCAACCCCACAGACAGCCCGCCCACCCCCCTGGATAGCCCGAGCCCCCTGGATAGCCCTCCCCCCCCACCCTTGTTGACATCCCACCCACCCCACCCCCAGACACCCGCCCACCACCCTCCGGACACCCCCATCCCCTAGGACACCCCACCCCCTGGAAAGACCTCACACCCACCCCCTTGACCCCCTGACCCCAGTAGATAGCACTGCCACCCCCGTGGATAGCCCAACCACCCCCCGTGGACAGCCCGACCACCCTTGTGGATAGCCCGCCCACCCCCCCGGACAGCTCGCCCACCCACTGGACACCCCAGACCCCTTGGACAGCCCCGCTACCCCCATGGGAAGCCCGCCCACCCCCTGGAAACCCCGTACCCCCCCCCCCCCCCTTCGGACAGCCCCACCCACCCCCTGGACACCCCACTCTCCTCCTTAGACAGCCCGCCCACCCCCCGCGACTCCCCCTACTCCCCCTGGACAGCCTGGCCACCCCCGTGTACAGCCCGCCCACCAAGACACCCTGACCCCCCCTAGACAGCCCCTCACCCCTGGACACCTCTGACCCCCCAGACGACCCCACCACCCCCTAGACACCTCACACTCCCTAGACACCCCACACCCCCCTTGGACAGCCCCGCCACTCCCCTGATCCTCACCCTACTCCTCATCCTGATCTCCCTGAAGAAGTTAAAAGTATAAAACTCATGTACTCCCAACAATACCCTTAAGGATTATGTATTCCTTAATCCACTTCGAATAACTTACTGGGAAATCCTTGAATATAGGAATTAGAAATTCTGTATCATATTTTCTTATATATAATGTATTTTTTTTATTTCTTATTATGATTCTCATATAGAGTCATGTGCCAGTTATGGTTTTATTTAAAGTAAACAATTTTCATTTACCTAAATATTTTTTTGATTGAACTTAAATATTATTTAATTGCTTTGAAATGACTTATTGCAATTTTTTTATAGAATGGATATATGTTGGATGTACGAAACTTATTGGATTTCAACCGATTTTCAAAATAATTTGAAAAAATTTCTGGATTTTGCATTTGAAAAGGCTTCAGATAGTGGTTGCATACACTGCCCATGTTCTAATTGTGTTGGAAGATATTGGTTGAGTCATAATGCAGTTAGCTATCATATAAACAAATATGGTTTCCAAACAAAATATTATGTGTGGTATCACAATGGAGAGAAAATGGAATCTCAAAATGTTTATGATCCAAATGATAGGACTGAATTGGAGAGTTTGATATATGATCAGTTTCCATTTATTTGACATCATGAGAAGGAAAGGATGTCCAACCAACAAGATTTTGATACAAGCACACATGTTGCGTCCAATGAAAATGATGATGTTGATAGGGTGAAAAAATTGAATGATGCGGCGACGACTCTAGTATATCAGCAATGTGGTAAAATGAATAATTTGGAATTTTTAATACGATTGTTTCATGGGAAAACTATGTATGGGATTTCAAATACTACAATTGATTACATTCTTACCTTCTTGAAGGACTTACTTCTAGATGATGCAGATATTCCCTCAAAACACTATATGGCATGGAAGTTAGTAGATGAACTTGGATTCTCAAAAAAAAAATCATTCTTGCCTGAATGATTGCAGCTTATTTTGGAAGGAAACTGCAGAAAGAAATGATTGTATCAAATGTGGAACCTCCTGATGGATGAGGATGAGGAAGAGGGAGAGGATGGGGCCAAGGGCAAGGATGGGGCTGAGGGCGAGGATGGGGCCGAGGGTGAGTATGGGGCTAAAGATGATGAAGAGGAAGAGGATGCTGAAGAGGAAGAGGGCGAGGATGAGGATGAGGACGAGGGTGAGGATGGGGCTGAGGGAAAGGATGGGGCCGAGGGAGAGGATGCGGCCAACGATGAGCATGGGGAAGATGACGTGGATGACGACGAGGACCGAGATGGCGGCGAGGATGAGGCTGATGATGAAAGTGGTGATGGTGATGGTGATCGGGGGTAGATTGATCCATTACATTTTTGAATTATGTATAACTCTTTATTTTTGAACCTGGTTTTTCACTCTGGTATGGATATTTTTGAATTCAGTATAACTCTTTATTTTTGACCAAATATGGAATCCTAATGTTGTTATAATGGTTTGGAGATGAGTGATTCTATATGAGATTTTATGGGTTATTGTGAGGAGTTTATTTCCCTTCAATTGATTGGTTCATAAAACATATGTTGGTGTTGCATGTATTATGTAATTGGAATTGGTAAAGTAAAATGCTGGTCCCGGATTTCCAAGTTGGTTATTTAGATGGTATTCTATATCAAAAGTGGGTATATCTCTATTGAATATGGGTGTATTTTCTAATTGACTAATGTTTTTATTAAACTGACCATGAAATACACATTTCCCACAATATGGATGCACCACAAAAATCATAGATAGACACTACACACCACAAGACACCCATAGGATACACCCCTTGAGGTAGAGTCCCTCTCATAGCCTATTTAATTTAAGAATGATTTAAATTTAATTCATCTTCTTTCTTAATTCTTCTTAATTATATTAAATTTCCTATATTGAATAAGTTTTCTTTAATATTTTTGTTTCATTTGATAAATAAAGTCATGTTTTTATAATAAAACCCCTCCCAAAGAGGTGAGCTATCTACGAAAACTCACATAGAGAGTTTAGGGTGTGATAATTTGACACTCATTCAGTTGTTTCAACTACCTAGTACCACTTTTAAAAACAACGAATATGAAATATATGTCTTTATCATACCACAATCCCAAATAAAATAGTCTGTTTTTTATAACATAAGATTATTTTTTATAATGTGAAGGACAACTATGTAGAATTTATTTGGAATCATAGCCGGAGGATGTTTCCCCGCGAATGTCGCTGGACCGGGTCAACACGCTGTGGTCATGCCATAGTCATGTCGCGGTCACGCCTCGGTCACACCGTGTTCACGCCGCGGTCACTCCGCGGTCACGCTGCGGTCACGCCGCGGTCACGCCGTGGTAATGCCATGAATTGGACCAACTCTTAGCCAGCCCCCCGGACTTCCTCTTCACCATCCTCCCTGGACCCCGGACAGCCCCTCGGACAACCCCACGAAGGTGTCATGTGATCGCGCTGGCCGAAAACGCACTCGGCGTGTCGTAAATAGCCAAAACATGGGTTTTACGGTCAAATGCATGCCGAATGACATCATAATGACTTGAAATCACACGAAAACACCCTAGTTGTTATTCTTGAGGTATAAGAGGAGACAGAATGTCATTCGGATGCGCGGTTTGCGCGGTAAGGCTGAATATGTATTTTTTAGATGTTTGGCGCGCTTGAAAAGCGTGTATGGGGTGGTCGAAACCAGACGAACAACCTCAGAATACCATGAAATCCGACGAAAACAAAGGGTGAGTGAATTTTGAAATTTTCATCCAGACAACACGTCAATCAGGGGTGTCGTATGACCGCGCTGGGTGAAAACGCACTCAGCGTGTCGTAAATGGCCAAAACATGGGTTTTACGGTCAAATGCATGGCAAACGACATCAAAATGACTTGAAATCACACGAAAACAGATTAATTATTATTCATGAGGTGTAAAAGGATAGGGCACATCATTCGGATGTGCGGTTTGCGCGGAACTACTGAATATGTGTTTTTTAGGTGTTCGGTGCGGTTGAAAAGCGTGCATGGGGTGGTTGAAACCATCCGAACGACCTCAGAATTCCATGAAATTGGACGACAACAAAGGGTGGGTGAATTGAGAAATTCTCGGCCAGAAGGCACGTCAATTGGAGATGTTTTGTGACCGCGCTGGCCGAAAACACCCTTGGCATGTCGTAAATGGCCAAAACATGGGTTTTATGGTCAAATGCATGCCGAACGATATCAGAATGACTTGAAATCACAGGAAAAAACCCTAATTATTATTTTTGAGGAGTAAAAGGAGACAACATGTCATTAGGACATGCGGTTTGTGAAGCACAGCTAAATATATGTTTTTTAGGTGTTCGACGGGTTTGAAAAGCATGCGTGGGGTGGTCGAAACCGGACGAACGACCTCGGAATTCCATGAAATCGGTTGACCACAAAGGGTGGGAGAATTGTAAAATTTTCAGCTAGATGGCATGTCAATTGGAGACTTCGTGTGACCGCGCTGGCCGTAAACGCACTCTGCGCGTCGTAAATGGCCAAAATATTGGTTTTACTGTCAAATGCATGCCGAACAACATCAGAATGACTTGAAATCACATGAAAAAACCTTAATTATTATTCTTTAGGTGTATAATAAGACGACACGTCATTCAGACACGCGGTTTACGCGGTACGGATTAATATGTGTTTTTAGGTGATCGGTGCGCTTGAAAAGCATGCGTGAGGTGGTCGAAACTGGTTGAATGACCTCAAAATGCCATGAAATCGGACAACAACATAGGGTGGGTGATTTGTGAAATTGTCGGCCAAATGAAATGTCAATCGGAGGTGTTGTGTAACCGTGCTGGCCGAAAACGCACTCAACGTGTCGTAAATGGCCAAAACATGGGTTTTACGGTCAAATGCATGCCGAACGACATCAGAATGACATGAAATCTCTTGAAAACACCCTAATTATTATTTTTGAGGAGTAAGAGAAGAGGGCACATCATTTTGATGCGCGGTTTGCGCGGCACGACTGAATATGTGTTTTTAGGTGTTCGGCGTGCTTAAAAAGCGTGCGTGGGGTGGTCGAAGCCGGCCGAATGACCTCATAATTCCATGAAATCAGACGACAACAAAGGGGGGTGATTTTTGAAATTTTCGGCTATACGGTACATCAATCGGAGGTGTCGTGTGACCGCGTTGGCTGAAAACACACTCGGCGTGTCGTAAATTGCCAAAACATGGGTTTTATGGTCAAATGCAAGACGAACGACATCAGAATGACTTAAAATCACCCAAAACACCCTAATTATTATTCTTGAGGAGTACGATGCGACAGAACATCATTCGGACATGCGTTTTGCACAGTACGGCTGAATATGTGTTTTTAGGTGTTCAGCGTGCTTGAAAAGCGTGCGTGGGGTAGTCGAAACCGACCGAACGACCTCAGAATGCAATAAAATCAAACGAAAATAAATGGTGGGTGATTTGTGAAATTTTCGGCAAGACGGCACGTAAATTGGAGGTTTTGTGGTAACACTTTGGCTGAAAACGAACTCGGCATGTTACAAATGGCCAAAACATGGGTTTTACGGTCAAATGCATGCCGAACGACATCAGAATGACTTGAAATCACACGAGAACACCCTAATTATTATTCATTAGGTTTACGAGGAGACGACACGTCATTCAGACATGGGGTTTGTGCGGCACGGCTGAATATGTGTTTTTTAGGTGTTCGGCGCGCTTGAAAAGTGTGCGTGGGGTGGTCAAAACCGGCCGAACGACCTCAGAATGCTATGAAATTGGACGACTACAAAAGGGGTGATTTTTGAAATTTTTCGCCATATGACATGTCAATCGGAGGTGTTTTGTGACCGCGCTAGCTAAAAATGTACTCCGCGTGTCTTAAATGGCCAAAACATGGGTTTTATGGTCAAATGAATGTCGACCGACATCAGAATGACTTGAAAATCACACGATAACACCCTAATTATTATTCGTGAGGTGGACGAGAATACAGACTGTCATTCGGACATGCGGTTTGCGCGGCACGGCTGAATATGTGTTTTTTAGGTGTTCGACATGCTTGAAACGCGTGAATGGGGTTGTCGAAACCGGCCAAACGACCTCAGAATGACATGAAATCGGATAGCAACAAAGGTTGGGTGATTTGTAAAATTTTCAGCTATACGGCACATCAATTGGAGGTATTGTGTCACCACGCTGGCAGAAAATGCACTCGTCGTGTCTTAAATGGCCAAAAATTGGTTTTATGGTCAAATGCATGCCGAACAACATCAAAATGACATGAAATCGCATGAAAACACCCTAATTATTATTTATGAGGAGTACGAGGATACGACACGTCATTTGGACGCGTGGTTTGCACGACACGACTGAATATGTGTTTTTTAGGTGTTCAGCGCGCTTGAAAAGCATGCGTGGGGTGGTCAAAAACGGTCGACCTACCTCAGAATTCCATGAAATCAGACGACAAAAAAGGGTGGGTGAATTTTGTAATTTTCGGCCAAACGACATGTCAATTGGAGGTGTAGTGTGACTGCGCTAGCCGAAAATGCACTCCGCATGTTGTAAATGGCCAAAACATGGGTTTTACGGTCAAATGCATGTCGAACGACATCTGAATGACTTGAAATCACACTAAAACACCATAATTATTATTCGTGAGGTGTATGAGAATACGACACATCATTTGGATGAGCGCTTTGCGCGGAACGACTGAATATGTGTTTTTAGGTGTTCGACGCGCTTGAAAAGCATGCGTGGGGTGGTCAAAACCGACTGAACGACCTCGGAATGCTATAAAATCAGATGACAACAAAGGGTGGGTGAATTGTAAATTTTTTGGCTAGACGGACCGCCAATCGGAGGTGTCTTGTGACCGCGCTGGACAAAAATGCACTCCGTGTGTCGTAAATGGCCAAAACATGGGTTCTACAGTCAAATGCATGTAGAACAACTTTGGAATGACTTGAAATCACATGAAAATACCCTAATTATTATTCGTGAGGTGTACAAGGAGACGACACGTCATTCGGACACGTGGTTTGCACGGCATGACTAAATATGTGTTTTTTAGGTGTTCGGCGCGCATGAAAAGCGTGTGTGGGGTGGTCGAAACTGGCCGAACGACCTTGGAATGCCATGAAATTGGACGAAAACAAAAGGTGGGTGATTTGTGAAATTTTCAGCCAGACGGCACATCAATCGGAGGTGTCGTATGACCGCACTGGCCGAAAGCGCACTCGACGTGTCGTAAATAGCCAAAACATGGGTTTTATGGTCAAATTCATGCCGAACGACATGAGAATGACTTGAAATCATATGAAAAAAACCATAATTATTATTTGTGAGGTGTATGAGGAGACGGTACGTGATTCCAATGCGCGGTTTGCACGGCACAGCTGAATATGTGTTCTTTAAGTGTTCGGCTTGTTTCAAAAGCGTGCGTGGGGTGGTCGAAACCGGCTGAACGACCTCGGAATGCCATGAAATCTGACGAAAATAAAGGGTGGGTGATATGTGAAATTTTTTGCAATACGACACGTCAATTGGAGGTGTCGTGTGACCGCGATGGCTGAAAACGCACTCTATGTGTCGTAAATGACAAAAACATGGGTTTTATGGTCAAATGCATACCAAACAAAATCATAATGACTTGAAATCACACGAAAACACCCTAATTATTATTCCTGAGGTCTAAGAGAAGACGCCACGTCTTTCGGATGCGCGGTTTGCACGAAACGACTTAATATGTGTTTTTTAGGTGTCCAACGTGCTTGTAAAGTGTGCGTGGGGTGGTCGAAACTGGCCGAACGACCTCAGAATGCCATGAAATCAGACGAAAACAAAGGGTCGATGAATTTTTAAATTTTCAGCTAGATAGAACGTCAATCGGAGGTGTCATGTGACTGTGCTGGCCAAAAACGCACTCGGTGTGTCGTAAATGGCCAAAACATGGGTTTTACGGTGAAAGTCATGCCGAATGACATCAGAATGACTTGAAATCACACGAAGATACCCCAATTATTATTATTGAGGTGTACAGAGTGATGACGCATCATTTGGATGTGCGGGTTTTGTGGCACGTCTAAATATGTGTTTTTAGGTGTTCGACGCGCTTGAAAAGCGTGAGTGGGGTGGTCGAAACCGGTCGAACGACCTCGGAATGCCATGAAATCGGACTAAAAAAAAGGGTGGGTAAATTGTGAAATTTTCGGCTAGACGTGACGTCAATCGGAGGTGTCGTGTGACCGTGCTGGCTAAAAACACACTCGGCGTGTTGTAAATGGCCAAAACATGGGTTTTACGGTCAAATACATACCGAACGACATCGGAATGACTTGAAATCACATGAAAACATCCAAATTCTTATTCATGAGGTGTATGAGGAGACAACACGTCATTCATCTGCGCGGTTTGCACAACACGGTTGAATATGTGTTTTCTAGGTGTTCGGTGCTCTTGAAAAGTGTGCGTGGGGTGGTCAAAACCAGTTGAACGACCTCAGAATGCCATGAAATCGGACAAAAACAAAGGGTGGGTGAATTGTGAAATTTTCGGATAGACAGCACGTCAATCAGAGGTGTCATGTGACCGCGCTGGCCGAAAATGCACTTCGCATGTTGTAAATGGACAAAACATGGGTTTTATGGTCAAATGCATGTCGAACGACATCAGAATGACTTGAAATCACATGAAAACACCCTAATTATTATTTTTAAGGTGTACGAGAAGACGACGCGTCATTCGAACGCGCGGTTTGCGCGGCACGGCTGAATATTTGTTTTTTAGGTGTTCGGCGCGCTTGAAAAGCGTGCTTGGGGTGGGCAAAACCGGCCTAATGACCTCGTAATGCCATGAAATTGGACAAAAACAATGGGTGGCTGAATTGTGAAATTTTAGGCCAGACGGCATGTTAATCAGAGATGTCGTGTGACCTAACAGGCCGAAAATGCACTCAACGTGTCGTAAATGGCCAAAACATGGGTTTTACGGTCAAATGCATTCCGAACGACATTGGAATGGCTTAAAATGACACAAAAACACCCTAATTATTATTTTTGAGGTGTATGAGGAGACGACACATCATTCAGACGTGTGGTTTGTGTGGCACAACTGAATATGTGTTTTTTAGGTGTTCTGCACGCTAGAAAAGCATGTGTGAGGTGGTCAAAACAGGCCGAATGACCTCGAAATGCCATGTAATCAGACAACAACAAAGGGTGGGTGAATTTTGAAGTTTTCGGCCAGATGGTACATCAATCGGAGGTGCCGTGTGACTGCGCTGGCTGAAAACACACTCGACGTTTCGTAAATGGCCAAAACATGGGTTTTACGGTCAAATGCATGCCGAATGACATCAAAATGACTTAAATCACATGAAATCAGCCTAATTATTATTATTAAGGTGTACGAGAAGATGGAACATCATTCCGGCACGCGGTTTGCATGACACGACTAAATATGTTTTTTTAGGTGTTTGGCGCGCTTGAAAAGCGTGCATGGGGTTGTCGAAACCGGCCGAACGACCTCAGAATTCCATGAAATCGGACAAAAACAAAGGGTGGGTGAATTGTGAAATTTTCGGCCAGACGGAATGTCAATCAGAGGTGTCATGTGACTACGCTGGCTGAAAACACACTTCGCGTGTCGTAAATGGCCAAAACACGGGTTTTATAGTCAAATGCATGTAGAAAGACATCAGAATGACTTGAAATCACACGAAAACACCCTAATTTTTATTCGTGAGGTGGACGAAAAGATGACACATCATTAGAATGCGAGGTTTTCACGACACGACGGAATATGTCTTTTTTAGGTGTTCAGTGCGCTTGAAAAGCGTGCGTGGGGTGGTCGAAACTGGCTGAACGACCTCAGAATGCCATGAAATAAGACGACAAATTTTTTTGGGTGAATTGTGAAATTTTCAGCCAGACAAAACGTCAATCGGGGGTGTCTTGTAACCGCGCTGGCCGAAAACGCACTCAGCGTGTCATAAATAGCCAAAACATGGGTTTTACGGTCAAATTCAAACCGAACGACATCGGAATGACTTTAAATCACATGAAAACACCCTAATTATTATTACTGAGGCGTACGAGGAGACGGAACATCATTCAGATGTGCGGTTTGTGCGGCATGACTGAATATGTGTTTTTAGGTGTTCGGCGCGCTTGAAAAGCATGCGTGGGGTGGTCGAAACTAGCCGATCGACCTCGGAATGCCAGGAAATCATACAAAAACAAATGATGGGTGATTTTTGAAATTTTTGGCTAGACGGAACGCCAATCGGAGGTGTCGTGTGACCACTCTGGCCGAAAACACACTCGGTGTGTTGTAAATGGCCAAAACATGGGTTTTACGGTCAAATGCATGCCGAATGACATCGAAATGACATAAAATCACACGAAAACACCCTAATTATTTTTCGTGATGTGTACGAGAGGACTTCACATCATTCAGACGCGTGGTTTGCATGACATGGCTGAATATGTGTTTTTTAGGTGTTCGACGCGCTTGAAAAGCGTGTGTGGGGTGGTCGAAACCAGCCGAATGGCTTCAGAATGCCATGAAATTGGACGACAACAAATGGGGTGATTTGTGAAGTGTTCAGCTGGATGGAACGTCAATCGGAAGTGTCGTGTGACCAAACTGGCTGAAAATGCATTCGGCGTGTCGTAAATAGCCAAAACATGGGTTTTACTGTCAAATGCATGCCAAACGACATCAGAATGACTTGAAATCACACGAAAACACCCTACTTATTATTTGTGAGTAGTACGAGGAGACGACACTTCATTCGGACACGCGGTTTGCACGGCACGACTGAATATGTATTTTTTAGGTTTTCGGTGTGCTTATTCTAATTGAAAAATCTATGAAAAATATGTAGTTATTCTAATTGAAAAATCTATGAAAAACATTTAGGCTATTCCGGTAACCCATCTCATATGTCGAGATTGACCAATGTTTCCCACTAAGACATCAGGAACCATTTATACATGGATACATAATCATTAGAGGAATATAAACATCCCATGTGCTTCCTATAACTAATCCAAGGTCTAAGCACATGAGCACTAACATTGTCTATCTTATGGGTATCATGATCCTTGCCACACTACCCATGTTTTTATGTTGGTTTTAAGATACTCAACTCAATACCATGACTAAACATCACATGTGCTTACTATAACATGTAGGTTTTTTCTCTTGTGTGTATTGGTGTTGTGGTTTGAGTGAGGAATGAATTCTAAATTTTGAATACTCTTATGTGTGTTGGTGTTGTGGTTTGAGTGAGGAATAAATTCTAAATTTGGAATACTCTTATGGGTGTTATTTCATTTCCTATAACATGTAGGCGTTTTCTCTTATGGGTGTTATTGCATTTGAATTTCTAAATTTCAAAATTCTGGAATGAATTCTAAATTTTGAATACTTTGGATGGGGATTCTGTATTAGTGTTGTTGCAGGTGTGGAGAGGGGTTGTTGTGTTGTTACAGGTCTAGAGAGGGGAGAGGGGCCTGCTGCTGTGGGGCTATGCAATTGTATTCCAACTGTTCTACAACCGTTAGTATAGATAATATTATATAAGGCTATACCAACAGTTCTGTAACCGTTGGTATATATACTATTAAATAAGTTATACCAATGGTTTGTTATAACCATTGGTATAGGTTTATACCAACGGTTATAACCAAACCGTTGGTATAGCATTATGGCTTGGCATATTCCCTCTATACCAACGGTTATAAACTTTTGGTAGAGGTGTCACATATATATTACAACAGTTTTACAAACCGTTGTTATATGTTATAATTTTACATATACCAACGGTTTGTACAAACCATTGGTATACCTTCTATTTTCACACCTATACCAACAGTTTCCACAGAACCATTGGTATAGGCCTATTGTTACGCCTTACTCACCCATTGTTGAGGGAATAGCTGGTATACTATATACCAACGGTTTCCAGGCCTTTACCAACGGTTTTGAATCGTTGGTAAAGGGTAATATTCTATTAGTGAGAATTTTCTATGTGTGCTTCATTTGAGAGCACTTCCATCGAATCGATATGAAGAGTGGAGTGCTCTTCAACAAGGTGTTTCATAGACTCTAGGATGTTAAAACTTACCTTTGCCCCTCTAAACTCCCTTTACAATGTACCATTGTGAACATTGATGACCGTCATTGTTGTTTTGAGGAATGGCTTTTCAAGTATGAGAGGGGCATGTCCTTGGGTTTTGGTATCTTCCATGTCAAGAATGTAGAAATCCGCAGGGAAGTTGAGATTATTCACTCTTACAAGGACATCCTCAATCACTCATGTTGGATGCATAGTACTCTGGTTGGAAATTTTCACAATAATGCCGCTTGGTTTATTTTCTCCAACCTGTAGATAAGTATACAAGGAGTGAGGCATTACATTAATAGAATCACCTAAATATATCATAACATTAGAAAATAAGGTTTCCGCTATGGTACATGGTATCATGAATGTGCCCGGATCGTTGCATTTGGTTGGAATTGATTGTTGAATTAAGGCTGATACATTCCTCCCCTTGTTGAATCTCTCATTCCCCTTCATCCTTCATCTATGGCTGCAATGTTATTTAAGAAATTTGGCATAAAGGGGAATTTTCTTGACTGCATCCAGTAAAGGAATATTAACTTGAACATGTTTAAATGTATCTATAATTTCATTATCAATATCATTATCATAATTTTTCTTAAATTTAGAGAGTCTTTGGGGGAAAGGAAGAGGAGTGGATTGTTCATTTGAATCATGTATAATAATTTTATTTCCCTTTTTATTTAGTTTTTTTATCATTGGAGTCTTTTATGGGTGAAGAAAGAGTATTTTCAAGAGGGGGACATGCCTATTGCGCAGAATCAGTAGAAGGAGAAACTTTTTTACCACTACAAGGAGTAATTTTACATACAATACCTTTATCCTTTTGATTTTCATTGGGTTGGGATGGTATTTTTCCATAACTTCACATCTTAATCTCACCGATGGTGTTCTCTAATTGTCCCACTTGAGTTCATAGGTCTTGAATTACTGATTTTATGGTCTGTTGGAATTGGAGGTTTTGGGTTACCATTTTTTTCACTATATCCTCGAGGCTTCGTTCAGATTTGGGGGGAGGATGATGATTGTTTGGGGAGGTTTAAGGATAAAAAGGTTGCATACCTTGGCCTTGTTGATACCAATTCTTCTTGGGGTAGCTTGAGTTTCCTCCTTGTCGGTACTGGGATTGTGCTTTCCTCTCGGGGTTTGGATTTGGCTTAAATTGTTCCTGATTGAAGGGGTGCTTATTGTAATGGACACCCTAGGAACACGAATGCACAAGACTCAGGTGAATCTTGAAGTTGTGGGCATTGGTCAGAAAAATGAGTATTGTCAGAAAAAATACCACAATGTAATGGTACAAGAGGAGATTGTGAGATACCTTGTGCTTGAGCAAATTTCCTTAGAAGGGTATGGATATCATGAAGTTTTTATCTACCATTTTTTCTAGGAATGATTTCCTTACCTCATGAACTCCTTGGGTTGGTGCAATATCTCATGTACAAAATTGTTGTGCATTTTTAGCTATATTGGATATTAACTCACGAGCGGCGGAAGGAGTTTTATCAACCAAGGCACCACCAGCCACTAAATCAATCATTCCACAATCCATGGAGATAAGTCCTTCATAAAAGTATTATATTAGTAGTTTTTTTAATAATTTGGTGGTGGGTTTAACTTGAGCCAAGTCATTTTAATCTCTCCCAGTATTCATCTAGGGTCTCCCATTGTGATTGCCTAATGCCACAAATTTCTTTCTTAATTGATGAAGTTCGGGAGGTAGGGTAGAAATTCTATAAAAATAGATTTTCAGGTCATTACACTTCCCAATTTGGGTAGGAAAATAGTATATCCAATCTTTTTCTACACTATCAAGGGGTAAAGGAAAGGCCCAAAACTTAATTAGGTCCTCAGACACATTTTGTGGTTTCATAGTGGAGCACACTATGTGAATCTTCTTAAGGTGATTATGAGGGTCCTCACAAGGAAGACCCTGGAATTTAGGAAGATGGTGGATGAGGTCTGATCTAAACTCAATGTTGGATGCTTCCTTTGGATATTGGATGTACGCAGGTTGGTACTCCACATCCAGGGTGGTCAGTTCTTTTAATGTTCGGTTATTTGTAGCCATGATTCCTAGAGTTTGATTGGGTTCAATTTTTGAGTGGGTTAGGACCACTTGAGGATCCAAAAGGGGTTCCTCAATGTTACTTGAATGACATACTCTAGATGCCTCAATTTTTAAATGGATTTATTTTTTAATTTCAAGGTCAAATTCTAATAGCGTTTCTTTACCAGATCTTGTCATGCAAAAATGATGTCCAATTTGATTGATTGTTTGTTTGTTTGTTTGTTTGTTGTTATTTTAAATTTTTTATGGAAGATTAATGAAATAAAAATTCTCAAGTAATTAAAGGATTAAATAAAAGATATTATTATACTAAAAAATTATATTGATATATGGATAAGAAGAAGAAAAATAAAGGGAGAGGAAGAACACACAAAAACAACCAAAAATAGAAAAAAATGGAATAGGGGTGGGGTATTAAATAGAATAATAATTAAGTAGTAAAATAAATAAATAAAACGAAATGAAGAAAAATAAATATCTTGCATCCCCGGAAACGACACCAAAATTTGAACGTGTTGCCCAGCACGTCAAGTTAGTTGTTTAGTTTTTACTAGAATTTCTGCAATATATCAGCAACCCTAGGTCATCTCTCTATGGAGCCTTAGATCATTAATTGAAAAAGAGGGTTATGATTATGAATATATAAGGGGAATAGGATTTTATAAATCTTGGGTTTTTATGATTAAATATTACAATATAAAAACTAAAGCGATAAAACAAGGTAGAAATGAAAAAGATTAATTAAACGTGATCAGCCAAGGGGAGTATCGTGATGCTCATCCTTCATCACATCAATAGAAATGGTATAGATATTTTAATCAGGTTTTTTGTAACAACTATTACCATAATTTTGCAGAGTTTATAATAGGATACCTCCTAGAGTTCAGTTAAAAACACACAATGATTCACCATACAACGCTGATGATTTGGTGAGTTACGTTAAAAATTATAACCGAAACTCACCAAGGAAACACACAAAGAACTCAATGTTCTGTCCAAGATTGTATGTTATTTGTTTATGATAACATGAAATAAATTTACATGGCCTTGATAGTGCATATGTGAGTTTAATTGACCAATATAAACCACATAAACACCGCAATTGAATGAGGGGGGGGAAAAGGGATGAACGGTGAGTGAAACATCACATGAAAGGGTACCCCCGAACATGATAATTTGAGTTTGAGTATAACATAATAGTGTACAACTCAATTAAATAATAATAGAGGATTAAGAAAAAAACATAAAACCTAAAATTAAATATATCATTCAAAATAATACATGTATGAAGCTCGAGATTACATCACGTTCCTCCCTGGGTGATTACAAGGGGTTCAGAAACCCATGGGAGGAGAGGAAGAAGAAGATGATGAAGTGTCACTTCCAATAGCCTCCCAAAATTTTAGGAATAAATGGGAGACACCATTAAGAATCCATAGTGGTAGCACCTTTCCTCCTGGTCAAAATCCCAAATGGGGAACCCAAAGATCCATTTTATACGAAAATTGGAAGGTTGTTTTGGTGACACAAATTTATTAAAACAAATTGTACCACACGTTTAATACATTATACAATAGAATATCCCCTTTGAAAAAACTATAAAGTTGTAGCCCCACTTTCTGAATATCTATACTGAAATTTTGGCATCAATTGGAAAATTTAATCAGGATATAAGTATAGATTACAAAATGACACCTTTGAATTCTCACAAATTCGTTGTTCTGGACATATCATGTTATTTGGGCCCTTTTATAGAATCATTAGGATTTGTATTATTCATAATAGTTTTATCCCTTTAAATTTGGACCAGAATACAAAATATGAGCCCATTTGGATGCACAGAATTTTCTAAACAGGAAAAACAGTGGACATGTCTTCATGGATCCATGCAATTTTGGCCCATTTTTCTTCAACTTCATCATGGGCCCTCCAAATAATCTCCTCATATATTGAAATCATCAAAACAAGTTACATTTCCCATTTTAAAAGTGATAAACGCAAAATAATGGAATCAAATATGAATTTCAATTTGTTATTATTTTTATAATTTTCAATACAAAATTAGTTTAGCACAGTGGTGTAAGGGTGAAAATGAAGCAATGAATCATTGTACGATTAGGGTTACAACAAATATATCATCATACACCATTGGTATTTTCCTCCACTTTGGTATAACCCTTATTCAGCATATGTGAATATTTATGTCTCAATGGTGGATATGTCACAATTTATTATTTTGAACTTTCCCTTGATGGCGTATTTTAGACATTGATTGAATGTTGAAGGTGTCACTAGGTTGATTTGGATATATTTCCTTACAAGTAGGAAATTATATATGTGGTCTTTCTATATATCCATAAAATCAACATCATATGTGATATCCCAAAACTATGCTTTGAGATTGATCTTCCCAAGAGATCTTTTCTCATGCTTATCATACCCTGGAATGGTCATATTTGTGGGAGATAAATCCACTTCACTATATCCCAAATTTAGTAGGGTTTGAACCTAGATAAGGTTGATCCTAGAACATTTATCAATTAGATATAATTGGATGTCAACAATATTTAGTATTTACAAAACATATAGGTGACTTATGTTCCCTTGGATGACCTCTTCCTAATACTAGTCAGTGAATGAGATGGTGACATGGAGATCTTGTGACAAAGTCTCAACTCGATAAACCTCATCTGTAGCGACTTCTATATCAAATTCACGTGGTCTTTGGAGGGTATAAATGAGATCCTCTCTAAGTCATTTTGAAATATAGAGTGTATCCATGACTAAGATCTTTCATGGGACAAGTAATTTGAGGTGGATGGCCCTAGTGCTTGTGAAAAGGTTGTGGTAGAATTTTCTTATAGTGTCATGAGTCGTGTCAGAATTCCAATTTATTTGATATTTTTGGATTATCAACTCCATTCTAGGTATTCATGTAAGACTACCAGACATGGGATATTACCAGATGGATCTGGGGAACCTCCATGCCTCTTTTGTTCCTAATGGAGTGCTTTCCCCTGGGTCTCAACTATATAAATGTACTATTTAGGGATGTGACCATAAATTTTTTTCAAACCATGCCCATTTTTTCCCTTATATATTTGGTTCATGTTTATAAAACTTGTTGTTCCCCATTTATGTGTGGAAAATTCATATTCTATCTCTTAATTCGTCTGATGGTTATGCACACCTTTGGGAGGAATATCTGATGTTTCCTCCATGGGTGGTGGAGCTATTGTGTGTCTTTGTAGATATTGTATTAGGGTGGGAAGAGTTAAATCAACTATATTTTGAGTCATCTAGTAGTCAAACTTCCTCTGAATCTAGGCTGAAACATTTTACCAATCACCTTCTTCTTCTGACTGGGAAACAGTTATGTAGTCCATGTTCTCTCAAGATTTATCTAACACCTCCTTAATATAATTAACCATTATATAAATTATTTCATTATATAATAAACACTACATGTTATTATGACCCATCCTTCTATGGAAAATAATTTGTCAGGTTGGACGATGAATTTAACCTCATTGGGCTTCCTGGGTTGTGGTATCTTGAGCATGTTATTTTCCATGGCTTCCAAGAAATTACCTGGGACTTGTTCAGTTCTTAAGGAGAAAAATTTATTCATTCATTCCTCAAATAATGGGTGAAACTAATTTACCTTTACTTTTTGAAAATTTAAATTTTATGTTCTCTATGCTCGACAGGAGGTTTTGGGTGGTTCCGGACCTACCAAGGTTCTTGGATGGGCACTACTGCTAGCTTTAGAGTGATAGTTGTGGCCTCTAATTTTCCTAGGCATACCCACTATGTTGAGAGAATGATTTGAGGTTTGGATCAAGTTAACAAAATTTATTCCACAAAATTTTGTTAGTTTTTATTTAAAATCACGAAAACACCTAGATACATTATCAGAATCAGAGGTTTCTAAAACTCATCCTAGAAATTGTTAGCGTGGAGTTCGAGCAGCTGTTCTTGTGAGATAGGGATAATGAGTGAATAGATTAATCATTTCCATATGGATATTATGTCATAAAACCTATCATTTTTGTGTTTCTTGTAGTTTTTTAGGTGAAATATTGTTGTCATACTTATTGTGGAGCTGAATTGATAAAGTAATTGACAATGATGTTACTTCTATACTATAATGGATCTTGTTGGTAGACTATTGCACCAAAAAAAGGATGACCCTGCCTGAGTATGTAGAAAACACCACATCTCAATTACATATTATTGATCTTGAGGGACCAGCAATGGCCAACATCAAGATACTAAGTGTGTGAGGTGATGTTCGGGGTCACCTTCACCATCAAAGGTAGAGAAGGTATGATTGCTGGAATTGGGTGGAGGAATAGTTTCATCAACACACATAGGAAATGGATTCCCCTTTGTCTTAAAAGGTTCATATCTACCTTCCATGTATTCTACTAGAGTATACAATGACATTATAAAGTTAATAATATCTAGGGGTGCTTTTGTCTCAGATGTCTCCCATCTATAGGGAGTGGATGTGGGTTGATGAGGTGGCCCTTCCTTCATATTTCATTAATTCTCGATTCAACTTAAGACTAAATTATAACCTTGGCGAGGGATAGGTTTTCACCATAATGGATGGAAGTGATAATCATTTTTGAATTCATCATTTATGTAGACTAGATACCTGGATCCTGAACCAGTATGATACTCAGATACCTCCCTTTTTGGATGATCAGTTATGAGAGGTAGGATATTTATCTCCATCTGAAAACAATACCGGATGAGAATATTTCCCATGTGTATCTCCATGATTAAATGTATAAGAGTTTTTATTTCATTATCATAATGTGAAAACCATTCCTCCATGGATGGAAATTAAATGACTCATAGAGGTGATTGGGATTTATCCACACATTTCCCTTTTTATTTGGATGTGCTCAACTATATATTAAGAAACTCAATATTTGGAAGTGCCATGTTTCAGATCCTCCTCTGAATCCAGGGGCATGAATTATGGGTTGGTGGATCCAAATCACCCTCCTATTAGGGTATATTTTCTGTTTTGAGGCCCTCTACATTAGAATATTTATCCACTATATTGATAGTGTTGGTTGTGATGACATTCACATAGGCTTATTAGGAAATGGTGGTTGCACCATTACACTCAACACAAGGGGATGATTCTTCAGTGCCTTTGTCAAGGTCATTATTTAAATCCCTATCCATATTGGACCATTTTGGGTTGTGACCCTGGGGGGTTTGATCACCTTCTTCACATTCTCCTCTTATCTTGGTCTATGAACAATGACCTTGAAGGGGTTTTCAGTTGTGATCTTCAAATGATCCTCAAACAATAGAGGTTTTTCTTGTGATGTGAGGAACAAATTGAATTTTGACCATCGATTTTTACCTCCCAATCATGAGAAGAATAATTCTCTCTTTGGTGATTATGATGATAAAAATTCTTCCAACCCTACGGGCTAGGGGTTTTTTGGGCCGCCATTGGAATTAATTGATCATATTATTGAGGATCCAATGATTTCAGTTGAGGATTTGATGACTCTCGATATATAAATTGATATATAAATTCACCCAACCCAGTGGCATGGGATTAATTTGTAATCCCCATTGATTTTAATAGGAACTTATTAAAAGATAATGAATATGGTGGTGGAGATTGAGATATAAATGTTTCTCACCTAGGTGGACAGGGTTTATTTGAAACTATTGAGGATATGTCTCAAATCCTATAGGGAATAGATAATCTGAGAGGTGGAGGTGGTGGAAGATATTCCCCTAGACTAGTGATCTGGGTCTGGTCTTAGATGACTATTATAGTAGCTACTATTTCATCCCATTTGATACAACACAATTCTTCATGCATATGATATACATGAAAGGATATCCCATGATGGGAAGCATTATTTAAAAGATGTTATACTATTGATCACCACTTTGGACTTGATGTCTAAAGTGTATTCCCATTGCTTTTAGGGTCATATTTGAATGGTTTTACCAATATCTTATCCCCTTGATCATGATTTTGGGGAACCGTTTAAGTGGGAAAAAATTTTGTTGTAGTGGTCAAACAGCTTGATAATTGACCAGTCTTCTGATTATGTCGAATTCTATGACATTAAATGATGCCATTTCTTAGTGGATCTGATGTTCTAGACGTTTTATAAAGTGTAACTCTCCATACATCTTTCATCCTCAAATAAATATACATGATGTGGATTTGACTATAAATTTCCTAAAGTCTTTGATGCAATGAAAGAAATCATGTTTAAGATTTCCATTGTGCTTTTCCATTTTTGGATCTCGGGAAATGGAGAATGAATCTAGGTCTAGCTAACAATAAAGTATCTTTATGGTTTAAAGGTGACCCTCACAACCTGGATAAGGTAGGTTTCTAATATTCAATTATTGATCTGTTTCCCACATAATTTTGTATAAATTAGTCATGTACTCCATTTCTTAGTCTTTTGGGATGTCATAGTTAGAGGTGGAAAAAGGCCAGAAAATGATGGGAAGCTTATTTCTAGATTAATCTCTCTATATGTAAATGTTGGACTAATATTTATCAGACTTACATGCCTCCATAATGTTTGACCATTGAAGATGATTTTTAGGGTCATCTACTAACTGGAGTGGAATGCTAGTAGAAGTTGATGGTGAACAATATGCGATTGGCCACAATGTTTTTGAGAACTTATCTATTGGATGGCGTCTGAGTTTTGAACACCAATCTCTATGGAGGTGTCTATTAAAGGGGGTGATTTCCTTATCTATGGGTGAAGTAATATTGGGAAGGTTGACCATAGTGGGTGTTAGGAGTTGAGTTCCTACAATCCATCTACAAAATACTATAAAAAGTACAATCATGGTAATGATCATCTTCATATTTTGTTGAAGAGTTGACGAACCCTTATGGTGTTGAGAATGTGTCTCTAATGACCTCAAGGAATCTATAATTGAGAAGATTCGAAATATGGGTCTCTTTTGGTTTTGTGGCCGAAATATGCCGACTTGACTTTCATAATGTTACAAGGATATGTGACTGATGTATGGTGGTGGATAGAACTTTTTTATAACCATCAGGTGTTGTGAGAGTATGGTCCCAATAATGATAATATTTTTAAATATTACAATGATCTTCCTCATTATTGACAAGAATATGATCATGTACTGAGGTAGGTACCATTATCACTTGGTGAGCCTCAGTTAGAACATGGGTGTGAGATCGACCCTGAGGCTCTGGAATATGTCACTGGACTTTTTGGTAGGGATATGATCCTTCCCTGAGTCATGTTCCTCTTTCACTTGGTGATCCTCGGTTGGAACATGAATATAATATGGGTTCATTAGTTTATTCACCACTCGAATATACTGAAAGACCTCAAAGTGGGAGAAGGGATATGTGTATCACATGTATATCCTTTTAAGGATGGTGTTGCATTCATTTTTTGATTGAAGTAGGAATTTAAGCCTGGATTCCATGACCTACTGGAATATTCTAGGAAGATTTAATAATAGTAATATAAGCATGTCCTGAGGCATGTGTCATTATCACGTGGATAGCCTAGAAAAGAATAGGGATATGAGAGTGATCTTGAGAATTTTCAGTATGTCCCTAGTCTTCTTTGATAATAATATGAGATTATCCCAATGTATGTTCCCCTCTCACTTAGTGTGACCTATCCAGAATAAAGATATGAGAATGATCCTGGGAATTTGGAATATTTCACTAGTCTTTTTTGATATGAATGTTCTCCTATCATGAGGCATGTTCCATTCTCACATGGTGACCCCCAGTTGGAAGGGGGATATGATCCAAGTCTGACGCCTTGTCCTCTACCGGAATATGCTGATAATCCTCTTATATGGGTGAAAGAAGTTTTTATTTATCCAGAGAAACCATTTTTTTAATTATTAGAGTGTTGAGATCCCCTAACTGTAGGGATAGAAATATATGCCTATCATAATATTTTTAAACGTGATTGAATATTTCGGTGGAGTTATTTATCTATTTCTAAGATGAATTGGAATTTTTATAATGTGTGTATAGGGATATAATCGTTCACATTTTTTATTCTATATATACTAATAGATATATTCAATTGAGGTTGGGATATGAACCCACTTATTTCTTCATTCCAGCATCAAAATATGATGATTCACTTCATATTTAGGGGTAGGGATATATGCCTCCACCATTCCAACTAGAGAAGTAGTCTCCCTGACTTTTTTTGAGTGAGTAGGGATATGATCCTACTCATAGGTTTTGGAGGGAATATTCCAGTATATATCATTAGTGAGAGTGGGGATATGATCCCACTCATAGTTATACAATTCCTTTATCACCCAAAGTGTCTTCCCTAATTCTCATGAATTGGTATTAGAGGTGGTAGTGTGTCGAGTGGTAACCTTAGTAGGTGACTGGTGGGTGCTAGTGGGATGGGGATGGAGATAGGGGTTGATAAGATCCCTCCTCAATGGCCTCTAAATTGGAATCAAACTATATTTCTCTCTTTGTTCTAACTTCATTAGAGAATAAAGGTGGTGGTTGTCATGCTCCGGGGATAAGCTCTTGAAGCATTTGTCTATGGAAAAGAAGAACACTGGCTTAGCTTCAAATTTCCCTAGATGATGAGGACTCATCAGCTTTAGTGCTTGGAGATCCTCACGAGTAGTATTGAGGGTAAAAATTGTACCATATCTATGGGACTCCTAGATCATCATGTTTAACACATGATGTTGAATTTTTCAGGTAGTTGAGTTTATCTTGTCACCTAAGGGGGTTTCATCAACATCTGACATGTTGAAATGATCACTAGATGAAAGAATTATCTTGGATGGGTTTGTTTTTATGAGATAAATATCTACATTCATACAAAAAAAAGAACTAGGTCACTGATTATTTCAATATAATAGGAATTATGTGTGATCAATGAGACATGCATGGTTAACAAAAGTTTACTTTTATTTCTAATTTAGTCATTCTTCTTGCATAGGCTTTTCAATGCCCTTATGTAATTATTTCATGGTAACCCTTGTTATAGAGGTTCAAATGTAATATTTATATTAGGATTATTAGTTTTTTTGTAGGATTATGGAAAACAAAGTTCCATAATTCCTGATCATTTTTTATTTAAGAGATTCATCTCAGGTTCACCATCATTGTTTTCATACAGTGTGAAAAAAACATCCCAATAGATAATAACCAAATAATTTTTTATTTGAGATATTCGTGTTGGGTTTACAATTTTTTCGACGAGAAAGAGATGTTTGGGAACCCTCATTGAGGTGGATTTAGTGTGGTCTGATGGTTGATTTTGGCAGGTTTGATTTTTTCCATAATCATTAACATTGGGTCACCATTATCATTTTTAAAGGAAACACCCAACAGTTTCCTCATCCATAACTAGGTATAGACATGCATTCCAAAGGTAGGTGATCAATTAGGGGTTTACACCCAATGATTCTTAGGGACTCACATTGGTCGAGAGGGTGGGAGGTCAATCCATCACACACTATTAGGGGGTAATTTTTTCCCACTATGAGACTCTCTTATAGATCTAATATATGTTCAATAATCTCTTACTAACCCTAATATGTTACCTTTTACCCTAACAAAATGATTATATATTAACCCCTTTTTAATTATAGAAGAAGGGGATCTCATTCATGAAACCATATGTATATATCTGAGGTTCTTCAACCATTTCCCATTGATGGATAGATAATTATATGATAAATATATATAACCAGGTTCTTCAAAATTTGATGCCACTCAAGGAGGTGTTCAATATTTTGAAGAGGGGATTGGACTATTATATGGTATCCTACGTATCCAGTTTTTTGAAAGAATCAAAATCCACGTAGTTCGATCATTCCCTTGGGACTCGCCTGAATGTGGTTTCCCTTTTATGTGGGTGTTTGTATCATTCCACCCATTGGGGATTAGATACTAAGATTTCCCTTCCTGGTGGAGGTTCATGATGTGAATGATCTGACCGTTTCAACTCTCTAGAACAACATGTGCTATTCTCAGTGTGAAAATAGCTGATAGTAATTAATTAGTCTCAATGTATATGGATGCATTTTTTATTTATTAGGAACGCCCTTTGTTGGTTTATATAGATCTCAGGACTTTAAGAGGCATCCCAGGAATCCTCGTTATGGTAGTAATTTGAGTAATAGTATTTCAATTAATTTATCAATCTATTTATGGATGAGGTAGGATGATCAACCCATGAGAATAATTTGGTCATGATGGTTGACATATCCATAACATGAGGGGACTTACACCGAAGTGGATTCCCATTTGAGCTTGGTCCTTAAGAAGGAATCCAATATATTGTGGTTACAGAATGAATTAGAGTCATCATAGTTTAGTTGGTTTCTATGTCCACTGACAGATAAGGTAGAATGGTCATCACATGGTAATGATTGAGACCTGATGGATGAAATGTTGAAGACATGGGGGATTACACTGAATAAGATTTCCATTTGATCGTAGGTAATAGGAAGGAATCCTACATATCCTAGTTATTATAGAAATTCGAGTCTAAGTAGTTTGATGTGTTGGTAATTATACTAATGATTCTCATATATAAGGGACATTCATATTATTCTATTGATCGGGGCTTACACGCAGAGGTTTCCTTTATATGTGGTACATTTAGTATGATACCGCCGATCAGGGCTGACACACGGAGTTTTCCCTTATATGTAATACACATTGTATTATGCCACTAATCGGGGAATAAACCCTAAGTTTTCACATTCCTTTATAAAGGATTGTAATGTAAATGTTATCATAATTATGACCTTCCTAATCCCACATGATATATACTCCGTGGGGGAAACAAGGGATATAAAATAAACAATCCCATTACTCATGATGCAAGACTTGTTCCCTAAGATAGCCCTTGGGACATTTGATTTGGAGATCTAGCCTTAGAAAGAAATTATATGTATATTGGTTGTTGCTGGAATCAGAGTCATTATAGTCCTACTGGTTGGGTATTACACACTGAGGTTTTCTTTGAATGATCTGGGAATACACATTGAGGGTGGATAAAGTTATTGAGCCCTAAGATTTCAATTTCACCTAGCCAGCTTGCTTGACTTTCATGTGCTGGTTGTCTTCTTGACACACCATGATTTTATTGCATCACATGTAAGAGGACATCTTTCTAGAATGTATAAATACAATTACGTGATCTAGCTAACTTATTTGAGGGATGTCACATATCTTGGATGGTGTGAAAACCCAGTAATTTGTTTTATAATTTTAAATATATTATGCTATGGAAAATAATAATTTAAAATTAAGTGCTTTAATTTATAACAATACTTATAAATAATTATATTTCAAATTTATATCCCTCAAATTAATTCTAGATTAATGTTATAAAAACAAATAAAAATTTGATGTATTATTTTGTTTAAGATAATAATTTAATATTAATATATATTTGATTATTTTTATTTCAAAAATAATTTTTAACAAATAATTATTTAATTAAATATTGTATGAACAATACATATTTTGACTATTATAATTATTTTGATAAATACAAAATCATATGACAAATATATTCACTAATAATATGACATCCCAAGATTTTATGGTATGTTTCTTCATAAATAATTTAAATTCATTAGATAGTTTATAATGCATGCAACACTGAGTCTCTACCAAACCAACACTTTTTTATTTATTGTAGATAGTTGTAACTTAGCCGTTAAACATGATTTTTCCACTTTTGGGTTTTTAATTTCAAAAAATAGACATGAATAATTGTGATCGGTATTAAATTTAGAGTCTGATAGGATCAAATTAATTTTTTTGGTGAATAGTAACATAACCCTTATTAATATTAATGTACCAATATGAATATTAATGTTACCCTTATAAATAGTATTATGAGCCTTATGAATATAAACATCACCCATGAATGTATAAATAAAATTTTTTCACCTTATAAATGAAAGTGAATATTTTAAAAATAATAATTAAGTGCTGTTATTTTTTTGAGAAATTAATGTTTAATTACAATTTTAAAATTTATAAATTTACTTAAAATATAATTAATATTCATAAAATGTATTCAAACATCAGTATTTGCTTTTCATATGATTTTAAAATAATTTTATGAGACCTTATTTAATTTTTCAAAGTGTTATAAAATTAGATATAATTATAAAATCAGTATTTTCCAAGTAAATGATAATTTTATTTAAATATTAATTTACTAATAAATATAAAATTATTTTTATAAAATGGAGTTCATTTTTTCATTCAACACGTCAAAAAAAGTTTGGGTTTAATTTTTGGTATTTTTTGAAAATACTAGAATTTTTGGTGAATAGTAAAATATGATAATTTGTAGTATAAAACCATTAGAAGCTAAATACAATATTCCTTGAGTCACTAATAATGTATGAACACTTGGTTTGATCTCAAAATATTTTATTTATATTACTGGTCACATAAATCAACATTAATTATTATCTTGATAAATGTAATAAAATAGCGAATAAGATGTTAAAAATGATCCCTCTCCTCCATTAAAAAACCCACCCTCACCCCCTCTTCTCTTTACTCCTATAATCCTTGAATATTCCCAATATTCTTCCCAAATAATTTTACCTAGTCTTTACCCATGCCCACGAGAACTTTTTATTTCCAAAATACCAAAACCCCTCCCCTTAAGAGGTTCTCAAGAAGGATAATTCAATAGGTAAACCCTCTTCCTTTTTCTTTTAATATGATTTTCAATTTATATGATTTTCTTATCTTCTACTAAACTACTCAGTCCAAATTATCATGATAAATCTAGTATCATTTATATACTAGAATTATATAATTTTAATGGAATTTCCCTCATCAATCTACTTACTCCCTCTCTTTTCATTTAAAAACATCATTCAGGAGGTGACGATTTTCAACCTTTGTGGACGATGAACCTGTGTTCTTCAGTTTCTCCTTCAAGGATGGACATGACACCATTTTAGTGGTCAAACCAGATATTAAAATAAGTATTATTTATTATTTAATATTCTTAAATCATTATATATAAACAATACAAATTCATAGGACTAAACTAGTTCATTATAAAAGAAATATCGCAAAAATAATTTGAATGATTATCACTAATGTTCTATCTAATAAATAATAATCATACCATATAAAACAATTATTTATATCACAATTTAATATTATTTATGTTCATTATTAATATATAAATTCAATTATAGATAATGATATCCATCCTAACAGAACTTTCATAATCATATACAAGTATACTGACCATGAAAACCAAGGAATCGAATGCTCCAAAGGGATAAAATTGTATCTTATAACTCATAAAAATACCATAAAAGAACTTAATAAAAAGTTAATAAATCAAATACATATATATAAATTTATGAATTAATTATCTAATGGATTTAATTTTATTGTCCAGGACATTAAGGTCATGTGTATAACACATTCAGACATAAGGTAAGGGTTTCCTCATCCCACTTCATTTTTTTTGAGATACTCCTCATTTACCACTATTTCTTGTGTATGGTGAATTTATACATCCAATTAATGTATCATATAATTAGTCTATTTATTTTCATGATACTCAATGTAACATTTTACAATTATTAATTTTGGGACATATGATTCGATTGATTATAAAGTGGCGAGGGAATCTACCCAAACCCTCATTTTCCCTTTGGGTAAGTCGTTCTCTACCTTGACTCAAATTTATTTCTTCTTTATTTTTGTATATTTTTTTAAATTATATTTATATGTTCCAAAATAATATATCTTTATCACATATTTCTTATTTTATTTTGATATAAGTTTTTTAAAATGGTTCCCCTCTCAATTCTTCCCTATAAACTATCCTGATTGAAAGGAACTTCTTGAATTCTTACCCATTTTAAAGTGAACTATGTAATATATTTGAAGAAATAATTATTTTTACAAAATAAGACATTTTATCATCAAAATATATATTGGATCATTTTTTTTTATGAAAAAAAAATTCCATTCCTTTGTATAATATCTTCCTTAAACAACACAATTTTGTTTCTAAAGCTTATTAAAAACTATTTTTAAAAGGTTTCACATTAGCGTGACATAATTTATGACTCATATATAATTTCAATGTTCATACCTTTTATTTGTTGGGATATAAATGTTTATAATCTCATTTTAGGTCAAATACAAATAATTTTCCAAAAATTACTATTCTTTCCAAAGTAAAAGGTTTTTTCTCATCTCACTTCTAATTTTATGAGATTTATGACTTGTTCAAAACTTATTCCATTAATGTGGTGTATGTAATTAAATATGATATATCAATTCAATATTATTCTTATTCTTATGATAATATATGGAATTTCATTAGTGTATTTCCATCTATGATTATGATTCAAATATTTCAAAGTGGTATGGGAAACTTTGATTTAAAGATATATTTTATTAGACATATGAGTTATGAATTGGAATTTAAAAGTGATGGTTATGGCCTGATATAGCTCCTCAATGAATCGGTAGGTCTCATGAGACAAAATAGAATTCTGTTTTGGTCGAGGGCTAACCCAATTGTTTTAAGAAGTCTTTGTAGAGGCCTCGATGATAGGATTATTATGTCTGGCATATGGATTAACCAATTATGATATTGGTAATTGATAAATCACATGACTATTAAACTAGTAGAATATCCATGGTAATGTTTCATGTGATCAGTTGTATGGATTTATTTACTCATCTTCCATTCCTACCATATTATGCACAAGTTTATTTTTAATGTAATGTGTTTTTAGTTATTCACCATACATAATGTTTATGTTTATAATAACTTCTAATGTATTACGTACCCTTACAGAGAATGTAATATCACTACTTTCATATGTTTCTTTTCCACAGGTTATGAAGAAGTAAATTTGGAATAAACATTCAAGGATGAATGTTATTTCATACTATATCATGTTTTATTTTTTTCCCCAAATTATTATGGGTATCATGAAGGTAATTTGGTCTTCCAACACTTCTAAAAAAATTGGTCCTTCAGGATTTTATTTCTCTGTAATAAAATAATGCACTTTCTCTATACAACTGGGGTAGGGGCGTTATAATTTTTATTAGAGGAAGTTAGAAAAAATTCAGAAACTAGATTCAGAAAACATGGTTTAGGGAACATAACCCTAAGATGGACATTGAGAATAATCATAGATGAACATCTGGGAATTTTAGTAAATTATATATTATGTGGATCTTTCTAGAAAAACACCCCAATCTAGATACCATAAGTGGAAGTGGTTCTGGTACAGATGCACCAAGGAGCAACAACTCTGACTAAGTGTTCTGGGCCTAAATCGGGTAACATTGTACACGGCGACGAGCCTTACTACACAACTAGTTTGAAAAATCTGGGGGGATATGCTTAGGATAATTAAAATTTTCTTTAGAAATCATTATGAAGTTTTTTAAAGTAAATCTATCTTCAATGAAACCATGCTTATGATTATGAGATTAGAAATGCGTATACATGTTTATCAGAAATGGTCTGGATAACATTGGAGATTATATTTTTTTTCTTAAACTATAGAGTCTAGAAAATTAACAATCCTAGTCATTGTTAATTCTGAATATGTAAATTCAGAATTATTTTTATTCTGACAAACAAATTGTGAGGACGCAATTCTATTGAAAAGGGAATAATGTAACACCCTAGTATTTTGTTTTATAATTTTTCATAAATTATTTTATGAAAAATAATAATTCAGAATTAAGTGTTTTAATAAAAAATAATACTTATAAATAATTATATTTCAAATTTATAGCTTAAGAATTAATTTTAAATTAATGTTCTAAAAACAAATACTATTTTTCTGTATTATTTTGTGTAAGATAATTGTTTTATATGAATATATATTTTATTGTTTTTATTAAATAATAAATTTTTATCAAAATATGATCTAATTAAATATTTTAAAAACAATATATATATGTTGACTTTTATAATTTTTTTTGATAAATACAAGATCAAGTTTCGAATATATTCACTATTAATATAAAAACCCCAAGATTTTATGGAATCTTTTTCATAAATAATTTCAATTCATTATATAGTTTATAATTCATTAAAACCTAAGTCTTTGTGAAATAAACACTTTTTTATTTATAGGATATATTTTCAACCAACGTATTAAACAAAAAATTTCCACATTTGATTTTTGAATTTTGAAAAACGGACATACGCAGTTGCGATCTGTAAGATATTTAGAGTATTATTGGATCAACATAACTTTTTGGTGAATAGTAACATTACCCTTTTGAATATTAATGTTACCCTTATGAATAGTAATATATACATTATGAATAAAAACCTCACCCATGAATGTTTAAAAAAAATCACACCATGTAAATTAAAGTGAATATTTAAAAATAATTATTATTTGTTGGTATTTTGTGAGAAATAAACATTTTTTTATAATTTTATAATTTTTAAATTTATTTCAAATATTATTCATTTTCCTAAAATGTACTCATAAATCAATATTCTTTTGTCTTATGATTTTAAGATAATTTTTTGAGACCTTGTGTAATTTTTCAAAGTGTTATAATAACAGTTATAATCTTATAATTTGTATTTTCCTAGTAATTGATGATTTAAATAATAAATTAAATTACTCATATATAGAAAATTATTTTCATAAAATGGTATTCACCTTTTTATTCTAATTGTCGAAAAATATTTGGTTGAATTTTTGGTACTTTTCAAAAATACTTGAATTTTTTGGTGAATAGTAAAATACCATAATTTACTGTATAAAACATTAGAACCTATATACACTATTCCCTGAGTCATAAAAAATTTAAGAACACTTGTTTCAAACTCACATGAAAATATTTCTATTTTTTCTGACATGAATCAACACTATTTCTTTTCTTGAGAAAAATAATAAAATAATGATTAAGATATTCAAAAATCGCCCCTCTCATCTACTATAAATCCCACCCCTCACTCCCTATTCTCCTTACTCCTCTAAGAATTAATGTTTATTAATGTTCTACCCAAATACTCTTCCCCAGTCTCTCCCCATATCTAGGCCCTCTTGGTCCTTCCAAAATACTAAAACCCCTTCCCTTAAAGAGGTTCTCAAGGAGGATAATTCAAAAGGTAAACCCACTTCCTTTTTCTATTAATTTCATTTTCATTTTTTTTATTTTTTTATTTTCACCTCACATAATCTATCCAAATTATCATGAAAAATACAATATAAATTATATAATGTAATTATATCATGTTAATGCAAGAACCATGATAAATCTCTTTACTACCTCTCTTTTGTTTTCAAAACATTGTCGAGGAGGTGCCGATTTACAACCTTAATGGATGATGAACCTTCATTCTTAAATTTCTCCTTCAAGGCTGGTCATGAAACCATTTTAATGGTTAAAATAGATTATAAAATATTTATTATGTCTTATTTTATGTTCTGAAACCAGTATATATACATATTAAAATTCATACGATAAAACTAGCTCGTTATAATCGAAATATAATCAAGATAATCTAAATAATTATCACTAATGTTCTATTTTATAAATTATCCTTATACCATATAAGCAAATTAATTATACATCCATTAAAACTTCTATATTTTCATTATTAATAGAAAAATTAAATTCTATAGAATTATATCCATCCCACAAAAACGTCCATACTCATATACAAGTGTACATATCAAGAAAACCAAAGAATCAAATCCTCCTGAGCGATAAAATGGTATCTTATAACTCATCAACAGTGCAATAAATAAAAATAATAAAATTTTAATAAATAAAATACATATTGATAAGGTTATTAATTAATTAATTAATGTATTTAATTTTATTATCTAGGAAATTAAGGGCAACTGCAGAACACATGTAGACACAAGGTAAAGGTTTACTCTTCTCACTTCCATTTTGGTAAGATATTATTTATTAACAACTATTTCTTATGTAGGGTGAATGTATACTTTCAATTTATGTATAATATAATTAATATTTGTATTTTCATGGTATTCAATGCTTTATTTCATGATTATTAATTTTGGATCATATGATACGATTGATTACAAAGTGGTAAGGGATTCTACCCGAACACTCATCATTCATTTGGGTTACTCTTTCTCTATATTAATAAAAATGTAATTCTTCTTTATTTTTTTATATATCTTTTAAATTATATTTATATGTTTCAAAATAATATATATGGATCAGATATTACTTAATTTATAGGGATATACAGGTTTGGAAATGGTTACCTTCCCAATTATTCCCGATAAACAATCTTGATTCAGGGGAACTTCTCAAATTCTTACCCATTTCAAGTTCACTTTGTAATATATTTTAAGCCAAAATTATTTTTATGAAATTGAAAATTGTATCATGAAAAACTATATTGGATCATTTCCGATTTTATGAAAACAAACATTCTTTTCCTCTTTAAAATATCTTCCTTAAACCGCACTAAAATGTTTTATTTTTAGAGCTTCTTAAAAACTCTTTTTACCCAATTTCAGTTCAGTGAGATGTCATTTTTACCTCAAATATAATTTCAATGTCCTCAACTTTTCATTTATGGTATATATATGTTTATAATCTGATTTTATGCCAAATAAAAATTATTTTCCCAAAGAACAATTATTTCCAAAGTTAAAGGGTTTTTCTCGCCTCACTTTTAATTCTATGAGATTTATGATTTGTTCACCAATTATTCCTTGAATGTGGTATATGTAATTACCTATGATATATAAAATATTGTGACTTTTTATTCTTATTATAATATATTGAATTGATAATTAAATTTTTCAATGTCGTATAGAACACTTTTTAATGATTAATGACCATTTCTTCATGAATTTATCAATGATTTAATTAGATTATTTACATCTATGATTATGATAAAAATACTTCAATGTGGTATGGGACACATTTATTTAAAGATATATTTTATTATACGTATTATTAATGCATTGGATTTAGCATGTAATGGGTCGGGCCCTTTATAGCCCCTCGATGCATCGGTAGGTCTCATGAGACCAAACAGAATTAGGTTTTGTACGAGGCATTTTAATTTTATTTTTAGAAGTATTGGATGAGGCCTAGATGATGGGTTTATGAAATACAATATATGAATTCTATTGGTATTATATTAGTAATTAATAAATCTTGTGGTGAGTTATAGGAATTTATTTAGTCAGCTTTCATTCCCGCCACATTATTCTCTACATTATTTTTAATGGAATGTGTTTTCAGTTATTCACTATAACTAATGTTTTTTCTTATGATAACTTCTACAATATTATTTACCCTTACTGAGCATCTGATCTCACACCTTTTTTATATTTTCTTTCCCCTTTGTTATATAGAAGAAAACCCTGAATAATCATTCAAGGATGAAGTTTATTTCATATTTTATCAAGTATGTTACCAATTTATTTTGGGCATCATGAATTTAATATGGTCTTCCATGACTGCCAAAACAGATCAGTTCTTTGTGATTTGATTTCCTTGTAATCTTTCCAATGTAATAAAATAATGAACCATCACTAGGAAATTTGGGCTAGGTCATTACATATGGAATGACTAATGGTTGTCCCATGATCAAAGTTTGGTTGTCTAGAGGATATCACAAGGCCTAGCGGGTTCATCTTGGAATCCATCACATGATTTCAGAAAGATTGTAAAGATGGTGTCGCATGGTCCATATAACATGCCTTATTGTGATCATAATATCTGGAAGTCATGCTTGGAGGGTGTCTCAAGAGTCAATTCAACATTTCTTAGAGGCTTCATCGTGTCCTAGATGACTTGTTCTTTCATCATCAAATGATTCAGATAACATTTCCAGGAGACATTGTAAGAGAAAGCTGACATGACCTTGTGTTATTATGGAACTCATCTAACATGTATTGATGTCTCCATATGAGTTTGGAGACATGTATTAATGATATTGTGAGGTCTGGATGGTGAGCCTATAGGGATTCACAAGACATTAGTGGCATTCCGAAGGGGTTTTGTATTTATTTTGATATGTCTTGTGGAATTCACATGATCCAAATAGTATACCAAAAGAGTGTTGTGCGATATGGGTGACATGTCTTGATGTTTCACACATGACTCTAGTGGTTCATGTAATGTGTATGTGGATTAACATATATGTTGCTCACATAATTTTCTCATTTTTTAGTCTTTTTTACATCCTTTTATAGTATATGCCTTATATTTTTTAGTATTATATTGTTTTATGTCCTGTAAGTTTTAGCACAGAAATGGGATGTCTTTCTCATATCCCATACAAAGTCTTTTTCTGGAGCTATGAATGATCATGTGAAGTTCTTTTGCATGTTTCATTATCTCTCGAGTTGTTCTCTAGATCTTATCTGATAGAAAATTTGCAGATCCTTAGATAAGAAGCCCTGGGAAATCTACTCTGATTCCCGATCCTTCTGCATCTAGATGAAAAAAATCCAAACATTTATTTAATCCTGGTGTGGGGGATTTATAGGCCTCACCACCCAGGTTTTTCACCATTTTTCATGGTGCATATCACATGAATCTATGGTGGAGTTGGTTGGGGACTTTTTCATCATGTGGCTTTGTGAGGTCCTATCATGGATCACTCTAAGGGCATCTTTTGATTTGTAGGGACCCCAATACCATACCATCGACACCTCCTTTATGAGATTATTTTCAATTAATGGGGTCTTTTTTAATCATGTGGATTTTTCAGTGGACTTTCATAATATTATATTGACATGTCCAGGTGCCTTCATGAGATCAGGATTCCAGTTATATAGTCGTTTCATGATCTCTGTTGACTTCTCTGAGACTTTTGATGAGACAAGGATATCTTGTTAGGGAGTTTTCTCAAGATGAGGTGGATAAATCGTTCGGTTCTTGCAGTGTCTTGAGGATTACTATGGGAATGTCATAGGATGTTTAATACTGCAGGATGTTCCCTCTTTATTCCCTTTTTATTTCCATTGTTTATTTTATAATGGTTTGTGATCTCATGAAGTTTCATGGATGTTGTCGAAGAAAATAACTCTACCTCTTGGGGATGTGTCACCCGACCATTAGAAGGTCATATGGAGATGCATGAGAATTAATTGGAAACCCCCATTTTTTTGTCCTTATGGAGAAAAAAGGGGAGCGTGATATCCCATCGAGATGTCCAAATAACTTTATAAGATTAGGATGGGATATCAGTTGGCTTTCATGATAATAGAATAACATATTGTTGGGTGTTTAAGGTGTCTTGTGGATTACTTGGGGCACATCATGTTATTTTTACAACCTCAAGAATCTCCTACCTCAAATTGTATTTAAAATGTTTATTTTACGAAATGTGGAGATATCGCAGGGTTTTATGAATATTGTCAAGAATAACCATTCTCTCAATTGGTGATTCATCACATATGTTTTATTACTACAAGTGGATCCCACCTTTTTTATATTTTCCCACTATTTTCCTAGGGTTTTTGATGGTTCATTGGGCATCCACTGATTCAAGAGTCATGTAAACTAGGGGATCTTATCTGGTTTATTCCATGTGACTAGTGATTATTTGAGGATCCTTTAAAAGAGCGAAAGGACTTGTTGAAAGGAATTCTCAAATTTGATTCATGGGATCATCTAGGTGTTATGTTCTGCATGTGAACCTCCAAATATCATGTGATCACGTGTATTCTAGGTATTCATGCGATCCATGTGATCATGGAAACCTATTTAAACCTTTTCAATGTCATGAATATAATAACCATATTTTTTCTATTTATTCATTTGTGAATTTTTCAACTCTCTTTTGGTGGGTGTCAAAACATGAGAAAAATTCATTTGCTGTTCCTTTTAATGTCTTATATCTAGGACCATGCTAATCGTGAAATGAAATGATATGTATTAGTCATGCATGGATTCCCTAAATAAAATCATTAAACCCTTGTTATCTAGGATCGATGAGGCAAAAAATAAGTGGAAAAGGTTTCACTCACCACAGATAGGCGTTTCAAAGAAAGGACAAGGGAATTTTTAGCATATGGTGGTTGTACTAGGATATAATATTTGGGTGGCGCTATGTATCTCATAGGGGTGAGTATCAAGCCATATGTAGTTCTAGGATCATCTTAATATCGAATGAGAGGGATTTTAAATATGAAGTTTAATGTCTTGTGATATGGAAAATGGTTACCCAACATGAAAAATAATTCCCTAAGTTCCATAAATAGTGTCCATATGTTTGGGGAAATCATCTGACAAGAGGCATCCAGTGTTTGTGACATGAGGATTCCAAAGATATTTTTTCAAGGAATCCTATTCTTGGAACACAAGTTAAGACTATATTTTTACATCATATATTGAATGGTTTTTATTATAGTTTATTCTCATGGGAATAGGAAGATATCAGGAATTTCTTTTTAGGGTAGCGTGACAAAGGAATCTATGAAGTTTAAAGTCATACAATAAAGAACTATTGGTTCATTTTTTCAGGATGCAAATCTTTGGTAATGTATATGGAAATGAAGATCAAAATAGGGATACTTGGTCAAAATATTTTCCAACATACTTGATACACGAGGATGGAATTTTTAAATTATGATCTTTGGGTTTCTCGGATAAAGATAAATGACATGGGAGAAGTGCATAAGGAGTGACTAAAATTAAGATTCTATAATGAAACCATTAAGGCATAGAGAAACAAGATAAATATTTTTTCCAAGTAAGAAGGTTACTTTAGTTAAAATGACTTTAGGGGTGACTTATAAAAATCCAAACATGGGTGTGTCAATTATTAGCCAAAAAATAGTGTCCATTGGTTAAAAACCTTTTATTGGTGGCTTTTGTAATGAAATACTCAAGAATATCAATGCATAATTAAATAAAGGCTTTCCCTAGAGTTGGATTTTATTATTCCAAGTTTCCAAGGGTGATTTTGATGATATGATTTTCCCATGAAAAGGATTATGAATTGTGGAAGGGATGTGTCTAATCACAAAGGAAGCATTTGGACTAGTATTGGTCATGAAGTGAGAAGTTCTCTTCATAGATCTAACTCATATGTAGGGAAGGTGACATTTTGTTTCTGTGATGGGATTTTAAATGAGGTAATCAAAAATGAGATTTCCTACATAGATTGGGGTCTTATATAAGAGGAAAGGGAAAAATGTTCCTCCTTATTTTTACTATTTGGGGCCTATTTTAATGGAGATGGGTGTCCATAAACATGTTTTATGTAAATGAATCAATCCACAAATAGTTATAAATCCTTAATATTTTTCGACAAGTGAAAGGTCTCGTGATGGATTCCCATAAATAGATCTATATTTGTATGAAGGAGAGGGAGAATATTCTTTATATAACATCTTGAACCAATACATACAGTGTGGGTATAACTATGTATCCCATTGATATGTTATTTAATCCACACATAGTTATGGATAAGGATAGGATGGTGGTGAAGTTAAAGATCATCACTATGAATAATGATCCACATAAGCAGATAACAAAATGTTATATAGTTTTACATCATGAAATAAGGACATGAACCGTTCAATTTATTTCATGAAGCAAGGAAATTGTGGTATTGTTTAACATATTTTGACTAGATTGTTAAGCTATGATGTTTAAATTCTTACCGCTCGAACTATGGTGCCTTATAGTTTTATGTCATATGATTAGGACCATGATGCCTTTAAGTTTAAGGTCTTATGTCCAGGAACATATGTAATTTATTTTAAGGTCATCAATTGAGACCAATATGTAGTTTATAATAGTACTAAAAGGACTATAGTTTCCATTAGATTAGAGTGTTATGTTAAGGAAAATGGTGTGTTTTAGTTTTATGTCTTATGAATAGAACCATAAGTATATAATTGATCATGAATAGTGTCATTATGATGAATTGTGAATAAATCTCATGAATGTAGCATGAGTCTCAAGGTTTTTTATCTCTCTCAGGACTTCCTCTTATTTCTTCCAAAGATAATATTTGAAGTGGAAGAATTCATCCATTAAATTTCCCAAACCACGGTGGAAGAGATAATAATTGGATAATAATTCATGATTTCCTACATGGGTATCCTAATCCTTATAAGCTAAATATGATTATTTACTAACTAGTATTTGAATTATGAAACCATATCCTCATATTTAAAGGAACATACCTTACTTTGTCTATATCTATGGGATGAAAATCCCATAATCTTTGATAAAAAATGTGTTCTCTGCTAAATATTTTTGCATAGTTGATGTTGAGATTTATGTATTAGTAGCTCAAATATCCCCCCATATATTTTCATTTAAATACATTCCTTTTATGATAGATCACCCCTTGAATGTTTGTCCCAAAATTTGATGGTAGGGGAATTATTTTGGATGTTCTCTAAAATCTTCCTCTTTAGGTCCCTTAATTCATGGGATCTTGATCAAATAAGTTTCTATGGAATAGTAAAAATACGTAGGGTGTTGACTCATTTTGAAGGTCTACAGGTCCCTTTGTCTAACATCATGTGATAAATGATGAAACAACTCCCCCAATCTATTACATATGACTATATTGGTATGGGTACATGGCTTAATTTGGGATCTATGAGGTATTTACCTAATCATGATCAATTAAATAGGAAAATAAAAGTCATTTTATTCCCCACATGTTAGTGATATCTCCCATATATTGGGGAACTATGACTCTCCCAAATACATTGTGGTGACTATTGAGGTTGAAAAATTTCTAGAATTCACCTGATGACCAGGTGGAAAATATGGGAATACCCCCATCCTTGTGATATGGGGGTATTTGAATATGAAAATATTCATAGCCCTGTGGGCTAGGGTTAGGTGAAATGCGGTCTAGAATTCACCGAATGAGGGGGTGGAAATTTTGAAAATTCTTTCATCTCTATTGGATGGAGTACTTCATGACAAGGATGACCTATATAATAGGATTATGGTATAACATGGGGAAAATAACATTGAATTATCTTTATAGTCACTTCATAGAGATATTAATTTTCTTGTTTCAACTATATAATGTGTTCTTCAACAAATTTTTCCGTTCGACCCTCAAGGGGATGACTTGTAAAAGAATTATCTATACACATTCCCTTTTAATGGTATAATGGGTGGATGATTATTAGATCATCACCATCGACCCTGGAGATAGGATCTGATGATGAAATTAAGAAAATGATATATCAAACATACACTATGTGGATTTAATAGTTTTGATAACACTTTATATAGAGTTAGGTAGGGAATAATTTAACCATTTTCACCAATTTTTCGAGAGGAGGATGAGACAACCCGTAGGTCATGTATGATTGTCACAATGTACAATCCTTATTAGGATTGTTCTCATCAGAACCATGTTTTAAGTATTTATACCTAGTTGATACAATATTGATGGAAATTTAGGTGAGATAATTCTCTAATTTTTGAGGATGTCCCATTTGTCCCATTGACTTGTTCTATGGGTTGACACTCATTTTCGCATTTTTGAGGCCAATGATTGTTCACTAGTTTTGAGGGTTAGCACCAATTCACTCTTTTTTTGGGTTTGAACTCATTTAATTATTTGTTGGTTAAATTCTCATTTACTTTTTTGGTGGTTCAGAAACCATTCTCTCAATTGGAGGGTTGGTTTTAGTTTTCATGTTTCATGGGTTGTCACATGTTTTCTCATATGGTGGGTCAACACCCATTCAATTTTTTTGGTGGGTTGGTGCATGTTTTCTCATTTTTTGGTTTGGATCCCATGCCCATTATTTTACTTCATTATGTAATATAATTAAAGAACATTCCACATGGTCACTAAAGTCATCCATTTAAAGATGACCATCATTGATCATCCTATATAGTAGATCATTGATAATGAAGCATCCCAATATATTAAGAATGAGCATATGATGATAACATAGTAATTTGGTTGTTCATACTACCCAGATTCATATAGATTCTTGATTATTGGAATAATGATAAGTTTTCCTTGTAGGTAGATTTTTAAGTAATCGGGAACTAGATCATTATGTAAGGAATACATTTTATTTTTCATACTTTCATGGTCGTGTAACCTTGTATATTTTTGGCATAAGGTCGGCAAAAACTACTTCTAATTTCTCTGGATTCAATATCTAAGATAGTGTTTTATGATAATATCATTCCTTGGTTTTACTAATATAATCCTATTTATATTATTTTATATTTGAAATATATCATAAACAACTAGGGTACTTCATAGGAATAAGAATATATGACAACTTATCCTTTAGATTTTTCAAATAGATCTCATGTAACTATTCATGTGGAAATTTTGTTTCCACAAAATTTTTCATACACATCAATTATGCATTTAAATCCATAACTCTTTAATTTTCCTACTTCTTTCAATTAGAAAGGTCAATGACTATCTTTTTCCTTAGTGAAGAGAAGAATTTATAACAGAATTCCAAATTATTATCATCTTATATTGAGATAGACTTGACAAGAATATTATTATAGAACAAGAAGGGGGATCCTTGTATGGTCTAGAAAAATCATCATATTTTGGAAGCCTCCTTTTGTTTGAGGACTTACAACATTGGGAAACACTGGGATATGAAACAAGATAGATACTATTATCTTTCATCCATTCCATATAATTTGGAGAATTTTTGGCTCCCAATGTTGGGAGTGGGAAGACTTGAATCCACCAACTCAGGATATACCTTCCTCCATAGTTTTACTACTGCACATTGAGCTTCAATAGAATCCATCTAGGACATAAGGTAATCTAGTAATTCTTTATCCATCTCCAACTAAGTTAATTTAATATGATTTTCTAAAACTAGTAGTTGATGACATTGTATTTGTTGTAACACTAGGTGATCAATCAACAGTATGGTATAATGCTATGATTTATATGATCTCAATTCTATGGGGTGGTTTTATTCTACCGATATGGGTCAAGAAACCTTCTCACATAGAAGTGCTTCAGTTGAAAAAGACATGGAGTCTTCAATATGATGACCATTCACATATTATTTTCAACCTTATAGAAACACAATATTTGTTTTTTTTGAATCTCTACTACTATTTTTCATCATGAAATATATTCTTATCTTCTACTGAGATGTCTCTACCATAGTCAAATGATGGGTTGATGGTGTAGGTATCCACACTGATATACGTTTCAATATTTTCCCGGTTTTAATCATTAGTTATTCTAATATGGGTGCCATTTATTTATGTGAATCACACAACATGATGTATGGATTACCTCATAGGAGAATTTTGAATCATAGTTCATTCATGATCATTTGATTACACAGGAGGTGGTTCTATGTTTAAAATGATTCAAAATCACCCATTCCTTTGGATTGGATTTTTTATTATGAATTTTCTAACATGGAGGATAGATTTGTAGATGTTTTATGTTTCTTACTATAAATAACCTTTAAATGGCCCCAAATAATATTCATAATTCACTGATGGGATGTATAGGTGTTGGATGTAGTAGTGACCTTAACCTGCTTTGTAGTTACAATGACTGGCTTCCCCATATGGTCTCTCCTTTTGGATTCCTAAATCTAGATGGATGGAATAATAACTATTTCTTCTATAGTTTTTTGCATAATTTTTGTTTCATGTTGGTGAAAACGACCAAGGTGGGTATGGACCTTCCAAGGAATCTCCTCAGAGATTTTCTTAATGCGGTGCACAATATCCTCCACACCTTAAACATAAGGATGAAATGAGTTTCCATGCTCTAGGCATAGGATCAAAAAATATTGGATGCAGCAAAGGGAACCAATTTCTAATTATATAAAATCCATTTATAAAATGACTTATGATCATTCATAATCTATAAACATTCATTATCTTCTTTTAGCATTGGGATAAAGGCCTTACAATGATATAAATGCACTAGGGAATTCACCATCTATCACTAGAGGTTCTTTATAGATTAAAATTTACATTAAGACTGTGAGGACATGGTCTCCATGGAAATTGAGGTATACATTGGACATGTCAATTCATTATTCATTGTGTAATTTTGTTTCCAATGGGTATTACCAACTTTTATATGATTTTAGAATTATTTTGAGCATTTGGAGATTCCATTTGGATTTTATTAAATATTTAATGTCCTGAGCGGTAAACACAAACAAGTTATCTATCAGTATAGCATCAAAAATAAAAGTGGATGGTCAATAGAACACCTTCAATAATAAATAATTGTAACATGGTATTTTTTTTCTTTGGGAAATTATTGTAATTGTTAAGGGATTTACATCAAGTTCACCATTTTGTTTCGCATGAAATTTATGAAATCTTTCAGGTTTGTACTCATTTTGAGTAAATGTGGACGTGTTTTCTAATGGAAGGTGGTCACTGGGAGATTTCCTATAGAAAATATTAGAAAACACATCAGTTTAAAGGGTAGGAGATCAGGAGCATAACACACTTTTTGTGGGAATTATTTCTTACTCATAGATTCTCTTATTTATTTAAGAGTTATTCATGAATTCTTCACAAATACAAGAGTGAGACTAGTTACCCCTGAGCCATTAATCTAATCAAGACCGCGTTACAGGAATAAACCTAAATAATTTCCCAACCATTATCTTATTTATTTTATGATTATTTGGTTTAAATTCAACTAGTTAGGATCTATTGAGAATATTTATGTCCAGGGATGGTTTGTGTTCTGGTGTTGGGATTGAACCTCAAGAGGCATCTTACGTATCCTATGAAAAGATGAATAAAAACCATGTAGATCAATGAAATTGGTAAAGGGAGAGTGAAATTGGGTTTGGAAATCAAATAAGAATCCTATGTTTCCTACTATGATTAGGAATCAGATCCCACATAGGTCCATTGAATGATCAAGTCTCACACTTTAAAAGGAGGCCAATAATTGAGGCACTCTTATCATACTGATGGGTTGATCATCAGAACTCTCTAAAACGATGTGAGTCATGCTCGGTTTGAGAAACAAGAGAAACTAGAAAATCATTCACATCGAGTGTGAGAGTTCAATTATATTTTAATATAGTGTTTACATACAGTGGACTTCATCAAATGATTCAGGTGTTGTGAAAATGGAAACAAACGAAAATAAGGTGGGGCTTATGAATGGACTAATCAATGATACCTGATCTATAAGGTTGTTAGTGAAATGGTTTGGTCAAGGAAGACACCTAAAAGGACGCCCATATTTTTAGAACCATGAGAAGGATCACACCTCAAAGATAATTGATGATTTAATAATTATTATAATCTTTACTCAATGGTTATTTAATAATTTTATGGGGCTTATACCTTGGAGTATTCTCATATTTATTGAACCTTGAGGTGTATCTCGACGAATAGTTAATTGAAGATAGCTAAGGAGAGTATCCCTACTCAATGGTTATTGAATATTTTGATAGGGAGTATACCTTTGAGGACACCCTTATTTCTAGAACCATGAGGTGTATCTCAACTCATGGATAATTGAAGATATCCCAATATAGTATCTCAAATAAATGTTTATTGAATATTGTTGGGAATGATTTGGGATTAATCTTTTTAAAATTTTGAAGACGTTTGTTCTGAAAGTATTGTTTTTTATTTTCTGGAAAAATAAATCACCTAACATTATAATATTTTGTTATCATATGAAAAGGATTATAGTTCAAAAAAATTTGAATATCAGAAGAAAAATGATTAAGAAAGTAGAGTAGTTTAAGAATAAGTTTTCCATTAGGAAAGTTTCATCAGGCTCACCTTGGATATAAAAGAATGTGTGAATTGGAATTAGGAGTGGTATTGGAGTCTGGAGGGATCCAACGTATATATACTGATGCATTGATGATTTTTAATTAAAAAATGTCACATTTTATCGGATAAACATGTGATGAAAGCCTTATAAAGGAAATAAGGATAAAATGTGTTACTAATCAGTTTGAGGTTTGGTCAGAATGAAAGAAGTTACTGGAAGGATTGGAAGTTATAACACTCCACAAATTAAGACTGATGATTCTTTTTTGATCCTAATTATTTTCAAATACTTTATGAATTCATGATTATAATCAAAATTTTGTATAAGAATAAAATTTTTGAATAAAAAAATCTCGTCTCAATTCATTAGTGTGAGGTCACAAGACTGTGAATTGTTTGAAGGCTATGATGTCTTTTTTGAAACATGTGAAGATGAAGATTCTATTTTTCAGTTAGAAAAATAACAGATTAGGTATAAAAACTTTTAGAAATAAGTTATTCAATGTTGCATGTTTATTTCCACCATAATCATAGAAGGAAAGAAGTTGTAGAAGATGAATTTACACGTATCGGTCGATCGAACATAGTGTTCCATTAATCTATCAGAGGAAACATGTTTTTATTCAGATTTTTTCGGACCAATGTTAGTGAGAACAAGTGGAGTTTTTTGGGTCTGATGCATTTTATGAAGTTAGAAACTGATCAACCATATGATAATGAACAATGTATTAAACTATTTTTATACGATTGAAATGCATTTAATTTGGATCATGAGAAAAGGTATCTCCGATATTTTTGTCAATTTAGTAAAGAGAAAATGTATTGTTTCAGTTGGTTCAAGATTAATTAGACCAGAAGTGGTTTTGATTCACTATACTAGAACTGATATCAATAAATCAATTTCACATAGAAACCAATCAATCATTCATAGGATGATACATATAAAATCATCAAACACAGAAACCTTGGTATGAGGAAAATAATAAAAAGAGATTTGTTTGAAGAGTTTTGTGAAATTGTTTAATTAAGGGAGTTATAAAATTCATTATAAGTTACAACTATATTTATGGTGTAATATTTTCAATGTTTTATGTTATTCACATAGTATGGAACATCAATATGAGAATTCATTTGTTGGTTTTCAATATATTGGTACACAACAATGCGATTAGGAATCTAAACTCATATATATATATGTCTTCACCATAATGAATAAATCATAATAAATTTTTTTATCGAATTGAATCATGGTTAGAAAGTCTGAAGAGAGATGGATATGTTAAATGATTCAAGTTGTTTTGAGAATAATCCATAATTTTTTTGAAGTTGTAAGGAATTAAAATATTTATACAAAATTAAGGGGAAATTTAATTTTTAAGAAATTTGGTTAAGCTAAAAAACTTTTTAGATTCCCACATAAACCACTTTTGGAACACCCATAAAAGGATTAGAGTATATTGTACTTTCTGAAGGATTAGAAAAATATTCATGTGAAGATGAAGAGAGAATGGTTATATAGTTTTAGAGAGTAGGGTTCTAGAAAAAGCATTCCTGAGTAAGTTTTTTGGAAATAAGAAGAAAATGGATGGTCGTATTCATGGATTATTAGATCGGACTAGTCACCAGACTGGGAAATTGGAATGATATTTATGAAATGTGGTAGAAGTAGTTCAGAATTATTTAAGTAGTATTCTGGCAGACATCTATTTCTAGACAACGCAATTGTACTGAGTAATCAAACTGAGACATCAGACTGAGTATCAATACAAATTCTATAGTAGTTCTTACATGTTTCAAGTTAGGTAAGTGAAGAATTTTTTTGAATGTTATATAATTGATGATTGATAAGGCACCATAGAACTTTTTTTGAAACTAACTGGTGAATATTTTTAAACATTTTATAGAATCTTTTATTATGTAATTTGTGATAGAAGAAGCGCATCCATGGTTATATTTATCATAGTGATAAAAATGTTTAATGGTATATCATACTTTTTTATACCCACAAAAAATGATTTTTTCTAGTGTCTTGTATGGAATTTGATTGTTTCCAAACCATTCCATAGACGTAGAAACTCTTATTGAGCAGTGAGCATTATAAAAACTTTCATTCTTATGTATTTCTGATTGATTTGTTTTCTGAAAGTAATAATTCCTTAATATGATGAACACATTATTTCAAAAGAAAGTAAACTAAAAATAAAAATATATCACTGATTCACCTTCTCCCCCTCTCATTGATACATTGATCTTAGATGGGGAATATTAAATATTTTGATAGGGATTATACCTAGTAGGAAGCCGAGATTGCTAGAACCCTGAGAAGTGTCTCGACTCATGGTCAATTAAATACAACCAAAAGGAGTTTCACAACTCAATGGATATTGAATATTTTGATACAGAATATACTTAATAGGATTCCCATATATCTAGAACCATGATGAGTATCTCAACTCATTACTAATTGAAGGTAACAATGTGGAGTATCTCAACTAAATGTTCATTGAATATTTTGATAGGGATTATACCTAGGAAGTCATCGATGTTTCTCAAACCATGAGGTAAATCATATCTAATTGTTAATTGAAGATATCCCAGAGGTGTATCTCGAATCAATGGTTTTTGAATGTTTTAGTGGAGCTTATACCTATGAGGAAACCTATATTTATGAATCCTCACAAATGGCTACATGATATTTGGTGAATGTTGGATACATGAAATTTTGTGATGGATTTCCTCATGGAATTAGTTGTATAGAACTCCTTGAGAGTTGGCCTCATGTTATTGTCCACATGGAACCCCAAAATGGATAGCTACATGGAATTGGCCACAATGGATCCCTATATTTTGTCAAAGTGAAGGAAGGTCCACATAGGAACTTCACAAAGTGATTTATTCTTTATGAAAGAGATTATAAAATGACAAATTTCACCCCAAGAGACTTTTATTTTGATTATCATTTGTAATTTCATTATTTGGGGAAAGATTAATTTATACAGGGATTTAATTATAGTGGGCCTTCATGAAATTTAATTTTAAAGGACATCACCAATTTAGAATTTAAGAATTTTACCTAAGTGGTTCTAGGAGAGGGATTCTAGTATGATCCTCTATGAGTTCTCTATGTTTCATTGTTATCCTCTTATTCCTATCAACCCCCATCATCCAACAATGTGGGTGCTTATATTTATAAGCAGTAGTAAATAACCACTTTCTAGAAAAACCAGACCATGTAGAAACACGTTTTTGAAGCTGGCTGTACAGGATATTTGCATAGCAGGCTCATCAAGGAGTTTATGAAGAAATTTCTTTGCAATGAAGGGGTTGAAAAAATTTATTCCTCAAACTAAAAATGATACTTCCCAGACATACTAAAAAACCGGTAAATTATTCTAAAATAATTCAATCATACTATTATTTTCATCTCAGAACTCATCTACACATAGAATGGTGTTCCTCAGTGAACATACATCTGTAAAGGAATTTATTCTATTTACTGGAGTCATAAAATGACTCCGTACACCAAAAATATCATTGCACCAACATACAAAATGACTCATATATCATTTTGTATTCCTAAAACTATACACACATTCACATATAGAATCCATTTAATTTTCTACATATTTCACTTCTTCCATATAACAATTCGTTATAATACATGGTATTATATACACGTAATAATTAGTCATCACATGAAATCCTCTTCAACTTTTCATGGAAACTATCTCACATGGTAATTTCGGAAGCTAAAACACCAAAAACTAATATTTTATTTTCAAAATGTGCATATTTTATTCATATTCATCACATAGTACATTAATATGAAAACTCAACATCCATTTCAAACCAACAAGATCATCTATGAACTAATATACATATTTCATCACCTCAAATAATTTTCATCTCCCCCAGACAATTCTCACACATAGAATATTATACAAACTTCATGGCATCCGCAAGATGGTATTCACCAATAACTTTACTTCTCATAGAATTATTCATTCACACATATTATTCATTATCTTAATCTAAATTTTTTGAAAAATTTTCTTACATTTTCCCTTGCACTAATCTACATGGAAGACTCACTCATGTACTCTACTATGTCTAAAAACTATTCCTACTATTTGAAGAGCACTCATATGAATCAAAGACTCAATGACATATTTTAATTATTCTCTACAAAAAACATTCCAAAACATTTTTTTCTCTTACAAAATACATATGTAGTCTATTTTCAAACATAAAAAGAGTTTTGGATGATCATGCATAGAATCTATTCTTGGTATGTGGTTTATATAAACAAAACCTTCCTTAGATAAGGGTTCCAAATGCAGGAGGAAGAAGACGACCTACAGCCTTGAAAAGACATCTCAAATTCAATGGATAAAATGCCCATTATTTTATGCATATCATTTAACATGATAACAAGGTCCCTTAAAGTAACTCATCCCACATTGATTGTTCCATGCGGCATGGAACCACCTTATAATAAAAGACATGTCCTATGCTTCATAGAAACAAGTTAGGGATTTTCTTAGAGCATATTTTCCATTCTTCGGCATTGACCCATGTCAACCCTTTTCTCCATGAGTAAGGGGATTTCCTAAAGCCAATCTCTGTATATGCTATCCAACTATATGGATCCTGGGTGTGGTTGAGGAAACTCCATGTGCCTATTTGAGTTAGCCAGTTAGTTTAAAAAATGGATGAACTTCTTATTTATAAGTACCTAGGATAATTATAGAGTAATTATATAAGTTTGAATGTACCTTTATATTATCAACCCCAATCCACTACTCTCAATAATTTTTCCTCATCCTTCATAAGAAATAAATCATTACTTTCTTTATGGGATTCAACCTACTCAAATTCACATGTAATAGTTCCTAGTGAAAAATAAAGTGTTCTAACAAATTCAATGGTATTTTATTTCAATTTTGGACATAAATATTGTCTCTATTCTAAGTATAACATATGTTATGGTATAACACATATTAGTAATGGGATATATGTACTTGAAGTGGAAAATATAATTTTTAAAATCAATAGAAATCTAGTGAGAATGAATCATATCCAACCCACCTATGGCACATTAGGCTAGGCCATGAAAAAGAAAAGTATTTAAGAAAGAAATATCAGTAATATAATTTATAATCCATTTATTTAAAACCATTTATTTGTATGTAAAACTAGTTTACATGTTAAAAGGACCAAATCACATTTTATTATGAAATAAGAAAGTTGTAAAGAACTATTGGATTTGGTCTATACTGATGCATGTGGTCTATTTCAATTGGAGTAAATGAGTGGTATTTCTTACATCATGACATTAACTGATGACTATATTAGATATGGTTATATAAACATTATTAATTTTATTTCATTTTTAACTATTATGTTTAAGGAATATCATAATGATGTAGAAGCTAAACATTGTAACAATATTTGGAAACTATGCTTAGTCTGTGGTGGAGAATATCTTAAAAAAGATTTAATTGACTATTTAAAATAGTATAGGATAGTCTACCAACACACTCCTCCTAATATACCTCAATGGATTACGTTTAGAAAAAGAAGAAATCAAACCCTTCATGATGTGGTCAGATCAATAAGGAGCCATGAAATTCTACCTTTATCCTTCCTAGGATATTAAGTTTATATAAAAACATATATAGTAAACCGAGTAATAAATAAGTAAAAAGATGAGATACAATATGAGTTACGACATGTGAAGAAACAAAATAAGATTAACATATATTTATGGGGATGAGATGCATTTTTTGAGAGTATAAATAGTTAAAAATTAATTTATTGGAACCAAAAGTGCATCTTTATAGGTTATCTTATAGATAATATATATATAACACATCATATAGGATGGTGATTGTGGAAATAAATTCCATATTTCTAGAAAGAGAACATAATTTTAATGAAAATAATGGATGTAAAATTGATTTTTATAAATTTAGCATTCTATATTCACAAGAGTTGGTATGAGAAATACTTCTGCATTAGAAAATTGGTGTGAAGAAGTTTCTAAGACTCAATTATTATATAGGTTTATAAGGGAAGTTAGGGAACCAGAGAGATATGGTTTCCTTGTCACTAAGTCAGGCATCTCATTATTCCAAGAGGATAACGAACATATAACATACAAGAAAGTAGTAGATGATAAGGATGTTTCTAAATGAAAATAATCCATTCATTCTGAAATAAAGTGCATAAACCAAAATATTGTTCGTATGTTTGTATACCCTCTAGCTGATGTAAAACCTATTTAGTGTAAATAGATATATATTAAAAATATGGATATTGATGATCACGTACATACCTATATACCAAATATGTTTGTGAATGGTTTCAGATAGCATCAAGGTATTTATTATGATAGACCATTCTCACCAGTTACAATGATGAAATCCATCTGAATATTACATGTAATAGAATCCTTCTATGATTATGAAATTTGAAAAATAGATTTCAAAAATCATCACTAAATTTGATGTTTTTTTAAAAAAAGTCATTATAAGACAACCTGAAAGGTTTATATCATCTAAAAATTCTAATAAATCATGTAATTTATAGAGATACATATATGGATCGATGTGTGTATCATGATCATGGAATGTTTGTTTATGACGAATCCATCTTTTTTTAAAAAACAATTTTGAATTTGGTTTCATTAAGAATTAAAATGATCGTTGTGATTATATCAAGGTCATTGGTGTTAAAATCATTTTCATATTACTATATTTGATGAAATATTATTTAATGGAAGTGAAAATCAAGTCATACAGTTAGTGTAGATTTCATTGAGTGAATGCTTCTTCATGAGATACTTAGGTCTAGCAACATACATTCTAGGGATCAAGAACTATATATTATGATCTAAAAGAATTATTGGTATTTGAAAAAGTTTATATATTGAAAACATAATCAAAAGATTCAATATGTAAAAATCCAAGAGAGGATTGTTACCCATGTCACATGAAATAACAAAATGTGACCAATAACACTGAATAAGGTTGATTGAATAAGTAAATTCCCTTATAATTCATCAATGGGATATTTCATGTTTTAAATATGATATAAAGGTTTTGATGTTTCCTTTTATCTAATATTAATGGGAAGATATCAATACAATATTAGAGATATGTATTATCCATCTTTAAAAACGATCTTGTAGTACTTATGATATACAAAGAAATTATTCCTATTGTATGAAAGATATTAGGAACTAGTAGTGAGGAGATAAAACAATTCTAGTTTCTAGATAGATCATGATTATAAAAAATTTTATCAATGTTATGTCATTTTATTTAGTGGTGGTGTACTGAGCTGGAGAAGCATGAATCCATCTATAGCCATTGATTCTACAACTGAATCTATGAATATTCATATTTTTATTGTAGCTAAGGAAGAATACTAGATACACGTATTGTTTTTTCAAGCTTGGAATTATACCAAGTAGTGTAGACCTTGTTCTGGTAAATATTGATAATACTATAACATTAATGATTTATATGGAGGCATTTTTAAACTAGAGTTCCAAGCACATAATTTTGAAGTTTCATCTCTGAAGGGATTTTACTCAGAGAGGTGAAGTGATGGTTTGTAGAGTAGCCACAAAGGACCTTTTGGTAGACTCATTGACTTAATGTATATCTTAGTTGAATCATGATTTTAATTTGAGAGATAAAAGTTATAGAATGGTTACCAGTTGGTTTTGGTTTTTAATGAATGTTATTTTGTCTCACCAAATAGAGATTACCTGATGTAGTTCATTGGAAAGAGATTATTAGGCACAGATTATTAGATAGAGACCACCAAATGGATGGTTATTATTGTTTAAATTTCAAGTAATTTATATTAAAAATTTTATTATCAGAAAAAGTACATTGTAAAAAATTCCTTCAGATAGAGTCATTAGATATATTCATTGGACATCGATAAATTGGATGAGGAATCAAATGGTGAGGCTTCAATGTCCTCAGATATAGATGATCTAATGAAAATCATTATCTATAGTTCTCATATATGGTGTTAACTGTGGGTGCAGACTCAATTAATGGTATATTTTCATGGTGTTTGATTATTGGTGGTTTCATCATGTGGTTCAATAATGTCTCAATAGTTTCTAAGTTCAGTGAGAGGTTTTCCATGAATCTATAAGATCAGTGTGAACTGTTTTTCTTGAAGGATACCTCTAAAAATATGGGGTTGTGTCCCATCTCTAAGGTATATAGATATTTTATGATTCTAATACTAAATAGTGTAATTTGCTAATTGAATTTTCTTAGAATTCATAAAATGGAGAGAGTGCGAGAGAAACTATTATATTAATTTGTATCTCCTAAAATGAAAATGTTTTCAGTGTTATCCCATGAATGTAAGAAATTCTTCTGAACCACACAAATATTATTTTTTGGTTTTCATTTATATTTTTTATAATGTTATTTTGTGAGATTTGTGCGGTGATTATGAGGGCCCCCATTGTAGTACTAGTGAATAAACATATTAGAGACAATTACCATACAACCCTCTATTTAATAACATTATGAATATTTCTACTACATAGGATGAGTAAAAGTGGATAAAACTCCATATGGAGTACATTATGCAACCCAATTATATTAATTGGATAAAACTAATACAATGTTACTTTATTATATACTACAAAAAAGGTGATATAATAGGGTGATTCTAATTCATATAAATCATTAAAGTTTCTTCTATTCTTGAAACCCGTGTTATATGATTTTAGTCGGATTTAAAATTATCTGGATAATGACTTCAGGGGATGAAAAGGTTCCTATAAAAATGTTTAATAGAACATATTTTTCCATTTAGAGAATTCAAATAGAGGATCATTCGACAAAAATGATCTAGATTCTTCTTTTTACTGTGTATTTCTGGAAATAAAGGACAATAAGAAATAAGAGTATTTTGATAGGAAATATTTATCCTTGATCAATATATCTATTTCTCTAAATACAGTGTTCAAAACTAGGGAGAATAAAACTACTAAAGTAGTTATAAAATAATTGGATGAAATATATTAAAATACAATCACTCATAATAATGTTTTCATGATGTGAAGATTTTTTATCTTGAGGTTTATGCATAGAAGGCCTAATACTATTCATTTGAATGACTTCAATATGATCTGAGGGTAGCTCTTGTAAGTCAAGGTAACATCCAAAGATGAATTTTGGTATTTTCATCTTCATTCATCATATTGATAAAGATGAGATCCCATGGAAATATTAGTTTTAAACAATAACATTAAGTTATATATTCTTTTGATGATTTTAAAAACATTACCTTGAATGTGGAGATGAGGTGGAAGTATTTATAGAATTTATCCCCAACTGAGCTCAATGCTACTGGGTAGGGATGGTCACCCCATTGGAAGTACAATCAGAAGAATATGTCTTTATAGGATATGTTTCGGAGAATAAGTAAAGGGAAATAGATTAAACTAGGACATGTATATTAGCTTTGTGGTAATAAGAGACATATCATGAAATATTACAATAATCTTATAGAGGATTATACTTATAGAGAGATGAAGTATGTAGCCATAGCAGATGAAGTTTTTATTTTGAAACTATGTATTATCATTCTGGAGGATTTATGGGTAATTGATTTTAAATAATCTTTTTATTAAAATCAGGAGAATAGGTGCATTTTTGATTATGTATGAGGAATATTGGATAAAGTACATATAGTGTACAATTAAGATTTGGATATAGTTACAAAAGGAGATGTCAAAATTTAAAGAAAAAATGTATCTTTTTTGAAATTGATAGATGATGGACATATTCCAGGTTTCCAAAATAATATAATATAAGTATTTCTACATGATGATTCATGTTTTGGAATGAATTTTTTTAATTTAGTTTTGATGATCAATAGTGGATACATGGTGATTCCATACTAAGTAAAGAATAGAACATTATACTTAACTGAGCAGGGGGATCAAGTTGCAGTGATCAAAACAACTTTATTTGACCATCCAGAAAAGTGAAACTCATGGTTTTTTCACCTGAGGAAAGATAATATGAAAGTTATAGCATCAAATTAAATTATTTAACTTGATCAAATAGTCTTTCAAATATCTAAGAGCTATATATCGGGAAAAGATAAAAGAGTTTCATTCAACATGGATGGTAAAAAATAATACAATCGAAAATTTAGAACTGGTGAATTATGATATTTGGGGAGTAGACTATGTTTAATAAAATAGAGGCTAATTTCACATTCTAATTTTCATTTATGATATTATTCAATAGGTCAAGGATTACTTACTGAAGAATTATTTTTATGTGTTTCATAAATTTAATTAGTTGAAATGTTTTTCTAAGAACAAGTATCATTGAATGTTGAAATTTCTCTCGAAGGAAAATGGTGGATAATATACTAGACTCAACTTTAATAAATTCTATCGAAGTAATTCCATAATAAATGAAAATAATGTTATAGGAACTCCCAAAAAATTGTAATAAATAAATGTATTAATTAAACAATGGTAGAGAAATATCCATAGTATGAGGCTTCAGTAGAAAATTCCAAAGGGAATTTGAGAATAGAAAATCAATACACCATCATATTTCTTGAAAAAACATAAATCAAAATCTATGGGACAATAACATCATGAGGAACTTTGGTCTAATAAGAGATCTGAGGATTTCTGTAATAGTTTATTTGTAATTATTTCATATTTTCATATCAATTATAAAAACATAGATATGTTTGAGGTGAAGTTCATTGTGTGTTTTCTTGTTTTCTATGATGATGAAAACTTTGGTAATCACCTATGTAGTTATGAAAAGAAATAAGTAATATAAAGCCAAGAGTTTTTTTTAATGAACAAATTTTGTGGAAATATTAGAACTTGTATGATAAGGGAGTAGAGGTTAGATAAATAATATATGCTCAAGATGGTTAGATAGTTGTTAAAATTTAGGAATTCATTTTGTACATGTAGGGGGATACATCAGTGGTCATCAATATAATATTTTAGATACCATAAATAGGATGATTGAATATATAGGTACTAGATGAAGGAAGATTGGACCGATCACTAATGGATGAATAATAATAATAATAATAGAAACTAGTATCAAATAGAGATAAATAAGAGAGAAATGTACCAAATAGAGAAAGTGGGGACAAATTACTATTAGATAGAGAGGTCCTAATAGAAGAACTTGATGTTGTGCTGAGGATATCCACTCACATTTGAGAACCATTTTAGAGGTTTTTATCTACTGTGTATTATATAATTATAATGTATATAGGAGAAATAAAATTTCTAGAGGACGTAAATGAACTTAACAAGCTGCCTTTGTCTCACGAATGGCCCTAAAAAAGTCATATTTGGTCACCTGAAAACCTCTCAACATGCATCCTGATCCCCAAATACCCCTAGATATATTGGAAGGACCATTTGGAAGCTCCACGATATGTCCAGAGGGGAAGGAAAAATCCATTTAATTTGCCTAAGTCCAATAAAAATAGAAAAGGTAGTACAATGTCAATTTTTTAATAGCACACGATACCATAGATGACCCTACCAGGATCATGTAAAGCGAATGATGCCAAAACACTTCACTGAATCCAGATCAAATTTAAGAGATATATGCCTTTCAAGGTGGAATATAACAAGGGAGGTGAGGACTATAAATATCTCCCCCTTAATACATAAAATAAATCAATGGTTAATCTAAAATGGGAGTTCAAAAGAATACTTCTTAGAGCAGACAATCACGCGATTAAAAAATTCTACCTCCAGTAAAATATGAGGAAAGTGATAAAGGAGCACGGTGAGTGCATAGGAACTCCTCATGATTGCTAAATATATCATGAAAATAAATTTTGATATGTCATTCTGATTATTCAAAGTAGATCCCATATGATTGTTGGGTCGTGTTAAACATAAAATAATATAACACTATACAATCCTGAGAACCATATTAAATAAAAGCAAGAATAAAGACTTAAAAATTGGAGACTTATGAGATTATGGATTCATTGTTAATTATGAACTTTTCATGATCCCCCCAAATCATGCGACAACACTGGAACATGCCTATAACATCACATGAAACTCCCACAATATGATACTTGGATCATGCAATGTCCCTTGGACAAGTCATGTATGTCACAAGATTCCCAAAGAGCATGCCACCCAAGTCGTGTGGAGTCCCCTGGGATTGCTAGCCAAATATCGTGATTCCCTTGAGACATGTCTCCCAAGTTACGTGGTAACACCATGGAATGTAATCTAGGTTTCATGAGGACACAAACACAAGTCATCTAGATCATGTGATATCCTCCATACATGTCTCCATTATTTTGTGGTGACACTCAGAAATGTCATCTAGGCCTCTTGATGACACAATGAAAAGTAAACCATGTCACATTACATCTTCATTTAATTAAACTAGATCATTTGACACCCTCTAGATGTGTCAGCATAGATAACACAATGTCCTCCAGACTAGTTTTCCAGGTCATGTGGCACCCTCAAGACATGCCATCCTTGGTCATGAGATGTCATCCGGATAAGTCATATAGATCAGGCCATGTCCACCAGACAAGCCATCAAGATCATGTAATGTCCTCCAGACTTGTCATTCAGATTATTAAATGTCCCTTGAAAAATCCAAATAGATCATACAATTCTCTTTTGACATGTCTGATAGAAAACTAGGACACGTCCATAAATCCTTTGAACATGTCAAGAAGATAACCAGGTTGTGTTAAGAAAACATCTCAGAACATGATAACCTTGTATAATGGATATATAATGGAAACATTAGTGTGTAATAACTTATCAAAATTAACATTGAGAACTATAATTACTACTCTAATCAGGATAAGTAGGATGCCTTCCTAAGGCCCTATCTCATATAGGCATCCACTCCAATGTAAGTCCCTCCATGTCTCTTCCATTTCAAACATCAGAACCCAATCTCATTCACAGTCTTATCATTCTACCTCATCCACAAGTAGATTGAGATGGAAACTAAACTACAAAAACTTTGATTCCTTCCATAAAAAAATATTTAAGATTTCTTCCTATGTTCCAAGATCCATATCAAAAATCCAATGGGATTCCTCAGATCATAAGTCCCGCATCCATATGTTGTGAGAGTGATTACATGATATCCTTTATTTATCACATCGATAACGGTTCACGTTGGATTTGAGATTCTCAGTGATCATATAATTTTCAATATCAATCATTACTAGTTGGGGAATCTTCACTATTTAATTTTGGATCAGTGGAATGAAATGAATTTCCTTGTACAAGTTCATCAACCTCATGGTAACTCCCAAGGTATTGATCAAATTATGATGACACTAACTCCTTCCACAACCGAGATACGTAGGATGCCTTCCTGAGGCTCGACCTCAATATTTAGTGCCTAATAGACCTCATATAATTCATTTCAATAATAATTTAAAGTTCAAAAGTTTAAAAAAATACCTAATTTTTTATTCCTATTATTATAATGACATGTAGAACACCTCATAATAGTTCAATCCCATTCTCAAAATATCCACTTCCTCCAACGATGCTAGTAAATTCTTGAGTACCTAGTTATAAGGCTCCAACATCAAAAATTAATATTAATTAATAGAAAATGGAAGAAAATTATAAGATACATATATATATATGGACTCATTAATAAACCACCATTTTTACATGGAAGGATTCAACACATCATCATTTTGTTTGGGTAACTAGTCCCATAATAGGATTTGGAACAGGTTCAAGAACATATCATAAATATATAAGAGAGTTCAGCTGTAGGAAAAAGTTCCCCTCAGCAGATTTTGATAATAATAACCTCCCATCCTCTCAAATAATGTGAGGTACTAAGTGTCATTTGGTCTAAAACCCCAATTGAACTCCATCATGAGGAAATAAAGTCCATACTTAGTTGTGAATGTGGGAATCATTGGGAGTTTCAATGGAAGATAAATATGAATGGTTTACCTATTATGAATGATTGTATAGACATCAAACCCACCACAATAAAGCTTTTGATCCATTGTTTCCCAACCACGCATGTGGTCATTTTCCAAAAAACAAAAATTGTGAACCTGATGTGAATGATTGTGAACAAATCAACCCCCCTCCCCCAAAAAAAAATCAATCAGTCATACCATTTTATCCCAACTAGAGGTGTGGTCAATCTCGGTAAAAAAATGGTTAACCTGATGTGAATCCCTATAATAACTAAATTATTAGTTTACCATATGCCATGATTTTTTTTCTTATCCTATGAAAAGAAACCGAGGGAACCTGACATTAATATTTCAAATGTAAAAAATGGTTGGCTTATCCTATGTAATCAAGGTTCTCATAAAATAATTCCATCATTTATATGATAATTCCACAAGATTAGAATAGATATACTAGGAATAATAAATGAAAATTATGTTACCCATGTTTATTTTATTATGAATGTATCATACCTAATATGATGCACTGATTGGGGACCTTGTTCCTTGTTTTATTCATGATTGAAAATACCGATCTCACAAAAAACACCTGACCTAAGATCATGTCTTAATCTAATGACCATTATAGAAAATAAAATACAACTAAATCCCTTACATGTCATAGAATGACCTAACCTAGCTAACACCTTCAGCATCAAGTTGTGGATTAAATGGTTTGAGAATACCACTAACATAGTACGACTCTATCCCTTGATGATGCACGTGAAGATATCTACAAACTGAAACTGATAAGTATGCATCATCTAAATAATGTAGAAACAATTTCATCGGTGCTCATTTAACCCAAAAAATACTTCAAAGGTTAATCACTAGAGAGTGATAATCACCAACATTAGTATTTGATGAGGGTGGACTAAGGATTGAGTTATGGGTCCCTTCAAGTTCAGCAGCCACTGATGATGGATCCTGTTAATTGTTTTCTCCAGAGTTGTCCCATCAAATACCTTTAGTTTCCTGGTGAGGGTACCACCAAACACATTTCTACCTATGACACCCATGCACGGGTAATAAGGCAGCAACATCAGGTGTTGAAATATTTGGATAACAATGAGTGGGAGCATATCCCAACTCCCACTGATGAATCCCGATAGTATATTTCATAGGTAACTAGCGAGCAGTCTCATATCCTTGATCACTTGGAATAATTCTATGGTAATATTCCTAAAGAAATCAAGGGAGTCACATATACTTACCCCTATGAATGAATCCCATCATCATATTTAGGAGGAAAAAAGAGTATATATGTGGGATCATCTACATGATTCAATTGAATATATCTTCAAGTATATAGTGTAGATAGAAAATGTGTAGATTTACAATCTTGTGCACACTTTACTAATGTTCCACTACATCTTAGAAATATATGAAGAAATCTTACATCATTTTCCATAACTGGTACAGTTCTAGGGATAGGAACATTCTCAAATCCCTATAACCAGGGAATCACAACACTATAATCATCATGGAAAAGTGGTTTCTCTATTATAAGTGCACATTATTGATCCCATCTGAGAAAATTATCTACATATTCTGGTAAAGGAAAAAATCATAATTTCGGTTTTATTTCATAGTTCCCACCATGTCTCACTAAGTGACAATGGAACATTCCTTATGACAGTATCATCTTCTTGTCGAAAAAGACCGGTGGTGTACTCCAAAGTCTTATTATTGGTCTCATATCCCCATTTCGACCAAGGATCACAAAGTGAGAGAGATACACACCTCGAGATAGGATCATGTTCCAATTAAAATATATTGGATACATACTCTAAATTATTTTTTTCTCATATCTCCATTCTAACTGAGTCTCACCAAGTGAGTATGGAACATGCATTTGGAAAGGGTCATATTAATGTTAATTAAGATACTTTTCATAATCCAGTAGCTCGTGGAATCCAAGATAATATCCTTACTTCCACTAATGAAAGAATCCACTAGAATCCATTTGAGGATATACTGGTGGAGACTCATATCCCTTATCCTACTATGGATGTTCGTAGAAATATCCTGGTAGATAATGCATCTTGAAACCCAACTCATACCCATGCTTCATACATGGTTGATCAGACAATTCTCGAAACCACCCATATACATGATCATATTCCTACCAATAATGAAGATCATTGTAATATCCCAATAGCTTCTCAGTAATCGGCTCATATACCCACAACACCATATTTTTATCAACATATTTGACCATCCTTCATATAGAACACTCATATCCTCACACATTACCTAAAGGATGGTTATTGCATTCTATCCACAGTGAATAATGAGGATCATATCCATAATCTAGTCAGTTATAGTATCCTTGAGATTTTTCCAGATACATTCTCAACAACGCAAGGGTCCTCCGACTCTTCAACCAAATTAGAAGGTGATCAATACCCTGATAGTCCTCCACATGGTAGGTTGCAGAGGGATTATAGGGACTCTACTCCTAAAATACATCATAGTCAACCTAACCATGGTGATATCTTCCAAAGTCATGGAAATTCACCCCTTTCCTAGAAACATATATATAGAGAGGTTCCAAAAACATAGAAACCTTCATATAGAGAGGTTATCGAAGCATCAACATCAAATGTATATAGTTCCCCATAAACATTGAACAACCCTTCACTATGATTATAAGAAGACCAAAAGAATAAAATTATGTGGTTTGATCAAGTGGAGGTTTGTAAGCCTGATGAAGAGGAATAATACATTGTCTTATAGAGAGAGTTATCCAAAAACAACCTACCAAACATGTTTTATACCCTCACCACTTGTGACTATGAGATCCCATACAAACTAGAGATGGAGTGAATGCATTACCTATTCCAACATAAGTAGAACGTCATCAGTGATTGAAGGATATATATCTCCCATATCTAGGATATGAGTATAACCTTCAGTTCATCAATACACTATACTGTCAGCTGGTTAAGGCCATCATTTCCTCATACCGGAACCTAGGAATAAAGTAACATTAAAAATAACTATGTAGTGTTTTTATGCATATTTTGACCACTCTCTATAAAATTAATTCTATAGAATGATCATATATAAATTTATAAGGGTTAGAGAATTATATATTTTTACGCTTCACTATGTCTTCACACACTTTAGTGAGATCAGGGGATTGGGTAACTTGCCAAAAATTTGGTCAATAAAATAAAATACCTCTCGTTTTCACATTTCCAAAAAAAACAAAAATGGACATACATTTTTTTCAGATGATCTTTGAACTACAACCATTGATCTCACTGTGATTCACTATTTTATTTTCACCCTTACACCACTGTGCAAAACTATTTTTTTTATTGAGAATTATAAAAATTAAAAAAAATTACTTCATGTTTTATTCAATTATTTTTCATTTATAACTATAAAAAATTGAAATGTTGATTTTTTTGATAACTACATTATATGTGGTGGTGATTTGAGGGCTAGTGACGAAGTTCACGAAAAATGGGCCAAAGGGCGTAGTATCCAAAATTAACTCAACCTCACATTATTACTAAACCATGCCTCTTAATGGACTGAACGTTTTAGGGATGTTACAAAAATCAATTTTATACATTTCATATGATGAAACCCAAGTCACATTCATCCATAAAGGTCCCATCTGAACTGATCTGTCTAAGGGATTGAATCTTATCAATGTCAAAGATTGGGTTCTATATTTCATTCATATATCTGGATATCATTGTCCAAATGGTGCCATATTTTCAATGGAGATATTAAGAAGGTGGGGATGTAAATTTTTAGTTTTTTGAAATGTTATATAATACTATATGTCCATCTAAAAACATGGTCCAAGTTTTATCTCGAAATCAAGGTGCCCAATCACCATCAACCTTTCATATAAATTTTCAACTTGGAATCCCCATTTGAAGTTCAAACTAGAAGAAAATATCTCCCATTTTGGAGTCCAAAAGGATTAATCTCCCCCTCAATTAAGTTATTGAGGTCCCTATACTCATAGGGGGTCATGGATGAATGTGAAGTTCTACCATAGTCTCCTCCTCCTCTCAATGGCAATCTAAATGGTTGACGGTCATTTTGAGTGAGATACACATACTTGGGAGCGAGTTACAACACTTGATACTATAAAGTTTTGGTGTGATTTGTTTTTGAATTATTTAAATTAAGTTTTATTTGAACATAATTCTCCTCTGAATTCACTTATTGGGTTTAATTAAGTGAACCACTTTTCATTTCAACAGTAATTGGGTTGAAATTTCAAGTGGGAATCTTGGGTTGTTCTGATTGGGAAACACAAGTGTCCAATTTATCTCTCACATACATAAGATATTATTTTGATTTGGTATCCTTCAATATAGTCTTTAGGTCATAAACATGACAAATATTATTTTCATGTCTAGGGTTGGTACTTTGTGTAATGTTTTAAGAGGCAAGAGGAGAATCGATATCTTGACAACCCACCACCAAATAATTCTATAAAACCTTGTTTGAATTTCATAATAATGAACTATCCAAGATGTGCAGTGAAATTTAAATGACCTCCTAATATCATAATTATTAAAACACCACATTTATTAATCAACAATTTAACTCTTCAATTAAGTTGTTATGTTTTTAAAACAATTTTCAAACCCACCCACTCTTTTAGTACTCTTTATTAAAAATACACACATTAAACATAAAACACTCGTTGAGAAATGAATTTGGGTCTAACCAAGACTATAAATCAACTTTAAAAACATACTAAATTGTGTGTGTCACAATAACATATTCAAATTTTCATGTTGTTTTTGGGGAGTTATTTTGTTTTTAAGGTGAATTTTTATAAAAATATTGTGATTTTTTTAATTATTTGTTCACTTATTTTATTCATCCATTTTTAGTTGATTTATAAAATATACTATTTTTACTCATTTCACATGATTCGATATTCACATGAGGAACTACTTCCTTTTCAACATAAACCTGGGAGGATCTGGTGTCATCGACACAAAGAAGCACCGAACAATCCATTGAAGGAGGACACAAAAAATATTGAAACTTTTATCTATGATACTTCTTCTAGAACTTATGTTAAAAATGAACAAAAATTGTATAACATGGATGAAAATAATATATCACTAAATAACTAACCTCATATAATGTTGATATCCAACATACTTCTATTAAAATGCAAGGTGAGGTGCCAAATTTTGAACTGAAGTCTGGTCTAATACACTTGTTGCCAAGATTTCATGGACTCATTGGAGAGGAATCACATAAGTATTTAAAAAAAATCATATTAGTTGTTCATCGATAAAACCTGATAATGTGGATGAAGAACAAGTAAATCTTAGTTTATTCCCTTTTTAATTAGAAGGTACGAAAAAATATTGGCTTTAATAAATTAATTCAACAATTATAGGTTGGGTGGACATGAAACACATTTTCATGAAAAATATATCCAATCCTCTAGAACTAAAACTATAAAAAAGTAATATTTTGAATAAGACAACCATAATTTGAAAAAACATCTTGAATATTGGGAATGATTTAAAATTATTTGTTCAAGTTCCCCACACCGCTAATTAGGCGATCAACTTTTAATACAATATTTTAATGAAGGTTTAATTCTAATAGATCGAAACATAATTCATGTTGATGTAGGTGGTTTTCTAGTTCATAAAACCCTTTTCACTGTAAGGGCCATCCCTGATAACATGGAACAGAACACTCAACAATTTGGTACAAGGACTAGTGTACCAATTCTAGGTGTCCATGAGTTGAAAATTATAGAATTCAAGAAGAATGTGGACATGATGTTCGAAGAGTTAAGTACACTTCTTAGAAAATATTCTCTTTACAATGGAAAACCCCAATCACCTCATCCCAACCATTGTGGTATATGTTCTTATTCCACCCACTACTCTGACCAATGTACTCAATTGAGAGAAACTTCTGACAGTTGTGAGTCCATATTTCTAGGATGCCCATATAAACAACCCATTATGAAAGAACCATACTATCCATGAAACCATGGGTGTAAATAAAACCAATACTATAAGAAAGGGGGTATTCAAACCAACATCATAAACCGTTGAACCAATTGGGGTAGAGTAGTCATCCACCACCAACACCCATAAATCCTCAACCACCCTAATGGCCTTTCCCAAAACCCCCTCCTAAATCTGATAGTTTCCTAAAAGACATGATGAAACAAATGGCTTACAAAAATATCCAATTCCAATAAACCTCCCAATCTTCCATCAAGATCTAAAAACCAAATTAGTCCAACTATCAAACTCGGTGGAGGAAATCTAAAGTCATGGGGTTGTTAAAATACCTTCTCAACCACTAATCAACCCTAGAGATAAGGTAAATGTTAGTTCCATCACGTTTAAGGGTGGAACTCAACTTAAAATCCAAATTACCCCTCTAGTAAAGTTATACACTCATAAGGAAACTTCCATTACAACCATCTCAAATGAACCAAATAAGAAAAATACCTATCCTAGAAAAAATCCCACAAAAGGAAAGATTGTGTTGGATGATGAGCTGCATAGCCCAACCATTACTCTTCTATTTACCCAAAAGGAAACCCCACAAAAAAAAGAAACTTAAATTGATAAATAAATCTTGAAAACATTAAAAAATTGCTGGTTAACATCTCCTTGATTGATTTCGTGAATCAAATTCCACGATACACCAATTTTCTGAAGGTGATGTGTACTCACTGAAGGAGACTCCATGGTGATGAAAAGGTGATTATGGAGAAATGTCTTAGAATTTATAGAGTCATCACATACCACCAAATGAAATGATCCTAGAACATTCTAGATTAATTTCACCATAGGGGAGTATCCTTTTCCAATGTTATTATTGATTTGGGCTCTTCTATAAATGTTATGAATCACTCTATTTACTATTCATTACAGGTCAAAGAACTAAATACAACTAGAATTTTTGTTCAATTAGAAAATCAGAGTACACCACACCCTTCTTGTGTCTTATGGGATGTTCTGTTGAGGGTGAAAAGTTTAATATTTCATGCAAATTTATATGTGCTAAAAATGGAAGATGATGGGGTGAATAGACATGCCCCAATTATATTAGGGTGGCTCTTATTTAAGACCACAAAAACCATAATTAATTTCCAAAATATTAAATTTTCAATAGAGTTTAGGGGTGACATTATCCACATCAACATCCTTGATGATAGGAAGCACCCCTTAGAAGAAAATTCCTCTCTTCCTATTAATTCAATTGATGTACTCCCTTCTCATGAAAAAAACATCATTTATTTTCCCTGATCCCCCTTATGATTTTTCATCCTTGATTGAAATTCATGTTAATTAATCATGTATTTTTTATTATATTGGTCTAGAAAATTTTCATATTTTTTTTAATATATGATTTCTTGGACACTAGGGATCATAAGACCATCGATGATACTGATAAGATTGTAAAATCTCATTCCTCACTATAGGATGATACCATTGAGAATTTATATGAGATTAGTGACCTATCACTTTCACACACACTCTCATAAATACAAAATCCCTCTTAATTGGAACTAAAACAATTTCCTCAAGATTTAAAATATTTTTATCTTGGGAATGGAAATAAGTTTCCTATCATCATTGTGAGTTCACTCCCTCCTGAGCATGAATTGTGTCAACTTGAACTTTTGAGGGAGTATAAAAAATATTTGGGATGGACACTTGTAGACATTAATGGTATTATAAAATAAATTTTCACACATCATATATTGTCAAATGATGATGCCAAACATTTTAGGTTGGAAGAGCATCGAATGAACCCAAACCTCATAAATGTTGTCAAAATGGAAGTAATAAAATAATTAGCTGGTGGAATCATTTATCCCATATCTAAAAGCCAATGGCTCATTATAGTCCAAATAGTTACTAAAACAACTGGACTTATAGTAATTGAAAATGAAAACAATGAATTGGCTCTAATTCATCTGTAGAATAGTTCGTGTGTCTGTACTGACTATCATCGACTGAACCTACACACTAGGACAGACCGTTTCCCATTACCATTAATTTACATGATTCTAGAGAGACAAGCATGTATGTTCAACTAATATTCCATTATGGGTATTATGGTTATTTTCAAATCTATATTTCCTCTATTAATCAGTAAAATCTGAACTTTACTTTCCCATTTAGAAACTTTTCTTATAGGAGGATGCCATTTGGTCTGTACAATGCTCCAGGTACTTTCCAACGATACTTGGTTTGTATTTTTTCTGATTTCCTAGAGAATTGCATAGAAGTAATCATGGAATATTTCACTCTTTATGTATCTTATTTGAAGAATATTTGAGTAGTCTAGAGTTTTTACTATGTCTTTATATTGAAAATAATATCCTATTAAATTATGAGAAATGAAATTTCATGGTGTGACAAGGTATAGTGCTTGGGAATGTCATTTTTGAAGATGGTATCCAAGTAGATAAATAAAAAGTGAATGTCATTTCTTACATACCATTCCCCAAAAAAGTGTGGGATGCATGGCCTTTCATAGTTCATGTTGTATTTTACCATAGTTTCATTCGTTAGTTTTGTAAGATTACACACCCCTCTCCTGGTTACTCTAAAAAGAAAAAGTATTTTTTTGATAAATATTGTGAATAAGATTTTAATAAGTTAAAATAGAGTCTCACATCACCCTCGGTAATCCAACCACCTCAGTGGGATTTACTATTTTAGCTCTTGTGTGATGCCTCTAACTATGCAGTTGGGTAAGTCTTATCACAAAGGGTTGATAGAGCTCTACATGTCCTAGCCTATGTGTCACGTACATTTGACCCTACCCAGGAAAACTACACAACAACTGAAAAATCATTTCTTTCCAATTTGACTGCCTTGGATAAATTTAGGTCATACCTTTTAGGGTCCAAAGTCATTGTGTTCCCAGATCATACAACCCTCCAATATCTACATATGAAAACAGAAGCTAAACCATGTCTCATTCATTGGATGCTACTACTTTATGAATTTAATATAGAAATTAGGGATAAAAAATGAGGGAAGAAGGTGGTGTCTAACCATATCAGTAGGATCCTCCCATCATTGAACATTGAATCAACCCCATATATTCCCATAAATGACATGTTTCATGATGATCAACTATATTGAGTTATAGATTTTATTCCATGGTATGCTAAAATTGTAAATTATTGGGTATCATCTTTCATTCCTGAAATTTTTTTAAAAAAAACTAGGCCGACCATCTAAAATAATAGTTTTTCTGGTACATTTGTGATAGACCCTACCTCTGGAGAACATGTAGCGGTCATGTCCTAAGGATTTGTGTTCCAGATAGTGGGTTTAAGTCCTTCCGTAGGTTCTTTCACACTCATTATTGTCAGGTACACTTTGGTCCCCAATGGACTGCTCGCAACATCCTCGTTTATAGTCTCTTTTGGCCAATATTATTTCAGGATTCCCATGATATTTGGAAATATTGTCCTCACTTTCAAATAATGGGGAATTTATCTAAAATAAATTAAATTACACAAAAACCCTTTTCTCCTCTATGATATTTTCTATGTTTGGGGAAATGAATTTATGGATCAATTTGGCCACATGCACATTATTCTAACACTGGATTATGTGTAGAAATGGGTAGAAGCACACACCATAAGGAATAATGATTCCAAGAATGTTGTGGAATATTTTGAGAACTCAAATTCAATGTAGGATGGGATTACCTAGGTTCATCATCAGGGAAAAGGGTTCTAATTTATGCAACCAAACAATGCAATCCCTTTTGCGTTGGTATGGGGTTGGGCATCGAGTGCATAATGCACATCACCCACAAAATAATTGTCAAGTTGAGTTTTAAAATAGTGCGGTAAAAAAATATTGTAAAATGGTTCAACACAATAGAAAATATTAGAGTCTTAGACTCGATGATTCATTATGGTCTTACTATACTACATCAAATCTACCATTGTAATGTCACCCCATGAGCTTGTTTTTGGAAATATTTTTCACCTCCCAATTGAGATAGAAAACCTACCCTATAGGGCCATTAAAAAAATAAATTATAATCTTTCTAGTGTATGTGTTCAATGGAAGATGCAGATTTAGGAGTTTGAGGAAATGAGTAGAGATTCATATGAGAATTCCAAGATTTATAAGGAGCGAACCAAGTCTTCCTACGATCATCTCATCCTTCGTCGTTAATTACAAATTGGGCGGAAGGTCCTCCTATACAATACAAGGCTGAAGTTGCATCAAACAGCTGAATCAATTTCTTGAATCCATTCTAAAGTCCCCGATAGAGGAACACAATATTCAAGAAGAAATATATAAATCCAACCTTTAGGTTTTATCCTTTTTTCCAACATTCTCTTTTATTACAGAGAAAATATTGCATACTCTAGGTGTGTAGGATGGGTACATTCCTGGGTTAGTTAGAAATTCTCGTAATATTTCTTTATTTTTCTCTTTTTTATTGATTAATTTATTTTCCACCTCATTTTCCTATAACTATTATGTTGGAATATTCATTTTTATGGCCACATAATAATCGAAAAAGATTCTCTATTAATAATAGAAATTACTGAACATTCACAGTGAATTCACCTTTTCATATTGTCTTTATATTTTCAAAAAAAATGTTTCAATGATGTAATGTGTGTTTTAGCATGAATTTAACATTGAGGTGTGACATTTTCTTGTCAATTGGTTTTTATGATATAAATAGTTGTATCATTTGGAATTCTTTGAGAATAATGGTATCCTTTGTGTCAGTATTTTATGGGAAATTATGTCACTAAATATCTCCACACATTTTTGCACCCAACCATGAAGTGTGATTTTTTATTACTCAATATAATGTAAATGTAAGTTAGGTTAATATTTATCTACTTTCAAAAATTATTTTTCCATACATTTGTTCCTTATACAATCTTTCACATTACTATACCAGATTGACCTATGCATGTGTACCTGTTATTTTAACTGTTATACACCCTAAAATAACTAAAAACTAAAAAATGTGATGGGTTTTGTATTAGTTAGGATAAAAATAATTTTTACTCAAATTTCAGTGTTGTTATAACTATTACAATTAGGGTTGCGATGAGATCAAACATTTGTTGAGAGATGAGTGTGAAATTTGTTCCAAGTGAAACTCTTGAAAAAAACAATAATAAATGAGGGAAGTGAATAAATGTATAACATTTGGGAAAATATAGGACAAGATATTAAGCTATTACTTATGGGAATTCTTAATTGAGTGGGTCTTGAAATTTGATTGCAATGAATATAGGGCAAGTTTAGTGTACTAAATAATTTAAGTAGAAATTTATTAAATAACCTATATTCACAGGATATAAAGTGAAGATAATTTCATGGGATGGTTTTCACACAGACACACATGGAGAATTAGTGAAATGGTTATCTTTTAAATTATTTTCTCAAAATTTTATCATTCATCTCCTTGAATATTGTGTCGATACAATTTATTAGATATATTTTTGTATGATCACTGCAAATAACTCCTTGGTGGTATTTCTTCATTTATCACATTGTTATCACATTTTAAATATTTATTTAATGATAAATCATTATTATGTTTTTAATGTCCCCATGAATATTTTTTTTGGAAATGTTATTCTTCCCATGAGTGAACATGTTTAGGTGTGGGGGTCTGATGGCATCGCAATTCACTGTTTCATTATCACACTAACACAACTATTCAAAACTATTTTTTTTGAAAATTATTAAAAAAACATCTTTTTTGATTTAGTTATTTTCTATTTATAACTATTAAAAATGTCAATGTTACTTGTTTTGATAATTAAATTGTAGGTAAAGATGATTTGGAGGGCCCACGATGAAGTTCAATAATAATGGACCAAACTATGTAGGATCAAAACATACCAATGGACTCCCCCGCACACTGATAACATATAGTGAATCCAAACGGGAGAAATGTTTTTGTATGGTCAACATTTAAATGGGACACATTTTACATGAAGAAACCAAGCATCGTTTTTTGGTTAAGTTTCCCATCTGAACTAATCTGTATAGGGGATCGAATTTTCTTGAAGTCAAAAAGTGGGTTTTGTATTTTGTCCATATCTTCGGTTCTGAGTGTCCAAAAGGTTACAAATTTTCATTAGAGATATTTAGGAGTTGGGTATAAATTTTATTTATTTTTTTGAAAAGTGATATAATACTTTTTTCATCGAAAACTGTGGTCTAATTGTTTTCTTGAAATCAGGGTTCCCAAAACCACCATACACATTTCCAATAAATTAGCACCTTTATATCCCTATAGAATTTCGAACCATAAGAAAATATCTACCATTTTGGAGTCCAAATGGTGTCCTCTACTCATCTATAAAGTATGGGAGGTCCTTATCCTTATAGTGGGATCAAGGATGTAGGTGATGTTTCACCCAATCCTTCTCCTCCCCTCGATGAGGATCTAAAAAATGGATTGTATTTTGAGGGAGATACACATAATTGGGAGGGAGTTATATCACTTGATACTATACTGGTTTTTGTGATTTGTGTGTGAATTATTTCACTTATATTTTATCTTAACATGCTTCTCCTCTAAATTCATTTCATGGGTTTAATTAAGTTAACAACTTTTCATTTCAACACTGATTGGGTTGAAATATCAAGTGTGAATGTTAGGTTGTTCCGATTATGCAACATAAGCATCCAATTTCTCTTACACATAGATAAGATATTAGTATGATTTTTTACCCTTCAATCAATGCTAGTAGTCCAATCCTTGACAACACGGTTATTGTGCCAAGGGTTGAAACTTGGTGAAATATTTTAAGAGGAAAGAGGGGAATACATGTCTTGAAAACCCTAAACCAAATAATTCAATTAATCCATCAACACATTTGAGAAAAATGAACTATCAAATATGTTCAGTGAAGTTTAAATGTCCTTCTTCTCTCATAAATTTTAAATCATAAACATTATTTATCAACAATTAAACTATTTAATTAAGTCATTTTGTTTTTAAAACTATTTCCAACCCACCGCATGTTTTACTAATATTTATTAAAAATAAACACTATAAAAATAGAACACTCCTTGAGAGATGGCTTTGGGTCTTCCCCAGACTATAAATCAACTTTAAAAACATAATTAATTTGGTGTGTCATGACAATGTGTTCAACCATTGAAGCAATGGGAATGCATTTAAAACATAGAAGTCAAATTTGGGTCTAGACTAAAAAATTCCCATAGAAAATGAATCTCATTGTGGGATACCATTTCACTAAACTCATACATGATCATAGATGCACTACATCAAATAGTTCGCAATTATAGATGTTATAGCAGCTGTCCAGGATTGAACCCAGCCCATCGGGACAGGGGAATAACTACCACCACCTATACCCATCAGATAATCAATTCCTTAGAGGATTTAGGACATATCATCAAAAAATAAAAAACATCTCTAGATGAATGGGATGGGGTAATTATTAACTCAATTACCATCACCATGATCATCACCTCGTGAGAGGGTCCTTTAGAAATCAATTGCGGATATAGATCAACCGTATCCCACTGGGCAAGGGAAATTTATATCTCAATTACCATCTTAAGAGTCATCAAATCCTCCAATGGAATCATTAAATCCTCAACAATTGAATCATCTAATTCAAATTGTGGCTTTGAATAGGCCACATCCTTAATAGATAGGGAATTTTCATCATCATCATCCTCACCATAGAGGGATTCATTATTATATATGTTGGGAGGTAAATATAAATGGTCTACATCACATCTATTTTCCCACTGCAATATAATTCTTTAATATTCATCGACCATTTGGAAATTGTTAATACAAACTCTCTTAAGTTCACTATTAGTAAACCAAGACAGGAGGAATGTATGGAAAATGAAATCAAACCCCACTTGGTTTACAAGCCAAAATAGTCTAATATGGACAATGTTTTGAGAAATGACCATGATTCAGGGAGTGAAAAAACATCCTTTTTCATAGAAAGTAAAGGGACAACCACCATTACCCGATATACCTCAGTGAATGATGTTACCACCCACATAAAAGATAATATAGATCCAGTCACAAATGTAGAGACACACAATAAGGAGAATTTACCATGGGATTAGGGTTATATGGATTCACACATTGAGTCTGAATGTACCTAGAACTAGTGGAGAATCAAAAACCTTACACATATGGATATGGAGTTATTGCATATATGGATGAACACTACCAAGGATAATGGGAATGAAGTTATCACAATCCACATGTATCCTAGTAGATTCAAAATTCCTTCCAAGGATGAATAGTTGGAACAAAATGATAATTAGATACAAAATATAATAAAACTCAATGAGGATATACCCTAGGGAAACATTAATTCTAGGTACCATCTGTAGGTTGAGATAAGCATCCCTCCTACCATACATCAGGAAAAATATGATCATCCTATAAGAGTAGTATTTGAGCATCAAACCTTTTCCAGATCCAACCATCCAATCTATATAAATGTGGATATCCAAGGTGATTTTCAATTACCTCTATTATAGTGAAATAATATCCATCTCTATGGTGATAATTTTGTCTTATCAAAAATCAAGAATCAATGGGAGATGAAAATAGGGTCACCCCATAAATCGCCACCCACTCCCTGTTAATGGGAGGTGGTTTAGAAAACAATACCTATAGAATTGCTCAATTCCATCTAGTCATGATCTACTCGAATGTAATCCATTGAAGGGTGAGAAACCATTTGGATGTCGTTGGATTTTATTATCACTTCACAACAGCCGAGGGGAGGTGAGAAACCATTTGGATGCCGTTGAATTGGTGAACGAACCAATAATAGATAAATGGCCTATAAATATTCAACTCATCCATCCTGGCTGTGAAAACCCTATCCTGAAGGGAGATCTTGCATGATTGTTCATCAAGAGAGACACCAAAATTTTCAATAATTATCTATGTCGGCACTAGATAAGGCATGAAATTAAAATGAACCTATTAGACCAGGATGAGGTGTTAGATATCTTAGTAGTGTTTTTGGTATATATAGCAGAGGAAATTCTACCATATCCTCAAAAAATAACTATAGAGGTCTGATAATACTATAGTAAATTTAACCTTGATGGATGTGTCCTAGGAGCTGGTAGGGGAATTAATGAGTCAGTACAACTAGATTAATAAGTCATCCCTCTATTAAATGATCTTCCATCACCAATGTACTAAACTGAATTCCCTATAATTAATCCCCAATCTAGAGAATACACCTGTTTAAAAAAATGGCCATGAAACCCACTAACCTAATGTTCATGGATATATCCAACCTCACTTGGGTTCCCCATGATGTATATTATCTAGATTATTGGATTTCCTAGTAGGATCTGACATTATCATGGGCTTACCGGGAAAGACATTGGTGAGGGCATATAACAGTCGGTCAAGCTCCTCTACAATAATGAAATATATTGATCCATGACTTGAATGAAATGAGAGAGTCAATATTCATATAATTAATTAATTTCTCTATCCCAATGTTGATAATACCCCTAGTAAAGACTCGAGATTGTACATGGTCATCTCAGACATCCATGGAAGGATGAAATTAACCGTACTTATCCCTGAGAGGAGATATTCTTCCATGTTTATAGATATACCATAGGTCAATTCCTACTTCTACATGGGATAAATGGAATTATTTATTTCCATCAAACTAATTATTGATCAACTATTTGTGTATCTCTAATTTGTGATAAATGATAAACAATAAAATCTACACTTGTTCATAAATTTGAATAGCGTGTAGATTATATAAAATTTATAAACAACTCTTCTTAACAAAAAATGACCATTCCCATTCATCATATAAATTTAATAATAGATCATAACTATATTTTTGATATATATCAAATTTTTCATATCATTCATGTAAAATAAAAATATTCTCCAATAGCTCTGAGTGATTGGATGGTGATAAAAATAGCAATCATCTAGGCTATGGAGGAGTTATCCGACACCTAGGAAATCCCCTGAGACTGTACAATAACCAATTGACTACCATAAAAAATAGTTTCTTGAACAAAATCCATCAAATATGGTAACCAACAATACAAAATATTATGATTATGTGAAGGGATGGAAGCATCATCTAGAAGCCTAAATCCATACAAGGGATACTTGTGTGATAACGGGTGGATCTATAGTTCGAATGGGATAAACCTCTTCAGAACCTCATTTTTAAAACATACTAGACACATAGGACCATAATTCCAATTCTCAGTGATTAGGGGTCTCTGTTTATCCATGGTGGAAGAATTTTATAATGATATGGAATCCATCAGTAGAAAAACAAGAAGTATAAATAAGATAAATGAGAAACATCGTCAAAATATATGGATGATCCCAACAGCATCATGAAATTTACATGAACCCTAAAGGGGTTCATGATCACATTACCTGATATTGGCCTCACGAACTGCATAACCCATAGAGGTCTCCAGAATCATGTAGCCCATAAATAACCTTGGGACCATGTAAAATGGTATGGAACTCATGATCACGTGACCCTGACAAGGTCATGTTGTCTGAATGATGGTCAAGTTATCATTCGACTAAACTAATAGATCATAATAAGCCTATAAGATAGATATGTTGACAAAGATATAGGTCTATTATCAAAAAAACTACTATGTTTTAATTCATTATTCTTTTGAGAAATTTCTAGGAAAAGGAATATATCATTAAACATTTCTCATGAAGTAGTCTTGAAAAATAAATCTTGTGACTAGTTCTTATAGAGAGATCTTGCAAACAAGATATTATGATGAGGTCTTGTGAAGGGATAAAATTATTTATATATATTAAAATATATTTTGAGTGTTGAGGTAAATCATAAATGAGACTCTCTCTCACCCCTATTTATAAGACACTCCTAGGAATACCATGAATCACCCAGAATCCCAAAAGACAACCAAGAAATTGATTAAAAATTACCCCAAAGATCCTAGCGTGAATTTGCATTACCCATAAGCAAATACTTATCCCTTAGATGTCACACCTGAGGGAGGGAATTTTTTTGTTCCCTCAATATGAAAAGGCCTCTCCATATGCACCATGATCTCATGAAGACCCCAAGACATGTCAGCCTGACCCTATGGAATCTTCCCAGTATGTCTACATGGTCATAAAAAATCCATTTCATCGGCCGGGGTCCAATAAAAATGGAAAATGAAGAACTTTTTTTTTATTGCTGAATATCACATGACACTACGGATGACCCATGAAAAGATCATGAAATGTGTGCATTCCAAAACCCTCCACTGAATCCAGCTCAAAATGTGAGATATGTTCCATGCAAGGTGTAAAATAACCAGTGTGACGCAAGCTATAAATCCATCCCCCACAATAAAAAAAATCATCAAATATCAATTTCCCATGGAAGCATTGGATCAGACTTCTCATAACGTCCAATCACGTGATCAGAAATGTATTCCACCAGGTAAAATATAAGGAATGACCTAGGGGAACACACATCATGAATAATTGCTTATCATGATAAGTCCCCCAATAACTTGAAATAAATCAGGTGTTTTAGACAAACTCTATGAAGGAGGTCCTTCATTATGGTTGGGTCATGAAAAAATTAAACTAATATAACACTGGAAAAACCTAAGGCATATATAAAACAAATATAGGAATAAAGATTGAAACATGGGACACTTAGGCAAATATGGAATAGATGAACTTCATGACCATCATATGATAAACCAAGATCATGTGACATCATCAAGATATATTGATAAAGTCATGTAAAAATCCCTTGATATCCTACATGGATCATAAGATGTCCCTTGTACATGTCAAGAAAGTCACAATACCCCATACTATAATTACACCCGAGTCTTACAGAGTTACTTGGGCTTTCCAACCAAATATTGTGATGTACTTCAAGTATGTCTCCCATGTTTTTTGGTGACACCATGACATGTAAGCAAGGTCTTAAGATAAAATCTGGAAAAGTTATCCATATCATGATATGTACTCTATACATGTCTCCAAATTTTTTAGGTGACACCAGGACATGTGAGATAGGTCTCACGATGACACTATGACAAGTCATCTATATCACATGATGTCCTCTAGATAAGTTATTCAGATCATGTGTCACCCTCCATACATGTCATCCTAGATCATGCAACATACTTAGGTCAAGTCATCATAGTCATGTGGAACAATCTCAACGTGTCTTCCTTGGTCATGTGATGTCCTCCAGATAAGCCATCTAGATCATACAATGTTCTATAGATAATCTATTCAGATCATGTGATGTCCTCCATACATGTCATTCAGATTCTATAGTGTCCCTCGGGAAAGCCTACTAGATCAGATGATTATATTTGTACATGTCTTGTAGACAACCAAGACATGTTCAATCATCTTTAGAACATTTCAAGAAGACAATCAGGTCATGTCAAGCAGATTTACCAGGACATGATAACCTTATCGAGTTGATATATAATGGAATGGTAAGTGTGTATGCCCTAATAAAACTAAACTACGAAAACATTCATTATTTCTATAACAAGGATACATAAAGGCCTTAATATTACCTAAGATCAAATAGAAATCTCCCTCATTGTATGTCCCTCCATATCACTAGAATTTAAAACATTTGGTACCAATCTCTCCCATCTTCATATATTTATGCCTCAACCACGGGTGGATTAAAATGAAACTATACTATGATGACTTTGATTCCTTTCATAACTAGGATATATAGGATGACTTACTAATTCTCAATATCTATATCAAAAATCCAAAGGGATTCCCTAGTTCATAAATCCCACATACATATGTTGTGAGAGTGATTACATTATATCCCTTGTTTCTCACATCAAGTATTTATCACATGGAATTAGGGATTTTCAATTATCATATCATTTTTACCATGAAGAAAACTATCCATGGAAACCCTAGTGTATAATCCCATGTCAGGGGAATGATATCACTACCCTCACAAAAGGGAATCTACTTTGGGGAATGTCCTAAGGGAATGATCGAACTATGATAAATTATATGTCTATCAAAGCTAGGATATGTAGGATGCCTCACTGATGCCCAAGAACAATAATTTTTGCCTAATCTCCCTCATAAAATTCCATTATGAATTAAATCTCATTGTATTATTTTAAAAAACTATGTTGGTTTTGATTCCTGTTATAGGAAGTATACATATAATTCATTAGAACAGTTTAATCCCATCCTTGGAATATTAACCAACTCCCTAGATGGTAGAAAATTTTAGAGTTCTTGGTTATATGGCTTCCAAAAATAAAAACTCATCAATGGGGAATGGATGGATATTTGTTGATACATACAGATGGACTAATTAATATATCTTTCTTTGCACATGGAAGGATTCAACACTTGATCAATTTGTTAGGGTAACCTATCCCATATCATGATTAGGAAGAGGTTCATGAACATATCTAAAATGTCTAAGATAGTCTTGAAATTGGAAACAGTTCCTTAAAAATTTTGTAATGAGCCTAACCTCACATCCTCTTGAGTAATGTGAGCTCCCAAGTTTCATTGGGTCTGAAACATTAATTGATTTCTTACCTTTGGAAAGTAGGTATGTACTCAGTTATGGATGTGGGAACCATTGGGAATTTAAATGGAAGATAAACATAAATGGTGAACCCAATGTGAATGATTGTACATACATTAGACCACATACAACCAAACCGTTGGACAATTTTGACTCAACCATTCATGTGATCACTCTTTAAGAAAGAATATAAATAACAAATTAGTTTGTTCTTGGTAACCAAATCCAACAGTTAAATCATTTACAAATTATTATTTTATTTCACTTACCGTATTTGAGACCTCTTAAAAATCCAAAAATTATTTTCATGGTTTCATGTGTTTTAAATTTTTAATGTATATATCTGTGTGTATAAATTATTATATTATAAATATTATTTATATGACAACATATATATATATAATTAAAATGGAATCATTTGGCGGGAGGTGGATTCTGAGCCCCTCCCTCAACCATGTTATTTTATTTTTTTTCAAAATAAAATCCTCTATTAATGGATGAATGTGACCCATAATTAGGGTGTTCCGTCCACCCCAAATTAGGTAGTTTGTTATATTAACTATAAAAATGTGTGTGTGTCTATTTTTCTATGTCCTAACATATAAAAACTGTATTAATAATAATATAAAATATTAGGTATATATTTAAATAATAAAATTAAAAATGAAAAAATAATATCATATATAATTCCCTAACAAACTCCGATTCATTTTATTTCAAATATTTTATTTCAATATATTAAACAAATAAACTAAAATAGCCGAGAAGAATAATTGTAAATCAAATATTATTTTCATTGTATTGTTTTTGACCATATGAACTCTGATTTACAGATGATCTCAATCCATCAAAACAGAATTAGACTTTAGAGATAAATTTTAATAAATATAATTTAAATAATAATTAAAATTTTGTTTTAATACTTTGATACAACTTGAAGTATAGAGGAAGAGTGTATGTTTTCAGATGTGATGCTTTTATAATATATTTTCCTCCAAAATATGATGAAATTTACATGAATCTTTTACTAGGATCATAAAATGTATTTTATAATTAATTATTAAATTTACATAAATTCATAGATTGTTTTATTATTTATTTGGTTTCCACTAATTTTTTGAATCACTGACCTATTAATTGATCATTTTGACATTTTTTAGCTTAAATAATCCAAATTAGAATTCATTTAGGGACATCATCACATTTTATATGAAACTTTTGACACCCATATTGATATATTGGGTACAATCATGAGCGAATCATGTGCTTCACGATATTCATTATTGATTATATGGTGAAATATCATACATTCCAACTATAGAGACATGAGAATAAAAAGGAATATTCTCTAAAATTAACTATCTTGGTCATGAAATGATATTTAGAAGAAATATGATTTATTGTTCAAAAAAATTATTTATTATTTTCCATACATAGATTAAATTTAAAAGAATTTAATTTTATAAATTTATTATAATTTTAATCTTATAAAAACTATATTTTACCTCCCTTAAATTAGTAATAAAACTATATTAACTTCTGATGACATAAAATATTGTAATATCATTTCATAAATAAGGAAATAAAAATTTTCACGAACCAAGCCAGAGTTCCATCAATCCCGACATCCAACCCGGTCCATGACATGACCCAATGGGAATTACTGATTCCCATGGGTTGGAAACTTGTTCTAGACATCAGGAAATGACCATGGGAATGATTTATAGAAAATAATAACCAAGATAAAATAAATGAAACTAAACATATAGAGTGCCAATAATAACTAAACTTTGATAAATATATTAAACTAATCCATGATAAAACTACTGAAAAAATAAAAAACTTAATACAAACAGATACCAAACATGACAACAAGATCTCTGTGTGACCTATTGGTCAAATCTAACCACCAGGCCAACCTGATCTAAAAGTGGGAACTTGAAATAGAAATATGAACCTGTAAAAAACAACTACGGTCTACTAATACTGAATAGTACAAGTAGGGTGTGTGCCAAAATAATTAGTTTGAAAACACCCCTGAATCCATAAATTTCTTTATGCGAAGGAGCCCAAAATAATGGTTCTAAATACAGATATAAAAATAGGTTTTTGTCATTATAATAAACAAAAACAACATTCCCTTTTACAAAACAACAGAATTCACATCAATAATTTCAAAATGAATTACCATTTTATTACCAAAATTAAAACTAAATTCAAAATAAACTGATGTCGATATTTGCTGGAAATAAAAAAGTAGTGTAAATAAGAAACTAGGAGATAAGAAATATAAAAAATAGATTATAGATATTAAACCATGGGAATTTCTTAAATATCCCTAGAATGATCTCTGGATGTAGTCGGGTCGGACTCACCTACCGACATATGGTTCTGCTCCATAGTTAATAACCAACTGGCCATTTTAACTTCCAATCTAGTGGTGCAACCCACCTGACCTATAAAAGATCCAATGTGTACCAAACCATCTAATTGGGGTTGATAGGAACCATCACTCAACCCTCCAAAGACTCACACAAATCCCACGGTAATAGTATAGAGTGAAAGGAGGATGCCCCCACACACATGATCCACCATACCTGCGATAACTACACATTCCTACCCAAATAGAGACACTAACCACCATGATAACCCATATCTGGAAATCCCCTATATGGGTGCCCATTTTATAAAAAACTCTTCTCAAGTTCCAACCTATTCGTCACATCACATGATATTTCAAATGAGTTATCAAAACATGTTAAATTACCAACCATCTTTCACATCACTTGAGTTTTAAAACCAGAATATCTTTATATCTCATGTGTAAAATAGGCCTTACATTACATAGCTTTTGAAATAATTTTTCTTAAAACTTGTATAATTCCAACTGAGCCTTTAAACACTTTATAAATCAATCTACATCATAAAATGTTAAATGTGCCTTCAATAATTCCACATCAAATACACTTATGAAACCATTTCCAAACTACAGTAAAACATGGATATTTATGAAAAATTCCAAATGGTCATTTCACTTTAATGTTTAAATCCATTTCTCATTCCATTCAAAACCATGATGAAAACGTACAATACACTTAGAGATTCCAAACAGGCTTTCACTCCATTTATGAAGAAACTGCCTTTTCTAAAGTACCAAATGCGCAATAATTTCAAGCATAACATTCAAAACCAAAATCAATACACATTAAGACCATAAAGAATTTAGGAAAACATTTAGTATTAAAATAATTTGGATAAGGAGTAGGAAAAAATGTTAATTATTTCTTAAACCAAGTTTTATTAATAAATATACTCATCTAATACCGTTATCATTTGTGGACCCATCCATGTGTGCACTCCGTGCACATATGGATGTGCCAACATCCAATGGAACATTCATAGAGAAACAAAAAACATCCAAAAACAATTTTCCAAAGGTTACCATTCACAACACCACCACACTTAATGTCTTCACACAAGAACTAAAGCACTATTGGGTTTACACTCAAGGAAAACCAAATCATCCAATTAAATCCACCCAAAACATTTCCAAATCTAAATAGATCCTTAAAGATACCAAAATTCATTTAAATGACTAGTTATAATTTTATCAAACACCTTATGTGAATATATACAAAGTCATTTTTAATAAAACCCCATTGAAACCCATTTCTCTCCAAATTGAAATAATAAAAAAATCATGTTATGATAAAACACTAAATTAATTATTATAACATTTTTATGGTACTCAAGGATTTATAGCATATTTTGGAAAGGAGAATAATGGAAAACATAAAACAATAATGGGTAGATGCGGTGAAACATCAAGGGGCGTTAGAACTGAGCCCGATGGATGATCCCCACAACCTAGATCCAAATAAATCGACCAAAATCAGCCCACCCTAACCGCAGGGTTCATCCAAGAGGGATACCCCAAAATAAAGAGGAGCATCCACAAGGGAGGAGGATCAATGGTAGAGGACTTGGGGGATCCCATTGTGCACCAAAAATGACTCAAGGGGAGGAAACCCACAAAGGTTTCAAAAGAGGGTAGGATTAGGTATTTTATGATTTAAAAAAATTGGGTTTCTCTCATGGTTTGGACACATGGTTTTTCAAACCGTGCACCAACTGTACCCAATGCCACTTCCCAAAACTAGAATCAAACCACATGGTTTCCTTCCACTATACCAAACTAAGTGAAACCCATACAATCCACCACTAAACAGAAAAAACAAGACATGTTTTTTATCTAGGCAAAGCTATATGGTTTCCCAGACAAGGCTCCAAAACCATTCGCAGATCAAAAAATCAAATAAGACGTCCAAAATTAAAAATTTTAAACCAAGGCTCAACCCGAACCTCAACCAAAAATTTTCCAAATCAATGAAACGAATAAAAAATAAATTTTTATGGATGAGGTTTGAAATTTCTCCCCCCCACAAAAAACATTTCAACTATAATGTCAAACAGCCAAATGATAAACAAAACTTGACTCCCTTTCCGATCGAAAGCCAAAAAAAACAAGAACCTTGGGGTGAACCTTAGCCCACATGTAACATCCCAAGTAAGTAATGAATAATTGATATAGTTATCTTTACCTATTTATGAATTATATAGTGTTTTAGAGGCTTAAAATAAGAATAAATCCAATCTTAAGCATGGAATACACTAGTATTTTTAAAAAGATTGTTTTACTGCCTTTTGGTGGCAAAACTTTTTTAAATAAAACTTTTTACAATTTTATAATCTCTATTTGTCAAAATAAACTTATTATTTATTATTGGGACATTGAAATTTACTTTGGGTAAATTTTTTGTATTTTTCCGATAAAGTTCATTTTTTAATGAATAGTGAAAAATGTTGTATTTCAATTCAAAACCTCTTTTTAATCTAATTTATTTATATGATTATATTATCTTTTGAATTGGTTTTAAAGTTAAATTAGAATATATTTTTACCATTTCATCCAATAGTGGTCGTTGGAATTAAGTTCACCTTGAAATTGGACTTAAACTAGTCTCAATCTTTTGATACGTATTGTTTCATAAAAACACGCTATTTGCTCTGACAACGGGAATTAATTATTAAATTAATTAATGTAACTTATATGTTTTGAATTTTTTTAAATAGACAAAATTTTTGAATTCGTAATATAAAATATAGATTAAGGTGAAGTTTTGGTATTTTTCTGAAAAACTTCAATTTGTGTTGAATAGTGAAACCACTAAGTGGTACTTAAAAAACTGATTTTTTGTTTAAATGAAAATTTACCACCTCTGTGTTTTGAATTTCAAATATATGACATACATGGTTGTCATTAAAAATTAAAATGCGGTTCAATGGGATTAAAATAATTTTTTAGTGAATAGTAATTTATAAGTTTTTAATCGCGATTAGAGGTAATTAGTGTAGTTTAAGGTAAAAATAATGTTTTAATAATATGAAATGACCTAGAAACATGTCCTACCCTTATTGGATGTGTCATGGCCGACCAGGACAATCCATGGGTCAACTTGGGGACCCCATGGAGCAACTTTGGTAGGAAAATGACATTAATATCTTTTAATTTAATATTAAAGTAAAAATGACACAAACATGAGTTATTTTACTAAAACAATTTTTCCATGGGGTTATACAAGTCCTATTTTTGACTATAAATAGTAATTGTAAAGATAAAATGATTTCCTACATCATAGTATTTTTTTTATAATTTTTAGACCTTAAATAAATTAAATTATTTATGACACCATGATGATGCAGCGATTACCTCATTAATAAAGGATTTAAATAAAATGAAACGATAATGTTAAAACTATAACATAAACTTGTCAAAAACCTATTATATGGGTGGATTTCGAACCCTTATCACCGTATCCTAGAATTATATCAATGTGGGACCTTTTAAATCCGAAAATCATTTTAAAATAAAGTAACATTTCTTTACTTTCTAAGAGTGCCCCTCCTCTCCTCTTATAAAAGGCCCTCACCTCTACCTCCTTACCCACACCTCTCAAGACATTGGTTAGTACAATCTCTACCCATTTTTTCTATACACATCCCTATATTACTCTTTGAAGCCTCACTTTGGGCAGAAGTCTTCCCAAGGAATCCTTTGAGCTCAAACCAAAGGGAGTTACCCGATTTTAAGGTAATGTCTTCACTTGAGTCCTTTTGTTTTATTTTGCTTCTCCAACCCCCTAAACTCTTTTTATTCATTTATTTAGTAAAAAACCCAGTGTATTACATATACTAGGATGTTGTTATAAGAATTATTCTATCTAAAATTACACACACCAACATCTAATGGTTAAAGAACATATTGTTTCTGTGGATGGCGAATTTCTACCTCACGAAACGATGATTGTTCAACACTCATATAAAACCTTCAAAGGTGGCCATTAAGATGTCACTATATTTATATATGATATATATTATGTTTATGTTTTCCATAAGCTTCTGTATGTTTCATTTATGGCATACCTTTATGGCTTCCATTATGGGTATACGCGATATCTTAATTTTAGGAAGTGTGGACTACTGCCCCCTCAAAGTGATTTGATTCGTTAATGCCATATGTGGGACGTATAAAGGATGGATTTAAATTTATTATATATGATGTTATACTGGAATTATAATATATCTTTATATAATTATTATTTCTTTCCATTAAAGTATGAGATAGAAATGAAAGTAGCGTTCATGCGTACTTACGGATTACCGTCTCCATGAACGGTGCATTTCATTTCTTATCCCCAAATGTAATGTACTATTATAATTACATATATATATAGGATATATATGATTTATGATACATCTAAATTATGAATATAATTCTGGAATTAAAATATACATAACTCTCATTTAGTTTTAATTCCATGAATATGACATAGAAGTAAAAGTAGAGTTCATGTGTACGTACGGCTTACCGTCTCCATGAAAGGTGCATTTCATTTCTTACCTCTAAATGATTATGAAATACTATAAATACATGTATATTTTGGATATATATGATATATATGATATCCAAATCATGAATATCATTCTGGATATAATGAACCTTTGACCACACGAACAACATGTAATTATAAGAAGTCCACTTTCGACTTAAGAACCAAATATCGACAAAACAAACATTATTAACTTAATGATTAAAAAATGTTTATAAAATGGTAATAAGTGATATAAAAGTAATAATGAACTTGAAAAAGGTTCTTAATCAAGTAGAAATTTACTCAAGTTTATTATTCAGGATGTTAAAGAACGATCGAGTCAAGTCGGACCCGAGGTATGGGACTTCGTCTCAATCTCCTTTCATTGAGGCATATTTTGTTTTATACACAACCTTCTTTTATACGGTGTATAAACCCCTTTGACTTTTACATTTACTCAAAAGGAATATTTTTTATACAAAGTGTTTAATAAACGAAAAAAGGGAATGTTTTTGTCGTGCGTATGCGGCGACAACGACTTCTCCGCCGTTATGACCATTATTTGAGTTTTGGCTTCCTCAACAAGCCATGCCGTTTTTTTAAAAGAAAAATAAATATCATGTTTTACTTTTCATCTATTTTGGTATTGAAAATGTTTTTCATAATGTTTTTTATATCAATTTGTTTTATTGATATCTTGTGATTGAAATGTGGAAATGTTATGTTTCCTTTATGCATGTATTATGTGGTACGATTATGTTATGGTTCATGGGCATTATTAGGAAGATGGGTGGTTCCGTGATAAACAAAGGGCAGGTGAGCCCGATATAGCTCTCCAATGCATTGGGTAACGCGAAGGGGTTAAACATTGAGGTTTCTCCGAAGAGATTTAGGTAATATACTGTGATGGGTATTCCAAATGTAACCAAGAGGGTTACTCCCTATGTAAGAATGTTATGAATGACTCAAGTTACCTTTATGTCTTGAGATTTTTATGTTTTATTCATGATTTTATGAGGTATGTTAAAGTGCTTATGTTTTATGGGTAAAGTATGATTTCATTCTTATGTATATATGTACTCATGTTTCCTTTCCATATTTTTATATCCCTTACTGAGCTTTTTATGCTCATCCCAAGTTTTTGAAATGTTTTTCACAGGTCAAGGGAAAGGTACATGATATGATGATAGTGTCAAGGAAGTGTCAAGAAAGAATCCATGTTTTATTTTAAATATGTTTCCGTTGATGGGAAAAATGAATACTATCTTTTATGTAACCACTTTGTTTAAATGTGGAATGTAATGCATGTTTTATGATCTAATTCTCTAAAACTCTAAACCTGAAAAGATCCTCAATGTGTAATCTTGTAATAACTCAAGATTAAGTATGGTTTAAGGCTGGGGCCTTATTGTTGGTATCAGAGGTCGGTTTAGATAACTTTAGGAGTTAGAATTTTATTAAATGATTATCCAAAAATATTTTTTTTATGGTAAAATTGAAATGATATAGCATTTAAAGATTACCATGTTGCGTCACCTAAGGTATTCCTGTGATAATAATGGTTTTCCATAGAGGAAACATTGCAGCTTTTCTGGGAAGGCATACAGAGGGAAATGACCTTTCAAATCAGTATCCTGAGATGGTCAGAATCAGAACTAAACAGATTATTGAAGTGATGGATTAGTTGACTCAGGTGAAAAATGTTGGTTGTTTTTATTTATGATATTTTGGTGTTTTCCAAAAGTAAAGAGGAGCATGAAATACATTTAAGGGTTATTTTGAAAACCTTAAAAGAAAAGAAATTGTATGGGAAATTCAGAGAGTGTGAGTTTTGGTTGCAACAAATTTCTTTCCTTGGTCACATTGTTTCTAAAGATGGGATAACTATTGATCCTGCAAAAACAAAGGTTTTTGAAGAATGGCCAAGACCCACAGATGTAACTAAGATTCGTAGCTTCCTTGGTTTGGCAGGCTATTACCGAAGGGTTGTTAGAAATTTTTCCCAGTTATCTAGTCCAATGTCTAAGCTAACTCGGAAGGGTGTTAAGTTTATCTGGACAAAAGAATGTGATGATTGTTTTCAGGAATTGAAAAGAAGATTGGTGAATGCTCCAGTTTTGGAACTACCTTCCAGGAATGGAGAGATTGTTATCTATAGTGATTCTTCATTGAAAGGACTTGGTTGCGTCCTAATGAAGAATGATCAGGTAATTGCTTATGCTTCACGGCAGTTGAAAACTCATGAGGTAAATTATCCTACACATGATTTGGAATTAGCTGATGTTGTTTTCGCTTTAAAAATTTGGAGGCATCATTTGTATGGAGTAAAGTGTGAAATATATACCGATCACAAAAGTTTAAAGTATATATTCACTCAGAAAGAATTGAACATGAGACAGAGGATATGGCTAGAATTAATCAAGTATTATGATTGTACAATTCATTACCATCCGGGAAAAGCAAATAAAGTGGCTGATGCATTGAGTCGAAAAAGTAATGCTTCATTAACAATGTTGCGCTTGGAACATGATCCTTTGGTTATGTATTTGATGAAATTTGGCATAGAAGTTGTTGGTACAGGATGTTCTTCTGTTTCGTTTTAGGTATCAGTGAAATCTTTTCTATCAGATAGAATCAAGCAAGCACAGAAGAAAGACAGCGAGTTTCAGAAAAAGGTAGAGCTGGTTCAGAAGTGTAAGTTGCCTGAATTCAATATTGATAATGATTGTGTTTTGAGATTTGGGAAGATATTGTGTGTGCCTTGTGATTCACAGTTGAAGAGAGAGTTGTTATGTGAAGCTCATAGTTCTCCATTTTCAGCTCATCCTGGTAGTACTAAGATGTCAAGAGATCTGGGGGAATATTACTGGTGGGACGGAATGAAAAGGGATATTGCTGATTTTACTGTGAAGTGTTTGACTTTTCAACAGGTTAAAGCAGAGAGGCAGTTACCGAAAGGGATGCTTCAGCCTTTACCAGTGCCAGAGTGGAAATGGGAGAATATATCCATGGACTTCGTTGTGGGATTGCTGAAGACACATCGAGGTAATAATGCAATCTGAGTTATTGTTGATCGCTTGACTAAATCTGCTCATTTCCTTGCTATACGAGATAATTTTTCCCTAGATCAACTATCTCGATTGTATCTTAAAGAGATATTCAGGTTACATGGAGTTACCCTCTCCATTGTATCTGATCGTGATCCCAGGTTCACTTCTAACTTTTGGAAAGGCCTTCAGAAGTCGTTGGGTACTGAATTAAATTTTAGTACAGCTTTTCATCCACAGTCAGATGGGCAATCAGAATGAACAATTCAGACTTTGGAAGATATGCTACATGCTTGTTCAATGGGTTATCAGGGAAGTTGGGACCAACATCTTTCTGTGGTTGATTTTTCATATAATAACAGTTTTCATTATAGTATACAGATGGCACCATTTGAGGTATTATATGGGAAGCGGTGTCGAACTCCAGCTTTATGGGATGAAGTGGGTGAAAGGAAGTTGATGGGACCAGAATTGGTAGAACAGTTGGCAGAAAAAGTTCAGCTGATACAGAAACACATGAGAACATATCAGAGCAGGTATAAGAGTTATGCGGACAACAGGAGGAAGGATCTATCTTTTGAGGTAGGTGATCATGTTTTTCTCAAAGTATTACCATGGAAAAGTGTGATGCGATTTGGTAAGAAAGGAAATCTGAGCCCAAGGTTCATTGGACCATATGAAATTCTGGAGAGAGTTGGATTAGTTGCATACCGAGTGGCTTTACCTCCGAGTTTATCTCAGGTACACAATGTTTTTCATGTTTCGATGTTAAGGAAGTACATGCCAGATCCATCTCATGTTTTGGGTCCAGAGGTAGTTCAGCTGGAAGAGAACCTATCTTATGAGAAACAACCGGTCCAGATTCATGACCATAGGGAGCAAGTGTTACGGAATAAGGTGATTCATTAGGTAAAGGTTTTTTTTGAAAAACCACATGATTGAAGATGCAACATGGGAATCTGAAAATGAAATGAGGGCTAAATACCCCCACTTATTTGCTAAGTAAATAAATTGCGGGGACACAATTTTCTAAAGGGGGGAAGGATGTAAAATCCCAAGTAAGTAATGAAAAATAGATATAGTTATCTTAATCTATTTATGAATTAGATAGTGTTTTAGAGGCTTAAAACGAGAATAAATCCAATCTTAAGCATGGAATACACTAGTATTTTTAAAAGATTGTTTTACTGCCTTTTAGTGGCAAACCATTTTTAAATAAAACTTTTGATAATTTTATAAGCTCTATTTGTCAAAATAAACTTTTTCTTTATGATTGGGACATTGAAATTTACTTTGGCTAAATTTTTGGTATTTTTCCGATAAAGTTCATTTTTTTTAATGAATAGTAAAAAATGTTGTATTTTAATTCAAAACGTCTTTTTAATCTAATTTATTTATATGATTAGATTATCTTTTGAATTGATTTTAAAGTGATATTAGAATATATTTTTACCATTTAATCCAATATTGGTCATTGGAATTAATTTCACCTTGAAATTGGACTTAAACTAGTGTCAATCTTTTGATACTTATTGTTTCATAAAAACACGCTATTTGCTCTGACAACGGGAATTAATTATTAAATTAATTAATGTAACTTATATGTTTTGAATTTTGTGAAATAGACAACATTTTTGAATTCGTAATATCAAATATATCTTAAGGTGACGTTTTGGTATTTTTCTGAAAAACTTCAATTTTTGATGAATAGTGAAACAACTAAGTGTTACTTAAAAAACTGATTTTTCGTTTAAATGAAATTTTACAACCTCTGTGTTTTGAATTTAAAAAATCCGACATACATGGATTTCATTAAGAAGTAAAATGCGGTTCAATGGGATTAAAATAATTTTTTGGTGAATAGTAACTTTTATGTTTTTAATCGCGATTAGAGGTAATTAGTGTAGTTTAAGGTAAAAATATTGTTTTAATAATATGAAATGACCTAGAAACATGTCCTACCCTTATTTGATGTGTCATGGCCGACCAAGACAATCCCTGGGTGAACTTGGGGACCTCATGGAGCCACTTTGGTAGGAAAATTACATTAATATCTTTTAATTTAATGTTAAAGTAAAAATGACAGAAACATGAGTTATTTTACTAAAAAAAATTTACATGGGGTTATACAAGTAATATTTTTGACTATAAATAGTAATTGGAAAGATAAAAATATTTCCTATATCATAGTAGTTTTTTTATAATTTTTAGACCTTAAATAAATTAAATTATTTATGACACCATGATGATGCAGCGATTACCTCATTAATAAAGGATTTAAATAAAATGAAAAGATAATGTTAAACCTATAACTTAAACTTGTCAAAAACCTATTGGATGGGCGTATTTCTAACCCTTATCACCTTATCCTCGAATTATATCAATGTGGGACCTTTTAAATCCGAAAATCATTTTAAAATAAAGTAACATTTCTTTACTTTCCAGGAGTGACCCTCCTCTCCTCTTATAAAAGGCCCCCACCTCTACCTCCTTACCCACAACTCTCAAGCCTTTGGTTCGGCCAAGCTCTGCCCATTTTGTCTCTACACATCCCTCTATTACTATTTGAAGCCTCACTTTGGGTAGAAGTCTTCCCAAGTAAGCCTTTGAGCTCAAACCAAAGGGAGTTACCCGATTTTAAGGTAATGTCTTCACTTGAGTCCTTTTGTTTTATTTTTCTTCTCCAACCCCCTAAAATATTTTTATTCATTTCTTTTGTAACAAAACCAGTATCTTACATATACTAGGATGTTTTTATAAGAATGATTATAGCTACACTTACACACACCTACATCTAATGATTAAAGAACATACTGTTTCTGTGGATGGAGAATTTCTGCCTCACGAAACGATGATTGTTCAATACTCATATAACACCTTCAAAGGTGGCCATTAAGATGTCACTATCTTTATATATGATATATAATATGTTTATGTTTTTCTTAAGCTTCTGTATTTTTCATTTATGGCATACCTTTATGGCTTACATTATGGGTATACGCGATATCTTCATTTTAGGAAGTGCGGACTACCGCCCCCTCAAAGTGATTTGATTCGTTAATGCCATATATGGGACGTATAAAGGATGGATTTAAATTTATTATATATGATGTTATACTGGAATTATAATATACCTTTATATCATTATTATTTCTTTTCATTAAATTATGAGATAGAAATGAAAGTAGCGTTCATGCGTACGTACGGCTTACCGTCTCCATGAACGGTGCATTTCATTTCTTATCCCCAAATGTAATGTACTATTATAAGTACATATATATAATGGATATATATGATGTATGTTACATATAAATGATGAATACAATTCTGGAATTAAAATATACCTGACTCTCATTTAGTTTTAATTCCATTAATATGACATAGAATTGAAAGTAGCGTTCATGCGTACGTACGGCTTACCGTCTCCATGAACAGTGCATTTCATTTCTTACCCCTAAATGATTATGAAATACTATAAATACACGTATATGATGGATATATATGATATATATGATATCCAAATCATGAATATCATTCTGGATATAATGAACCTTTGACCACACGAACAACATGTAATTGTAAGAAGTCCACTTTCGACTTAAGAACCAAATATCAACAAAACAAACATTATAAACATAAATGATTACATAATGTTTATAACATGGTAATAAGTGATATAAAAGTTATAATGAACTTGAAAAAGGTTATTATGAAAGTAGAAATTAACTCATGTTTATTATTTAGGATGTTAAAGAATGATCGAGTCAAGTCGGACCCGAGGTATGGGACTTCGTCTCAATCTCCTTTCATTGAGGCATATTTTGTTTTATACACAAACTTCTTTTATACGGTGTATAAACCCTTTGACTTTTACGTTTATTCAAAAGGAATCTTTTTTATACAAAGCGTTTAATAAACGACAAAAGGGAATGTTTTTGTCGTACGTATGCGGCGACAACGACTTCTCCGCCGCCGTGACCATTATTTGAGTTTCGGCTTCCTCAACAAGCCATACCGTTTAAAAAATAAATAAATACCATGTTTTACTTTTCTTTTATTTTGGTATTAAAAATGGTCTTCATAATGTTTTTTATATCAATGTGTTTTCTTGATATCTTGTGACTGAAATGTGGAAATGTTATGTTTCCTTTATGCGTGTATTATGTGGTATGATTATGTTATGGTTCTTGGGAATTATTATGAAGACGGGTGGTTCTGTGATAAACTAAGGGTGGGTGAGCCCGATATAGCTCTCCAATGCATTGGGTAACGCGAAGGGGTTAAACATTGATGTTTATCTGAAGAGATTTAGGTAATATATTCTGATGGGTATTCCAAACGTAACCCAGAGGGTTACTCCCTACGTAAGAATGTTATGAATGCCTCAAGTTACCTTTATGTCTTGAGATTTTTATGTTTTATTCATGATTTGATGAGGTATGTTAAAGTGCTTATGTTTTATGGGTAAGGTATGATTTCATTCTTATGTATATATGTACTCATGTTTCCTTTCCATATTTTTATATCCCTTACTGAGTTTTTTATGCTCATCCCAAGTTTTTGAAATGTTTTTCATAGGTCAAGGGAAAGGTACATGATATGATGATAGTGTCAAGGAAGTGTCAAGAAATAATCCATGTTTTATTTTAAATATGTTTCCGTTGATGAGAAAAATGAATACTATCTTTTTTTGTAACCACTTTGTTTAAATGTGGAATGTAATGCATGTTTTATGATCTAATTCTCTAAAACTCTAAACCTGAAAAGATCCTCAATGTGTAATCTTGTAATAACTCAAGATTAAGTAAGGTTTAAGGATGGGGCCTTATACCATAAGTCACACTTGACGAATTATAGAGAAAACCAAGGCATGAAGGATTGTGGGAGAACACAAGAGGGTCATCCCCACCATAAGAACACAACATACACCACTAGGAAGACTGGGAACTAGGGAAATCCCATCAAAAACTAACCCAACTTATCTACATGATCTAAACCACACTACCAGTAGAACTGAATATTTTCCACACACACCAAATACCCAGACATAATGGGGAAACCCGTAAAAGGAACATGAATCAAAAGGTGAATCCAAACACAAGAAAAAATAAAATATTTCTATGAGAACATATGTCTTCTTAAAAAATGGAAACTAAAACCCAAACAAACCCACAGAAAGATTAATTGTGTTTAGGAAATAAGAAACAAACTAAGACTCACATTCAAGGCACATGCACAAGATTACAAGAAAACAGAATCACTAAGGTTCTTACATAGTTAAAAGTAACACACAACTAGAGGAGGAACTAGAATATAAATCTTTGAATATCTAAATCCCAACATTGGACATGAAAACTGGAAAAAGTTCTCCACACCACTAGAGAGTCCTGAGTATGCTCAAGATTCACTCGAAGGTATGTAACTAGATCCCTATTTACTGAAGCATCCACTCCCTTACAGTCAGTAACTAACATCCTCCAATCAGAACTCCCCCTTCTTCAAGAAATTCTTCATATAAAACATATCTAGATGACCCAGACCCCCATTATGATGAGAAGTTTTTAGAGGATTGAGACATGATGAATTCAAATGCACAAACCTAACACATTGTTTTCACACAAGTGAAATATAAAACAATATGTAAGATATAATAATTGAAGGAAACTTTTACTAAATTGGTTCCCCTAACACACCACTCATTCTAGATGGAGAACCCTCATAATATCCAAACACCACTAACTACACCGCAAGAACCAACTCAGCTAAAAATTCCTCATCTGGAAACTTCTCGAAACATGTTTTATTAGAAGAGAGAAATTATTCTATGATCTTAGGACTAAGCCCCCAAATGAAAAGAGGTTATATCGACTGATCCTATGACTCTACCTCCAGATATATGTAATCCAACTCTTTTAAGTGGTTGACATATGCTTTTACTGACTACTGGACTTTCCACACATCTCGTAGCTGTTCCTCCTTTCTCAGCTTCACATCCTTAGGTATGAAACTTTGGATTAAAGTGGTCTTAAATATTTCCCAATTCATCCCAACATGCAATGATTATTGGAAAATCAACTTCAATTGGTCTAAAGCAAGACCCTATAAAACTAGTACAACCAAAACACTAAGAGATTCAAGAGTTCCCAATGATTTAAAGGTAACTTCAACTTCCTATAGACATTACATTGCCCCTAATAGACCTCAATCACCATTATAGAAAGAAAAAACTCAAGAATAAACAAAAATTGTGAAAGATTCACTTGAAAATATGTGACCTTTTGAGGTGGCATATTCTGAACAACACAAGGAAAAAAACCATAATCAACATCGACACAAAACTCAACCAAGAAGGGCATCACAACCCGATAAAACAAGATTAAAAATAAAACACATAAAAGAATAACCAAAATACTATTTTCAAAAACCATCCTTTTCATTTTAAAATTAAAAACCACTTTCTTCCAAGGCTAATCAACCAAATACTGAAAGCCACTTTTCACCAACAAAACCCATTTCTAAAAAAATCAATTTTTATGTAATCATTTTCCATTAAAAACCCATTTTAAAACAACCAAGACAACCCTTTTATTTCAAAACCCCACTCATGTAATCCTATTAACCGTTTCATATGAATATATCCACTTCTACTTACATCAACCATGAACAAGTTCCATCATGCACTTTCCAAACACACCCTTACATTTTTGAAAGTTCATAAGTAATACCAAGGGTCACAAATTTTATCCCATAATCATATAAAAAAGTTATTCCAATTATTTTCTTCCACTTTCACAAAACAATCCATCCTAAAAATCAAATTCACTTTTGAAATCTATTTTTATGAATATTATGTTCCTCTTAATAATCAACTCATATAATCCAAAAAAATCCAAATGAACAATTCACATCAAAACACTGGAATGAAGAACTAGTGTCTATGAATAACTTGGAGAAATGGAAGTTCACCATGCCCCAAGTGAGAACCACCACTAAGAGGACCTTGAACTGTGCAGTCATAATCCACATGGGTCACTACTCTATTTGAAATCATAACATAACACTAGCTCACCTATATTTTCATCCGTCCATCCCAAATAAAGAAAAAAATATCAAATACTAGACTATCCATAGAACCTTGAGGATCAGAACGATCAAGAGCTTATGAAGATCTTCCAGTACCCACCACTCATGTCCTGAATGTCCAAATCTATGAGGTAACTGACACCTCAAATAACAAAGGGCCTGATCTGATAACATTTTCCACAATCCATGCTGGGGTCCCATCCATCCTGAAATTCAACCCCATCCGAGACATGGCCCGAATAGTGTTCTCGATTCACACAGGCTTGAATCTACTATTGTACATCAAACAAGTCACAATGGGAACAATTTATCCAAATGAAATACCAGGACAAAAATAAATAAAACTAAACACACAAATAGCCAATAATAACTGAACTTTGATAAATATATAAAATATATCCAGGATAAAACTACTAAACAAAATCAAAACTAAATAAAAAATGAGACTGAACATGCCAATAAGATATCCATACGATTTATTTTTCACCTACAACCAGAAGACCAACCTGCTCCAACAATGAGTACCCAAACCGGAAACCTGAACTAGAAAACAACTCAAATCTACCGACACTAGATGGTAAAATTAAGGTGTGATCTTACCAACTCAGTAGAAACCCACCAAAGAATCCATAAAGTTCCTTTCTTAAAAAATAGCAAAAAAACTATTTTAAAATACACATATAAAAATATATTTTTCTCATTTTAACATACAAACTCACCTTTTCCTTTTTCGTAAGAACACACACCAGACTACTAATTTCAAAACATATTTCAATTTTATAACTCAAACTCAAACTGAAATCCAAAACAAATGATTCTAAGATATCATGAAAATAAACAAGAATCATAAAAAAGAAACAAAGTGTGTTATAATATAAAAAATAAAGTCTAGATAGTAAACCATGTGAATTTCTTAAACATCTCTAGAATGATTCTTGGATGTACTTAGGTTGCACTCGCTTTTTCTGACACCTTCCACTGGGTCGTACGCATTTTCTTGCTCTTCGGGCTGTGATGCGTGCATTTAGTTCCTTGTATTCATGCTTTCCAAACGTGGGTGACATTCATAACTTCTTTAGAGATGTATTGTCCTTTATTAAAACAATATTATAGGATACTGGTTCCTCCTACCATGGATTCCCCCTCAGAATTTGTCACCCAGTCCGGGTCTCCCTTAAAGATTAATATGTTGTTCATGAATCTCATTACCAATGCCATATCTTTGTGGGAGATGGTTAATTATGCTGCTTTTGTATATAAATTACAGGGGTTCTAGTCGTAGAAGTATCCTTTAGTCAAGTAATTAGTCATATTGGGAATCACTAAGCATGTTTGGATGTTGGAACATTGTATCGCCTATATTCTTCCTCATAAGAGTTCTTCTCAAGGAGGTGGAAACATAAGGTGTCTCATGTAAATGACAAGGTATTTTATTCCAGAGGAATGTCTCCTCATTTTTCCTTGGTATACCATGATTAATATGGGTTATGATATGAGGTTAATGTCTTATAGAGATGGAAAAATTGAACATAAAACGTGTGGAGGTGGATGGCTTATGTACGTCCCTAGGAGGGAGACCCTAGATTGTTTACCAGATGGGTGGATTAGAATGCATGATAAGAGTGGAACTAGGATGGTGCATCCCATAAAGGATAAATTTTACACAATGAATGATGATATGGACACCCTTGATGGAAGATCATCGAGGTTTACCCCAATGATGAGGACACCATGGTTTACCATTGGCTGGGATTGAACCTTAGGGAGGCTTCCCACGTACCCGGTGTAGAATACAAGGATCAAAATCCATGTAGTTCAAAAGGGTGATTTGGGGCTTACACATGGATAGATTCCATTCACAAGAATATTTCTATCTGTTAGATTAATATATATTTTGTGGGGATTATGCATGGTTATCTACTCAGGTGATACTAGAAGAAGCGGTGATGTGGATGGCATGATCTTGACTGGATGGGGAGTCCCGTGTAAGAATTATCATGGATATGGATAAAGTATTGATGGAATGGATGGAGTGTGTAGAGTGATGGGTTTGATCCTTAGGATGGATTCCTACATAGCCTAGTGGTTGGGAATTAATGTCCATGAATTTCGGTATGGGGTGATGAGATAGAAAAGAAGGTGGCTCATGAGAATGGAGCACATAGATGGGGAACTGAAGGAAATGTAATATATGGTCTAGGGCATGATCTTCCCAAGATATAGTAACTCAAGGGGAGGGCCAATATTGAGGTAGAAGCTGGGTTTCAACTTCGAGGTGGCTTCCTAAATACCTTGTTGAGAATATAGGTATCAAATTCCACATAGTTCTAGATGGAATCAGGTCTTACACATGGATAACTGCCTGGGTGGATGGATTAGAAAACCTCAGGGAGGTTTATTTGGGTGATTTGTCCCAAGAAGGAAATATTTCACATCATGAGGGTACATCTCTAGGTGGGATCATTGGATTTTTCCAATGGTTAGGATTGAACCTCAATGAGGCTTCTTACATAGCTTTTGTAGAGGAATTGGATAAAAAACCAAGTATATTGCGATGATTTGGGGCTTACACATGTCTAGAGGACCAAATGGATGTGAGGAATGTGGTAGGGGATTACCCATTGAGGCCTCCTAAGTGAAATATGATCTAGAAACTACTAAGGGTGTGTCAGGGAGGTAAACCCCCTGGATGGGGGAGCTAACTTTACAATTGGTTGGGATTGAACCTCAGGGAGGAATCCTATATACACTATTTAGAAGACAGTGATCAAAACTTGTGTAGTTCGGCACTGAAAGGAATGGGGCTTACAGGCTGAGGGGGACAATATGGAGTCAAATTCACTATTATCCACTAATACCATTTGATTCATAATCAATGTATGAAATAAGAGGTTGCAGTAGACCTACTGATCATGTCACAAAAGGCATGATCCCGAGAAGTGATGTGGGGATTACACATTAAAAAATCCTAGGTAGATCGAGATTGGGGATTACTTCATGAGTGATTCCAAAAGAGGATATCATTCCACATGAGGAGGATATCATTCCTTACTATGTGGGTGAAGTAGATATAACACCCATAGAGATGAATGGGTTTATAGAATTCTTGAGGTGTGGCACACCATGTAAATTTCAAGTTTTTAGACTATAGTTTAACATCTTCAACTTTTGATGACAGTTCCTAGAAGTTTAACATCATATACTTTAGATGATGGTGCTTGTAAGTTTAACATCCTACATCTCAAATAAGGATGACTCACTCCTTACCACTTGGACTTACACAAATGATGCCCACCCACACTTGGGGAAAGGAAGGAATCAACATTTCCCCGATACGATGTGGTGGAGGAGTACTCGATAGTGGGGTCCACGTTAACATGTCAATGATAAAAAGCATGATCCATTGGCATACCTATTCAAAAAATAAATAGGTAGGGAATCACAATAGGTAACATGACATGAGGAATTAGAAAGTCACTACGTAGTAGCATGGAGGGTTGTATGGAGGATATGCCCACAACATGTGGGAGTTTCATTCAAGAAGTACTCAGACAAGGTGATTTAAGGAAGAGACCACACATGGAGTCCTAAGGAGGAGGTGTGCACAATATTGGGAACTTTCACATAAAAGGAGGCAACTGAGAGAAATATGGATGTGCACAAGTGAATGTTTTGCACACAAGAAGGGTCTTTTATGTGCACCTACCTTAGCCAATTGATGCACACAAGAATGGTCTTTTTCCCTCACCTTTCTTATCAAAAAAGTAAATAGGTGAGGGTTAATCCCTTGTGGACCTTCCAGAAGGGGGGCCCATGGTGACCTATCTTGAAATATCCTATACCTTGAAGCAATTACTTTCATGTGGTCATGGAAGGGGTTGTCTTGTATGTGATGGAGGGACAGTTCAACATCCACTAAGTTACCCAAGAAAGGGTGTGGTTCCATTATATTTATAGGAAAAATTCTCGGTGTGATAATTTAAGAATAACGATGTAAAAGAGGTGGTTGACATCGCATTGGGCACGTAAGGGCCTTACGTGCAAACTATTCTATTGCGTGAAAAACCTCTATACCTATATACCTCTATGCACCCAACCTTATCCTTTTTTTTGGATTTTGTGGAGAAATAATCCCATTAACATCACATTGGGAATGTAAGGGTATTTCATGTGGATTTTCATCTTCCACAAAAGCCTCCAAACTTACATGCACCAACCTTGTCCTTGCTAGAATGGTCCACTGAATCAAATGGGGTATTTAGATTACTCAAATTTGATCACCTTTATCATCAAATGAAATCCAATGCTAAAACATTCCTCCTTGGAATCTAAGATAAAAGGGGACCATAAGTTTGGGTTCTGAGGGAATTGTCGAAGAAAATAGTTTATTTCTAAAGATGTGTGAAAAATTCATGGATTGGCACATATGTCACATTGTGTGCACGTGAAGGAACTGGTCTTTGTCTATATATATGGGGGTGGGGGAGGGGCTATGAATAGGACATTTATTTTTCATACAACATGTTATTTCACTCTCGTGCACGTACATTATTGGATTTTCCCTGAAAGACCCAAATTCAATCGGTTCTTTATGCATCGCCCTTGAATCTTACTCGCTTCAGACATAGATGAATTTTTCATGGCCATCAAATAATCATAGTAACAACATACTATTTTTAGTTCCAAATATCAATAATTCATGCCATGTCCTTTGTGCTTTCATATCTTGACCAACATTCTCGGTGAACAAACTGTTGCTGATAGGTAGGATAACTTTTCTATTCATAGGTCCAAGATAGTCAAGAATCCTTAGATAATTCCTTCCCAAATAGTACTGTAAGAAAACCAGATGATTCCAGACATGCAGACAAAATTTTACAAGGATTAAATCTTAAGTTTTTGCTTCATGGTCTAGAATTTCATTATAATAAAAAAGGTTTCCATTCTGATCCTTGATACTAACTTGTGATGGTCGTGGGTCATAGATGAAGACAACCATCAGTGGTACAACATCACCAACCATGGACATCCTACCAGGAAGACTTGATATACAATATTATATGTTTTGAATCCAAATACCAGGATAGTCATGGGGATCAAACCAGTGACTGATGGATTCCCTTTTCACTTTAGAATAACCTTATAAAGTAGAATAATGAATGAAAGTGTGAGTTGTAAGAATGATTGGAACTTGAGGTATAAGGGGGAATTATAAGAGAATGGGCATTGGTGTTTTGTTTACACCACACATGTGAAGAGTTTGTAGAAAAGGTTTGAAACCTCTAGCTATTTGAAGGTGTATTGAAATTTTATTTCTACCAAAAAAGGAATTGGTGCTGGATTTGTTCAGCTGGTGGTCCCCCCTGACACAAACACTTTCCTTCTCTAAATAGAAAATTCAGTATCGATATCTAGGAAATCTACTTGATCAAGGGAATTCGTTATGATCTATACCTAACAATAGAGAATATCTATGGATATATAACATAAACACCCATTTTAACATGGCATATGAAACACTTGGAGAAGAAGAGGTTGGGGATAAAATAAATTCTGAAGGAAATCCCATACACAACATAGTTTATCCTATTCATTAATAGGGATGAGTATGTGAGGATTCTAGGTTGAGGGAGGCAGTGCCTGACCACATCACAAAGGGTAAAGGATAGATCATATTGGATGATTGTGTAAGTAGGATAATATTAGTCATCGAGCTTCAATGTGAATGAGATTTGGGGTCTACATGTGTGATATACAGCTTTCCTCTCTTCCTTCTCCAGTGGGTGGCTACTAATAGTGAGGGAAACAAGGATGGGGGTTCGTTGGAGAATGGTGGTAATGGACAGGATCATGGAAACCCATAATAAGGCTAACATCAGAGTACCTATATTATCAAGGATATACAGTATTATGCAGTGAATTTCAAGGGGACGCACACCTAGGATAATTTGTGGACCATTCCAGATTATCCATGGCTTCATTGCAGCTCATTTTGGAGGATAAGACTTCCCAAATGCCATTTTTCCTCCAGGAACTGACCTATGAACATATTTGTTGAAAATTTTTGTGGTCTGTCCAATGATTCTCAATGAAGAAGTGATCGATATCTAGATTGGAAATCATGAAAATTTTAATTTTCACCCATTTTTTCACCCCAGTCGACCGAATCGTAGATGACTTGTGAGGCCCATTAAAGAATAGAGAATATTTGGAGAGTATATGGGGTACCTTTCTAGTAGCCTATATTGATGAGATGATCTTTTGTGAGCAATAGTTTCCCTCACGCTTCTCTTGAATGTTTGGGTGCCTATAGTGAATTCCTAAAAAAGTGTATACATAAGTTCGTGAGGAGAAACAACCTTATATCCTTAACTAATAATGGTATATGTTTAAAACTTCTAGATTTGGTGAAATGATCATAATTCCCCCCACTAATGTTAATGTAGTCCTCTCAATGGAATATCCTAATCACATGTTGGTAGTAGATCTGAAAGCAATTCTATGAAAATGTATTCATCCGATCAAAGTGACAACGGTAGAATCTAAGTGATGAGAAATTCGATGAACTTCCACTAGGGTAGAAAGATAATAGGTAATCTTGAAGGTAAGAAAATCATGATATGGAACCTTTGAAGTAGAAACATCATAAGTTATTGCCACACCTCCTCCATCGATGTACGAGTGGTCCTAAAGGTAGCCTCATGGACTATCTTGAGAAGCCTTTGGAAATCAAAAAGCTATCTATTGTAGACAAAAATTAGATTCAATTGTTCTAACCCTATGTTATGTGTGAAGAATGTTTTGATAGTCGATGTCAACTGATTATTTTTTAAAATTATTGATGTGAACTACACTTGATTTGCTATAAGTTGGGGACATTCAGGGGGAAGAAAGGGTAAACTTTCATCAATGACATGTGTACCTGATGGCTATGGATGCCTATGCATTCCAACAGGGGCGATATATAGAACCACATATTATGGTAAAACTGATGGTTATCTAAGATCATGATCTGGAAAAAATACCTCATGAGGATGATAGTGACAATGAATATGAATAAGAATGTGAGGAAGAGGAGGAGGAGTAATTGGTAGAAGAAGAGGAGGAGGTCGAGGTTGAAGATCCCATAGGTGGGGAATCTCAGTGGATAGTGGATCATCTGGGGAGCCCATGTCATAGTGGTGAATTCATGGGCACTAACATGGTTCTTTCCAAACATCTCTATGTAAGTCTTAACTCATATCTCTATTGGTCCCTTTTCTTTTTTCTAACTTAGATCTTCCATCCAGACATTGTTATGTTCAGGAAAACATTGGTGATGATCAAGAAGATAACACTGCATGTGGTGAGAATGTGCTGATGGACATGGGGGGGGGGGTGTCCCTGGGTCTACATATGGGGCTTAGCAAGGAGGTGGACCGGTAATGAGAAAAGATTCCAGAGGTGAGGTAGCTGAAGGGGTCAATATGATGACCTCAGAACCCCAAACAATACCCACACTAGTACCAATCATCCAAGTAAGAAGCACGGAGGGGTCTCATGTGATGGAAGTTCCAATGGTGACTCGGGAAATTGACCCAACTTCACTTAGATATCATAAGTCTATACTTTTATAGACCCTTATTTGTTATCTCAATGATCTAGCTAACCAAATTGAGTTACTCTATACAGTGATCATAAGGTTGCAGGCCCAAAAACCCAAGGAGGATGGAACATATATGAGAGCTCTCTTGACTACATTACTTGTCTTTAAGGTGTTTGGAACTCAATTTGATCTAGCCATCGTACCCTATGTGCATGAGGTTTTGGATATAGGTGATTCCACTTCTAGGGAAGACCCTAATCTGATGAGGATGAGGCTGTTGAAGAAATGAGTGAAGATGGTCACCCACATGTCGTAGAGCCTAGTATTTTAAAGTGGATACTAGAGGAAGATCATACCGCTGAGATTGTTGCTTTACTTCAAGAATACAAACCTACTAACCCTGAGGAGATGGAAGATTCTGATCTAGATGTAGAGGATAAGAGCCACATGACTTAATTTAGGGAATGGAAGTGCATCAATAATTTACTGGATTCCCCATAGGTAGAATGTATAAGCCAAATAGGATCAATAGAAACCTGTATTAAATACCTCAATTTTGTAGGGGTGGTTGATTTCCATATTCATGTGATGATCAATGATTATCTAGATAAGAAGATGTGATAATGAAGCTATAATTTGGTTGTTGATTAGTGCCATAAAAAATCTAAAAAGATATAAAATATCCATGAGGATGAATTGAAAATCCACCACCTTGATGATCAGACAAAAAAGTGTTCCACATTCATCACCAATCAGTCAATACTCATTGAACATTTAAAGATCTAGCTGGAAGAAGCCCATGAGAAGATAGAAAAGGTATTCCATCATGTGGGTGAGCTCCAAGCTAAACAGAACCGAATGCAGATCAGGTATAATGAGCATCACTTTGCAGCTATTAATGAGGGGAGTGATATCAAGAAGTGGCAGGATACTCTAACATCTATTCACTTAAAATAGGTGGTGCGAAAGCATTCCATTGAGAGGTAAGATCCATAAGGATCATGTTTTGGCCAAACTTATGATACATATTTTCTTTAATTCTTGTCAATTTTGAACTGTGTGTATGGATATACATATTTCTTACTTTAATTGCTACACCTCAGTCATATCTATGAAGTAACAAATAATTAGTCGCTAATATCACATGGGTCATGTCTGGTGTGAGAAAAAAGGGATGAACACATAACCATTAACTTTGTATGAGGGTTCTAGAAAATTATTGAATACATGGGGTCTTCTATTGTTGACTGGTCATCCAGAGAATTCGGGATGAGAGAGGTTGTGAATGGATATGAGGGATCTTGAAATAGAAAACATTCCTTTCCCAGCGTGCTCTAGTGTATGAATGGAATAATTCTAGGGGAATTGTAATCAATCTGAGAAAAATGGGAAACAAGATGTGTGAATCATGATTCCAAAAATTCAAAATCACAGATAGGATGACAGGTCAGTACAAGATAATTGTTGACCATATTCAAGACAAAGTATTCGTAACATCTTCCTGAAATGGGGACATATAAATAAGGTTCGACTGTTGTCTATACCTCAAACATGAGAACTAACTTAAAATTTCATCTGATATCTTTTGGGGTGTTGGCCCAAAATAGTAGGTGATCCAAATTGGAATAGCCAAACCATTAGGGGGTCTTATCAAACATGAAAGAGGATGAGGATCTAAATAAGGGATAAACAAAGTGTGAATTTGAGTGATGGGATGTTCGAAAAATTCCAACACACTTGAAATTATGTCACTGCAATAGAGAGTACACCGGTGTAAGAAAATTTGAATGAAAAAATATCAAACATATCTTCCAGGGGAGCGTCTTCTTGGATGTCGAGTGATAGCTGAAGATGTAATCAATGTGGTAGATAAGAATCACCTTGGAAGAAAAACTCTTAGGTAAGGGCTTGGGATGACATATATTTTTATGTCATGAATGTGTGGATTATGGACATGTAGTATAACGTCATATGGTGAGAACATTGCGTGGAACCATTTAACTACATGTGATTAGAACATATATCATAGTTTAACATCATTTTATAGAGTCATTGTGCATAGTTTAAGGTCTTACTAACTGGATCCTGAACAATAAGTTAGAGTAGTGTTTCATGACCTATGATGTTATTCCTAGAATGTTTTCATAGAACAAAGGATATTAAGACAATATAAATGAGAAAAAGGAGGCTTGTTCACTATAAAAATACAAAGGAAAATATAGGAAATAGGCATATGTGACGTGGTGATGTTAAAAACCTAACGTGAATGAAGGTTAAGGAGACCCACTTCCACAACACATATTTCTATGAGGATCCTATTTTATGGTCATAGAATTCAGACTTAATACCCCCATGTGGCTCAACCACATCAATACCCACCCTTCCAAAACTCCTAAGACCACGTGAGCCATGATTGATGTAGGAAATAAGGAGTAGTACATGGATTTTACTTGACATGTGGGAGTTCACCTTGAGGGTGATACTAAGGATGGAATCCTTTAATTCTATAAGAATGTGATATGGTGGTACGTTGATACTTTCAAGGTATGGGTGAAATTGTGACTGGTAAGTAAACATTGACTGTTGACCATTTTTGAAACACAGATACCATAACAACACTTGAAAATAATGTGGTGATCAAATTTGTGATCAAATGTTGATCTTTTTTAAAACATAGGACTCACGACATACTTCCCAAGATTCATTGGGGGTGTTGGTCCAGGAAGGGATGTGATCCAACAATGTCATGAGACCACAACCATTAGAGGGTCCATCTAGATTTGAAGGATGATAGAAAACCCAAAACATGAAGGACTAGAAATATATAATGAGCATATCTGAGAGTGAGATTTAGTCACAACTGTGAAAATATTTTAAAGGTCCTATGGCATAGACCATGGAATAAAATTTAAAGTCGTATTTCCAAAATTATAGATAATGGTTTAGAGTCATTCATATAGGTCTACTAGAATATGCTTAGTCTTAGGGTATGTATATAACACTCGGAGGCAGAAACCAACTTAAATGAGACCAAAGAGGAAAATGTGTTTCATAAAAACCTTTAAATGAATAGAGGCCAAAGATATGAAAAGAATTAATGAACCTATGGCCAGGCCCAAAGAAAAAATGTTTGGACATTGCTATGTATCCCATGGGTATGTGAATTAATCCATATGTAGTTATAAAACATAGCATTGTGGGAGACCAACACTGGTGAAGGAAATAATCTCTAATGAAGAAGTGGAAGCATCCCATAATTATTGTGGGTCATCTTAAACTTTCTCAGGGTATGTTTGTAGCATAACGTCATTCATTGAGGATAACGAGCTCTTCGTTTATGGTCATACATTTTGGATGAATATTGATGGTATTCCACATGGGTATGTATGGTGTAGTGATATTAAAAACTCAAAATGAATGAAGACCACAAAGATCCATACCACACAACATAACCCAAAATAGAATAGTTTCCATTAGCTCTTAGTTTGAGGTAGTGGAGTTTGGTTTGTAAGGAGTAATTCTAATCTTGAGGGTATGCTTGTGAAATTCCAGAGGTAAAACCTGTTGTGTGGGGATCAAATAGGGCCCATGTGTGACATATATGTCTTAAGATGAACTGCATACAGTTCAAGGATTTAGAGCTTGGTCCATCGGAAAGTCCAAAGATATTATGTTTTGAAGGTGTTTTTCATTTGGGACCAAAGAAAAAGTGCATGGACATCACTATGTATCCCATAAATATGGGAATAAAGCTAACTATTGTTTGTAAATCCTGTGTTATTTAATGTCATGTGGTATGGATAAAGATGATTCAACATGAAAGGGGTAATGATGTTGTAGATGGACACGGGATTTATGATCTGGGTGTCACTACATATCCCATAAATATGGGAATAATGCCACACATAGTCATTGAAGAGAAATTTTGTCATGCAGGTCTAACCCATGTATAGAGAGAAGAGGCATTAGTTATTTCTTGTTTAGTCATATGTTGTTTTTTTATCAGTTGGATCAAGATGGAAAGTTCTGGTGTCACCATGGGAACCAATCCATGTGTATGTCCGGATAAGTGTAATGGTGGAAAAACAGTGCCAAAGTTGATACCCTCTAAAGAAATAACACCACAATGATGAGTTTTTTTCATTGTTCGGTGAGGATGATGATGTAGTAATTTTAAAATCATATGGAAAGATCATCCCATGCATTTTGACATAATGTGGTAAATATGTTGGAGGTTGAATTTCAGAATGGATGTGTATGGTGTGGCTACTAAAAACCCAATGTGAATGGGGACCAAAAAGGTCCACACAATTCCATAAACTTTTGAGACAACAATATAGAGGCTCTTAGTCTAATGTTGTACAGTTTGGACAATAGGGATCCTAGTGTAACGTCATAAAGTTTGGAACATAGGTTCATGAAACCATTTACATGGGTACAAACCCTACCAAGACTCCTAAACCAACATGATCCATTGTCAGTGTGGGAAATAATGAGTAATGTTAGGCTTTTCCCATCATATAGGATCACACAATGATGAAAAGGAACTTTCAGGAGGGAAATTCCCAACCACACTAACATTCCAACTCAAAGATCATGGTTTCATAGAGGGACAACACCATGGTTGTTGGGGATACACCAAAACCTAGGAAGGTGGAAAATTTGAATCAGTTTGTTTGATATCTGAAGTATAGTGGGTTTGGCATGAATATGGTGGGTAAATATTGACCTTATTTGAAACACAACACTTGTATCATGTTACCAGTAATGAGTAAAGACAAATGAGGGTAGACTACGGACCATATTTGAGACAAGAGACCAAACTCAAAATGTCATCCATCATCTTATGGGGTGTTGGCACAAAATGATAGAAGAGATGATGCGGCATATCCAAGCAATTAGGGAAGTCCCTTCAAGCGTAGAAGATGATGGGGAACTAGTTAAATAGCTACTTGAATCATGGAAAGGTATTGGGTGAATCTCCCTATGGAATCCAACAGTGCGGGCCTTATACAACCACACATTCAAGCATGCCAGCATGAAACATATATAGGTAAGATTATATCTACCTTTAAGGATCATGTTCCTTGGAGGAGTATTGGAAATAGTTTAAGGGTCATGTTTCTTGGACTAGAAGCTCTCAGTTTAAGGTCATAGAGTGTGGACCAAGGGTTCCTAGTTTAATGTCATGCATGTGGGAAATATCCTAATAGTTTAACATAATGTGATAAAAAAAAAGAAAATGTCACACAAAATAAGACATATTTGTCCCTCGGGAGAGGTCTGTGTTGTGGAAAATAACCTGATGTGAATGGGGACCAAAGAGATACACACCCCACATTACCGAGGAGGTAACCCAAGCCAAGAAAGGGTGAATGGGTTCATGATTCTAAAAATGGGCCCATGGACAAGATGTTCGGGCATCACTATGTATCCCATAAGGATTGGAATCAAGTTGTATGCAGTTATGGAATATGGCATGGTGGATGGCCAGTTCCAAAGGGGGGGGGGTTTCTCAGATGAAAATATCGTGGTTAATATAAAGTTTATTTTCATGTAACTAGGACACTGAATATCTTAGTTTATGGTCATATAGTTTTGACAAACTAAACCATTGATACGCAGTGTGACACCATAAGGAAACCCAACATTATTGAGGACCACAAAATCCCACACCACACCACACATTCCTATATTATATCTAGGCCAAAAGGGCCAAAGGGGTGAGTTTTTTGACTCTATGGGTGGGCCCAGAGACAAAACTTATTATCATTGAAATGTATAACGGGAGGATGGGAATCAATTCAAATGTAGTTCTTGAGGGGATCCATGGTAGTTGGATAATGCCAAGGGGTAGTTTCTTATATGGAAAAAACATTGTAGTGATATGTAGTTTATCATCATACATCAAGGATATTGAATTCATAGTTTAACGTCATAAAATAGGTAGTTTATCTTCATTCCATAATGATACTAAGGAAATTTGGTTATGTTCACAAACCTCAGACCATAGAATGGGGCTTAAAAATCCAACATGTGTAGTGTGGAACCATGAAGTAACATGATGTGAATGAGGAACAATGATATCCACCCCAAAAAACACATTCCTATGAATAAATACCAAACATTTTAACACCATGGGGGATGAAAAAGTTTTGGGATAGTTTTTTGATGGGCCCAAAGATGAAGTGCTCAGGCATCGCTATGTATCCAATAAGTATGGGAATCAATCCATACAATGTTCTTGAGTTTTGTGTAGTTCATTTTTAGGTGGTAAAGACACTAGTGTAACACAATTTATTTTCATGTGACTAGGATGTGAGGGAGATAGATATCCCAAAGGGGATGTGTATGGAATTGAATGATAACCATATGTGAATGAGAACCACTAAATCCCACATCACACCACACACTCCTACGAAATGACTCAGGACAAGGGGCTGAAAGTATGAAATCATGGATGGGACCAAAGACTAAACACCTAGGTATTCCTATATACCCCCTAAGGATGAGAATAAAGCCATATGTAGTTCTTGAGGAACCATGTAGTTTAACATCATGTGGTAAGTAAGATGATGGAGAAAAATTTATTTCCATGTTTGATGGAGTAGTTTAACGTCATATAGGATGAAGGGTAACTTTCCTTTTATGGTCATAAAGAAAAGACCATCAATGTTGTGTGGTTTAATGTCTTGAATCTTGGATGCAGCATTTTAATTCTTTGTAGAAAAATAAAGGTCATAATTTAAGTTCATATAGCTTGGACCAATGAGGAGTTGTGCATTTTATCATCATGCAGGATGATCGGGATGTTCTGTGTATCTTAATTTCATATGGAACATAGAATTTTAACGTCACGTAGGATGATAGAGGTATTCCTTTTGTGAAGTAATATTTATGTAACTTGGTATTGGTTGGAGGAGTAATTTTATCACCATCCATGGTGACAAAATATTATGCACTGTTGGTATAGACTATATGAAAGATGAATGTTCCTTCTAATTTGAGATCCAACATCAGTGGTTTCCTACCAGGAATCATCAGAACTTAAAGAGCCAAAACCGAGCCACCATGAAGGACAGAGTGGAGGTAGACTCTCCTATTGAAATCTCTGGATATCTTGTTCTAATGAATCTCTATATTATGCAATTCCCAAAGCCTATTTTTTCTAAGAGCATCCAGTTTGTCTATATTGAATTATACTACTCATTCAAATGTATGTTATTCATAGAAAGCTATAGGGAGTGATGAAAAATGAATCTCGATGGGTAGGACCACCTCCATTCCATATAGTAGGGAATTTGGTGTCACCTGATTAGAATTTATTGTCATCATTCGATAAGCCTAGAGAGAATTGGGGAGAATTTCAAACCCAATTCTAATGTTCTGGCCTACTATCTTCTATAAAATGTTAATGGGGATCTTTTAGAATGACTTGATCTAGCCATCTTCCTGTTCATGGTAGTGAGAGGTATGGTCGGACCAGATACTGTACATGGAGAATGATATCATCAAGTTAGCTTCTCATAAGGATGGTGTTGTTATCGGTAAGAACTACATGAGCGACTCCAAAATGATGGATGATGTTGGAGCTCACAATTTCAACAATATAATAGGATTTTACTTCCTTGATAGGAATAACCTATTCCCACTTGTAAAGAAAATATATCATGGTCAGAACAAATCTTCATCGGTGATCTATTACTGGTCGATACGGTCCCATGGCATTGTATCCCCAGATAGGAAAGGGCTAAGAGTTATTTTTAGCATGGAGGGGATTCAATGGTCAATGCACAAAGTTGGAATCGATCTAACATGTGTGGAAACACCTGGAAAACTCGATACAATCGTGGACTATGGTGGGAAAAACTATCCCAACCTTTTAATATGGTGGGAGAGATTCATTCCAACCTCATGAAAACCGAAAGACCTGGTATGGACTTTCTACATGACTTGTGGAATATCATATACTTGAATGTCATGGAGGAGCAATAATTTAAACCCACATCTGTAAAGAGTCTTCTCTAAGTTCATATATCTTTGGAGGGTGAATTGTACTACATGACGACGGATTCTGTCACACTCGACTCTATACGGTAGGAGATTGTCATGCTGGAGATACTCAAAGAAAGGAGTTGTACAATTATATTTTTCATCAGCTACAAGTGTATCCATAGGATTAGATGTGGATTCATCGGTGGTAAGGTGTTCTACCTACTGGTTTTCATCATTATCTGATCTAATAGGGGAAATGAACCTTAAATACACCACATGAATGAATAGATATTCCTGGTCATGCTCTTAAAGAGAAAAAAATAGATCATCCAGATCATCATCTCAACCATTTTGTGACTGGGGGACATGAGTCACCTTTATTAAGGAAGTTAAATTGTCCATCAGCTAGTTGGAATGCTTAAAAAATAGCGTGAGCTCAGGATTCCTGATAACATAATAACTATTAATATTATTGTTAATTAGCTTGGAGTCTACCTTCACATGTATTTGGGGAACATAAATCTCAAGGGCTATCTCAAGACTAAGGATGGGAGCCGGATACTCTACCTTATTTTTGGTGCAACCTTCTGACAGAAAGAACGAATAAGGAAAGATAGCCTGTATATCCGCGATGAAGACAATTCTCAGGCCTACTCTGTTGACTTGAGAATCATTGACCCTTCTACTAGTTGGAATCTAGGAGGCATCATTGAAGTTAATTTTCCATCATGGAAAAGCCTGATCCATTGAGAGAATGGTTTTTTAGTAAAATCATGATATAAAGACTAGTGTGTGGGGGCCAGATGGGCGGCCAAAAATTCTTCCAGTTCCTGACCATTGATGAACTTCTACCGAACGAACCTGAGGTCGAACTACTGAAGGATCACTACCCATCGAGCTAGATGGACCATCAAAATTGGGATGTTTAGAGTATACATTAGTGGATCCATGCTTGAAAACCAGTTGTAACTCATTATGCTAAAGATAATACTGCAACTTCTGCACTATAAAAATCCACGTGAGGAAGCTCTTCTCGATATGAGAATATCTAGTTTCTATGTCTTGGAGCATGCAACTGAGATAGTATATATTATTATATATTCCTTTTTGGTTCATCTATGAGATAATGACACTGATGGATCATTCTATGGTAGTCACATAAATGACCGGTAGCCTTATGAAGATGGGTGGCATCAGAACTAGGGAATACAACAGATACTGATTAATATCCTCAAAATCAGTCGAGAACACTTCATCCCATCGGTAGATGGAAACCTTCCTCATAATTTTGGAAATTTTCTTAAACATGTCATCTATATTCATGATGAATCATTGTATATAGTATAAGTGGACTTCCATGCCTCGGAGATCTAAGAGGTTGCTCATAGGGGGCATCTGACTGATGGCCTTCATCTTTTTTGGTTAGATCTAGATTTATCTGTTTATGAAAAAGAAACCAATAAATATCTAGAGGTGACCCCAAAGACACACTTCAAGGGGTTCATCTTTATATGTAGGGACTTTAGGAATCTAAATAATTTCATAGGATCTCTAAGATGATCTTGACAGTAATGGTATTTTACCCCCACATTGTCAACGTACCATTCCACTATTATCATGAGGATCTATTTGAATATTAGGTTCACGGGATGCAGATATGTGGCTCATGTATTCTTAAAATAGAAATAGAATCACCTGATACTATAAGGTACCTTGTTATATCCTGAAGGTAGTGGACTACTCATATTTAGTGGTGATCTAGATCATATTATACCCAGAATACTCATCCATGATGAAGAAAGCCTAGAAACTAGTGGTAGAATCTTTCAACAACTTCTTCACCAAAAGTGGAAAATTATCCTTTAGGTCGTGATGTTTGAGATCTTGAAAATCAATACAGACTCTAATCTGTCCATTCTTCTAGCTGATTGGAATGATTTTGGATAACCATCTGGGGTACTGTACTTCCTTCACAAAGTTGACTATAATAATCATATCAACTTTGTCGTCGACCATGACACCATGGGATGGGTGCGTCTTCTTGGGAGGTTGCTTGATCCATTGATGACTCAAAGGGAGACTGGGATGGTGGACGACCACTTGAGGGTTTATCCCTATAATCTCATCAAAACTCCAAGAAAACACATCATAATGGTGCTTGAGGATGTCCACATACTTCTGTTGTTCATCTACCAACATAGTTGATCTGATTAGTGTCATCCTTATATCTATCTCACTGCCAATATTCACCTGTACCAACTCATCGACGATGGTGGAGATGCCCTCTTCAAATGCAGGACGAGCATAATTCAAATCCAATTCATCATCTGATAGGAGTTAATTATTTAGAGTTAATTGTCCTTGGATAAATGTTGGTGCTGACTTGAGTGGTGGTGGAATCTTCACCTGGAGACTCCTTCATTGTTGAAACCATGGAAACAAAAGACATCGAACTAATTCAATATGGACTTCAACTAAGGGGACCAAGATTAACAATTTGAATATAGTGGTGGGGGGCGGTCAATGTAAACTTATCCCATCCTAGTGAAATAAGTAGGTATGTCGTACTATTGTGTCCATGGGGTGAACATCCTGATACCACATAGGGGTAAGAGGATCTAGTATCACTCTAACCTACCTTGTATAGTACTGTGAGTCAATATTCTAGCATTACATATACCTAGGAGTGTATATTCCCCTCATCTAGTAGAAAAAAAAATCCAATCTTCCATGATTGGAGTTATATCCTCTAACCGGTGAATTGGGAGGATGAAATCATAACCCATGCCCATCCAGGGAACATCCGTAGTAGTAGTGTACTAAACTTCATTGTTCTGATCTCATTTTTTATTGCTCTTGTATTAGGCAGCATCCAAATATCAGACTTAAAAAGAGAAAAAAGGAGATGTGTCACCTTTGAGCACACCCACACGACCGTTGAGGAAGTACTTGAGGCATTGATGATATTAGGAGGGAATTGTCACATGCAGATGGATCCAGGTACTATCCATTTGTGTATTATAGGAAGTATCCTATGAGACCACTATGAATTTCGTGATGGAAACTAGGCCCCTAAAATGGGTCTTTGGGAAGATTTCCCAATATGGCCTCTATCAGTCCTATCATAACACTGAAAAATAAGGTTTGAGGGACTTATAAATTCTCCAATCATTCCTAGATTGTGGAGAGTCCAGTTCGGGAAGAGATTGATCCTAGAATGTATGTTAATGAGATGATGACGGAGATCCACACCATTTGGCTGCATTTTGATGTAAAGCGGGTAAATTCCCCCCTATACGGGATATCCTTCATCTTCTCATGAGAATGAGATTACGGCCTAGAACTATGATCGCTCGAATCCTCATCATGGAAGGCCTACACATCCAATACCTCTATCTGAAACCGGATGGAACTTATCAAAACCTCTATGAGGGATTTACACATCACTTCTGGAAGGAGCAGGGCCGTGAGAATCTTGATCTTTGTGGGAATGTTGGAATGTTTCTTAAGAACATCATACTTCTACACTAGGTGCATGTTTCTGATGGACAGATGCATAAAGGGTGTTGCTAGTTGAATCGAACAATCCTTGAAAGTGCTAGGTATAGCCCATATCTCACTGGTTTAACCTTTTAAAATTACTACTACATAACTTTCATATGACTTAGGTCGGGCCATATATGGATGCTTCTGATCCTAACACGGTCGTAGTGATTCTACCCAGTCGAGTAGCATGAATGACGATAGTAGTGAATCTGACATGATGAAATTAGGGGACTATGCATGGTGAGCTCTATTTTGATTTTTTTTTCTAGTCTAGATGGTGTGTATTTCTTGACTAGAATAACTATCCTGAGAATTTTGACAATTCACGTGTCTAGAGCCTTATCGACGATGGCATCAACTTGGAACATTACGAGGACCAGCAAGATACTCTATGTGGTTGGGAACCATGTAAGTGTTCACTAGATCGACAGTATTCATGAAGGAATATTCCTTTGCAACTTCCCTGCAAGCAATCCAATCATCATACTTCTAAGACTCGTGGCTGGAGAACTACTATTAGTCAAGTTTTATGTTGCTATCAGACTTTAGATAAAAGCACACCACCTATGCCAAGGTAGGGACCAACCTGAAAATATTATTATCAACCTAGTAATAGATACATTCTACGAATATATATCACTACTTGATGGTCTATCCAAGGAACCATCAATAGGGAAGTAGTTGGGTCGATCGACGAAGTCAACCTCCTTGGTTCTTCTGCATTCTAGTAATTTCAAAATTCCCTGATCCAAGGCACACCGAAAATAACCAGGGACCCAAGACTCATATAATGATTAGGTTTAAGTTCTTATATTAGGGAAATAAACCCATGTAGAATGGCCCTGTTGGGGGGGGGGTCAGATCATGATGGGAGATAGATCCTAATTATCCCACCAAGGCTTAGTTTCTTGATGGGGTGGTGTTGGTCGATTCTTTGGAAAACTATGTTGAGCTTGAGGCTATATCGGAGGATTTTATCCTTGATGATGCTGTGCTCGGGGCTCTTTCGGTGACAATTCCAGTGTCTTGGGATCCTCTATCTATGTTAGGACATCAGTCTTGGCCTAGGAGACACTCCTTGCAGGAGTTGTGGGAAACGTGTCTGCTTGGTCAGTTGGAAGGTTTCTTCGAGGTGCAGATCCTTATCTGAGAAATCATGAAATCACCCTGGGAAATTATGAGTGGTTAGTTAAGGAATAAATTAATCCTTTACATTCCCTATGTACATTGTAAGAATTTTTTCCTGACTCATCAACATGTTGGTTTAATTCATTAGGCCCTTCCACCTACCAAAAAAGTCTACAACTCTCTCATCTAGTCATTTCTTTCACTTGAAGAGGTAGAAAATAGTTGTCTTGTGTGTAATGGAGTTGAATTGAAACATAAAATTTCTAGGAAGACCTTCCCAACATGTTATTTACATGATGGTTAACTGTCTATATCAGACAAATGTAGGCCCTTCCAATGTCTTAAAAAACACTAGATCTTGGTGGCTTCTTTATGTGTTGAACTTCCTAGAATGGGTCCACACCTTAATATAATGTGGGCCAGATTATATAGAATGTATCCCATGGCATTGAATGGGGAAAGGTAGGGTTCCTGAAATTTAGGGGTGCCGAAATGTCATCCACCGATGCTGGATACATCTTTTCATCAGGTGAGGTCACCACATGTTGCATCTTAAGGGCCTCAAGGAAGGTAATGAGATCAGTCATCAGATTATCCAGATGGGGATTCCAGTCTAGATGAGAATTCTTTTACTTATGAGAGTTCGTGATTTCCATTGGATTTGAAGGCTATTCGACATGATAGGCAGGCTCAGAGGATCCTAGAGTGGCTGGTATAGATAGTAGTGGAATGACCTATGGAGCCATTGGATGAATGATTTGAGATGGGTCTCAAGGAGTATTCTTAGGCATCTCAGGTGGATTTGGAGATATGTATCATGGTCACTTGTCATTGTATATGGTTTTTACCCAATCGGGATGCATGGGGTTGTCAACATCAATAGGAGTCAAATCACTTAGAAGGAATTGTGTTTTTCCCAACTACCCTAGTAGAGGAGGGAGAAGATCGTATCCAGGATCACCATAGTCTAGACGCCATTCTACAAGATTATCTACAAGAATCTTGTTAATGAGATGTTTTTTATTCAGAAATATTTTTGAGCAAAGAGTTCATAGCAGGGTCAGCATCCATCTTCTGCCTTGAATTGGACATGTCAGAAGGCTTATATGTCCCATCCTGCTTCTTTCTTTTGTCAATGTTTTTAGCAACATGAAACAACTTGGAGGGTATTATAAGTTCATGAATCTAGCATTTATAATGAGTGAAAACTCATGGGGGTCCAAAATATGTTTTTCCCCAAAAGATAGGTATTCTTTATTAGGCCCGACGTCGAATCCCACATTCAAGTGTATCTCTGGGATAACCATATTCATTGAAATAATGCCTAGAGGAATATCCTTAATGTCACTAGGATGGTATGGCTACCATAAGATCAGATTGAAATGGAGAGCAACATACTAACCCCAACCCTAGATCTGTGCATCTATAGATGCCTCTTTGATAATTTTACAAAGCATAATTAAGCCCCGAACACATATTTGTTAAAGGGTCCAATGATGGATGGGTGATGAGGTATATTGTGCCATCAGAATTGCTGCTAGCTAAACCATACGAAACTCCATACCAATGTCCTCAAAGTTCCTCAAACTCTTTGAGTAAGTCAGTTGACAGTTTAAAAGTGAAAATGTGTTGCCTAGATGGTCTTTCAGATGCATGTGACCTCATTCTGGGCAAGGGACTCTGTAATGTCGAAGTCTGAAGTTGTGATCGGCCAGAACATCTCAGATAAATGGTTCACCATGAGCATGTCCCACAAACATATTCATTTATAAGTGGGATACAGCTCTTGGTTTCCCAATTCTTTAATTGGGATGGGATTAGGATATAATAATGGAACTGATATATACAACTGCAATGGAGGACTGGACGGTGGAGAAAACAATGCATGGGATAAATGGATGCCACTCACTAAATCAAACTTTAGGGGAGGCTCCAACTGCATCACCACATACCTATATGACAAAGTACTTACCACTACATCATGTAAGAAGGTAGAAGATGTTAGTGGCAAGTCTGGTGGGTGTTCACCGCCTATCATGCCCCAGAAAAACGTTTTGGGACCACTTTAGTAATTTAATTGTATTTCTAGTCAATGTGGTCAATGAATGTTAATGATGGTTAAAAACACTATCCTATGTGAAATGTAGAATGGAAATCAGACAATTTACGTGATGCTTCTAAGGTAAAAGAACTTGAATCATGTGTGATACATTGTTTACAACATTGAAGTAGCATCATCTTAAGGGATGATTTAAGTGCTCTTTGGAATTCAAGCTCCAAGAATAAATGGTGAAGAAGGGTATGCGCGGGATTGGAATTTGAAGAAGAATAGGCGTGGACATTGAGGAGGAAATGCATATATTATAATAATGGCCATTAATTTTTTTGAATTCTTCCAAGTATTTTTATGAGGCCTACTTAAAAAAAGTGACAAACCATGGAGTCCAACTGAGGACCTCACCTCAAACACAAGCAGGACCCATGGGTCAACCACTCTCAAGAGAAGCCCTCAAGGATATCCCCTCATGAGGCAAGGGCATGTGTGCCATGTATAATCCCACAAGAGTGAGTGCACAGTGATCAATCTATGAGCTGAGATGCATAGTGGGATCTAGGAGCGCGCCCACAGGAGACATGGGTGGGTGCAATAGTGATCCCTTAGAGAGCTAGTCTGGGCTGGAACCGGAGGGGGGAGAGGAGAATTCTGAGCAGTTGTTAGGAGGAGTTGATTGATAAACCGAACCTCTCCCTCATGTCTGTTTTGATCTGGGACAACATTTTAATAACACGGATGTAATCTCAGCCACTCATCACACTCCACATATCGGTCGACCATCCAATAAATCCCTGATAGATGGATATAATCCTTACCGCTCATCTAATCTGGTGCCCTGTGCATTTGAATTTGAGCCGTCCGATCCTCCTGTGGATTTGAACCAGCCCCGCTGTCATCTTCAACCATCAGTACATGCCATCACTGCTTCATCTCACTAGAGAAGAAGCCCGATCACCATGGATGACCTATGACTATCAAAGAAGGATCATTTTGGCACCATGATGGCTACTGGATCGAACCGAGACCACGTATTCAATCTACATATTTCATGCATGTGATATATCGAGGATAAAGGTTCGACTAAGGCAAACAGAGTTGCTGATTCCATGTAGGTTTGGTCGAGATTCATGCAAGAGAATTGTGCATGTGATCTTGACTCCATGGATGAAGATAGGATCCTGTGTATGAAAAAGGAAACACCCAAGACTTGTGGATTATCCTTGACCCGCAACTTTGTAATATTGAAGCCAAATATCTTGGGTATTCAAAGCTCCAATTTTAATGTTAGATATACGGATTTTGAATGCAGAAGAGGAAATAACCCTCACTTATAAAAGGAGGAGCCCGAGATGAGAAGAGATGCTACTCCCATATATTCAAGAGCTCTTTTTTCGAAAAGCGAAACATCTCCACACATCACTTTTCAAAGAGAAAGAAGAGAACCATGATTCTTCAAGTCTATGTGAAGAAAAGATCATGCAAGCCTTTGACAAGTGCTATGCACCCTTGAAGATTTTTTTGAGGAAACAGCACCTACGACCACCCGATAGGTTTTATAAAAACCCTCGGTGCGTTTCTTGAGGATGTTACCACAGGTACACAACTGGTGAAACCACACCCTTGTTGTACTCTATGAAAGGGAAAGAATTGTTATCTGTATGCATGAAGGAGAACCGTGAATCTCACAGCCTTCCCAATGGTGAGCACCCTCCTGTTTTCACCTTTATCCCATTGTTTTAAGGGGTTTGAGTTTTTGTGAAGAAGTAAGGGAAATACATGTTTCATGTACCCATGTACATGGGTTTGAAGAAAGCTTGAGGCTTTGAGTAGTTGATTGAAGGAGAAGCTGGCACAAGACAAAGGGTTCACCCATTCGAGTTTGATGATTCATACATATAAACCTATGTAAATACCCTAACTAAGTGCAATAAAAGAAAATAAAAGGATGAGAAGAAGAAGTCAAGTGTGTGTTTTCTCAAAGAATCAAACCCATAAGGGTTCTCACACAAGAATAGGAAGAGGCGAATGCATGCATGAAAGCATGCAGATGAAAACATTATGTAACATAAATAAAGAACCAAAAACATGTGTGTGCACATGCGTAAAGAAGAAGAATAAATAAAGGGGAGAAAATGTTCAACCTAAATGTCATATGCATGATCATATGCATTCATGAACAAGTGAGAGAATAATTGATTCAGATAATGCCAAGTGAACCAATATTCATTGCCTGAATAATCACATTGGTGTATGTGATTATAGCCAAGAAGATAGAAGAAGTTTTAGTGCATTTTGTTGTTGCACTAAGAATAATAATGAAATAGTCTAATGCAGTTGGTGTTGAACTAGAGTAGAAGATAAAGAAAGAAGGAAGAATTTCTTTCCTACTTCTTTGCAAGTAATCAAGTGAAGAGCACTAAAAAATATCAAGATCAGAACCTACATTCTGAAGAAGAAGACTGTCTCCATAGGTAGTATAAAGAAACATCTAGAGGATGCAAGTCGGACTAGGATATCACTAGTCCAGGGAAGAGGATTGTTTCCCACCCCCTCTAATGTGTAGGGACTCACACTATCTAGAAGATTGTTTTCCTAGCCACTCTATTGTAACATCATATCACATTATAGTGGAGAATCCATGCAGTGGTCATATCCATGCATAGAAAGGACATAGCTACTATTATTGAGTGGTGAACCCTATAAAAATATAATGTGAATATTTTTACTACTTTCTATTATTGAATGTAATAGTTAAAAGAGAATAAGAGAATCAAAATCCTAACAGGTAAAGAGGTACAATGATATAAAGTTTTAATTGGTTTAAAAAGTCCTGAACATGGATTCACCCCTCCCAATGCTAGTTATATCCCAAAATAGTCCTCTCAATTGGTATCAGAGGAACATGTTCACCTCTGATGTATTCTCTACAGTGACGTTATTCTCTTTTGAATACCTAAGATTCTTTCATGTGTTATTAATGATGTGCACATTCAGTGAAGAATCAGTTATCTCTGAATATAAGGCTATATCTACCAAGACCATGATGAACAGGAAAAAGAAGGAGAAGAGAAAGTTGAAGAAGAAGTCCCTATTATCTAAAGAAGAGGAATCATCTAGTTCCCCATATCTAACTAACATTGAAGACACACTATACTTGGAAAGTAATGAGAAAGTGTATCAAGTTTCCACCAAGAAGATGGAAAACCTTCCAACCTCAACTAATCAAGAGGTATGTGATAGTACATTTAGAAATTATTCTTATGATGAAAATTCTGGCATAAGTGGTGATGATCAATCTATAACATCTCAAGAAATATCATTTGATAGATTAAAAATGATTCTCCATGGTATCCCTAAAGAAATCACATCCCTAGTTTGTGGAGTATTTCAATGCATGCATGAAATATCACTCAATTGGAAGAATAAACTGATGTTTTGGTGAAATGATTAAAAGAAAAAATTGTTGAATTTTTAAATCTCTCCAGTCAGGTTGGAGCCTTTGAAGCAACAAAGAGGGGATTTGATGTGAGTTCTTAAAAGTGGCTCCTAGATGTTGAAGAAAAGGATGGAGTCAACAAGACTCTATAAAAGAAGATCCATGCACTTGAACATGATATGAAAAAGGGAAATAAATTCAAGGAGGTATATTTGGAAGAAGACTCCATGAAGATCAAAGAACTTTACTATTTGTTAAAAAATAGAGTAAATTTTCATGAAGATAATGTTGAAAGATTAATGAAATCTTGTGAAGAGAAGATGACTATGATTGAATACCAAGAATTATTCTTCAATATGATATGTCTAGAATTGGAATCTCATTTGACCAATCTTGAGAAGACACATATTGAGTCTCCACAAATAATTTAGCCTAGTACTCAATGCTCACTAGAGGATTATACTCTCAAAATACCTCCAACATGTGAAAATAAGATCATGTCTTCACTCATTGATCTATAACAAGCATCTGAGAAAGTAAAGGCACCATTCATACCAACTTGTACTCATGTTTCTAAAAAAAATTGAAGAAAAAGTATAGGTTGAAAGAAACATTATAAACAAGTATGGTTGAAGAAGAATGAGAATAATCCTACCACTATGGCTATGGTGGATAGGGGAAAGAGTGTGGAAGATATCTCCACACAGAAAGCACAAAAATTCAATAAGAATATTCATTAACCTTATAAAGAAGATGGGAATAAGTAAAGGTTTGTTGGTTAATGTTGGTGCTATAAAATATTTGGTTATTGTGCACTGGATTGTTGGTACAACCCCTTAAATGTGAAAGCACGGAGAAATCCCATCTCAAGGGGGAGAAATCCCCAACAAAAGTTGCAACATACATAGATAGAAAATAATATGTATACTGAAAATATATTTGGAATGTTAGATACCATATGTGATGTATGTAATATGAGTGGTCACATGAATGGTGCATGTTAATTTCAATAGGTACCCAAATCTAATAAGAAAAGTAGACCACATAAGCTGGGTAACAATGAAGAAGAATCCTTAGGAAGAAATCAGATGAATATGTGAAAGCAAATTCTCCCAAGAAGATTTCAAGAACAAAAGATGAAAAGTCATTGGATTCTAAATTCATGATGTTTATGGGTAGTTCATCACAAAGAACTACTAAGAATGATGGAACTCAGAAGAAGCCATGTAGAAGATCCAATATTGATGTCTCACTCCCTAATGATATATTGGTGGTTTTTCCAAAAGATTTAGAAATAATGAGAAAGATTAAAGAAGCATAGGCTAAGGCTAGTGTTAAAAACAAAAAAAACTACATGAAGACTAATATGTTCTGTGTGTGAGGTGAATCAAGGTCGGTCATACTGTTAGAAGATTATTTGAATTTACACCATCCTAACAAGAATTCCTAAAAAAGATGATTTTTTCACCCGAAGATTCGAGTGCTTTTAAATCCATTGAAGAAATTAGATTCACATACAAAGATATGGAATAAATTGTAAGTTCCACACAATCACAGTCATCATTGAATATTAGTTGTAAATGTGTGAAGAATAGAGCATCTGCATTGAGAAAATCATCTCAACCTTGTTGTTCACATTGATGGAGATTGAAGGATCCACCTTATTCCCATAAATATTTATGTATTGTATTTGTTCTTATGTTACATGGAATTGAAGGTGAAGCATGATATTAGGGGGATAACCTAAGAGTCTGTGATAAGAAGTGTTTATTTTAGGGGGATACAAATGAATATTTCAGAGTTATTATTCTAATTAGTGTCAACTACAGTTGATATCAAAATTCAATTACTCTGAAGATTGTTTGAAGATCATGTCATTGGAAAAGGTATTTAATTTCCCAATCTCTCATACATGGTTACTCGAAGTAAATATTTTTTCTCAATGGGGGAGTAACTGAATTACTCTGTGACATAAGAAGAAGAGAATTTTTCCAAGGTCACATATCTAAACTATTACAGTTGAATGTTTTTGATCGATTTTCAGAAGTGAGTGAAGGAGTTTCTGGTTGATCACAATTATTATCCTAAGCCTGGAATGAAATTGGAAACCCCTTGAAGTAATGTTCATGAGTTATCATCTCATGAGGTGTCATATTCAGTGGGTAATGGACATCTTTATTGTCTAAATCAAATACTCTGGTTTTCTACACTGAGCATTTCTCAAGTAAACATAGAGTGAAATGATTGGTGGCACATTGCTTAAGTATGAAATGATACCATCTCTACCATGAACTATGTGTTTCTTATCAATAAGGTGGATATAAGTGAAATGAATGTTTATGATATAGATATAAGTGAAGACTCACATTGACACATTCATTTAGTAGAAAAACTTTGGGTTTTTCCAATAAATAGAAAGGAGGAGATTGTTCGAACCACTTTATTAATTGAGTTTTATTTGTTTTCAATGTGGTAAATGTATGTAAATGATGGTTAAAGACACTATAAAAAGAGAAATGGAGAATGTAAATCAGACGATTGATGTGCTACTCCCAAGTTCAAAGATCTTGTATCATGTGTGAGACATTGTTTACAACATTGAAGTAACATCCTCTTAAGGGATTATTGAAGTGATCTTTGGAAATCAAGTTCCAAAAAGAAATGGTGAAGAAGGGGATGCATGGGATTGGAATTTTAATAAGAATAGGCTTGAACTTTGATGTGTCCATGTACATATTTTAATGATGGCCATTCGTTTTTGTGCATTCTGCCAAGTATTTTTAAAAGTGATACTTAAAAAAAGTGGCCAACCACGGAGGCTAGCCTAGGACCTCACCTCAAAAACATGCAGGACCCAAGGGTCAAATATGCTCAAGGGAAGTCCCCAAGGACATCCCCGTATGAGGCAGGGGCGTTCATTCCTTGTATAATCCCATAGGAGTGCACACACGGTGATCAATCCATGCACCAAGATACATAGTGGGCGCTAGGAGCGTGCCCACAGGAGGCAAGGGTGGTCGTAGAAGCACACCCATAGAGAACCGGTGCGGGGCGGCACATGAGGTGCGAGAGGAGAATTTTAAGTATTTTTCCAGAGAATTTGATTGATAAAACGCGCCTCTCCAGCATGTTTGTTTCGATTTGGTACAACGTTTTAATAATGCAGATGTAATATCAGCTACTTATCACACCCCGCATCTCAGTCAATCGTCTGATCAATCCATGACAGATGGATGTAATCCCCACCGCTCATATGATATGGTACCCTGTGTAACATTCCAGGTAAATAAAGAATAAAAAAATTTCATATTTATTAATATTTGTGAATTAAATATAAATTTTACTTTAAAGGGTCTCTATGTTCGATAGCGTACTCGTTACGCAACAAAGAGTTTCTTTGAAATCTTACGTTGCACACTAGTGGTAAAATAATATTATTTTAAATGGTAGTTAACACGTAGTCATTCTATTGGTGGGAATGGATATAAATAACTAAAATATGATTATATATGTTTTTTTAAATTTTTATACATTTATCCAATAAAAGATAAAGGCTTAAAATATTAAAAGAATTCAATTTTAGGCATATATACCCTAATTTTCACTAAAGGTTCACTTATCGCCTTTTGATGGTGAACCATCATTAAATATAGTTTTGGTCACTCTTATACATTCTATTGGACCAAATAAAACTCTTATTTAGAATCGGGACATCAAAATTTACTTTGTGTAATTTTTTTTTATTTTTCCGATAAAGTTCATTTTTTTAATGAATAGTGAAAATTGTTGTATTTTAATTCAAAACCTCTTTTTAATATAAATTGTTTATATGATTAGATTATATTTTGAATTGGTTTTAATGTGAAATTATAATATATTTTTACCATTTAATCCAATAGTGGTCGTTGGAATTAATTTCACTTTGAAATTGGACTTAAACTAGTCTCAATCTTTTGATATATATTATTTCATAAAAACACGCTATTTGCCCTGATAGCGGGAATTAATTATTAAATTAATTAATTCAACTTATATGTTGTGAATTTTGTAAAATAGACATCATTTTTGAATTCAGAATATCAAATATATCTTAGGGTGAAGTTTTGGTATTTTTCTGGAAAACTTCAATTTTTAATGAATAGTGAAACCACTAAGTGGCAGTTAAAAAAACTGATTTTTCGTTTAAATGGAACTTTACCACTTCTGTCATTTTATTTTTAAAATTTCAACATACATGGTTGTAATTAGGATGTAAAATTTGGTACAATGGGATTAGAATAATTTTTTTGTGAATAGTAACTTTTAAGTTTTTAATCGCGATTAGAGGTAATTAATGTAATTTAAGGTAAAGATAATGTTTTAATAATATGAAAGGACCTAGACACATGTCCTAACCTTATTGGATGTGGAACGGCCGACCAATAAAATCCATGGGTCAACTTGGGGACCCTATGGAGCCACTTTGGTAGGAAAATGACATTAATAACTTTTTATTTAATGTTAAAATAAAAATGTCACAAACATGAGATTTTTTACTAAAACAATTTTAAAATGGGGTTATAAAAGTCATAATTTTTACTATAAATATGAATTGGAAAGCTAAAAATATTTACTACATCATGATGTTTTTTTATAATTTTTAGACATTAAATAAATTAAATTATTTATAACACCATGATGATGCAGTGATTACCTCATTATTTAACGATTTAAATAAAATGAAACGATAATGTAAAATATAATACCTAAACATGTCAAAAACCTATTGGATGGGTGGATTTCGAACACTTATAACCTTATCCTCTAAATTTATAATTGTGGGACCTTTTTTATCCGAAAATAATTTTATAATTAGGTATCTTTTCTTACCTTTCCAAGAGTGCCCCTCCTCTCCTCTTATAAAAGGCCCCCACCTCTACCACCTTACCCACCCCTCTAAAGCCTTTGTCTCGGCCAAAACCTGTCCATTGTTTTCTCCTCATCCCTATCTTACTCCTAAAAGCCTCACTTTGGGCAGAAGTCTTCCCAAGGAAGCCTTTGAGCTCAAATCAAAAAGAGTTACCCGTTTTAAAGGTAGTGTTTTCTCTTGTGTTCTTATGTTTTATTTTGCTTCTCCAACCCCCTAAACTATTTTTATTCATTTATTTTGAAACAGAACCAGTATATTCAATATACTAGGATATTGTTATCTAAATTATTCGAGCTACACTTACACAAACCTACATCTAATTGTTAAAGAACATACTGTTTCCGTGGATGGCGAATTTCTGCGTCAGGAAACGATGATTGTTCAACACTCATATAACACCTTCAAAGGTGGCCATTAAGATATCAATATATTTATATATGATATAAAATATGTTTATGTTTTACTTAATCTTCTGTATTTTTTCATTTGTGGCATACCTTTATGGTTTCCATTGTGGGTAAACACGATAATTTCATTTTAGGAAGTGCGGACTACCGCCCCCTCAAAGTGATTTGATTCGTTAATGCCATATGTGGGACGTATAAAGGATGGATTTAAAGATATAATATATTATGTTATACTGGAATTATAATATATCTTTATATAATTATTATTTCTTTCCATTAAAGTATGAGATAGAAATGAATGTAGCGTTCATGCGTACGTACGGTTTACCGTCTCCATGAACGGTGCATTTCATTTCTTATCCCCAAATGTAATGTACTATTATAAGTACATATATATAATGGATATATATGATGTATGTTACATCTAAATGATGAATATAATTCTATAATTAAAATATATATATCTCTCATTTAGTTTTAATTCCATTAATATGACATAGAAATGAAAGTAGCGTTCATGCGTACGTACGGCTTACCGTCTCCATGAACGGTGCATTCCATTTATTACCTCTAAATGTTATGTACTATTATAAATACATGTATATGATGGATATATATGATATATATGATATCCAAATCATGAATATCATTCTGGATATAATGAACCTTTGACCACATAAACAACATGTAGTTGTAAGAAGTCCATTTTTGACTTAAGTACCAAATATCGACAAAATGAACTTTATTAACTTAAATGATTACATAATGTTTATAACATGCTAGTAAGTGATATAAAAGGAATAATAAGCTTGAAAAAGGTTTTTAATCAAGTAGAAGTTAACTTTAGTTTATTATTCGGGAGATTAAAGAGCAATAGAGTCACATCGGACACGAGGTAAGGGACTTCGTCTCAATCTCCTTTCATTGAGGCATATTTTGTTCTAATACAGGGCTTTATTTTATATGGTGTATAAACCCCTTTGAATTTTAATTTTATTCAAAAGGAATATTTTTATAAGAAGCGTTTTACTAAACAACAAAAAGGAATGTTTCTTTTAACGTACGCGGTGACAACGACCTTTTCCGCCGTGAGTATTATTTGGTCTTTGGCATCCTCAACAAGCCGTAATGTTTTTTAAAATGAAATAAATACCATATAATATTTTATGTATTTTGGTATTGAAAATGGTTTTTATAATGGATTTTTTATGTCAATATATTTAAGTGATATATTGTGATCAAAGTGTGGAAATGTTTTCTTTCCATTATATTTTTTTATGTCTTATGATTTTATAATGGTACTTGGACATTTGACGGGTGGTTACGTGATGAACCATATGAAGGGTGGTGCTATGAATACTAGGACGGGTGGTTACATTATAACCTCCAATGCATTGGGTATGGAAGTCGGCCGTATGGCTATTCCATTAAGTGATATGTGTGGAAGTCGACCGTATGGTTATTCCATTTAAGTATGTTTATGTCCCAAGTTACCTTTATATGTTATGTGTTATTTATATGGGTTTTATGGCAATATTTTGGTTACAAAAGGGTAAGTATTGATCTTTTATTCAGTGAAGAGTTTTTACTACTTCATAATAGTGAAAAGTATTACTTTGATAAAGTATACATGGTTTACTTGTTGTTTTGAAAAACTAACAGTTTTCATTATATGTGTTTCCCTTACTAAGTTTTTACGCTCACCCCAAGTTTTTTGAAATGTTTTTCACTGGACATAATGTGGAATATGGTCAAGGATGGGATCAAGGAATAGTCATGCTATCTAAAACATGGAACTAGACATGTTTCTTTTTAATAGATTTTATTTTATGGAAACTTAGTAGAAGTGTCTACTTTGTAATCTTTTGAGATGTAATAGTTATGTCCTAATTCTCTAAAAAACTAAACCTGAAAAGATCCTCAATGTGAATTATTCATTTATTTCAATATTTAGTAAGGCTTAAGGTCGGGGCCATATAGTTGGTATCAGAGGTCGGTTTAGACAGCTTTAGGAGTTAGAAAACTGTTAAATTATAAATTAATTTATGGTATGATTGAAATGATATAGCATTTAAAGATTACCATGTTGCTTCACCTAAGATATTTTTGTGGTAAGAATGGGTTTTCATAGAGGAAACAGAAAATATTTTATAGGAAGGCATACAGAGGGAAATGACCTTTCAAATCGGTGTCCTGAGATGGTCAGAATCAGAACTAAACAGTTTGTTGCAGTGATTGCTCAGTTGACTCAGGCTATTACCGAAGGTTTGTTTCTCCCTGTTATCTAGTCTAATGACAAAGCTAACTCGAAAGGGTGTTATGTTTATCTGTAAAAAAGAATGTAATGATTGTTTTCAGGAGTTGAAAAGAAGATTGGTGAATGCTCTAGTTTTGGCACTTCCTTCCAGGAATGGTGAGTTTGTTATATAAAGTGATGCTTTATTGAAGGGACTTGGTTGTGTCCTTATGAAGAATGATCAAGTAATTGCATATTATTCACTTCATTTGAAAACTCATGAGGTAAATTACCCTACACATGAATTGGAATTAGCTACTGTTGTTTTTGCTCTAAAAATTTGGAAGCATCATTTGTATGGAGTAAAGTGTGAAATATTTACTGATCACAAAAGTTTAATGTATATATTCACCCATAAATAATTGAACATGAGACCGAGGAGATAGCTGGAATTAATCAAAGATTATGATTGTACAATTCATTACCATCCGGGAAAAGAAAATAAAGTGGCTGATGCTTTGAGTCGAAAAAGTAATGCTTCATTAACCATGCTATTTTTGGAACAGGATCCTTTGGTTTTTGATTTGATGAAATTTGGAATAGAAGTTGTTGGTGCAGGAAGTTCTTTTTTTTGTTTCAGGTGTCAGTGAGATCATCCCTATCAGACAAAATTAAGCAAGCGCAGAAGAAAGACAGTGGGTTTCAGGAAAAGGTAGAGCTGGTTCAGAAGGGTAAGTTGCCTGAATTTAACATTGATAATGATAGTGTTTTGAGGTTTGGGAAGAGATTATGTGTGCCTAGTGATTCACAGTTGAAGAATGAGTTGTTATGTGAGGCTCATAGTTCCCCGTTTTCATATCATCCTGGAAGTACTAAGATGTATAGAGATCTGCGGGAGTATTACTGGTGGGATGGAATGAAAAGAGATATTGCTGATTTTACTATGAAGTGTTTGACTTGTCAGCAGGTTAAAGTAGAGCGGAAGTTACCGAAAGGGATGATTCATCCTTTACCAATGCCAGAGTGGAAATGGGAGAATATATCCATGGACTTCGTTGTGGGATAGCCAAAAACACATCAAGGAAATAATGCAATCTGGGTTATTGTTGATCGCTTGACAAAATCTGCTCATGTCCTTGCCATATGAGATTCTTTTTCCATAGATCAACTTTACCACTTGTATCTTATAGAGATATTCAGGTTACATGGAGTTCCTCTCTCCATTGTATCTGACCATGATGCCAGGTTCACTTCTAAATTTTGGAAAGGCCTTTAGAAGTCGTTCGGTACTGAATTAAATTTTAGTACAGCTTTTCATCAGCAATTAGATGGGCAGTTAGAACGAACAATTCAAACTTTGGAGGATATGCTACGTTCTTGTTCGATGGATTGTCAGGGAAGTTGGGACCAACAACTTTCTTTGTTTGAGTTTTCATATAATAAAAGTTTTCATTCATGTATATAGATGGCTCCGTTTGAAGCATTATATGAGAAGCGGTGTCGAACTCCGGCTTTTTGGGATGAAGTGGGTGAAAGGAATTTGATGGGACCAGAATTGGTAGAAGAGTTGGTAGAAAAAGTTCAGCTATACAGAAACACATGAGAACAGCTCAGAGCAGGCAGAAGAGTTATGCGGATAACTGGAGGAAGGATCTATCTTTTGAGGTAGGTGATCATATTTTTCTCAAAGCTTCGCCGTGGAAAAGTGTGATGCGATTTGGTAAGAAAGGAATGTTGAGTCCAAGTTTGATTGGACCATATGAAATTCTGGAGAGAGTTGGATCAGTTGCTTACCGAGTGCCTTTACGTCCGATTTTATCTCAGGTACACAATGTTTTTCATGTTTCGTTGTTGAGAAAGTATATGCCAGATCCATCTCATGTTTTGAGCCCAGAGGTAGTTCAGTTGGAATAGAATCTCTCTTATGAAGAACAACCAGTCCAGATTCATGACTGAAGAGAGCAAGTGTTGCGAAATAAGGTAATTCTCCAGGTAAAGGTTTTTTGGAAAAACCATATCGTTGAAGAGGCAATGTGGTAATTTGAAAATGCTATGAGGGATAAATACCCCCACTTATTTTTATAAGTGAATAAAATTGCGAGGATGCAATTCCCAAAGGGGGGAAGGATGTAACATCCCAGGTAAATAAAAAATAAAACATTTTCATATTTATTAATATTTGTGAATTAAATATAAATTATACTTTAAAGGGGTTACTATGTTCGATAGTGTACCCATTACGCAACAAAGAGTTTCTTTGAAATCTTACGTTGCACACTAGTGTTAAAATAATATTATTTTAAATGGTAGTTAACACGTAGTCGTTGTATTGGCGGGAATGGATCGAAATAACTAAAATATGATTATATATGTTTTTTTAAATGTTTTTAAAGTTATCCAATAAAAGATAAAGGCTTAACATACGAAAAGAATTCAATTTTAGGCATATATACCCTAATTGTCACTAATGGTTCACTTATCGCCTTTTGATGGTGAATCGTCATTAAATATAGTTTTGGTCACTCTTATACATTCTATTAGACCAAATAAAACTCTTCTTTAGAATCAGGATATCAAAATTTACTTTGTGTAAATTTTTTGTATTTTTCCGATAAAGTTCATTTTTTAATGAATAGTGAAAAATGTTGTATTTTAATTCAAAACCTTGTTTTAATATAATTTGTTTATATGATTAGATTATATTTTGAATTTTTTTAAAGTGAAATTATAATATATTTTTACCATTTAATCCAATAGTGGTCGTTGGAATTAATTTCACTTTGAAATTGGACTTAAACTTGTGTCAATATTTTGATATATATTGTTTTATAAAAACACGTTATTTGCTCTGATAGCGGGAATTAATTATTAAATTAATTAATGCAACTTATATGTTGTGAATTTTTTAAAATAGAAATCATTTTTGAATTCGGAATATCAAATATAGCTTAGGGTGAATTTTTGGTATTTTTCTGGAAAACGTCGATTTTTAATGAATAGTGACACCACTAAGTTGCCGTTAAAAAAACTGATTTTTCGTTTAAATGAAAATTTACCACTTCTGTGATTTGATTTTAAAAATTTCGACATACATGGTTGTCATTAGGATGTAAAATTTTGTACAACGAGATTAAAATAATTTTTTGGTGAATAGTAACTTTTACGTTTTTAATCGCGATTAGAGGTAATTAGTGTAATTTAAGGTAAGGATAATGTTTTAATAAAATGAAAGGATCTAGACACATGTCCTACCCTTATTGTATGTGTCATGGACTACCAAAAAAATCCATGGGTCAACTTGGGGACCCCATGGAGCCACTTTGGTAGGAAAATGACATTAATAACTTTTTATTTAATGTTAAAATAAAATTGTCACAAACATGAGATGTTTTACTAAAACAATTTTTAAATGGGGTTATACAAGTCATACTTTTGACTATAAATATTAATTGGAAAGATATAAATATTTCCTACATCATGATAGTTATTTTATTATTTTTTTACATTAAATAAATTAAATTATTTATGACACCATGATGATGCAGCGATTACCTCATTATATAACGATTTAAATAAAATGAAACGATAATGTAAAATCTAAGACCAAAACTTGTCCAAAACCTATTGGATGGGAGGATTTCGAATCCTTATCACCTTATCCACTAAATTAATAATTGTGGGACCTTTTTTATTCGAAAATCATTTTATAATAAAGTATCTTTTATTAACTTTCCAAGAGTGCCCATCCTCTCCTCTTATAAAAGGCCCCCACCTCTACCACCTTACCCACACCTCTCAAGCCTTTGGCTCGACCAAAACCTGTCCATTTTGTCTCTCCACATCCCTCTATTACTCCTAAAAGCCTCACTTTGTGCAGAAGTCTTCCCAAGGAATCCTTTGATCTCAAATCAAAAAGAGTTACCCGTTTTAATGGTAGTGTTTTATCTTGTGTTCTTATGTATTATTTTGCTTCTCCAACCCCCTAAACTCTTTTTATTCATTTCTTTTGCAACAACACCAGTATCTTAAATATACTAGGATATTGTTATTTTAAGGATTCGAGCTACAATTACACACACCTACATCTAATGGTTAAATAACATACTGTTTCCGTGGATGGCGAATTTCTGCCTCACGAAACGATGATTGTTCAACACTTATATAACACCTTCAAAGTTGGATATTAAGATGTCACTACATTTATATATGATATATAATATGTTTATGTTTTACTTAAGATTCTGTATTTTTCATTTGCGTCATACCTTTATGGTTTACATTGTGTGTAAACACGATAATTTCATTTTAGAAAGTGCGGACTACCGCCCCCTCAAAGTGATTTGATTCGTTAATGACATATGTGGGACATATAAAGGATGGATTTAAAGTTATTATATATGATTTTATACTGGAATTATAATATAACTTTATATAATTATTATTTATTTCCATTAAAGTATTAGATAGAAATGAAAGTAGCATTCATGCGTATGTACGGCTTACCGTCTCCATGAACGGTGCATTTCATTTCTTATCCCCAAATGTAATGTACTATTATAAGTACATATATATAATGGATATATATGATGTATGTTACATCTAAATGATGAATATAATTCTGGAATTAAAATATACATATCTCTCATTTAGTTTTAATTACATTAATACGACATAGAAATGAAAGTAGCGTTCATGCGTACGTACGGCTTACCGTCTCCATGAACGGTATATTCCATTTTTTACCTCTAAATGTTATGTAATATTATAAATACATGTATGTTCTGGATGTATATATGATATATATGATATCCAAATCATGAATATCATTCTATATATAATGAACCTTTGACCACATAAACAACATGTAATTGTAAGAAGTCCATTTATGACTTCAGTACCAAATATCGACAAAATGAACTTTATTAACTTAAATGATTACATAATAATTATAACATGGAAATAAGTGATATCAAAGTAATAATAATCTTGAAAAAGTTTCTTAAGCAAGTATAAATTATCTTTAGTTTATTATTCAAGAGATTAAAGAGCAATCGAGTCACGTCGGACACGAGGTAAGGAACTTCGTCTCAATCTCCTTTCATTGAGGCATATTTTGTTCTCATACAAGGCTTTATTTTATATGGTGTATAAACCCCTTTTAATTTTAATTTTATTCAAAAGGAATCTTTTTATATGAAGCATTTTACTAAACTTCAAAAAGGAATGTTTCTTTTAACGTACGCGGTGACAACGACCTTTTCCGCCACCGTGAGTATTATTTGGTCATTGGCATCCTCAACAAGCCGTAATGTTTTTTAAAATTAAATAAATACTATATACTCTTTTTTGTATTTTGGTATTGAAAATTGTTTTTATAATGGATTTTTTATGTCAATATATTTAAGTGATATATTGTGATCAAAGTGTGGAAATGTTTTCTTTCCATTATATTTGTTTTATGTCTTATGATTTTATAATGGTACTTGGACATTTGACGGGTGGTTACATGATCAACCATATAATGGGTGATGCCGTGAATACCAGGATGGGTGGTTACGTTATAACCTCCAATGCATTGGGTATGGAAGTCGCCCGTATGGCTATTCCATTAAGTGATATGTGTGGAAGTCGACCGTATGGTTATTCCATTTAAGTATGTTTATGTCCCAAGTTACCTTTATATGTTATGTGTTCTTTATATGGGTTTTATAGTAATCTTTTGGTTAAAAAAGGGTAAGTATTGATCTTTTATTCAGTGAAGAGTTTTTAGTACTTCATAAAGGTGAAAAGTATTACTTTGATAAAGTATACATGGTTTACTTGTTGTTTTGAAAAATTAACATTTTTCATTCTATGTGTTTACCTTACTGAGTTTTTTATGCTCACCCCATGTTTTTGAAATGTTTTTCACAGGACATAATGTGGAATAGGGTCAAGGATGGGATCAAGGAATAGTCATGCTATCTAAAACATGGAACTAGACATGTTTCTTTTTAAGAGTTTTTATTTTATGGAAACTTAGTAGAAGTGTCTACTTTGTAATCTTTTGAGATGTAATAGTTATGTCCTGATTCTCTAAAACTCTAAACCTAAAAAGATCCTCAATGTGAATTATTCATTTATTTCAATATTAAGTAAGGTTTAAGGTCGGGGCCTTATACCCTGCATGTTTGAATTTGAGCTGTCTGATCCAACCATGGATTTAGACCATCATTTTCGTTGTCTTCAACCTCTATCACATTCCAGTGCTATTGTATCGCACCAGAGAAGAAGCTCGATATCCATGGAAGACCTCTGACTATCAAAGAAGGATCATTTTGTCACCATGAAGGCTACTGGATCGAACCACGACCATGCATGCAATCTACGTCTTGCATTTATGTGATATATTGAGGATGAAGGTTCTTCTAAGGCAAACAACGTTACAATGGACATGTAGTTTAGAGTGAGATTCATGCATAATAATTTTGCATGCGATCTTGACTCCATGCTTGAATATGGGATCCCACGTATGAAAAATGAAATACCCGAAACTTGTGGCTTATCCTTGACTCATGGATTCGAAATCATGAATCTAAAGATCTCATGAATTCAAATAATTGATCTTAATGTTAGATATACTGATTTTTAACATGGAAGAGTAAGTATCCATCGCATATAAAAGGAGGATCTAGGGACAAGAAGAGACAATGATCCCACATATTTGAGATCTCTTGTATCGAAAAACAGAGCATCTTCACTCATCACTTTGTGAAGAGTAATCAGATCATTTTGAGTCTTCAAGGCTCCATGAAGAAGATATTATGCAAGCCTTCAATAGGTGCTACACACCCTCAAATAGATTTAATAAGAACCATTACTTATGAACACCCGATAGGTTTTCTAAAAACCCTTGGTGTGTTTGTGAGGAAGTTCCCACGGGTACTCAACTAGTGCCACTGCACCCTTGTTGTACTCTGTGAAAGGGAAATAACTGCACACTTTATGCATGAATAAGAACATTGAATCTCATGGACTTCACAAAGGTGATCACCCTCCTATTTCCACCTTTATCCCATTGATTGTAGGGGTTCATGTTTTAGTGAATAAGGAAGGGTAGTACATGTTGCATGTACCCATGTACATGGGTTTGAAGAAATACCGAGGCTTTGAGTAGTTGGTTGAAGGAGAATATCTCACAAGACAATGGTTTCACCCATTCAGGATTGATGATTCATATAAATAAATCTAAGGTAATAAACTAACTAAGTGCAAGATATGAAAATAAGGGGAAGAGAATAAGAGGCCGAGTGTGTGTTTTCTCAAAGAATCATACCCATTGGTGTTCTCACACAAGAAGAGGAAGAGGTGAATCCATGTATTCATTCATACACATGCACACATTAAGTGACTTAAATAAAGTACCAAAAAAAAGTGTGTTCACATGTGTAAAGAAGAAGAAGAAAGAAAGGGAAGAAAAGGTTCAACCTAAATTCCTTATGCACGATCACATGCATTCATGAATAAGAGAGAGAATAATTGATTCAGATGATGCCAAGTGAATTGATATTCATTTCCTAAATAATCACCTCTGTGTATGTGAATCTAACTAAGAAGAGATAAGAAGTTTTAGTATAGTTGGTTGGTACACTAAGTAGAATAAATAATAAGTCCAACGCAGATTATGTTGCACTATAGAAGAAGAGAAAGTAAGAATGAAAAATTGCTTGCCTATTACTTTTCAATTAATCAAGTGAAGAGCAATAAACAAGATCAATAGAAGAAACTACCTTTTGAAGTAGGAAGAAGACTGTATCCATAGGTAGTATAAAGAACAAGCTAGTGGCTGCAAGTTGGACTAGGATATCACCAGTCCAGGGAAGACGATTGTTTCCCACCCCCCTCTAACGTGTAGGGACTCACACTAGCTAGATGATTGTTACCCTATCCACTCCAATGTAAAAAAATATCACATCATAGCGTATAATCCATGAATAGTTAATATCCGTGAATGGAAAGTATTTAGTTACTTTTATTGAGTGGTGAACCTTGTAAAATCATCGTGTGCATATTTTTACTGCTTTCTATTATTGTATGCGACAAGGAAAAGAGAATAAGAGAATCATAATCTTAACAGGTCAATATGTAGAAGGATAGAAAGTTGAAATTGGTTTAAAAATTCTCCAAATCTGATTCAGCCCCCTCTCAGTGTTAAGTATATCCCAAATTGGTCCTCTCGTAACTCTCCTTGATCTCGTATCGAGGTAGATAATCAAACTGGAAAATATTGAAAGGGATGTACGACTGGACTCAGGAAGGTAGCTAAATCTTCATCTACCTACATGTACCTACATAGGGATTCTTGGATCTGGTAAATTTCACATATAGGGATTAAAAAACTCTCATTTTTAGTTCCTACCCCATATCCTGATGTAGAGGATTGGGGTGAAGGTTTCATTATTAATTCACACACCGCTTCAGAATCTAAGAAACAGACTGGTTTGAAAATGATTTGGAGCCTCACAAAGCTCTTCCTTTTTGGTAGAGGTTCTCCCTTATACCTCAATATGAAATTTTAGGGTAGGTAAATTCTCTTGAGCATGGATAATCTTCATGCGGATTTTTGCTACAATGGGGAGGACCTGTACTCGAGATGGATGTGACATAGGGAGGACCTCCATATCTGTTGTTGTCGAAGTAGGGAGGACCTATGATTTTCTATACCGAGGTGAGAGGAGCACCTAGGAATATATCAAACCTATAATGCCCCGACCCTAGTTACCCAGATTTGGTGCATTATTACATAACATTGGCATGATCACAAGAAAGATCAAATCTCGAAAGACCGATTGGTTTAGTAGCCTTGGAAACACTAGATATATTCATAAAGTTTTACATTACATCATGAAGTGAAAAACTACTACAACAACATATTGTCTCTATAATCCACACTATTATCCCCTCATAATATCCATGTAGTTCATTAATAATTTACTTCTTCACATCCTGGGAAAAATAAAACATAGAAAAGGGGGGAGCTCAAATGCCCAGTAAGGATAACAATATAGCAGAAACTTTCATAAATAATAATAAACATTTAAGGCAATGTATAACTAAAACAAAAGCCTTTTAAACTTGAAATTAAACATAGTATGGAAAAATAAAATGAAATAATTCCATTTACATTTTACATAGATATTCTACTAATTGAATAATCACATGCAATATCAATAACCACTTTCATAATGATGGAATGCATAATGCCAGACTATCATAACCACATATCCAAGGCCTCGTGCCAAGACTACAAATAAGATTTTTTCAAGGACTTGTTCCAAGACACTAGTTTGTCTCATGAGACCTATCGCTGCATTTTTTTAGAAGATACTTACGTTTAAAATTGCTAAAATACACTCCAGTGTTTTTCTGAAAACATTATGGAAGCTTATGAAAACAAAATAACTAATTCTGAGACTGCTCGACTAATTACAGGCCATGATGGGTCCACTCCCAATCCCTTCCTGTCTACCAAACTCTAGAGTCAGGTTTTTTAAAAACATTTTTAAGCTTGCATTAAATACGTTTACATTTGCACTGGATTTTCATATATTTGAGAGAAATATCTGTTTTTTGAAATCATTTAAAAATCGCATAATTACAAAATAAAACCATTATTTTGAGAATATACTTACAAGCGTATAAGGGAAGATTCAAAGGTGTAATAATGGCAGAGAATAACTGCACCTGCCGTATAAGTTAAAAAAGACATTCTTAACTTAATTTTGCCGAAAAGGTCAAAAAGCACCTTGTTTGGAAAACGACAGAAAGATTCCTTTATAAACCTCTTATAAAAAGTCAAACAAGGGTATAAGTGACTTTAACCCATATTCTATTAAATAGTAAACAATGTTTTGAAATTCATTTTTTAAGAAACATGGATGTGGATGATAAAGAGATCCCAGTAGATTATTACGTATAAACAACCTCAGATAATGAAGATATTGCGAAATAAACCCTTACCTTGTACTTTTACTTGGTTGGGGTAGGTTAAACTCCTGTATAATGGAAAAATAATTTTTATTAAATTATTCAAGAATATGATATCATATATGATCTTTTAACATTGATTTGTTAATAATATCTTAGTATTATCGTCGTTTCGGGGGTTAACTTACTCATTTTCTTTGATACGTTTTGTTATGTAAGCCATGTTTGTTATGGATAGGATGTATCATATTAATATATATAATGATATCAAGTCCTTAAACATTATTTTTAAATCATCAAATGATAATTATACTTGAATGGATACGATGGAGAATGAATCTCATCACGTTCGTGGAAATGGTAGTCCGTACGTACGCACGAGCGACAATATCATTCTTTTGATATTAAAATAATATATAATTGGATGGTATAAGATATATACAGAATCATTATCATGTTATATTTATTATTTACATGAGTTACACATCATTATTATACCCATCCAAATAATAATTTATTGAATAACAATTACACCACGACGTAGAGACGGTAAGCCGTACGTACGCACGTATGGTGACATGTTATTCAAAGGATGGATAGAATACTGAATATGGTTGTACATTATTTTTCATAAAATCACAGTATATATAAAATACTGGAGTTATTATTTTATAATGGTAATAACAAAGAAGGAAGAAGTGGAAGAAGAAATGAATTTGAAAAAGGGTAGTGAAAACATTACCTCTTCTTCGGGTTCTTCCTTTTGATTTGATCAAAAGGGATATTAGGTTGTCTTTCTGACTAAATTAAGGCCTCTAAGATGAAGTGAGGGATGTTGAGAGATTATTTTGGTAGAGTTTTTCCGAGCCAAAAGGCTTTGAAGGTGTGAGTTAATGAGAATGGAGAGTGCCCTTTTATAAGAGGGGTGAGGGGCACCTTTGGAAAAGCTAGAAATATTATTTTATAATAAATTCATATTTGGTTTCTAATGGCTCCAAAGTGGATTATTTAAAGTTTAAGGTGGGGATAGGTCGAAAAACACTCAACCAATAGAATTTAGACAGGTTTGGGTAAATATATTAACCATATCATTAAGTATTAACTCTTAGTTAATTTGTTTCACTTTTACAATGTCTCTTGGTATTTTTGTATCATATGGTTAATAAACATACTATATACATCGAAGAGACCCCCAAGTGGTCCATTAATGAAAAACCCATCATGATATAAGTCTCTTGGCCGAACGTTAGATTTTTAGGAATTTAATATCAATTAATAATATAATATGTTTTTTTAAAATTCTTTTATGTCAATTTTGACACTATTCAATAATTGTTTTTTTTGAACCTCATAACAGAATGGTTACTTAGAAAACAGTTACTTAAGTCACTCCTAACATATCATATTAACCTATAAAATTAGTGGAATTCATTAAAAGACTCAAATTATATTTATTTGGATATTTATAATATCAATTATTTTCATTTTTCACTATTATGGTAATTCCTGCATCATCATTGTGTCATAAATAAATTAAATTATTTAATATATAAAAATTATAAATAAAATATCATTATGTAGTAAATATTTTTTCCTTTATAATGAATATTTACAATAGAATTTATATTATTTATAACCCTATATTGAAAATGTTTTAGTAAATAAACATTGATTGTAAATCTTTTAACTCTTCTTTGAATTAAATAATAATAAATATCGTAATCTAATCCATGTGGACCTAAATGATAATATTTTATTCCTAAGGTTGGTTTTGGTCGAGATAAACTTGTCCAATAGAATTAGGACATGTGTTAGGGTAATATTAATATCATTTTTACCCTTAATTACCCTATTTACTTTTAACCGTGGTAAATAAAAGTAAAAAGTTACTATTCACCAAAAATTATTTTCATCTCATTGAACCACATTTTACTCCTTGATATTAACCCTATCTCTCGGATTTTCGAAATTCCAATCACATAAGTGGTAAAATTAAGTTTTATGAAAAATTCAGTTTTTTAACTACCACTTATTAGTTTCACTATTCATCAAAAATTGAAGTTTTTCAGAACAATTCCAAAATTTCACCCTAAGCTATAATTTATATTTTGAATTAAAAAATGATGTCTATTTTACAAAATTCCAAACATAAAAGTTTCATTAATTAATTTTATAATTAATTCCCGCTGTCACAACAAATAGTGCGTTTTTAAGAAACAATATATATCAAAATATTGACAATTGTTTATGTCCAACTTCAAAATGAAATTAATTATAATGAACACCATTGGATAAAATGGTAATAATATATTCTAATTATACTTTAAAGCCACTAAATAATATAATTTATCACTATAAATTATTTTTATTAAAAAAGTTGTTTTTAAGTATTTTTCACTATTCATACAAATTGGACGTTCTCAGAAAAATAACAAAAATTCAACTTAGGATAATTTCGATATTCTGAATCCAAAAATGAAGTCCATTTTGAAATATAAAACATATATAATTTCAAAAAGTAGGTATTACTATTCATAATGGCTAGTTTGATCGGTTGTGGTGTGTGTTAGAACTCGATGTTGTGTACAACACACGCTATTAAATTATTCAAAGGGAAACATACCATAGAAGCTTGGGGTGTTACATTCTCCCCACCTTCAAATAATTTCATCCTTGAAATTTCTAGAATACTACCGCATGAAAAGACTCTGGTTGTTCTTCATCATAAGTTCCTCGGGTTCCCACATTTTCTCTTCCATCTTATGGTTTCTCCACAAGACTTTTACCAGACGCGTCATCTGGTTTCTCAGTACTTGTTCTCTTGTATCAAGAATCTTGATGGGCTCTTCGCAATAAGACACATCAGGTTCCAGTTCCAATTCCTTGTAGGTGAGTACATGCATTAGGTCAGGCATGTATTTCCTCAATAGAGATACGTGGAACACATCGTGAACTTTGGAGAGACTTAGCGGCATTGCCAATCGGTAAGCTACAACCCCAATTCGTTCAAGAATTTCGAAAGGTCTGATGTACCTGGGACTCAATTTACCTTTCTTACCAAAACGTATGACTCCCTTCCATGAAGACACCTTCAGGAAAACATGATCACTGACTTGAAATTCCAAATCCTTCCTTCGATTATCAGCATACCTCTTCTGCCTAGTTTGAGATGCTTTGATGTGATTTTGGATTACCTTCACCTTTTCCATCGTTTCCTCCACCAGTTCTGGGCCTACAAGTTTTCTTTCACCAACGTCATCCCAACAGGTTGGTTTACGACATCTCTTTCCATATAACGCTTCATATGGTGCCATCTGAATACTCGAATGGAAGCTATTGTTATAGGAAAATTCTACCAGAGGTAAATATTGATCCCACATACCCTCAAAGTCAAGTGAGCAGGATCTCAACATGTCTTCTAAGGATTGAATTGTTCGTTCTGATTGTCTATCTGTTTGAGGGTGGTAGGCAGTGCTCAAATGAAGTTCAGTATCCAAGGCTTTCTGAATACTTTTCCAGAATCTTGAAGTAAAACGGGGATCACGATCAGAAACAATCGATAGGGGTACTCCATGAAGTCTCACAACTTCATCAATGTATAGTCTTGCTAGACGTTCCAGTGGTAGATCTTCTCTTATAGAAAGAAAATGTGCTGACTTGGTAAGACGATCAACAATAACCCATATTGCATCGTTCCTTCTAGGAGTCTTTGGTAGACCCATGACAAAGTCCATCATAATATTGTCCCATTTCCACTCCGGTATGGGAAAAGGTTTCAATATTCCACCAGGCTGTTGCCTTCCAGCTTTCAATTATTGAAAAACCATACATCATGACACAAAATCAGCAATCTCCCTCTTCATGTTGTCCCACCAAAAATATTCCTCCAAATCTCTATACATTTTGGTGCTCCCAGGGTGTATAGAGAAATTGGAACTATGAGCATCATCCAACATTTCCCTTTTTAGATCATGTATATCGGGAACACAAAGACTCTTCTCGAATTTCAAAATTCCTTCTTCATAAACAAAGTCTCTCAATCTCCCATCATTCACAGCTTTAATATTATTTTGAAATTCTTCATCATCAGTCTAAGAACTCTTAATCCTTTCTAGTAATGATGGTTTGGCAACAATTTGAAAAAGAATTGATGTTTCGCCTTCCCTGGTTATTCCCATGTCCATCTTCACTAGATCCATGAAAATTGGATCCCTTTAAATTCTCATATTATTCAAAACTCCATGATATTTTCTGCTCAAAGCATCTGCCACCTTGTTTTCTTTCCCTGGGTGGTAGTGTATCGTATAATCATAATCCTTGAGTAATTCAAGCCATCTCCTTTGCCTCATGTTGAGTTCTTTTTGTGAGAAAATATACTTCAAACTCTTGTGATCAGTATATATATCACATTTTTTCACCATAGAGGTAGTTCCTTCATATCTTCAAAGCAAAGATCACAACTACTAACTCAAGATCATGAGTAGGATAGTTTTTCTCATGAATTTTCAACTATCGTGATGCATAAGCAATAACCTTATCATTCTGCATAAGGACACAACCAAGTCCTTTCTTCGATCCATCACTATAAATAATGAACCCATCATTCCCCGATGGTAGAGTCAATATAGGAGAATTGACTAATCTTCTCTTCAGTTCTTCGAAACATTCTTCACACTCTTTTTTCCAAACAAATTTAACCCCTTTACGTGTGATCTTCATTAATGGGTTTTCCAATCGGGCAAAATTCTGGACGAAACGTCGATAGGAACCAGCCAAACCAATAAAACTGTGTACCTCAGTTATACTCGTAGGTGCTGGACATTCATGGATTGCCTTGGTCTTAGAAGGATCAACAGAGATTTCATCTTTAGAGACAATATGGCCAAGAAAAGAAATCTCATGAAGCCAGAATTCACACTTGATAAACTTCCCATATAATTCAAGTCTTCTCAGAGTCTTCAGGATTATGCGCAAGTGACTTTCATGATCCTCATAGATTTTAGAGTATACCAAGATATCATCAATAAATACCACCACAAATTCATCGAGATATTCCTTGAAAACTCTATTCATCAGATCCATGAATAAAGAGGGTGCATTAGTCAACCCAAAAGGCATTACAGTAAACTTGTAATGCCCATACCTGGTTTGAAATGCTGTCTTCGGAATGTATTCCTTCTTTACAAACAATTGATGGTATCCAGATCGAAGGTCAATCTTTGAAAATTATTGATCTCCATGCAGTTGGTCAAATAAATCATCAATGCGAGGTAGGGGATACTTGTTCTTTATTGTAATGGCATTGATCTCCCTATAGTTAATACATAACCTCATAGATCCATCTTTCTTTTTAACAAAAAGAACAGGGGCTCCCCATGGAGAAACACTAGGGTGAATAAATCCCTTATTACTCAATTCTTCTAGTTATTTCTTTAGTTCAACTAATTCTACAGTGGCCATTCTATAAGGGGTCTTCAATATAGGGCTTGATCCAGGAATTAAATCAATGGAAAACTCAACTTCTCATTCTGGAGGATGTCCAGGTAAATATTCTCGAAATACATCTACATATACTTTCACAACAAGTACATCCTCTATTTGAACATTCCTTTCCTCACCCACTATCATTTCATTCTCTTCCTCCCCAATAATTGAATTTAGTAGAGCTACTGGGGGTGGATCTAGATAAGAATTAGGTGGTGACGATTCTGCTCTAAAGATAAGGTGTTCCTTATCGTCATCATCAAAAAACGTAACCTCCTTCTTCTTACAATAAATATTCACATCATAATCCGAAAGCCAATCCATACCGAGGATTATATCAAACTCAATCATAGGTATGACGATGAGATCAGCGGATAAAGAACATTTATGTGCTCTAATGGGGACTGATTCAGAAAACGTTTTTACAATGATACTTCCCTTAGGATTTTTAACTGAAAACTCCCATGTTAAATCAAATTGGAAATATCTAATTTTCTTAGCAAACTGGGAAGATATGAAACAATGTGATGGTCCAGAATCAAATAATGAATTTTCTAAACTTGAGGAAACCATTAAATTACCTGCCACCATGTCTTTCGGAGCTTCTACCTCAGCAGTAGTGATAGCATAAGATTTGCCTTGATCCCTTGGCCTTTTCTAAGGTAAGTTCTCCTTACGCTTAGGATATTAATTTTCATAATGTCCCATCTCCCTACAATTGTAACATTGAACATTGGTAGCTTCCTTCTTCCCTTTGCATTCACGAGCTTGGTGGCCTTTTTCACCACACTTGTAACAGACATCCATTCCCTTCAAGGAAGTACCGAGGTGTTTCTTCCGAAATTTACCACAGGATGGATATTCAACCTTTCACTTCTTCCACTTATTTCCATTCCCAGATTGATCAGCAGATCTCTTCTTCTCTTTCTTTGCTTTAAAGTCATAAGACATAGAGAATTCCTTTTCTGTTTTGATAGCACATGAGACAATGTCTTCATACGACGAGAAGGATTGTGACACTAATGCTCGACGGAGAAATGGTTTTAACCCATAAAAGAAATGATCAATCTTACTTCTCAGGTTATGTATATAATCACCAGCATACCTTGCTAACCTTGTAATGTTAGCCTCATACTTTACAACATTTTCATCCTCCTTTTGTCTCAGACTCAGAAATTGCCTTTCCATATCTGCTCGATGGTCACGAGAAAAGTATTATTCTAAAAATAGATCTTTGAACTCCCTCCATTCCATATTTGATACTTCATCATCTTTCTTCGTGTTTTGAATCAATGACCACCATTGATCAGCATCACCGGTGAGGTGGTAAACTGCCATGATAACATTTTCCCTTTCACTACTCCCCAAAGCCTGAAATATTTTCTCTAGAGAATTTATCCATTTCTCAGCTACTAAGGGATTTGTACTCCCATTGAACGTTGGTGGTTGTTACCTCATAAAGCGATCTAACATTGATCCTCCACTTTGCGGATCAGGGTGCTCCATACGGGTAAGGTTATTATTCATAACCTGAGTGAGTTGTCCCAGTATGGTGATTAGCTGATCAGCACCAGTTGCATCACCAGCTCCACTATAATTATCTTGATCAGGAGGGAAATCCCTACATGGAGTGCGTTCATTCATACAGTTTTCATTTCTTCCACTAGGCGCCATTTCTAAACAATGGCATAAACTAGATCAGTTTATAAATCAAAATACATAATCCCATACTTATAAAACACTTAACATAAATTGAACTATTTATGGATATAATCCATAATCATAAAAAATGTTTTCTTTGAGGAAGTATATAATCATAAACCTTTCATAATGATTTGTAAAGAAAATGAGAGTTATCCTAAGCATATCCCCTGAGAGTGTCGTAACCAAGAGTGCAGCAAGACCCATTGTCATGCACCAGTTCTTGTTTGAGTCTAGATCAAAGCGGTGTTTTCGGGTTTTACCCCTAGGTACATCTGTGCCAGAGCCGCCTCTACCAGCTCGTATCTAGACAGGGATGTATTGCTCGAAAAACTCACAAAATCTCTACAAAACCAAAATTCTAGGAAGTTCTTCTATACTAATCCTCAAAATACATCTTAGGTCTAAGTGCTCTAATCAGGGTTTATCTAAATCTAGCTTCCAAGTTTTGTACTAAACTTCCTTTGATACCAACTGTAACGCCCTGACCCCAGTTACCCAGAGTCGGTGCATTATTACATAACATTGGCATGATCACAAGAAAGATCAAATCTCGAAAGACCGATTGGTTTAGTAGCCTTGGAAACACTATATATATTCATAAAGTTTTGCATTACATCATGAAGTGAAAAACTACTACAACAGCATATTTTCTCCATAATCCACACTATTATCCCCTCATAATATCCCTGCAGGTCATTCATAATTTACTTCTTCACATCCGGGGAAAAATAAAACATAGAAAAGGGGTGAGGTAAAATTCCCAATAAGGATAACAATATAGCAGAAACTTTCATAAATAAGAATAAACATTTAAGGCAGTGTATAAATAAAACAAAATCCTTTTAAACTTGAACTTCAACATAGTATGGAAAAATAAAATGAAATAATGTCATTTACATATTCACATGGATATTCTACTAATCGAATAATCACATGAAATATCAATAACCTCTTTCATAATGATGGAATGCATAATGCCCGACTATCATAACCACATATCCAAGGCCTCGTGCCAAGACTACAAATAAGATTTTGTCAAGGCCTTGTGCCAAGACACTAGTTTGTCTCATGAGACCTACCGATGCAATTTTTTTTAGGAGATACTTATGTTTAAAATTGCTAAAATACACTCCAATGTTTTTCTGAAAACATTATGAAAGCTTATGAAAACAAAATAACTAATTCTGATACTGCTCGACTAATTATAGACCATTATGGGTCCACTCCCAATCCCTTCTTGTCTACCAAACTCGAGAGTTAAGTTTTCTAAAAACATTTTTAAGCTTGCGTTAAATACGTATACATTTGCACTGGATTTTCATATATTTGAGAGAAATATCTCTTTTTTGAAATCATTTAAAAATCATATAATTCTAAAATAAAACATTTATTTTGAGAATATCCTTACAAGTGTGTAAGGGAATCTTCAAAGGTGTAATAATGGCAGAGAATAACCGCACCTACCGTAGAAGTTAAAAAAGACATTCTTAACTTAATTTTTCCTAAAAGGTTAAAAAGCACCTTGTTTGGAAAAAGACGTAATGATTCCTTTATAAACCTCTTATAAAAAGTCAAACAAGGGTATAAATGAATTTAACCCATATTATAGTAAATAGTAAAAATGTTTTGAAATTCATTTTTTATGAAACATGGATGGGGATGATAAAGAGATCCCAATAGATTATTACGTTTAAACAACCTCAAGTAATGAAGAGATTGTGAAATAAACCCTAACCTTGTAATTTTCCTTGGTTGGGGTAGTTTAACCTCCTGTATAATGGTGAAATAATTGTTATTAAATTATACAAGAATATGATATCATATATGATCTTTTAACATTGATTTGTTAATAATATCTTAGTATTATCATCATTTCGGGTGTTAACTTACTCATTTTCTTTGATACGTTTTGTTACGTAAGCCATGTTTGTTATGGATAGGATGTATCTTATTCATATATAGAATGATATCAACTCCTTAAAAATTATTTTTAAATCATCAAATGATAATTATACTTGAATGGATACGATGGAGAATGAATCTCATCGTGTTCGTGGAGACGGAAGTCCGTACGTACGCACGAACGACAATATCATTCTTTTGATATTAAAATAATATATAATTGGATGGTATAACATATATAAAGAATCATTATCATGTTATATTTATTATTTACATGAGTTACACATCATTATTATACCCATCCGAATAATAATGTATTGATTAACAATTACACCACGACGTGGAGACGGTAAGCCGTACGTACGCACGTATGGTGACATGTTATTTAAAGGATGGATAGAATACTAAATATGGTTGTACCATATTTATAATAACATCACAGTATATATAAGATACTGTAGTTATTATTTTAGAATGGTAATAACAAATATGGAATAAGTGGAAGAAGAAATGAATTTGAAAAAGGGTGGTGAAAACATTACCTCTTCATCAGGTTCTTCCTTTTGATTTGATCAAAAGGGATCTTAGGTTGGCTTTATGACTAAAGTAAGGCCTCTAGGATGAATTGAGGGATGTTGAGAGAGTATTTGGGTAGAGTTTGTCCGAGCCAAAAGGCTTTGAAGGTGTGAGTTAATGAGAAGGGAGAGTTCCCTTTTATAAGAGGGGTGAGGGGCACCTTTGGAAAAGCTAGAAATATTATTTTATAATAAATTCATATTCGGTTTATAATGGCTCCAAATTGGATTATTTAAAGGTTAATGTGGGGATAGGTCGAAAACCACTTATCCATTAGAATTTAGACAGGTTTGGGTTACTATATTAACCTTATCATTAAGTATTAACTCTTAGTTAATTAGTTTCACTTTTACAATGTCTCTTTGTATTTTTATATTATATGGTTAATAAACATACTATATATATCCAAGAGACCCCCAAGTGATCACTTAATGATAAACCTATCATGATATAAGTCTCTTGGCCGAACCTTATATTTTTATGAATTTAATATCAATTAATAATATAATATTTTGTTTAAAAATTTGTTTATGTCAATTTTGACACTATTCAATAATTGATTTTTGTTGACCTCTTAACAGAATGATTACTTAGAAAAAAGTTACCTAAGTCACTCATAACATATAATATTACCCTATAAATTAGTCTAATTCATTAAAAGTCTCAAATGCTATATATCTGGATATTTATAATATCAATTATTTTAATTTTTCACTATTATGGTAATTCATGCATCATCATTGTGTCATAAATAAATTAAATTATTTAATATCTAAAAATTATAAATAAAATATCATTATGTAGGAAATCCTTTTATCTTTCTAATGAATATTTTCAATATAATTTATCTTATTTATAACCCTATATTGAAAATGTTTTAGAAAATAAACATTGATTTTAACTCTTTTAACTCTTCTTGCAATTAAATAATAATAAATGTCCTAATCCAATCCAAGTGGACCTAAATGATAATATTTTATTCCTAAGGTTGTGTTTGGTCGAGATACACTTGTCCAATAAAATTAGGACATGTGTTAGGGTAATATTAATATCCTTTTTACCCTTAATTACCCTATTTACTTTTACCCGTGGTAAATAAAACTAAAAAAGTTACTATTCACCAAAAATTATTTTCATCTCATTGAATCAAATTTTACTCCTTGATATCAACCGTGTCTCTTGGATTTTCAAAATTCCAATCACAGAAGCGGTAAAATTAAGTTTTATGAAAAATTCAGTTTTTTAACTACCACTTAGTAGTTTCACTATTCATCAAAAATTGATGTTTTTCAGAACAATGCCAAAATTTCACCCTAAGCTATAATTGATATTCCGAATTAAAAAATGATTTCTATTTTACAAAATTACAAACATAAAATTTTCATTAATTAATTTTATAATTAATTCCCACTGTCACAACAAATAGCATGTTTTTAAGAAACAATATATATCAGAAGATTGACAATTGTTTATGTCCAATTTCAAAGTGAAATTAATTATAATGAACACCATTGGATAAAATGGTAAAAATATATTCTAATTATACTTTAAAACCACTAAATAATATAATTTATCTCTATAAATTATTTTGAATAAAAAAGTGGTTTTTAAGTATTTTTCACTATTCATAAAAATCGGACGTTCTCAGAAAAATACCAAAAATTCACCTTAGGATAATTTCGATAATCTGAATCCAAAAATGAAGTCCATTTTGAAATATAAAATATATATAATTTCAAAAAGTAGGTATTACTATTCATAACGGCTAGTTTGATCGGTTGTGGTGTGTGTTAGAACTCGATGTTGCGTACGACACACGCTATTACATTATTCAAAGGGAAACGTACCATAGAAGCTTGGGGTGTTTCATTCTCCCCTCCTTCAAATAATTTCGTCCTCGAAATTTCTAGAATACTACCGCATGAAAAGACTCGGGTGGTTCTTCATCATAAGTTCCTCGGGTTCCCACATTACCTCTTCCATCTTATGGTGTCTCCATAAGTCTTTTACCAGACGCGTCATCCGGTTTCTCAGTACTTATTCTCTCGTATCAAGAATCTTGACGGGCTCTTCGCAATAAGACAGATTAGGTTCCAGTTCTAATTCCTCGTCAGTGAGTACATGCATTGGGTCAGGCATTTATTTCCTCAATAGAGATACATGGAACACATCTTGAACTTTGGAGAGACTTTGCGTCATTTCCAATCGGTAAGCTACAACCGCAATTCATTCAAGAATTTCGAAATGTCCGATGTACCTAGGACTCAATTTACCTTTCTTACCAAAATGTATGACTACCTTCCATGGAGATACCTTCAGGAAAACATGATCACTGACTTGAAATTCCAAATCCTTCCTTCGATTATCAGCATAGCTCTTCTGCCTATTTTGAGCTGCTTTAATGTGATTTTGGATTACCTTCACCTTTTCCACCGTTTCCTCCACCAGTTCTGGGCCTACAAGTTTTCTTTCACCAACGTCATCCCAACAGGTTGGTGTACAACATCTCTTTCCATATAATGCTTCATATAGTGCCATCTGAATACTCGAATGGAAGCTATTGTTATAGGAAAATTCTACCAGAGGTAAATATTGATCCCACATACCCTGAAAGTCAAGTGAGCAGGATATCAACATGTCTTCTAAGGTTTGAATAGTTCGTTCTGATTGTCCATCTGTTTGAGGGTGGTAGGCAGTGCTCAAATGAAGTTCAGTATCCAAGGATTTCTGAAGACTTTTCCAGAATCTTGAAGTAAAATGAGGATCACGATCAGGAACAATCGATAGGGGTACTCCATGAAGTCTCACAACTTCATCAATGTATATCCTTGCTAGACGTTCCAGTGGTAGATCTTCTTTTATAGCAATAAAATGTGCTGACTTGGTAAGACGATCAAGAATAACCCATATTGCAGCATTTCTTCTAGGAGTCTTTGGTAGCCCCATGACAAAGCCCATCATAATATTGTCCCATTTCCACTCCGGTATGGGAAGAGGATTCAATACTCCACCCGGATGTTGCCTTCCAGCTTTGACTTGTTGAAAAACCATACATCTTGACACAAAATCAGCAATCTCCCTCTTCATGTTGTCCCACAAAAAATGTTCCTTCAAATCTCTATACATTTTGGTGCCCCTAGGGTGTATAGAGAAATTGGAACTATGAGAATCATCCAACAATTCCCTTTTTAGATCAGGTATATCGGGAACACAAATCCTCTTCCCGAATTTCAAAATTCCTTCTTATACACAAAGTCTCTCAATCTCCCATCATTCACAGCTTTAATCTTCTTTTGAAATTCTTCGTCATCAGTCTGATAACTCTTAATCCTTTCTAGTAAAGATGGTTTGGCAACCATTTGAAAAAGAATTGATGTTTCTCCATCCCTGGTTATTCCCATGTCCATCTTCACTAGATCCATGAAAATTGGATCCCTTTCAATTCTCATATTGTTCAAAACTCCACGATATTTTCTCCTCAAAGAATCTACCACCTTGTTTGCTTTCCCCGGGTGGTAGTGTATCGTACAATCATAATCCTTGAGTAATTCAAGCCATCTCCTTTGACACATGTTGAGTTCTTTTTGTGAGAAAATATACTTCAAACTCTTGTGATCAGTATAAATCTCACATTTTTTCACCATAGAGGTAGTGCCTCCATATCTTCAAAGAAAAGATCACAACTGCTAACTCAAGATCATGAGTAGGATAGTTTTTCTCATTAATTTTCAACTGTCGTGATGCATAAGCAATAACCCTATCATTCTGCATAAGGACACATCCAAGTCCTTTCTTCGATGCATCACTATAAATAACGAACCCATCATTCCCCGATGGTAGAGTCAATATAAGAGCATTGAATAATCTTCTCTTCAGTTCTTCGAAACATTCTTCACACTCTTTTGTCCAAACAAATTTAACCCCTTTACGTGTGAGCTTTGTTAATGGGTTTGCCAATCGGGAAAAATTCTGGACGAAACATTGATAATAACCTGCCAAACCAATAAAACCGCATACCTCAGTTATACTCGTAGGTGCTGGCCATTCTTGGATTGCCTTGGTCTTAGAAGGATCAACAGAGATTCCATATTTAGAGACAATATGGCCAAGAAAATAAATCTCATGAAGCCAGAATTCACACTTGCTAAACTTCCCATATAATTCATGTCTTCTCAGAGTCTTCAGGATAATGCACAAGTGACTTCCATGATCCTCGTAGATTTTAGAGTATACCAAGATATCATCAATAAATACCACCACAAATTCATCGAGATATTCCTTGAAAAATATATTCATCAGATCCATGAATACAGAGGGTGCATTAGTCAATCCAAAAGGCATTATAGTAAACTCATAATGCCCATACCTGGTTCGAAATGCTGTCTTCGGAATGTCTTCCTTCTTTACACACAACTGATGGTATCTAGATCGAAGGTCAATCTTTGAAAAGTATTGAGCTCCATGCAGTTGGTCAAATAAATCATCAATGCGAGGTAGGGGATACTTGTTCTTTATTTTTATGGCATTGATCTCCCTATAGTCGATACATAACCTCATAGATCCATCTTTCTTTTTAACAAAAAGAACAGGGGCTCCCCATGGAGAAACACTAGGGAGAATAAATCCCATATTACTCAATTCTTCTAGTTGTTTATTTAGTTCAAATAATTCTACAGTGGCCATTCTATAAGGGGTCTTTGATATAGGCCTTGATCCAGGAATTAAATCAATGGAAAACTCAACTTCTCATTCTGGAGGATGTCCAGGTAAATCTTCCGAAAACACATCTACATATTCTTTCACAATAGGTACATCCTCTATTTGACATTACTTTCCTCACCCACTATCATTTCATTATATTCCTCCCCAATAATTGATTTTTTTTTGAGCTACTGGGGGTGGATCTAGATAAGAATTAGTTGGTGACGATTCTGCTCTAAAGATAAGGTGTTCCTTATCGTCATCGTCAAAAATCTTAACCTCCTTCTTCTTACAATAAATCTTTACATCATAATCTGAAATCCAATCCATACCGAGGATTATATAAAACTCAATCAAAGGTATGACGATGAGATCAGTGGATAAAGGACATTTATGTGCTCTAATGGGGACCGATTCACAAAGCGTTTTTGCAATGATACTTACCTTAGATGTTTTAACTGACAACTCCCTTGTTAAATAAAATTGGAAATATCTAATTTTCTTAGAAAACTGGGAAGATATGAAACAATGTGATGATCCAGAATCAAAAAATTCATTTCATAAACTTGAGGAAACCACTAAATTACCTACCACCACGTCTTTCGGAGCTTCTACCTCAGCAGTACTGATAGCATAAGCTTGGCCTTGATCCCTTGGCCTTTTCTGAGGTAAGTTCCTCTGAAGCTTAGGACATTCATTTTCATAATGTCCCATCTCCCTTCAATTGTAACATTGAACATTGGTAGCTTCCTTCTTCCCTTTGTATTTACGAGCTTGGTGGCCATTTTCACCACACTTGTAACAGATACCCATTACCTTCAAGCAAGTACCGGGGTGTTTCTTCCCACATTTAGCACAGGATGGATATTCAACCTTTCCCTTCTTCTACTTATTTCCATTCTCGTATTGATCAGCAGACCTCTTCTTCTCTTTCTTTGCTTTAAAGTCATAAGACATAGAGAATTCCTTTTCTGTTTTGATAGCACATGAGACAATATCTTTGTACGACGACAAGGATTGTGAGACTAATGCTCGATGTAGAAATGGTTTTAACCCATCAAAGAAACGATCAATCTTACTTCTCGGGTTACGTATATAACCTCCAGCATACCTTTCTAACCTTGTAAAGTTAGCCTCATACCTTGCAACATTCTCATCATCCTTTTGTCTCAGACTCAGAAATTTCCTTTCCATATCTGCTCGATGGTCACGAGGAAAGTATTTTTCTAGAAATAGAACTTTGAACTCCCTACATTCCATATTTGATACTTCATCATCTTCCTTCATGTTTTGAATCAATTAACACCATTGATCAGTATCTCCGGTGAGGTGGTAAACTGCCATGATAACCTTTTCCCTTTCACTACTCCCCAAAGCCTAAAATATTTTCTCTAGAGAATTTATCCATTTCTCAGCTACTAAGGGATTTTTACTCCCATTGAACGTTGGTGGTTGTTACCTCATAAAGTGATCTAACATTGATCCTCCACGCTGCGGATCAGGGTGCTCCATACAGGTAAGGTTAGTATTCATAACCTGAGTGACTTATCCTAGTATGGTGATTAGCTGATCGGCACCAGTTGCATCACCAGCTCCACTATAATTATCTTGAGCAGGAGGGAAATCCCTACATGGAGTGCGTGCATTGATACAGTTCCCATTTCTTCCACTAGGCGCCATTTATAAACAATGGCATAAACTAGATCAGTTTATAAATCAAAATACATAATCCCATACTTATAAAACACTTAACATAAATTGAACTATTTGTGGATATAATCCATAATAATAATAAAAAATTCTTTGAGGAAGTATATACTCATAAACCTTTCATAATGATTTGTAAATAAAATGAGAGTTATCCTAAGCATATCCCCTGGGAGTGTCGTAACCAAGAGTGCAGCAAGGCCCGTTGTCGTGCACCAGTTCCCTTTTGAGTCTAGCTCAAAGCGGTGTTTTCGGGTTTTACCCCTAGGTACATCTGTGCCAGAGCCGCCTCTACCTACTCGTATCTAGACAGGGATGTATTCCTCGGAAAACTCACAAAATCTCTACAATACCAAAATTCTAAGAAGTTCCTCTCTACTAATCCTCAAAATCCATCTTAGGTCTATGTGCTCTAATCAGAGTTTATCTAAATCTATCTTCCAAGGTTTGTACTAAACTTCCTCTGATACCAACTGTAACGCCCCGACCCCAGTTACCTAGAGTCGGTGCATTATTACATAACATTGGCATTATCACAAAAAAGATCAAATCTCGAATGACCGATTGGTTTAGTAGCCTTAGAAACGCTAGATATATTCATAAAGTTTTACATTACATCATGAAGTGAAAAACTACTACAATAGCATATTGTTTCCATAATCCACACTATTATCCCCTCATAATATCCCTGCAGGTCATTCATAATTTACTTCTTCACATCCTGGGAAAAATAAAACATAGAAAAGGGGTGAGCTCAAATGCCCAGTAAGAATAACAATATAGTAGAAACTTTCATAAATAAGAATAATCATTTAAGGCAGTGTATAACTAAAACAAAATCCTTTTAAACATGAACTTCAACATATTATGGAAAAATAAAATGAAATAATTCCATTTACATATTCACATGGATATTCTACTAATCGAATAGTCACATGCAATATCAATAACCGCTTTCATAATGATGGAATGCATAATGCCAGACTATCATAACCACATAGCCAAGGCCTCATGCCAAGACTACAAATAAGATTTTGTAAATGCCTTGTGCCAAGATACTAGTTTGTCTCATTAGACCTACCGATGCAATTTTTTTTAGAAGATACTTACGTTTAAAATTTCTAAAATACACTCAAGTGTTTTTCTGAAAACAGTATGCAAGCTTATGAAAACAAAATAACTAATTCTGAGACTACTCGACTAATTACAGGCCATGATGGGTCCACTCCCAATCCCTTCCTATCTACCAAACTAGAGATTCATGTTTTCTAAAAATATTTTTAAGCTTGCTTTAAATACGTATACATTTGCACTGTATTTTCATATATTTGAGAGAAATATCTTTTTTTTGAAATCATTTTAAAATCACATAATTAAAAAATAAAACCATTATTTTTAGAATATCCTTACAACCGTGTAAGGGAAGATTCAAAGGTGTAATAATGGCAGAGAATAACCGCACCTGCTGTATAATTTAAAAAATACATTCTTAACTTAATTTTTCCGAAAAGGTTAAAAAGCACCTTGTTTGGAAAACGACGGAATGATTCCTTTATAAACCTATTATAATAAGTCAAACAAGGGTATAAATTACTTTAACCCATATTCTAGTAAATAGTAAAAATGTTTTGAAATTCATTTTTTAAGAAACATGGATGTGGATGATAAAGAGATCCCAGTAGATTATTACCTATAAACAACCTCGGATAATGAAGAGATTGTGAAATAAACACTTACCTTGTACTTTTCCTTGGTTGGGGTAGGTTAACCTCCTATATAATGGTGAAATAATTGTTATTAAATTATACAAGAATATGATATCATATATGATCTTTTAACATTGATTTGTTAATAATATCTTAGTACTATCGTCATTTCGGGTGTTAACTTACTCATTTTCTTTGATACGTTTTGTTACGTAAGCCATATGTTTTATGGATAGGATGTATCTTATTCATATATACAATGATATAAAGTCCATAAAAATTATTTTTAAATCATAAAATGATAATTATACTTGAATGGATACGATGGAGAATGAATCTCATCGCGTTCGTGGAGACGGTAGTCCGTACGTACGCACGAGCGACAATATAATTCTTTTGATATTAAAATAATATATAATTGGAAGGTATAACATATATACAGAATCATTATCATGTTATATTTATTATTTACATGAGTTACACATTATTATTATACCCATCCAAATAATAATTTATTGAATAACAATTACACCACGACGTGGAGACGGTAAGCCGTATGTGTGCACGTATGGTGACATGTTATTCAAAGGATGGATAGAATACTGAATATATTATTCGGGTTCTTCCTTTTGATTTGATCAAAAGGGCTCTTAGGATGGCTTTATGACTAAATTAAGGCCTCTAGGATGAAGAGAGGGATGTTGAGAGAGTATTTGGGCAGAGTTTGGCCGAGCCAAAAGGCTTTTAAGGTGTGAGTTAATGAGAAGGGAGAGTGCCCTTTTATAAGAGGGGTGAGGGGCACCTTTAGAAAAGCTAGAAATATTATTTTATAATAAATTCATATTCGGTTTATAGTGGCTCCAAAGTGTATTATTTAAATGTTAAGGTGGGGATAGGTCTAAAACAACTCATACAATAGAATTTAGACAGGTTTGGGTTACTATATTAACCTTATCATTAAGTATTAACTCTTAGTTAATTAATTTCAATTTTACAATGTCTCTTTGTATTTTTATATTATATGGTTAATAAAATTACTATATACATCCAAGAGACCCCCAAGTGGTCCATTAATGATAAACCTATCACGATATAATTCTCTTGGACGAACCGTAGATTTTTAGGAATTTAATATCAATTAATAATATAATATTGTTTTTATAAATTCTTTTATGTCAATTTTAACACTATTCAATAATTGATTTTTGTGAACCTCATAACAGAATGATTACTTCGAAAAAAGTTACTTACGTCACTCCTAACATATCATATTAACCTATAAAATTATTGTAATTCATTAAAAGTCTCAAATTATATTTATTTGGATATTTATAATATCAATTATTTTAATTTTTCACTATTATGGTAATTCCTGCATCATCATTGTGTCATAAATAAATTAAATTATTTAATATCTAAAAATTATAAATAAAATATCATTATGCAGGAAATACTTTTATCTTTCTAATTAATATTTACAATAGAATTGATCTTATTTATAACCCTATATTGAAAATGTTTTAGTAAATAGACATTGATTTTAACTCTTTTAACTCTTCTTTGAATTAAATAATAATAAATGTCCTAATCTAATCCAAGTGGACGTAAATGATAATATTTTATTCCTATGGTTTTTTTTGGTCGAGATACACTTGTCCAATAGAATTAGGACATGTGTTATGGTAATATTAATATCATTTTTACCCTTAATTACCCTATTTACTTTTAACCGTGGTAAATAAAAGTAAAAAGTTACTATTCACCAAAAATTATTTTCATCTCATTGAAAGACATTTTACTCCTTGATATTAACCGTGTCTCTCGGATTTTCAAAATTCCAATCACTGAAACGGTAAAATTAAGTTTTATGAAAAATTCAGTTTTTTAACTACCACTTAGTAGTTTCACTATTCATAAAAAATTGATGTTTTTCAGAACAATGCCAAAATTTCACCCTAAGCTTAATTGATATTCCGAATTCAAAAATGATGTCTATTTTACAAAATTCGAAACACAAAAGTTTCATTAAATAATTTTATAATTAATTCCCGCTATCACAATAAATAGCTTGTTTTTAAAAAAAATATATACAAAAGATTGAAAATTTTTTATGTCCAATTTCAAAGTGAAATTAATTATAATGAACACCATTGGATAAAATAGTAAAAATATATTCTAATTATACTTTAAAACCACTAAAAATATAATTTATCACTATAAATTATTTTTATTAAAAAAGTTGTTTTTAAGTATTTTTCACTATTCATAAAAATTGGACGTTCTCAGAAAAATACCAAAAATTCAACTTAGGATAATTTCAATATTATGAATCCAAAAATGAAGTCCATTTTGAAATATAAAATATATATAATTTCAAAAGGTAGGTATTACTATTCCTAACAGCTAGTTTGATCGGTTGTGGTGTGTGTTAGAACTCGATGTTGCGTACAACACACGCTATTACATTATTCAAAGGGAAACGTACCGTAGAAGCTTGGGGTGTTGCATTCTCCCATCCTTCAAATAATTTCGTCCTCGAAATTTCTAGAATACTAACGCATGAAAAGACTCGGGTGGTTCTTCATCATAAGTTCCTCGGGTTCCCACGTTGCCTCTTCCATCTTATGGTTTCTCCACAAGACTTTTACCAGATGCGTCATCCGGTTTCTCAGTACTTGTTCTCTCGTATCAAAAATCTTGACGGGCTCTTCGCAATAAGACAGATCAGGTTCCTGTTCTAATTCCTCGTAGGTGAGTACATGCATTGGGTCAGGCATGTATTTCCTCAATAGAGATACGTGGAACACATCGTGAATTTAGAAAGACTTGGCATCATTTCCAATCGGTAAGCTACAACCCCAATTCGTTCTAGAATTTCAAAAGGTCCGATGTACCTGGGACTCAATTTACCTTTCTTACCAAAACCTATGACTCCCTTCCATGGAGATACCTTCAGGAAAACATGATCACTAACTTGAAATTCCAAATCCTTCCTTCGATTATCGGCATAGCTCTTCTGCCTACTTTGAGCTTCTTTGATGTGATTTTGGATTACCTTCACCTTTTCCATCGTTTCCTCCACCAGTTCTGGGCCTACAAGTTTTCTTTCACCAACGTCATCCCAACAGGTTGGTGTACGACATCTCTTTCCGTATAACGCTTCATATGGTGCCATCTGAATACTCGAATGGAAGTTATTATTATAGGAAAATTCTACCAGAGGTAAATATTGATCCTACATACCCTCAAAGTCAAGTGAGAAGGATCTCAACATGTCTTCTAATGTTTGAAAAGTTCGTTCTGATTGTCCATCTGTTTGAGGGTGGTAGGTAGTGCTCAAATGAAGTTCAGTATCCAAGGATTTTTGAAGACTTTTCCAGAATCTTGAAGTAAAACGGGGATCACGATCAGGAACAATTGATAGGGGTACTCCATGAAGTCTCACAACTTCATAAATGTATAGTCTTGCTAGACGTTCCAGTGGTAGATCTTCTCTTATAGTAAGAAAATGTACTGACTTGGTAAGACTATCAACAATAACCCATATTGCATCGTTCCTTCTAGGAGACTTCGGTAGCCCCCTGACAAATTCCATCGTAATATTGTCCCATTTCCACTCCGGTATGGGAAGAGGTTTCAATACTCCACCAAGCTGTTGCCTTCCAGCTTTCACTTGTTGACAAACCATAAATATTGACACAAAATCAGCAATCTCCCTCTTCATGTTGTCCCGCCAAAAATTTTCCTTCAAATATCTATACATTTTGGTGCTCCCAGGGTGTATAGATAAATTGGAACTATTAGCATCATCCAACAATTCCCTTTTTAGATCAGGTATATCGGGAACACAAAGCCTCTTCTCAAATTTGAAAATTCCTTCTTCATACACAAAGTCTCTCAATCTCCCATCCTTCACAGCTTTAATCTTATTTTGAAATTCTTCATCATCGGTCTGAGAACTCTTAATCCTTTCTAGTAAAAATGTTTTGACAACCATTTGAAAAAGAATTGATGTTTCGCCTTCCCTGGTCATTCCCATGTCCATCTTCACTAGATCCATGAAAATTGGATCCCTTTCAATTCTCATATTGTTCAAAAATCCATGATCTATTCTGCTCAAAGCATCTTCCACCTTGTTTGCTTTCCCCGGATGGTAGTGTATCGTACAATCATAATCCTTGAGTAATTCAAGCCATCTCCTTTGCCTCATTTTGAGTTCTTTTTGTGAGAAAATATACTTCAAACTATTGTGATCAGTATAAATCTCACATTTTTCACCATAGAGGTAGTGCATCCATATCTTCAAAGCAAAGATCACAGTTGCTAACTCAAGATCATGAGTAGGATAGTTTTTCTCATGAATTTTCAACTGTCGTGATGCATAAGAAATAACCCTATCATTCTGCATAAGGACACAACCATGTCCTTTCTTCGATGCATCACTACAAGAAAAAAACCATCATTCCCCGATGGTAGAGTCAATATATAATAATTGAATAATATTCTCTTCAGTTCTTTGAAACATTCTTCACACTCTTTTGTCCAAACAAATTTAACCCCTTTACGTGTGAGCTTCATTAATGGGTTTTCCAATCGGGCAAAATTCTGGACGAAACGTCGATAATAACCTGCCAAACCAATAAAACTGTTTACCTTAGTTATACTCGTAGGTGCTGGCCATTCTTGGATTGAATTTGTCTTAGAAGGATCAACAGAGATTCCATCTTTAGAGACAATATGTCCAAGAAAAGAAATCTCATGAAGCCAGAATTCACACTTGTTAAACTTCCCATATAATTCATGTCTTCTCAGAGTCTTCAGGGTAATGTGCAAGTGGCCTTCATGATCCTCGTAGATTTTAGAGTATACAACGATATCATCAATAAATACCACCACAAATTCATCGAGATATTCCATGAAAACTCTATTCATCAGATCCAAGAATACAGAGGGTGCATTAGTCAGTCCAAAAGGCATTACAGTAAACTCGTAATTCCCATACCTAGTTCAAAATGCTGTCTTTGGAATGTATTCCTTCTTTAAACACAACTGATGGTATCCAGATTGAAGGTCAATCTTTGAAAAGTATTGATCTACATGGGTCAAATAAATCATCAATGTGTGGTAGGGGATACTTGTTCTTTATTGTTATGGCATTGATCTCCCTATAGTCGATACATAACCTCATAGATCCATCTTTCTTTTTAACAAAAAGAACTGGGGCTCCCCATGGAGAAACACTAGGGAGAATAAATCCCTTATTACTCAATTCTTCTAGTTGTTTATTTAGTTCAACTAATTCTACAGTGGCCATTCTATAAGGGGTCTTTGATATAGGACTTGATCCAAGAATTAAATCAATGGAAAACTCAACTTCTCATTCTGGAGGATGTCCATGTAAATCTTCTGGAAACACATCTACATATTCTTTCACAACAGGTACATCCTCTATTTGAACATTCCTTTCCTCACCCACTATCATTTTATTCTCTTCCTCCCCAATAATTGAATATAGTTGAGCTACTGGGGGTGGATCTAGATAAGAATTAGGTGGTGACGATTCTGCTCTAAAGATAAGGTGTTATTTATCGTCATCATCAAAAATTGTAACCTCCTTCTTCTTACAATAAATCTTCGCATCATAATCTGAAATCCAATCCATACCGAGGATTATATCAAACTCAATCATAGGTATGACGATGAGATCAGTGGATAAAGAACATTTATGTGCTCTAATGGGGACTGATTCACAAAACGTTTTTGCAATGATACTTCCTTTAAGAGTTTTAATATACAACTCCCTTGTTAAATCAAATTGGAAATATCTAATTTTCTTAGAAAACTGGGAAGATATGAAACAATGCGATGATCCGGAATCAAATAATGCATTTGCTAAACTTGAGGAAACCATTAAATTACCTGCCACCACATCTTTCGGAGCTTCTACCTCAGCAGTAGTGATAGCATAAGATTGGCCTTGATCCCTTGGCCTTTTCTGATGTAAGTTCCCCTGACGCTTAGGAAATTCATTTGTATAATGTCCCATCTCCCTGAAATTGTAACATTGAACATTGGTAGCTTCCTTCTTCCCTTTTCATTCACGAGCTTGGTGGCCTTTTTCACCACACTTGTAATAGACACACATTCCATTCAAGCAAGTACCAGGGTGTTTCTTCCCACATTTACCACAGGATGGATATTAAACCTTTCCCTTATTCCACTTATTTCCATTCCCAGATTGATCAGTAGATCTCTTCTTATCTTGTGTTGCTTTAAAGTTATAAGACTTAGATAATTCCTTTTCTGTTTTGATAGCACATGAGACAATGTCTTCGTACGACGAGAAGGATTGTGAGACTAATGCTCGACGGAGAAATGGTTTTAACCCATCAAAGAAACAATCAATCTTACTTCTCAGGTTACATATATAATCTCGAGCATACCTTGATAACCTTGTAAAGTTATCCTCAAACTTTGCAACATTCTCATCCTCCTTTTGTCTCAGACTCAGAAATTGCCTTTCAATATCTGCTCGATGGTCACGAGGAATGTATTTTTCTAAAAATAGATATTTGAACTCCCTCCATTCCATATTTGATACTTCATCATCTTACTTCGTGTTTTGAATCAATGACCACCATTGATCTGCATATCTATTGAGGCGGTAAACTGCCATGATAACTTTTTCCCTTTCACTACTCCCCAAAGCCTAAAATATTTTCTCTAGATAATTTATCCATTGCTCAGCTACTATGGGATTTTTACTCCCATTGAACGTTGGTGGTTGTTACCTCATAAAGCGATCTAACATTGATCCTCCACGCTGCGGATCTGGGTGCTCCATACGGGTAAGGTTATTATTTATAACCTGAGTTAGTTGTCCTAGTATGGTGATTAGCTGATCGGCACTAGTTGCATCACCAGCTCCACTATAATTATCTTGAGCAGGAGGGAAATCCCTACATGGAGTGCGTGCATTGATATGGTTTCCATTTCTTCCACTAGGCGCCATTTCTAAAACATGGAATAAACTAGATCAGTTTATAAATCAATATACATAATCCCATACTTATAAAACACTTAACATAAATTGAACAATTTGTGGATATAATCCATAATCATAAAAAATGTTTTCTTTGAGGAAGTATATACTCATAAACCTTTCATAATTATTTATAAAGAAAATGAGAGTTATACTAAGCATATCCCCCGGGAGTGTCGTAACGAAGAGTGCATCAAGGCCCGTTGTCATGCACCAGTTCACGTTCGAGTCTAGATCAAAGCGGTGTTTTCGGGTTTTACCCTTAGGCACATCTGTGCCAGATCCGCCTCTACCTTCTCGTATCCAGACAGAGATGTATTGCTCGGAAAACTTACAAAATCTCTACAATACCAAAATTCTAGGAAGTTCTTCTATACTAATCCTCAAAATCCATCTTAGGTCTATGTGCTCTAATCAGGGTTTATCTAAATCTAGCTTCCAAGGTTTGTACTAAACTTCCTATGATACCAACTATAACGCCCCGACCCCAGTTACCCAGAGTCGGTTCATTATTACATAACATTGGCATGATCACAAGAAAGATCAAATCTTGAAAGACTGATTGGTTTAGTAGCCTTAGAATCACTAGATAAATTCATAATGTTTTACATTACATCATGAAGTGAAAAACTACTACAACATCATATTGTCTCCATAATCCACACTATTATCCCCTCATAATATCCCTGAATGTCATTCATAATTTACTTCTTCACATCCTAGGAAAAATAAAACATAGAAAAGGGGTGAGCTCAAATTCCCAGTAAGGATAACAATATAGCGAAAACTTTCATAAATAAGAATAAACATTTAAGGCAGTGTATAACTAAAACAAAAGCCTTTTAAACTTGAACTTCAACATAGTATGGCAAAATAAAATGAAATAATTCCATTTACATATTCACATGGATATTCTACTAATCGAATAATCACATGAAATATCAATAACCGTTTTCATAATGATAGATTTCATAATGCCGGACTATCATAACCACATAGCCAAGGCCTCGTGCCAAGACTACAAATAATATTTTGTCAAGGCCTTGTGCCAAGACACTAATTTATCTCATGAGACCTACCGATGCAATTTTTTTAGAAGATACATATGTTTAAAATTGCTAAAATACACTCCAGTGTTTTTATCAAACATTATGCAAGCTTCTAAAAACAAAATAACTAATTTTGAGATCGCTCGACTAATTACAGGCCATGATGGGTCCACTCCCAATCCCTTCCTGCCTATCAAACTTGAGAGTCAGGTTTCCTAAAAACATTTTTAAGCTTACGTTAAATACGTATACATTTGCACTGGATTTTCATATATTTGAGAGAAATATCTATTTTTTGAAATCATTTATAAGTCACATAATTATAAAATAAAACCTCTATTTTGATAATATCCTTACAAGAATGTAAGGGAAGCTTCAAAGGTGTAATAATGGCCGAGAATAACCGTACCTGCCGTATAAGTTAAAAAAGACATTCTTAACTTAATTTTTCCGAAAAGGTTCAAAAGCACCTTGTTTGGAAAACGACGGAAATATTCCTTTATAAACCTCTTATAAAAAGTCAAACAAGGGTATAAATGACATTAACCCATATTCTAGTAAATAGTAAAAATGTTTTGAAATTCATTTTTTAAGAAATATGGATGTGGATGATAAAGAGATCCCAGTAGATTATTACGTATAAACAAACTTGGATAATGAAGAGATTGCGAAATAAACCCTTAACTTGTACTTTTCCTTGGTTGGGGTAGGTTAACCTCCTGTAAAATGGTAAAATAATTGATATTAAATTATACAAGAATATGATATCATATATGATCTTTTAACATTGATTTGTTAATAATATCTTAGTATTATCGTCGTTTCAGGTGTTAACTTACTTGTTTTCTTTGATACGTTTTGTTACGTATACCATGTTTATTATGGATAGGATGTAAGTTATTCATATCCAGAATGATATCAAGTACTTCAACAGTATTTTTAAATCATCAAATGATAATTATACTTGAATGGATACGATGGAGAATGAATCTCCTCGCGTTCGTGGAGACGGTAGTCCGTACGTACGCACGAGCGACAATATCATTCTTTTGATATTAAAATAAAATATAATTGGATGGTATAACATATATAAATAATAATTATCATGTTATATTTATTATTTGCATGAGTTACACATCATTATTATACCCATCCAAATAATTATTTATTGAATAACAATTACACCACGACGTGGAGACGGTAAGCCGTACGTACGCACGTATGGTGACATGTTATTAAAAAGATGGATAGAATACTGAATATGGTTGTACCATATTTATAATAACATCACAGTATATATAAGATACTGGATTTAGTATTTTATAATGGTAATAAAAAAGAAGGAAGAAGTGGAAAAATAAATGAATTTGAAAAAGGGTGGTGAAAACATTACATCTTCTTTGGGTTCTTTCTTTTGATTTGATAAAAAGGGCTCTTAAGTTGGCTTTCTGACTAAAGGAAGGCCTCTAAGATGAAGTGAGGGATGTTGAGAGAGTATTTGGGCAAAGTTTGGCCGAGCCAAAAGGCTTTGATGGTGTTAGTTAATGAGAAGAGAGAGTGCCCTTTTATAAGAGGGGTGAGGGGCACCTTTAGAAAAGCTGGAAATATTATTTTATAATAAATTCATATTCGGTTTCTAATGGCTCCAAAGTGGATTATTTATAGTTTAAGGTGTGGATAGGTTGAAAATCACTCAACCAATAGAATTTATACAGGTTTGGGTTACTATATTAACCTTATCATTAAGTATTAACTCTTAGTTAATTAGTTTCACTTTTACAATGTCTCTTTGTATTTTTATATTATATGGTTAATAAACTTACTATATACATCCAAGAGACCCCCAAGTGGTCCATTAATGATAAACCTATCGTGATATAAGTCTCTTGGCGAACCTTAGATTTTTAGAAATTTAATATCAATTAATAATATAATATTTGTTTTAAAAAGCCTTTTATGTCAATTTTGACACTATTCAATAATTGATTTTTTTGAACCTCATAACAGAATGATTACTTCAAAAAACGTTACTTACGTCACTCCTAACATATCTTATTAACCTATAAAATTAGTTTAATTCATTAAAAGTCTCAAATTATATTTATTTGGATATTTATAATATCAATTATTTTAATTTTTCACTATTATGGTAATTCCTGCATCATCATTGTGTCATAAATAAGATGAATTATTTAATATATAAAAATTATAAATAAAATATAATTATGTAGGAGATCTTTTTATCTTTATAATGAATATTTACAATAGAATTTATCTTATGTATAACACTATATTAAAAATGTTTTAGTAAATAAACATTGATTTTAACTCTTTTAACTCTTCTTTGAATTAAATAATAATAAATGTCCTAATCTAATCCAAGTGGACCTAAATGATAATATTTTATTCCTAATCTTGTTTTTGGTCGATACACACTTGTCCAATAGAATTAGGACATGTGTTAGGGTAATATTAATATCATTTTTACCCTTAATTACCCTATTTACTTTTAACCGTGGTAAATGAAAGTAAAAGGTTATTATTCACCAAAAATTATTATCATCTCATTGAACCACATTTTACTCCTTGATATTAACCGTGTCTCTCGGATTTTTGAAATTTCAATCATAGAAGAGGTAAAATTATGTTTTATGAAAAATTCAGTTTTTTAACTACCACTTAGTAGTTTCACTATTCGTCAATAATTGAAGTTTTTCAAAAAAATGCCAAATTTCACCCTAAGCTATAATTGATATTCCGAATTCAAAAATGCTATCTATTTTACAAAATTCAAAAAATAAAAGTTGCATTAATTAATTTTATAATTAATTCCCGCTGTCACAACAAATAGCGTGTTTTTAAGAAACAATATATATCAAAATATTGACAATTGTTTCTGTCCAATTTCAAAGTGAAATTAATTATAATCAACACCATTGGATAAAATGGTAAAAATATATTATAATTATACTTTAAAACCACTAAATAATATAATTTATCACTATAAATTATTTTGATTAAAAAAGTTGTTTTTAAGTATTTTTCACTATTCATAAAAATTGGACGTTCTCAGAAAAATACCAAAAATTCAACTTAGGATAATTTCGATATTCTGAATCCAAAAATGAAGTCCATTTTGAAATATAAAATATATATAATTTTAAAATTTAGGTATTACTATTCATAATGGCTAGTTTGATCGGTTGTGGTGTGTGTTAGAACTCGATGTTGCGTACAACACACGCTATTACATTATTCAAAGGGAAACGTACCGTAGAAACTTGGGGTGTTACAAAAAATAACACAAGGAGGACCTCTGTGTTGATCATTGAACATAGGGGGAGGACCCCCCTCACAAGGAATGCTGGAGTAGGGAGGACCTCTGCCAATTCTAGTGGGAACATAGGGAGGGCCTCTATGTCGATAGGAAGTGGTAGCATGAGGAGGAACTTTTTATTGATCGAACTAGACATGAGGAGGACCTTCATGTGAACCGTCAATGTTGGGGGGAGGGCCTCTACTTTGTTTAATGTTGGATAGGGTAGGACCTCTACCAAATATGGTAAGAACATGGGGAGGACCTCCACACTAACAAGTGATAGAGTGAGGTGGAAATTTTCTCTAGTTGAGGTTGATACAGGGAGGACCTCTGCTTGAGCTAAAAATGATGTGAGGAGGACCTTCATGTTGATGATATGAGACATGGATAGGACCTCTGTATCAATAATCATAGAGGACCTCAATTTTTTATGTCAATGAGACAGGGAGTAACTCTGATTTTACAGATGCTGGTAACATGGGGAGGACCTCAATACTAGATCTCATTGTCATGGGTTGGACCGTGATGACTACTGATCATGCCGGTAGCTAAAAGAGCCAAACCATCATGTCTATAAGGTAGATGAGGTCTCAATTATAATCAGGCATAGGTGAATCCCCAATCTACAATCTCAATAACCTATTTGAATGCGTTAGGGGGTGGTACGAGCCACTGAACCTATAGAAGATGATTTCCCCTTATGGGATTCTTCCTGATATTTCACTCGACATTGGCATCAGGTCATTCAGACGGGGACAAGCAGAGAATGTGTGCAGATCACCTATTCTCTGATCTGAGTGACTAGTAATTGGTGGCATTGATGTGTCCTAGTGGGATCCCACCTTGGTAGCTCCAGAGCGGTTTTCTTAGTGGGGATGACTCAAATGTCCCTTTTCTCATCGTCATAGGGGAGTGAGTCACAATAATGTTCTGTGGAGAGGCTCCCAAAGTGGTTGAAAGTTAGAGTGGGGATAAGTGTCTCCCTTCATATCCCTTGGGGGTGGTGGTGATGGTATGGAATGAAACCCTCCAGGTCCTAATTGCCCGTATATCACGTGGGAATGACCCCCTATTGCTCGTATCGATGAAACATGGTGTCTATCACCCTTCATTGAATGAATTAAAAGGTTGATACGGGGCTTGGATTCCTGGTAGTCATGGTCATGGATGATGACATAGAATAAGTTGAGTCATACAGTACTACCACATTATTACTCCTCATGTCCTTGAATTTTTGGGTAGGGGAAATTGATCTCCTATGGATTGAGTCCTACATTGTAAGAAGATTTAACTGTCAGTAAAGATAATAGGAAATAAATGACCAATTCCCCAACATCGTTCATTGATCCATATGTGGAGAGAGATATCCACACTGAAGATGATGCCAAACAGAATGCCCAATGATCAACCACCCCAGATTCCAGTGAGTTTCAAGCCAGTCCCACTATTTTCTTGGTGGGACCCAGGTTCAAATATATGGTTCTGTTGACATTCTTATCATTCAATGTCTCTAACACTAATAATCCCATGCTAATGAGAAGTGTTCACAATTTATGTTTCTGATGCATTCCACTAGGGTGCGCCCATCGTCGAGCTCCGCAAGCTATGACACATGCATTTGTTTCCCTGTATTCCTTTTTTCCAAAGGTAGGAGGGATTAATCATTTCTTCAGAAATGTCTAATCCTTAATAAAAATGAGACGATGGGATGTTAGTTCATCCTTCTATGGATTCCTCCATGGAATTCATTACCTAGCCCAGGTCTCACATAAATATCACGAGGTTGTTTGTGAACCTTATTCCTAATGTCATCTCTTTGCGGACACCATTTAATTACGTTGCTTATGTATGGACATTCCAAGGGGTGTAGTTATGGTGGTAACCTTTTTCCAGGGAAGTATTCATGTTGGGAATCACTAAGCATGTCTCTATGGTCGAACATTTTACCACCTATATTCTTCCTCATAAGAGATCTTGTCAAGGGTGTGGAAACCTGATGCATCCCACGCCGATCATGGGGTATTTTATTCTAGTGGAATTTATTTGAGGTTTTCCTTATCATACCATTTTTAACATAGGGTATGAATTCAGTTTAACATCTATAGGAGATGGTATAACTAATAAAAACACTTGTGGAGGTGGATCAGATTAGTACATCCATAAGAGAGAGCACCTGGAATGTTTACCAGATGGTTGGATCAAAACACCTGATAAGAGAGGACATAGGATGATATGTCCCATGAAGGGAAAATGTCACAACATGAAGGCTGATTTGTACACCACTGAGGGAAAATTGGGGAGCTGGACCTCGATGAACAGAACACCAAGGTTTACTATTATCTAGGATTAATCCTCTCGAAGGCTTCATATATACACTATATATAAGATAGGAATCAAAATTCGCTTAGTTGAAAGTGGTTATAATGGGATTAACCATGGAAATAATCCCATTTCCATAGGATTTATCTTTTTTAGATGAATATTTATTGTGTGGGAATTATGTATGGTTAGATTCCCAGGTACTACTAGAAGCTTCAGTGGTGTGGATGGAATGATATTTCTAGGATGTGGTGGCCCGGTTAAGAATCAGGATGGATATAGAGGACATAATGATACAATTTATGGAGTATAGAGAGTGATGGGATGGAACCTCATGGAGGTTTACTACGTATCCCAGTGGCTAGGAATCAATGTCCACATAGATCGAGATGGGGAAATGAGACACATAAGAGAGAGAATCCTGGAAATGGAGCATATGAATGGGGACTTGAAGGAAATATAACCTCTAGGCTAGGGAATGATCTTCCAGAGATGTAGTGACTAATGGTGAGGATCCAAATGGGAGTATAAGATGGGATTAAACCTTAAGGAGTCTTAATATGTACCATTTTTAGAACATTGGGATACAATTTCACATAGTTCTCAATGGAATCGTGGCTTACACATGGCTATCTTCCAATGTGGATGGATCATAACACCTCGTGAAGGTGGATCCAGGTGATGTGTCCCAATAAGGTAAGATGTCACATAATGAGTGTACATTCCTAGAAGAGAGTACCAAAGTTTACCATTGGTTGGGGTTGAATCTCAATGAGGCTTTCTACGTACCCTATGTAGAGGATAGGGATTAAAACCCATGTACATATGGATGATTTAGGGTGTACACATGGCTAGCAGCCCAAATGGATGTGAGGAATGTGGTTGGGGATTAACATTGAGGTTTACCAAGTGAAAGCTGATTTTGAAACCACTAAGGGTGGATCATAGAGGTGAACCACTAATAGGGGACACCAAAGTTTGTCTTTGGTTGTGATTGAATCACAAGGAGGCTTCCTATGTACCCTATTTAAAATATAGTGATCAAAACAGTGTAGTTCAGCACTTAAGGTCATGGGTCTTATCCACTGAGTTGGACCATATGGAGTTATAGTCACAGTTAACCTCTAAGCCCCTATGATTCATGATTGGTGTGATAAATAAGAGGTATTAATAGACATGATGATCATGTCGCAAAAGGTGTGACCATGAGAAGTGATATGGGGATTACGCACTGAGGCGGCTATTTCATTGTAAAAAGGCATAGAATAGGTTTCACTTGTTGTGCTACCATTTTAAATTTTCCCTGAAACTCACAATGGTTCCACCATCAATAGATGGGTAGAGACCTACTTTACGAAGGTTGGTGGTCAGCTAGGTTTTCAGGCCCAATGAATCTTAGGGACTCTCATTGGTCGAGGGGATGCGAATTCTGGCTCATTGCACACTTTTGGGAGGAATTGTGGCATACTCTGGGCCTCTCTTATAGATTTAATATATGTTCGTGAATCACTTCCTAATACCAATACAGGACCAGTTACCCTAAATAAATTAATTTAGTTCAATTCTATTTTATATGAAAAATATTGGGATCTCTTAGGTGGGTCTATCTATATGTGTCTAAGGTTCTCCATCATTATCTGATAACCTAAGGTCGCTTATGTTTTGAAACCATATAACCAAGTGCATTAGAAAATGATCCCAAACGAAGAGGTGATTAATATTCTAATGGTGTGATCAATCCATTATAAGGCTTCCTATGTATCCTTGTTATGACCAAAATAAAAACCCACAATGTTCATTTAACCCATGTAGTTTTATAAAATGAGGAAATATTTATATTGGTTCACTAGGAAACCTTCAATCTCAGGTCCCAGAGGAACATCCTATGTATCCTGAATATTGAAAGAATCAAATCGTTCATAGTTCATTCTTTCAGAACTTATATATTGGGGTTTCTTATGTCATTATATGGACTTTTGGTAAATATGACATGATTACTGTAACTCCCTAAGCTCATGTGATCCATGCTCAGTGCAAGAAACAAGGGATATAAAGTAACCAATGTTATTTATTTAGACAAGAGACTCCTATGATGGTCCCTACATGGCTGATCAATATGGAGCTCAGGTATCATACGTAGGTGGCCTACGTATCCTATAAATTGAAGGAATCAGAGTCATCATAGTTCTCTTTAGGTTGGGGCTTACACACAGAGGATTTCCTAGATAGTGAATATTTTTTATGCCAGTGAGTTGTTTGTTGCTTCCCCCTAAGCCCAAGTAATCCATGCTCAGGGTGAGAAATAAGAGGAAGCAGATGACCATCCTCATGGTGTATGGGTATGGGACTTGCATATTAGAATACTCATTAAGATGATGGGTTTAGAGATTGGGCCTTATGAAGGCTTCCTACCTATCTTGGTTATGGTAGGAATAAAAAGTTCTCATAGTTCGTTTTTTTCAGGGCTTACACAATGTGGTTTTCCTATTGATATGGTCTTACACGCCGAAGATAGAAAATATTTTTTAGTCCTATGATGAAATAGTGATATAGCATTCATGTCTAGAAGATGTCTCCAGACCCAGTTGGAACATCCTGGGAGCCATCACATGACCTGACTTGATACATATGGAGGGTGTCACAAGATCAAGTATGGCATAGTCTAATAGGTGTTGCATGTCTTGGATGACACCTATGGGAGACACCACGAGGCCGGGATGGCATGTATGGAGGGCATCACAAGTCTCACCTAATGTGAACATAGGGTGTCATAGGGGATTGGTTTTCATGTCAAATTTCTTTTTTAAGACTCAACTGACATGAGTGTGCACTATTATATGAGTCAGGTGATATATCTGCGGGATAGTGTACGTCCTGGGTGATGGACCCAAGGGGTCTACAAGATGATAGTGGTGTTTGTGGGAGAGTTGTGTGACTTGTCTTGGTATGTATGGAGTATTCCATGTGTCCCAACTATAATTATTAATGAGTTTCCTGATATTTGAGTGAAGTTTCCTGGTGATGTCCAGTGTATTTGGATGACATATGAAAAACACATGGGTGGGGGGGAAGTGATCATGTCTCTCACTTAATCCATCCACCTATGATATTGGTTCTCACCCTTATGTTGAGAATACCTATGTTTTATTTAGTTTTAGTTATCTTCAATCTCACATGATCCAATGGTCTTGCAATATTTCCTTCACATAACCCACCAAAGGCCCTTTCTGTGATCTATGAATGATCACATGAAGTTATTTATTCCTAGCGCATGACTACTCCAGTTTTCCACCAGTATATTACCTAAAAAAAATATAGTCGGTCACATGATCATTCCGAGAAGTCTATAGAATTTGAGAGTCAAATCCTACAGAGTCTAGGCATCATGAATCCAACCACATTTTCATGGTTTTTTTCAAGCTAGGGTGGGGGATTTATAGGCTTCAACATCGGGGATACTCACCAGTTTGTGCAGTATATTTGGCACAAGTCTAGGATGGATTTGAAAAATGGTTCTAGAACCACACAACCTTGAGAGTCTCTTCCCTGGACTTCTCTAGGTGCGTCCCCTAATTTTTAGTGATCAAAGGTCTCTTCTGTCAACTCTTCTCTTATCAGATTATTACTAATTATTGAATAATTGTTTGATAAGACGTTTGTGTCAAAGGACATAAATTCCATTGTGATTAAATGTATGAGGACCTTTTCAAGATCCAAATTACTGTTGAAAGACACTCACAAGACCTTGGTTGATATGTCTTGGGGTCTTATAGGTCTACACCATGGGTGCTCTAGGTGTGTTTCATGCCTTCCAGTGACTGCAAACACCTATCGCCTCCTCCCTTTTAATTACATTTTTTTATGTGAAAAAGGAAGGGAGTCATGATAGATTTTATGAGTGTTTTGAGGATATTTCATCTATTTTTTGGTGATCCATCACGTGACCGACATGGTTCATATGGGGTGCATGAGCATTCCATGTAAAAAATTGTTTATTAATCGTTAGCGCACTGTAAAGTTGCATGGGGTGCTTCATATGGAAAGGATGAAAAGACAAAGGGATCTCAAGAGGTGAGGCGGACATGTCGCCGAGAACTTGCGACGCCTTTTGGGTTACTAGGGGTGTCTCACATGTCCTTTAGTGATGGTGAAAACCTCTCACTTCCCCTTTCTTTCTTATTTGTTTTATTTTAAAAAGGCCATGGATAATGTTAGTTGGATGACTAATATCTTGTATTTTTACTCGATTTTTGGATGATGTATCGCTTTAACAATATGGGTCATATGGAGAGTGTGAAAGCATGTTGTGGACAGGTCTATCCACCTATCCTTATAGAATCAAAGAGTTGTCTAGACACCCTTGAGGACTTTATTGTGGTAAGGCTAACGATCCTGAGGGCTTCAGTGGGGTTTCATGGTGTTTCTTAGATCTCTCAGGCTTGGGTTGCACGTCGCATGTCTTTCAGTAATTGTAAACCCCTCTCACCTCCTCCTCTCTATCTCCTTCATTTTATGTGGCGAAGGCATAGAGGTCATGCCAAATTTCCAAGATATCACCAAGTGATTTTATTCTTCACAATGATGATTTGGAACACGAGATTCGCAACCACTGAGGTTCTCTACCTTTAGAATATCATTCCCCTTTATTTTAGATGGATTATGGATGGTTTTCCCGGAACTCGCTAATGAAAAACCATGTAGCCTGAGGGAACTCATTTGGTTGTATAAGGGGCCTTTTCAAGAACATGTAGGTTTTTTAAGGGGGCTCCATGGTACTTTCCGTGGGTGATACACCATGCGTGGGGATGTCGCCTGACCTTGAAATGGTCACCTTATAATGATTCTTTTAGAGGACTCATGAGTCTTCAACCATAAATTTATTCCATTATTTTTTTAGAAAAAATAATAAAAATATTTAGATATTTCATCCATTATAATTTCTCAATTCTTATTTAGAGGGCATCAAAAAATTCCTCCCCTTAGAAGTGATATTCAAGGGGACAAGGACTCGGTTATGAGGAAAACTAATACCCACCAGAACCTTTGATGATGTTGTGAACCAGTTCTTTGGGTGATGTTTAGTATACTTGGAGAAATTTGGTATTTTTATAACTAAATATATATAGAGTGTGGAGGAAAATTCGTTCCACTAACCACCTTTTCATAGAGTACTCTCGCTATTTCTCCCTTCACGAGACCTTGCCACAAATCCTGATTTCAAACCTTTCCTGCAAGTCCTCGCTGCGAACCCATCATGCCAAAGCTCTTTCGTACGACTTATTTCTATTTTTGTGCTTGTCTACCTCAACCAAAAATTAGTTTTTCAGTAATTAATCATTCTTTTTCTATGATGTAAAAGGTCACCTCAAGTGGTTTCGTGAGACTCGCTAACCCAATTATTCAAGAACTTGAAAATCATGACCATTTTTAGGTGACACGTTCATGAGCCATCATACAGGTCATGAAATTCTCGTGATTACTTGAAGGTGTGATGCACCCCAAAAGTCCTATGGAGTTCATGAAGTTTGAAAAATCTCTATGTTGTATGTAAATCCATTGTTGGACCATGTGATGTGCTTGTTTCTCTGTCTCATGTCATGTTTTATTTTTGTCAATACATTTCATTTTCTTTATCTATCATATTCCACTTATTAATTTTTAGATGTATTCAAGTTTCTACCAGGTTTCCTCATCTTCCACCATCCATAGGGATATGATTTCTAGGAATCAAAATGCGGTACCCCATTATCTCATATATATATATAATGAGGTCCTGATGAGGTTCCTTTCATTTGGAAACCAGAATTATATCTTATCCGATCGACTTAAAATATACAGGTTTGGCTTGAAAAATTATTCTTATATACCTCCCCAAGATTTTAAACTACTATTTGGTTGGGTATATAGGTCCATACACTACATTCAGGAAATGATTACCGAGTATGGTCAGCTTTTTATAGCCCAATATCAAGGCTTTTCTTATCTATTATCATGTTCCCCCTAATTCCATATGGTGATGAACTTTCTAAACAAAATTTCACCTAGAGTTACTCAAGATAATTCACCTATTCTTTGGACACCTCCGGTGGTATATGGTTCTCAAAATGGAATCTTCATCCTGGTTGAAATATCTCCGATGAATGGGCATGTCCATTCGGGGTGATACTGTGAATTTATGAGTTTTTGTTTTTGAGTTTACTATCCAATTCTATTATTTTTATGATATCATGATATTTTTTTTTTGTTCTACACTCATCTTTTTTTTTGAATTAGAATGAATTCTTGGAATTGGATGTTGAAATCTTGATATATTTCCTTTGAGGAATGCTCGTGAATGCTTTCTCCATATGAGGTTCTGTATCGTTAATATATTCCTACTATATTGAGATCAGCTGATGTGAAAAGGGATTATATGGGAAAGAGATATGTCTTATAGAATAAGTGTTTTACATATCTGTGGAAATAATCTCAGCCAAAATAAGGCCATTTAAGGATCATCATGATGATTTCGATGACCTTTAGATTAAATCCTTTTAGCTCAAAACTTGTGTTAATTTAGTTTAAGTTCATTTTGCTCGAACCATCTATTGATCTAATTTAAGGTCTTTTAGATTGGACCATCAATTTGTTTATTTTAATGGTTTTTACCTCGGAACATCTATTGCATTAGTTTAATGTCTTTTAGCTTTGAACATCTATTGCTTTTGTTTAAGGTCCTTTATCTCAAACCATATATTGCTTTCATTTAAGATATTATAGCTTATACCATCTATTTCATTAGTTTAAGGACATTTAGCTATGTCCATATATTGATTCATTTTAATGTATTTTATCTCGGACCATATATTGATTTAGTTTAAGGTTTTCTTGCTCAAACATTATATTTCGTTAGTTAATGAGGTTTTAGTTTGGACCATATATTGCTTTAGTTTAAGGTTTTTTTAGCTCGAACCATCTGTTTGATCATGGGATATGAGGCAGACATTCCAGGAGTGACCTAAAACACTATGAGGTTTTAGATCCTATCCTTGTGTTGTTGAGGCTCATGAGGATCATAATCCCATTTTTTTAATGTGAGACGCTTGGTTGATGACCATAGGTGTATATGCAAGAGCAATGGTCACATATGAATAGTCATTCCAAGGGGTCCCTTGAATTCAATTATCTTTTCAAATATCTATGGAAGATATATGAATGTAATATTAATGAGGTTATAATAATAGGTATACAAAATCAACCTCATTAGTTGGGGTATGGATGACATAAATCGTAACCTCAGAGTTTGAGTCCATGAATATAAGATGGTGCAAACATACTTATGTCCCTTAAAATTATTAAATACCAGGTTCCTCCATGGTGTTGAAGAGGCTCACAAGGATCAAAGCTCCTTTCTATAACAGAGAAGATGCAATTAGTTGGTGGGTCAATGACCTTATGAATTAGTAGCATTGCAAGTGATAGACTATCCACGCTTCTTTCTGAGGGATATGGAAGATTTTTGAAGACATAAATGTGTAGATAATGATGTTGGATATGGGAATAAAGCAATCCAGGATGGGTTCAGGAACCCTAGGGAAACTAGCTCTTAAAACGAAGCTCAAACTCTATGACCTGTGGTTTCGAATCCCAAGACATGGTCCATCGAAGGCTATGAAATGAATTTTCACAATCCATCTTTGAGAAAGGATACGAAACACAATGATGTATCATCAACGATATTGAATCCACTTGGATAGTTTGATATGGGGATTTTAAATCATGATCTATAGCACTCAAATCCATATAATGGTTTGGGATAGTCATATAGGGAGAGGTTCAGACACACTGGGGTGTTGAGTTCTATCTTGATGATGTCAAGGATCATGAGAATTGGAATGTCCCTTTTTGTCATGAAACATTTGGTTGACGGTCGTAGGTGCATATACATGATCCAAGGGAATTTATGGATTGTCAAGAGAAGGGTCCTTGAAGCCATATATCCTTTCCAAAGTCCATGGAATGTTTTGATGATTCAAGAAACCCCAACTCTCATAGTGTGGTTTTTAGAAGACATACAATTCAAGAAGGGGTTTAATTCCCTAAAATTATTTTCACTGTCTACTAAACATATTCTCATAGTGAGGATGTGTGAAAAATATTTCCCTAACTTTTTTTGGACCAGGGGATCCAGTGACCATAACTTGGATTTTACTAGGGTTATAGTCCCTATGAACTTGGCACCATTTATGGTTGTACCCAAATTGTTTTCAAATCCTTGAGGATGTAGAGTTTAGAAGGTAGAGAATAAACGTTTTCTCACGTCTCCCTATGTGGGTTTTTCCCAAACAAGTTTTCTGTCTCTTTCTTTGGCAGTTTAAGTTCTTGTGATTTGGACCGTTATGCGATAGAGTTTCAGGTTGTACAACTTTGACTATATCAAAAATAGGTTAGGGTCATGGCTTGGATGGACATGACATGAATTATGTGACACAAGATGTTAATTAAGATACCCAGGGTTAAGATCCCTCCAACCCCTTCTCAAACATGGAATGAAAATGACGTAAATTGCAACTCTAGTATCTTAGGTAATGAGTAATGACATTGGATAATCATATAAGGAGCATTCCATGCACACTGGGGTGTTGAGTGAAACTATGATGATGTTAGGGGTCATGAGAATTGGAATTTACTTATTCATAGTAACACATTTGGTTGACATCCACAAGCACATATGTAGGATACATGACCTTTCATGCATAGTCAAGTAAAGGGTCCTTGAAGCTGGATACCCTTTCCAAGAGACATAGAAGGTTGAAGACAGTCTAATATTCTCAATACAAGGAGTGTGTTATATGGATTTGAGGTTATCTTAACGGATGGTGGGAGCACTCTATACTCTAGTTGATCGAGGCAAGTCTCTTGTGGTCCTTTGATGAGGAGTAAAAAATTGAAGATATTCTGCATAGTTTATTATCATATAGTGGGGATGCATTTGTGTCCATCCAGTTTAACATCATGTGGTAAGAACATGATTCCATACAGTTTGGCATCATGAAATAAGTATGTAGGAACCGCCGTTAAAAGAGATAATGATACGGTTGGGCCAAAAGAAGGAAACTTGTGCATCACTACGTATCCCATGAAAATGAGAATCAAGACACACGTAGATATGGATGTATGTGGAGTTTAATGTATTGTAGTAAGGAATAAATCCATGTCATTTAACATCATGTGTTAAATAATAAATGTTCCATGTATTTTTACGTCATGCGGTGAGGACCATGTTTCACAATTCAATTTCATGTTGCAGGGACATGTACGAACAGTTTAGGGTCATGTGGACTGGACCATAAGGTGGAATTTATAACTTGGGGGGTGTGTAGTGTGGTTCTATGAATCAATCAATCTTTAATGAAGAACAAAGAAGTCTCAACCACACCATTCACCATTCAAGGAAGTATCAATCCAAAGATCCATAAAGGGTCATGGCTGTTGCTGGTCCAAAAGACAAAATTTTTGGGCGTCCGTGCATATCTCCTGAAGATTAGACTCGAGACACATGTAGTTCTAAAAGATGAAATAATTTTTTTTATCACTCATACATTGAGTTGGGAATTAGTTCTATTTACAGTTTAAGTTAAGCCAAGTATTGGAGATCCAAGCATCACTACATATCCTTTACGACAGGAATCAAGCTACATGTAGTTCTTGATGTTCGATTTAGTTTTACATCATGTGGTGAGGAAGAAGGTGGATCGATGTGCATTTGTGGAGAGAATGAAACCACACATAGTTTTTGGAGTACCATGCAGTTTATTGCATGGAGTAAGAACATCGACCGTGAATTTTAACATCACAAGGCAATGAATTGTGGTATGCCTTTTGTAGTCTTTCATTTAGGACCATAATGGAATTGTTATACAATTCTATTCATTGATTTTGAGGGAAGTTCCCATCCATGATTCCTAAGATCATGTGATCTACGCTCGATGTGAGAATCAAGGAGCAACATGGGTTTCCCGGCAGTGAAGAGACAAGAGAGGGGTATAACAAGGGAATTTTATATGATGTAGTGGCTAGAAAAAGATGTAGAATAAATGGATACAGATGTATCACATTGAAAATTATAATCAATCCAAATGTATTTAATATGGAATCATTTAGTTTAACATCATGAGGCAAGGATGGTGGATTACCCGATGTAAAGGGAAAGGGAAGTTGTGGATTTATACTATTTTATGTAATTTGGTACGAACATTGGTCGTACAGTTTAATGTCTTTTGGAATGGATGAATTCCATACAGTTTAATGTCATGCAGTTAGGAAGAAATCCATACATTTTAGCATCATGCGATTATAATGAAATGTTCCATACATTTTAATGCCATGTAGTGAGGATGAATGATAGGGATTACTCTGGTGTGGATGATTGTTTTCTTAACAACTTATGAAAAGTATTTCTTATGAAATATCACATTAGTGGGGGTGCGATGTTCTCCCCATCAATGGTGGTCAGTGAATAGGATCTATTATGATAGACCTTATTTATTATGTAAGGTTCTTCCCACTTTGGCTCCAATATTGGGGGATTCATTCCTGGAATAATTAGGGTTATGAGATCCAACACTATTTCTCTTAAAAGGAAAAAGAAAAGGTAATAATTTTTATTAAAATCTTATGCAATCCAATTCGGGTGGACTTTGAGGGCGTAAAATATTAGAAACCTTTCTCATCTAACTATTCCAACTCATTAAGTTGTTTTTGCAAATGTTCATCATCTTAGATTTTTCCACATATGGATATTCGGAGTGAGGTAAGATGAACCTCTATGGGAAACATTGCCTCAGTCCCACACACAAGTGAGTTTGGTGCTTCTTGTGTAGCAGTACTTGTGGTGGTATGGTAGGCCCACAAATCATGGAAGAGTTTATATGGAAAATAACTCTTATCCTTGTTCACTATATTTTGGAGTATGTTCAATAAGGTCTTATTGAAGGCCTCTATCTTTCCATTTGTTTCCATGTGATATAGGGATGATTGATTGGATTCAATATTTAGCAGTATATAGAAATTTGGGGGGGGGGATGAAGGGTGATGTTTTCATGGATTTGGAAGGCATGAAATTTCTTGGTGAATTACACATAGTCTTGTATCATGGTTTTCCAGTAATATCTCAGCCTCTATATTTGGAGGGAGAGCCTCGTTCATGATTGATGGGAACCACAAGAACATATGTGGACTTCCTCCATGACACTAAAAACTTATCATTCTACTATGCACCTAAGGAAAATTCCATCAAAACCACACTTATAGATTATTTTTTGCTCATTTGGGCCATCTTGCAGAGTTAAATTTGATGAATGATGTCGAATATATTCCCTTCAAGCACGATCTGCTAGGAGATTCATGTCTTCATGATAATTGATTATGGGATCCATCCATCTAGGGGTGGTTATTGGTACATCATGATTTATGTTTGCCTTTTCCTAATTGATCTCTTCCATGTCGCATATGGTAATTGATGACACTATTCTCTGATGTGTAACATGAAAGGTTGCTTCCTCCCAATTAGGGTCGTCTAGGATGAAGAAATCATTAGCAAGTGCAGCAGAACTAGAATTATATGATCAGGGAGCACAATAAAATGTTTTGTTGAAGAGGAATGTATCCATCAATATTCTAATGTTTCCAGTGAGGGGGGTCCAACTCTTCCTTATTAATGGCACATTCGTTGTTGATATGATTTATCACTAGTTATGAGTCTCATTTGATATTCAGGTATGATATGTGTAGTTTTAAGACTACTTCCAAGATAGAAATGAGGGCTTGGTATTCTACCACATTATTTGTGCGTCCTTCATATAGTGAAAAATAGTAGGGAAACTGCTTTTTCAAGAGAGACAAATACAATCCTCAGTCCAACCCGATTGATATTCAAGTTCTCTATTCTAGTGTCGAAAGGACTTTGTGAGGTTCCACCAAAGTAAATCTCCCATGTACATGTATTTTAATGGGAATAAAAGTCCTCTTCATTGGGGATCTCAGTGTCTTCTGGTGTATTTTCTAGGGCAGGGTGCACCGTGGGGAAATCAACCAAGCCTTTCCCTTTCCTTGACTTTGTGACACAAGTCAGATGTCATATTGTTGAAGAATGACATCCCATTGAGCCGAGAACCCAGTTAACATATGGAAGCCAAGGATGGACTTGAGGAGATAAATATGAGATACTAGGTGGACCTCGTGGTTCTAAAATTAGTGCCTCATATTTTTCATTGCAAATATGAGTGTGAGGCAGTTCTTCTCGATATCATAGAACTGGCCTTATCTGGGTCAACCTCTTTGTCGTGGTGACATTCCACAAAGTTGAGGAACATTCCCGATGTTACCCCAAAGTAAAATTTCCGAATATTCGACTTTAGACTATATTTTCATAGAATGTCGAAGATTTCTTAGAGATCCATGATGTGATCATATAACTATCTGGATTTAAAAATTAGGTCGTCGACATACAACTTGATTATCCTTCCAAAAAATGGATTAAGGATTGTAATAATGATTCACTAATATGTGGCACCCGTATTATTTAATAAAAATGGAATGAATTGATAGAATAAGACTCCTTGAGGTGATTCAAAGTTGGTGTATTCTTCATCCATGTGGGCCATCTCGATTTGATTGTACCGTGAGTACTCATCCAAGAACAAAAGGGCCTGGAAGCCACCAATTGAATCGATCAAGAATCATATGATAGGTAATGGAAAATCTTCCATTGGGAAATACCTATTTAGGACTCTAAAGTCAATGAATTCCCTAATATTATCGTTCTTCTTCTTGATAGGGATGATGTACACAAGCCATATCGGGTATTTCACTTCACAGAAAAAGTTGGATTTGATAAACTTGTTTACTTCCACCTCCATATTGGTTCATGATAGGGGTTCTTCCTCCAAGATTCTTTCCTAAATCCTCAATTCTCATCGCGAAATCTGAGATGATGTGTAGCCACATATAGATTCAGTTCAGAAATTTATATGTAGTAGGAGGAAAACACATATCAGTGCTGCTTCAGAAATGCAATGTACAACTCTTACCCTTTGAGAGCAGTGAAAAAACTAATTAAAGTAGGTCATGAATCATCTTTTATCCCAATATTTATCAACCTGGTCTCATCTATGTTAGTGGTGACTCCTTCCTCAAATACTAGAGGGATGTTTATGATATCATCCTCAAACAATTATAAATCTTTGGATACGTATTCAGGTGTATATGGAAGTCCAGGAGCCTCTCTCTTAGTATCAGGGTGAGGAAGGTCATTAGAAGATATAACACCCTCCCCTGCTATTTGGGTTGTTGCAGATAGATGTTAGAGATGATTTTCACTGAGGACAGGAGAGGTTTGGACCTCTACGGAAATATCTTCTACTTAGACCATGCTTATTAGGACCACATTTTCATCCTTCTACATACTCTAGGGATTCACAGGGGCGGTACCTAATCCATTGGGGGCTGTAACCTGTATATCATCATGTTACATTGGTTACTTACCTTCCTTATTATAGAAATATGCTTCAACATACATGGCTCCCCAGGTCTCTAAGGGGGCTCTATCACCATGTAGTATTCCATGTAACGCCCCGACTCGAGTTACCTATAGTCGGTGCGTTATTACATAACATGGGTATGATCACAAGGGATGAAATCCTGAAATACTAATCAGTTTAGTAGCCCCAGAAGTACTAGATACATTCATATGTTTTACATTACATCATGAAATAAAAACATCTACAACATTTTTTCCCATTTTTAAAAACACTTATATCCTTAGACTATCCCAGTAGGTCAACCATAAAATACTTCTTCACATCCTAGGAATAATAAAACATAGAAAGGGGTGAGCTCAGATGCTCCATAAGGATAACAATATAGAAGAAACTTTCATAAATAAGCATAAAAATTTAAGGAAATGTATATGACTAAAACTATAGCCTTTTAAACATAAACTTCTGCATGATATGGCAAAGATATAATCATGTAATTCCATTTACTTATTCACATTGATATTATACTAGTCTAATAATCACAGGAAATATCAATAACCACTTTCATAATGATAGAATTCATAATGCCAGACTTCATAACTACATAGTCAAGGCCTTGTGAGAAGACTACAAATAAGATTTTGTCAAGGCCTTGTGCCGAGAAACTATTTTGTCTCATGAGACCTACTGATGCATCGAGGAGCTATAGTGGGCTCCACACGTCACTTACTAAGTCCAATTAATTCCTCATATGAAATGGTTTTAAAATAACATAAAAATTCATATTAAAAATAGCATACGAAATGTGAATACTTTATCCATAAACCATTAATAGTATAAGAATAACAAATCCATAGTCAAAAATATCACAAAACCTTCAATAGAATATGGGAGGTTTTTATCATAATAAATCAACTTCAAACAAGCTTAAAATCCATCAAAAGGACGTTGACATAGATAAAATCAAAAAAAATTAGAGAAATATCTCTTTATTTTTTTGAAATAATTTAAAATTAATATAAATATAAAATAAAAAATTATTTTTAAAACATTATTATAAGCCTATAATGGAATATTTGATGATGTTATAATGGTATAAAATAGCTGCACTCGCCGTATAATTTAAAAAACATTCTTACCTTAATTTTCTCAAAAAGGTCATAATGTACCTTTTTTGGAAAACGAAAGAAAGATTCCTTTCAAAACATATAAGGTCAAAAAGGGTATAAATTAATTTTACCCATAGTATAGAAAATAGTAAGAATGTTTTGAATTACATTTTTAAGAAAACATGGATGTGGATGAAAAAGAGGTCCCAATAGATACTTGCGTAAAAACAACCTCATATATTAAAGAGATTGGAAAATTAACCATTACCATGTACTTCTCCTTAGTAGATGGTATGTTAAAATCTTATATAATAGTTAAATAATTATTATTAAATTATACAATAACTATATACATAAATATGATATCATATATGATCTTATAATATTGCGTTGTTAATAATATTTTAGTAGTATCATCATCTCGGGTGTTAACTGATTAATTTTACTTTATATGATTGGTTACAAAAGACATGTTTGTTATGGATAGGATATATTTTATTCATATAAATAATTATATTAAGTTCATAAACATTATTTTTAATCATAAAATGAAAATTATTCTTGATTTATTACGATGGAAAATTAATCTCATCGCGTCCGTGGAGACGGTAATTTCTACATACGCACGAGTGACAATATCATTATATTGATAGAGAAATCGTATTTAATTGGATGTTATATCATATATAAAGAATAATTAACATGTTATATTTTTAATTTACATAATTTATAATCATTATTATACCAATCCAAATAATGAAGTGTCTGAATAACAAACTACACCACAACGTGGAGACGGTAATCCATACGTACGCACGTATGGGTACTTTTTCATTTATAGGATGGATAGAATAATGAATATGGTTTTACCATTTTTATAATAACATAATAGTATATTGAAGATACTAGAGTTATTGTTTTATAATATAAACAACAAATAAAGAGGAAGTGGAAGAAGAAAAGAACTTGAAAGAGGTGATGAAATATTTACCACTTCTTGAGGTTCTTCCTTTTTATTTGATCAATAGGGCTCATTAGGATGGCGTTCTGACTGAAGTAAGGCCTCTAGTATGAAGGTAGGAAATTTGGTAGGATATTTGGTTAGGTTTTGTCCGATCCAAAAGGCATTAGAGGTGTAACATTAAGAGAATGGGTAGTTGCCTTTTATAAGAGAGGTGAGGGTCACTTTAGGGAAAGCTTGAAATATTATTTTATAATGAAATAATTTTCGGTTTTTAATGGCTCCAAAATAAATTATTTAAAGTCTAAGGTGGTTATGGGTCGAAAACCTCTCAACCAATAGGTTTTAGACAGTTTTAGGTCATCATATTAACCATATCTTCTAGGTTTAACTCTTAGTTAAATAGTTTGACATTTACCATGTGTCTATGTATTTTTATATTATATGGTTAATAAACATACAATAAAAATCCAAGAGAACCCCATGTGGTTCATTATTAATATATATAATATTATCTATGTCTTTTTTCCAAACCTTAGATATTAATGATAACTATATAAATTAATAATATAATATTTGTTTAAAAAACACAATTAAGTAAATTTTGACACTATTTAGTATTTTAGTTTTTTGAAATACATAAAAACATTATCACATCGATTAAAATTTATTTAAACAACCCTAACATGTCCTATTAACCTTTAAAATTAGTGTAATTCATTATAAGTCTCAATTTACATTTAATTAGATATTTATAATATCAATTATTTTAATATTTCATTAATAAGTTAATTGCTGCATCATAAGTGTGTCATAATTAAATTAAATTATTTAATGTCTAAAAATTATAAATAAAACACCATTATGTAGGAATTTATTTTAGATTTATAAGTAATAATTATAGTCAAATTTATCTTTTTTATAACGCTATATTAAAAATTGATTAGTTATTAAACATTGAATTTAACTCTTTTAACTTTTCTTTAAATAAAGTAATAATAAATGTCCTAATCGAATCCTTGCAAACCAAAGAGGGTAATATTTTATTCATAAGGTTTATTTTGGTCGAATTATACTTATCCAATAGAATTAGGACATGTGTTAGGGTAATTATGATATCATTTTTACCCTTAATTACCCTATTTACTTTTAACCACGGTAAATAAAAGTCAAAAGTTACTATTCAAAAAAATTATTTTCATCTTATTGAACCAAATTTTACTTAATTATATTAACCATGTATCTTGGATTTTTGAAACTCAACTCACAGAAGCAGTAAAATTAAGTTTTACGCAAATTTGCAAATGCTCATAGGAGGTGGGTAAAAGACGGTAAAAGTTCAATAAAATTTTTATATATCTAAACCTATTATAAAAAGAATCTAATGAATTAAATTGAACTTATATAGGTATTATGTATCTATTTAGACCTAAAATAAATTTAAATAAAATAAATACTTATTTAAATAAAAAGTCAATTTTCACCAATAATGCAGTGTTTTTCACTATTCATCAAAAATTGAAAGTTTTCAGAAAAATACAAAAAATTAACCCTAAGCTAATTTAGATATTCTAAATTCAAAAATAAGTTCATTTTGAAAAATAAAATTTATAAAATATAAAAAATTGGGTATTACTATTCATAACGGCTAGTTTGATTGGTCACGGTATGTTGGAATCACGAAGTTGCGTACAAGGCAAGCTATTGAATTATTCAAAGGGAAACATATCATGGAAGCATGGGGTGTTACATTACAGACTTTCTATTGATGGTGTACTTTATAAATTGATGGAATATTGATGGTATCTGAAGGTGGCTGTGGCGCTAGGGCCTTCCAAAAGGGGCATTATATGCAGTATCCTACTAGATAACCACGGATATCGCATAAGCTATGAGCTACCCAAATTGGAATTCAAGTTTGATATTACCTAGGTGTATCAAATCATGCTTGTAATATCCATTGATAGTTATCTTTTTGGGGGATATGTCCCCTTCTTTGTACCCCAGTCATCAGAGGTTCTACACTAGGATAAGATTGATCCCTAACCCATTATCAATCTACCCCATTTGGACATTGACATTATTAAGTCCTCCTGAAATGTTTAAGGGTCTAATGTGCCCCTAGATGTCCACCTCATGATCTTGATCAGTGAATGAGATTGTGATAAGAGATGAAAAATTCTCCACCACTTATACCACGGTAGTAGTGACTTTTCTATCGAATTCTTGTGGGCTTCAAATGGCTTCAGAATGTGACTCCCTAGCTTCTTCGGATAGAAAGAGTTCATCTAAGAGGAATAGATTGGCTAGGACTATAACTAACAATATTATAGCATTCTAATTTTGTGCCATAGTTCTATGCTTCCTAAAAAGGGGCTTCTCCTAGGCATGTGGTTCAGGAGCTGGAGCATCCAAGGTAGATGGACCTGGTACTTATACTGAGGTTGAGGGAATATCCACTGCCAGAGGTGTATGTTCTATCAACATTCTTTGTTTCCTGGGTTGATATGATTGGACCCCCTATAGGTGATCATGCAAGAAAATCAGATGCATACGACCACTATAGGGCTCTGAGGCACCTCCTCACCAACTTTGGACGTACTGTAGTTTTTACAACGAGTCTTGGTTGTGTATATGTCCTCCATTTGAACATGACTGAAATATTGAGTCTGACGATGTCCACATTGTCCCTTATATCCTCAGGTTGGGTGCACGCATCCTCCCACTCCTCAGTTATATGTGGGGAAAATGTATTTCATGGCATAATAATCTTCAGATAACGGATATATCAAGAGTATTGTTTTGAAAAAACCAAAGATGTTCTCCTCATCTGATGAGAGTTCTATTTGGTGTGGGGGGGGGGGGGGTTCATGTCATTAATGTTTTAGGGAAGAAATTAACGAGGGTTAATGACTTATTTGTAAGAGAATATGATTATTCCTCTTTTCATCATTCTACTAGTGGTGGTCACACGTGCCTTTGGGATGCAGATCTGATGCCTCTTTCATGGATGGTAGAGCTGATGTTGTCTTTCCAAACTGTTCACTCAGAGTGGCATGGGCTCAATGAAATATCTTATGAACTATCCAGTCATCAATGTTTCATGCATATCTGTTTATGACCTCCCACCGATCATCCTCTTCGTCCGGTAGAGCCATGGTTATGCAAGACAATTTCTCTAGAGAATTTTACAGCGCTACTTGTCCGAAATTGATCTTTCCTTGAAGGATGTCTTTGAAGATGAAACAATTCTGGATATTATGACCCAACCTTCTGTGGAAAGGTAATTAATCAGTCTTGTCAGTGAGGTTGACCGCATCTGGCTTCTTGGGTTATGAAAGTGTGAGTAGGTTATTTCCCATGGATCTCATTAAATAACTCCGGATGTATTCATTCCAAAATGAGTACACCATATTCATATATTCTTAAAATATTGGATGACCCTGGTTTTTATATGATTTTGGCCAAGGGATATTATATGCTTGTCGCCACTCGATAATTTTTTTTTGGTGGTTTGGGGCCTACCTAGGAATCTGGATAGGTACCGCTACCCGATTAATAATGACAATTGTCCCTTCCATTCATGATGGACCTTTTCCCTATGCCTCTAGAATGATTCGTGATTTAGATATCGTCCATTGAATGGACTCCTCCAAACATTGGTCTATTTCAGAAAATTTACAGAATCCCCCCTGATATTTCAATGGAATCCGGGATTTCAAAAACTCCTCCTTAATATTTTAAGTAGATAGTTTCAGTAGATTCTCTTGAAAGAGTGGGATGTTGAGTGAGTAGGTTAAACCCTTCCACCTTTCTATGAAATTAGAAAACCTCTAATTTTTTAATTGTTTGTAGTTTATATGATTGAAGGTCATTTTCTTACTTATTGTAGAACTAAACTGGTAATGTAATTGATGATATAGGTCTTACCATCCTGACACATATCCTACTATAAAACTGTTATACCAAACAACTACTGACCCTATAAGAGTTTTTTCAAAACACCTCATCTTGGTTACCTCATGTTGATCTCAAGATCCCATTATCATCCCGCATCAGGATATGATGTGTGTGAGATGTTTTCCTAGGTCACATGCACTATTAAAGGTAGAAAAGTTAGGATTTAAAAATTTTGGAGGAGGTGGGATATCATCGACCCACTTAGGATATGGTTTCCCTTCAGGCTGCATAGGTTCGTGCTGCCCTTCCATGGATTCCATTCGAGTATCTAGTGACTCGATGACATTATGGAGCTCTAGTGACATTGCTTCCTAGACTGTCTCCCACCCATGTGGAGATAGTGGGGGTTGATGAGGTGGACCAATTTTGATCTCCTATGAATTTTCAATTTTTCCAAGGACTGAACGGTTATCCTTGAAGGGAAGATGATGTTACCGCAATGGAGGGAATTCATGATCATTTTTTGACTTCCTCATGTATGTGGGATGGTTTCCTAGTCCTAGAGCCAATATGTTATTCAAAACATCCCTTGATGATTGATCAAGAGTATGAAGGATAACATTTGTCTCTGCCTGTAGATGATACCCCGTGAGAATATTTCCCCTAAGTAACTCCTCATTAAGTTACTGAAGAGATTGTATTTCACTCTAATATTGTGACAATAGGTCTTTCAGGAAAGGAACATCGCTCATCCTTGGTGGTGATCAGGATGTGTTTTTACCCTTCCCTTTTGAAGCATTCCATCGGGGTGGTGGCAACTCGATATTCGGAATATCCATGTTTTGGAGGCGTCATTGGTTCCTGGTGCACACAACCTCATTAGTTGCTTTCATGTCACCCTCCTTATGAGGCATGTTTTCTATGTCATGACCCTCTATATTTATGTTGTGATCAATATCTTCCTTGTTGACAGTAACAATATTCACAGAGTCAAATCAGGAAATGGTGGACCTTCTATTGCTTCCGATGCAACCAAATGATTCTGTACAGCTTCTATCAGAGTCATTATTCAAACCTTCAGTCTTATTTGGACATTTTTCCTTGTGACCATAAAGGGGATTAAACATCCTCATTGTGAATTCCTCCCATTTTGGTCTATGAATTGTGACCCTGAGGGAGTTTCTGGTCGGCATTGTCGAACGAACCCCATCTAGTAAAGGTGTGTCCTGTGGTAGGTGGGATACTGATAGTTTATCCATTTCTCCCATCCGTAAGAATATTTATTCCTATGTAGTGGTGATAATGAAGAAAATTCCCACAACACTATGGGGTGGGGGTCATTTAGGGCCGATGTAGGCACCAATTGGTCAACATTTTGAGGATATAATGGCTCCAGTTAGGGATTTTATGGATCCTATGATGGACATGAAGATATAAATGCCCCCACACCTATTGGGTGGGGTTGATATGGGATCACTGATGATATCTCTAGGGTCCTCTCAGTGGATGGTGTACTCGGGGATGGTTATTGAGATATAAATTCTCGAAGCCTAGTGGGCTGGTTTTCGCTTGAAGATACTACTGATGCATCCCAAATTAACTCAAGAATTGATGATACAAGAGGTGGTGGCAGTGGTAGATATTACCTTGGCCCGACAAGAATAGTATACTCCTGGAGGGATGATACGTTAGTTGTAATAGCAACCCACTTGATTTGGAACAACTATACTCATGTTGGATTTAGGTTCAATGGCGACCCGTAACGAGACTCATTTCTCACAGGAAGTTGTCCAGGTGATCGCTTCTTCGGTCTATGAGATTGAAATGTCTTCTTATTTTTTCTAGGGACAAAGTTTTTAAGTCATGTTTTCTATCCTCCCTCTTTGTCCATGGTGTCTAGGCATTGTTGAAACAGAGGTATTCTGTTGTAGTGACAAACCAACCCAAGCATTTCCCAATCCCTTAATCTCACCCGAGGCTATAACACCGCATGATGTCATATCTAAAGGGATTTTCTATTACAAGGGAGTGGTGAAGTTTAATTATCCATACTATAACCATCCTCGAATTTATATTCCTAACGTAGCTCCAGAGATCAGCTGCCTGAGCATCATAATGCAATGGAGGCAAGCATGTTGTAGGTTATCATTCTTCTTTTTCAGTTTTGGATCATGGGACATGGAGATGGCTTCTAGGTCAATCTAGAAATACAGTATACTGATTATATGAAGGATACACTCTTATCCTGGATAAAGTAGATATCAATCATTTAGTCTTTAATGAGTATCTCACATATTCAGGCATAGATAAGGAATACACTCCTTTTATAGCTCGTCTAGGATATCATGGCTTGAATTAGGGAAGGTCCAGATCATTATGGGGAGTTTGTTTCAGGAAAAGTCTCTCCATATTTTAATTTTGGACTAATCCTCATCAGAAATGCATCCCTTCACCTAGTCAGACCATAGAATATGGATTTGATGGTCTCCAGAAAACAGAAATGGTGTGTTGCTGAAAGTTTATGGGGAACCATATATAGTTAACCCTAGTATTTTGAGAACCTCTATGTATGAGGGTGTCAGGGTTTAGTTCATCTATATATATAGATCTATCTGAAAAAATATAGGATTGAATTTACACTGGGAGATATCATCATGGGAAGGCTGAACATGGTGGATTTCAGGAGTATAGTTCCTACAATCCATGTCCACCCTGCCACAAGGTGGACTGTCATGGTAATGAATGACTCATTCTTTCACTCTGATAGAAGAGTCAAAGAACCCTTATGGACTAGAGAATGTGTCTTGAGAAACCATAAGGACACTGGAATTGAGCAAATCAGGGGTATGGTCCATGTTTAGCATCACGGTCAGAATATGTCAACCTACATTTAAGAGCTGTACTAGAGTATGTTCCTACTGTATGACGGTTGTCGAAACTTGTATATAACAACCAGGTGTTATAGGAGTATGATCCCACTACTAAGAAGCTTTTGGAATAATCCAATAATTCATATCATTATTCGTATGTATATGAGCCTATCATAAGGAATGTTTCATTCTCACTTGGTGAACCACAGTCAAGATGGGAGTATAAGCCTGATATTGAGCCTTTGGGATATGACGTTGGTATTTCTTGGTAGGAGTATAAGCCTTCCCTAAATAATGTGTATCTATCACTTGGTTAAAACCATTAGGATCAGGAATACGAGTCTAGTCTAAAAATTCATTCCCCATTAAATATTTCTAAGTACCTTCAAAATGAGAGAAGGAATATGAGCCTTCACCTATGATTTTAGGGAATGATGCTGACATAGTAGTTTATCAATGGAAGTAATAATATTCTCTTTAATTATATGATCTTCCTAGATATGTCATATTGATCCATTGATAGGATTAGGAGCCTGTCCCAAGGGTTTTTCCATTCCCACTTTGTCAGCCTTGACCAGAACAGGGGTATACGCCTGATCCTGGTCCTTTAGAGTATGCCACCCAACTTCTTCGATAGGCATGTGCCCCTGTCCTGAGGTGTGTTCCACTCTCACCTAGTCAGATTCAGTTGGAATGGGGATATGAGCCTGATCTGATTCCTCTCCCTTTATTGGAATATGCTGATAATACTATCAGGTGGGAGAAAGAGTGTTTGCTTGCTCTGGTAAAGCCACTTGTTCATGATGGTCAGAGTATTGTCTTGCCCTGGTTGTGGGGATATGAGTATTCCCATTTCCCTTCATCTACAAGAGTTTCAGAATATTTTGGTGGAGTTCTTCAGTTGTTTCTAAAATGTATTTTCATTTTAGCAAGGTGTGTGCGGGGATATGAGCCTACACATTTTCTATCTCCATGATGAACCAAAAGATGTCTTCTATTAAATCAGGGATATGTGACTACTTTTTTCCCTATTATTCCATCATGGTATATTAATGGGGTTCGTATATGGGGGAGGAATATGAGCCTCCCCCATGCTTGTTTCATGAATTTTTCTTCAGACTAGTTTAGAGAGAGCATGTATATGATCCTTCTGGAAGGTCCCTTTCTGAGAATATAGGTTTTCATCATCAGTAGGAGTGGGGATATGCGCACTCTATGGGATATCCTACACCTTTCTCCATTGATTATTTTTCCTTAACACCCATGAATGTTCATCAGGGGGAATTTTTTATTGGATGGTACCCTCAACATGCGACTGAGGGGTACAAATGGAATGGTGTTGGCATCAATTATTAGTAAAATCCCAACTATGAAGATCCTAAACCTGAGTGGAGTAGTATATGGCTTCCTAATACACCCTTCTCAGATAAGAAATGTGGTGGATATAACACCTTAAGGATAATCTCTCAATGCTATTGGTTGTGGCGACGATAGCCACTGGATTAACAGCAGCCTTCCTCGGGTAATTCGGGCTCACCGACTATCGTGTCTGGAGGACTTCACGAGTGGCCTCCATGGTTAGAATAGTATATATCAGTGGTATTCTCAAACCATAATATTCACTACCTTCATTTGGATTCACCATTCAAATGAAATTTTTTTACAAGCTGTGGAAGTTGCAGTTGCAGACAATTTTCCGGAACAAATGATGGATGATGAAAACATCATATCGAATCAGGATGTCGAAGCAGTATCTGCGATTATGAAGATGAAAAATATCATGTTTATTTATCAATTTAGTATTGTAGGCATTATATTCTAAATCATATATGCATGGTTATTTCATTTGTTCTTTTATTCATGATTCGACCATTCCACTCATTCAGACAAATCAAAATGATAATGAACTTATGAGAACCCTATCTAGAGAGGATCATTTGTAATATTATGATAGTCTTATTTCTTTGTTTGTATAGGGTTTAAAAAAAGTGTCCTGATGCACTATAACCTAATCATTTTTTCATTGGAGATTTTCACATCGGGTACACCATTTTTGTTTCATCAGGAAATATGGCTTGGAATGGGTTTCGCTCGTCACGTTACCATTATCACTTTTCCGTGAAACTCCCCATGGTTCCACCATACATAGCTGGGTATAGAACTACTTTCCAAAGTCCGACTATCATTTGGGTTTTCACAACCAGTGACTCTTAGGTACTCACATTGGTCTAGAGGATAGTAGGTTGGGATCATTACATATTTTTTGGGGGGAATTGTTTCCAACTATGGGACTCTATTATGGATTTAAGATATATTCGTGAATCTCTTAATAATACTGATATGGGACCAGTTATCCAAATGAAATGAATTTAGGTAAATTCTATTTTATATCCAAAAATCTAGGATCTCTTTGAAGAGTCCATCTGTATGTGTTTGAGGTTCTCCATCATTATCTAGTTATATGTGTTTTCTTATGTGATAAAACCATATAACCAAGTGCTTCAGAACATTCTCCCATATGATGAGTTGATTGATATTCTGAGGATGGGATTGATCTATTATGTGGTGTCCTACATATCTTGGTTTTTGTGGGAATCCAAACCCACATAGTTCCTTTAACATATGTAATTTTATTTCTTATGGAATGAGTTATATGGGGGATCTAAGACCACCTTCAATCTGGGGTCCCAGAAGGACGTCCTATATATCCCAAATAAAGATAGAATCAAATTTTTCATAGTTAATTATTTCGGGACTTATATATTGGGGTCCCACATGTCAATATAGAGACTCGTGGTGTAGTTTAAATTATTAACGAAAATCCATAACCTCATTTGAGCCATGCTCAGTGTTAGAAAAAAAGGATAACAAGTAAGAAAAGTTATTTCTCTTGACAAGGGACTCATATTACGGCCCCTTTATGGATAATCAATATGGAACATGGGCATTAGAAGGAGGTGGCCTAAGTATAACACACAAAGGTTTCCTTAGATGGTAGAGATTTATTATTCCAGTGAAGTGTTCCTTTCATCCCTCTAATCCCATGTGATATTTGATCAGGGTGAGAAACAAGGGGATGTAGATGGTTAACCTCATGTAATATCGGCATGGGACATTAATATTAGAACCTTCCTTGGGTTTATTGGTATAGATCTCAGACCTTAAGAAGGCGCCCTATGTATCATGGTTATGGAAGGAATCAGAGTTTTCATAGTTCATTAATGTTTGGGATTACACACCGAGTTTTCCCTGTTGATTAAGGCTTAAACATCGAGGACATACAATATTATATATTCTTGGGATGACCTAGTGATCTAGCCTTACTGTCTAGAAGACATCGCACGTCCTAGTTGTCACATCCTAAGAGCCATCACATAACTTGGCCTGACACTTATTGAGGGTGTCGTAAGAGCCAGTGTGGTATAGTCCAAGGGGTATTGTGTGTATTGGATGAGACCATTGGGGGACACCATGAGACTTTTATGGAATGTCTGGAGGGCATCACAAGTATCAATTTATGTGAATAGAGGGTGTTGTGGGGGCTTGGTATTCAGGTCTAAGTTCTTTTTTGAGACTCATGTTACATGAGTGGGGGCCGTTATATGAGTCAGGTGTTGTGTTTGGGGGATATCGTACATCCCGAGTGATGGACCTAGGGGGTCTATAAGATCAAAATGTTTTTCACAGGAGAGCAATGCGACTCATTGTGGTATTTATGGAGTATTATGTGTTAGGTACACTAGGCTAGATACCTTGAGAGGGGGGTGGGGTGAATCAGGGTATGAAAAATTAAAATGATAGTCAAGTTTTATGTCGAGGAACTAATTTTTAGAGATCCATGATGTGATCATATCACTATCTGGATTTAAAAATTAGGTCATCAAAATATAACTTGACTATACTTCCAAAATATGGATTAAGGATGCTAATAATGATGCACTGATATGTGGAACCTGTATTCTTTAATCCAAATGGAATTAATTGATAGAATAAGACTCCCTGAGGTGATTTGAAGGTGGTGTCTTCTTCATCCTTGGGGGACATCTTGATTTGATTGTACCCTAAGTACTCATCCAAGAACGAAAGGGATTGGAAGCCACCAATTGAATCGATCAAGAATCATATGATAGGTAATGGAAAATTATCCATTGAGAAATACCTATTTATGTCTCTAAAGTCAATGAAGTCCCCAATATTATCATTCTTCTTCTCGATAGGGATGATGTAAGCAAGCCATATCGGGTATTTCACTTCTCACAAAAAGTTGGATTTGATAAACTTGTTGACTTCCACCTCCATATAGGTTCATGATAGGGGTTATTCCTCCTATATGCTTTCTTGAATCCCCAATGCTCATCGGGAAACCTAAGATGATGCTTAGCCACATATAGATTCAGTTCAAGAATTTATATATAGTGGTATGAAAACACATATCAGAGCTGCTTCAAAAATTCAATGTATAACTCTTACCCTTTGAGAGCAGTGAAAAAACTAATTATGGTAGGTCATGAGTCATCTTTTATCCCAATATTTATCAAACTAGTCTCATCTATGGTAGTGGTGAATCCTTCCTCAAATACTAGAGGGTTGTTTCTGATATCATCCTCAAACAATTATAAGTATGTGGATATGTATCCAGGTGAAGATGGAAGTCCAGGAGCCTCTCTCTTAGTATCAGGGAAAGGAAGGTCATTAGAATATATAAAACCCTCCCCTGCTATTTGGGTTGTTGTAGAGAGATGTTGGAGATGATTCTCACTGAGGACAGGAGAGGTTTGGACCTATAGGGCCTGATCTTCTACTTAGACCAAGCTTATTGGGATCACATTTTTATCCTCCTTCATACTCCAGGGATTCAGAGGGGTGGTACCTAATCCATTGGGGGCTGCAACCTGTATATCATCATGTTACATTGGTTACTTACCTTCCTTCTCATAGAAATATTCTTCAGCATACGTGGATCAGCAAGTCTCTAAGGGGGCCCTATCACCATGTAGTATTCCATGTAACTCCTCGATACCAGTTACCCACAATTGGTGCATTATTACATAACATGGGTTTGATCACAAGGGATCAAATCCCAAAAGACCGATCAGTTTAGTAGCCCTATAAGTACAAGATACATCATAAGTTTTACATTACATCATGAAATATAAACAACGAAAACATTTTTTCCCTTTTTAAAACACTTATATCCTTAGACTATCCTAGAAGGTCAACAATAAAATACTTCTTCACATCCTAGGAATAATAAAACATAGAAAGGGGTGAGCTCAGATGCTCAATAAGGATGACAATATAGAAGAAACTTTCATAAATAAGCCTAAAAATTTATGGAAATGTATATGACTAAAACCAAAGCCTTTTAAACATAAACTTCTGCATGATATGGAAAATATAAAATCCAGTAATTCCATTTACTTATTCACATGGATATTGTACTAGTCTAATAATCACATGAAATATAAATAACCACATTCATAATGATGGAATGCATAATGTCATACTTCATAACCACATAGTCAAGGCCTTGTGCCAAGACTATGAATAAGATTTTGTCAAGGCCTTGTGTCGAGAAACTAGTTTGTCTCATGAGACCTACCGATGCATCGAGGATCTATAGTGGGCTCAAACTGTCACTTACTAAGTCCAATGCATTCTTCATATGAAAAGGTTAAAACATAACATAAACATTCGTAATAAAACTAGCATATGAAATGTGAATACTTTATCCATAAACCATTAATGGTATAAGAATAACACATCCATAGTTAAACATATCACAAAAATATTTATACAATATTGATAGTTTTTATCATAATAAATCAAATTCAAACAAGCATAAAATCCATCAAAAAGATGTTGACATATATGAAATCAAAACTTTTTTAGAGAAATATCTCTTTATTTTTTTGAAATCATTTAAAAGTCATATAATTATAAAAGAAAACATTTTTTGAAAACATTTTTATAAGACTGTATGGAATCTTCGATGATGTTATAATGGAATAAAATAGCTGCACTCACCGTATAAGTTGAAAAACATTCTTACCTTAATTTTGTCGAAAAGGTAATAAAGTACATTGTTTGGAAAATGAAAGAAAGATTTCTTTCAAAAGATATAAGGTTAAAAATGGTATAAATGACTTTAAACCATAGTATAGAAAATATTAAGAATGTTTTGAATTACATTTTTATGAAAACATGGATGTGGATGATAAAGAGGTCCCAGTAGATACTTACGTAAAAACAATCTCAGATAATAAAGAGATTGGGAAATTAACCATTAACATGTACTTTTTCTAAGTCAATGGTATGTTAAAATTATATATAATAGTTAAAACATTATTATTAAATTATAAAAGAACTATATACATATATATGATATAATATATGATCTTATAATATTGCTTTGTTTATAATATTTCAGTAGTACCATCATCTCGGGTGTTAACTGATTCATTTTCCTTTATATGATTGGTTACATAAGACATGTTTGTTATGGATAGGATGTATTTGATTCATATAAATAATGATATTATGTTCATAAAAATTATTTTTAATAATAAAATGAAAATTATTCTTGAATGATTATGATGTGGAATGAATCTCATTGCGTTCGTGGAGACGGTAATCTGTACATACGCACGAGCGACAATATCATTATATTGATAGAGAATTAGTATTTAATTGGATGTTATGTCATATATAAAGAATAATTAACACGTTATATTTATTCTTCACATCATTTATACTAATTATTATACCCATACAAAAAATGAATTGTTTGAATAAGAAACTACACCACGACATGGAGACGGTAATCCGTACGTACGCACGTATGGTGAGTTTTTCATTTATAGGATGTATAGAATAATGAATATGGTTTTATCATTTTTATAATAACATCATAGTATATTGAAGATACTAGAGCTATTGTTTTAGAAGATAAACAACAAATAAATAGAAAGTGGAAGAAGAAAAGAACTTGAAAGAGGTGATAAAATATTTACCTCTTCTTCAGGTTCTTCCTTTTGATTTGATCAAAAGGGCTCCTTAAGTTGGATTTCTGACCAAATGAAGGAATCTAGGATGAATTTAGTAACTTTGTTAGGATATGTGGTTAGGGTTTGTCCGAGCCAAAAAGCTTTGGAGGTGTAACATTAATAGAATGGGGAGTTCCCTTTTATAAGATAGGTGAGGTTCACTTTAGGAAAAGCTTGAAATATTTTTTTATAATGAAATCATTTTAGGTTTATAATGGCTCTAAAATAAATTATTAAAAGTATAAGGTGGGTATGGGTCAAAAAAATCGCAACCAATAGGTTTTAGACATGTTTAGGTCATCATATTAACCATATCTTCTAGGTTTAACTCTTAGTTAAATAGTTTGACATTTACCATGTGTCTTTGTATTTTTTTATTATATGGTTAATAAACTTACTATAAAAATCCAAGAGAACCCCATGTGGTTCATTATTAACATATATAACCTTATCTAAGTCTTTTGGCAGAACCTTAGAAATTTATGAATATTATATCAATTAATAATATAATATTTGTTCAAAAAACACAATTATGTCAATTTTGACACTATTTAGTATTTTATTTTTTTGAAAGCCATAAAAACATTATCACATTGAATAAATTTATTTAACCAACCCTAACATGTCATATTTACCTTTAAAATAAGTGTAATTAACCATCAGTCTCAATTTACATTTATTTGGATATTTATAATATCAATTACTTTAATATTTCATTAATAAGGTAATTACTGCATCATAAGTGTGTCATAATTAAATTAAATTTTTTTAATGCCTAAAAATTATAAATAAAATACCATTATGCAGGAAATTGTTTTAGATTTATAAGAAATATTTATAGTCTAATTTATCTTATGTATTACCCTATATTAGAAATGGTTTAGTTATTAAACATTGAATTTAACTCTTTTAACTTTTCTTTAAATAAAATAATAATAAATGTACTAATCTAATCCATGCGGACCAAAGAGGGTCATCTTTTATTCCTAAGGTTGATTTTGGTCAAATTATACTTATCCAATATAATTAGTACATGTGTTAGGATAATTATGATATCATTGTTACCCTTAATTACTCTATTTACTTTTAACCGCGGTAAATAAGTCAAAAGTTACTATTCACCAAAAATTAATTTTATCTTATTGAACCAAATTTTACTTACTTATATTAACCATGTATATTGTATTTTTGAAATTCAACTCACAGAAGCAGTAAAATTAAATTTTGTGCAAATTTTCAAATGCTCCTAGGAGGTGGGTAAAAGACGGTAGAAGTTCAATAAAATTTTTATATATCTAAACATATTATAAAATTAATGCAATGAATTAAATTGAAATTATATAGTTATTGTGTATCTATTTAGACCTAAAGTAAATTTAAATAAAATAAATAATTATTTAAATAAAAAGTTGATTTTAACCAATAATGCAGTGTTTTTCACTATTCATCAAAAATTGAATGTTTTCAGAAAAATAAAAAAATTCACCCTTATCTAATTTAGATATTCTGAATTCAAAAATGATGTCAATTTTGGAAAATAAAATTTATAAAATTTCAAAAAGTGGGAATTACTATTCATAACGGCTAGTTTGATTGGTCATCGTATGTTAGAATCACGAAGTTGTGTAAAATGCAATCTATTGCATTATTCAAAGCGAAACGTATTGTGGAAGCTTTGGGTGTTACATTCCATCCTTTCCATTGATGGGGTACTTTATAAATTGATGGAATGTTGATGGTATCTGAAGGTGGATATGGCTTCAAGGCCTTCCAAAAAGGGCACTATATGCAGTATCCTACTAGATAACCATGGATATCGCATCAACTATGAGCTACCCAAATTGGAATTCAAGTTTGATATTCCCTAGGGGTATCTAATCATTCTTGTCATATCCATTGATAGTTATCTTTGTTGGGGATATTTCCCCTTCTCTGTACCCCGATCATCGGAGGTTCTACACTGGGATAAGATTTATCCCTAACCCATTATCAATCTACACCATTTGGACATTGACATTATTAAGTCTGCCTGAAATGTATAAGGGTCTAATGTTCCCTTGGATGTCCACCTCTTGATCTTGATCAGTGAATGAGATGGTGATAAGACCTGAAAATGTCTCCACCAGTTATACCACGACAGTAGTGACTTCTCTATCAAATTCTTGTGGGCTTCAAAGGGCTTCATAATGTGACTCCCTAGCTTCTTCGGATATACAGAGTGCATCTAGGAGAAATAGATTGGCTAGGACTGTAACTAACTATATTAGAACATTGTAATTTTCTGTCGTAGTTCTATGCTTCCTTATAAAGGGATTCTCCTAAGCCTGTGGTTCAGGAGGTGGAGCATCCAAGGTAGATGGACCTGGTGTTTATGCTGAGGTTGAGAGAATATCCGCTGCCAGCGGTGTATGTTCTATCAACCTTCTCTGTTTCCTAGGTTGATCCGATTGGACCCCCTATAGGTGATCATTTAAGAAAATCAGATGCCGATGACCACTATAGGGCTCTTATTAGGACCAAGCTGAAGGAATACATGGTTTCCATGGATTGTCTTTTGTTTATCATGAATAAATTTTCATAAAGGAAATAATTATGAAGCTGGAAGTTTGAAGGTTCGAAACCGAGAATATTGAACATTCGGAACCTGGTGTTTGAAGAATTTGGAGTCTGGAATTCGGAGTCTAGAAATTGAGAAGTTCGGAACTGGGAAATTGAAAATTCTTGAAAGCTAGCTGATAGGAGATGTGAAGGCATTAATTGTGACGATGATTTGCTGTTTTGTAACTCTAATTTTTGAGTATATTCAAGTACTCACGATGCAAGCAATAGTTGGATCGATAAGTCATACCGAGAATCGGGTGAAGCTGTTCCGAGAATCAAGAAGAGTCGTTCTGAGAACCTAAAGTCGTACCAAGAATTGAAGAACTCGTATTGAGAACCAAAATCCATTCGGAGAATCAGGAAGAGCCATTCTGAGAACCAGAAGTTGTTCTGAGAACCCGAATTTGTACCGAGAATCGAATAAGTCATATCGAGAACCAAAATTCATTCTGAGAATCAGGAAGAGTCGTACCGAGAACCAAAATTTCGTACCAAGAACTGGTGAAGTCGTATCGAGATCCATAGGAGCCATACCGGGATTTCAAAATCTTCGGTATCGATGAATAAAGAAGGGTCATACCGAGAATTGAAATGATTTCATATCGAGGAAGAAAAGACGAGTGGATCCGAGAATGTCATGCCGAGAAATCAAAAGAGTGGATCTGAGAATGTGGTGCCGAGAAATCAAGAGACCAGATCTGAGAATGTGACTCCGAGAAAGCTGCGTAACAAGGTCGGATCCGAAAAAGGCCAAAGCTCTAAATCAAGAGAAGGGGAAGAAGATTCGAGAAGATTCTAGAAGTTTTGAAAAAGTCTTAATTACTCCTAGATTTCAGGAGAAATTAAGATTTGGGTGAATTTAAGCAAGCGGGAAAATTATTTTGGTTTCCCTCCTAAGCATACTTTAGGGCACCTATAAAAGGAAATTAGAGTACTAAGTAAATGGATTGATGATGTTGTAGTGAGAGAAGATCTGATAATCTAGAGAGAGAAAGAAGTGTGTGGTCGATTGAGTTTTCATTGCAGTTTCAATTGAAACAAGAATTTGATACCGGTTGGCACCGTTTTGAGTTTCTCATATTAAAGAAAACTCAGATTGAAGAACCGGAGTGAAAGTGAAGAATTTGGAGTGTAGATTCAGAGCGAAAATTCAGATTGGCCATTCAGAGTGAAGAATTCAGAGTGGAGATTCAGAATGGGGAATCAGTACTGGCCGTCACCGTATTGAGTTTCTCAGACTGAGGAAGACTCGGATTGAATAATCGGAGTGAAGAAGGGAAATTCAGAGTGAAGAATTCGGAGTGGATATTCAGAATGGGGAATCAGTACTGGCTGTCACCGTATTGAGTTTCTCAGACTGAGGAAGACTCGTATTGAGGAATTGGAGTGAAGAAGGAATATTCGGAGTAGAGATTCAGAATGGGAAGTTGGGACTGAAATTGATCTATCTCAAGTCCAAGGAGTCCTTGCCTTTCTTCTAGGTGAGGAAGTGAAGATTTTTTCTGAACTTGCTTATACTTGTGTATTTGAAAGGAAGTTCAGGTAACATAAGTTGATACAAGAAAAGAGACTTTTCCCTATTGTGCTAAGAGGGTGCACACGCACTGGAGTGATTGTTTCATAGTGCTTCACGAGTGTAAGGGTATATCCTACTCATTGTAATCCAAGGATTGTTTACTTAGTGGATTGTATGGTGCTGGATTGTTTCCGACCATACCAAAGACGTAGCTATTCTTATTGAATAGTGAACCTTGTAAATTGTTGTGTTTATTTGGATGTGTGCTTGTTTATTTATCAGCAGGGAATTATATCTTTAACAGGAGACAAAGGTTTTTCTAAACATTAATGGAACTCAAAATAAGAAAAAGGGGTACCACTGATCCACCCCCCCCCCCTCTCAGTGGTTCATTACTCCAACTGGGTCTTTACAAGTGGTATCAGAGGGAGTTTGCCTTTATTTTTCTTATTGATGGAGAATATTAATTGCGTGAACAATAAAGGCAGTCCAGTATTCGATGGAAAGAACTATCACATCTGGAATGATAGAATGCTACCGTATCTCATGTCTATTATTTATAAAGTTCTTGAAGCTGCAACAGTTGGGTTTCCCCCCATTGAAGACAATGTGCCACTTACACCTATTGACAAGAAGTTTCTTGAGATTGATGGAAGAGCCAAGAATTCTATATAATCTTCACTTTATAAAAGTGAATTCGTAAGAGTAAAAGGAGTGTCCACTTCCAATGGTATATGGGAAAAACTGAAAAACATATATGAAGTCAATAAAAAAGTCAAGAAGGCAAAACTTCCAATCTGGAGATTGAAGTATGAAGACTTGAAGATGAGAGAGCATGAATCTGTTGGGGATTTCTTCACTAGGGTAAACGATATTTTCAGTACCATCAGATGTCTTGGTGAAGAGCTGGAATACTCTATTGTGGTGGAAAAAATATTGAGGATTCTTCCTGATAAATTTGATGTGAAGGTATCTTCATTAGAAGACAGAGAATCATAGACTCTATCTCTTGATGATTTTCATAGAACACTCATTACTTATGATATGAGAAGGGAAAAGGCTATTAAGACCAAGAAAATGGTTGATAAAGAATTATCTTTCAAATCCATGAAGAATTAGAAGTCTAAGAAGATCTTGATTAAAGAAGATGGTGGTGACTCTGACTCTAAAAGTGAGGTGTGTAAAAATCTTAATGATATTTTATCCTTGTTTTCAAAAAATATTAAAAGAGGCATAGGTCAATAAAAGGGAAAACTAACCTTGAAGTGTTTTTAATGTGGAGGAATTAGGCACTTTGCGGCTAACTGTCCTCGAATAGAGAATGAAGAAGACAGTGATGAAGAAGAAATAAAGCCAAGAAAGTTATGGAAGAAGTAGGGTGGTAATGGAAAGTCGGGGAAAGAAAAGAAGTTCTTAAAATCTAAGAGAAAAAGATTTCTATCCATAAGTGAAGAAGATGAAGAAAGTGATGCTGAATCCGAAAAATCAGTTGATCATGGTATCGAGAATACTTTCATTGCAATAGTAAATGATGAGGATTTCAGAAGCAGCAACTCGGAAGAAGAAGAAACTCAGCTTGAGATGCATCTGAAAGAAGAATTGAAGGAATGTTTAAGGAAGATCAGAAGGCTGGAGAAGCTTAACAAAAACTTGGAAGATGAATTTTTCTCAGCATACAATCAATTCAATGATAAAGAAGAACTTGAGAAAGAGCTTGAAGACTTGAAAAAGTCTCTTGAATATGAGAAAAATCAAAATGATCACATGAGATTTAAGCTGAAGGCAAAAGAGGAAGAATTAGAACTCTTTCAAAAGAAGCTCTCAGAAGTTGAATAAAAGAACATTTGTTTCCAAAACTCAACTACTGATGTTGGTGAAGGCTCTCAACAAGAACATTCTAAGAAAATTCAACAGAATAATAAAGTGGCTGTTGTGAAGAAGAAATATGAGAAAGTTACATATGTGGCCAAGACCAATGTTACTAGAACTCTGAAGTTTCAAGGAAACATAAGTCTAACACTAGTGAAAAACAAGAAAAATAAAAGAAGGAAGAATTCTAGCAGAGCAATCTTGCTAACAAAATAATGGTTGGTGGGGCTGAAGAAAGAGAAACAAAGAAGTATCAGAACAAAAGATTTAGAGGAAGGTGCTCCTTCTATGGGTACTGTTGGTATTGTGGTGGATTCGAGCATACAAAAAATATGTGTTGGTTAAATCAACATTATTACCATTACCCCACAAGTTATGAAAGGCATAGATTGAGGGGGAGTCAATCTCCTCAAAGTAAGAATATTGAGAAGGTTTTCTTGAAGAAAGTTGAGAAGAATGAAGTCAAGAAAGAAAATAGGTTCTAGCCTCTGGAGACCATTTGTGAAAGGTGTGAACAACCTATACACCTTGCAAAAGGATGTCTTATGATGTTACCGGCTCAACAAAAGGTTCTTAATTTTCAGAAGCCGGAGGTTAAGAAAGAAGTGAAAGAAAAAAAAGCTCTTGTTATTGAAACCGCTCTAAAAGTTTCAAAAGAAGAATGACCTTGGATACTTGATAGTGGGTGTTATTCACATATGACAGGAGAATTGAAGTTTCTAATGAATATGAAGAAGTTTAAAGAAGGAAGTGTGACATTTGGAAATGATGAATCTTTAAAAATCAAAGGTATTGGATCCGCCATCATTGGGAAGGAAAAATTAAAGTCCAAGAAAACTCTGTATGTTGATGGGATGAATCACAACATGATGAGTGTATCACAATTGTGTGATGAGGATAACAAAGTTATCTTCAAGAAAGATGGAGTTATTGTGAAAAGTGAAGAAGATGGGCATATTGTTACAAGAGGCTAACGAACTAAAGGAAATCTGTTTCAAGTTAGAAATTCACAAAACTCTTGTTACATGATCATAGTGGAAGAAAATCAGGTGAGGCACATAAGACTTGGAAACATGTGTCAGAGAAATATGAGCAAGTTATCTCAAAGGGACAGTGTTCGAGATATTCTATATTTTCCAAGAAGAAGAGATTGGTGTTGCACTACCTGTCAGAAAGGAAATATTACAAGTGTTGTGCATATGAAGGTTGAAATTTGTTCAAAACAACCCCTTGAACTCATACATTCTGATATATGTGGGCCAATGAGCAAAAAATCAACATACGGAGACAAGTACTTCATCACCTTCATTGATGATTTTACTCGCATTACATGTGTTATGTTTATGAAGCACAAGTCAGATGCCCTGAAAATGTTTAAAAGCTTCAGAAGGAAAGCTGAGAAAGAATGTGAGTACTCTATGAAGAATTTGAGAACAAATAATGGTGGTGAGTATAGAAGTGAAGAATTTGTAGACTATGTTGAGAAGTATGGGATTCAGCATGAATATAGTGCTCCATATACACCTCAAAAAAATGGGGTTACTGAAAGGAAGAACAGAAGCTTGGTGGAAATGGGAAGCACCATGTTTCTTGAACAAGGACTTACTCGTTACTTTTGGAGGCAAGCTACAAGTACATCTTCTTATATTCAAAATTGATGTTTATATAGGCCTCAATCAAACAAGACTCAATGTGAACTTTTATATGGCATTACTCCAAGTATAAAGCATGCTAAAGTTTTTGGGAGCCCATGAATTATAAAGATGAAAGGTGGAAGCAGTGTAAAATTTGATCAGAAAGGATAAGATGGAATTTTTCTTGGTTATGCACAAGAAAGAAGAGGTTATAGATGCTTTAACAAAGAAACAGGAAGAATGGTGGATGTAGTTGATGTAAAATTCATTGAAACTTCGGGGAAAGATAAGCACGTCCAGACAGACAAAGAAGATGAGGAAGATAAAGTTAATGATTCTGATAAGGATGTAATGAATTGTAATCCTAATCAAGATGAAGAATCATATTCAGCCATATCAAGTGATGAGGAAGGCACACGAAAAACTTATCCAAGGATAATGAAACAAGTGCAAGATCAGAATATTATTGGTGATCAACGTCACATAGTTCAAACATGAAGATCAAGTAATTCTATATCACATACTTCCTCGTATTCCAAAGTGGAACCAAATGATGTTAAAGAAGCCTTTGAGCATCCATAATGGGTTTAAGCCATGAATGAAGAATTGGATCAGATTGAAAAGAATGACACATGATAACTTGTACCCAAGCCTAACAATAATAACATTATTGGCACCAAATGGGTCTTCCGAAACAAGTTGAATGAAGAAGGTGAAGTTATTAGAAATAAAGCGAGATTGGTTTTCAAAGGATACTCTCATATTGAAGGAATTGACTTTGAAGAAACTTTTGCTCTGATACCCAGATTAGAAACTATCTGAATGTTTCTTGCTATTGCTGCACAACGAGGCTACAAAATCTTTCAAATGGATGTTATATCCACATTTCTTAATGGTGATCTCAAAGAAGAAGATTATATTGAGCAACCATGTGGCTTTTTTTTGGAAGGAATGAAAGTTATGTGTAAAGTTTGAAGAAATCCTTGTATGGGATAAAGAAAGCTCCAAGAGCATGGTATTCCAAACTTGATATTTGATTAAAGGAGATGAACTTCAACAAAGGGAGAGTTGACATCAATTTGTACATCAAGGAAAGACAAGATCTTTCTGTCATTGTGATTGTCTATTTTGACGACATTATTTTTGCTGGGAATGATGAAAGAAGTTGTGAATGGTTTACTGAATAAATGAAGAATGTCTTTGAGATTTCCATGTTGGGCGAAATGAGAGACTTTATTGGGATACAAATTTTACAAAAGAAATAATTCATTTTTATCTCCCAAGAAAAGTATGATAGGGAACTTCTTAAGAAGTTTGGGATGGAAAACTCAAGACCTGTTTCAAATCCTATCTTAGTGGGAACGAAGATAAGAAAAGATGATGAAGGAAAAGAAGTTGATCAGAAAGAATATCAAAAGTTGATTGGATGTTTTTTGTACCTGACTGCATCAAGACCAAATATTGTTTTTGCTGTTACCTTATGTGAAAGATTCCAGAGTGATCCTAAAGAATCACATATTGTTGCTGTAAAAAGAATTCTTAGATACATAAAAGGCATAACAGGATTCAGAATCAAGTATAGTAGCTCAAATAACATTGATTTGTTTGGATATTCAGATGAATATTGGGTAGGAAATGTTGATGATAGAAGATCCACATCTGGTGAAGTGTTCTTTATGGGAAAAAGTTGTTTTGGATGGCACTCGAAGAAGTATAATTCTGTGACACTCAGTATAGCTGAAGCTGAATATGTTTCTGCCACCATGGCCACTACTCAACTTATCTAGATGAAAACACAGTTGGAAGATTGGTTAGTTGAAGTGATGTTTCCCTTTCTCTTGGGCTGTGATAATCAAAGCACAATTAATCTTACCATGAATCCAGTCCAACATTATCATTCAAAGAATATTGACATCAAATATCATTTCATCAAATAGAATGTGAAAGAGAATTAACTTAAACTTGAATATGTTTCATCTACTGAACAAGTTGCTGATATTTTCACGAAACCTATACCAAAGGAATAATTCTCAAGATTGAGATTGAACATGGGTGTCCAACCTCTTTCTCTTCATGTCTATGGTATGTTGTTATGTACCCTCTCTCTTTTTACCTTTGGATTGTTTTTTCAAGGGGGAAAAGTTTTTTGTATCATAAATCTATTGTTTAAAGAAAGAGTTGTGGGTAAGGTGTGAACTCATCTCTGCTTGTGTATGTGAACTATTCTAACTATTTGTTGGAGTGGTTGTAGGAAAGAACTTGAAGTTGTTTATAGTATGTATGAAGCTGAAGATGTATGAAGCTGAAGATTTAATTTTCACTACCTATGGATAGAATGGTTTTTCTATCAATGATTCTTGTTTCCTACAATGAGTTAGCTCACGTACGATTAGAATTATTGATAAGTAATCCATTGCTTGAGGTTACAAAGTTTGGTGATTTATGAAAACTTGGCTGATAACAAAATCCATAGGGGGAGATTATTAGGACCAAGCTGAAGGAAGAGAAGGTTTTCATGGATTTACTTTTGTTGATCATGAGGAAGTTTTCATAAAGGAAATAATTATGAAGCTAGAAGTTTGAAGGTTCAGAACCGATAATATTGAACATTCGGAACCTGGTGTTCGAAGAATTCAGAGTCTGGAATTCGGAGTCTGGAATTTGGAGTCTGGAAATTGAGAAGTTTAGAACTGGGAAATTGAAAATTCTTGAAAGATGGCTGATAGGATATGTGAAGGCATTAATTGTGATGATGCTTTGCTGTTTTGTAACTCTAATTTGTTAGTATATGCAAGTACTCACGAGGAAAGAAAAATTTGGATCGAGAAGTCATACCGAGAATCTGGTGAAGCTGTTCTGAGAATCAGGAAGAGCCATTCTGAGAACCTGAAGTCATACCGAGGATTGAAGAAGTCGTATCGATAACCAAAAGCCGTTCTGAGAATCAGGAAGAGCCATTCCGAGAACCAGAAGTCATTCCGAGAACCTGAAGTCGTACCAAGAATTGAAGAAGCCGTATCGAGAACCAAAAGTAGTTCTGAGAATCAGAAAGAGCCGTACCGAGAACCAGAATGTCATACTGAGAACTGGTGAGGTCGTATCGAGATCTAGAGGAGTCATACAGGGAGTTCAAAATCTTCAGTATCGATGAATAAATAAGGGTCATACCGAGAATTGAAATGATGTCATACCGAGGAAGCAAAGACGAGTGGATCCGAGAATGTCATGCCGAGAAATAAAAAGAGTGGATCCGAGAATGTGATTCCGAGAAATCAGAAGAGTGGATCTGAGATGGTGACTATGAGAAACCTATGTAACAAGGTCATATCCAGAAAAATGCCAAAGCTCTAAATCAAGATAAGGGGAAGAATATTCGATAAGATTCTAGAAGCGTTGACAAAGTCTTAATTACTTCGAGATTTCAAGAGAAATTAAGATTTGGGTGAATTAATGTGAGCGGGAAAATTATTTTGGTTTCCCGCCTAAGAAAACATTGGAGCACCTATAAAAGGAGATCAGAGTACTAAGTAAATGGATCGATGATGATGTAGTGAGAGAAGATTTGATAATCTAGAGAGAGAAAGAAGTGTGTGGCCGATTGAGTTTTCATTGCAGTTTCAATTGAAATGAGAATTTGATACTGGTTGACACCGTATTGAGTTTCTCAGATTAAAGAAAACTCATATTGAAGAATCGTAGTGAAAGTGAAGAATTAGGAGTCGAGATTCAGAGTGAAAATTCAGAGTGGACATTTGGAGTGAAGAATTCGGAGTTGAGATTCGGAATGGGGAATCACTATTGGTTGTCACCGTATTGAGTTTCTCAGACTGAGGAAGACTCAGATTGAAGAATCGGAGTGAAGAAGGGAAATTCGGACTGAAGAATTCGGAGTAGAGATTCAGAATGGGGAATCAGTATGGGCTGTCACCGTATTGAGTTTCTCAGACTGAGGAATACTTGGATTAAAGAATCGGAGTGAAGAAGGAAAATTCAGAGTGAAGATTCGGAATGGGATGTTCGGACTGTAATTGATCTATCTCAAGTCCAAGGAGTCCTTGCCTTTCTTATGGGTAAGGATAGTGAATATTTGGGCTGAAATTTCTTATACTTGTGTATTTCAAAGGAAGTACAGGTAACATAAGTTTTTACAAGAAAAGAGACTTTTCCCTACTATTCTAAGAGGGTGCACACGCACTGGAGTGATTGTTTCACAGTGCTTCACGAGTGTAAGGGTATATCCTACTTGTTGTAATATAGGGATTGTTTTCTTAGTGGATTTTATGGTGCTGGATTCTTTCCAACCATACTAAGGACATAACAATTCTTATTGAATAGTGAACCTTGTAAATTGTTGTGTTTCTTTGGATGTGTTCTTGTTTGTTTCTCAGTAGGGAATTATATCTTTAAATTGAGACAAAGGGTGTTTTAAACATTAAGGGAACTTAAAAGACGAAAAAGGGGTACCAATGATTCACCCCACTTCTTCTCAGTGGTTCATTACTCAAACTGGGTCCTTATAGCTCTGAGGCACCTCCTCACCATCTTTGGGACTACTGAAGTTTTTACCATGAGTCTGGGTTGTGTATATGTCCTCTATTGGGACATGGCTGAAATATTGAGTCTGACCATATCCACATTGTCCCCTATATCCCCATGTTGGGTCCACGCATCCTCCCACTCCTCAGTTATATGTGGGTAAAATGTATTTCAGGGAATAATCATCATCATAGAAGGGGTATATCAAGAGTATTGTTTTGAAAAAACCAAAGATGTTCTCTTCATCTAATGAGAATACAATTTGGTGGGGGGGGTTACATGTTTTTGATGTTGTAGGGAAGAAATTAGTGAGGGTTAATGCCTTCTTTGTAAGAGAATATGACTATTCCTATTTTCATAATTCTACTAGTGGTGGTCACACATAACTCTAGGATGCAGATCTAATGCCTCTTTCATGGCTGGTAGAGCTGATGTTGTCTTTCACAACTGTTCACTCAGAGTGGCATGGGCTCAGTGAACTTTCTTATGAACTATCCAGTCATCAAATATTCATGCATGTCTAGTCATGACCTCCCACCGATCATCCTCTTCATCCGGTAGATCCATGGTTATGCAAGACAATTTCTCTAGAGAATTTTCCAACACTAATTTTCCGAAATTGATAATTCTTTAAAGGATGTATTTGAAGATAAAACAATTCTGGATATTATGACCCAACCTTCTGTGGAAAGGTCAGTAATCAGGCTTGTTAGTGAGGATGACCTCATCTGACTTCTTGGGTTATGAAAGTGTGAGTAGGTTATTTATCATGGATCACATTAAATAACTAGGGACATATTCATTCCAAACTGAGTACACCATATTCATATATTCTTAAAATATTAGATGACCCTGGTTTCTGTATGATTTTGGCCAAGGGATATTATATGGTTGTCACCACTCGATAGGAGGTTTTGGGTGGTTTGGGTCCTACCTGGGAATCTAGATAGGTACCACTACTCGATTAATAATGACAACTGTCCCTTCCATTCATGATGGTCATTTTCCCTATGCCTCTAGCATGATTTGAGATTTGTATCTGATCCACTGAATGGACTCCTCCAAACATTGGTCTATTTTAGCAAATTTGCGGAATCCCCCCCCCCCCCTGATATTTCAATGGAATCAGGGATTTCAACAACTATTCCTTAATATTTTATGTAAATACTTTCAGTATCTTCTCTTGAAAGAGTGGGATGTTGAGTGAGTAGGTCAAACCCTTCCACCTGGCTATGAAATTAGAAAACCTCTAATTTTTTAATTATTTATATTTTATAAGATTGACTGTCATTTTCTTCCATAGTTTAAAACAAAATTGGTAAATTAATTGATGATATAGGTCTTACCATCCTAACACATATCCTACTATAAAACGGTTATACCAAACAACGACTGACACTATAAGAGTTTCTTCAGAACACCTCATCTTGGATACCTCATGTTGATCTCAAGGGCCCATTATCATCCCGCATCGGGATATGATGTATGTGAGATGTTTTTCAGGGTCACATGCACTATTAAAGGTAGAAAAGTTAGGATTTAAAAATTTGGATAGAGGTGGGATATCATCGACCCATTTAGGATATGGTTTCCCTTTAGGCTGCATAGGTGCGTGATTCCCTTCCATGGATTCCATTCGAGTATCCAGTGACTCGATGACGTTATGGAGATCTAACAACATTCCTTCCTAGACTATCTCCCACCCATGTGGAGATAGTGGGGGTTGATAAGGTGGACCCATTTTGATCTCCTATGAATTTTCAATGTTTCCCTGTACTGAACGGTTTTCCTGGAAGGGAAGATGATGTTTCCGTAATAAAGGGAATTCATGATCATTTTTTGACTTCCTCATGTATGTGGGATGGTTTCCTAGACCTGGAGCCAATATGTTATTCAAAACATCCCTTGATGATGGATCAAGAGTATGAAGGAGAACATTTGTCTCTGCCTGTAGATGATACGCCGCAAGATTATTTCCCCTAAGTAACTCCTCATTAAGTTACTGAAGAGATTGTATTTCACTCTAATATTATGACATTAGGTACTTTAGGGAAGTAACATTTCTCATCCTTGGTAGTGACCGGGATGTGGTTTTATCCTTCCACTTGGAATCATTCCATTGGAAAGGTGGCAACTCGATATTCAAAATATCCCTGTTTTGGAGCCATCATTGGTTCCTGGTGTACATAGCTGAGTTTGTTGTTTTCATGTCACCCTCCTTATGAGGCATTTTTTCTATGTCATGACCCTCTATATTTGTGTTGTGATCAATATCTTCCTTGTTTATGGTAACAACATTTACAGAGTCAAATCAAGAAATGGTGGACCTTCCATAGCTTCTGATGCAACCTGATGATTATGTACAGCTTCTATCAGAGTCGTTATTCAAACCTTTGGTCTTATTTGGCCATTTTTTCTTGTGACCATAAAGGTGATTAAACATCCTCATTGTTCATTCCTCCCATTTTGGTCTTTGAATTGTGACCCTGAGGGAGTTTCCGGTCGACGTTGTCGAATGAACCCCATCTAGTAATGGTGTGTCTTGAGGTAGGTGGGATGCTGATAGTTTATTCATTTCTCCCACCCTGAAAAAGATTTATTCATATGTAGTGGTGATAATGAATAAAATTCCCCCAACACTATGGGGTGGTGGTCATTTAGGGCCGATGTCAGCACTAATTGGTCAAATTTATGAGGATTTAATGGCTCCAATTAGGGATTTTATGGATCCTATGATGGACATGAAGATATAAATGCCCCACCCCTGTTTGGTGGGGTTGATATGGGATCACTGATGACGTCTCCAGGGTCCTCTCAGTGGATCGTGAACTCGGGGATGGTGATTGAGATATAAATTCTCCCAGCCTAGTGTGCTAGTTTTCACTTGAAGATACTGCTGATGCATCCCAAATTCACTCATGAATTGATGATACAAGAGGTGGTGGCAGTGGTAGATATTACCTTGGCCTGACAGGACGAGTCTACTCCTAGATGAATGATACTTTAGTTGTAATAGCAACCCACTTGATGTGGCACAACTATACTCATGTAGGATTTATGTTCAATGGAGACCCATTACGAGACTCATTTCTCACAGGAAGTTGTCCGGGTGATCGCTTCTTCGGTCTATGTGATAGAAATGTCTTCTTATTTTTTCTAGGGACCTACTTTGAAGTCATGTTTTCTAACCTCCCTCTTTTTCCATGGTGTTTAGGAATTGTTGCAATAGAGGTATTCTGTTGTAGTGACAAACCAACCCACGAATTTCCCAATCCCTTAATCTCACCTGAGGCTATAACACCGCATGATGTCGTATCTGAAGGGATTTTCTATTACATGGGAGTGGTGAAGTTTAATTATCCATACTATAACCATCATCAAATGCATATTCCTTACGTAGCTCTAGAGATCAGATGCCTAAGCGTCATAATGCAATGGAGGCAATCATGTTTTAGGTTAGCATTATTCTTTTCCAGTTTTGGATCTTGGGACATGAATATAGCTTCTAAATAAATCTATAAAAACATTATATTGATTATATGAAGGAGACACTCTTATCCTGGATAAAGGAGATATCAATCCTTTAGTCTTTGATGATTATCCCACATATTCAGGCATAGATAAGGAATACACTCATTTTCTAGCTCACCTAGGATATCATGGCTTGAATTAGGGAAGGTCCAGATCATTATGGGGAGGTTGTTTCGGAAAAAATCTCTCCATCTTTCAATTTTGGACTAATCCTCATCAGACATACAACCCTTCACCTAGTCAGACCATAGAATATGGATTTTGTGGTCTCCTGCAAATAGAAATGGAGTGTTGCTGAAATTTTATGGGGAACCATATACAGTTAACCCTAGTATTTTGAGAATCTCTATGTATGAAGGTGTCAGGGTTTAGTTCACCTATATATACAGAGCTATCTGGAAAAATATAGGATTGAATTTCCCATGGGAGATATCATCATGGGAAGTTTGAAAGTGGTGGATTTCAGGAGAATAGTTCTTACAATCCATGTCCACCCTACCACAAGGTGGACTATCATGGTAATGAATGTCTCATTATTTCACTCTGATAGAAGAGTAAAAAAACCCTTATGGACTAGAGAATGTGTCTTGAGAAACCATAAGGACACTAGCATTGAGAAAATTAGGGGTATCGTCCATGTTTAGCATCGTGGTCAGAATATGGAAACCTACATTTAAGAGATGTACTATAGTATGTTCCTACTGTATAACGATTGTCAAAACTTGTATATAACCATCATGTGTTATAGGATTATAATCCCACTACTAATAAGCTTTTGGAATAATCCAATAATTCATATCATCATTGGTAGTTATATGAGGCTATCATAAGGCATGTTTCATTCTCACTTGGTGAACCTCAGTCAAGACGGGAGTATAAGCCCGATCTCGATCCTTTGGGATATGACGTTGGTATATCTTGGAAGGTGTATAATCCTACACAAAATAATGTGTCTTTATCACTTTTTTAGATCCATTGGGATTAGGAATACAAGTCTAGTCCAAATATGCATTCCCCATCAAATATTTCTAAGTACCTTTAGAAAGATAGAAGGAATATGTTCCTTCGCCTATGATTTCAGGGAATGATGCTAACATACTAGTTTATCAATGGAAGTAATAATATTCTCTTGAATTATATGATCATCATAGATATTTCATATTGATCCATTGATAAGATTATGAGCCTCTCGTAAGGCTTTTTCCATTCCCACTTTCTCTGCCTCGACCAGAACAAGGGTATACACCTGATTCCGGTCCTTTGGAGTATGCCACCCAACTTATTCGATAGGAATGTGCCTCAGTCCTGAGGTGTGTTCCACTCTCACCTGGTCAGCTTCAGTTGGAATGAGGATATGATCCTAATCTGATGCCTCTCCCTTTATTGGAATATGCTGATAATCCTCTCAGGTGGGAGAAAGAGTGTTTGCTTGCTCTGGTAAAGCCACTTGTTCGTGACAGTTAGAGTATTGTCTTGTACTAGTTGTGGGGTTATGAGTATTCTCATTTCCCTTCATCTACAAGAGTGCTAGAATATTCCGGTGGAGTTCTTTAGTTTTTGCTAAAATGTATTTTCATTTTAGCAAGGTGTGTGCGGGGATATGAGTCTACACATTTTCCATCGCCATGATGAATCAGAAGATGTGTTCCATTAATGCAGGGATATGTGACTAATTATATCCCCATTATTCCATCATGGTATATTGGTGGTGTTCGTATATGGGGTAGGAATATGAGCCTCACCCATGCTTGTTTACTGAATATTTCTTCAGACTAGTTCAGAGAGAGCATGTATATGATCCTTCTGGTAGGTCCCTTCTGGAGAATGTATGTTTTCATCATCAGTAGGAGTGGGGATATGCATCCTCTATAGGATATCCTACACCTTTCTCCATTGATTATTTTTCATTACCGCCCATGAATGGTCAACAGAGGGAATTTTTTATTGGATAGTACCCTCAACATGCGACTGAGGGGTATAGATGGAATGGGGTTGGCATCATTTGTTAGTGAAATCCCTACAAGGAAGATCCAAAAACTTAGTGGAGTAGTATATGGCTTCCTAATACACCTTCCTCAGATAAGAAATGTGGTGGTTATCACACCCTATGGATAAGCTCTAAAAGCTATTGGTTGAGGCAACGATAGCCACTGGATTAACAGCAGCCTTGCTCGGGTAATTTAGGCTCACCGACTATCATGTCTGGAGGAATTCACGAGTGGCCTCCATGGTTAGAATAGTCTATATCAGTGGTATTATGAAACTATAATATTCACTACCTTCCTTTGGATTCACCCTTCAAATGATATTTTTTTGCAAGCTGTAAAAGTTGCAGTTGCAGACGATTTTCCAGAACCAATGATGGATGATGACAACATCATATCGAATCAGGATGTCAAAGCAGTATATGTGATTATGAAGATGAAAAATATCATGTTTATTTATTAGTGTAGTATCGTGGGAATAATATTCTAAATCATATATGCATGGTTATCTCATTTGTTCTTTTATTCATGATTCGACCATTCCACTAATTCAGACAAATCAAAATGATAATGAACTTATAAGAACCCTAGCTAGAGAGGATCATTTTTAATATTATGATAGACTTATTTCTTTTCTTGTATAGGGTTTAAAAAAAGTGTCCTGATTCACTATAACCTAATCATTTTTTCATTGGAGATTTTCACATCGGGTACACCATTTTTGTTTCATCAGGAAATATGGTGTGGAATGGGTTTCGTTCATCACGTTACCATTATCACTTTTCTATGAAACTCCCAATGGTTCCCCCATACATAGCTGGGTATAGACCTACTTTCAAAAGTCCGATGATCATTTAGGTTTTCACGACCAGTGACTCTTAGGTACTCAAGTGGTCTAGAGGATTGTAGGTTGGGATCATTACATCTTTTTTGGGGGTAATTGTTGCCAACTATGGGAATCTATTATGGATTTAAGATATATTTGTGAATCTCTTAATAAACCTGATATGGGGCCAGTTACCCAAATGAAATGAATTTATGTAAATTCTATTTTATATGCAAAAATCTATGATCTCTTTGAAGATTCCATATGTATGTGTTTGAGGTTCTCCATCATTATCTAGTTACATGTGGTTTCTTACGTGCTAAAACCATATAACCAAGTGCTTCAGAACATTCTCCCATATGATGAGTTGATTGATATTCTGAGGATGGGATTGAGCCATTATGGGGAGTCCTACATATCTTGGTTTTTGTGGGCATCCAAACCCACATAGTTCCTTTAACATGTTTAATTTTATTTCATGCAGAATGACTTATATGGGTGATCTAAGACATATTCAATCTTGGGTCCCAGAAGGACGTCCTATATATTCCAAATAGAGATAGAGTCAAATTTTTCATAGTTTATTCTTTCAGGACTTATATATTGGGTTCCACATGTCTATATAGAGACTCTTGGTGCATTTGACATGGTTACCGCAAATCCATAACCTCATTTGAGCCATGCTCAGTGTGAGAAAAAAGGGATAACAAGTAAGAAAAGTTATTTCTATTGACAAGGGACTCATATGTTGGTCCCTTTATGGATAATAAATATAGAACTTGGGCCTTAGAGTGAGGTGGCCTATGTATCTGGAATATGGTAGGAATTAAAGTTTTCATAGTTCTTTTTATGTTGGAGCTTACACACAAAGGTTTCCTTAGATGGTAGAGATTTATTATTCTAGTGAGGTGTTCCTTTAATCCCCCTAATCCCATGTGATCTTTGCTCAGGGTGAGAAATAAGGGGATGTAGATGGTCAAACTCATGTAATATCGGTATGGTACATGCATATTAGAACCATCATTGGGTTGATTGGTATAGACATCAGACCTTAAGAAGGAGCCCTGTGTAACATTTTTATGGAAGGAATCAAAATTTTCATAGTTTATTAATGTTTGGGCTTACACACCGAGTTTTCCCTACTAATTAAGGCTTACACACCGAGGAAATACAATATTATATATTCTTGGGATGCCCTGGTGATCTAGCCTTACTGTCTAGAAGACATCAAAACTCCTAGTTGTCACATCCTAGGAGCCATCACATAACTTGGCCTGACACTTATTGAGGGTGTCGTAACAGCCAATGTGGTATAGTCCAAGGGGTATTGTGTGTATTAAATGAGACCATTGGGAGACACCATGAGACTTAGATGGAATGTCTAGAGGGCATCACAAGTATCAATTGACGTGAATAGAGGGTGTCATGGGGGCTTGGTATTTAGGTCTAAGTGCTTTTGTGAGACTCATGTTACATGAGCAGGGGGCCGTTATATGAGTCAGTTGATGCATTTGGGGGACATCGTACATCCCGGGTGATGGACCCAAGGGGAATATAAGATAAACATGTTTTTCACGGGAGAGCTATGTGACTCATCATGGTATTTATGGAGTATTATGTGTTAGGTCCACTAGGCTAGATACCTTGATAGGGGTTTGGGGAGAATCAGGGTATGAAAAATTAAAATGGCTACCCTATTTGATCATGTTTTGTTTTTAGAAAAAAAACACTCTTCTCTTTCTCCTTCCCATTGCAGACTATGAAGGAATCTTAATGCATGCATAGGACAAAACAATTTTACTTGGTTTACCCTCACTAGGCTACATCCAAGGAGCATACACCAGTGATGTGCCGATTCACCAAATCCACTATAAGTGCACTACTGTTTTCAAGTTCAAAGTGGACTCACTGTCCCTACTTGTTTAAAACCATTCACAATTTTAGAACTTAATACTCTCTCAACTGAAGTGAGATCACTGCTTCTTTAGAAGATCCACTCACTATTTATAGATCTACAAGTCTCTTCATTATCAGTAATGAATACATCGTCAATTATAGATAGATTCCCTATTGAAGTTACACTTTCATCCACCAATGAATAACACTTTTCCTCTAATCACTATGAAATTACATTTAAAACTTTTTCACAAAGCACACTACCTTTTCAAAGATCCCACTTTTGAAAAGCTAAAACAAGCCTTCACAATTCTCCAACCTCTTCGTGAAGATCATAGGTTCACAGGGCTCACATGTTTTCAAATCTCAACAGATTTTAGAGCTCTCTAGATCAAAGATCTCACTTCTTCATAGAGATCACACTAGTATTTGTGATTTCACAAATCTAAGAAATCCTTTTTGAAGTGTATCTCCTCCACAAAGCCAAACCGGCCTTCGCAGAACGCCTTCCTTTTGCAGAGCTCATCTGCCTTTGCGAAATCCCTTTTCTTTTTTGAAGTTCCTTGCTCTGCGAATCTACTTCGCAATTAGAGAGCTTGAGGTTTTTCATTTCATCTCTCTGCTTCTCTTGAGGCGGTCAGGGTCTATTTATAAGTGATTTCACTGACTAGAGAACCTTCCACACAAAGTCAGTGCCATGTCAACTCAAATTACAAAGCTCCAAATTTTCCACCAAAACATTCTCTATATCACGAAGCACCAATTTTTTTTTTGAATTTTTGAGATCGTCGTAATTGTATAGTGTTCCGTCAATTCCTTTGTGATGTTGCAGGAAAGCTTCTTCGCAAGGCTCTTCACCTCTCCTATTTCTTTATCTCGTTGTAATTGCAAAGCTCACTTTCAACATTCTTCTAGTATCTGCGAAATATACTTTATGAAACCGATCTTCGTGAAACTCATGCCTTTTCAATATTTTGATGAGATCTTCAAGGAAATTCACTTTTCACAATGCTCACCAAATCCCAAATTTTGGACCCCAAAAATTTGGAAAAAATAGAAAACAACGCCACCTTGTATATATTATTTTATACCACCCTCAGATCTTCCATTCCCATTTCATGGTTCTTTTTCAACATGTATGGTCAACAAAATCTCTGGAACTAGACGATTCTGTGTGTCCTATCTGGAATATTGAAGTAGTGTCATGATATCTGGATTACATGTCCTAGTGTTGTCACATCTTTTTGGATGACACACACTGAACACATGGGGGGAAGAGAGCATCTATTTCACTTAATATTTACACATTTGATCTTGGTTCTCACCATTTTATTGTGAATACCCCAGTTTTTTAGTGTCATTTATCTTGAATATCACGTGATCCAATGGGCATGCAGGATGTCCTTTGTATAACCCACCAACGGTTCTTATAAAGATCTATAAATGATCACACGAAGTGATTGGGGACTAGAAAATTACTACTATGGTTTCCCTCTAGTATATTACCTGATGAAAAGTTGTTCGTCCATGTCATCGCTCAAAGAAATTCTGTAGAAGTCAACATCTAAATCATATAGCTTTTTTCTATCATGAATCAAATTACATAGTCTTGGTCTTTTTCATGGTGGGTTAGCGAATTTATATTCCTCTCAACCTTGGATACTCACCGTTTTGTGCAGCGTATCTGGGGTGAGTCCAAGATAGAGTCGGCAAAGAGGTATAGCGCTACGCAGCTTCATGTGTCTCTGTCATAAAATGATCATAATGCATCACCTAATTTTCATTGATCATAAGTCTCATCCTTCAACGCTTCCCTTATTAGTTTATTACTGATTATTTAAGACTTGTTTGATCATACAGTTATATTGAAGGAATTACATTCCATTGTGCTAAAATGTCTGAGGGCCTTCACAGGATCAAAATGCCTGTGGAAAGATACTCATGAGGCCTTGGGTGACATTTTTTTGGGTTACAAAAGTCTATTCCATGAGTGCGTTAGGTGAATCGCATGCCTTCCAGCAACCGCGAACACCTCTCACCTCCTCCTTTTTAATTGCCTTTGTTTTATGTGCCAAAATAATGGGAGTAATGTGAGATTTCAAGAGATTTTTTGATGATATTTCTTCTATTTTTTGGTGATGCATCATGTGACGAACATGGTTCATATGGGTGTAAACGATAATTCCATAGACAAATCTATTCATTCATCCTTAGAGCACCGTGAATTTGTATGGGGTTCTTTGTATAGTGAGGATGAAGAGACAAAGGGCTCTCATGAGGTGATTTGGACATGTCTCCTAGTAATCATGATGTCTTACAGGTCTCCATGGATGTGTCTCATTTCATTATGAAGCTGAGAACACCTCTCTCCTCTCCCTCTCTATCTTATTTGTTTTATTATAAAATTTTCATGGATCATTCAATTTGGAATGAGTAATATGTAGGATGTTTACTCAATTTTTGGATAATGTATCACATGACCAATATCGGTCATATAGAGTGTGTGCAAGAATTTAGTAGAAAGGCCTATCCTCCTACCCTTAGAGTACTACGAAGTTGTCTGGACACTCTTGAGGACTTCTGTGTGGAAATGCTGACAAGATCAATATATTCTGCAAGGTTTCATGGTGTCTCACAGATCACCTGGGGGTGTGCATCGCATGTCTTTCAGCAACAGTGAACATCTCTTACCTCCTCCTTTATATCTCCGTAATTTTATTTGGAGAAGGTTTATAGGTCATATAATATTTCCTAAATATCACTAAGGGATTTTCTTCTTCCCAATGATGATTTAGCACATGAACTTCATGACCACAGGGGGTAGCTTCCTTTAGAATGTCATCCCTCTTTTTTTTGATGGATTTTGGATGGTTTATCAAGAACATTCCAATGAAAAACCATGAATCCAGTGGGGTGATCTTTTGGTTGTGTGAGGGTCCATTACAAAAGAAGGTAGGTTTTTCAAAGGGGGATCCATGGGACTTTTCATGAGTGACATTCCATTCATGGGGCATTTGCATGACCTTGAAATGGGCATGTGATCAAGAGTATTTTAAAGGATTCATGAGTCTTAAAATATCCTCTTCATCTATTATTTTTCGGGAAACATAATACCAATATTGGTGTATTTATTACTTTATGATTTTTTTAATTCTTATTTTTCAGGTGTCAACAGTGGCCCAAGGAGATGGATATTTGGGCTTACTATAGGATGGATTCCCAAAGAAGATCATGTTACATGTGATGAGGATGTCATTCCATTCTAGGAGGGTGAAGGATATATCAATCCCATGTTGAAGAGTGGGTGTAGAGAACGGCCAAGGTGTGACACCCCATGCGCATTGAACGGGGCGAGACAACAGTATAACATCATGTACTGTGGAAGATTGTGCTTGGAAGTTTAATGTTCTACATCTCAGATGAGGAGGACTCTCTCCTTACCCCTTGGACTAACATTAATTATTCCCACACACACATTGGGATGGGAAGGCAACCACAGTTCTAGGATATGATATGGTGTAGGAGTGGTCGAAAGTGGGGTCTACATTAGTGTGGTTATTCCCTAAATCAAGATCCATTACCATACCTACACCAAAAAAAATGGGTTGGTAATCACAACAGGGGACATTGTACAAGGAACCAAGAAATGTCTACATACTATCATAGAGGGTCATATGAATGAGTTCCACAAAATACATGTGAGTTTCATGCAATAAGTTCCTAGATATAGTGATTTTAGGTGAATACAACCCATGTATTCTTAAAGAGGATGTGCATGAAATATAGGAAACTTGTGCACAAAAATGTGGGAACTGAGTGAAATATAAATGTGCACAAGTAAATGTAGTGCATGAAAGAAGGGTATTTTATGCACACTATCCTTAGGTAATTGATGCGCATAATAAAGGTCTTTTACGTGAACCTACCATAGGTAAAAAAGGAAATGGGGAGGGTCAAGCCCTTATGGTCCCACCCGAAGGGGGACCCATGCAGGACATGTCACAGAAGATCCTATACCTTGACTCTATGACTTGCCTATAGTTGTAGAATGGGTTTTCTTACACGTGTGGGAGCTGCGATTTTAATTCCACTAAGTTACTCCAAAAAGTTTGGGGTTTCATTTTATTTATAGGTGAAATTCTCAGTGGGACCACGTAATAAGTCTAGCATGAATGGGGTGGTTGATGTTAGATTGGATGTGTAACGGTCTTTCACACAAGCTGTTATGTTGTATGAAAATCCTTATACTTTCACGCACCTACATTATCCATTTTTTGGGATTATGGGGCTAAAGATTCCCATTGACATCGCATTGGGCGTGTAAGGGTCTTTCACGTTCATTTCCATCGTGTGTGCAAGACTCCCAACTTACATGAACCATCCTTGGACTTATAGGAATGGTCCAATGAGTCAAATGGGGTCTTTATATTTTTCAATGATCCTCTCCTTTGGCCTCAAGAGGAATTCAGCACCAACACTCATGTTCCGACTTATGGTGTAGCTCCACAGTCAATAACCAACCAGTCGGTATAACTACCAATATATTGGCACAACCCTTATGGCCTCTAAAACATCTAAGGGATAACAACCCTTCTAATCAGGTTTGATAAAAAACCATCACTCAACCCTCTAATGACACCCAAGAAACCCATGGTAATAGTATATTATTAACAGAGGAGGCCCTTTCACGCATGACTCCCCTTACCTTCCGCCACCACACTTGCCTACCCAAAACACCGACACCACCCACCATGATAAACCACAGTGAGAAATTCTCCATTGTGGTTCCCATTTCATAAAAACCCAATCTAAATTAGTAAATGATTCATCACACCACATATTCATTCACAAAAAATCTCAAAACATGTTAAAGTAACAACTTTCTTTCACATAACATGAGGTTTAAAATAAAACCCCCCTTATATCTCAATTTCCAAATGGTCTTTACATTACATATCTTTTCAAATAATTTTCCCCAAAACATGAATAATGTAAAATGATCCTTTAAACACTTTTGAAATCAAGACTCATCATAAAATTCCCAATGAGCCTTTTTCATTAATGATTAATTCCATTTCCCATTTCACTGAAAACCATGATGAAAATTAAAAATACACTTAATGATTCTAACTTGGATTTGACTCAATTTTGAAACCAATGATCCTTTATAAAGTACCAAATGGGCCATAATTGGGAACATGATATTGAAAACCATAATCAATCAATATTGACACCATGAACCATTTAGGAAAACATGTAGGCTTGAAGTAATTGGTAGGAGGAGGAAGAAAGGTTAAGTATTTTGGAAACCAGGTTTTATTATTAAAATGAATTTTCCAAGACCATTGTCACTTTTGTGCTCGTCTAAGGATTCACTCTATGCATATAGGGATGTTCCCACATACAATGGATCATTCATGGAAAACTAATGAACATCCCAATACAGTGTTCATAAAGTCACAATTTACAACACCACCACACTCAATGTATTCACATAAGCACTAAAGCACAAATTGGTTTACACTCAAGTAAAACCAAATAATCCAATTCAAGCAACCAAAACATTACCAAAGCCTAACAACATCCTTATAGATACCCAAATTCATTTCAAAGTCCAATTTTCATTTTATCGAAGAACTTATGTGCATATATACATAGGAATATTTAATAAAACCCCCTTGAAAACCATTTTCACCATGTTTCTATAATAAAAACACAAAATAAATTTATTCTGACACACTATAAGAAAGATTATAAAGTTTTAACGCACTCAAATAAATATCAATAATCAATGTAATGTAACATAAAAAACAATGTAAATGCCTACCCAAAATGATGTGTGAATTCTACCAAACTTCAAGGGAAGGGAGAACCGAGTGAAATGGGAATTCCACACACCCAAGATCCAAATAAATAAACCAAATTCAGACAAACCTAACCCTAGGCGTTTTCTATGAGGGATACCCACAATGAAAGAACCAAAAACAAAGAGAAGATAAAACAAAGAAAAGAAAATGATCAAAAACCTCAGAAACATACCTTTGATTCAAAGGGGGAGCATCCACAATGGAGGAGGATCAAGGGGACAAAGATTAGGGGATCCAATTGCATGATTAAAATTATATATGGGGAGGAAATCCTAAAATGGTATATAAAATGGGGAGGAATGATTAGGGATTTTAAGATTTTAAAAATATGGGCCACATTAATGGTTCAGATGCATGGTTTTCTGAACCGTGCACCCCTCACTTCCCATAAGGGATACCCTGCATGGCTTGGCCACATAGTTCTCAAACCATGCACCAACTGTTCCAAACACCACTTACCAAAACTAGAAGCAAACCACACAATTTTCACATGGTTTCCCAAATTATGCGCAACTTGTGCGCTCCACCACTGGACACACAATATAGGTTGCACGACTATATATGCGAATCCACATAGTTTTCCAAACTATGTACAAGCCATAAACTCACCTCATACATCCTTGATTCAAATATTTAAATTGGTTCTCATCCCAAACCTTAACTAGAAATATCCAAATCCAAGAAAAAAATAAAATAAATTTTTTTCCAAGATCAGTGTGTGAAAAAAGATTATGAATGAAATTAAATCTATTTATCATATCACTAATTAAATTAAAAATATAACACTCTAAGATTCTACATCATGGGATGTGTTATGCATTGTGGTGGGTATTTATGTGGAGTTTAACAATGTCTAAAATGTTGAGGTAAGATGTTGGAAATTGAGTGGTTCTGCCAAATTCAGGGTCACTACATGATGGTCTAGTGGTTTTGGAATAATATCCATATGAGAGCTCAGGGACTATGGTGTAGTAATAACCATTGAGTTTTGGTCCTTTCCCTCTTTTATATGATCTCTCTATTTACCATGATGATGATTCCATATACTCTTTTGAATGGGCACAACTACATCATGGATAAATCAATTTATCTATAGCCCAAACCATTTTAGGAGACATTGTGGCATATCATTATGGGTTTCACCGTAATGCCTAATTCTTATGAATAATTCAAAATTTCGGAGGCCCCTCAAATGTTACCTCCTCTAACCCGTTTTTATCATTCCTAGAATAATGTTTTGTCTTATTTAGGATATCTTCTAGCCCCTAGTATTTTAAAATCAACCATGACAATGTTGAATTTACTATTTATGATTCTAGATGGGTTATTCTAATTCTTCTTGGTTTTCCTCCTCTTTTATTTATATGGAATACATGTGTACACCTATATAACTATATCCTTATCATATCTTGATATAAAATATCTTTTTTGATGAATTGTAATCAGATCAAGGATGATTATGGAATGAAGTCTTTTCCCAAAAGGCATGAGAATGTGGTTCAAGTGATGACACTCTTGAATAACTTTTACATTGAAATCAACAACCATGAGGTAGGAAGTTACTTACTATTTTTGGATCTTGGATACTTATGTTTCCTTTGTATTATTAATAAGTTGGCCTAATTTGATGGAAATTCTTGATTTTGATCACATGTGGGTGTCTATATAACCCAAGAGACTTGTTTATGATGCTTATTTACATGTTAATGTTTGTATCTTGTTTGATTATTTTTTATATTGGTCACATGTATAATATATTACTCTTATTTTTTTTCATGACGGTATTATATGATTTTTTTATATGGTCTACCATATAAAGTATGTTACATTTAAATTGGAATTTTTTTTCTTGGGGCTTGGAATAGGTAGAATATCATGACATGGTATCACTTAGATGTGAATTACGCAAGACATGCGCTTGTGGAATTCATAATAGGGTATAGATAAAATGATACATCATGGATTTCATGTGATTTTTTTGATTCCTAGTTGATTCCAAGTTGAATGTTAAATTGAGTCCTTGTGGATGTCAAGTATCATGATCACTCAATTCCCAATGAATGTTGAGTAGCATTAATCAATTGATACCTAGTGGATGATGTGTAGATTTCTCACACGATGTCAATCAATATGTATATTAGCCTTGTGTCTAGTACTTAATGATTTCTGATGTATTGGTATTCCTTCTGAAAGAAAGTTGAAGAATGTATTACTAGGGATTGTGGTGTTTTGGTAAGATCATTAGGGTTGGGTATCTTATTTTTGATACATTCTAGTGAATATATTAATATCTTCGAATCCACTAGTTATACATGCACACATTTTTTTAAGATCCGTTGGATGATTCAAACTAGGTTTTATTATACACACCATGCATGGTCACATCATTTCTCATGCAGAATTCATGTACAGGTATCCAGGAAGGGGAAAATTAGTCAATGATAGATGGTTGAGCTGTGGATCATTGAGATGGTGGAAGAAATAGGAAGGGCATTTAAGGATTTTCATTTTTTTTCTTTTTTTAATTATTAGCCTGCACATTTTACTTTGGTCTGGGTTATCTCACTGGGAGCCCATTCATTTTATTTTATGACATATAATACATATGAAATTATTATATTACATATTATTTACTAGTAATTGTTTATATTTATTATTATTATTATTATTATTATTGGTGTAATGATATGATATTGAGGGTATATTATTCGTACTGAATCCATTAAAAAACTATATTCTAGTCAATAGGAACATGAATATGGGGTGTCATGAATGAGGCCTTTTGACTCTCCAACTTGAATCATTTTTTGGGTTAGGGGCATTACAAAATGTTATTAGATAATAATTTTCATCTTTTCTTTTGACCATTATGGGAAATGTTAGAAATAATATTTTTTACGTGGGACTTGGGTAGGGCTTGTCCATGTGTGTAGATTTATCATGTGTAAAAGACCTCTAATATTTCATTGATGGGATTGTTATGATTTTATAGTATTTTGGGTTCATTCAAAAAAAATTATTTGGCACATTGCATCACTTGACACGTATATATACCAATTTTTGTTGCATACTTGTTCTCCATTTACATACTTGGTGTGTTCTATATATTTGGGATATACTTTTATTATTATTATTTTGATATATCTATTTTCAGGTTATAGTGATATATCTATTGAAATTTATTAGTTGAACGTGGTCATGCTGTTATGTTTTGTAAATATATATATATATGAATATGATTAACAAGTTTGGATAGATACCTTGGTTATCTCATAGAGGGGCATACCACGGGTTATGGGTAGGCTCCTAGGAGAACCCAAAATGATCCCTTAGACTGATTGGGAATTTTTTTAATAACTTTGGTTTTGCTAAATGTTTCCATTGTGTTTCATAATTTTCCTCCCTAATGAATAATTATGGGACCACATGTTGAATTGGGATGGGATTATCCCACTAGTGATGATATTCCATGGTCAACTAGATATTGTACAAGATGTTTTACTATATAACGCACCTGCACCTTTCCTACTGGTGTTGGAAATGGGCCCACCTCAACCAACTATACTTCTACCAATTTTTGTTGAATGAAGAGGGGCACCGATGTCTATTGTAAAATTTTCTACATTGTTCAAGATACAACATCCACCATCCATTTAGGGAACTTTGGGATAGTTTGATGTGGAGTATTGGATAAAAATCATCAAGGGTGTCTTTGAAATCATTGAGACACCTAACGAAATGTGGTAAGAAGTGATGGTCTCACCTAAGTGGTCATTATAGAAAATTTATTTAGGGAATTATTTCCTAATATGTTGATGTTGGACCCAGCATAATGTTCATGGATCTACATAAGAGGTATAATATGGTATCCTAAAACTCAACTCATTTCACTAATCTAATTCCCATTGCTCCTCTTGTGGATGGAAATGATGAAAATATGACAAAGAAGTTTGAGATCGATCATTTTCATGACATTAAGAGGTAGGTCAGGACCATTGACCAAGTGACGTAATAATCAGTTATACACATGGACATGAAACAAGAGAAGAGATAGATAAGGATCAATAAGATGGTCTTCTTCAACCCTTTAGTACTTAAGAATGGGGAACTCTTTCTGTTGTGATGATTGCATCTTACTGTATTAGTAAAAGTATGACTAGTGATGTGAATTATGGTAGTTTTATACAAGTAAATAAGAGTTTGGATTATTCATTTCACAAGGTAAGAGTAATATAATGATTCAACTATAGGATGTTCATTCATTATCATTGGTTTTTCAAAACTCCTCAGATACATTATTGTCATTGTGACATGACATGGCTTCTCCAACTATATTCTCTAGAGTAATGAGTTTAGGATTCCATATATAATTGAGGAAGATATGGTCATATGACTAGGAATTTGGCTAGGTTACCTAATAGCAGTCCTAAATGAATATGAATCAGGTTAGTCACATACCTTTTGTTCAGGGTTGTATGGATGAATTAAGTCATGTTTGTATAGTTTACAAGACATAAGTAGATGGTGGTGAGGGACCATCAACTCCTCAAATCATGTTCTTGATTAATTTTATGAATTTTACTGCTTCATTTGATATTTCAGATTCCTATTCATTTTTATTATCATTTTTTTACATAATGTACTGATGTAGTTTTCATTTGAGTTAATTTCTCCCAATACACTATTTGGAATGAAAGTAGATTGTCTTCAATGATTCATAGAGTATCCTATAGTAATTTATAGTTATGAAAATCTATGGGACTTCATGATTCTAGAGGTGATGAGCTTCGATGTGATTCTATACCTGGATTGGTCAACAATTTTTAAATCCCACATCGGCTGCTATTGAAGAAGAATACTGGTTTAATTTCCTAATGGAAATAAGTTCATGGTGACTAGATAATGTGAACTGGTAGAAGGTAGACTTTTTCTAGACTTGAGTTATCTTGGAATGATCATGGAACAAATTTTGGTCATGGATCATTCAACAATATCTATGGTATCCCCCTCATCTTTTCATATTTTTTTGGATCTCTATCAATATGTCTTTTAAGATGAATTCACAATACTTCCCTTAAATAGAATAGTTAATATTGAGATAGAATTACATTTAGGTGTGCATACCACTTAGATACCCTATTATAATATAGAACATGATGAGTTAAAGGATATCAAGGTAAAATTTTAGGAGTTAGAACATAAGGTTTGTATAAGGATTAGTACTTCACCATGGGGTGCATCTTTTTTGTTTTATAAGAAGTTAAATAATAGTATTTAACTCATTAAATACTACCAAAATCTAAATTGGGTAATGAAAAAAATAGATATAATTTTACTATGATCCTTGATCTCTTAAATCAGTTATAGGGATCCTAGTGGTTCTCTAAGATTGATCTATAATTAGGCCATAAAAAATT